>OX457116.1:5919076-7343987 GCA_949752805.1 Deilephila elpenor
AATATTTTGAATATTAGACGGATAAACTTGGTTCTTTTCGTTAATAATTCTAATGGTTTTCTTTCGTATGAACAAGTATGCATTAGTAGCTGTATATTCAACGATAATGAAGATGCCTTGATTAGGTACCGTTTTCATATGATAATTTACACCGGGTTATTTTTTTGTTTTATTTTAAAATCCAGTAATTATGGTCCTTTTATTTACACAGCATCAATGTGTTAGTCACGCAGAAGGAGTCCCAATGGGCAGAGGATTGCGTAGAGGATTTGTGTGTCTATATACTGTAGCGACCAATACAATGTAAATGTACTGGAAACATTTATAAGAATGACTTTCCTTTACACGCATGCTCACGCTTGTATTTTCGAGGGGATGGGCAGAGCCATCATTAGTGGCACCCACATATCGCCGAGCTTTTTTTTGTCCCACGACGTATAACAAATAGTTGTAAGTTATGACATTTCCCAAATCGAATAACTCGCGCACAACGAAATGCCTGACTAACTCATAGTCCACATACGTTTACCAGACAAACGAGGCTATTTCTTTTAAGAAGAAATTTCAAGGTAGTTTGCGTAATCTATATTTTTTTGACTCTGGGTGTTAGGGCTAAAAAAAAATTAGTAGTTTCTGAAACCCCTGATAGAACTTAGTATTGTTGTGGGGTAAGAACTATTAAGTGACTGTCGCGTAGATATTTTTATTATATAACAACTGTCCTAATTGAACACCACAAGCCGGCCTTCGCAATGCAGCTATCAGCATTCAGGAAATTTTCCATCGAAGGCCTCGTTTGTAATCTTATCTGCTTTCCAAAATAGAAAGGGCGGAAAGGACGCTGTATGCTAACGTCGCACGAAGATTTAGTGCTGTTGATACGGGCGTGCGTACTGGAGCACAGCCAGATATTTTTTTGCTAGGTTTAGCGACAATCGAAGGCATAAATACTGTAGAGCCTTTGTGTAGGGAAGCAGTCTTTGGCATTTAGGTGGTTGACTTGTGTTTGTATGAGACTCGATTTGTGTGAGGAGTTTTGTTTTGTAATAGTACAATATTTTTTGTATATTAAGGCCCACAGCCTCCGGCGCAGATAGACATCTTAGGCGCGATCGGTCAAGTTATTTTAGGAATGTTGTTTCCATTATCTTATCGCGGATATAGTGATGTTTACATTTTGTGTAAGGCTATCTCGATATCAATGTACTTGTGATAATACGTAGGCGGTATAGAAAAACAATTGCAGTTTGTGATAATAATAATATTAGCTGACTGCCTCGGTGGCGCAGATGTACTACTGTAATATTTCAACGCTGAGGTCTCGGGTTTGGATTTCGGGTCGGGTAAATTGATTCATTATCAGCCTGGAGTCAGAAATTTGTGCCCGATATTCCGATAGACTCGCCCCCTATTACATCGTGAGACGAAAAATACAAGGTGAAACGTGGGTTTCCTGGTTGCACCTCTGCCTACTCCTTCTGGGAAAAAGGCGTGAGTTTATGTTTGTATTATATTAGCTCAAATACGTTTCATTGCTGGAAACCGTGATACACAATGGTGGAAAACTCGGCCATAGTGACTCACGCAAGGGTCTCTTTCTGGGTTCCTCTTGTATGTCTACAGATTATCGCAAGCCTTCATAATATTGTCCATGGACTAATACCCATCTCCCCTCCAGTGACTTTTCTCTCTGGATGGCACTCATCGCCACTTGTATTGTCACTATCTCGTGTAAAAAGTCATAAATATTCTATTTTTTGTACTACAGAAGATTTATATCGAGTGGGTTTGTATAAAATCGCAATAACTTTTCTTATATTGTCACTATTTTGCTAAAAAGGTCGTCCGCACACGAAGGTGTTTTATTGCGTGGCATTTTTTACTTGGGTAGATGGCGTTGGGAGTATTGCGAGTATAACGTAACAATGAATACAATGTGCTAAGGTTTAACCACATATATTGAGCTCGATTCGGGCTTCGCCTATAGAAAATGCCAGTTTTGTAAGCACTCGCAGAGGCATTTAGTTTTCGCGGAAAACAGACATAAAATGAGGACAAGTACGTTTCTATTATTGCTATTCTTACACATACACAAAACGGTGTTCAGCACTGTTCCACTGCGTTCAGCACTGCACGCGCTATATAATATGTCTCATCAAAGTCGTCCAGCGTAACGCGAAAGTAGCTGAATTTATGTTACTCCCTTAACATTCTCTAAAGAATACGTAATACGTGACGCATGCATATTGACACGTCTTTTGTTAATAAAAGTTTTGCAAGGATTCCGGTCCAATTGCTCATCTATGGAGATATTATATTAAAACGTTCCGAATTACTGATATTGCTTATACGTGGAATTTTTACATAAGAGTTTACATAGATACTTACATGCAGACAATGTCCAAAGATGTAAAAGAAAATCCGTGGTAAAACTTATAAAACAATATTTTTGTATTTTTGCCTCAGAATTCTACGAATATATCCCATTTAAAATGTTATCTATATATGTCAACAATTTACAGACTCGTGCAGCTTATGACCCTTTCTTGTGATTTAAATTGTTCTTAGTAATCTGAAAATCGATATCATAAATTTTGTGAAATTTAACTTCGGAACAAGGTGTCGTAAAAGAAATAGTCTCCTGAAAACTTGTCTGAAATCTTGTTATTACGTTGAAAATGTTAACTTTTACCTCTTCTTCTCATTAAGGCAAGGACATAATATAAAACAGGGAGACAGTGTATTTTATAATAATTAAAAACAACAGTCTCTGTAGCGCAGTTGGTTAGAAGCCGGCGTGAGACGAGCGGCCGGGGTTCGATCTTCGCGATGAATGTTCGTGCGGCTCATAATTTGTTTTGTTTCTGGTTACAGTGAGACTGAAATTCTTTTGTAGTTTCTGATTCCAACAACGCAAGAATATTGAAATTAAACTAATATTTACGGATTTTAATTCGATTTAGTTTAATTTTTACATTTTTTAACTTCCCGACGTTTTGATTGCTTTACAGCATATACATACAGTCAGTTACTTTTATTTCAATGTGTAACATTCGCGTAAATCTAAGAAACCATAACGCAAGAATACCGTAGGGTAGAGTCAGGACTAGTGTGACCGTTGGGTATATTATCTTGTTCGTAATTTCATTTGAAATTTCGAGTATTTCTTAAAAAAGATGACATTAAACACTACCATGTAAACATACTTCGTCTACGGGAAAAATACGCTTTCATTCAGAAAATTTAATATAGGATATACTCGTAGAAGAGACGTCTTGATCCGTATCCAAAGCGAAATGTATTATAAAGATGGACGTATGATTTAAAGGTTTGATCGCGGTCGCTGAGTCGTGAACGGAAACTGCACGACACAAGAAAGAACTTTAAAGCCCTTTATAATTTGAAGTCACAAAGCTTTGCCCTTTGGTTTATTTTTACTTACAAATCTTATTAGTAATATTATTTATTGGAAATAGATCGGTATTACAACATCAATAAAACTAAAATAATAGTTACAATTTCTTATTGGTGCGTCGTGGATAGTAACGGACCAGACGCGGCTGCCAACATGTTTACGGTGGTCGCGGGTTCAAATCAGCACACCTCTGACTTTTTAGAGTCATGTATGTATAAGGGCTAATACAGAATTCCTTATTCACGTATTAAAATATTTTAAAATGAAAATTAGTGAACAAAAACGAATCATTATAATAATAATTATTACACAAGGCATTGCCTATACCAGTGGTGTCCAAAGTTGACTGGGCCACCACTGACCCAGGTTAGTCGGAGCCGAGTCAACTTTAAAGGTATAAAACCTGCAACCTAATGATTCGATCTTCGCACCGAGACGAATGTTTGTGTGATCCATTACTACTTGTCTCAGTTTTCGATTTTGCGACCGAAAAGTCTCTCGTATGTCCAGACACCCACGAGACAAGACTTGTAACTTATTTTCATGTCAAGAACGTACGTGACACTTGGGTGTATTTATTTTATTTTTATTTTAAAGTTCATGACCTTTCACGGGTCCAGACATCCTATTATTATATAAAGGACAGATTTTTTTTCATTATGACCTCTTAATACTCCTAATAGGCGGTTATAAAGAGTCTGAAACGTCACAGACTTGATACAATCTAGTATCATTATTTAGTATTACCGGCTTATTAAGGGTTTAGTCTGAATGGAAGCTATCCAGACGCGATAGAATGGGGAGATAAATTCGGAAGTTTAGGGAGTGTATTTATAACAAGGATCCTTTGCCAAATATATATGTTTTATTACAATTATTTCTCATTTTGGCTGTGATTTTTTATGCTCTATGATAAAATGTAGTGTCTCTACAATAAAATATATATATATATTTTTTTTTTTATATTTTATTGTAGTAGGCTCGCCCCCTATCACATAATGGGACGGAACATACAAGGCGAAGTGTCGAGTAGTCTCGATTGACATCAATCAGGGCAGACAGGATATGATAAAGACTATCTTATGATTACGATTTATCCGTCTAACGACTCTATAAGCTACCTTTTCTAATTTAAATATATTTTTACTTTATGATTTTGTGCAATAACTTTAATTTTACGCAAAAAATAATTTGAATCGTCTTAACTATATTTCCGTTTGAAAGGAAAAACCACCACAAAATTGCACAATTATATTATTCTTAGGGGTTAAGCATATCATAAACTGGTAGCAGATTATTCGGTAATAAATTCGACCGAAATAAAATCGCTGAGACTGCGTAGGATGTGCTTAATTCTGCAAAAATACATTGTAACTGAAATGACGCAACGCCTTGTATGACGCAGAATATCTTCTATGGGAATACAAAGCTCATTAATTCGCATGGTTTTATATTCATGACAGCAGCAAATACACTCAAGTTCAGAATTCATTTTGCTTACAAAATTTTGTATACTGAGTTGGCTAAATTAATTCTGGATAGCTTTCACAGAGAAGATATTAATGGAAGTATTTTCTTGTCTGTCTAGTGGGAGCGTGTTTTGTGAAGAGATGCGATTCCCGGGTTGGGTACTTCTGACTCCACATAGTTTATGAATTTATGGAATCTCTTCTGAGTTGTGCGGATCTGGAATTTGTGCCAGGTCTTTAATTATATAATTTTATCATCGTCATCAGCCCGTTGTAGTCCACTTAGCGTTGCCAGGTCGCCAAACCTAATAGCCGGACAGACCAGCCAGTTTGGCCGGACATTTGGTTAAAAAAGCCGGACACCCTATATTATTGAGGATTTTGTCTTAGTATTAATAGGTACGACAATTTTTTTTTATGTAAAATCAAGTCTTTTTGATTATTATCATAAATCTCGGCCACGCTCGGCGGCGCGGCGCGGCGGCAGTGCTCGCTTGTTTGCAAAATGTAAAAAGCCTAACAAAAGCCGGACAAGACGGACACCGTTTATTTTAGCCGGACATGCAATCAAAAAGCCTAACTATGTCCGGCTTTATCCGGACGCCTGGCAACGCTAAGTCCACTGCTGGATATAGGCCTTTCCCAAGGTACGCTACGGAGCCCCCCTTATAAATTAATACTAGGGAACATTAGGAAGAAAATAGGCTTGGTAAATTCAAAATTGTGAGGGTTACTAGAAACCTTTGCCTACTTATTCGAAGATATAGGGGTGACATTATGTATGTTTTTGTGTCAGACAACAAAAAATGCATCATACTAAGAATTTTAATAAATTGTGGTTGCGTTTATAAATTCAAATGCAAGAATAAATTCAGACGTGGACAAACGTCAGTAATATAACTTAATAAACTACAAATATTTGTACTTGCGGTTGATGAACTCGTAAACTCGTTCTCGGAAAGCAAACTGCCACTGCGTCAATAGTGCGCCGTATTGTCTCACGCTAGAAATATTTTTTAATAAAATAAAATATTATTACGATGCTTTTGTGTTTTGTTAACTGAAAAATATTGTTTATTTAAAGCCTCCGTGGCGCAGTTGGTTAGACGCCGGCTGTGAAACGAGAAGCCCCGGGTTCGATCCCCGCACCGAGACAAATGTTTGTGTGAACCACAAGTATTTGTTTCGGGTCTGGGTGTTTGTGAGACCGAAAAGTCTCTCGTAGTTCCTGATACCCACAACACAAGACTCGATCTTAGTGTGGGGTCAGGACTATGTATGTGACTGTTGGGTGTATTTATTTATTATTTATTTATTTAAATATTGTCTCGTAGATGTGAGATGTTAACACGTGGCACACGTGGGCTGCTTAGACGGGTTCTTAACCACTGTGTACGGTAACCCAAGATGGTAGGATTAGGGCTTGCTGGATATATTCGTATTCAACCTCATAGTGACCACCATATAATGGTGGAAATCCCGTCATATCGGCCCGGCCCACGCAAGTATCGCCTTCTGAATTTAGTCTGTGCATATCCGATTTCAACCAGATCATAATTATTTCATCAGGTGACAGATAACTCGGGATTGCATTTTCACCACTAGATGTCACTTTGTAACCGTATAAAAAAAAAACGCCAGTATTTTATTGAAAAAAGTCATTGAAAAAGATTAAGTGTGGCGTTAGGAATGATAAAATCGATAGGGCTTGGCGGGCGCCTGCAAGACTAATGGCAATTCGCAGAACGCTCGCCATTCCCCTACTTCCCCACACGTTCCCCATTTTAACCGCTTTCCCCTACTTCCCACGTATTTTCCCCATTCTCCCCGTCTACTGTCTCGCCCTTTATATTTTTAAGAAGATTAAAACTGCCGTTGATCTTGTTATTTGCAAAATATATATTGGATTTTAAAGAATCGTATTTATTTGATTTGAAGATGGAAGATAATTTTTATTTTTGGTTTTGTGGAAAGCTTGTTTGGAGTGATAATTGATTCTTCTGTAGAGGTATGGAGTAAAATATAGTTCAGGTTATAAAATACATAATATAATGTTATAAAACCCATAACATGCAGTTTTTTTTTACCAGGCATATTCTGTTGTGTACAATTTTTTTTAACTTAGTTTTATTAAGAATTTGGAATAAAAATTAATCTCGCTTGATTCTCAACAAGTATATTTCTATTGACTGCCTCGGTGGCGTAGTTGTACTACGGTACGACTACAAAGCTGTGGTCTGGGGTTCGGATCCCGGGTCGGGCAAAGTGATATTGGGTTTTTCTATTCATTATCAGCCCGGAGTCTGGAATTTGTGCCCGATATGGCGATAGGCTCGCCCCCTATCACATCATGGGACGAAACATACAAGGCGAAATGTGGGTGTCCTGGTGGCGCCTCTGCCTACCCTTTCTGGGATAAAGGCTTGAGTTTGTGTGTATATTTCTATGTTTCTATTCAAATGATACTACCGGTAGGAGGTTAGTGGATACATTGATTTTATTATACGTATCTCTAGAGTAAGGGTCTTAAAAACACTAGTAACCTACCTGACAAGCCTGTAAGACTATCCACACTGCAAAATGTTAATAATCGGGAACCACTGCGACATATTCTGGATTTTTATTATACGTGGAATTTTCTGACGGCCTCGGTGGGGTGGTTGTACTACGGTACGGTTACAAAGCTGAGGTCTCGGGTTCAAAACCCAAGTTGGGCAAACTGATATTGGATTTTTCGTTATTGTAAAATTATAACTTGTTTACATTGCATATGAGGGCTGAAGGTGCTAAATAAAAGAAGCCATAATATAGTAATGAAGGGTTGTGCTATAATAATTAATTTTGTGGTAAATTTAATTCTTGAGTTTGATTCTCAATAATCATGCTTGTATTATTTTTCAAATGTAATGAATAGTGCATAAAAAACTTTGAATTGATCGTAGTGAAACTATAACTTATAAAAAAAAAACAGTTTATAGGTGCAACGAAATGGGAAGAATCAACGAATGTCTCCTTGCAGAAGTATCCCTTTTAATACAAATAACATCTTCATTTGAAAAATATTTCTAAATACGAAAAATGTTGAGAAAAATGAAGATAATCTTATTTGGACTGTGCAAATATGCGAGCACGATGCTGAAAATTTCAGTGCATATAAAATATATGTAATTAGAGTTGCCTTGGATGGAGAAAACTAGTCACAGGAGTAAGCTGGCAACACTTACTGATTCTACAGTTAGACCAAAAGAGCGCGTTCTTGGTATGTATTTTCATATTGACACAGAAGTCCAGCGCTGTCCAGATAAAAAAATAACTGATTGGAGAAAAATAATTTCATTGATGGGCCTTATTGTACTTACCTGTACTAATATTGTAAAGAAGAAAGTTTTGATTGTTTGTTTGCATTGAATAGGCTCTGAAACAACTGGATCGATTTGAAAATTCTTTCACCATTAGAATGCTCCATTATCCCTTATGAACATAGGGTACATTTTTGCCTAAAGGGATTGAAATAAGGGTTGAAATGGAAATGGAAAATCCAAAATTACAGTTTTGAAACACGATAGAAACACGCGTTACATTTCTTTTAGAAAACTGGAATATCTTCTATAAACTATATTGAAAAGGAAACTGCAACCGTTTCTTCTGACAAACGTGAGGCAAATACCCCTATAAGAAGCTTCCAGACCCATCCCTGATCACGTAAAAGTCGATGCACAGATAAGAACTAAGAGCAAAGTTTCATAATGTAATTTTATCTATTCCATCAAGAAAGTTTAAACTGATTTTTAAAAGTGGTTTCGTTTAACATTGCTCGTCTAATTGTGTTAGAGATAACGCTATCATGAAAATTATTAACTTTGTACTACAAGCTTTATCGAATAAAGTGCTTTTCGTTGGCGAATGGAAATAAAAATGTGGATTTTATATTGTGAGTGCTTTGGTATGTTCGAAAGGGCACAATAGCTTCTTTGGTGCAGTGGTAACCATACATAGTGAAGTCTAAGCAGTTTTCGGTTTTGTATGGTTGGGATATTCCTCCACTAGAGGGCAGTGCATCCGTACCTGTACATAAAGATTACAGCGTTTTCAGAATAGTATATTACTAAACTATTCACTGTTGTGTTCCCATTTGACGACATTGTAGCCAGAGTTTTAACTTTTATGTCTCAGAATGACGAGCGCAGTGGAATGCCAACCATTGCTTTGTAATTCATGGTGTTGTTTGGTTTACACTGTCCATGAGTGGATGTATCGCTTACCATCAGGCGAATGGCATGCTCGTCTTGCCATTCATTGCAATAAAAAAAACATACATCCGCCAAAATCTAAGCTTAGGAAAGAACTGTGTATAGTGTTCTCGATAAAAAAATATATGATAAAAAAAAATCGATTAATTCAAAAATGCTTTTTATATTTGTGCACAATATGGCTGTAAATTTTGAACGCCACATTGTTGTACTTACATTTACCGTTACGTAGATATAGTAATTAGTCATATATTATTATAATTTAACAAAATTACGCAAGCGGACCATTTCAATTCCTTATTAATAGATTCAAATGAAGGTGGCCAATTACTCGCGCGCAAGGGATTAAGCGATGAAATGAACATATAAAACAGGTTTATGTAAAAGCGCCCCAAAAGGTCTGTGCTATTTCTGCCGTTTTATTTTTAAGGAAGGTTTAAATAAATAATTTATCTTTAACCAATCACCATTTGATGGAGAGAGAGAGCACGTTATTTCGATCTTTCAATATGGTTTTTATAATATAAATCTGAAATTGACGATGGGACAACCCGATTTATCGATGACCTAAAAGTGACTGTCAACCTTGGAATTTACGCACAAAACAAAATAATATGTCAAAGAGGTATGGAGTGGAGCATGCTAAATATTAAAAAAACTTTACAAGATATACATTTATGATTAAAATGAAAACAATTGACGCTCTTTGCCTTAGCCAATCAGCAGCATATTAAAGCGCCAACTTTTCGCACAATAATTAGTAATTAAGTTGAAACAGGTAGGTTGATCATATTTACAAAATATACAGAACTTTAATAAGAAATATCAGTAAGCTGAGTTTAAGTTGGAGGATGAATTTATTAGAGTGTTTTGGCGCAGGCCAAACTTTGTAAGTCGAATTTGTTTAAGCACAAGCTTTGAGTGAAACCGCGGCTTAAATAAAATTTTGTATATCGATACAGTTGTGACTCACGTGATACCTACCATGTATTAATTATCAATACTTCAACTTTATTAATTAATAGATAATAATAAATTCACCCAACAGTCACATACATAGTCCTGACCCCACTCTAAGATCGAGTCTTGTGTCGTGAGTATCAGACACTACGAGTGACTTTTCGGTCTCACAAACAACCAGACCCGAAACAAATACCTGTGGCTTACACAAACATTTGTCTCCATGCGGGAATGGAACCCTTGGCCTATCGTTTCAACTGCGCCACAGAGGCTGTCGAAGAAACTATAGATAGTTGATATGTTATATTCAGACTTCGAAGCTCTGACGCTGCTAAATTTAACTAATCAATCCTTGGGTCTGACTTGAAGTCCATTGGTTGAACGTCCCTATAATCAAGTTACATTTTGGAGACCTAACCTGTTGTTAAAAGCAACTTTACAGTTGACGTAGTATTTCTTCTGCGTGGCAGCTTTTGTATCAACAGAATGAATAAATGTTTTTTTTTACCTTAAATAAAAGTATAAGGTAACCTCTGTATTTGAGGAGTGTTCTTATTCGATATCAGAAGAACAAGTAGCGCACGCTCGCTAGACTGGCATTTGTTGGCAGACAGATACTCTAAAAGTAGTGCATAATTTAGTCATACAATGTTCGAGTCACTTGTCAGTTCTTTGTGATTTCACACACACAAAGTTTTTTTAGGGATCTACACCAAACCCTGTATGACCTAATGACATTACTGTATTTATCATAAGTGAATTTTGTTTTTATGCCGGCATATAACCTGATGCCAGATTACTGTTATATGATAGTTAAAATTCTGAAAACTTGAATAACCATATCAGATTGTTAAGATTAGACACGCAGTTGGTTCCAAAACGACAAGCTTTATTTTTTTGCAACATAATGTCTGCCCTGTGGTGAACAAACGCGTAGGGTGTATATTTTTTAATTAACCTCTTTCATCCCACTGCTGGGCAAAGGTCTCCCCCTCTGCCTCCTCATTACGGGTGTATGTGTAATAATGTTTTTTCAGTATCGCAAAGAACCAGGCAAAATTTATGCGTTATAGTATGGATAGGATATAAGGGACCGAGTTAATTACGGTGTGAGAACATAAATCGAAACAAGGAATAGGTTAGCAGTAAATTGCGGATGCCGAAATAATCTTTATTCCCTATCCTAAATGGTTGGATTGAAAGGGACGTAATGATCGCCGAATTAAATTACTAAGGTAGTGATTATTTCTATCAATATCGATCACAAATTGCCCTTCATTGTGATTGGCAATGAAGTTTGTGTTGCAAATGAAAACAGGTCAGGTTGCAGTTCCATGTGAAGATCCTTGGGGAAGGCTTATGTTCAGCAGTGGACTTCCTATGGCTGAAAAGAGAAAGAGAGAGAAATGAATACAGTTAATATCCAATTATCCACCATGGAGAATTTTTCATTAATTTTAGATTGATCTGTAAGCTTCAAGTTGTTTTAGAAAGTATGTATTAAATTGAAATTTATTCCAATTTTATTAAGTGTGGGATCAGAACAATGTATGTGACTGTAAGATGTAGAAAATAATTTTATAGTTTAACAGTTTTAAAATAAGTGGCCTTGCAAAAATAAGATACATTTGAAACTCACTCTAAGAATCTTATTCTGCAGTCTCAATAGAAAGCAATCTAAACCGTGTAGTCTGACTAGTATCTCCTAAATCTATTCCTTTTGGAATAAAGGACGCTTGTACGCGATACACGAACGTAAGTAGAACTTGAGCGTCTTCTACGTTCCGTTCATGATGTATCTCGAAGCGACCATACAAAACAGGGCCAAGTATTCAAGGAGCAGATAATTTTACGTTCGCTTATAGGGATTTTTTTAAATATTTCTGTACTGAA
This sequence comes from Deilephila elpenor, assembly GCA_949752805.1. Lineage (NCBI taxonomy): Eukaryota > Metazoa > Arthropoda > Insecta > Lepidoptera > Sphingidae > Deilephila > Deilephila elpenor. Next base: position 5,931,064 of record OX457116.1, read on the forward strand.
TCAGCCCGTAATCGCCCGTTGTATAGCACGGGACCCATCTACAATCGAGAGTTGGATTAAGAGGGATTCAGTTATAGTCTGCCGCGCTGGCCTAGTATGAGTTAGCGAATTTCGCAAATAGAAATAATTACCAATCTATATGGTTTGCAAGGTTTTCTTACATGTTCTTCTTCACTATAAAAGTACGTGGTAATGAATAACAATACTCTCATGACTCCTAAGTCACAGTACCCTTCAAACTTCTGTTAGTGAAATTAATGTATTGGATAGTATTGAATTTCTACGGTATGTAAGTCCGCCAACCCGCACTTGGCCAGCGTGGTGGACTATATGGCCTAACCACTCTCAATCGATTCTCTCGATTGTAGAGTAGGCCCGTGCCCTGCAGTGGGACGTATATGGGCTGATATAGATAGATAGTATTGAAGTGTTGTCCATGGCCATTTTACATTGAATATAATCGTGACTTTCTTATAACACGTGGATACTAGGCTTTTATCCTAGATCCCTGTATTGACAATATTTTTTGCATAGGTGCGGCAAATATTTCATCAAAATCGGTTCAGCCGTTTTAGCGTGAAAACGGAACATACATACATACACACATTCGCATTTATAATATTAGTAGGGATGTTACAACAATCCCTTTATACTGTTGCAACCAACTCTAAGGGTAGGGATGATGGTAACAAATTCCACTGTTTTTATTTGGATATTTTTCTCAAAATCTTTTATAGTAGTTGCAAACGATCAACGTGTTAATTGATAGCCGAAAGACTATCAATACTATAGTATACTATACTATATAAATACTATGTGTAGTAATTAGATCTAATAAGGATTGTGAAATATTATAAGTAAATTGAAAATCATTACATTCGTCCCAGGTCTCCCCTACACGTAAGAATACTTACATAATGTGGCAGTATGATTCAATTTTGTGTTATTGTTATACGTTCAAATTGTTTTTCCTTCGTACAAAAACATTCTGGTCATTATCTGTAATATATACATGTCTTTATTACAAAAAACGTATGCAAATGTACTGTAAATAGAAAAAGTACTATTATTGCCCCAATATTTGTTAATAGAATGTTTCACATATCGCAGCGGAAATTCGTTTAGCATTCGAAAATTGTATTAAAAGGAGCCCCATTTTTATTACGAGCACGAACAAACGTTCTTACACGACCTCCCGTCACATCTGTTCCTTAGAAAAAGCGGAATAAAAAATTATATCTCGCGATAATTTTTACTCTCCAGGCATCTTGTTTGCGTACTACATCTGCCACTTCAGCCTCAATTTACAAAGCTCAGTGGGCCATTTGTTCTTGTCCATTTTACCATTTATCTCTCGGATAAGTCACTTTAAAAGTAAAAATATCGTAATGGAAAATTTAAAAAATGTTCCGAAAAAATAGTCTCGGATTTATTACATTTTATGTCTGCTTTATACAGAACATTTAGGGATAATTGGATTTTTGGATATTATTCTTTAGAGTCTTTTAAATCAAGATGTTTCGGATCGAAAGTATCTGGAAGTAGTAAAGATTAATTTAGTGCCGAAAATGAAGTAATCATAAAACATACAACGCTGCATGTCGCTTACCATCTACGAAACTTCTGAAGAAACATATGCTATTGAAACCACGTACAGTCAACGTTTAGTTTCCTTGCTAAGTTTAAAGCCACAAAAAAAGAGCAGGAATCGACCTTGTACAGGAAGACTTGAAGATTATGTATGAACTGATTAATTATTGTGAAAGAGACTTTAAAAAGACAAGAATACCATTATTCCGGTTCCATTTTTTCGGTCTTGATCTTAACATTGTGAGATCTTGCAATCAAGAACACCACCTCACCGTTTTCGTAATATTCACAAGCAAAAAACCACTGTTTGTAGTTACTATATTCGTTTCGGTTCGAGTTTTGTAAAAGTAAAAAGACTTGTAATTTCTGATACTCAGGCGCGATATAAGACTTACAGTGGATTCACTAAGTGGGTCTGCATTTGACCGTTGGGCGTATTAATTAATTAATTTATAATAATGCATACTGGCGTAATTTTATTGAGGTGGTACTCCTTGTACTATGAAGTGCAGTGTAATCTTTACCGATATAAAATGTAAATTTTACAATAGAAAAAATTGTTAGAGGCATACGTAGGTTGCATTACATTGCCTTATAACAATCCAATCGATATATTTACCGAACTAATTTAAACTTACCAGTCCATCTTCGATCAGTATTCAGACACCCCGCGAGATTTACCCTCCATCGTTAAATATTAAAGCCCATTATTGTATTAGCGGCTCGATCTCAGGCAGCGATGTAAGGAACTGTATAAACAGGCTTCTGCGTCACTGTATTGTGTTTTAAACGTAATTAGAGCACGGGTACGTCATTGACAATAAATTGGCTCGTGTTATACATTATGTTGAAACTAGCAGCTCGGCTCGACTTCGCCTGATTCTAAGCCAGTTATATTATAGCCTGTATGTTATTTTGATGTATAAGCTATGCCTAATAGTGTAAAGTTTCATTAAATTCTATTCAGTAGTTTTTTGTGTGAGTGACAAACATTTCATACTTCCATTATACATACAAATTCACAGTCAAAATTTTTAAACCAGATTTAGATTTGTCGTTCAATTAATCCCTTTCAATTTTGTAATCGATGTTAAACCACTTCAATGTCAGTTAGTGGCTACTTAGCCACTGATAACTATGGCTTAGCACTTTACATATCTAAAATGAGAATTATATTAATATTATATTGATAAGTGAGGCTACCTATGTACCAGTCAGTAAGCAAATGTACCAACATCTCCGAATTGTTACAAACATAAATAAAACTCCATTAAAAATAATAATACATGCATACATAAACTCACGCCTTTATCCCAGAAGGGGTAGGCAGAGGCGCTACCAGGACACCCACATTTCGCCTTGTATGTTCCGTCCCATGATGTGATAGGGGCCGGCCTATCGCCATATCGGGTACAAGTTCCTGTCTCCGGACTGATATTGAATAGAAAAATCCTCTTAGCGCAATATCACTTAGCTCGACCCGGGATTCGAACCCGAGACCTCAGCTTTGTAATCGTACAACTACGCCACCGAGGCAGTCAATAGAGAATAAAAATAAATTTACCAGTCAATAAACAATTTATATGCGGCAAGTTACAGGTCATCTTTGATTTATGCATACTAACGACTTATGTCAGGAAAGGGCGAAGGAAGGTAAATCCTTGATCGAGGTCGGCCACTCTTGGCATCAATTTAGAGCAGACGAGATAGGAGCCAAATCCTGAGACCTCTCCTTTATTTCGCAACGCATATTTATCTAGATTTTGTCTTGAATTTTACCTCATTTCGAGCAAAGCCTTCCATCAATTTAGGATAAAATCTCATTTTGCGAAACAATATCTTTAAAATGTTTATAGTGGTGTGTAAAGGACTGTTGTTAATGGACTGGAGGTGAAATGCCGCGACGGTTGTCGTAGGTTTGAATCCCAGGACTCACATTTCTAACATTTCGCAGTAACGTCTGAATTTTTTACCAATTACCAAAATGGCAGAGAGCTGTACAATCTCCTATTCTCTTTTTAGCGTAGGGGACGCCTATACCCTGCAGTGGGACATACATGGGCGGTTTAATTTACTCTATTTATTATTGTGAAAGCGGCCAATTTGCTTCAGAATCGCTGAACAAACAGAATTTATGCGAGATATTCACGGAGAACAGACGATATAGATACGATCTGAAGCGACAATAAAACAAAAGGGCATCTAAATTGGAGAATCAAGATAATCTCGCGGCAATTAATTATTTTCGTGTTTTGCCAACAAAGGTCAAGTTTTGCGAAATATGATTATGGGAATGGTGATTAGGGCAGATAAAACGAGGCTCAAAGAGCTCATTAATTACCTTCTGTGTGCGAGTAATCCCTACCCTTTGTTCTCGCAGACGGGCACGCCTTCAACTACGATATCCCTCTTCAAGCGTATTTTTTTAATTTACCGCAGATCAGTCCGACAGTCCGTTGTCTGTTTTCTATTGGATTCTTGTGCAGTGCGTTTTTTTTTTTTCTTAGATAATTATGTGTTCCGGAGTAAGCTGAGGTAACGCTAGTATAACCTATAGTTTTCTGAAATTGATTATTCATTTCTGTACCAACATGGGATACGTAAACAATGCTACGCTGGGAAGAAAACTCCCACCACGGGATATTTTAAGCTGAAAAACTCGGTGAAACTACAATTTGAATTTGTGCCTGATATGGCGACAGCTTCGCCCCCATCACGACGGAAGAAACACACAAGGTGAAAGTATGTGTCCTGGTTGCCAACACGGAAGCCTCTGCCTACCTCTTCTGTGATACAGGCGTAAGCTAATGTATGTATGTATACTCCTGTCTCAGGCAAGTTTAATTTAGTTTGTAGTGTGCCTCTTAAGCCAATGCATTAAATTTAAAACTACGATACGTTTCATCCCAATGGAATAGCCTCCAGCAAGAATATCGAGGACTAGAAGCAAATAGGTCCATCTATAGTAAATACGGCGTGATTCGATAGAAAGTGGCCGTGCAACTGAAAAGTACGGGCTATGGTGAAACAAAGTCACGTACACACCGTTAACGGAAGATTGTCACGTGTTTACATTATACCAGTTGTGGTAGTGACACTGCTTGATATTTTGTATTATTTAGAATGACTAAAAATAGGAAAACAAATATGGCTTGACGGCAGCAACAGTCGAAGCAGAACGGAACCTCGTTCACAAAGGTCTTACCACCTAGAAATTAAAAATCAAATTAATTATCAATTGAAATCAAATCATTTTTTATTAAAATAATCTTATTGACAATTCTGCAAATGTGTAAATTATACCACTGCTTCAGAACGTTATAATACTATCAAGAAGAAAGGCTGCAAAAAACAATGCCAGCAATATTTATTGGCAGGCCAATGCTGCCAAATTTAAAATATAGTCTGAACTCTGAATGTCCAGCCCGCCATGGTCGGTATCATTAATGAAAATTTATTTTGAAGCTTCAACTATTCATTCCATTGATTTTGCTTGTTTTAACGGTAACATCTCAAATCTCCATCAAATATGTATAGTTTTCTGGCTGATGCCCAGCCATCCGTTCATAAATATAAATTGCTTACGTACTTTACTACAACAAAATCCTTCAATATTAAAAGGAGTTGTAGCAGTTTTAGTATAGACTGACTACTACACAGCGAAGATTACATTACAACTTAAGGTAATCCGTACCGTCCAAATAGACTGTCGGTAAACAAAAGACGATTATTTCCTTAAATTCGGTCTATAATTTCTTTTCTACGTCGCTTAAGTGACTTGTAGACAACAAAGTGGACAACGACAGGTAAACTGTTTGATATCTAGCGGGTGCGACGGAAATAAATAAATATAACAGCCATAAAGTGTCGTGGTTATCGTCGTGTCAGCCTCCGTGGCGCAGTTGGTTAGACGCCGGCTCTGAAACTAGAGGCCGCAGGTTCGATCCACGCATGGAGACAAAAGTTTGTGAGGCCCCCAAGTATTTGTCCCGGGTCTGGGTGTTTGTGTGATCGAAAAGTCTGTCGTAGTTTTTGATACCCACGACACAAGACTCGATCTTAGAGTGGGGTCAGGACTATGTGACTGTTGGGTGTATTTATTTATTTATCAAAATCTATGATAAGTTTTTCGTTCTTTAACATACAGACTCAAAATACATATTTTAGAATGACCATCAAAATTATATATAAACAATTCGTTATATCCGAAGTCCATTGATGGTTATGCATATAGCTTTGTTTCGAGGTTTTACAGACGAGAAGCCATGTATGCCAATGAGAAGCATGTAAATATTGTGTACGTGGTCCTGGCATCGCTCCACGAGATGCCACGGCCATAATAATTACACAGAGCTGGCCTTACGCCACTTTCAAGGTTGGGATTTGCGGCGCCTTATGAATTTGGCGGCGGATAGGCGTTTTCATGGTAATTATACTTAAATACAAATTTATAACGTCGTAAACGGGTCCAAGATTGTTAAATGAAATCATAGAATTTATTTTAAGCTCCTTTTGAAGACACTTTATCACTAATTTCGAAATGATTCATGTTTTAATAATATATTCAGTAAATATTACTACATTCATCGTTTTCTCTGTCTACTGATGGTAAGATCTTCAACTCGGTAAATAGACCCCACAGATCCTTCTAATTGAGGATTTGTTTTCAAGGAAAGCCATTTTAAAGAAATATTGAAAATGTGCTCTCAAGGCATCTCTGAAAAGTATTCCGGGAATACCAGTATATGTAACTTATTAACACTCGTATATTGTAGTGGCGGTACTTCCATACAAGCCCAAAAGCCCGGCTTGCCCTACATAATACGTATATACTCCATACTGAATACAAACTATTACATTCAATACAACAGTCATTTATTAGAAAACATCTAACATTTAAATTTTTTGAATTTACCGCGCTTCGATTCAATGAAACGCCAGCGCCGAAGCGCCGCGTAATTCCATGCGCGTAATATTCATTCATTTAAACTATATTGAACTTGAAAAGACGGAGCACACAGCACATACATCTATCCTTTTCTCTCTCGTGTGCTTTTACGGGGCTTCTAACAACGCGTGAACTGTATGGGGAAATGATATTACTCGATCGCTACGAATGTATAGCTATAGATATGTTATATAGCAGTTTACTCTAGACGATATGCCCGGCTTCGGCCTTGGTGATGTAAAAACATCGTGCGTTGCATGGTCGTCACGTGATTATTTGTTATATCAATTGTTATTAAATTAAGTTGGTTCCTTTTAGAAATTATATCTAATATTTTTTTTAGAACAAATAATGAAGTTTTAATATTTCTTTTAATAAATTGTATTTTTTGTATTGTTTATTTCACTTTTACTGGCAATACAGCACATATTTCTACTAACTTCATTTGTATTATGATATTTTATGAGTTGTGAATGTGTTTTGTTTAAGGTTAATGTTTAGTTTTTTATGTTATTTAAACTTTTTGATACTATTATGAGTTGTATTGTTTTCTGTGATGGTTTGAGTGCGATTGTGAAAGCGTTCATTGCCGGTAAAAAGGTAAATTCATTCAATTATATTGAAAAATAAACCGGCGCGAAACCGTTTGTACATTTAGTAAGTCGTGATAAATCACAATATAAATTTCTTCAGTTCAGTTTAATAAACTACGTACTTTTATTACTACATACTCCCTTTAAAGCTATTAAACAATCGTGATTCATATGTTTTTAAACGACACGTCTTGTGTGTTAGATTGTTTGGATTATAATGCTTTAAATTTTCATTAAATTAGGTGGTCCTTTCAAAAGCAATCTATTATTTTAAATTCAGAAAAACATTTAAACATGAATGCGTTAATAATAATTTCTGCTTGCAATTTCGGTAAACCTCGAAGTCGACCACGGCACCACAGAATAGTGACGGCAATAGAAATGTAATGAATAGTTACGGATACATGTTCACAAGTAATCAATATTACTTGTTTTAATCTTAATATTGATTGTGTGGTAGGTTTGCCGACGTATTATAAATTAATTTTCTTCGTTCTTAGTAACTTTGTGTTTCTAAAACAATATTAATTAAACGTAAAAAAATATTCGGCTTGCCCTAATCCAAAACCCTAGGCACGCCACTGGTATATTGGGCTGCGTGTTCAATTACTTTCTTATTTACATTTTTTTATTCTCACTTACATTTTTAAGATTTTTCATATCAACATATTTGCTACATAATATAAATTCTCGTGGTACTCCATTTTAATACCAGCATGAATCTTCTTCTTCTTTAGCCAGAGAAAGTGCGCTAAGCGATGGCGCTAAGGTTTTCCATAGCGACCTCTTAGAAGCGGCCTGCTCTTAGTGACTCCTTACTACCATTATCTTCCGTCCGCCTTGTAACGGATATTTAGGTTTAATCATATTTTCATAATTCATTTGCAAATCGGGTTGTAGCCTGTTTTACCATACTTTGCTTACTTTAGAATTTTGTTGACATTCTTTGAGTACCCTAATGTACTTAGAGCTCATTAATTCACTGAAATGTTAGTTACTTTGGATTTTTTGTTTTGTTTGTTTGCCAATTTGATCCTTGCGAGTCAAGTAAATTACTTTTTTTGAGGCAAATCTTTGGGTAAAAAAATCAGCAAAACACCGATTTTTAGTTCCTTAGTACTAAAAATCGGGATAGTTTAGTTAATAACTAACAATAATTTAGTTGTTTTGAATATTAAATGTGAGTTATTAAATACATAAATATTGCTTCAATTTATTATCATTAAATGAATAAATCAAAGTTAATATATTTACTATACCGGTGCCAGTTTTAGATAAATCCGGAATCAAAATGTTATCTATATCTAGTAATGAACTCGTCAGTGAGTTGCTGTTTTAAAATTTATAGACCAGATTGAAGCACCTAATTGGCTTCGGCTTAGTAAATAGTTTATAATGAATGTCCGATTGGTTACTACCGAATATAATCGATAATCACTTGTTAAAAATTAAGATGATACATGAGTTTCAGTGACAAGCTGCGATTTATAATAACTTTAGCATTGAACGTAAATGTGTAGCAGGTCAATTTATAGATACGACATGAGTTTCACGAATATTTATAATCTAAGTAATGTCTCGATGTTATCTTCTAACAAAATATATTATTTGTCTTTTTTAAGCATGTTTATTATACCGGGTATATCAAGACTGCGACCGAAAACGAAGCTAGGTGGTAGTTTTAGTGGTTACAGACACGATGCAAATAAAAATTTCACCAAAACAGCGAAAGATATTGATTTAGATTTTTTTTTAAATCGTCTTGTTTGGGTGGTAAATACGTAGTTTTTGCGAAAATAATAATTTTAACCTTTACATACCATTGAGTGTTTAAAAATAAAGAGGTCTACATCAATATTTTAGGAAAATTACGTATTTATCACCCAAATACGATGATAAGTAAAAAATTACAAAAAAGTTGTCGTTTTTTTTTTTTGCGAAATTTTTACTTGCATTGTGTCTGAAGTCATTAATACTACCACCTGGCTTCGTTTTCGGTCGCAGTCTTGATATACCCTGTATAAATAAGTCTATATGTTTTGCAAAAGCAAAAGAACATATTTGAATTCCGTATTCCGGCTTTAAAGATTTTAAAATTATGTTAGAATAATAAACCTAATCTAATAACTTTTACATAAGTTCACCCTTACACTCCGTCAGTGTAGGCAGAGACCATACAGCTCAAAGCTCAACGATCCAAACAAACCGCGTCATCAAAAACAAATTTACATTTTTTTATTAGCACTCTACCCTCCACTGGCAAGTTAAAAAGGCACGAACGGATATGTAGAACCATAAAGATGAAGCCCTATAATAACGATGCACTATAGTCACAATGCCTATTATTCCTACAAATTCCTACAAAGGCTAGGTAACCGTTGTATTATGGCTCAGGTAACGTTCCAACCCACACACTACGTCACGTAGATAATATGAAAACTTAACCCTTCTATTACGTGTATGAGAAAAAGTAGGGGAGTATAATAACGGTTTATGAAGATTGCGACGACCTACGAAGGGGATTTCCATTGTGGAATTTTCGTAATGACTTTGGAAAGCACGTTGTTAAAGAAAGTCAGCCTTACAAGACGGAAAGATAAAGCTGATTTGGATAAGAATGTATTGTTATTATACGCAGTGTTTGTTATTTATTTTATAATTAAATTACGTCAAATAGGTCAAGCAATATTTTTCCAACTTGATAGGTATAGTCTGATAAGAAAAGTAAATTTTCAGACCTCCGTGCATTTAAAAATCTTAGTTGTAAGGAATAAAATTATACGATTTTGAGAAACAGGAAACTTTTGTGGAACATCTTTTAACGTTATCATATCTTTCGGGAAATACGTGCAACTGTACTTTTGGAATTAAAACATTTACAATACAATTGTCAGATGTTACAATAGAACTCCGCCTCTGTTTGCAGCCTACATTCGTTGCCATACTTCCACTGGAGCATTCCAGTGGCGAAGGGTTCTTACAAGCCGATTCCTAGCAGCACGCCTTATAATTTAAAGGAAATTATTAATTATTTACATTTTTTTAAACAAGTTATATGAAGAAAATAATCAAATAATAAACAATATTAAAATAAATATAAACAATAAACAAATGTTATTCGATATTAATAAACAAAATATTATCGATCAATTAATAACACAACGACAAACGCATTGCGCGATGTTCAACGTAAGTACATACATACGAAACACGCGGCCGCCTAGATCCCGATGACGTCACGTCAGGCTACAAGGACACAGCACGAGTTCCCGTTGCTCTCGCGCTCATTTCCAACGCATTATTTGCCATCTCTGTTACACGTTTGTTGCTCAGAACTGCATGCAAAATTGCACCTTAAAATTCTTTGATTTTAAGGTCTAAATTTATTTGTAGAAATACGACGATATTTGCTTGTGAATATGCCGGTGGGCCTACGGCTTATAAAGTAATTTGCCAGTTCGCGCCTCTTTTATTTCGTGTTTATAATTAGAAAATATTATTTACTACTGTGTTGTTTCAGTATATATGTATAATGCGGTGTCTATTTTTAGGTTTGTATATAATTAGTGGGTAATTTATGAAATTTTACTGGTTTCGAAGTGCAAACAGATTTATCTATTTAGCAAAACTTTAATGATGAATGAAACTTGATAATGTCGTATGTATCGTTTTATCTCATGAATTGCATTATTATGAGGTAATTTTAAAAATGCTGCATTTACGTAATTAAAAAAGGGACTGGAAATTATATTAAATTTGATAATACATTTAAGTACCAGAGAAAGAACGGCAACTGACAAGTTTTAATTATTTAATAAATATTGTAATGCCGTATTTTTGTTAGCGTTGATTCAAAATAGGACATACAAACATAACCCACGCCTGCATCCCATGAGGGTTGCCAGATTCGATAGATCTCCAGTTAGCTCTATACTGGCATCGTTTTACTTTCGTCCACTTACATCATCATTCATCTTTTTTTATATATAAGGAACGTTTGAAATTTTTTTTGTCGATCAATTTCAAAACAGGCTAATGTTGTCTTTTGCATTGAATCGAAATTTACTTTAAAAACGTTAAAAAAAGCACCTAACGGGCACAGTGCTATTCCGTGCAAGTGTTGTATGAAAATATAGTAAGTACGCAATTACTAAGCAAATATGTCGCTCAATATCTTACGTACATAACGGAGTAAAAATATAAGTATGAGTACCTACTTGTTAATTTAATAAAACTAGTCACCAGAAGTATCGGCTTCCCTTTTGAAAAAAGTCACCCTTCGCCACTGGAGCATTCTTCTATATTTTTTTTATTCTTGAAAAATTGTATGAATATATATTTAGGTACCTAATAATTTAAGTAAGTGAGAAAATGTTTATTTTTCAATAAGTCGCTCTGGAAATTACTAGGTGAAGCCTATACTCATGTAAAAGGTAAATGACTAATGGTGACGATAAAAGAACGGGAAAAATTCCATTATTCACACATTTGCATAGCTAACCAAACGGGTGCAGTTTCGCCATTAACCTGAGTAATTAGTTCCTTAAAGTCCTTCGTTCCACACTAATTACTCCGGTTTCGGAATACTGCGACGCATGCAAAGCCTTACTTATTACGCTGGCTGAAAGTATATTGTTTAGTCACCAGTAATTCATGTTAGCATTTTCAGTCGGCTCGTATTACTGCCACTCTGCAAAGGTGGCAACTTCGCCAAAGCACGGATTTTGCAACCTCGAAGCGTTTTGCGAATGTTTAACTTCATCTCGCGTTCAAATCAAATAACTTGTGTCGGTAATAAACGTTAAAAGTTAGCAAACAAGTACCGCGGTGTAGTTTTATAATCTGAGTGTTGAGCGTTGACTGAAAATTATATTTTTATCCTGCTAAAATGCTTGTTAAACTGAGTTTTTATTCAAATTGAATTCCGTTCTGTAGCTTTTAGCGTTTGATGGGCGGGTCGCGCGTAGGCCGCCGTTACACGTGTACTTTTTGTTTAGGTTTAACAGCTATTTAATATAACGAAATCTATTTATTATTTTTTGGGGACACTAAAACTACTTTCTCTCTCTCTCTCTCTTCAGCCACAGGAAGTCCATTGCTGAACAAAGGACTACCCCATGGATCTCAAAAAAAAACTACTAACGTACATACATACATACATAACTCACGCCTTTATCCCCGAAGAGGTAGGCATAGGCGCCACCAGGACACCCACATTTCGCCTTGTATGATTCGTCCTATGATGTGATAGGGGGCGAGCCTATCGCCATATCGGGCACAAATTCCTGACTCCGGGCTGATAACGAATAGAAAAATCCAATATCACTTTGCCCGACCCGGGACTCGAACCCGAGACCTCAGCTTTGTAACCGTACCGTAATACAACTACGCCACCGAGGCAGTCTAACGTACTGCAATTAATTATTTAATCTCGAGTAGCTTCCATAATCAATATCTATCATAAGTGACAAATTCCTTATTAATGTGATTTTTTATTGCGTTAATCCGCCAGTACTACTTTGAACTACTACTTTTTACTTCTAATACTAAAACGTTGTTTGCATAAAGACTGTGTTGAAAGCACGAAAATCTGTAAAGCTGTGTTCATAGCAGCATAGCGTGATCGTTGAAATGTCAATCGTTTCCTTTAGAACCCAGAGCTCTTTGCGCATTTGGCTGAAGTGGTAAAAACAAAGCGGTATTTCCCAAATTTTCCAACGTTATAGGTACCAGCAATGAATTATACATTCTTGATAAATATTTTTGCCAGAAGTATGATCAATATTGAAAGCAATTGAATGAATGAATTACAAACCTATACGTTAGTTTTTTTTCAAAAGAGGCGAACGTACGTTACTTTCGTCACGTAACTAAATGTACATATATCGAGTTTATCCCGAAAAAACGCCGCAACTATTACTTGAGGCAATTACTTTAAGCTGAATTGTGTGACCAAAAGTATATATTCGGAAATTTAATATCCACCGTACATTTTGCTAGTTTTTTTGCTAAATACATTACCTATTTGGACGGGTTCGACTCGGCAAACTAGACCTTGTAATATTTTTCCTTTTTCGTTTTTTGTAGTAGTTGTAATTTTTTTTAAATACTATTTTTGTAGGTACTTACATGTATTTTATATCCAGAAATAGATGTACAGGCAATATATTTTTTACATTTTAAAAACTGCATGAAGAGGACCGGAACTATAGGCCAACAATTTTTTTTAGGAAAATTAATCAGCATTATTCGAGCCTGGATTGATAGAACCTTAGGGAATTGTGGGATACTGATACTGATCAAGTTTCTATCATTCTTTATTGTTTAGCCTTTACTAAAAGTTTTTTATACATCTATAACTAGCAGTCTCCATGAAACAGTTGATAATAAAGCCGACTAAATAAAAAGACCGCGGCTTTGATCTCCACGCCAACACAAATATTTGCATGATTTACAAATGATATACCTACCAATTTTATTTATCGTACGGGCCGGCCCATCTCTGTCTGGGTCCAGTAACTTTTTGAGTCCAGGCCACATCAGCGACATATTATATCCTATACCGTTTTATTTGCATTCAAACCCAATGCCATCCTCAGTACTGCTTTCCTCGTCCCATCCCGTTATACCAGCTCTATCCCATCTTATTATCACTCAAGGCATGTAAAAAACATAATACTAAAAAGAACGATACAGTCCCAATCTAGGCATTACACAACTACTGTTAACTATTATGTAAGACAAATAAAACTGCTTCGCAACATAATACTAACAAAGTTAATTCCTCCAACATACAAGAACGCTATAAAATTTTGCTCCCGAACAAAGAGCCACATGATATCGCGGCCGGCTCCAACTTAATTAAAAGAAACATTCGGAGGAAATAAAATAAGTAATAAAATATCCTCTATAGCATCCTCTTGAATATGGCCCTTTATATTTAGAAGCATTTGTAAGAGGAAAAACTGACTCCGGCAGACGCATGCTCGCAACTTTTTGTTGGACGACACAGATATAAACTAATTAAATTGTTAAAGGAAATTAGGACATGATTTACTTATGCAAAGGGGCTTTAAGAGATTATCGATAATGTATTATGTAATAGCATCTAATAAGTACAACAACAATACTGTGTTGCGAGACTTCGAAAGTTTAAGTTTGACACAATCTTGCTACGTGTGTAATTTAGTTAAATAAAAAATAAAGGCAATTTAAAGGTCTGTAAGTACCTAATATGGGAGGAAATTAAAATGAAAACAAAGAATGCAACAAATAAGGTATGGGTATAAGTTTTAGTAAGGAAAACCACATTTCTTTTATGTTTAATAACGAGGCTCGAACAGCGCAACAATTAGCCAAGCACATCTGCTTTTAACATACAAACACCAAGATATTTTGGGAAATGCTCCCAATATTGTCCAACATTACCCAGCCCAATTTAGACCATTCAAGACTATTCAAGTTGATAGTGTGCGCTCTCCCAAAAAGCAGTTTGGTTGGGAATGCAACACAATAACCCCATTAGGGACAAACGACATAGTTTTGCCACTTACTTCGCTTCCACCGAGGGTTGGATGACTATGCTCCTTTATTTGATCAAGGTTAATGGCCCCAGCTGAAAATAAGCTTCGGTACCGATACCTTCTGCTGCGTGAGAGGTAAGAATAGAAAACCTGAAGCTATTATTGACGAAATTTGACTGCGGTTTGGAATTGTATTGTGGTTTCTGTGTTTGGAATTGTTGAAGCTCGATAGACTTCAATTTAAAATATTTGATTATCGCAGTCGATTGACAGTCGTAAAAATTGTGACGCTAGATTTGTTACTGTAACAGAAATATACAACAACTAACCTGTCTTTATGGACCAATGATAGATCATGCAAGTTTGTCTAAACGCAAAGTTCAACCGCTTCAATCGTTAGTTAGATATGACAAATAAATACATTACCACTCATTCTAAACTTCAGTACCGTTGCGAAAACAGAAACCACGAGAGAAGGTCGGCCCGTAACATCCAGACCCGAAACAAATATTTGTGTGTCACACAATAATTAGTTCTTCAAGGGATTGAACTCACAGCATTCAGATTTGCACCCAGTAGGTACCTACGCCAGTTTGTTTTCATAACTCTATTTAAAACCTATTAAAAACAAAAGTTTTATTGGTGGTAGGTCTCTCATATGTGAGAGGCCGCCTGGGAAGGTACCACTGCAATGTCTAGTTCTTTCACCAAACAGCAGTGTAAATGCACTGTTGTGTTCTGGTTTGAAGGACATTGTAGCCAGAGTAACTACTAGATATATTGAGTCTTAACATCTTAAGTCTCAGGAAAAAAAGACAACTGAAGTCCTTAACAATTTGATATTCCGAACGACATCAGAATTATTTAAGACTCAGCATTACAAAATGAGTTGGTTTAAGTATCCAGGAGATTTAGGTTTTTGAAATATTTCCTGGAACTTGAAATCCCCTGTAATTTCCTTCGGGAATTCCATTATACTTATCTGGACGTTTCTCGCTTGTTTTGCTTATAGTCCGTGATTTCTGTACCTGTTCTTTCTTGATGGACGTGGTTTTCGCTTTGGCTTTTTCGTTCGGGAAACAAAACCGGACCGACTGAATGGAACACGTACAGGATTTCGATTCTACCTTTAGCCAATATTTTGTAGCTTACAGAAATTTATATCTTAAAGTCGAGTATGAACGAGGGAACTTTCACACTTTCACTTTCATATTCATTTCTTATGAATGTTATTAGATTTTTAGGAGCGGATTTTGGAAACTATTTGCCGTAGTTTTGAAATGCGTGGAACAATGAGAAATAATATTTGGTGTTATTATAAATTTAAATGATTATTTGTTTCCCCTGGTTACACAGTAAACAAAAAAACTTGTTGTAATGTTATGGAAAACGCATTATTCTTAAATATTTTTTCATTATTTAAATATTTAGTGCCCAGAAATTAAATATAAAGAAAGACAATAAAATTAGTCCTTATTTTTGAATCATAAAACGCTAGAGACAAACTGTGACACCCATCTTTTTACTTCGGGCACTAAAAAGGTTTTCCATTAAACTCATGCACAACGATCGAATCGTAACGTCACTTCTGAGAGGTAAATGAAATTCCAATATCGCAGAATAGCCGCTGTTCTGGCGTCGGGAGCCATCGGGAATCGTCGGGAACACTCGGGAGCCCAGATATATTTGCCATGGTCCCAGTGAAATACTCGCGATAAATTGGATCAAGCGAGTGAAGGCGACAGGGCTCAACGGGTTAACCGCGATAATATGAGTTTTGTCACAGATACCGGTGGGAGATACGGTGATATTGTATCTGTTGACGTGAGGGTTATTTGAAAAGTGTGGATTTTTATCATTGGATGAAAATATGGTTTGACAATACGTGGAAACACGCGGTGATGTATTGGATTTATAAAGAAGATTTTATTCTTTGATGTATTTCGATTACATTGGTATATAATATTGCTATTGGCATTAAATTTATAAAACATCAAGTAACTATTTTGTTACATCTATTATTACTACGTTGCAAATAAAAAATACTTTACCTTCAATTGTCCTTAACATGGAAACTTAATTGGCTCACTTATCGAAACTAAAATCTAAATAACTTTAAGGTATAGAATAAAGACAATTAACACATAATTATCCTCTTCATTTGCCTCATTGACTAGGCGAAGCTGTAATTTCGGTCTGCTTAAGCGTCAAGACGACCAGCGTCATAGCATCTATTTCTGTGGGGAACTTGAGGTTATTTGCATACGTAATGTGTGCCCTGACACGAATTTAAATACTACGTGCGGAAGCTATTCTGAGGGGTTCGTGGTTAAGCCGCGAGAAGCAAGAGCGATTACCCTGGTTAATGTTGAAGCTCTTAGCAGTTTTACTTGTCCCATATGGACTATTAAGTGGAAGTTTCTACATTGTCTTTTATGATTTAGGAATAAGGTAGGTTAATGATGGTAGGATATTAGTTTCGAATATATTGTGTGGCTATAACTAATAATGATAGCCTCCGTGGCGCAGTTAGACACCGGCTGTGAAACGAAAGGCCGTGAGATCGATCCCAATACCGTAACAAGTTTGAGCGAACTACAAATAGGTTATAGGTATTTTTTTTATTTCGCCTTTGTTTTGTTGTGTAATTGAAAGGTTTTGTGTCGCTGTCTGGAGGAATGTCTGTCTGTATGTGTGGTGCCTTAACCGACGAAGGGTAGGGGTTTCGCTATTAGATACGAAAACTCACTAGGGATTTGTTTCGAGTTTCGGTATTTGTAAGCCATTAGTAATAATTTGACAGCCTCCGTGGCGCAGTTGGTTAGACTGGGTCTGGGTGTTTGTGACACCGAAAAGTCTCTCGTAGTTCCTGACACCCACGACACAAGACTCGATATTAGTGTGGGGTCAGGACTATGTATGTGACTTTTGGGTGTATTTATTTATTTATTTGTAAGACCGATCAATCTCTCTTAGTTTCTGATACCCTCACTTAGTGTGGGGTTAGGATTGTATTTGACTGTTGAGTGAATGTATTCCGTTTGTTTATTTGCTACAGTAAGTAAATAATGATGGAAGACTTGTTACAGTTACATTGTCGTGCCATTGTAAAATACAATGTGCAGATTTTTCGTGACAGGGCCACGCTACAGTGCACAGTTTAAATATGTCTAGATCGGAGAGCGTGGTTGCGTGTGATGTAAAAAACAAAGTTGTCAGGTCTCTTTAGATTAAAAATTGTTGCAGACCTACATACATATATTTATGTATATTAATGTATATGTTGTATATTTTTCTATATGTTGTATTAATCATTGACTCTTTCTATTTCCCTACACTTTCAAAGGTCAGTTATGACTAATGTATTTGCGAGTTACGACGTTGCGGTTTTGTGGTTGTTACGTTGTCGGGTTCAACACTTACTGAAAGTAAAATACTTTTTAGCTCTATCTGTTTTCTATAAAAAGTCAATAGTCTTATAAACCATTCTGCCACTACTTACCGAGCACTTTAAAGCAGGAATATAATGCTTAAAATTTAAGTAAAGTAAGCGTGTAAAAAGTCGATTTAAGCCCCATCTACACGAGGAGTGTTTCTCGCTTCGAATATACGATTATTATAAGGATATAAAAAAGTTGCATCGTGTAAACATTTGTCAGAACACGATAATCTATGGCGGTTATGTCATGCGATAATCGCATACGATTCTCGCCTCGAGAAGCTCTCCCCGTGTAGGTAAATGGCGTTTTAATCTAGCATAAAATATTCATATAAGGAGAGATGCTTCCAGTGCAATAGTGAATACCGCGGGGCGCTGTCTCACGGCCAGATTAAAGTTCTGCACAGTTGATGCCGTTTATCCGGAATAGAAGTAATGAATTATTGGTTTCAAACCAATTTTAGTTATAAAATGTTTTGTCTTCTTCGCTTAAGCTAAAGTCTAAAATCGTTTAAAAAGGACATTTATTCGATATAGGTTTTATATATGTCTATGAATACGGCCATGAGAGTTAATTTATTTGAAAGATTTTATAGTAGTCTAAAGAAGTTCGTGTTGTACGTTTTTTCTTTTTTTATTATGGTATTTGCACCTCTCCACCAGTAATCAAGATAATGATTAATTAACTCTCTGGCTGGAATTACGTTTGTAATTTACGTTTGTTAAAATAGAAAAGGATCTATTTCGGGACTGGCATAATAATGTTGAGCAATTCTATTTACTTTTTAGATGTACCTGTACCTACCATCGGATACATTAACGTCGTTTTGTTATGTTTTAGCAAAATAACACATGAAATAAATTAATCCATACAATATAAATAGATAGACTCGCTCCCTATCACATAGCGGGACGGAACACAATGCGAAACGTGGGTGTTCTAGTAGCACTTCATCCTACCCTTTCTGGAAAAAAGGCGTGATGATTATGAATGAAGAATATATTGTAGTAGCAAATATATTACCGCCAACGCTACCTTGTGCGCCAAAAGAACTAGTGGTTTTATTCAGAAATTTTAGCTCCATTCCCTAATATTTTTAGATGTTATCTAAGTCTCAGATATATTTGCTACTTAGAGAGTTTCATAAGTAAGTTTAGTTCTTCAATGTCGTTATATTTTATCTTATAATAACCTGCTCTTAGTGGAACCATTCGCGTCAAAATAATGTGCGTGTTTTTAGTATTAAGACGACTTGTTTCTAAAAGTATGAGGGTAATAAGACCTTTGTTTATGACAAGAATACTGTGAGGGTTCTATTAACATTGCTATTCTATGTAAGTTAGAATACATTGTGAAATAATTATGGACTTTATTGTATATCTACATACTTTCATGAAAGGCAATACAAGGCAACAGGAGTCAATTCTAATGCTGATGTAGAATTCTCTTTTCTTTATTTTTATTTAAAGATTCATAGATCTAAATAATATATTTATTAAATAACCAATAATTTTAATGTTACCATAACTAATATATTTATTAAATAACCAATAAATTAATGTTACCATTATTATAATCCGGTTAAATATACCTTAAGAACCATTAGTGTAATTGGTATTATAAATAGTAAATAAACATTTCAACCTGCCTTTCGCCACAGCAACTTGAAGTCGCGATACCAGTGAATTTATTTTTATAATATTTCAGAATGCTGTTGGGACTTGACCGCACTTCAAATATTAACGATACAGTTCCCCGACTAACAATGGCGCAGAAGTCGTGAAGTGAAGAAAATGTACTGCAAAAGTCTCGAACATTTCAGGAGCATTCGATAAATATTCTTTATTTATCTGTTTTTTGGTCTAGCGGCGATATCAATGATTTGTGGTTGGTTAAGCCATGGATTTGATTTTCAGGTTGAGTTTTTATGTAAGTTTTCTATATGAAAATATTCATAATTATGAGTTATACTTCGTATCTTTATATTTTGTGTGGCGCTAGCGGCGCAAGTGTGTATGATCGGAGCTTATGCACATATTATTATGTAAGTTAGTCATTTGCTCGAGTAATATTAATTGCGAAGTGATTATACTAAAAACAAAATAAAATAGATATCGTAATATTTACCTCGGAAACGAACTCGCGAGCCCTAGTTTCACATCCGAAGTGTCAACAAACTCGGCAACGGCCTTATTAGTTTCCTTACTTATAATGATTCAATTCTACACGCAAAAACTTTTTTAGTATCCCCAAAATTTCCATTTATGTAATGGGTAGTATAAACTCGCCTATAACCATAAATCTACTAGTATCTTCAATACATCGTGTACAAAAAGGATTGACGGATTAATCAAAGCTACCAACCGATGCGACCTTAATCAGTCTTGCCAACCGTATAAATACAAGGCGTACAGTTTATATTGGCTCGTGTTACACGCGGGAAGAGGAAATCGCTCCCATAGGATATGAAACAAAGTATTCGAGCGTGGTTACTTTGTAACAAGTTTATCAACGTTTAGGCCTCAGGGAGATGTGTCTGTTAATTTGGTTTGTTCTATAACTGAATCTCGGTGGAGTGCTAAAAACTGAGGAATTAAATTATCTTTTTTTATTGAATTAAATTATCTTTTTTTAATTGAATTAAATTATCTTTATATTATGCTTTTTGTTGAATGTTTTTAAAATGGTCAGTATGTTGTACAGTACTTAATGTTAAGCCATTTTTTTGTTTAGCTCATAAGTGTACTTGGTTGTAAATCCATTCCGTCTTCTTTTTCTTTTTCTCTTTGTCTTTTTCTTGTCTCTTTGAGACAAGGACAGTGTACAATGATATAAGTAGGAGAATATACTAAATTTTGCATAATCTAAACCATCCTAGTGTATTCATCGATTCGAATATCAAATCACTATTTATCTGAATTAAAATTATTAAATTCACATATTATAGTACGTTTACACAACATTGTTATGCAGATACAGCGGTCTTAATTTGTGCTATTAAACCAGCCGAGTAAGTGCGGAAGGCAGTGGCTGGCGTCTTAACCCTAATTTTTAAAATTTCACTGTTCCGTATTTCTCCCCGGTTTAAAACGGGAATTATTTAAAGTTTCTTTCCCGGCGCTCGGGAAGGCTTATTGCATTTTTAAGCGAACCAACTTTTAATCTTTCTTCTTCGGCAGTACTGTTGATTTATGAAGATAAATGCTGTTTTCATTATCATTGTTACTTTCAGGTAACTGTATAGTTGGAAGTCACCAGTAGTTCGAACTAGTTCCAAGAGATGTCGCTATAAGGGAGATGGATGGAAGAGATTCTCGTATTGAGATACCCGATGCTATCCATAATGCTTCTGACGGCTATCGAGGGGTCTTGACATTACATTGACATAGGATACTCCAGGAAGCCAAATAGGCCATGATGTTCGGAAGTGTTACGAGCTGATAGACCATTGACACTATGAAAACAAGGTATTCCGTTATTTACAAAACTATCCTTTATTAATGATCTCTTGATAATAATCGTTGGCCTTAAATAATAATAACGTGTTGGAACATTCGAATAGTCTTCGGTAAAATAGTAGACTGATATTATTCTAATGTTCTCAACGATATTTATAAATTGATTATAGCCTCAGCTAGTAAGGATAATGGTAATTCCTTTTATACCACTACTGTATAGATAAACCAAGTTTGTGATTATATTAATTTTTATATAGGATTAATTAATAATTTAGACAAATGTTGGCGACACATATAACCAAGGATAAAAGCGTTGGCTTTAACCCACAGATTAAATTTGGCAAGGCAAATATTTGTTTAAAGATCTGACGGGATGGCTATTTGGTTTTATAAAGGACAGTTCACCACATGTGTGAAGAGACATCAGACGTATAAGTAAGATAGCTTAGATTTTACATCCATAAACTAGCAGATATTTGAAAGGTTTATGCGCCATTGATAAAACTTTTTCATATTCTGTTTGTTTTTCTATAGGAATAGGTAGTATAGTATATTTGGAATAGGTGGGTTGACTGCCTCGGTGGCGTAGTGGTACTATGGCACGATTACAAAGCTGAAAAGGCTAAACCACAGGCCTCCGCATAGGCCTACTGTAGGATATTATTATTCATATTTAATTATAATTAGTTGTTTAGTTATTGTAATAGTAATATTTGGGAATCGCACTGTGGTTCTTTCATTATTTTACGGTTACAATTTTATTATAATGCAGGGCCTAAAGAATAAGACAAAAAACAATTTTAAAGCTTTCAGTCTAGAAAATTTATCTAAATTTGTTCGATACTCCTCACGATTTTACATAAGTTTAAAAGGCTTAACAAACTTCGGCTTTAATTATAATTGACACCGTGTCTGGAAATGTTAATTTTCTTAAAACCCTTGAGTGAGTCGTATAAAGCTGTTTGATGTTCAGAACGAAATATATTTTGCGGGATGCGTTAATTTGAAAGGTATTATGGAGAATTCATTAGTCTGTAGGGTTTGTTATTTGCAAAATTGGAATATAAAGCCATACAATATACAGGGTATATCAAGACCTCGACCGAAAACGAAGCCAGGAGGTAGTATTAGTGATATCAAACACAATGCAAGTAAAAATTTTACAAAAAAAAATCGTAATTTTTTTTTGTTATTTTTTACATATCGTCGTATTTGAGTGATTAAACATAGTTTTTCTAAAATAATGACGTACATCGCTTAATTATTAAACACGCAATGGTACGTAAGGGTTTAAATTACTATTTTTGCAAAAACTAGGTATTTAGCCCTCAAAAACGATGATTTTTAAAAAAATGTAAAAAAAATCCGTCGCTTATTTTGCAAAATGTTTAGTTGCATTGTGTCTGTAGCCGCTAAAACTACCACCTGGCTTCGTTTTCGGTCGCGGTCTTGATATACCCTGTACGAAGCTTATGTTGATTTTAATGAAACTTGGTCTATATTCATTAATTTCCTTCACGTTTAAACCTGTATCAAAATTGTAGTTCATGGGCCAAACTTTAAAATGCTTGCAAATATATTAATTAAAGTTTTTAAAACAATAATTTCAACCTTCCCTGATTTTATTTATTTATTTAAATATAAGGTCCACCAACAGCGCTACATATCATACAGTGTAAAATACAATGTGATGAGATACAATGTATATGATATATGCGCCGATCACAGTTAGAAATCAATTATGAATTATTCCATTCGCGAATAACATGGGAAGTATTTGCCTAACTTATAAAAATCATATTAATGATACCACGATTCACTTCCTCTGCAACGCATCGAACTAACGTTTACAAGATAGCATTTGTTATCCAAGCAAAGAATGAAATCTACTACTTTACTCATCCCACATAACGCGTGAGACTTGAAGTTTGTTGTATTTAGATATTATGGAGCACAGTATAAGTTTACACAAGACTCCCAAGAGTAGATAGTGGGACGCATAGTTCGCTTAGTGTGGTCAGTGTATTGCCAACTTGTGCATGTAACTTTAAAACATATTCTCGCGGCCTTATTCATAGACAGTTTTGAACCTATTTTAGTTATCGAATGTTTTGTCCCTTTCGAACGACTTTTGAATTCAGTTTGAGCGAAGAAGACAAAACTTTTGATAACTAAAATAGGTTTTAAAACTGTCTATGCCGTATGTGATTAATTTATTTTTATTGGCCTCGTCTGTGTTCTTAGCGATTTTATTCCATTGTATCTATCCCCAAGAATTGGAATTAATTCTATAAAAAATTAAAACAAATATATTTTATACACTACATTCTTATTACACTAAACACAACTAAAGTGCCTATTTTTAAATATATCACTGTTGTTAAATCTAAACATTCACCGATTGTTCGTCACAATTATGTTGGCCACTCGAAATTGGATGTGTAAGCTAATCTCGTATAGCATATAGGGAGAAACAATATGTCACGATGTTTTCCCTCATCGTTGAAATGTGATAGAATGACATTATAAACATCTATAACGATGTACTCGTTAACAAGTTGGTATAAGACGGCGATGAACGCAGCAGTACGCATGTGGTTCACTTCATTATTCATGCAGACATAATGCCAAGTCACCGCACTCCTATTAAAATTTCCCTTTACTCCCTCCTGACACAACGCATATCGATTAAAAGTTTATGACAACGAAGCGCCGCATTACACGTATAGGTATTATATATATAGGTATTATATTTTGAACATTTTTATCATTACATCGGTGGTGCTGTGAGGTAGAGAATATTTTAAATCTATAGATGGTGTGTGAATACTATTATATAACTGCCTCGGTGACGTAGTTGTACTACGGTACGACTACAAAGCTGACGTCTCGGGTTCGAATCCCGGGTCGGGCAAAGTGATATTGGATTTTTCTATTAATTATCAGCCCGGAGTCAAGGCGAAGTGTGGGTATCCTGGTAGCACCTCTGCCTACCCCTTCTGGGAAAAAGGCGTGAGTTTATGTATGAATACTATAAGGATTACTGAAAAGAGGTTTTCTTATTTTGGCTTCGAACGGCAATTTAGAACCTCCGAATATCTTAAATCAAGAACAAAATTAAAATGTAACCTAACTAAAAATATCCTTAAGAAAAAAGTGTTTTCAGAAAAAAATCTATTTGTGTTTGATTCATGAGAAATAAAAACTCAAACAATGTGAAATTGTTCAGAAATTTTGGTCGTTTTTTTTTCCAATGTAATACTTGCTTTATTTAATTAAATATTGGTTTACTATAATAGAAGAACATAGTCTTAAAACTAGCCATTTTTATCATTTCATCCGTGGTGCCCTGCTTGAGCTTTTATTTTTGTTCTGATAATTTATAAATATTATTTCACGCCATTATTTCACGAGGCAATGGTGCCAGGCTGCTTAAGCCGACTCATTGGTGTTTAAGCTTTAACAAGCTGTAGCAAATACTTTATCACTTACAGATACAATCAGTGAAAAGTTCGTTTCGTATAAATCATCATTTGTTTCGTTGTATTTGAGCATGATTCATCATTTTTCAATCGAATTTTATTTATTCGCTGGAAAATATAGCTAGAATTGATTTGAAAACGGCCCAGTTCCCTCATACACATCGCTGGCTATGTCCAAACCGACCGCAATAGAAATTGTGCCGTTTGCATCAATCAACAGGCTGCCACTCGCGGAATTAATTGCATACAGATACAAGTTATACGCGGGCTAATCATGGAAACGCGCGTACATTCTAGTTGATTTCGCTTAAATATGAATTAGCTTGATTGCCAATTGGCGATACTTCAAATAACCGCTCGTACCAACATTAATTAGCCATTTACTCATGTTCAAGGAAGTCGTTGAATGAAGGACGTTTTATTTCGATCGCTAGGGAAATCCTTAGTGAAGACTTGAGTTCAGTAGTGGACTTCTTGTTTCTAGACCTTATCCGTTATTCACGACACATTTATGTCATAAGTTGTGCTCTTGATTTATGATAAATACACCCAACAGTCATATACATAGTCTTGACCCGACACTAAGATCGAATCTGTCGTGGGTATCAGGAACTACGAGACACTTTTCGGTCTCACAAACACACAGACCCGAAACAAATGTCTCTGGTTCACACAAACAATTGTACCGGTGCGGGGATCGAACCCACAGCATCTCGTTTCACAGCCGGCGTCTAACCGACTGCACCACGGAGGCTGTCAAATATAATTAAATATATATTATAATTCGTGTTCCTATTCTCGATGTACACTGATGAATTACAGTTCTGCCCATCCGGCAAGACTAGATCTATCGAATAAACGCATGCATGTAGTTAACATTTCACCCAGTAGTGGAAACATAGAGCAACGGGAAACACACTTCCGCGGACTATTCATTTGGAAACGCAGACTTTAACAACTCCCCATACACTGCAGTGAAAGCTAAAAAAATAAGTGAAAAACTCGCGTAATATGAGAGCACTTTTTTGCCGATTTGAGTTGCCAGCTGAATGGCGGACGGCGCACATTTCACTTATCAGATTTCGCTTGTAGCCATCAGTGGGGCTTGTTTTTCATCGGTCCGCGCGCCCGGCCGAATTGCCAATAAAATGACAGGGCCGTTCCGAACGTCCATACCGGGCTATTCTCGAAATTTTGCAACCATCAAATAATACCGGTGTTCGATCGACGTGTGTTGTAAGTCATTTTGTGAAGGATTGAAATTCTTATTTGCAAAGTGCATTGTTGGACTTAGTTACTTAGGAAAAAGATTGAAGATTTAAAAAATCAGAATAATAAATCTTTTAAATCACTTAAATTTCCGTGTCGCGGTTTGTTTATATTTTCATTTTAATTGTTGGCATTGCAATATTTTATGATTTATACAAAATGTTGTATAAATATCACTAAATAAAGGAAATATTGAAGATTAAAACCGATTCAATAGTGGAAAGAAATAAACATTTGTTCCTTGTTCGCTGCTATAACTCGTAACTTGCACGGTACATAAATTACCTGCGTCTGATCTAATAATTACTCGTGATATAATAAACTTGTGGCTAATGTTTCCGATTCATATTGTTGCGTCCAAACCGCAGTTACTTATTGTTGAGCAACGTTTCCAAATGTTATTCAGCAACATCTGATAACAAAATGTTATTTAATGTTAGTCCATGATACCTTGTTATTAAATGTTAGTAATGTTGCCCAACATGTAGTAACAATCGATAACATTGCATATTATATGCAATTATTTGTTATATTTTGTTATTTTCTGTTATTGGCGTTATGGACGCGATTATTAACATGCAACAAATAATAACAAGTAGCAACAAAAGTTACAGATTGTTACTTAACGTTATTGTGTTGCACAATTTTGCTCAGCAAAAAATAACAGCGTTTTGGATGCACCATAACACACAAGACTAGAAAACGATTTATCTATATAATGTATGTATTTGTATTGAATTGTATTGAAATTGGTATCTTAAGCCGCACAATTACAATCGCCTTATAGACAACTACTTATACAAAACTTACAATCGCCTTTAAATAATAACAAAAGAGATATCAGCAAGCAAAGCTAACTTAGCCGACATTAAAGTAATTTATCAAAGAATATCTACAAACACGATGGGAAAGCGACATTCACCCATCGACAACCCCTAATATTAATACAGTGCGCCTTAAGAATATTTGAAAAACTTGTTAAATACTTTACATATTTAAAATAATTGACATTTCTTCTATTAACCAATATTTTTCAATAAATAATCATTAATTGACTAACTTTGCAGTCAAAGAAGAACTAAAAATATACATAATTCCATTGCGTACTTCTATGCAATCATGAATGGGTGATTGGTCGCAATAAAATAACTTGCAAAAATAACTTTATAGCGTTTGTCGGTAGGCGGAGTATTAAGGGCAGTACTTAAATCCAGCCTAAAATTGGCTGCTCGTAAATTTCACTTAATGTCTGTCGAAACGAGCAGGCACAATAGAAAGGCGATGCTCCCTCCGGATGGATCGCTTTTTTTCAAGGTTTATGTTGAGAAAATCAGGAAGTTTGTGGTCAGGGAATCGTTGGAGGTACAATGGTTAGTTGTTATTTATTAATATAGTTCGGTAATAAATAAAATAGACAAATGAATGCACCCAACTCACACACGGTCTTGTGGCGCGGATATTAGAAACTAAAAAAACTTCATTACCTCAAAAGTCAAAACACCGAGGTCCAGTAACAAATGTTTGTGTCACATAAACATTTATTTCGTTGTAAGGATTGAAAGTGCTATCAATAATTATACAAGTCGAAAGCTACATTCTGAGGATAGAAGACTGGATTGAATTACCTCGCATATATTCCTTGGTCCAACTCAACCAATTCCTGGGTCTGTCATTAGATTACACCCATTCTACTTTGTTCATAATGAAGTAGAGTATTTTTTGGAATTTCCTTTGCTGTTAGCCCGATACTTTTAACACAGGCTTCGGCACTTTGGCTTGAATTAACATCCATTTTGAGTTAGCTAATTCGAAAATTCTAGAAGCTTCAGCCTTTATTCAGCTAAAACAGGTGAACTAGCTAAATGTAATCGAGTTGGAGTTTTAAAAGCGGGATTTTTCCTCGAATCGGGCGTCGACCGGCGACCGTGTATTTACATTTTACACTAAAGCGATTTTTGCGGTCTCACGTGGATAATAGCGTCGCGGTTTTAATCACACTCGTGATGGCTTCATTTGGAACACCCAAAATGTCCTGGCACCTGAGACTAAGTAACGTCTGTATTTACAATATGAATGTTTAGTATTGCAATTAAATAGCTGAATTAATTTGATAAACAATAGCTTATATGTATAAGTTACAATACAGTAAAATTAATGAGCAACATCCATACATCCTCATGAACTTTCACGCTTTATTAGTCCCGTATCAATTCCAGACTCCAGTAAAGGACATGTTTGAAGAACGAAAGTGTTTAAAACCGTTATTATTCAACTAAATTAAAAACTAATTTGCCAATAAAACAGATCTTAAAATAGAAAGAAACAAGCTGGAGTACTTAATAAAATTTTACAATCAATTGACAGACAAACAATAAGATACAAATAAAAAAGTACAAGGTAAAAAAAGTTAATAAAAAAAAAACTCAAAACAATTAAATAAAATAAAGTCGAAAGTAATATAAAATAAAGAGCTCATGACAAGAGAATAACGGACCACACTCAGCGGGTGCTGGTAACACCAGCGCTGGTCTTCCGTGTGCCCGTTTAGTGGTAGTTGTATTAAACTACATGCCGCTTACACTTGATCGTAGCTCGATTAGGGTGGACAAACTCGGTGTTGCAGAAAACTGAACTAAATGGGAGGGAACGCTCAGTTCCATTGCCTCGTAACTAGCTGGGCACTTTTATTGTGCGGACAACCAGATTATTGACTACGCTAGATAGTTGTGTGGATTTCCGCGTAGATTGATTTTGGAACTATAAGTCGCCAATGTATTTTGTTATTGAGCTTAAGAGCTCCTGCAATTATTAATGATGACAATAATTGTCTTAGAATAATAATATACATACATGTCAAAAAATGAAATAAAAAAGAATTTACTTAACTATCTCAGGTTTA
Source organism: Deilephila elpenor (assembly GCA_949752805.1). Taxonomy (NCBI): domain Eukaryota; kingdom Metazoa; phylum Arthropoda; class Insecta; order Lepidoptera; family Sphingidae; genus Deilephila; species Deilephila elpenor. Next base: position 5,960,266 of record OX457116.1, read on the forward strand.
TCTCATACATAAAATGGCTGCAACATAACTTTTCAGTTTTGCAGAGTTATATTCCTAGTTTCTAATTTTACTACTGGCTGCATGCCTGAAATTAACCGTTAAAAAAGTAATTAAAACAAAAGTCTGCAAAAGAGCCTATTTAGGCTAATAAATAGTAAGAATTTGAGGCCTTATTCATAGACAGTTTTAAAACGTATTTTAGCTATCGAATGTTTTATCTTCTTCGCTCAAACTGAATTTAAAAGTCGTTAGAAAGGGGCAACATTCGATAACTAAAATACGTTTTAAAATTGTCTATGAAAAAGGCCGTTAATCTTTTACGCTTAAGCCAGTTAATGCTCCTTTCACCAAAATTCCTTACTTCATACAAATACCAAAAGTGAGTATTACAAAAGTCGGAAGATTTCAATTAGCCAGACGTGGTACGAACAATGGCGTATTGTGGGAACTTGTCAGATTCGCGAAGGCTGGACGTTTTCGGCCCGTCACTTACAAATAAAGAAAAGGTTTTGTAATAAACCCTTACAAATGTGATTCGCTGTGATACTGATGTGGATTATTTGTAAGGAGATATTTTAATAGTTAAGTTCATATGGGCGAAGTAATTAAACATACTCTAAATGTCGAACAAAATTGTTTGAATAAAGTGCTCGAAATATGACTTTGCTCTTCATAAAAGATGACGTCGTTCTTATATTTGTTAATGTTGATAACTTTATTCAGTAACAAAATTTTGTTTGTTAATAACATGCCACATGCACTTATTTAATATAACTGCAATCTTCTGTTCAAAATATGATCAATATTCTGCAGACGTTGACGAAACTAATATTGTATCTTAAGTTGAGTTAATCGTAACTTTAAACTCATATTAAAACTCAGTACTCAAGTATTATAAGTTTAGTTTAGTACGTAGCGAAATTATATTAACGGATTTGTCTTCTCATACATACATACATAAACACACGCCTTTATGATAGTATAGATATGTAGGCAGAGGCGCCACTAGGACACCCACATTTCGCCTTGCATGTTCCGTCCCACGATGTGATAGGGGACGAGCCTAACGCCATATCGGGCACAAATTCCAGACTCAGGGCTGGTAATGAATAGAAAAATTCAATATCACTTTGCCCGACCCGGGATTCGAACCCGAGACTTTAGCTTTGTAACCGTACCGTAATACAACTACGCCACCGAGGCAGTCTTTTCATTGGCAGTTTAAATTATTAAAAAACATTTTTTATCAATATTTAATTATACTACCCACACTATATATTTCCCACACTTACTGGTATATACTAAATTTATTTCCCGATACCTCAAGGTTTTTTTCATAACTCTTTTTTTTACAATAAACCCCGGGCATTTTGTTGGATTTGTCTTCTTTTCGAAGAAAGGTTTTCACAAGGACGAACCTTCTGGGAGTTTTTTCGGAATCCCCAGTGTGAAAGAGACATTTGGGTGTGAAATGGGGAGGCCGATTCAGCGGAAAATGCATGTTACAAAAAATACATCGATTTGGCTATTCCCCACTGATTATGGAAATGAGTGAATTATGCGGAAGTTCCTATTATTCTGAATGTGCTGAAGCGTGATCCATATAACGGAATATATTGTTCAGTTTATATCATTTATGTTTATTTCCTTGTATCGTTTATTTCGAGTGATGTTTGTCTGATGGTTTTGTATGAATGTCGATTTATTTACCTATATCGATAAAGTATACAGGATCGATACGATAAAGGATTTTATTTAATAGCAAAACCAAGAAAATGAATTTACTCAAGACCATGTCGAGGTTTAGCTCACGCTATCAGTTCGCGTTGGCATACTTAAATTGACGATAAGTTAAATAAGGTTATTTATTAATCATAGGAAATTAACAGTTAGTTCTAAGCCTCTATATAGGGATGCATGCACATATTTATAATAGATAAAACATCGTCTGTTTAGTTCTGACCTCAATTCTCATACTGTAAACATTTTTTATTCCAATGCGTAGTGACAAAACGTGACAATATTACTAAAGAATCAGGACAATGCTTTATCAAAACTTTTTATTCAGCACCAAAATGAATTTGTTATAAATTGATTATTGTATCGTGCACAGGCTAATATAGCTAGCTTTTCACGTCAGAAATTGGGGAAACTAGAAACATCTATCACTACCCGAAACTATATATTCGGTTAAAATGTTGCCACGCGAGCAGGCTACTCAATTTTGCTGTAAAGCCAACTATTTCTCTAGTTTAGTTATAGTGTTTGCTTTTGACACGACGATTAATCAGATTAATGTCGCGAGGCGCCCGTTCCATCGCCCCTCTTCTAGTTCCAATCCTAAATGTTATCAGTCTCATTTGCTAATTAAAAGAATACATTTAATAATTAACAAAATTAGTGAAATATTTACTTTACTTTCAAATTTGAATTTTTAGGCTTGTTTACTGAGCGTTAATCTTCATTAAGCAGATGTAAATATAGTGCTTTGATGTGTTTATATAGGTATAACTGAAAGAGAGAAAACTTCGAAGAGGTTAGTAAATAATGTACTCACCTCAACGAAAATTATTGATCAGGCAATTTTAGTGGTAGAGCCAAGGTGTTGTTATTTTTTGACTACGGTAAACATGGGCTTGTTAAACTGAGATAGTTTCATTGTCTTACAAAAAGTCACTTTGATTTGCTAATGCACTTTTAAAAAGATATTTATTAGTTTCTAATCCTCTGCTTTATTATCAATAATATCTGCAACTGATAGTGTTTATGAAAGGTTGAAAACACTGGTCATTAGATAAGCCGCAAGTTAAACGTTGCTCCCACAGAAACAAAATTATCAAACTAATTTATTATATAAATCACGCTTCTTATCAACTATGGTTGAACTGATCGAGAAAATAATTAATAATAAACAAACTTATAAACTAATTTTCAAACTTTGTTAATTTATAAAGTAACTTATGGGTTTCTTTAATTCAAAATCGTTTCGAATTACTTTAATCAAATTTCTTACGACGCCAATCCATTCCATAAATTACAATATCGATATAGTTTCGAATAAATGAGACAAAGGCGATATTAGCTGGATGCTTCTAACATGTCTTTGTCAAGTGCGAACTTCGCGAAATATGAAACAATACTTTGTTTGAAAATACTTACCACACAATGGCGCTTTTGGAAAGTTTTCGAAGCGAAACGATCTCCATGAGGCTATTATTGGGTATTGTATAAGTAAAAAATCAATTTGCCGAGAGATAGCAACGGGTGAGGGCACCGATCCAGAAACGTGAATTCCGCTCGCCACTTCGCCGTTTGCTGAATGTATAATTTCTCGAAATTGAATATCGTTGAATGGCCACAATAGCTTCTTTGTTTCTGCCGTATACACTTTTATTGAATAAGAATTCGCTTTTGTCTTGCGTTTCATTATTTTTGTAATCCTCTTGATTGTTACAGCAGTTGTATTGATACTGTTAATGGTCATTTAAATTAAGAGGTTTAACGAGGTTGGTAATGTTATTTGACATTTAATTTTAGGGCTCTATTGAGGCAAATGAAAAATGGTCAGATTTTGTAAGATTTTTCTGATTACCAATATCAACAAAAAATCATAATGTGTCATATTTAAATTGTTTGTTTCATTTATTCCTTTACCCTAACTTCACAATTTTCGTAATTATATTTTGAACAGCTAACCATGATTTTTTTTTATTTTCCGATAACGTAATATCATTAACCACAATTGAATTCATCAAACAGTTCGTGTGTGCTTCAGTGATTTGGAATACAAAATATTTCACAGTTAAAGATGCGATTGTCAAATACCAAGTTAGGCAATCACGAAAAAGAATCTTTAGAATTTTATTCCATTAATCTGGTCGCTTGAAAGAAACCCTGCGTTCTGTTAGAGTTGATTGTGATTTATTAAGGTACAAGCACGAACGGATACGAGCTATTTCGATTTCGATTACAATACGAATCAATGGCAAAGGAAATAATTTAATTTGAAGCAGTACAATATTGTATTTAATAATTATTACTATCGTTTTTTTGCCACTGCCTCGGTGGCGCAGTTGTACTACGGTATTATTGCAAAACTGAGGTCTCGGGTTTGAACCCCAGGTCGGGCAAAGTGATATTGGAATTTTCTATTCATTATCAGCCCGGGGTCAGGAATTTGTGCCCGATGTGGCGATAGTCTCGCCCCCTATCACATCGTGGGACGGAAACTAGCGAAAAAGGCGAAACGTGGGTGCCCTGGTTGCTAATAGGGGAACCTCTGCCTACCCCTTCCGGGAAAAAGGCGTGAATTTATGTATGTATGTATGTTTTTTTGCCAAAATTTACTGATATACATTAATTTTATTGTTACAAAGCATGGGGTGCTAACAACAATTACTTATACTCAAGCACCCTAGCTTTTTAACTATAAAATGAATGTGTTTCAGTCCATTTTCTAATCTTATGCTCATTATCAATTATTTTTACTTTTATTGTACTGTTATTATGTTATTACTGTTATTATACTGTACTGTTATTATCTTTTTAAGTTCTCTAAATATTAACTTTTGCACGCCACATGGCAAAATGTACTGGGACTACTTATATATTATTTAAGAACTTATGATTGTACCTACATTTTGTGCAAATAAATGATTTCTGATTCTGATTCTGATTCTGATTAGTTGGGTGGGTTAAAGTGTGTATTTTAGTTTTTTTAAACTATTATTTATTATTCTGTTAATTCTAATTGAATATTTATGTGCAATACATTAAAAGTAGTCCCCACAATTCTGTAAAGCATTTAAATGATCAAATTATGAATTAAGAAGTGGCATATAACATTAAACAGTAGAATTCTCTCCCGTCTTGAAAGCGTTTTATGTACTAAATTTTCAAATCAGTCCCTGTCTCAGAAGGTAAATTGATCTGTCCGTCTTTGTTATTGTCAGTGACAATAGTCGTTACATCAAGTGACGCTTTAATGGAACTTAAAATTCAACAATGAGAACTGCCTCTTCTTGTTTCTTTACGTTATCAATGTGTACGATCAGAACAACTTTTTTATAATCCCTACTAATATTATAATTGCAAGTGTGTATGTATGTTCTATTTGTACGATAAAATTTCGTCGTGGAACGGAACATACTAGGCGAAATGTGGGTGTCCTAGTAGCACATCTGCCTACCCCTTCAGGGAAAAAGGCATGAGTTTATGTATGTCTTTTTATATTTATGGCAACTGTTTCTACGTTGTAAGTTAGTTTTGAGAAAATGGAAGAAAATATCTTAATAATTTAGAACCATGGTGTTAAAAAAATGCTTACGAATTCGTCCCAGTTTTCAAGGACTATAATCAGAATGCCAAATGTATATCTTAAAATAATATTAAAATATTTAATGTTCAAACCAATTTAATATTCGGAATCAGGAAAAGCTACGTCCAGTTTGAAAGCAAATTTAATAAAGGCGATCTTATTGATTACGTCATGCCACGACCTACCTGAACCGTAATCATCATTATAAATACAATAATAAGAAAAACGCGTTATTGAAAAAAGTTCTCATAAAATATTTGCTTCTACCATTTGGGAGGAGACCTGAATACACATTCAGAGGTTCTGACAGCGATGAATAATTTCTTATTGAAAAACAACAATCTTATCTCCGTTCTAAAAACGCCTACTAGTATTATAACAGATAAATTCAGAAATTCACAATTTAATAATCTATTGAAATTGGAGTACTGACTCGGTGGCGTAGTTGTAACTACGGTACGGTTACAAAGCTGAGGTCTCGGGTTCAGGTCCCGGGTCGGGCAAAGTGATATTAGAGTTTTCTATTCATTATCAGCCCGGAGTCAGGAATTTGTGCCCGATATGGCGATAGGCTAGCACTCTATCAAATCGTGGGACGGAACATGCAAGGCGAAATGTGGGTGTCCTAGTGGCGCCTCTGCCTACCCCTTAGGGGATAAAGGCGTGAGTTTATGTTTGTATGAAATTGTAACTACCTTACACCTATCTATTTCAAATAATAATTGCAAAAGTGTTTAAGGAGAATGTTAAGTCAAATTATTACTTAAAGTTAATAGCCTCTAAAGAAATGTTAACGAGTAGAAAACTACCGAAATCTGATCGAAGCAAACCCTGTAACTATCATTTTCGAAAACTTTACAGACTCCTATAACTCCGGATCGATTTCCAAAAAGTCCGATGTCTCGATAGTTTTAATTTGATGCGTCGACGGCCATGTTTGGAAATTCTTGGACAACTTTAACTTCAACATGAACATGCACATTTCCTGTAACTAACAGTGATTTATATGACTTCCTGACACACTTAGCACCCGCATGACGTTGCAAAATAAATATGCATTGTGCGTGTCCAACAATACTGTCAATTCATGCTGACAACGCTGGAAGCTCAATCCCGTTCCTACTTACGTATGCAATATTCGGGAGGTGATATCGAATCGTGTAATAGTAATAAAAAGTAGGACGCCAAACTCAACATCTTATCGCCATCTCTACTTGTCGTAAAATGTTACAGATATAAGAAATTACTCTATGTATGTTTATGTGTAAGTCTTTATGCGGTTACCTTGTTTCATCAATTGATTTGGTAGGTTTTCCAAGGTTTGTGTCTATTTTTTTGAGTTCTAGATTCTAATGCTTTTCTGTGAAAACACTCGTGATTTTTACAATAGAAATTGGCTGATTGGTTGGTTGATGTGAGTTAAAAGTCAGAATATATCATCAGTTTTGTTGCTTTGAGATCATACGCAGTAAAAATCTTTCTTCCTAAAATTAATAATTGTATTTGTCGCTGTTTTTAGAAACACAATTTCATTAAATGATATAAAAAATAGCGTTGATAATATCAAGTTTGATTAACACTAGTTTAAACTCCCTTTTTCTGTTATACAAAAACAGATCATCCATAATATTTGCGAAAAATGAATCCAAAATTAAGATTCATAGGTACAAACACTAATAACGAAGATAATACCGCCAAATTTTATCGTTGATGCAAGCATAAACTAAAAGGAAGCAGAAAGCTGATACGCCTCCAGACTTTACAGAGCAAAGTGTAAATCCACTAATGAGTGCATTCATTGCAAAACTAACGCGAGATTTACATATCACATTAAAACTTTATTGATGGCTGATCCAATTCACTTCAAGCAAGCCTGTTGAGTTTTCAAACTTCAGCGGAAATTTTATGCTCTATTTCACATTACCACATTGGAATATCTGGCAAAAGCTATGCCTCTCTGTGAAAGGCTCTCGTCGCCACAATACCTCAACTTTTTAAAGCCGCTGTGCATGTACATGCATATACTAGTTATATTGATACACCACTCGCAGCGCTTTGCCCATTTGTATGGAATTTAAATCGATGGATGGTACGAGATATTGAAATCATATTTTTTTGAATATCTTTTTATATAGCTTTTTTGACGGTGGCGCTAACATTCGGAATCAAGGGATGATTTGATAGAAAGGTTTGAGTGATTATCAAGAAGTATTAAAAAATAGTTTCTAATTGCACACCGGAAAACGTTGATGAGAGCGAGGCAGCCGATAGTAAAATTATAAGCAGAGCTATTCCGCCAAACGACTAGAGTAATATTGAAATAAAACTATTTTATACGGGTTTTATCGCGATTTGGTTTAATTTTTACGGACCACCGCCCCGTGACCACGAAAGCTGTAAAGTAATCGAAACGTCGGGAAGTTAAAAAATGTAAAAATTAAACCTAACCGCGATAAAATCCGTATAAAATAGTTTTATTTCAATGTGTAACATTCGCGTAAATCTAAGAAACCATTATGACTAGAGTAATAATTGTGAAATAACACTCGAATAAAATTAGATCAAAGAAATAGTGCTATTAAATCGAAGATTTCTTGTTTCAAGTGTTCTAATTATTTTGTGAATACACAATCTTATTAAACAGATTTCGAAATATCAAATTCTAATCCAGATAAATCAAATTTATAGTTAACTGATACTAAGCCTGCTCTACAAAGTGTCGGGCGCGGTGGTAAGACGGAATTCAATTTTAAGGGTCGTAAATTTAACACCCCAGTTGAGTTTTAAGCCCTGGTCGATACGATATTATTTTTAGATAACGGGCCAGTAATTTTAAATTTCATTTATTTTAATGACGCTTTTTGCATTTAATGAGAGTGAAAAATCATGATGATTTCGTGATAATGATTTCCACGAGTTTGTATATCCATTTACAATTTATTTGTATATCAATTTGGTTCGATATTAATTTTAAAGCTGGCTTTTATTTCAATAATCTCTTTGATTTCATAGTTAATTATCTTTTTGCGAATTATTTGTCAGATTAAATATTGTTGCATCCAGTACGCAGTAGGAAAATTATAATTACAAAAGCCTAGTATGTATTCCCGAAAATACAAGTGCTATTAATGCCACTCACACTTCGACGAGCTAATTATCCATCTAAGATGTAATAGAGGCGAGCTTACCACTGTCCCGAGCACATACACCAAGCCCAAACAACTCATAAGAGATTTATCGCGAAGAAAATTTACGCCGATAGCTCGGTCTAGGTTTTGAGCACAGGACATTAAAGGTCACAGCCTAAAGACTGTATTTTGTAGTGATACTAATTGCTAACGAATACTTTCTTAGTTGTATGATTAATAATATTTTAAAGATATTTATTACAGAAGTGAATGTTCAATAAGACATAGGCAAAGTAATTATGTTTAAATGTAAATAAAATTTTTGATTAAGTGTTACTGCTTATAAGTTTTTGAATACAATTTTATTAATATGAATAATTTCCAAGCGAATCAAAACATTTTCATATTCATGAACACAAATGTATTCGAGGATTTTCATTTAAACTTTTACTAAGACGGCGGAACCAAGATTTTATTGAAGTTTGACCGGTTCAAAATATTAAACTGTGGAATTTCCACTGCCGGCACCGATAAACAAAACTTCAACGCGCCTTACAAATTGAGTTGAAAGTTCTGGCTGAGTTTCTTTTACATTATAGTTTTCTATAATATGTCGCTTCATTGGTGTAGCTCCAGTTTTCATTGGTTATGAACTATGTGCGTGATGTAATATGATTTTTTTTGCTTTGAAACCAAGTACCTATTAGTTGAATATTGTAAACATTTTGACATGATTTCGTGGCAAATTTTCCTTTAACAACGACGAACCATTTTATTAGCTGGTGGGATGGTGGCTCTTCTAAAATATTTTAATTAAAAGTATTTTAGATTATATTTTAATTCTCCCTAAAATATTTTAATTGTTGTTGGTCTCTTTTTATCTACAATAGCTATAGGCAGACAATAAAATGTTATAAACCGGTAGTTTCAAAAAGATGATTCTGGAAAATCACTGATAACAATCAATCAGAATCATCAACATAAATTAGCTATAAAATATACATCAGTAGAGGCGTTGGTAGAGCTAATCCTATACTATTTTGAAATCCCATAAACCAATAGAAATTTATTACAAGAGAATATTCACGTAATTTATACCAAGCATGCCTGATTTGGACCTATAGGGAGAAGAAATCCGGGAAGATCTGTGTGAACCTCAATAGATCCATTGTGATCCATTGTGGTTCAGACCCACTGGTTCAGAACAAACTGAATATAGTACACTGAGATTAATATTTGTGCAATCGAGTATTTGCAGTCCAATTGTTGTGGGACTGTTGAATGGAATAGTGTCTGTATTGTTGCAGTTTGTAGATGTGTTGTAATGCTAAATGTAGTTGTTTGGGACAGGTTTACATATTTGTGGTAAAAAAAAGTATTTGTTAAGTGGGTTGATTTTGTGGTCGAATATTAATGGATATTTTTGGGTATGTGGTTTAAAACTGTTCTTCTTCTTAGCTGATATTTTTCAGTATAATTTACCTTTGTAACTATCATTTTATTATTAAGTTACAGGAAGTCCAACAGAGCATTAGACTTTCTAGACTAATTGCCCCCTTTGTTTTCTATTAACTCTTTATCTTAAAAAAACTTATTCGTAAAATTGGTCTCTTACAATTCGAAATCGACCCCAGTCTGTTAAAATTTCACCCTATTCGTTCCGTCATTATATCATATTATAAGAATAACACTCTGCGTGCCGCAATAAAAGAACCACCTCATTTTAACCAGCATTGTAAAACCAACTCATTTTAACCAGCATTGTAATTTTGAGGCTAAGGTTTTCGCGAACAATTTAACTTATATTTTGTTTAACAAGAATCCACATTGTTAGAAAAGTTTCTCGAGACATAGCCAGCTATATTTAGACAAATGAAGAAGCGAAAACGTCGCAGCGAGATAATATAAACAACGTAAGAAGTCTGCCAACTTCCACAGAAGTTTGGCTTGTAATTACGCACTTTTTGTAAACTCATTTATTCATTACAGTAAGTGGAATCTTTTCTCCATCTTCTAACTTTTTATGTTGGCACAAAAAAAGACTAACAACAATACATTGGTAGTTGCAAACCAGTTCAGATAGAGCAACCAACGACGATATATTATCTTCTGCAGACGCTATGACGCCGGTTCAATTGTATCCGGAATCCGGGTATACATATAGATGTATACCCGGATTCCGGGTACTGTCACTGTACATATTATAATTTTGTACCCGATCGATGTCTCCACATGGAAGATTAATGAGAAAAACTAATAAGGGGGGGACTGTATTAACGTAATATAACTCAAAACAATGATTTTTTTAATTTTTGTCTGTATTTGCGCGATGATCTCAGAAATATAATATTATATACTGTCTGGGTGTTTGTGAGACCGAAAAGTCTCTCGTAGCTTCTGATACCCACGACACAAGACTCGATCTTAGTGTGGGGTCAGGACTATGTATGTGACAGTTGGGTGTATTTGTATCACTAGCCTAATGCGGATTTGTAGATATGGCATACCTTCAACGCTAATGTATTATATGGGTTGGTAGGTTTGTTCTCGCTTAAAATAAGTGATAATTCATACATAACTCTAACGGCCTTATTCAAGACAAGTTAAAACCAATTTTAGTTATCGAATGTTTTGACCCTTTCGAATGACTTATAAATTCAGTCTGAGCGAAGAGAACAAAACATTCGATGACTAAAATGGGTTTTAAACTGTCTATGAATAAGACTATAAAAACAAGTATAGCTAAGCTATTGCAGTTAGTTGAATATTCGTGATTTATGAGTTTAAATAAATCACCGCGGCCACTTCGGTTATTCGCTTCCGCCATCCGTTTCGACCGCCTTTGTTCTCAACTTATTGTGAAAAATTAATTACTTTCGTACCTTTTTACGGATTCGCATAAATCAGTGCCGAACAATATAATTTGTCGATACTGAGACTGAATTAAAAGCATGTGTCGCTGAAGCTGTAAATATTATTTTATTGGATCTGATTTAATGTCCAGGGACAATTGTATTTATTTATTTGTTAAATAATAGGTTCGGAATACAATGTTATCATTATTATTTAAATAATAAGTAGCCTGTTCTAAAATGAACCCTGTCAAACGAATACATGTAGCAAGTACATTCTGGGTCTCACTTTATTTTTGTAACGCGTTGTCACAATTTTTTATCATCGCTCTACAAGCGATGTTGCGAAATTTAATTATAGATCACAACCTTGCGCTAGTAGTACAAAAACACTTTAAGAGCGACGTAGAACAATATATTAATTCATACATTTCAGTTTTTACAGATAACTTTCTTATTAGTATTGATTCCAATCACCGATTTCTATAGAAATAATATTTACTATATTTGTTCAACACCGGCAGTCAGCACGAAAATTTTTCTGATGATATTATAACTTTTATTAATGTTTGATCAATGTTGTGTGAAACTTTCCTTTGATCAAATCAAAGTGCGTAATTACGTTAGCTAAGAATTTAGCCTAACTTTCAGTTCGTTTTCTCGTGTAGTCACCTCGTGTATACCTGTAATCTCATTCAGTGTTAAAGTTGTTTATTTCACAATATACAACAACATAATTGTACTTTCTTTTGGATAAAAGAATTAAGACTCTACTAACTAAATAATTAGAAATCTATAATCTTATCGGCTTTATTCATGTCTACTTCATAGCACCTAGCTATATAAAACTTCTATAAAAATAACGCAATGAAAAGCATCTTTCTTCTGCGCCACTTTTATCGCAGAGATAGGCGGAGATGTTACTAGAGCCAAACTTAGATCTTTGCGGTTTCTCGAGCGGAAGAGCCTATCGTCATGCCGGGCAAATGTTTCCAGACCCGGGCTATGAACATTTACATTATACGGGTTTTTACTAGACTATTATTTAATATTTTTTACCCAAATAATTACAAACTCAAAGTTCGGAACATATAATTGAAACACAACAGGGAGGAACTATGAAGTAAATATTGGCCAGCTCAGCAATGTCGAGCTCCGCTCCGTCGCCCGCAAAGTGTTGGAGCAACGGAATTTGTGTAAAAGTAGCCGTTTAGTCGACACAAACTACGAGTATATGCACACGTAAACCTTTATGATACCTGGAGAGCAAGGCACGTGATTTTCACGTTTTTGTTTCTTGAAATAAAACTACATTTTACCGATTTTATCACGATTTGGTTTAGTTTTTTCATTTTTTTACTTTCCGACGTTTCGATTGTTTTACAGCTTTCGTGGTCACGGGGCGGACTGAGGGATTAGTCATCCGCTCAGTGACTGTTACAATTCAACTACCCTTAATTAACAATTATTAAATTAAAAAGTTAATTGGTTTATGCGATCCGATATATGCAGAAGGAACTCACTGTGTCTTGAGGTTTGGCAGTTAGTCTTTTGGGTTTCGATTTAATAAAATGTAGAATTGGACCCCATGATGGTGCAAGCTTCAAGCCATCTTCTCTATTGAAATTTGGATGTTTTTTAATTTCAATAGCTTTGCGAAACATCCTGGGCAGGAAACCGTGTTCTTTAGCCAGGATTTGAGGCTTGCCAAAACGAAGGTAATGTTTGGAAGGCTCCAAGCTTCCTCGATGTATTCAGCAACTGCAGACTTTGTAGAGCGTCGGTGTTTGACGTCAGCTATGTTTCCTTTTACCCGGGTCTCTATGAACACTGTCTAGATGGCATTAAAATCGTTAATTCAGGTTCATTTGGCTTATCGCGTAATTCAAAGATTATCAAAACACTAAAATAATTTGAATACACTTTTGGTACTGTAAATTTCATATTGCATACGCCGGCATAGTTGTAAATACTAAATACTAACAAACAAATCGAAAATATTTGCCATATTTCAAAATTAATTTAAGTGGATAAATGTTTGAAAGAAAAGCCCGTTTCATTGCTTTGGCAAATGAAAATACGCTGCAAATAAATTGCAGCTGCGAGATGCGGATTAAAGAAACTCCATTCATTGCTAATAATTTCCGGCTTTCTTATTGGATAATCGGTCTAATTGACTTAACTACAATGAAATCGTATATAAAGAAAGATTTAACGAAATTAGTTATTTTGTAGTGATGTTTTACTGAATATTCTTCTTTAAAAAATGAATGTTCAATTGATTCTGCAAAAGATATTGACGTTTACAGTAGAACTTTTGGTGTAGCTTTAATTTTCCTTCAAACAGTTTTAGCATAATTTTGTCTTCTTTCGAAAGTTATCACTCCTCTAATCGGCTTTTACAACAAGAGCTAGTTACCAAGCCTCTAATGTAAAGTTATCATCACTGATATCTCACATGGTCACAGCTACAACCTGGTGATTGGTGAATGGTCTATCGGAAGTGATAAAAATATGTATTTTTATTTACATATAAATGTATTTATGTATGTCTATATACATTAATTATGTAGTTTTTGTATATTTATGTATAAATAGTATTATTTATTTGAGCTTTTATTGCCTTTATCATACACTGCCCTTTCTTTCTCCCTCTCATAAATCCATCCAATGGTTGTCTGGTAGAGATTGCCTTAGTGCGATAAGACCGCCATTTGTACTTTGTTGTTTTGTTGTCTATATACATCTGTTGTTAAATTTTTGTGTACAATAAAGCATATAATTAAAAAATAAATAAATAAAAAGAAAAATTAGGAGTTATTCAACCTTCGACTATAACCTAACTGAAATAAGACGATTACGCTGTCCCTACTCTCCAATATCCAGTTTATGCTTTTATTAATATTGCAGATTAATTTATACATTGCTAAGAGACTAAAAGCATTTTAAGAAGCGAAAGAACTACGCTTATGTCTTCACAGTTGGTGTCCTAAAGCCCTTGCTAAGTACAACGTCACTCTGTCCATGTATCAAAGTATGTATCCATCATCATCATCATCATCATTTACAGCCTGTAGGGTCCCACTGCTGGGTATAGGCCCCCCTCATACTATGCCACTTTTACTTGTATCCATAATTCATAATTAAAAAAAGAAGATTAAAGTCTTACAGCCGCACTTAGATACATTTTATGTCAAGTAAATTGTTCCTTAGTATGGAATCTCTTTGAAAAATCTACACTAAGTAATGATTTAATTGACATTAAATGTCTCTGAGTACGGCAGTTAGAAGATTAACTCAGTCAAGTCGCATTCGCGGTTAGGGTATGTTTCAACGTCAAAACAGTTAGTGAAATGCATGGGCATTAGGAGCACCGACGAGGCAACCCACTACATAAGTTATTTGAATGGATATCCTAGCAGGAAAGGCACCATTCTTTGTGCAAGCTCGGATTTTGTCGACGACATTTTCACATCGTCGGTAGAAGCACTTAAGTTGAAATTGTGTAGTGTTATATTCTTCGCTGCATCTGAATATGCTATTTTGTATTCGAATTGTATTTATTGTAGATGCTGGCGCGATATATTTGTATTGATGTGGGGAGGTAATGTGTACTCTTTTGGAAAGGTTTCCGAGAATTTCAAGGAAATTGAAATCGTATTTGAAGCTACTTGCAGTTGCGGAGGTTGCACAATTTCGGTTGAGTTTTCTGGAGTAAAATGAGTTCGAAATTTAAAGTGAAAAAAGCCTAGGTTATTCAATTGCCGCGACATAAATCTCTAAATTAATTCCAGCATACACATCTCTGATTTTTCAAAGCGGACACTTTGTAATTGGAAGTAGACTAATAATAGATATTCGGCTTTCATTAATAGAACATAAAAAAACGTTAAATAAATTATCTAAATGAACCCATTTATAACCCCACTAATCATTACCAATAAAGCTTTTAAACTAACAAAACTACCACTATAAAATAAACGCTGTTTACTATTTAATCCACTTAGCCCACAATTCTAAGTATAGATCAAAACACAACCTTGCAGATAAAAATAGACGCAGCAATGAACGCCCTTTACGTATACATATAAGAGCCCTGTTCTCAGATGAATCTCCACACTTTAGTTGTACTAAGTATGTCGCTATTGTAATTCTGTGAGGCGCCCTCATTCCTGTTTGCCATGTAAGACTTTTATTGTCTCTGGGGTCGTGCACGTCCTACACCAAACGTTTTGTAGGATAATGTGGCTGGAGTAAGGAATAATAGGTTTGTTACAGTGTTCTTGAAGCCTTTTTATTCAGCATCTTATTCTTACGCTGGCTCCTTACAACACTTTCATACTTACTGTTGTAATAATAATAAAAATGCTTTGCAAATAAAGATTGAAATAAAAAGATGTTGACTGACACGAGTGTATATTTAAATTACGGGAACTAAGGCTAGAAACAAAATATAATATCAAATCAGAACACAAAAAATCTACTCTACAGTGTTATTAAGACAACCACAATAAAGGTTACATTTCTCTAACACTTACTTTGTATTTAGTTTTGATTTTCATTGGTGATGAAGTTCGATTTCAGTTAGTCTAGTTTAGCCAATGTAAGGAAAGATTTCTTTATATTTGGGTATGGTTTTATGCAATCTAAATACCACATCTATCTGGTGGTCTTTCATATGTGAGAGACCGCTTGGGTAGGTACCACCCCGATGTTTATTTCTCAGCAGTGTAAATGCACTGTAGTGTTCCGGTTTGACAGACATTGTAGCCAGACTACTAGACATAATGTGACTTAATATCTTACGTCACAGGATTGCGAGCGCAGTGAATGACAAGCATTGCTTTATAATTCATGGTATTGTTTGGTTTTGCTACCGTCCATGAGCGGTCGTATCGCTTACCATTAGGCGAATGGCAGGCTCGTCTCGTCATTCGTCGCAATAAAAAAAATCTGCGAACGAGTGTGGTGAAATAATAATATTAATCTTAAATAATTAAATGTAAAACGCGATAGTTCACTGTGGTTGCTAAGCCGAGTGGATACGAATCCTACATCCAACAATTAAATGAATGTAAAACATAGATTTTGCTCTCATTTTTTTGGCGAAATTATCGAGAATCAATAACCCACAATATAGTGTCAATATTAATAGCATAATAGTAATCCAGTGGCATTTGTTCTATTGTATAAATTAATATAAACAAGTCTCTGTTGTTTCTTTGGATAAGGCAATGCAGAGTCGTAGCAATCATTTTCCGAGTGCTGTTGGTAATGTTGCGCAGACGAGACAATATTGAGACGAACTCTTTCATATAACATCAAAGCCATGTGTGACGGCGGATAATAAGTTCTCATGACGTATCCCGATAGTCGCTAGAAGCGAAACTAAAATATACATATGGTGAACACATTCAATTAATTTTGGTGAATTAAAATATGCTAGAAGTTATTGAAAAATCAAACTTTATATGAAATCGGTAATTAATATTTTGTATGCTATCAAAATTGATAATATTTTTAATGATCGATTTAAAGCCATAAACATTGCACCAATTTATGAATTACTAGCGGCCCGGCCCGGCTCCGCCCAGGCGCAGATACACCTTTCTTTAATATCCTATCGCCCATGTTCATCAGAAAAAAAGTAGAGTTTTATTGGTAAAAGAATATTTAAAATAGGTCCAGTAGTTTCAGAGCCTAATAAAAACAAACAAAATATATTTCCTCTATATAAAATTAGTTTAGACTGGCACAAAAATTAGGATTTCTATTTTCTTTCTCATTATCCATAAATTTCTACTCCAGTGTATATATACATTACATTACATCCATATACATTTATATATCAGATTGCGTCATTTGGAAATTATGTAGGAAAACCAGCAAATGCTGTTTAGCGGGGGCGATGCGGCTACACGATCGCGGGGGCGGAATAGAACAAGGATTGTTATCGAACATTTTGTTCTCATTGCTTCCAACATATAGTGGGCGAATTTTAATAAGATGAATGTTATGCCGAAAGCGGATTACGCTTGTTTCCCTTTATAAACTTTAGGGAACAACACGGTTGATTATGTGGAGTTTTAAATACGTGATTTACCGGGTAGATATTCTTCCCTTTATTATCTTCTTCCCTTAACTGCTGAATTAAGTACAATAATGACCGAATACTCAAACGCTACTTAAATATTATGTTGCACTTAACTACGCAAGTCCCGCTTAAATGTACTGATTGAGTGGGACTTGCATAGTTAAGTGCAACTTAATATATAAACGCGTTTGAGTATTCGGGCTTATATGTATCAAATCATGGTCGTATTTTTTTTGTTTTCTTTTTTCTCAAATCCCCACTAAGATGAATAGTATGCATTAACATATCCATCCAGTGCAAAACAGGGCAGTTCAGCGGCGTATATGATATATAAGGAAGTGCCTACTTCATAGAACTAATAAGGTAACATAGAACTATTATACTTTCGGTGCGTTCTTCTAGAAATTCTGGAGTTAGTTGTGCTAATACTAATGTAATCAGTATTGTTCGTGATCTAACGTCTGTATAAAATAGTTACTTATATATGTTTCTCATGTAAGTGAATTGTAATTCTTTTATGAGAAATAAAGATCTTAAACCTAATTCTTTCACGTATTCAACCCGTACAGATTCTGCATATTCATCTTCAAGATTAAAAAACCCGTATCAATTTTTTTGATTTTATCAAGTCTAATACAATGTAGAAATCCATTATCCCTACCACAATATTGAGACGATAAAGATTAAGATGATTCAAGAACATTCTGTTTTCACATCCCAGTAATTTTCGTAATGGACCGCAAAATCACATTGTGTATTATTTTCGTTGATCCAGTGGAAATATTTCCAGACAAGAAACGGAGACTTGTTTTTAAAAACAGTAAAATTTTTCGCCTTCATATTGTTGTGTATTATTGTTGTGTATTTAATCTAATAATTCTGAACGAATTGTTCGGTTAAGTTTCTGCGGTAACCGTTTTGAAGATTCTTGCATAATAAATATTTTTAATTTAACAAAATATTGGATTTTTCATAACAGTCATAAACATTTACTTTATTGTATTGAGGTAGACAGGTACTATCGAATACCACAAACCACGATCTTAACAAAACCTCTTTGAACTCGTATACATTTATAGGTTTTGCGAGACTATTTGTAAACATTTTTGTACTTTCTGTCAAATTATAATAATAAAAAAAACTCGTACTTGAACAGCATTTTATAATGGCACAACATGCAACACGCGAAATCGCCCCCTGATGAGCTTCGTGACTAGTCGTGTCATGTGAATATTTGTTTAGAGGTGCGGTGATATTATTTTTATTCAAATTGTCTCATGTTTATAAATTAAAAATAACTATCCCGCCCCGGCGTAATTAATAAATAAATAAATAATAAATAAATACACCCAACAGTCACATACATAGTCCTGACCGCACACTAAGATCGAATCTTGTGTCGTGGGTATCAGAAACTACGAGAGACTTTTCGGTCTCACAAACACCCAGACCCGAAACAAATATCTGTGGATCAGATAATAAATATTTGTTTCGGTGCGGGGATGGAACCCGCGGCCTCTCGTATTACAGGCGGCGTCTAACCAACTGCGCCACGGAGGCTGTCAAATAGTTCGAAATATTTAGACTAAATCTTAGGTTAATTCACCAATGGAATAAATACAGCTTCCCCGTGAAAGTTTTGGTAATCTATTGTAGTAACACATACACACTTCCTACAACAGGAATATAGCAAATATACTATAATATTCTTTTCATTAACCGTGTATTTTATTTGAATCTATTTTAATAAAGTATGTAACATCTATTGTTTTACTTTTTTCGCCTTCCGAGGCTTCAAAGCACCCGATCAACAAATTGATCGGTTTCCTTTGTGCCTGGTTAGGTGCCTGGAGTAGATTTTTCGCGATCAACGTGTTAGAGACTTCTATTCACACTTATATTTATTGGTAGAGTACTGAAAGGAGGTAAACGATTGTTTGTAACTCGATTCACTTAGTTCATACGTGTATAATTTTAAGTTGAGTTTAGTTCTATTAAAAAATGGAAAATGCATATAATTATTTTGTAGGTTTTTAATTATTTTGTAGTTTGTACAAGACATCCAATTATTATAAAGACACGACGAACCTCGGTGTCCGAAGCTGTTTTTCAACTGTCATTGCTTATTTTCCAGTAAAGATATATCTTAATGTTTTCATATTTTTGGAGTTCACAATTATTTCTTTTATAGGCGTGAAAGTGTTGGCATATTTTGTTTGGCGTTTTTGTAAACGTCTATCGTAGTACCCATATCATTTCAGTACTGTAAGGAATAAAAAGCTTTTTGCCAAAAAAAAGAAAAGTTTTTTAGGTCTATAAGGATATTATTTGATTTAAAAGCTTATAAAGTAGCTTTAGTATAAATCTTTATCCTAACTTTTTTAGGAAATAAGAACATATTTTTGTGTTCATAACTTATTAAAAACTAAAGTATGTTTATAAATTTCTGTTTTACAAACTTTTATGTAACTTATTATAATAATTTGTAATTTGAACCTGAATTATAATATTCTAAATTATAATAAGTGATCGTCATGTAAAATCGTATGTGTTAAAGTTAATTTTAGTATAAAGTCTCACTCTATCGCACTAAAACTAGACTTAGAGCATACATATTCCATGAGACTAAGCTGCCAATATAACTCTTTGGCTCATAAACCATCCGTAGGTTTACATTGTGTCATTATTTACCGAATGTGTCAGCAAAAGACAAACCAATAAACACATTTTCACAATACGTATTAAAATATTAGTACAAAAGAAATCTAAAGAGTCGTTTAAGACTAAATTATGTTAAAGCAATAACCGTCACTCGTGCCTACGACATTAAGAAGAAAAATGTAGATGGCACGCACTAAAACGGGCCGAGACTGTGTTCAGAAACGCCCTTACATAGGTCAGTTGGGGGCGCTGGGAGCGTCGCAAAAACATAGACCTTCACATTACACCGAACTTATGTAGATAATACGTAAGATAGGGGTGTTGACTGATACTACCACTATGTAATAAAAAAAGGCATACGCAGAATAGCTTTCCGATGAAACGCCCAGTGTAGACACTATAAATCTTCAAAATGGACGATGGGACGAGCGCGTAGGTATTAGGTAATCTAGTTTCTAAGCCCAGATTAGCAGTGGGACGCAAATAAATATAAATCGAGTGAGCGAATTAAATTCTTAAGTTCTTAAGGGTAAGTCGGTAAAAGTGCTATTGGGCATTTTTATGTTTTCAATTGAGGGGTTAACACTTCGAAGGAAATAATTTAAATGCTGTTAAAATTGTGTCGGCAACTTTTTGAGTTAATATCTTTTTATATACGATTTCGACACTACTTTATGCTTTTAGTTTAAGGTTAAGACAAATTAATTATCTGTTGATTATTAACGTCTAGATTAAAATACCCGTCGTAGAATAACATGAAATTATTAGATCACAATGAGATTAAATACTTCCTGTAAACGTTTAATTAAAAAAAAAATTATGGCCCTTTAAATGACCGCAATCGTATGAAAGGCTTACATTCTGTAAAGACCGAAAGATATTGAGATGTTTCCTTATCTTGGCCTCCAGTATCCTAGTGATTCCAGGACAGATCGCAAATTCTCGTAAGTCTCAAGTCCCTTATATGCAATCAGAATAAAATACGATAAACCTTGTTTACGATGTTAGATATTTCTTACAAAATATTGTTATTTCGCTTCTAGGACTATATTCCTTTGCTATGCCGATACCAACTTTTATCAACTTCTCCAATCTTCTTGGTAAAATGTGCGCTACGGTGAAAATTTATATGCTTTGTAGTTGAGTTTCAATTTTACAATAACGTATCCTCATAGAGAGAACATTTTACCAACGGGTTTATCTTTTAAATTACCTTATTTTCGTTTAGTTTCGCCAAAAAGATAATAGAAGGATCTGACTTGAAGCAAATATTTAATAAACGATTAACTAATTAAAGCTTAAGAAATATTTTTGTTTATTTTTACGGATATTAGTTTTTTATTGGGTTGCAATTATATGGTTCCGAATCCTATCTGATCACTAACCAAAGTTAATGGCGAATAAAATATTTCAAAACCGATTGGTGCAGTAGTTTATTCACGTTGTTAACCATTCACTAAAACAAAACCTTTTGGTAGCATTACGTGTTAAAATACGCTGATTAGAACTATTTAAACAATTAAATCATAAATCAAGCCTTATTAGCAATGAAATGTAACTGTACGGAGCCACGACTATTATGTATAATTTCAAACAATTCATAATTAAAAGCGTCAAACATTTTACCTCGCAAGTGCCGATTGTCTCGATAAGCTAATTGCGCCGTTTTGTTTGCAATGAACGAGTGAGTGAATGAATTATAAATGAGCGACGCTTAACATTCACATATTCAATTCGTTCGCTAATGACCGAGTTTGGTGGCGTATATTAGTGCTAGTGGCTTTATTAGCGGCTGCCATCATTGTGACTGTATTAAATGGGAGCAATTATCTTTACTTATGGGTGGGTGGTTCGAGTCCGTTTGGGCGACGAGAGTCCAATTAGGTCGTGTCGTTTGTGATTGGTGTGTTGGATAAGGCTACACAAGTGATGCAATAGAATGGAAATTAAGAAAAAAAATATTATTTTTTCAACTATTTATGTTTCATTTATTTATGTTTCATTTAGAAACCACAAACAACTAAATAACATTCTGTATATGTTTATTTTGGCAAACAAAATAAAATATGTCCCGAAAGTAATGTACGACATTCAATTGTTATTTATAGTCCCATTTGAACAGTATTGTTCCTCTTTCTTCTGTTTAATAGCTGTTATTAATGGGCATGTGTATTGGTTAATAACGAACTACCGTTTCGCTGCAATATAATTCTGTGGCTCTTGTGATGAGTGATACAAGTCGAAAATCATCATTTTACAGGAGAGCAAAAACAAGATTTAAAAAATTCTCGGTCGTAAACTAAATGTGCTTGATTAAACTTGAATACCTTATTTTGTGGGGAAAAATGTTTTCTTTCATTGTGCGTTTTAGGTTTTTTGATAAATATTATGTTTAAAAAGTAATTCACGAGAAACCTGTGAGATATACCTCGGCTTATGAGTAACATGTGCAAAAATGTTGTGATAAATAATATAAGTGTAATTATATTACGTCGCACCTAAATACTGTGTTTAAAGTGCTTTCGTGTAAACTGATATACAAAAGTTTACAAAATGTAATAACTAATTTGTATGAGTTCCTACGATAATGTTGCTCAAACAAAAGATAAAGGTATAATCCGTAAGATTATGTTTTTTTAATCCGCAACCCCCTACTTTCATAAATTACTTGAATAGTATCTGTTTGCAAATATTCAAGTCTATTGAAACTAAGTGTTAAATGATACAAGTCAAGTTATATCTCTCGTTAAAATGATATTATGTAATGTGTAAATAGATACAAGTTTCATATTATCAGATAATCAACTTTGTTGCGATGTTTTTAATAATAAATAAAAGGTACGATGGGTCTCCCATGTATTACCGGATAGTATAAAAACCCTTAACTTTTAATGAATAAAATAATAATAATAAATCAACTTTAGTCAAAAATAACTGCTTGATTTAGCAACTCAATCAATATGGAGTTTGGTGTAGATAAAGGTGCAGTTATCCATGTCAAGCGAGGCGAGGTTGCAGTCTCTGATGACGTAAATGTCTCAGAGACTGTAAGACTCAGATCTCTTTCGCAGACGGAAACCTACAAGTATCTGGGTATGCCTGAGGGTCTAGATATTATACGTGCAGAGGTAAAACAATCAATGAAGGAGCGTTTCTTTAGCCGCCTGACAAAAGTTCTTAACTGTTTTTTATCAGATGGAAATAATATTCGTGCGTTTAACGGTGGGGTTATGCCTATACTTATGTACTCTTTTGGCAAACTCAGATGGACTCAGACGAAATTGGACGCCCTGGATCGTAAGGTCCGGACTCTACCAAATGCACATCGTATGCATCATACAAGTTCGTCAGTGATGAGGTTGTGCATCCCGCAGAGATGTGAGGGCCGAGGCATTCTTAATGCTATGGATCTGCATAATCGTGAGGTGTGCAATCTAAGGGAGTATTTCCATCACAGCAACGTAGATATGCATAGGGTTGTAGTAATATAGTGTGTAAAGGATTTACCCAGCTCTCATTGGCGAATGAGAACTGGCGGAAGCCTTTGGTGATGACCGTTTAAGATCGCGAGGAAGTATGGAAGAGCAAAGAGCTGCATGGTCCGTTCTATCGGGCCCTACACGGGCCTGAAGTGGACCGGCCTGCATCTGTAACTTGACTACGTTTTGGTAACCTCTGGGGAAACTGAGTGTTTTGCTTTTGCAATCGTGGACGAAGTTATTAAGACTATAGAAAAAACGTCATCCTGAAGGACGGTACGGTCGACATTTGTAGGGCATGCCAACGTCCTGGCAAGCCAATGAGACATGTAACTTCCGGTTATTCGTATCTTGCTAACGGCGAGTACTTGCATATACACAACCTAGAAGCCAAGATCATACATCAGCAAATCGCTCTTCGATATGGACTATTGTGACTCTTGAAGTGCCATATTACCAGTATGTTTCCTAACCAGTTCTTGAAAATGGTCATTCAACGCTGCATTGGGATCGGTCTGTTATCACAGATAGGACTATTGCTGCCAATAAGCCTGATGTTGTGATAATAGATCGATTGACGTGCCGAGCAATACTTGTTGATGTTACCATACCGCATGACGATAACCTCTTTAAAGCTGAAAAAAAAACAAATTGTCTAAATATTTCAATTTGGAACACGAGGTTACTGACATTTGGGATGTAGACTCAACAATTATTGTCCCGATTGTTGTTTCTGCATATGGACTGATACCAAAGAGCCAAGACCAACGTCTCCAAAAGCCGTTGTTGGTCGTTGGGTCAAGAATCAGATCCAAAAGGCAGTATTGCTGGACATACCACTCATAGTGAGGATGTTCCTTACTTTGTATCCCTAACCACTGCACCGGTGGCTTGGGACTTGAGCCTCGCCACCAAAGGGTTAACTATTTATTTTATACTTTTTTAAGTATTTTTTTTAAATGTAATATGAATGTACAAAAATGTATAAAAATCTTACAAAATAAACACAATTACAATAAAAATTAACTTTAATAAAATTTAGATTCAAAACTAATTTAATTAAATTACAAATTCTTAAGCCACGGTCTTAGCACAATTATTAAAATCTTAGACTGCCTCGATGGCATAGTTGTATTACGGTACGGTTACAAAGCTGAGGTCTCTGGTTCGAGTCCCGGGTCGGGCAAAGTGATATTGGATTTTTCTATTCATTATCAGCCCGGAATCAGGAAATTGTGCCCGATATGGCGATAGGCTCGCCCCCTATCACATCGTGGGACCGAACATACAAGGCGAAATGTGGGTGTCCTGGTGGCGCCTCTGCCTCTCCCTTCGGGGATAAAGGCGCGAGTTTATGTATGTATGTATGTATTAAAATCTTATAACGTACTTTTATAATATGAATGGTAAAGGTCTCTAATCTCAATAGTATAGTGTCATATACTCAAAAGTTCGAAAACGTTGCAAATAATTTTTAAACTAAGAAATAACACAGATGAGTATTATACAAATACTACAATAAGAAAACATGTAAAAATCATTTCAGAACAGTTGGAAAAGAATAAGGAGTTTCTTTCCATTTGTAAATCAAAGATAACTTGAGTAAAGCAGCAGTAATATTGATAAATAAGATTTTTATTTTACATTTCTTTGTATGTGGTATTCAATAAAGAATTTATAAATAAATAAATAAATTATGTACCAATACCGTTTTGACAACTGCCATTTTTCAATAAAATCTATACATATAATAAAAATGTAAATGGTCGATGTCTGTACATGGAAGATATTTAAGAAATTTCAACGCGGGGGGTCTTTATAACAGCAACAGAATCCAAAACAATTTTTTTTAGAATTTTTGTCTGTCTGTCTGTCTGTCTGTCTGTATGTTTGCTTGCGCATCACGCAAAAACTACTGCACCAAATGAGATGCGGTTTTCACAGTTGTATTGCTGCAGGTTCAACTTAAAAACTGGTATATGTTGCATTGACATACAGGGTGTTTCTTTTTGTTTGCTTGCACATTACTCATAAACTAACGCACCAAATGAGATGCGGTTTTTACAGTTATACTGCTGCAGGTCAACTTAAAAACTGGTATATGTTGCATTGACATACAGGGTGTTTCTTTTTGTTTGCTTGCACATTACTCATAAACTACCGCACCAAATGAGATGCAGTTTTCACAATTACATTGGTGCAGGTCCAACTTAAAAACTGGTATATATTTAATTTACATACAGGGTGTTTCTTTTTATTTACTTGCGCATAACGCAAAAACTACAACACGAAATGAGATGCGGTTTCACAGTTATATAGGTACAAGTCCAACTTAAAAACTGGTAAATGTCTTATTTACATACAGGGTGTTTCTTTGTATTATGAAAGATAAATGAGAAAAACTAATATTCCCCATATTAACACTGGATTAACACTTAGGCTACATTTTATCCAGATAAATTAAGTGTTCCCGTAGGATGAGGACGGAAATCCGATATATTTGTTACTTTTTATACTCAAAGGAATGCGATGGGCGTGGATTACATACCTTGAGTGAGAATGAGATAGGACGGGTGGGATATAACGGGACGGGACGGGACGGGATGAGAAATACCAAATAATCTATACATGTATATATTTTTAAACAAAGTTAATCACGCAGACGAAGTTAGCGGGCAGAAGCTAGTATA
Organism: Deilephila elpenor; assembly: GCA_949752805.1. NCBI lineage: Eukaryota > Metazoa > Arthropoda > Insecta > Lepidoptera > Sphingidae > Deilephila > Deilephila elpenor. The sequence goes on from OX457116.1 coordinate 5,986,487, forward strand.
GAATAATAATATAATGTTTCTGACAGCTACGTAAAAAATTTAGTTTTCATATATTTACCTTGGATATTGTATCTGATGATGGAATATAATATTATAATAAATCATATTTATAGTACAAAAGTAATATAATATATTTGGACATTTGAATTATTGGTTCTGTTGTATTTAAATCAATATACTCGTAATAATGTATTACCGCGCATAATTGTCTCACTTAGCACATCTTATTCGATATAAAATATTTTTGTAATTTGTTTGAGTTTTAGATACAACTTGATTTGTATTCGTTTGCACATAAAATAAAAAAATCTGTAGAATGATATATGTCGAGATGTATCACTTAGCACATCCAAATCAAAAATTCACATTTGAATTGGTAGGTACATGTCGAGTTGTACCCTAGTCAATATTGGAAAAAAATGGTTCAAAGTGATATAACCCTCGATATATCAATATTCACGTTAAACGCACTGAAAAAAATATATGTGAAAATAGTTATAATTGTACTTATACCAGTATCCACAAAAACTGCGTTTTAATCGATTACAAAAACGAGTTACAACTCGAAATATATCAATATTCACGCGATTTTCGCCAAAATAGCAGCACTTGTATCACTTTACACAAAATTATCTCCGTAACTATAGCAGATAGAAAATCGTGAGTTAGACCAAAAAAAAGCTTATTTTTTTCTCATCATTTCTATATAAAAAACTCAAAAAGGGTACAACTCGAGTTGTATCACTTGTAACAAGAGCCACAGAATTAATGGTTTTGCCAGATATTTAATAATATTTTTTAATAGAATAGAATGGATCATATTTAGGTTTTAATATAGAAAGAGATCCAATAACGAGTTATAAAAGGCCACGATGACATTCAAAATCTCATTATCTATACATTGACTTCAGCTGGTACTTAATTAGTTGCTAAATATGACTATTCAGTGACCTAGATTCCATTTGCTGCTGGTAGACATATTTGGTTTTGACTGGTTTGTTATTGTATATTGCCCATCGCATTAATCTAGGGTCGAATTTCAAGTTCTTAGATTCTATTTTCGAATTAGATAATATTTAATTATCTTTATTTTATTTATTGTTTCAGGAATATAATTTATCAGGAAGACGTATCTATTATTGAGCAATTTAAAACGTGCTCTTGCTCCATGCTATATGACAAAGACTTGCACTTCCGTTTTCATTTAAATAAATAACATACTACTTTGAAAAGTATTGCTCAATTTTTCTTGTGTAGAATACCTAATATACCTATAGAAATACAAAAAATATATTTTCGAACTGTGATTTAAAAAATATAAAATACTATTATAATTTAAGTCAGGTGTGATAAGTTGCTCGATTTTATGCTGTAAATACTTTTCTATATCAGTAATAAAATAGTGTATAATTTATATTGGGATATTTTCAATAGCATTCGATTTGAACTTGCCTCTCGACAGCTGTCAAATCACACGAACCGCAATAGACGGTTACGCGAGCAATGTCGTTTATTGATTTTACTTTATGTAATAGCGAAATTATATTGATATGAAACATGTCGTCTCCATTATAGACATTAACATCTGTAGTGATTTTGAACTGAACTCACCCACAATAATTAATTGATGAAGAAATTTATTTTTACAAAACAAAATATCATTAGATTTTGAGACATTGAATAAGAACATGTTTTATGAAGAATGGATTAGAAATTATTTAAAAGCATTTAGGTATATGAAAACCCTACAATTCTTTTACATTTCTAATTTGTCTTTGTAATTGCAATTTATCTATCACATTAAGCGACGGAATCACGTCTATCACAGTTTCTAGGAGTTTTGTATTCTTCGATTAGATTGCAATGAAAAATCTTCAGCTAAAAGAAGTTGCTAAACATAAGCCTCAGGACTTCCACAGCAATCTGTTGGGTGTGGCCTGGCATGGCGTGGCCTTCTTTAAAAATCCTCGGAGGAGCCCAATGTTCACCAGTGGATTACCTGTGACTGAATAAATAAATAAATACACCCAACAGTCACATACATAGTTCTAACCCCACATTAAGATTAATTAAGTCTTGTGTCCTGGGTATCAGGCCTTTCGTTTCACAGCCGGTGTCCAACCAGCTGCGCCACGGAGGGTGTCACTGAAGATATTGATGCAATAAAAAATCTCACAATAGTTAGCAAAACCAATGAGGCCATAACACGTAATTTATTGTGTACAAAAAAACCTTTATGAACGAGTTGTATTTATCACAAATGTGATAATGTTTTAACTTAATAACGCGTTAACAGTTGAATGAATTTTCATGAATTACGAATATATGAACGAGTGTAGCTCAGTTGATGGAACAATTTTGATAACATCGCACAAAGTATGGTGTTAAAATTGCAATGCTCGCTGATGAGTTATCTTTTTGACGAGTTAATAAAGGTGACTTAATGAGGGACTGCCTTAATTTATAAATTTAATTTTGTGACTTTTTAGTTATACCCGGTATATCAAGACTGCGACCGAAAACGAAGCCAGGTGGTAGTTTTAGTGTTTACAGACACGATTCAAATAAAAATTTCACCAAAACAGCGACAGATTTGCTTTTAGATTTTTTTAAAATCATCTTGTTTGGGTGGTAAATACCTAGTTTTATCGAAAATAATAATTTAAACCCTTACGTACCATTGAGTGTGTAAAAATAAAGAGGTGTACATCATTATTTTAGGAAAACTATGTGTTTATCACCCAAATACGATATAAGCAGAAAATTACAAAAAAAAAAGTTAGAAAGTTAGTTAGAAAAGTTAGAAGAAATTTTGCCTAGCATTGTGTCTGAAGTCACTAATACTACCAGCTGGCTTCGTTTTCGGTCGCAGTCTTGATATACCTTGTATAGACAATATCATGTATGTACTATGTACTTGATTCGTTCGAAGACCGTGCGATGTACTGTGGGGTATAATTTCTGCAGCTTAGGTACGGAATTATTCGGCTTTAAATATTCCTTACCCGAAAATCTTATACACATTGCGTTGACAGGTCTAGGAAAACAAGGTCAATTAATGTAAACTGAAATACAGTATATTTAAGTACTATTAAATATTTATTCCTGTACAAATCTGAGACAGTCAATATTTCCAGACAGTAATACATTTGCGAACTGTAAGTACTTATTACTTAACCTTGACATTTTCATTTAGTTAGCGTTTGTATTGTGATCGACTAACAAAATCGTTTGTGATGCAAATTTCAGTGTATTTCAATAATATGCTAATGTTTTCATGGCTTCACGTCGAGCCTGTTGTACGAGTCACACCGTAGCATGGCTCACGTAATCGAAGCGATGCGTTTTTGTTTCTGTAACTGTACTTTTACACCGCAATGCGCAGACAAAGCGGGTAGTGACTCGATATGTAAAGACGAATATAATAAGCAAGCAAATAGGAGATGTTGTCAGTGTGAATAATATGCGTTGATATGCCTGTGCGTTACAAATTGCAGTGGCTACTTCATGGCCCATCGAGCTACGCTGCATCTTCGCCACCTGTTAAGTGAACATACGATTTATACAAACACCAATTCTCGCACTTTTTAAAGAAGTGTACGTCCACAAAAGCTGAAATCTGTAGCAAACAATAGTCCAAATTACTCCAAATCACCAGACACTACTGTGAATTTTAATTGGACATTCCTTTGATCCAAGCTCTTAAATTACATAAAATATACAGCTCTCACTCGGCTATTTACAGAAATTTGTTAATAACACTCTCTTGTTTTCTAACTTATTTATCATCTGGAACGTTGATAACTTTGACTAAAAATTTCCTAAAAATTAAAGTTGAAACTGCATGGCAACAAATTGAATGGATTTAAATTAAAATTGGAGGTCGCTGTTGGTGCGGGCGGATGTAATGTCTGACATGTGAACATATTTCACTGGCTATATGAATTCTCTGATAAATTGTTCAAAATCTTATCACATCTTCTTTTCGTCTTTGCTTACCAGAAACACGTGTGTTGGTTTACAACGCGACTTGGTAATTACTACTAACTGCAGCTGTGCTTTCTCTTTCTCTTCTCTTTTAAGCCATAGGAAGTCCACTGGTGAATAAACAAACGCAATTGCAGCTCTGCTTTAATTAATATAACTATAGCTACTCATAGCATAGCTCTACCTAGTATAATAATATTTGCAAATACAATAAACTACGTAGTAATTTATATTTTAGTACCAATTTGGTAAGAGTCGTTGAATCCAAATATATCCATATTTCAGAAAGCTAGATCCGACCTAAGGTTTTCAATAACAATATTCGTAACGATCTATTACTAGTAATAGGGTTGGGTCTCTTCATGCATGATGTGAGGCGAATTGACCCCAATACAACCTTAACAATCGAAATTTATCTGGTTAGCGACTTGTCTCAGATTAACTTCAGGATATTACAATCGCCTGTAACCAATCACCATATCAACTCTAGCAAGAGATGGAAAGAATTCTAATGTTTCCACGGTAACAATGAAAAACAATAAACCAATGAATCAGAGCCTAAAGAATGGAAAAACAATGATAACCTCGTTAAACCCACGCAACACTCGGAGTTGTTTAGTAGATATAAATGGCACGGGATTTCTGGAGGTACAACGGTCCGGCCCCGCGAAATACCAATAAAATTGTTTATTGGCGAGACGGAGGATAGGCATAAAAAACGGGAAAATTCCGATGCCACCGCCACACTACCTTTGTGAAAATAAGACAGTCATAAAAGTAAATTTATCACCAGTAGTAAATAAAGCGTAACATATTGCTCTTTCGAGTTGTAAAAAGATATCACGGTTACGAAGTCGTTAAGTTTGAAGAAATTATTCACATGTCTGTTTATTGATTTGACGTATTTTGTGGTAGTATTACTCGTATCTCACACAACTACGCTTCTCATATGAATGTGAAAGTTTGTATGGATGTTTTTAAGGGTTTCACCTATAAACTACCCAAGGAAATAGAATGTCACATAACAATATCGCAGTTAATACATTAGAGTAATTTAAAAGCCTCCGTGGCGCAGTTGGTTAGACGCCAGCTGTGCAACCGGCCGCGGGTTCGATCCCTGCACCATATATTGAGTACATTATCCAAATTGTGTCGAAGAATATCCAGTAAAAGCAAAAAGAACCCTATCTATAGTGCCTGTGGGTTTCACAATATTTAAATTCGACGTTGTATTTAATGCACATTTCAATTTCCTAATAAATTATTATTAAATCAAAATAAATACTTCTATTTATGATAGCTTCTTAAGATTGGAAATGTTCCGCACAAATTGGATCCTTTATTTTCTCACACGTGATAAAAAATCAGCACACACCGGACCCGGCGTATTTTTGCAAAACAGCATCACTGATTGTCTTTTCTCATTGTTGTCCATTGTTTAATAGACAGTGCTTTTAGTGTTTATTTCGATCTGAACAATTCGCGAAGATCCAATAATAATATTTTCTTCTATTTCCTCCACTTGAGAGATAAGGTGATGGACGGTAGGCCTTCTGTAATATATAACTTAGTGTATTGTGCGAAATCCATTTCTCAGCTTTGGAATCTAACCGAAGATCTTCCAGTCCACCGCTCATGTACACTGCCATCAAACCAACGGGGCAACTAATTAAATTACCACTACAATAATATAAAACTTTAAGCTATGTTTAATTACCACTAGGCGTTATTACTACATTTTCAATGAGAGTTCAGATGGAATTACGAATGAAAACTTCATCTCGCCGAAGTTAAAACGCTTAGGGCGCTCAACGTCTTTTGCAGGCTTGCATTTCACACAAACTAAAACCGATGTATTTTCATCTTATTGCTAGTTCTTTGAATTTCGCTCGTTTTATACAATTAATGTGGCCGCTGCGGTTTATTAAAAGCGCCCCGGGCGATCAATCCACACCTTTAATCTGGTACAAATCGTTTGTTGAAAATTTCATCTAAAATACGAAGACGTCTAGAATTAATTTAAAAAAGTGTGTAAACGAACTATGTGAAAATGCGCAAATATTAGTATTTTCTTACAAAATTCAATCAAACATGAAGGGATCCCAAAGGGAGAATGAGGCCCATCGCACTAACAAGTTGAAAAGGCAATGAGTTGAAAACATGGCACAAAGAACTGGTGGGAAGTAACACAGACTTTTTAACCCTGAAAAAAATCCCACTGGACCGGGATTTATTAACGCTAAAAAAGAAAATTCATTGTCTCTAACTTAAACTATGAACACCTACCTATCTTATGCCGTGCATATTCATAATATATTATCTGCTCACCACAATAAACTTAAGCTACAGCTGCCGAATGAAATGAGCCGGATATAAATATGTCAACCAGCAGCGTTTGCTGGTAACGCTGTCAAATACGATCCGTTTGAAATGTGTAAATATTGCAATACGTTTTATTGATAAACCCTTTATACGATGGACGTGGGATAAATTTAGACCGGTGCTCATTTATCATGTTTTATTGACGCCTCTGGGAATGTATTGAAACATCGGAATTTTGGTACTTTAAGCGTTTTATTTGCGTACAAATTGAAATGTTTAATCGATTATAGAGTGTTCAAAACATTTAGCTAAAAATTTTAAGCTTTTTTCTTAGTTTTTTTTTAGCTTTTTTATTCTGTGACATGAATTGCTTTAAAAGTCTGGCGTAAAAGCTAATCAGAAAAAAGTAAAACTAATTTTACTTTTAAATTAGAAAAACCATGCAAGATGGATCGTTAGATGTAGAAATGCAATTAACTGTCTTACAGTTTTCTACCAGTATAAGCATTCAAAAACACTAATGCAGGCAAAAACTAAAAAAAAAGAAAAATATAACAACCCAGAGTAACTACTGAACATAATGAGACTTAACATCTAATGTCTCATGGTGGCGAGCGCAGTGGATTGCCAAGCATTGCTTTGTTATTCATGGTGTTGTTTCACGATGTTTCGATGTTTATTAGGAGTGAAGAACTATTAGTTTCATTAGTCCATTGTTTCACTATTTTCGTTTGTTCTCAGAATAATTTTGAGCAGATTTCAACGTAGCGTGTTTAATTAAGTTTGTAAAGAAAAATCTGTTACTGACACACTGAGAATGAAACTTTGATTGATGATCCAAAAGGTCGGTTTTGTGCCGTTGCCTTTTGGGCCGGCGAAAACAACGACAAAAAATATGACGAGCTCGCTATGTTTTTTGGCCTAGACTAAGGTTTTTTGCTGAATATATAAAAAAAAAACTTTTATGAAATGTAATATTTCAAAAGCAATTTGATTAACATCGGAATTTATCGTCATCCATAAATTTAACCAAGTTGATCAAGTTTAGGGGTAACAACTATAAAATATGTAGAAGAAGTGTGACCCAAGTAACCCTCCCAAAAAAAATCTGTGATTGACAAGATTTTGTATCAAATAAAATGTTTTGTGTACCAACAAAAAAATCTTATTATTCTATAAAATAAATATTAAAAATGACATATATTATTTATTTTATAGACCCGATTGTTTACATAAGTACCGTCATTAGTAAAAAGGGCTAAAAATATATTGCATGTAACATTTTACCCTCTATTTTCATAGTTATTCATTTCCAAGTAAAAATGCCAGTCGTTCTTAAATATTGTGATGTTACACAGATCCCACTAGTTCGATAGAAGTCCACAACAAAATAAAAAGGCAATTATTCTGCTCCGTCCACTGTGTGTAGATAAGGTTCAACGAAATAATGAGAAACAAACAGCCCCGATACAATCTACAAGATACACTTAGAAAATTCTTAAAGATAAAAATATTTTATTTTGTGTACGAGGTGCGTTGTGGCCTGATAACAAACCGGAAACATTGCAGATTGGAATCTTAAGCTAAATTTCAAATTTTTTGCCACGTGTGTATAGATTTGAATCATATACGCATTTTTATTATTTATTTATTAGATGGCAACTAGATTTATTAATGGTGAAGGAAAGCATCGTCGGTCGTTCTTTCTCCAACACACAAAAGATCATCGGTGGACTATGTCTAAGCTTTATGAATCGAATTCTCGACTACAGACGAGTCTAGGTCTCAACATAGGGCTGGCTGATGAAGTACAGTACACTAAATAATAATAAAAGTTGGCACTGCAATTTGATAGAAATAACATCTAACAACACTAACAAATGCCTTTCAAGTTCTTGTCGTATTTAAGAAAACTGGCTTCATCTTACTCGCGTTCCGTTTTACACAATCCCGGGAATGGGGCTAAGGTAGAATTATTTTTCACGAAATCTCGTGTGCATTTATACGAAATCTTATGAATGGGTTGTATTTTATTGCAATTCAATTATGGGTTCTATATTATGAGTTCTATATTATGGGTTCTTTATAATGTGTATAAATTGCAGAAACACTGAATACCTATTACCTAGTTGGTTAAAATAAAAAATTAAATAAAAGCTTAAATGGATTAAAAAAATATCTAATAATTGAATGGGCTTCTACGTTCATCGTTCTGAATTTATGCAACGTAAACTGGCGAAAAGCTCTGTATTATTATGTTTAAAACGAACTTTTACCAAACATCATATATACCTAGAACCACCATACGATCCGTAGACATTATTTAACCAAGTTTAATTTGGTAACAACGAAATATTTGAATAAATACAAAACATTGTGACGGCCTTTGCAACGAAATCAAAAGGAGTTTCCTTCGAGTCTGTTGAATCCGTTCCGTTCCACGCAGAAATTTGATTTCAAATTATTTTTATTAACGCATTAATAAAGTTGACGGGGCTGTGTGTGAGTTTCATATTTTAGGTATAAAAAGTTTATTTATTTAGTTTATTAGATTTGAGTTATTGAATTTTTGCTCACTGGCGCTTTTCTACAACATTTACCATTATAAAAAATTTAAAACATCTGCTAAGAATTTTAAAAATGTATAAAATTATAAATATTATTTGAGTATTTATATGAAATGAAATGAAAATATTTATTGAACCCATGAAATGTCATACATTATTTAGATTCAGTCACTTTTTTCCACTACCACCCGGTTCACAAGGCTGTTTTCGCCAGAGAAGAACGGGCAAGAAACTCTAGCGTTGCTCTTTTAAATAAAATTTACAATACAGTATTTATACAGAGGTTGCAGCGTAGTTAAATTCAGAGCAGTTCATAGATAATTTAGAATAGTAATGATGAATAGGGTAATTGGTCAAGTGATTTTGTACGGTTGAGTTAGGTAAGTAAAGGCGCCACAACGCGGAATCAGTACACTGTTTCACCAACAGATTACAGATTCATAATACAGAGGGAGCGCTGTCATACATTTGCGTTTACAAAAACGTGGATGTTTTTGTTCGTAATGCTGATAGCACTGCTATATTAGGGAAAACTAAACTAAATATTTAAATAACAAAGTACTATAAATAATAATAAATAAATAAATAAATAAATACACCCAACAGTCACATACATAGTCCTGACCCCACACTAAGATCGAGTCTTGTGTTGTGGGTATCAGGAACTACGAGAGACTTTTCGGTCTCACAAACACCCAGACCCGAAACAAATACTTGTGGTTCACACAAACATTTGTCTCGGTGCGGGGATCGAACTCGCGGCCTCTCGTTTCACAGCCGGCGTCTAACCAACTGCGCCACGGAGGCTGTCTACTATAAATTATTATCCGTCTGGGCTGATAATGAAAAATCCAATAACACTTTGCCCGACCCGGGATTCGGACCCGAGACCTCACCTCAGCTTTGTAACAATACCGTAGTATAACTACGCCACCGAGGCAGTCTGTAACCATACCGTAGTACAACTACGTACACCATTATTTTCATGTACGTTTTGAAGTACCAGCGCTCTGTCTATAAAATAATTACTCTAAGGCCACATTGTGAGTATTTTAAACTTGGACTAGAGTACGTATGCTTTGCTTCAGTTTGGTTGGATCAGTGCAGACTTATACACACAGGTTGATATGATAATGTTAATTGAAAACACACAAGGTCTCGTGTCAGCAGTTCATACACGAAAATAATATTAAATAAACAACAATATAGCCATGGAATATTTAGACATATTTATACAGTACTGAGGACGGATAAATTACTTATTGAGTTGTTATGAAATTTGTTACCCAATTATCTATAGTAAGCTAAGTATAGTATTTATATTTAAGCGTAGCGAACATATCATATTATTATATATAATAAGGGTATCCCTGGCTGGATGTACAATATACAAACGTGCACACTAATAAATTGTAACTTTATCCAAGTACAAAGGGAAAATGTAATAAAAAGACCGAAAATATGTACATTTGTACAATACAATTCGAAGTCAAAGCTACGTGTGAAAACGTCGAGAGCTTTACGGAAAACAGCGATTATTTTTACCCCACAGATGCGTTGATAGGCCACGAGGCCTTCCGGGAAACCATCTATCATACAAGCTGACTCCTATTACAGGTGTTTCGTAAGCTCGCGAGGGCATCGATCAAAGTCGGCAGTCTACCACTCGGTAACGTTTAGTATCGCTGTCGATCTGCTGACCGCGGGCATAACTGGGCTTTTATTGGAACTATGAATCAGTATATTGTCAAGTGTTAGAAGGATTTTTATTTGGAAGGATAGATAAGCTTTTCTATGATAAGTTAGCGACTTTTATTGTGGTTAAAGAACTTTTTGTGGTTAAAGAACTTTATTTTTCTCAAAAGACTTTTATTCATTTATTAAATAGTACTGACTCACACAAATTAACACAAATATAAGTTTTGACTTATTCTATAGTATGTTTCATAGGGGTATATTATATTTATTTATTTACCAGTGCAGCAGCATCAGATTTAAGAACACTTTTTAAGGGTTAATTATTCCGTGATATTTTTCTGATGGCGTTCGTTTATGCTGAGCACAACATGACATATTAGTGGCAATATTCGGAATAGGTTTAATTACTATGACGAATCATACAGTGCAAATGCAGTTAATACCCAATAATGTAAATAAGAGGTAGAGACATTTCCGTACACTCATCCACAACAGCTTATTAAGTGAAGTACGATTGAGGTTGCCATGCACTAAAATGACAACGTCCATTGAAATTCAGTTATTGAGGGCACGTACATGTCTGTAATCTGCAATGATATAAATCAGAAATAATGATGGAATTGTACCTCTCACTTTTCGGGTTCATGTGTATATTGATAGTCAATCACCACGCACTATAACGGTAAAGGAAAAAATCGCGAGGAAACCTGCATAAATAGAGATTTGTAATAATTTATATGGTATGTAAAGTCCGCCATCCCGCACTAAGCCAGCGTGGTGGACTATATGGCCTAACCCCTCTCAATCGTACTCTTGATTGTAGAGGAGGCTCTTGCCCTACAGTGGGACGTATATGGGCTGATACAGTATAATGATGGAATTCTATAAACCACAGATTTGCGCAATCTACACAGGCTACATATGTTATTGTTACGTTATTGCGCTGAATGGCGAGACGAGCATGCCAATCGCCTGATGGTAAGCGATACGTCCGCTCAAGGACAATAGAAAACCAAACAACACCATGAATTACAAAGCAGTGCTTGGCATTCCACTGCGCTCGCCATCCTGAGACATACAATTTTAAGCCTCATTATGTCCAGTAGTTACTCTGGCTACAATGTCCTTCAAACCGGAACACGACAGTGTATTTACACTGCTGTTTAGCGGGAGAAATAGACATCGTTATTCAAGCATTGTTTTTGCCTCCTAAAAACATAAGGGACGCCGGCTTCACCCATATGTGTCGACGATTAATCCAGTTTTTGTGTCGTAGATTTAATTATACTAGTCAAAACTGTCAAACTTATACAAGCAAACAAAAACATACAACGAGAAAATATTCTGGGTTCATGTCAGCTTAAATATTGCGCATATTTATCTATACTAATAATACTATAAAGAGAAAATATTTGATCGTTTGTTTGTTTGCATTGAATAGGATCCGAAACTACTGAACCGATTTGAAAAATTATTTCACTGTTGGGAAGCCAAACTATCTCCGGGTGACATAGGCTGTATTATATTTTCAAAAAAAATGGGACCCTCATTAAAACTCTATTAATGTAACCCATGATGTAAAAATATTCTTTACATCGCGTGCGCTGCGAAAACTATAATATGTTGTTGATGAGAACTGAACTCAAAAACTATCTGCATCCGGGAAAAACCGGGCCGAACAGCTAGTTGCTAAATATAAACGTTGAAAAAAAAGCCTATTGATCTAACCTGATGGGTATTGGTAGACAGGTGGCTTTTTTCTTGTATTTATGGCTAGCATGTTTACAAATTGACAATCTAGCTTTTGTTCATAGTCTAATCATATTCAGTAATATTTCTATTCCAGGATACAGTATGGGAAAGGATAGGGTACGCATTCAAATAAAATAAAAATGTATTATAAAAGATTTTTCTGCATAATATGAAGAGTAATGAAAGCAAGACAGACATTGGATCATCTATATCAATTTGTTTGCCTTCAATGAATTCTACCGGATAACGGCAGATCTCATAAAGGGTGAAATGAAATGACGAGGATGCTGCGTTCATTTTTTGTGTCGCATGATTTTTTGTTAGCATTATTCAGTGCTGAAACAATGATTTAAATACTTTGTAAATCATGTCTTCTACGTGTGTAAATTCAAACTTAAAAGTTTTTATTGGTCAATATTTTAAAATTGGTTATTAATTTACTTTGTTAAAAAAGAGTTTATAAATAGGATTGGATTGGCATACAAAATATTACTATGTAATTTTATTAGGAACCGCTTGCCAAATTAAAGAATATAAAGTACATAATATTTTTGTGAATCGAAAAAATTACTGGCCTCATAAATATTCCAGCCACAAACACTAGAAAAACCTAGGCAATTTCATTAAAACCTCGTTACCATAATCCCAGCTCAAGAAGTGTAACTTAAGCCCCATTTACAGGAGGAGAGTTTATCGCCTCGAAAATACAATTATCTTAAGAATATAAAAAATGCATCGTGTAAACATTTGTTAGAACACAATAATCTATGGCGGTTACGTCATACGATAATCGTATACGATTCTCGCCGCGAGAATCTCTCCGCGTGTAAATGGCGTTTAAATCTGTTCATCGACAATGTGTATCCGTTGGCGCGAATTAGCCATCAATATGTGCATAATAACAATACATTACAAGTGGTAAGTGAACGTACAGCATTGGTTACTCAATCACGGCGTAATTACACGTATCTTGTTATTTTGTTGCTTTGAGCTGGAGCGTTTAATTGCCTCCACTGCGCCACCAACAGTTAAATTGCCAAGTTGGTGTGGAATTGGAGACATCTCTGTGTGTGTTAAGTAATGGGATATTTCACAAGCCATGTGTGAAAAACTGTATGCATTTATTTATGATTGCTGTAATAACCGCTTGTGAAACGGCATTTGATGACATAATTAAATGAAATTCAAGAAAGCCGAAGAAATAAGCCGCTGGGTGCAGGCTTTTCCGACAAACCCTTAGGACGATTTATGTTTATCAGTAGAGTTTATCAGTTTACCCATCCCTTACTATTATATCTAATAAATACTGACAACGGAATCTTTCTAAAAATAAATTAGAATGATTTTTTTAAATTCAAACAAACTAAAGGCATTCCTCAATACGATCCTCTACAATCATACCTACGCCACGTACAAAACACAAAATAATATGTGCTCACAATAAAAACTCATTATAATCTCAATAACTCGTTAGTATTATCTGTGGTATTATCCTACTTTCTGTGTGTGCAATTAATCTTAAGCCGAGACAATGGTTCCATGACGCGGCGCGATGAGATCGCTCGCTAAATAAGTTATCGCGATTGCTAAATGCTAACTCATTTTGTGTCGCTAACAGCCTTATTCATAGACAGTTTTTAAACGTATTTTAGTAATGTTTTCTTAGATTTACGCGAATGTTACACATTGAAATAAAACGTCGTGATATTAAAAAAAATAATCTAAACCCAATCGCGATAAAATTCGTAAAAATGAATTTTATTTCAACGTATTTTAGTTATCGAATGTTTTGTCCTTTTCAGACGACTTTTGAATTCATTCAGAGCGAAAAAGACAACACATTCGTTAAAAAGAATACCTTTTAAAACTGTCTATGAATAAGGCCTTAAGACTCTAAGGTGTGTCATTTAGAGAGACGAAACCTCTTCATTTCCGCGGTAGTGCTAATTGATAACCCAGTATTCAAGAGGAAATTGCTTCCGACGCGGATGGCCCTCGAACGCAAATAGGTTTTAATTTATAGTTTATTATTTAAATGTTGCGGTTAAGAATATGATTCTTGGATAATAGTTTTCTGCTGGCTTATTAGATATCATAATACTACAGTGTGCGATACAAGTCCTGTAATTTTCAAGGAACAGATTTAGGTTAATGTGGCGTACCAATACCTACTATTTCATTCGTAAACGATAGGTCATAATCACTTAAATGTCGATAAATTTGAAAATAGACAAGCAATATGATTTCAAAATTAATTGGTTGCTAAACACAAATTTTAGCAACAGTGATAAGGCAATACAGATCCCAATTAGCTAAACTCATTAAATGTGTACGCTAAACAATTCTGATATCATATTTGGAACGTGTTCAATTTGGAAGCGGACATTCCAATGGCGATAACAATCACGTTTGTTGTCTAAAATTGTCAAATCACTAACGCTCTTTTTGCTTTCACGAGTTTTTAACAAAAAAATGTGCTGGTGTACCTACAAGCTGAAACGTTCGTTTTGGTGCATGTTGTTCTTTTTTTGAATCGCTATTTTTTAACACTTGTTTTATACGGCCAGTACTTATTTACACTTTACGCTGTTATTACTTGTCTATAAAGATCAGATTTACTACAAGAAAAAATATGAAAATTGATGCCTTAAGCGAAAATAAAATTGAACGCACTTTTCATCTTTAGCATTAAACTAAATAAAGATTTATTACTTTCGAGACGGGGCCGTATGGCCTTCGGTTCCTTTGCCCTATTCCTTCGACGATATCTTTTTAGGGAATTATGCTGAATTATGCGATTTACTGCCACGATTTTTTTTTAATTAAGTGGAGATTCAGCGAGATTTAACTTGTGTTCCCTACATACCTAATTGAGATATTATTTCGACTCAATATATTCTTTTTTAGTAGATACGTTTTTTATGGTTAAGATAAGATAATATTCTATAAGCATACTTAAATTAATCAATAATGCAATTATAACTAAATCATATTTTTATAATTTCGAAAAATGCCTATGTAAAATTCACAAGTTTTAAAAATATTACCCCTCTCAAGGATTATTCTTGCTTAATCTATGTATCAATACCTAGTCTATATACATAATTATTTGTCCGCATGTGAATCAAATAAACAAACCTTTATGGCAAGTCACAACTCCTTAGCCGCTCTAATCGATAAAATTAATAGGGTAAGTTTGCATAATACGGACCCTCGCGTCGTCACATTATCAAATTCAGTAGTTATTTTTCGTCTAAATTTATTTTTTATTTATGTATTAATATGATATTTGTATTATATTTTGTTATTAATACCCATTTTTTTAAAGTCTTTGCTTACAAAACCTACGTACAACACACATGAAGTTATCGCTTGCAAACTTCACGGACATAAGATTTATTGCTTAATAATGGGTTTTTAATGGCTCGGGAGTATACTTAAGTGCATTAAACGCCTCATGTTATTGCAAAGTCTAGTATATAGTAATACAGACCTTAGCCACTTACAAGCATCGTTTTTAAATCTTTAACCACAGAAAATCCACTGCTGAACATAGAAGAATTTTCATAGCGACATGTCGCATTTTTTCATATCATAATTTGATTTTTAAAGAATCTATCTTAGCGAATTACAGTAACGAACTAGATAGGAGTCATTTAACTGAGGATGAAACGGATAAAAGTAATTGAAATTCCAAAATAAACTTAATTCTGACTAACTTTATACTTCTCGCTCTCTCTCTATTTAAGCCATAGAAAATATATATACCTTATACTTCACTTAATGCAATTTTCTATTCTTATATCTATGCCTTGGACCCTTGTAGTAACACGATCTAAACATGTTTACAATCTCCTTATCTTCAGGAGTATAATCCGTTATTTAATCGCGTATTAACTTCCTAACAGCGATCGATACAACCAATTAAACCAGTAATTTATTCTTGGAGTGTTATTGACAGCTTAGGGCTGATCCCCTGGCGGTTCCTCGGAAGAATTTATTTATAAAATCCACTTAGATGCCATAACGTAAGATGCAATCGTGGCTTTATTGTACCAGTATTTTGCAATAAATGTCTTTATGTCGTAAGATTTCTTATTTAGATTTGATGTATTGATCTGATTATTAGGTTTACTGCTGACGTTGAATATGCAAATAAGTTATATTTTATTGATACTCGATAGCTTGAATAATATTTTTTTTTATGCTTATACGAAGGAAAAGTCAAATTCCGATACAATACTTTTTCGTTTCCTCATATGCTTATAGAAAAGATACATTGTTTAACCTGATTGAAAACAAACCTTTATGATTCAAATCTAAAATAACGAGATCAATACGACGACTAAAATAATATCATTTATAATCATTATTTCCACCCTTGCTCTTATATTACGCCTCTTAAAGATAACCTTTCTCATTGAATTACGCAAGCTCGACACCAAGCGCCATTAATCTCAGCAATTATGATCTAAAATGACAATTACCCTCGTTAGATACTATCGATTGCCAACTTAAAGTTTTACAAGTTAGTGTAATAATAATCGAAGTTTCCGTCAGCTTGTCAGCGATTAAATTGACGAGTTTTCCAACTCAAATAGCCGGAGTACCTGGATTCCTTTGAACCCGAAGACAGCACTTTCCGAAACTTGACACCAAGCCCGATCGTTATGAAATTATTCTTGCGTTTCCTTACCAAGTTATGAAATGAAGTTTCTGGAACGTACGCCGTATGTTGCAGTTTCGGAACAACAAGTATACTTTTGCTTGAAATTCTTATAAAGAGAAAACAACGGTATCGAGACGTGATTTCACTTCCCCTCGATAAACAACTCTATTACGTTGTTTCAGGCCTTTGGAGGGAGGCGACACGGTGGAACACGTGGTAAATGGGATTTTCTACTTTGCATAATGTTTGCTACAGCCTCGTTACTATATGGACGTACACAACACTGCGTTCTGACATTTATTGGGACTTTATTTAATTTGTAAAACCGTTTTAACGTTACGGACACTTTTACATAATTAAAACTAGTTTCAATATCATATTATTCACATATAAAATGGAGTGTGTTACTTTTGTAATTTATTGTTTTATGTTAGAATTAAAAAAAAAAATCCTATTGTGATATAATTATAATAAATAATAATAAATAAATGCACCCAACAGTCACATACATAGTCCTGACCCCACACTAAGATCGAGTCTTGTGTCGTGGGTATCAGAAGCTACGAGAGACTTTTCGGTCTCACAAACACCCAGACCCGAAACAAATACATGTGGATCACACAAATATTTGTTTCGGTGCGGGGATCGAACCCGCGGCCTCTCGTTTCACAGGCGGCGTCTAACCAACTGCGCCACGGAGGCTGTCAATTATGTTCATTATGATGAAACATCACAGAGACATTGTCCTAACGAAGAGAAGTAAAAACCTGCAGCCAAAAAATCAACGTACGAACCAAAATTATCTCAGTACTAACAAAACCCAACTTAAATTCCCATTGTTTACATCCCGTAGTATGTAAATTATTACTATTTATTGTTCAAATCTCTATTGTAAACAATTATAAACTAAAAAACACAATAACAAATAAAAATCAAATGGCGGTCTTATCGCTCTACAGCAATGTCTTACAGACAACCATGGAATGGATTTAAAAGGAGAGAGAGAAGGCAGTGTAAAAAATAAATTGTATAAATATACAAGCAGGAAATGCAAAAGCATGAAATAATACTTTAACAAGATTTTACATAGCATTTGTGAAACGCCTCTGAAAATTAATTGCATGAATTACCGCGTGTGCAGTGTGATGCGAGTTACGTGCCAACTGCCGACACCACGCGAGCGTCTCGTCCCAACTAATTTCACCTGCTCATAAATCAGAAAGCATTTAATAATTGTTTGCATTGTAGTGCGTTCTTAGATAGAATGCTGTGTGAATGTGTTCAGTGTAAGGCAGGCAATGGATTTAAATTAAAATCTTATGTGAATGTGTTAATAGTATACCTGAGTATTTTTTATGTTTCCAAATATTTACTTTTAAGTGCATTATACCTTTTCCTTGTCGTTAAAATCAAAAAGTGTGCGATAAAATAATTGTACTTAAACCAAAATAAAATAAACACTTTGTTTTTATAAAAAATTGTCTATTTATACTTATTTTTTGACAATGAAGATAAACTGTATACTTAAATTTAAAAAATTAACTAAACTTTGTCATCACCACCAAAATATATCATTCTTAGCCCCAAAAAATATATAAAAGTTTTTGTAATACCTACTAACAATAAAGCCTGCGCAGTGTTTTTGTCTTCCATTCATAAATAAGTAATAATGTCCCCTCAGGGCTGGAGTACAACGCTATAAAATCGTGTAAAAAAATACAATACAGGTTTTAAACCATGTAGGTATTTACTATATACATAAATGTTCCAGAAGAAAGCTCGATGCAGGTTTTTTTCAAATAGGTCACGAGGGATAACTTTAAAGCCTCTATGTTCAGCAGCGAACATTCTTAATTCTTATTCTTCTCAACATTATTATCAAACCACATACTAAGACCAGTTAACGCAAGCCATAATCTAATGTATCTTGGGGTCTTGCGGCGATAGAAATTGATAAGTTTTGATTGTGAATTATTCTATTTAAAACTATGATGCTTCTTGGCATGTGTCTTAACACTTCCACTATCAGTTATGCATAATTTGATTTGTATGGTGTAAGAGATTGCACCTGTACCATTAGGTTCTAATGTTCCTTAACCTAAAACATCTAACCCATAAAAAGAGGTCATGCTATAAAGTTCTACATATTCCTCTCATGGGATCAGGAAAGCAACATCTAAACGAACCCTTACGGGGATTTGATACAGTCCGCTTGTTAGTTCCCGCTCATCCTATGGGACACCATAAATCACACGACCTCTCGTAGCCAAAACTGACAGATTTGTTACTGTCACCGAGAGTAAATGAAAAGACTCAGATAAAACCCTCGGACGACGGAAAAGGATAGACTGTAATAAATTATGGCGAACATTTTAAGGATTTTTATTAAAGAACTTTTAGTATATGAGGTATTGTTGTAAGGTGCTTAGTTTTACTGATTTATTATACTCTAAGCTAAATTAATCTGGAGATAAAATATTGGAGGTTTAGACATTTACGACTTGGGTTTGAAGAAGTCTCTCATTGCCTTTGAAAATCAGATGTATTTTCCTACTAAACAATAGCTAATTGTGTAAAAATAATTTACAACCAAATGTAAGAAAATCTAGCAATCTAGGTCTTCATAACTGCCCTTTATAACATTTTTTTTTAGTTACGAACTGAAATTTGGTAGGTAGCCCGTGCTAATTCTCATAGTTAGTTGGGGCCCAACAACTTCCAGAGCAAAATGCATATGAATTAGGAGAAAATCAGCTTGAACTAACCTCATTACCAGCGGATCGTTTATGAGTGAATACGCTTTTCAAATGTATAATTTGTCTTTCAATTGGTTTCCTACTTGAAGTTGTGTTGATAGGACGTCAGTGCAGCCAATTAGCCGGCAGCGAGCTCATCAACTCGAACGGAATAGACACGGGCACTAAGTCAACCACTGTTATATTCATATTGACCTATGAAATGACGTTCGGTTTTAATGACATCTGCAGTTCATTTGATCTATTGTAGGGGTACATTTTCTCAAGGGTTGCATGAAAATTCTGCATACTATGGTCTTGATAAATAAGAATTCATACGAGGCCATAATGAGTCGAATTCAAACAGTTCGTTTATCTGAATTCCGTTAAGGTACTGACACAATGATGGATACTAAGAATCTTTAGTTTATTCTTAGTTTTCTACTATTAAATCGGAGGTATGTGTATGGGGCTTTGATATAATATTTAATTTTAAATCAAGTGTGTCATCGCCATGCGCATGGTTAATTTATTCCCCGGTAGAAACCTTGCTTGGATTGAATTGTCCTCTTGATGTCATAATATCTTGTGCCCGTGTATAAATAAACCTCCACAACTATACAGCATCTCAAATCAGAAAAACTAAGTTACCAAAGAAACCAGTTATCTTTGTATACATACTTAAACTCACGCCTTTATCGCCGAAGTGGTAGGCAGAGGTGCCACCAGGACACCCACGTTCGCCTTGTATGTTCCGTCCCACGATGTGATAGGGGCCGAGCCTATCGCCGTATCGGGCACAAATTCCTGACTCCGGGCTGATAATGAATAGAAAAATCCAATATCACTGCCCGACCTGGGACTCGAACCCGAGACCTCAACTTTGTAACCGTACCGTAATACAACTACGCCACCAAGACAGCAATTTTTATAGGTGAATTAACTGTCCTTTCTCTCTCTCTCTCTCTCTCTCTCTTCTGCCAGAGTAGGTCCACTGTTGAACATAGACCTCCCAGATGGACCCTATGACCAGTGAAACTGTCGTTTCTTCAATATTAATTTTGGACTTAGGGCAAAAAGTTTCAAAGTTCTTATTTAAAACCAACAATAACAAGCCGGCTGTAAGTGTAACCTCAGCACACACGAGTAAACATATATTTTCAATTGATAAGAGTAGTGTAGCGATGTGGGGCGATCGCTGATCGCTGAGGCGTGAATTAATTACGGTGTAATCACGCACCCAAATAAGGATTTCCGCATCGTGGCCATCAATGTCCCGCGTGTAGCCTTCGGAATTGACTGTCCTTAAGGAATTCGGCACAATTAATCACCTGCGCCGCTACCACGGGACCAAACTCGTTGGAACTTTATGGAATGCCCATGTTGACTTTGGAATGATAAAGTTTGGATGTACCCTTCGATATAATGTTGGGTTGTGTTTGTGTTGGGAATAATTTGATAGAATTTTCCGTAGATAATGAACTATTGGCTTTAGAGTAATCGTTTGTTCTGCTTGGTGTTATATCGATTAGGGTTCGCATTTCTGCGTGGTCTCCGCCAATTCCAGAGTAACATAATATAATTTGTCTATATCTCTGCCACGGTAGCGTTCGAATCCCGGGTTCGGCAAAGTGCTATTGGATTATTCTATTCATTATCAATCCAGAGTCAAGAATCTGTGTCGCATATGGAGATAGGCTCACCCTCTATCGCATCGTGGGACGGAACATACCAGGCGAAATGTTGGTGTCCTGGAAGCACCTCTGCCTACTCCTTCTGAGAAGAAGGCGTGAGTTTATGTATGTATGTGTGTTTTTACTTACGTTTCATGCATGTAATGCATTTGTTTTGACACTAAACATCTTCTAGAGTGACTTCTTATGCTTCGTGCTCAAGACACAAAATTGTTTGCAATCAATAGAAATGTTTATTATTACAAGTAGGCATTATTACATATTCAATCCTATATGCGGGGACATTAGTTCGTCAATCCCGGTTGTTAGAATTTTACAATAGTAGCAGTCATTACCCGCGTCAAAAGCGTCGCAAGTGGCTCGACAATTTTGACATTAGAATGGTTTAATAAAGCCTCATTCCAACTAAGGGTCGTTGGTTCAGGTGTTTACTTAACAATGGGGTAAACAAAGGTTGACATGGATAGTATGGATAGGATTGTATTGTGAGACCGAAAAGTCTCTCGTAGTTCCTGATACCCACGACAGAAGACTCGATCTTGGTGTGGAATAATAACAAATAAATACACCCAACAATCACATGATTGTTGGGTGTATTTATTTCTTATTATTTATTGTAGGCAAGAATTGTCTGTATTATACAGATTTGTAATTTACACATTAATACGTGAAGGACAAGAAAGAAAGTGAGATTGAAGTAAGAGATTATATAAATCTAATAATTATGATGTGCGTTACAAATGTTAAGTCTTAAAAACTAAAGGCTTTTCACTAATACCCGCACCAGGACACATCTTCTAACGGTAGCCTTAGGAATTCTACTGCAGAACTCAGGCATCCCCATGGACTTTCACACATCTCTCGTAAAATAAGGTCGACTTCCAGAGCAGTTAGCTGGCTCCTTCACCGTTGCCAATCAGACATCAAAACATCGAATAAAATCGCAATAGAATTCTGTATTCGGCAGTGTAGTCCTGTGTGATTGATAGCATGTCTGCGTGACACTTCAAATTGCGTCGCCCTCGTGTGCATGAGACAGCGTCTGTTAAATTAATGGTCGAGCCCACCGCGACCCGGCCCTGAGCCTCGCGTCAAACTACGCACAAATTGTTTACATAATTATAATCGTCTTAAACTGTAGAACTTAGGCTATATATAGGTAAATACTGAATGGCTAAATAATTGAGATGGGTTAGGTCTTAATCTGCAAGACTAATGCGATTGCTGGAATTTGCGCACCTTTGTCGTTATGGTAGAAATATCTTCAGTATACACGTTTGTACACAGAGATGTACATTTTAATTTATAGAGAAAGAAATTAAATCCAAACGTAACATAAATCTCCGTGGCGCAGTTGGTTAATCGCCGCCTGTGCAACGAGAGGCCGCGGGTTCGATTCCCGCACCGAAACAAATATTTGTGTGATCTACAGGTATTTGTTTCGGGTCTGGGTGTTTGTGAGACCGAAAAAGTCTCTCGTAGTTTCTGATACCCAAGACACAAGATTTGATCTTAGTGTGGGGTCAGAACTATGTATGTTACTGTTGGGTATAAAAAAAAATGTAATTGTGTGTCCTAAAGTCGTACCTGAAGTCTAAACCCGTCTAAAGCAATTGCAGTCCGTAGCAATTCCCCTAGTTTATTTCTAGTTTCAACCTTCGTTTCACAATTCCTTTTTATCCTACAACTTCTAAATCGTTCCATTTGTGCGTGTTTATTTAGTTCCCACCGTTAAAACTTCAAACTTCTTTTATCAAATCCAGACTACAACAAACACACACACTACAATTCAGATTCAAATTTCCATTCTAACCAATATAACTCCATGCGGAAGTTTACAAAAAAGCGACAGTGCCATACGTCACCTGTTATGTCACTCAGTTAAAGTGAATTTTGGTGTCGAACTCTCGCTGCTGGAAGACAAATAGCACCACGCTCGAACTGTGGACAGCTGAAAATACAGGCATCAAACATGGACACGGGTTTCTATTGATAGGCTACCACTTAAAGGTACGAATATTTTTTATCGCTTACCTGAAGTTCGGTTCGGTTTCGGAAACTTAACTAAGAGGTAAAAAGTATCGTTACTATACAGAGTAATCTATATAGCCTTGAAAACTAAACTCGTTTTTTTTTTACAATGCTACCTTAAGTGACGAGAAATAAAAATTAATGCTTATTAGTATTGGGTTATAGTTTTGATGCCACGTCAAATTCCTAAGAGAAAGTATCTTGGCCAAACCAGAAAATACCTTATAACATCGATATCAATGTTACACTAGATAAGACATTCAGTACAAAAAATGTGTCCCACCTACTTGCGGTGCATGCACCACACAAGAATCAGTTTGCTTCGTGACAGTGACAGTGCAGTACACGCCTTATCGCATAGGTTTAAAAGTAATAAATGAATGTTTCGCCGTCAAACCGAAAGCAAATCGTCTGAAGTTTCAATATTTTAATAAAATACCAGGTAAGTGATATAATGTTTCAGTGTGCTTTTAAAATACGAGGGCACTTTATTTCTATGGCATGTCTCCTCTATCGGTAGAATATAAGTCAATGCCTTATAACATTTGTATGAGCAAAGTTAAACAACTTCTTGAAGGATCTAAGAGGCGCGGAGTTTGTCTAAAAATATTGAGTTTTGATTTTAATAAATCTTGGAGCTAACTCATAAATTGTCAATTAGAAGTTTTGATGATATTTGCATGGTAATTTTTTCTTCGAGTTTTGCAAGCGAATATTAACTTATGTAAATTAACGTGGAATTGGGTTTGATTGGTCATCATTCATGTTTTACACGAAAATACATTTTATTTCGCCTTAATTTTACCGACGATTTGGAGAAATATCTTACTTTTCACCTTACCGCGACCTTGTGTCTAGTCCACCGGCTCCATGCTCAGCTTATATCTTTTAACATACAGATTTGTATAGAAAATATAATATGTAATACTTTACAATTAGCTGACTGCCTAATTAGGGACAAATATTATAATTATTAAAATTCTGCGCAAGTCTTGTTTTTCGAGTTGAAGTCTTCACTAAGAACCGAATTCCAAAATCCATGAATTAATAGTTATTTTTGTACTCTTCGAAAAGCTGTCAATGCTTGGAGCAAAAAAATGCTAGTCATGTTATTCTATTTTAATACCAAAATTAATAGAAAATATCCGTATGCCATAAAAGCGACATGCGTTTATTTGTGGGACAAAGTAGTAATAATTCTTTTATATAAATGAATAAGTCACAAATTATACTATATTTGTGCAAACAATGAAGTAAACATATCGATCAAGGAACATAAAAACGATTTGTTGCTTTCAATGTATTTATGTAAATGTATGGAACTATCATAAACCATTGTTATTTACGATCATAAACATTTATGCCTATGTTTCTTGTATTTACAACACATTAATATACACAGTTATATTTTTACCGCGAACACGACGTTCATAATCTTTAATTACAAAAAAGAAATAATGGCATATTTGTACTTCCCATAGTCTAAACAACACACCATGTATTCAAAATTCGTCATTTCAACTATCTTCACTATAACCGTAATTGTAAGTAGTCTACAGATTATCGTCTGTCACCAGTCTATATTCATAAAACTCTTCCTATACAATCAATAGGCTGCTGCACAGACAGTTTTCAAATCAGGAATAAAAAAAAATGAAAATTCTCTACCTAGATAGCACTCCACAAACATACAGCCTGTTTTCAAACCTGGAATAAAAAAAATCGAAAAAATGTTAACACTGGCCATACAATACTTTTTTGTTTGTTTACGTATGAAAAACAGAAGCGGCCAGTAGTTCTGTACATTGATTGAACATTGTAAAGATCAGGCGTGGCGGGGCGGAGGTAGTGCGGGGCGCGGGGTGCGGGACGGGATCAGTTCAGACGCCCTCATGTGAACGAGTTGCTCACGGCCCACGGCACACAATTCGTTTGATCTCGCCGCCTGCTCTCTAAACGCTATTTATGTCCCAGCAAGGCCACCTGTCGATGATGACGTGTGGCCAATGCTACAGGGCCTGCTAGCAAACATACAGTCCTTATACGCATGTGGATTATTAATTGGAGTGACGTCATGAGCTTGAAGACGCGAGTAATCAAGGCTATAAAATAATGCTATATTCCGACTGCAAATAGCAGCAGAGTTATTAGAACAAATTTTAGAGATACCAATAAACAATTTCGGTTGGTAGAAAACTCCAAATGATAAAACATTTCAGAGTAATTTACGTACATACTTTAGTTTTCCGTGCCCCATGTATTGTTTGTAAATATCCTCCATATATTCTCTAAAGAAGCAAACAAGAACACAATTTTTTTACAATAAGCCAGCAAGTAATCTTCGTAATAAAAATAAACTGGATCATAAAACTTTTTTCAATTTGCTTTAATTCTGCGATTATGGCGTGGAGGGTGGTTTCTGATACTGCAAAGAGCATAAGCACACCCATTTTAGAAATATTATATAAAAATGCAGATACAATGTCAATTTTATTGTATTAGCATGCAACTTAAGATGCTGATTTAAATAACCTCGATATTTTAACTGACTTCTTTAATTTAATAACAATGTAATTGAAAATATCAAAATTCTAAATACAAAATCGCAGTATATTATTTTATAAAAACTTTTACAAAAAGTTAAAGTTAAATCTGTTCAATAAAAGAGCACACACTAAGCGTTGGCAATACAACACAAAAGCCAACACATAAAAATATATGTTGAAAATCTCATTTCTTTTGTTACAGATAGCATCTGACCATCCACGACCTCCAAGTGAAATATGCCCTCGAGAACATGCAACCGATATTGGAATACGGGAACACAATGCCTGCCAAGAACGTAATCTCGAAATGGCTTCGGGCGAAACAGGGGAAACATAAACACTCACCATGGCGCTAGCGAGCATATAACCACTGGAAAAATATGAATGCCTCCGAACCCGATATAGTGGTGGCAAGAGGCCAACTGGACACGGCGTACAGGGGCCCCGAGTACTCGCTCGACTCCACAGCTATCGCGTACAACAATGCCATCGAATTCAACCTCACCTTCGACAACACCTCGGTTTACAACGTCTCCATCGACTCTGCTGATCTCTGGAAAGATTACATCAAGCTGCTACAAGACAGAGCACTTCTCGTCACGTTCCTACTTCTGTTCTCACTGACTACAGTCTTCGGCAACATGCTCGTCATCCTGGCCGTTGTGCGGGAGCGGTATTTGCACACGTCCACTAATTATTTCGTAACGTCCCTGGCAGTGGCGGACTGTCTGGTCGGTCTGGTGGTGATGCCGTTCTCGGCCCTGTACGAAGTCCTCGAGCACACGTGGTTTTTCGGTGTCGACTGGTGCGATGTGTGGCGATCGCTCGACGTGTTGTTCAGTACTGCCTCGATATTAAATTTGTGCGTGATTTCGCTGGACAGGTACTGGGCCATCACGGACCCCATAACGTATCCAATGCGGATGAGTGGACGGAAAGCCGCCTTCCTTATTGCGGCAGTGTGGGTGTGTTCCGGTGCAATATCGTTTCCCGCTATCGCGTGGTGGCGCGCTGTTCGCGTAGAAGAAGTGCCGGACTACAAATGCCCGTTTACGGAAAACTTAGAGTATATAATATTTTCCTCGACAATATCGTTTTATTTGCCACTATTCGTGATGGTGTTCACGTATTATCGTATATACCGTGCGGCTACCATCCAGACGCGGTCTTTAAAAATTGGCACTAAGCAAGTGATGAGGCCGAGCGGAGAGTTAGAGCTGACGTTAAGGATTCACAGAGGAGGGACAGTGAGACAAAGGAACGACGCTTGTCACGGCGTGTGTACGCCTGAGGAGGCAGATCAAGAGCCCTTGACGGCGTTGCAAAACAACGGGCTGTCACGTTCGTCGACGCGTCTCACCAACGTCACGCACGGCAAACATTTGCCCAAGAACTTTTCCTTATCGCGCAAGCTAGCTAAATTCGCGAAAGAGAAGAAGGCGGCAAAGACGCTGGGTATAGTGATGGGTGTGTTCATAGTGTGCTGGCTGCCGTTCTTCGTGGTGAACCTGCTGTCGGGGATCTGCTCGGCGTGCATAGCGCACGAGGAGATCGTGAACGTGGTGGTCACGTGGCTCGGCTGGGTCAACTCCTCCATGAACCCGGTCATCTACGCGTGCTGGAGCAGGGACTTTAGAAGGTACGTTACTCCACATAGTAATAAATTACCCTTAATTAATAGAAAATACAAACAAAAACAATATACCCTTTTTTTAGAAGAAATGCTAAATGGCTATTAATAAAATGCAACGTAAATGAAAGTTCCCTTGACAACAGTTTAATATGGCATTAACTTCTCTCAAACTTCAAACATTCCAGAAAAAATATAGCATTTTTATGCAGACGTAAAATTTTAATAGCTGCAACATTGTTTATAAGTGCATTTTGCACAGTAATAACGAATAAAAGCCGGAGATAAACGTGCATTCATAACGCTTCGCTTAAAAGGACAGGGATATTAACCGAGTGTAAGTTGCAAAAAGGGTCATATCAAGCAAAACTTCTATCAAAATTAAATGAATTTCTCAATAAATTAATTCCATCCTTAAAAAGCAAATATAATTCTAAATAAAACACTTGCAACTTAACAAAAGGCATAGTAGTCTTCATATGAATACAAACAATAAAATCCGTAAATACATATATTTTACCAAACCTCTTTTCAATTTAACTGATCGCACAGTAACGCTTCCAGACATGATTTAGCGTACTAGTATTTAGTTTTTCAGATTACATGCAATATTATATAAAAAAATAAAAAGAAAAACAAATTCTTAATATTAAAGCTTTCGAAGAAAACTCGTCTTCTTCAAAGTAAATAAATAAATGAAATCGCCCCAAATTTTAGTGTCGTTTATGTGTAACTTAAATATTACGTCCCAATTAAAGGCGTCAAAACTGAAAGTGTTAAATGTTTTTGTATAAACAACAAAAGTATTTCGAGCATTGAAACCCAAATAAAGATATTCCGTCCAACACGCAAGCTTACGTGTACGAGCTTTCGTATTTGATTTTCCTATCAAGAAAACCAGGTGAATTGTGTAGACGGCTGACACAGGGGCCGGAGTTAAGGCGGGTACTAGGTGTGAAACTAGAATAGAAATATAGTAGAATTACCCTGTTTTAGATGTAT
Source organism: Deilephila elpenor (assembly GCA_949752805.1). Taxonomy (NCBI): domain Eukaryota; kingdom Metazoa; phylum Arthropoda; class Insecta; order Lepidoptera; family Sphingidae; genus Deilephila; species Deilephila elpenor. The sequence goes on from OX457116.1 coordinate 6,015,120, forward strand.
TCCAGGTATATACTAATTCATATATAGACATTGAAATAAAACTATTATTACGGATTTTATCCGTCCGCCCGGTGACCACGAAAGCTGTAAAGTAATCGAAACGTCGAGAAGTTAAAAAATGTAAAAATTAAACCAAATCGCGATAAAATCCGTAAAAATAGTTTTATTTCAATGTGTAACATTCGCGTAAATCTAAGAAATCATATATGGACGATAGGTAACCTGACAAATGTAGTTAGGAATGGTTATGCTAAAATTTTCTTCAAAACTGAGTATGACGTTAAATTTAACTTTTAAAACCTAATTACTACTCGATTGCCATCTATTGGCATATTGGTGAGAATTGACGTTAATTTTTCACTTTCAATATGCTATCTGTAGTCTCCTACTTGCAGGATCAATAGGGTGTTTTTTAAAGGATCTTTATAAAACATAATAATGATACATACGAAACACTATACCACAAAATACCTTCCATGACAGTACCTCTCAATCTGTCTATTTTTTAAGGATATTCACACTACATATCACTATTGCACTAAAGATTCAAGTATTGCGCGTAACATTTCTATCTTTCTTCCTTGCTTAAAAAAAACAATCAACCAATACGCACAATTTCTGATCCTGCAGAAAGATACTCGAAGCTATTTGTGTCTTAGATATACCAGACTTCATTAACTTGATGTTTAATTTATAAAGGGCTATTTGCATCCGAGTATTCCCAAGCTTTATACGTTTATTTTGTGGACCAAATATACAATTATCGAACTGAAAGCCTCTACTTTCACAGTCGGTTTCCCTTTCATCCGACACAATTCAATTGGCAGATAACACTGGACATAAAATGAAAAGGTTAGACAGTCACAATGTCCGAATCCCTAGTTACAGCACTGTTCATTCTATTCCGCTTGTGGGGGACAAAGGTGGCTTGCGTTTCAAAGCTGTTGAAAGGCATTGTTTTCCCGTTGTTGGTATTTCTGGCTCCGTGATTGTTTTCGAGCTGTGAGCCATTATTAAAACTACTAGTTGCGCTCATGACTGGCTGATCAAACAAAGGCGCGTTTTCAATAATGGACAGGTGTTGTTTATAATATTCCATTCGGCTATTACAATACGTTTGAATGTTTGGTTATAGTCATCGATTAAGAATTGATTGGTTGTGACATTGATTTTCAAGACGAACAATTAACTTTGTGTCATTTTTTCAATACCATCAATCATCATATTGAAATCAGCCATCGTACAGTGGCGGAAAACGAGTAACTCAATGAAGTGTGTAGTGTTTTTGATTATACTAGACTTATCATCAGTTTAGTTGTGATCTAATTGTCATAATAATATTAAATAAAATTATTTGCCTTTGTTTAAATGATTTGCAGACGATTTGTCAACAATCAGACTGGCCGTAAAAGCATTACCCGAACTGTTATGCAAAATGTACGAGTCTATTTTCTGTCCCTATTCAACAAACCTAAACTGAAACTATAAAGCAAGCGATATTTCTACAAGAACTCGATATTGCTGTACCAACTGCGCTTACACCATACCATATTTCACAGCCGGTTTTGTACCTTGGAAAGAAAATCAAAAAATCCTGATGTCTGTTTCCCGCAGACAATAGAGATTGAAATAGATACTAGATGTGGCTAGTAGCGTGTACGGCCGAGATCCATAACCCGTGTACCGGAGTCCGTATAAATCATGCAGGCGGGACATCACGAGTAAATCATTTTGCTGGCATGTGCGGGTAATCTTTATGGATTTGGTCAATTGTTTTTTGAGCATTAGAACATTTTTAGGTTACTGAGGTGCTACAGGTTCTAAAGCGCTGAGTAATATTGACAAGCTGTTCTGAAATACCTATCCTTTTATTTTTAACAAATAGGTAGGAGGATAGAGTACTTAGGTATACATATTTTCGTAAATTTTATTGTACAGTAAATTTTCATGATCGTCTTTTGCGTCAGTGGTTAAAGATGATTAAAGATCAACCTATATTATAAATTCAGCCGCGCACATACAATCAATTTGATTAAATAGCGTCTTTGATTGGCATTGCAAAAGGGTCTCAATGCCTTCATTTGGTACTCTAAATTATAACATTTGTATGCAGAGTAATTGCTATCTTAATTTGAAAGGTATTTGTAATCTATTCGTTAAAGCCTCTTCAATGCCTGCCTTTGCTGCACGCGCCGCAACTAATGAATAATAATAACGCAAATGTCTACGATAATTGATACAAATATGTTATCAAAATAGAATACAATATACTTGAGTGTATGAAATCACCAATGTGGATAAGGAGAAAGGATTTTATTAAAATGTTGATGACGATGATTGCAGAAAGATTGATTGAATCTATGAATAGAAGTTCAACATCAAATAAATTACACATATTATGGCGATAGGCGCTTAAAGCTCTTTGCCATTAAAAAAAGTGCAGTTTAAGAACATTATTTTTATTTACTTCTTTGTCCTTAATAATTATTAGAAAATTAAAAACGATGGTATAATTATTAATTACAAGCATTATTTTCCTTCAATCAACATTGAATCCAGCGTAGCACTTTTAAAATTACTTATGAAAAACGTTTAGAGAGGAACTAGGGTTTTCCGGACTCACCTGTAGGCGGGGCTAATGTACTCATATGAAATGAATAACAAATGAGCCCTGACAACTGGCCGAGTGGCTAACAGCCAGAACACGAACTCATAATTCAAACGCCGGTAGTAGATATAGAGCAGTTTGCATCACGATTTATGTCTAACAACTTTTTCAGGCTGGGGAAATAGGACATTTGACTGCATGCAAATATCAGTACCTGTATAAATCACTCAACTAAGTGTGACTTTCCTGTGTTACTGAAAAGTTTAGATCTTAGTCCACCACCGTGGAAATGAAATTCGTGTAAAGATTTAATAATTAATTACAATAATTTATTATTTTGGATGCGGCTAATTCACGAAAATGAAGCATTATTTAAGAAATTTGCTGATGAACAACTGAAAATATTGCTAATAACTTCACCGTTCAAATCAGCTAACTTTGAATAGCCGTGACTTCGCAAAGCCAGATGTGTGTTATTATTTTTCTTCTCGAGATGGGAAACGTATAATCGCCGCCGCCTCACCTCCGGGGAAACGTGAACTAGTGTGCTGCACCCACCGGTTCTACCTTCCAAAGTTAAGCCACCGGAGAAAGAAGTGATCATTCGATACACTAGTTACAATTTTCACCAAAAACCTACTTCAGCATACGACTGCATGCACTGTTGTGTTCCGGTTTGAAGCCAGAGTAACTATTTTACATAACGAGACTTAACATCTTATGTCTCAGGAAGGCGAGCGCAGTAAAATGCCAAGCATTGCTTTGTAATGCATGCTGTGGCTTGGTTTTGCGACTGTCCATAAGCGGTCGTATCACTTACCATCAGGCCGATGTCATGCTCGTCTGGCCAGTCATAGCGCTAAAAAAAACGTACCCCTCAACCTCCTCCCTTTCAACGTATTTGGTAATGCTTAGGCCTCGCATGAGTCAGCGGTCCTGCTCAGTACACTTGTGTGTCTCTTTCTGTAAGTGTAGAGGGTTCTAATATCTATATATAGATAAGTTTAATATAATTAAAAAACGCCCTTCACATCTACGGCAGCGTGAGATCGAGCGGACATTCTATCTCGTGACCGACCGTGTAGAAGAGAAAACAATAGCAATCCGCCACCGCTGCACGCCCAGAACCTCTGGTGGACACATTAGACACCGCTTACAGGCAGTTTCGGGATGCAAAGTATACCTTAGATAGATAAGATTCCAAAAAGAGCCCCAAATCCTTAATGTACAGGTGTGTGTGTATTCAATCTCGACATACCAGACCAGTATAAACTAAATGAGAATTAAAGGTTAAATTTCGAACAATTGCATTTGATGTCCCCTATATTGTGATAGCTAAACTACTAATACGCGTCGTATTGTAACAAAAGGTTCACTATCAGAGCAATGTTTAGCGACATTTGATGCGGGTTTAAATTTGTCTGCAGTAGATAAAACGTAATTCACTCTCGTGGGCCTACAAAGATACTATAATGATGTCTGGAGTTGGACGATTGGGTTTTTTGGGTCCTTTTTCTTTTTTATGTTATTGTTATTTTATTTTCCTAAGTGTATCATAAAGCAAGATTAACGCCATTTATCGAAAATAACGATTTCAATAAACCTTGATATGTTATGGATACATTAATTACAAACTTAGCTTATAAACCGAAAAAAACATAATGTTTATGATATTCATAGCCCAAAGAGGTTTAGGTCTTAAAACTATACCTTATTTTTGAAAAAATCTTTGCTAGTCTCTCGAAAATATCAACATCAATTTCATATCAGTGGGAGACTGAAGTCTCGCTATAAGAATTCCTCTGTTACCATATAATGTCCACCGGACAGAGTGCAGCAATGCGTCCTAGAAATACTTCGGTTTTTCTCCATTTCGTGCAGGCTGTATTTTTGGCTTTCCAACATTTCATACTGGTTGTATTTTTGGCTTTCCTACATTTCGTGCAGGCTGCATGCGGAGACAGCACAATGCACGGACGTTTCACTTAAATACCAATCATGTTTTTCCGTTTCCTGGAATATGATGCGACTGTCCACGTGCTTAGAAACTGGTTCCGAGTAAAGAAGGTTTAATACAAAATACGACGTCCATGTTATTGCTGTGTACACATATAACAAATTCATAACATGTACTTCAATGATAACATTTCTTATGCAATGTGGATGTCTTTCTATGTTTTAAAGCATCTTGCTTTTCATGGGATTTGAAAGACACTACATGAATAATACGAATCCTTAAAATATTCTCATTTTAATATGATTGCTAAAATACAAATTTATGAGTGTAGGTATATATACTGCATTTTCCAGAACGAAATCAAATTTAAAATCTAAATTAATGTCATATAAATAATTATGAAAAATACGTGTGTCGAAAATTAAAATAGTTCAAAGTACGTACATCTGCCCCGAACCGTATGGGAGTTGAAAAGTTTTTCTAATTTAAAAAATCCACACACAAACGCGCGAAGAACCTTCAAACAGGATAATAAAATTGTTTTGATTGCCGACGGGCCTCAGCGCCGGGAATCCGTACCCCGGTAACATTGTTACATCGCCACTAAACACAATTATAAAGATGCGCATTCAGATAAAACTTTTTTAAATCCACTTTCCTTACTCCGAGTTTGTGGTTTGAAAAATCTCATATATGACTTGCCTGGGATTGAATTTGTTTGACGACATCTTATTAAACCTTGGGGTGAATATAAACTCGACTGGGGATTTTAGTTTGGCACCTCCGTCTAAGCTTAGGAGAAGTTTGCGACTTCTGGCATCACAAAGTGCACCTGGTAAAGGCGGTACAGCCCAGTTGTTTTATTTACCAATTGACGGTTATTTCATACCTTTTATAAAAACATAAATAAATACCATCGATCAATTATGTATAATGATGTATAATTGATCGATGATAAATACACCCAACAGTCACATACATAGTCCTGATCCCACATTAAGATCAATTAACTCTTATGTCGTGGGTATCAGAAGCTACGAGAGACCTTTCGGTCTTACAAACACCCAGATCCGAACCAAATACTTGTGGACCTCACTAATATTTGTCTCGTTGCGGAGATCGAACCCGAGGCCTCCTGTTTTACAGTTGTCTAACTGCGCCACGAAGGCTGTCGAACCATTTCAAATAGTTGTAAATTCTTTATTTGTTAATGCAGACGTAGATGTATAATATTAAGATATTACTGGGCCAAAATGATAATTAAAAAATATGGTATAAAAATCTATTTCTAAATATTTATACCCTCAGAAAATTGCAATGGCAATGTAAATGTTCCATTAAACTTTGACAGAGTACACGCCGCTCGTATATCGGGGAGACGTGTTTTAATCAACATGGAACACTTCCTCATTTCTGGTTTGGCTGAGCCGAAGCTCCAATAAGGCATCGTTTACTAGAATAAACAAATTACGCCCTCTCGCCCACGTATCGGTAAATTAATTAAAGGTAGTACAAGGGAAATTTAGGGTTTTGTAATACATTTTGTGTTTCTGCATTTGACTTGTCGAATTTGTAGCAAATTGAGTTACCGCGAAAATCTATTCTAAGGTAACTTTTAGGGTTGTACCGTATAACCAGTGAATATTTTTTATTTAATAGACATTTTTATTAAGTTAGCTTGTAAATATTTAGTTTTTAATTTGGGCTGACACCTAAATCAATAAAACGTTATGACCGACTAGTAGCAAAAGAGTTATATTTCAATATCGTTACATCCGTTTCTTTATATACGAATTGTACAAAGCTTTTTCTGTTAGAAAGAAGATATTTTCAATTCTTGATCCGAATAATCTGTTCTCTCGGCTCGCAAGCCCGCGGTGTCGCCGGCTTATCGGCTTCACTTCTAAAGAACGATCCAAAGAAATTATTTTATACTATCGCAGACCGAAGTCGTAATAATATTTTTATGACGAATAAAAGTAGTTTTATGGGGATCAGTGTAAACTTATTTAACGTCAGTTTAATTTAAATATTGCAGTTAACTGTAAAATTAGAATATTTATTTTATTTCAATATGGCTTAGTAGAAAAATGATATTTTTATACAGGCACGATAAATTGTCTGTATCCATAAATTATAAAATAAAAAAATATTGATTAATCCATTGGTAATTGCTATACATTCTAGATAGAATGGCGAGACGATACTATTCGCCTGATGGTAAGCGATACGACCGCTAATGGTCAGTAGAAAATCAAACAAAACCACGAATTACAAAGCATTGCCTGGCACTCCACCGCGCCCGTCATCCTTAGAGATAAAATGTTAAGTCTCAATATGTCCAGTAGTTACTCTGGCTACTATATTCTCCAAACGGGAACACAACAGTGCATTCACCCTGCTGTTTGACGGGAGAAATAGATCCATAATTCATCAAATGATAACAATATTTGCTTTGTTATCCATTATTCTTAATCCGTGCCCCGTGAGTACATACTGTATTGCAATAAGTTCTATACTGCTACTGTACAGTTCTCTAGTGCACCCGATGCTGTGTGAAGTGAAGTGGCTAAGATATTATCTCCTCTTCACTGCAGTTCAGTTTCAACGACAGTCGATAGCCAGCGAAACCCGAGCTAGTCACGACGCCTTCGTAAGCAGCGGCGTTGAGATCTAGATATCTGTCTGGTTTACTCTATCTTAGCTACGTACGGATTTAAATTATTCAGGTGCAAATGAATTCTTAAGATTGATTCAAGAAGATTGTGAATTATTTTTAGCCCAAGTGCACTTTGGTTTAAATAAACGCAGTTCTACAGGACACCGATATTAAGTTACCGTGTTAGATTTGCTTATTGCCAATGCTGGAGGATAATAGTTACTGAGAAGGTTAATCGCATTCATTATTTTTCTTCGTCAATTTTGAAAAGCCGCTTTTACACCTTCAATCGTCAAATCTCATGGAAGTTTATGAAATACCGTAACCGCTTACCATCAGGAGCAGTTTACGCATTTTTTTTGCCATAAAGAGTTGACCAGACCACGCTCTCCTCAGAGGTCAAACACGTGTTACACTAAGATTAAGTAGAGAATTTTACAGACCAATTTATCCATATTAGACAATTTTACAACTTTGATCTACTGAAATCATAATGAACAACCGGCTTAAACAGATCCATGCAACTAAGCAGTTAATCGCATTACTCCCAACAATTATTTGAGATGTGACGCGGCATCGACGCGCGCGTGGTCGTTCACAATGCCGACACATTTTGTGATGCTAATCCCAATTTACGAGCATAAGCTCTGTCTGCCGCGCTCAGCTCGTATTAATTCATTTCCTGATATTTTGAATGTGCTGCATGGAAATTAAGTTATGCTCGCTTGGTGTCGATATTCATAACTGTTTTAGAAACATCAAGTTGCTGAATGGATTTGGTTTTCAATAAATAGGCTATGGCTATTTTGTATTCTTACAGCAGACAAAGCGAATTAACTTAGTACCTTAGGTCTGAAGCCTACATCCAGAGGCCAGTAAAATTGCCATTAAAGTAAATAATAAATGTTATAAGACACTAAAGTTACTCACGTAGGAAATAACCATCATATTTCTTAGCTTCGAGAAATTCTGACCATAAGACCTCTGAAATAAAAATACGTTCTATATCATAATATTATCATAAATATTACCCCCTGACAGACATATCTTTATACAGCACACAAAGATCGGCAACACAGCCCAAGATTTACCGCCATTACAACTGAGGAACAAAAAATAATTTCAGATAAATATCAAACGACCGACGGCCAATAATACCGGCCCAGCTGTAGCGTCTTCATAAATCGTATCAATACGAGGATTATAGAAAATGGACGCCAAATATTGGACTTGCGAAAAAGGTATTTATTTTAAACGAAGCTCCTTTATTGTAAGATTATCCAATATTTACGTGGATAGGGAATTAAGTAATTGCAGACGGCGAAATTGATTTCTTCTGTACGCATTGGAGTTATTTTTTTATGTTGCGCCATTGAATAATCACGATCCAGTGTAGATTTATGCGGGGAATCTTCTGATTAATTCAAATGGACAACCAACTTTTTTTACATTATACAACCCTACGATTTATATCTAAGAACTATTTAGAAACATAAGACTCAATACTGGAACAAAATAACCAGTGAACACTAATAATAGAAAGTTATTTTTGAATACAAATTAAATAGCAACGGTAAATAACAAAACGGCCTAACGTAGATTCAAGGCATCGGACGTAGGTATATATTTCCAGCCCTTGATAACGATAGACTAGGAGAAAGAAAGTTCTTGGGCGACAATCTCAAATCTTAACGCTTCATTGAATCAGCGTATAAAGATTGTAAATTGTGAATCCAATATAACTCATGAAACAAGCTTTGACTGGAATTCAATGTTCGCGATTACGTTTTTCGGAATTGTCAGCAGATCACATATTTTATTTCAATAATTTATCATATCTGTTTATACGATCAGCTTTTCTATTCGGTATTTCCAAACAAACTCTGGAAACTTTAAACAAGCCTATATCCTTGAAAATTACCAATGTACGTTCCGCCAACACATACATTTTCGGATGTGGGCAATAAAATACCATCAGGTAACCCAGTTCCTCATTTGCTTACTGAATCTATAAAACACGTAACTATGCATAATGCAAGCTTCTTACTGTATAAACCGAAACTGGAGACGGCGCAATTTAAATGCAAAGTAACATTCATTGTAAGAACCAAGCCAATTCTTTTTCCAATGTTTCACAGTCCATCTAATCCGCTTACTGGTTTAACATTATATTCTATTTAAAACAATGTAAAGACCTTATCTGAACTGCTCTATACAAATAATATTCTTATTGTCGTTAACATAACGAGCAAATTACAGTTTAAATAATATCAATTTATTCTACGATGTTAAATAGTATTCTAAAATGTATAAAACTCCGTTCCTTTACTTTATTTCTAATTTGTTTCTTTTACAGCGATAAAAATCTGTGGATAAAAAGGATTATTTTAATAGTCTCTTTACTGGCCAGTACAAATTTTAAATCTGGAACGTTTATTGCCCGCAAAAAGGCTGAATGTTGTTTTAATTACTCTAAAAATTAAAGGCACTCCAACTGGCCAGTGATGCTTAGTCGAACGAAGGGTCGTAATTACGCGGCCAGCCAGGGCGGAAAATAATCTTATACCCAAAATGACTGGCAGGAAATTAAAAATTATACAACGCCGACTCGATCTAAATATCTGATTACGGATTTTTCAGCCAACTGAATAGGACCACAAATAATAACCCTTTTATTTTCGTGTTATTTTATTGCTTTGCACATGTTTTCTTTGTCTTCCGTCCATTAACTTTTATATAATATAATGACAATCCTTGGTTGTGCTGTCCGTTGTTATTTATTTTGTAACAAATAGAATTGGGTTTGTAATAATGGCATTTGCGTCTAACTTTGACGGCATCTTCGTAAACTTAGTAACGCTTGAATAGATTCGACTTAGTAATCACCGCTTAGTTTCAATTGTGTTCTATAATGCTGTCTCAGAACAAAACACTGATGTGGCTGCGTCCTATCTACTTTGGCTTAAGGCAAGATCTGTATCCGACAGAGAGTGATTCAACTTAATCGAGATTTTGGGTAAATTGGAATGTTGGACATTGTGTAGAAGCACCATTACCAAACAGAACCTTTTCACGTAGACAGACTGTGTCAAAGCACCATTAAGCAATGTTTTGTCGCTTATATAAAGTACGTTAAATTCATTTTAAGAACTCTTTATACTATAAATATCTACTGAATTGGCCGGATTTTCAACATCTTTGAGTCAAATCTAACGTTACTCGCGGGTTAATAATAATAATAATAATAATATATACTTTATTGTACACAATGACAACATACACTTTCAGGATATACACTTAACAGTTCTGTACAATGGGCGGCCTTATCACTAATAGCGATTTCTACCAGGCAACCTTTGGATGGACAGGAATTATAAGAAAACAATCAGTGTGCAGCAAAAGTGTAATGACGATAGAAATAAATATAACATAAGTATGTAAAATAAATAAAGATCACATAGTACATAAACATAAGTAAATATAATATATATTTATACTCAATACGTATATATCCTACACAAATAATACCATATTTATATAAGTACTATATACTTTAATTATGTACATAGATACATACACATACATACATATACTTACATATAACATTTACACAACGATAGTATAATTAGCTACATAACGACAAATAATGACATTTTAACAGTTTTTTAAACGAACTTAGAGTCTGTGCACTTCTTATTTGAAAGGGAAGGGCATTCCATAATCTAACAGCCTGCACTGTAAAAGATTTGTCCACAAAGTTTGTAGTGTGCTTCGGAGTACGAAGTTTTAAATTCTCCGAGGACCTCAGGAACACCGAATGTGATACACTTAGAAACTCAAAACGTTCTTTAAGGTAACGAGGAGAGGATGGATCAAAAAGAATATTAAAGAGCAAAGAAAGTATGTGAGCATTCCGACGAAGTCGAATTGGTAACCACTTGAGCTTAGCACGAAATGCGGAGACATGATCATATTTGCGCAGGCCAAATATAAATCTTATACAGAAATTTTGAAGTCGCTCAAGCTTATCCAGTTGCTCTTCTCTGAGATTAAGATAGCTGGAATCGGCATAATCGAGAACTGATAGAAGAAGTGATTGTGCCAGCGCAATTTTGGTAGTTATGGGCAAAAAGTTGCGTAGCCGCCGCAAACTCCCCGCTGAGGCAAAGATTTTGCGACTGACAGCATTTACCTGTTGATTCCAGGATAGGGTATTGTCAATAATAACACCCAAGTTTTTGACGCTCTCGACAAACGGTATTACAGTACTGTCAAAGATAACTGGAGGAAGTTGATTCCATTGCACCTTCGAAATCATTCTGGGGCTGCCAATTACAATAGCTTGGGATTTTATGGGATTCACCATTAGTCCATAAGCTTTGCTCCAGTCTCCAATTTGACATAAGTCTCTATTAATTGTGGCGATCACTTCCGGCAACCTTACTAACGATCCATGACTGTAAATTTGGAGATCATCTGCATAAAGATGGTAAGAAGAAGAAAGTTTAAGAGAGATAGAACTAATAAATATAGCAAAAAGCAGTGGAGATAAAACGCCACCCTGCGGTACACCGACTGTTGTATTACACCAAGACGAAAATAAGGTGTTATCAATACATATACGTTGTCGACGACCAGACAGGTAACCTTGAAACCAGCCAATTGCCGATGGAGATATGTTAAGAGAGCGTAATATGCCAAGGAGAATGTCAAAATCTACAGTGTTAAAAGCATTGCTAAAATCCAAAAGGAGCAGAACTGTGAGATTTCCACTCTCCATGGCCGTCCTAATATCATCCGTAACATTGAGTAATGCAGTTACGGTACTATGACCTTGACGAAATCCGGATTGCATGGGATTAAGGAGACTGTTTTTGCAGAGAAAGGAATTGAGTTGGTTGTAGGTGAGACGTTCAATGACTTTTGAGAGAAAAAAAAAATTATTGAAGAATTTATGTTGCACCTGCCTTTTACCTTCGCGATCGTGAGTCTTAGGTATATGAAACCATATCACGAGAATTGTAAGCAATATTAAATACACTTGAACAAAATACATTGAAAAAGGAACATAAGTCACGATGCAATGTGATAATACAACACAATATTACTGATTTGACACAACATTAATTACTGTGGCTGTGATTTTGAATCTATTTGTTGTGTATATATCTGAGTTATGTGTGTGTGTGTGTGTTATGTGGAACATCACCACACTGTACTTAAAAAACACCGACAACGATGTGCTAATAAGACTGAGTTTACCTGTCCCGTTAAATCGAAGGCAATCTAGAGTAATGATTCCCTTGGAACCGATAGAAATACTAGCGTATGAGATTAATGAGAAGCTTTAGTTAGTCAGTTAGCTCCACGAAGTTTCTCGCTAAAAGGATTTTAAAACCACTAGCATCAGATAAAACAATTAGCAAGAGGATACAATAAGTTAAACGTCTATATTGAACCACAGGAACGGCGGCGTCGTGATCTTAGTTAAAATTTAAACTAAAAAGAGTTATCTCCTTAATTATAAACCATAATTTAAAGTTCCTTTGGAAATTTAAAAAAAGTGTTGTTGGCGTGTGAAAAGTGTTAATAAGGCGAAATACACATCAAATAAACATGTGTGTTTTATTATTAAACGTATTACGCAAATAAAATTGTCTCAGAAAGTCCCTTTACCGTGACAGTATAAAAATCTTATAAATAAAGAAGTAAGCAGATTCATTGGCTCGTTTCAAGGTCGCCTTAAAAGACTTGTAGCTGTCAGCCTTTTGTTCCCCAAGTGGCGGCGTTAGATTTATAAGAACACTACAACAGTAAAACCATTGTTTGCCGAAAGCTAGCCTAGTTTCTTGGATGAGGAGCGGTTGTTGCTATATAATGTAGTATACTGTTTTGCTAAACACTGCTGCTATAGTGACAATATTTATGAATAGGGGAGACTTGAATGAATAATGAAACCACTTTAAGATGTCCTTAAAGTGGCGTTAGTAATTTATACAAAAAAAGTTTACAGTTAATTTGATTTAATGTAATTCTTAAACGATTCTCAGTACTGTATTAAATAATCTTATGTGAATAAAACTGATCACTTATATTTTGCAAGATTTTAATAAAGCAACTTGACACAGAGACATAGAAACGGAAAGGTAGAATATCGGCAGAAATTGACAAGTAACGTTTTAACATAGACAATAACAAAACAAGTTTCAAATAATGACACTATGGCTTACATTACAGCTTTAATTTACTTCAACATAATCATACATACCTGTTTAGAATACTGAATGGGTCTCGTATGATCTTCAGTCTCAAGAAGTTCCCTGCTGATCTTAAACGTGTCCAAGTATCTTTACAGCGACCTTTTGAAAAAATCTTAAGCGAATACACCTAATTATTTTCAAGTCCCCAATAATAACAAAATATAACCTTAAATTGCCCTTACACGACGTTTTTATGCCGTATAGGTTTCGCCGAATGAATAATGGCCCATAGATTTTACATAGAACAGTTCACACATTTGTATTACAAATTACAATCGTTATGCGAACTATCTAAAAATATGTATGCGCTATTCATTCGTTTAAACGTACGCTGCAAAAAACCGTGCAGTACAATATACTGTGAACGCAGTCTATGTTTAATTAAATATTAAGCAATCAAAATAGTAATAAAAGGGGACATTAAGTAGGGAGTCACCTGCTCCTTGGGTAAAGGTCAAAAGGATTCATATTATTGCAATATAACTTATAGTAGCCGTTTCATTAAGTTCAGACCCCACGTAAATTACTATAATAGTACAAGTACCCCCATCCAGTTTTAAGGGCTTGTGTTACACTATTAAATCTGGTCTTAGGGTTTTTGACCTTTATCTGGTGAAACTAATTTTAGATATTTTGGACGGATTAACATAATACGGATTATACAAAGGTCGTCTCTCCTACACAGGCCCATTTAGTTCAAATGATATATAAATAGAATAGGCACCTCGTTGTATTGAAGACAACTTTATTGCTATAAACATTTATTCTAATTTATTTGTGTAGTGTCCGTCGATGAGTTTTGCACTGTGAGGTTTTTAACACTGAATCCCAAGAATGCGATCCACGTTGTATTTTTTTTTATTAAATATTTCACAAAAATTTACAAGACTAGAATACTTCAGGAGTCCAAGAGCTCATTTCGGGCCTGCTGTCAAAATTTTGATGACGTTGCCCATTGTTTTTCAATTGTTTTCCATTGTCAAAACTCATCTGTCAACACATGGACACCTGAGGGATGCCTGGTATTGTAATAGGTTCAAAGGATAACGGAATGATAGGTACAAAGAAAAAAGTTAAAAGGATGATTAAATCATGCGGGTATGAATGCCTTAAAGCTGTTAACTATCGAATTGTCGTTGACATTCCAACCAGTAGAACAACAACTCATAATTAGAACACCCAACACATAAAACCACTTAACTAAAGTCAAGAACCGAAATAAAAAGCCTATTAACAGAATCTATTCGTAAAATCATAACGACCAAACACAAGCGGGCAATATTCAAAGCAGAAACAGAATCACTTTACGTTTTACTGACATCGTAATCTTACAAATAAAAAGAGTCTTTACGTCCCCCGGGTCGCGCCCGCCAAATGGGGGTCTCGGAGAGCAAACGACGGCGTTTTGTCATCCGACAATACCACAAAATGAGGGATATTTTGCACACACACCTCTCGTAAGGTGTTTACATTTTGCACACACACACTTCAAGGGGTCTTGTAATGTGTTTACATTTTGCTACTTTAAACGGTAAGGTATTTTTATTGGTCTGACAAAAAAATAATTGCGATAACACCAGTAATAACTATTAAGCCGGTGGATACTCTTTCTGAATTGCGTCGCACTTCTATTGCATTGTAGTCAATTTGCCATGTTAATAGAAAAATAATTCACAAAAATATCACGTGGTTGCCTAAAACTTAAAAGCTCTTTATCGTTATGCTCATCGCAGAGTATTCATTACTTAAAAAGGCTTCTATTGTCTTTACAAGATTTGATTTATTCATGAGTCTAAAAATATTGAATTATTTTATATTTTAACTTAAATTAAATGTTTGTAAACTTAAGTTCACCACCGAAGGCAGTGCTGTTAGTATACCTCTTCCATCGAGCTTATTGAGAATTTTATTGATAAAATTTAATCTTTACAACTGAAATAATATCGTTAAACCACAGAAAATCAACATGTCAGACGCAACCGAGCCTTCCTTTGATCGTGCACCAGACTTGAGAGCAAACAAGTGTTTTTAAGCCAATGTTCACGAACCGAAAGCTTTGTTTTACCAATACTGTTCTGAACCAATTCTTTTTATTAATATTCTGCACTCATGCACAGTAAATAAAATTCACTTTCAAAACACTGCAAATGTATAATTTGTCACTACGACTTATTTTCACATTAATACGAAATGGTTTTTCAATTATTTCTCTAACGGCGATATCTCAACATTTGTCAGAAACCCACCAACTCAATCCTTTCCTAAAATACTCCAAAGACCAGAAAACTGACAGGAACTAAGAGTAACTACTGGACTTATTCATGATTGCGAGCGCAATGGGATGCCAAGTAACGCTTTTTAATTCATGGTGTTGTTTGGTTTTCTACTGTCCATGAGCGGTAGTATGGCTTAATATCAGGCAAATGGCATGCTTGTCTCGCCAATGATCGCAATAAAGAAAACGGAACTTATTGATTTTATCAGTAATACCATTGTGGTCTAGCCGTTTCATAAATCTATATTCACTATAACAATGCTCTAAACCTTTCAGCGCAAAATACTACCACGAAAATACAAAGCTTAAAACACTATATTCAAACTCTTAACAAGTTTCCTTTTAAAAAAGAGTTTCACTTTAACACCAACTATGCGTTATTTTTTCGTAGCCTCAAGCCATCGGAGATCAAAAACAAAAGAAAAATATAACGGCATTTATAATTTTTTCTAACAAAGGTAGAAGAAAATGTGGCTGTTGCCAGTCATTAAAACACTTTAAGAATACATATGATTTTAGCCTAACTCCTCTCAATCGAACTGTTGATTGTTGTGGAGGCCCGCCTTCCAGCCGGTTGTATATGAACTGCATTATTATTAAATACTTACTTTAAAGAAAAATCATCAAAATTGTTTGATAGAAGCGGACATGTGGCTCTATAAATGTTTAAATTATTATTGATCTCTACTTCTACCTGTTCTTACCTTTTACTTAAATTGGTAGATAAAATGCTTTTTGAACGGACATCGAATATTTGTAATTAGTATAAGTGCTATGTTCTAACTTCCTCCTAGGGGAGCTCAAGAGGTTTTCCTCTTAGACAAAAAAAGTTTAAGTTA
This sequence comes from Deilephila elpenor, assembly GCA_949752805.1. NCBI lineage: Eukaryota > Metazoa > Arthropoda > Insecta > Lepidoptera > Sphingidae > Deilephila > Deilephila elpenor. The sequence goes on from OX457116.1 coordinate 6,031,718, forward strand.
CCTGCGACGTAGGCACAAATCGTGTGATCAGGAAAATTAATATGCCAATGAAGGTTCTATATTACCATTCGCGGCAATATTTAAAAAAAATCATATTGAAGCTAAAGACAATGTTCCAAAAAACAGGCATGTATTTTAATTAATTAACAACATTTCATTTGGTAATATTAAAACATATTGTGTTAAGCAGCTTACACTGCATTAATTTGGCGACAGTGCGCAATTAGTTAAATGCAAAATGGATTTTTTTCTCTAAATGGAGTCTCATTCCTAACACACTCCATCAAGATATGATAGGCATCCTCTCTCTTCAAGCAGACGCTGCACAGTGGCGATGTCGCTTTACCCATGAGGTGGGCAAACATATTCAGTGGAATGTGACCGGAGCGGAGTCGTAGCAGCAAAACTAGGTCTTGCCTACATAGACGACTGTCGTCAATCCACGGCGAGTTTAGGGGCTCAGACTGAATGGTTTTGAACCATATTCCTTTCTCCTTAGACCTTTTGTCGTAGTACTCTTTCCATAGGTTATGGCTTAGCCTCTTAATTGATGACAAGCAATCCCTATAACTGGGGAGCATATTAAATTCAATTCCCTCGCTACAAGCTTCTTTAGCCATCCTGTCTGCAACGTCATTGCCGTAAATACCCACATGTGACGGAATCCATTGTAGGACAACATCCTTAGACACCGTTTCCAGTTCTAAAATTGTCCTAATTACGGCATAGGCAATCGGTGCGCCTCGAAAAGTCGAAGTACATCGAGCCAGGTGTTGTAATGCACTTTTGGAGTCTGTTAGAATAACAACTTTTGCATGATCAATGGACCCCGCATACGACAAGGCCTCAGCAATGGCGATAAGCTCTGCAGTCATTATAGACATATTGCAATTTACTTTTATTTTAACATGGCTATTATTCATGACGTCATAAAATGCAGCCCCAACATTTCCGAACATATCTCTGGAACCATCCGTATATATTTTATAAAATTCATCATAATTAGATAATGTGTCCCTACTAATGTTTGTTATTTCCAAGAGATTATAATTACGTTTAGCTCGAATCATTGGATCAATAAATTTAATTACGTTACTTAAATCAATTTTGGTAACCCAGGTACCGAAGGAAAACATTTCCAACAGGGAAGTGGAGTACACAGGATTATCTTTTAAGTGGTCATGCAATATGATTAGAAGAGGAGTTTTTTTCCCCCTCCAGTAATGACTATCTTTGAATTCAAATAATTCGTCCACAACCGCGTTTACAGGATTATTAACAAATGAACTAATTTTAAGTTTAAATTTTCCGGCCAAATAATGTCTGCGAATTTCCAGGGGTTGCAGGTGTAGATCTACTTCCATTACATGTACTGGAGTTGTTCTGATATATCCACCTATCACTCTCATAGCTTGATTTTGAATCTTGTCTACTTTAGCCAAATGTGTCTTGCAACTGCCCCCGTATAAGAAGCTTGCATAATCTAATCTACTTCGAATCAGTGAGATATATAGACGTCTCAAGTGGGTCGGGTGAACACCCCATCCCGAACCTGATAATACTTTAAATAAATTAATGTGTTTACTCATTCTCCCAGTTAGATCATTGATGTGCTTCCCCCACCTCAATGAACGATCTAGCCAAATTCCAAGATACTTAACAGAGTTCACGAGATCTAATCGAGAGTTGCCTATTTGTAGATTAATCAGATTAGACATGTCTTTTCGTTTTCTGGTAAATAGACAGACCTTACTTTTAATTGGGGAAGCTTCCAAACCAATGTTTTGCAATAACACTGAGAAACAATTAAGAGCCCTCTGCAGTTCGACATGAGTATCTCTCAGGCTATGCCCACTATAAAATATAACAAAGTCGTCCGCGTATTGCGTAATATCTACATACTGTATTTTTTTACATACATTTATGGTCGCGACATTAAATAGAAGTGGGGATAAAGGGTCACCTTGAGCTAATCCCTGTGCCGTATACCGACACAAGAACTTATTATCAACTCTAATACTCAGCTTTCTACATATCAAAAAATTCCATAAATAATCGCATATTTTAGTGCTGACATTTAATTCATTTAAAATAATTAATAGCTGCTTCACGTCCACATTATTATAGGCATTATTTATGTCAATAAAACAGCCCAGTAACGATTGGTTTTTAGTGAAACTAGCTTGAATTTTGGTTACCAAGAAGCTCAGGTTGTCCAAACAGGATTTAGCTTTTCTAAAGCCCATCGTGCCATTTGAAAAAACTTCATTACTTTCCAAAAACCATTCTAACCTCTTAGTAATTATCGCGTGAAATACTTTACATATACAGGATATGAGAGAAATTGGCCTCAACCCACCTGTAGACGATGCATCACAGCTAGGCTTCGGAATCGGTATAATTTGGACATCACGCCATTGTTGGGGAACAAACCCTTGCAAGAGAAATCTGTTATACAGTGACTGCAAAATAGTTTTGGCCTTATCAGGCAACCGTTTAATCATAGAAAACGAAATGTTGTCTGCACCGGGCGCCGTGTCAGATGTTTTTATGCTTTTTTCCATTTCGTGTAATGAGATCGGAACCTCTAATATATCATTAGTTGATGTAAAGTCTGGTTTGTCGTATTGAACAAAATCAGGTGTTAAGCTGTGCAGCAGAGATTGTATACGATCATTTTCCATGTATGACTTACAATTATTATGGTAGCCCTTGAGCCACCTCATTCGATTCCACATGTCACTAGATGATGTCGCAGTATCAATAGATGTGCAAAAAAGTTGGAAAGACCTACTTTTTGCTTGACGTATTAATTTTTGTGCAATTCTAATTTTATCATGGAGAATAATTAGGTTATGAGGTATTGGATTCTTTCTAAATGTTTTAAGTGCCAAACGACGCTCAGCCACAGCTTTAGATAATTGCACATTCCAATAGGGTTTCGGTACAAAATTATTGGTAGGATTTTGATTTAATTTAATATATGGTATATGGCAATCTGCTGCCTCATTAATTTTACTGACGAACAAATCATATGCACGTTGACAATCATCCGGAATTATCAAATTAGTTAAGGACTTATCCAATGTAGCTCTATAAGAAGACCAGTCAGATTTTTTAAAATTTCTTTTTAAAATTAGATCATTGCTGGGAACACATTCAGAAGATATCTTAATAATAAGATGATCGCTGCCTAAGGATTCGTTACTTACTTTCCAGCTAAATCTAATCGCGATATCGGTCGAAATTAGCGTCAAATCAGGTGATGTTGCTTGTAATCTACCATTCACGAGTTTAACTCTAGTCGGTGAACCATCATTTAATGCTATGTAAGGATAATTCAGTAATGAATCATATATCTGTGTTCCACGAGTATCTGATCGATCAGACCAACTGAGATGATGACCATTAAAGTCACCTAGCAAAAGTGTTTTCTTATCACATAAAGTAAATAGCTCATCCCAGTCTTGTCGAGAGGTTCTAGTAGGTATGTGGGGAGGAGCATATATAGATATAATATTTTCTAGCGACGTGCAATTAAAAAGTTTAACATGTAGAATCTGAATATGAGAATTAGTTAATCGTGATTGCACTATTCGTGCTTTAACGGAACGATGAACTAAAACAGCTAGCCCGCCGTAGCCATCTAGTCTGTCCTGACGAAAAATATTGTAGCCACTTACTCTTAGATTCATTTGGTCGTCGTACCAGGTTTCACTTAAAGCAGCGATATGCACTTTATCCTGTGATAGTATTTGTTCGAGGTCCACAAGCTTTCTTTGTAAACTTTGACAATTCCATTGGACAATATTGAGCTTATATTTGTTTTGTTGATTATCCATAATTACCTAAGGTTGAGTTAATGAAAGGCAAATCACAAAGGTATTTTGACAAAAAAGATACCAACCATTCTACCACGGTCTGTGCAGCAGCTAAAAACTTATTCGTCATTGTATCTTGGTGCCTAAGAAATATATTTTTTAATGACTCTAAGATCTTTTCAAATGTCGTGTTTTTTTCCCTTTCTATCCTTCTTGTTTCTGTTCTTTCTTCTCTTCTCTCTTGTTTGTCCTCGCTTCTACGGTTTGCTGCACAATCAGAATCACTGCAGACGCACTCCCATTCGTGTGTAAATTCATCGTTAATTTTCTGTCTGTGAATATTTTTCTGTTCTCTGTTACTTTTCTTGTTCTTTGCTGATTGGTTTTTCACCCTCGATAGTTTCTCTTTATTATTCGGACAGCTTGAGTTTACAACAACCGACGAAAACGAAGGTGTCACTTGAGAGGGAGAAATATCAAATCTAGATTCCTGATCTTCCACATGATGTCCTAATCTGGGAAACTCCGTGGCACTGTTCGTCGCCGGTATAATATCGATGGATGCGTCATTCCGTTTTGGGCTCATCTCTGGAACGTACATAGTAAGAGCTCTGCGATACGTACAGTTGAAATCAGCCATTATGCCCCGTATTTTCCGCTCTTTCAAATATACTGGACAATTCTTACTCAATGCTAAGTGGTTACCAGTGCAATTTACGCACACGAAAGAAGTCGCCTCACAATTTTCGTGATGTTTACCGCACTTCGGGCACACGACCTTCTTCCGTGGGCACATTTTCCTAGGGTGGCCAAAAGCCCAGCAAAACGAACACTGTGTGACAGGGAAGGTATATGATTCTACTTTAACTCGAATCCCGTGTACATAAACGTAAGGTGGGAGGGAAGATCCCCTGAAGCACAGCCTCACGCATTCACTAGCTGTCCATCCAGAGCCATCATCGGATCTTCGAGACAGGCGCTTAACGGCCAATAACTCAGCGTCACAGCTTATAGCTTTCGTAATGTCTTCATCGCTTAGGTCTAGCTCGACTTTCCTTATCACACCGTAAGAAGATGCGACCTCCATTGGTCTGTAAACTCTCCAACCATTGTCGATAACAGCTTGGCAAGAACTTAATAACTCAAGGCAGGCTTCGTTTGCGAATTGAATTTTAATTTTAAATGGGGTAATATATTTTATGTGTAAAATATCTGAGATATTGTTATCTTTCAAGAAACGGGCAAAAGCAAATTGTTTTGGTAATTCTGTCCCGGATGAGACATAAACTTCGACTTCTTGTTCCACAAAACTTTCTGCCGCCACGCTTCCTCTGCGGGAGACTATTCTCTTATTATCTCTTCCTACTAGGATCCACTTCTCTTGTTCATCTTCTTCTCGTTCTTTACGTTTAGACGAGCTGGCAGACTGCTGTGCAATATCCATTAATCTTTCCTCACTTTGGTGTAAATTATCGTCCGAATGCCTACGCCTTGCACCTGCCTTAATGACTTCAGGTAGTTGAGATAGTTGGGACTCCATTTCTGCTTCAACCGAAACTACACCTTCCGCCATAATAAATAAGGTGCACTATTAAATGCACCGAATCTACGCTAATTACGCGCACGCACAAGGCGCGCGTTGGATTTGTTATCAATAAACGATTAAACAATATAGCACGTGCGGCCGCGTGTTACCTCTTCGACGTTTACCGTCGAACTCAAAATGGATTACAAATTAAAATATTATATTTTATTACGTCTGTATCTTAAAAGGGAAGGTAGAGGTCAATAAAGTCACTCAATTATGGCTAATTTATACGATATTTGTTTTGTATTGACACGGGAAAGACAACACAGAATCTTTCCTCCGGGCTATACATGCATGTATTACACGTCGGAAATATCTGTGGACCTGAATAATTAACGTCATTGGAACATAAGTTCAGCAAATTCAAAATATAGGTTAAACGAATGAAATTAAAATAGAAAAACGAATAAAAAATAGAATTCGCATCCATCTCATTGAAACATTTTAATGTAAAATAACATAGTAGATAGGGGAACACAAAAAAAATAAATGTGAACCGCATTCCAGCTAGGTTCACATATATTTCCGACAGGTTATATGTATATAGCGTTCCGATAAGCGAAAGATGATTATCATTCTCTATTTATCGCGGTTATAGGCTGACTCACCTTGTAATTCACGTTGTTGTTTGGTTTTCTACTGTCCTGGAGCGGTCGTATCGTTTACCATCAGGCGAATGGCACTATCGTCACACCATTCATCGCAATAAAAAAAGTATGAAATATTGTACTCGTATCAATATCCCTATTATCTGGGGGTTGTCTGGGAGTATGAGGCATTGTTATAAATAGACGGTAATTGTATCTCATAAAAGGGTCGAAACCTGATTACACCTGTTTACCTTGGCCGACAGCTGTGGGCCAAATTGCTATTTCGATGTATTAATATTGCAATTTAGAAGCTTGCTAGATTTTCCACGTTGGTACAATACGTGTACCGTCAGAATTTTCAAGTCATCGCGCTTTGTCACTTTTTCGCCCATCAAGTCTGTATTGCAATGGGTGCAAGCGCAATAATTTATTTTCAACTCTTTCTATTCATTTTAATGTTTGATGAATTATTGAAATAAAATAATCAATATACAGACTCGCTGAGGTTTAGTGCTCGTTTTTGCTTTAGAGTAGAGCTTTATGCCTGCTGTCAGTTTTAATTGGTAATTTGTTATCGATGTGATCCAAACATTGTCTAGATATTCAATAACTAAGAAGTGAATGAAGCATAAACTGTGATAAAACTAACCTTTTCTTTTTACTGAAACGAAACCCTGCACGAAAAGAATTTAATGGTCAACAAAAAATAGTTTTGCCTTTTACGAACGTTCTTTAAACATTCTTACATTTTTTCCAGGGTCTACACAAAAAGACCCCATTAGGGAGCCCCGTTTGTCTTTCTGTCGATCCGTCGGACCATTGCCTGCATCGGTTATTCAAAACGCTTGAGCGGATATTTCGGATGCAAAATGAGTTTCGCATCCGGAAAAAGCGTAGGCAAGAACTCTTCAAATATTATTTACCACATTATACGCTTGATATCATTTTGGGAATAATTTATGGTGTCATAAAAACACCATAGCTGTATCGCTTTTTAGATTTTGTACGTCTTTAGAGCAAATTACTTACTAATTTACACGGCAATTCCTTAAATGTTTACCATGTTACAGTGCAGGAATGCTATCAGTTATATTTTGTTTTGTTCAATAAGGGTGAACAATCATATTATAATAGCCAGGAGAAAACATAAGGAATAAAAAAATAAATAAATGTTATTTTATTTATTTATTTTTAGTATTATTAAGATCCCCCGAAATGTTGAGCAGAAATAAAATAATGATTACAACTGTTAACCAATATCAATTTACGTAGCACACAAAACAGTCTTCACAAATATTGTCGCAATCTCGGAAAACGACTCAAATAAAAACTAGCATAAAACTTTACTACCGTCAATTCTCGTGGGATTACAAAGCTTAATGCATGAAAATAGAAGCACTAAGTCGTCAAACTCAAGTGTTTCGAGTCCTCAGGGCACTAGTTTGATTGCTAGAGCCCCGATGTGCTCGTTTGCGAACACTACAATTGCAAGGAGCTGTGCCGTTCCATTGTTTTCCGACAATTTAACAACACCTATTGAGTTATCGTCACGAAGAACTTCTTAATGGCCGCTCTATGCATTGCAAAGATGTTTGCAATTGAATTTATTGGGCTTGGATTTAAAGTAGATGTATCGGTAATTATAGGATGTTACCAAACTTGCGTAATGTGTTAAAACTTTTATTTAAATTTATTAAAACCTGTCGATGTAACCTCCAGAAAACGTGCATGTTTCGTGTTCAAACAACAATTTATTGTCAGATCCATAGCTGTTACTTTGTCGTGCCAGTGACGACCTAGTTAGTGAGCATTTTATAAATTGGTGAAAAACACGACATAGTCACCTAGGTTTGTTCAAAATTATACATATATGTGGCCTAATTGATTCGCAGAAATTCGATTTTTAATAATAAGAACAGAAAACAATAATGGCGGTAGAAAAAGTTTAACACGTATGTGCGCTGTACAAAGAAGATTTTAGAAATGATAAAGCGAACTCTTCGGAAACATAGCCATGTTAATTCGGCTGTAAGAAAATGCTTTATTTTACAGCCTCATTGAGAAATTATTTTTAGTACTTACGTAATAAATAAGTCGCCTCTTACACTGTATTTTTACCACGCTTTTATGCTATATTAACAATAAGAAACTCTCTACCTGATTGCCTCGGTGGCGTAGTTGTACTAAGGTACGATTGCAAAGATGAGGTTTTGGGTTCGAATCCCGGGTTGCACAAAGTGATATTGAATTTTTCTATTCCATATCAGCCTAGATTAAGAAATTTATGCCCGATACGGCCACAGGCTCGCCCCCTATCACATCATGGGACGAAACATACAAAGCGAAATGTGGGTGTTCTGGTGGAGGAGTGAATTTATGTATGTTTGTAACAATAAGAAATTTGCTATATCAACAAAAGAAAATATTTCCTGATCAGAATTTAAAAATATATATGTAGAAAGAAATGGAATAGGTTATAATTATTATTCAGTATGAGTTGAACATAAAATAAATCGTAACCCACATCGCGTTCTTAAAGTATTCGCAATAATTTTAACGACGCCGCGCTACTCGCATAGTACAAATGGTTTTAGTGTCCTCATTAAATCGCGTGGGACTTGCTATCTATAAAAGCATTTAAATTCCCGCATAATAATAATACACAATCATAAATAAATATTATACGGCATTTATATAGGTCAAATATTTTAGTATTATTTCCTGACTCGTGATGGTATTTTTTGACATTGCGCTACTGATATTTAAAATTAATTACATTTAAAAATTCACTTGTGCACGAATCGAACCCGTAAATGTTGCAGAAAAATTAGTTACCTCCCACTGCCCTAATCGATCATCCATGCTATTAACATAAGCTATTGCAAGCCATGTTCACATACCACCTCAAAAAGTTGAACTTGGCTCGGTTTTACTTATTCTTTTTGTAACTATTGCTGTGGCTAAATCCTACGACGCGTATTGCCAAAACAAAAAATGGGAATTAATTACAGATGGATATTACATTTTTCACAGCGGAAACCAGACGATATCAATCGGCTCGTCAATATTTTTCAGCATGTGCATGGTCGGAACTAGGCCAATCAATTAGTTTAATTTATTTTCAAATAAAAAACGTTGTTACTTTTCCACTGGCCATTAGCCAAGTTTAAAAAAAGTTTTAAAATATCCTATGTAGCTGGCCAGAATAGATCTCCATGAGAGAAAAAATAATATTCAAAATATTTCTGGCACAAATATCTTGATAAATTAAGAAAATATTTTAAATTTCGAACTCTATAAAGAACGACCATTTTGCAAATCTATCTATTTAAAAGGAAATAATGTTATAGGTTCTTTCAACAAATACGATACAAAACAAAATATACTAAGAATTTAAGATTTAAATCGAAAGTTACTTCTCCGAAACCTGGTTTCTGGAAATATTTTAACAATAATAATATAATTAGTACGCTCTGGCAATATTTTTATATCTACACAATATTGTATGTACCAAGCGAAGCAATCATCAAATGAACGGTAAATTAAAAGTTTCTCCAGAATAACAAAGATCTGCATTTTCCTTTGCCTTATTTTTCTTTTTTCCCTCAATTTCTTTAAGTGGAGCGTGCTATGTCAGAGCTCATTGGCACGGGGTAAAAACCTCAGCAGTTCAACAGCTTATCAATCAGCCGACCGCAGCCGCGCCTGCTGTACGTCCAAATTGATTGTGGCGAAACGCGAACTATCTTCACTTTTGAAACTTGCTCGTTGAGTTCTTACACAGTAACGGCAGTGACTGCACTGCACCTAATGGCTCATAAATCTAGGTTATTGTTAGACTTAGGAACCACTGGCGCCAGGTTAAAACGCCAGCTGCAAAATGGAATTGACGAATTAAATCCAAGCACTGACAATGATTGTGTGATCCACAAGTCGTTTCTTTGTGAGATCGAAAAGTCTCTCGCAGTGACTGATACCTATGAAAGCAAACTTGAAATCTTTTTTTTTATCGCGATGAGTTACGGACATGCATGCCATTCGCCTGATGATACGACCGCTCATGGAGAGTAGCAAAACTAAGCAACACCATGAATTACAAAGGAATGCTTTGTATTCCACTGCGCTCGCCATCCTGAGACATAAGATATTAAGTCTTATGTCCAGTAGTTACTCTGACTACAATGTACTCAAACCGGAACACAACAGTGCATTTGCACTGCTGTTTGGTGGGAGAAATAGACATTGCAGTGGTACCTACCTAGGCGACCTCTCACATATGAGAGACCTACCACTAGTGAAATGTGGGTGTCTTTATGCATAGGTAAGGTTGATACCGTAAGTACCAAGTACTATTTAGATGTTTCTGCCAGAGTTTTCCCAAGCCGAATTATTTGTGTAGCCTCAAAAATATACATACACCTTTATTATTAGAATAAATATCATTTTTGCGTAATTTGGGTCAGCGGACCGACGTTTACGTGAAATGTCGTGTTTGGACACTAAAGAGGTCGAAGGAAAAATGGGTTATCTAAATGTATCTACGTTTACATTGAGGTTTTTCGAAGGAGGTTGAATGTTCGTAAATTGTTTTATTTGGAAGTGACGTAGGCATACGAAGACGTCAGGGATTTTCGTGTAATCCCTTAGTAAATATTTTTCTATTTTATTTCCTCTGCTTGACCTTATTCCACAATCAAATGTATCCACACAATTGTGGAAAACCCGTCTAAACGCACACAAGTCGCGTTTTCAGTACATGTGTGTCCGGTTGTGAGCAACTGGCATTTGTTTTTTGCAATAGTGTTGATCGGTACGAGATGGTTTGCCGGGGGATACACTTCTGGACTATATTGCTTTTACTTACTGCGCTGTTGTCATTTTAACGTGCCAGTATAAAAATTGCCCGCCTCGCTGGCGTAGTTTTACTACGGCACGATTACAAAGCTGAAGTCTTGAGTTCGAATCCTGGTTGGACAAGGTGATATTGGATTTTTCTATTTATTATCAGTCCGGAGTCAGAAATTTGTACCCAATATGGCGATAGGCTTGCCCCGTATCACATCGTGGGACAGAACATACCTGCAAGGCGAAATGTGGGTGTCCTGGTAGCACCTCTGCCTACCCCTTCTGATAAAAAGGGCGTGAATTTTTGTATATAATATGTAGTAAAAAAATTTGACTACAGCAAGACTTAACTTCTCAGTTATAAGCAACCCTGTAATATCCATGGACCATTTCTGAATATTGTTAACAATATTAGCTTATGTATGTCGCTAAGTGCTTACATTTTCAACGTGGAGCTTCCGCTTCCCGTCGGCAAATGAACTCCGGCGTGTTGGCGGAACTGACAAGTTTACTCGGCGCAGTGTTGCCAACATTACGCTCTATTGTCAGCAAAGTTGGAAGGTTGCTGTGAACAATTAAAATGGCCTACTTCCACATGTGTAATAGAAAGCTAGGAACACAAAATATAATTTTTTAAACTTACGTTAAGTAAGGCGACAGCCTACATACAGAACCCGTGGATGCATTTTTATAGTAAGGATAAATAAATATATTAATAAATCACACTATGACAGTCAATTCTATTTTTCACTCATTGTTTGTACCAAATGGCATAGAACTGTCTGATTCAATTCGATACCTTGGACGACATTTGCGCTTACAATTAGGTGCAGTGCAGTCACGAACCTTGCCAGAATTAAAAAAAACTTTGCAACATTTGGACCAACGTTTGAATGAACCTTAGGTAATATTTTTTGCGTAGACGACCAGCTGAGTTACATAAGGCATTGTTATTCCAGAAAAAATCTGAGGTATATATGAGTCATAATTTCACGCGGACGGATAACAGGGTCTTTCATAGTAACTCACAGACAAACAAATAAGAATGCGGTACGTAAATAGTATTAAGTCACAAGTTTCTCGTGCATTAAGCCGTCGATCTCAATTCTGGTGAAATGCCAAAGTTTCTAGTTAAGTGGCGTCTTAAGAGCACAAAGAGTTTTTGTCGTAAACGTAAACGGCCCATTAGGATGTTTTCTGCCGCGTGTGGTTTAGAGCGGGTCGCATTTCCTGTATAAACCATTAAGGAGTAATTTGTACTTGTTTGCCAAAACATCGCACATACGGGGTATATCTACAGTCTACACTGTGACCGAAAATGAAGCCAAGTGGTATTAGTGACTTCGGACACAATGCAACTAAAAATTTCTGAAAATATATTTTTTATCGTCGTGTTTGGGTGACAAATACATAGTTGAGCTAAAATAATGATGGACACCTATTTTATATCTAAAGACGCGATGGTACGTAATGGTTTAAATTACTATTTTCTCAAAAACCAGGTCAACCAGGTCGTGTAAATCACCCAAACTAGATGATTTTTAAAAAATTGCAAAATAAAACTGTCACTTGTTTTGCAAAATGTTTAGTTACATTGTGTCTATAACCACTAAAACTACCACCTAACTTCGTTTTCGGTCACAGTCTTAATATACCCGGGATATCAATGTACACACACAAATAGTAAATATTAAAGAACGATACATTTAACGGCGGACAAGACACACCAAAGATTGAAAACTCAAGCTCTAGGCCCGAGTCACTGGCCTTCTCGGAGTTATGGAGTGTCGAGTCGGAGTGTTGTGTTCCTTTTAAAGACAAAGAAAAACAGCCCTAGGAAAACCTGCATACCTGAAAGTAGGCAAGTTTGGTAGATTAATAAGGAGTAAACTTTCTAACTTGATATGTACAATAAATAGTATAAATAAATAAGTCTCACTCAATTATAGAGGAAATTCAGTACTATCGCGAGCTTCGATTTTTTGGCATTGCCCTGCACTTGCCATCCTGAGACATAAGATGTAAAGTCTCAATATGTCCAGTAGTTACTCTGGCTACAATGTCCTTCAAACCGGAACACAACAGCGCATTTACATTGCTGTTTGGCGGGAGAAATAGACATTGCGGTGGTACCTACCCAGGCGGCCTCTTACATATAAGAGACCTACCACCAGTAAATACTTACAGCAAATACCTACATACGCGAGATGTTAGCTAATTTAGTGGTTAAAACCTAAGGCCTTGACTTGAACCTTGTGGTCTAATTAAATGAATCCTTTCTACACCGAGCTGGTAGCTTTTATGTCTGTTTGTCTAGACTTGACGAAGTTACTCTCGGATTTTATATGATATAACATTGTTAAAAGTTAAGGGTAAGTATACAATCAACTGTATTATATATTAAACAAAGGTAATAACAGCTATGTGGCTCAGCCAAGGGCATCCATATTCGTTATGTTATTCCTAGTTTAAAATATTGTGTACCAGCCTTAGAAATTTGATTTTCGAATTTCTTTTTGTTAATAACCTTCATGGTGCATTGGAAACAGGCTATAAAAAAGTCTTCACATTCGGTCCTTTGTACAACAAAAAAAAAGGTTTTAACAACAAGTAACTGTTAGAGACTGTCCCGCCCTCACACCCGACACTGCAACTCCTGTAAGCCAGGATCAACAGTGGCACGCATTTTAATGACACTGAGCATTGAAGCTCGGCGAGTCTCCGGGAATGTCTAACTTGTCTTTAACCCGCAACGAAATCAATTTAAATTAATAGGGGGATTTGGAAATAACTATTAAAGTAACAAGATTCTTTTTATCTTCAAGGTAATATGGTATCAACTATCAAAAAATCTATTTCAGTTTCTGATAGATGTACAATACGTGACACCCATACATATGTACATATACTCACGCCCACTTGTTCCTGATAGCATAGGCCGAGGTGTTACTATTGATACCCACATTTGGCCAAACTTATTAACATCTCAAGACGTAATAGAGGACAAGTCCATCGCCATGCTGGATATAAATCTTAACCTAGGTAGGTAATTTTAGGTACTCGCTATGATAGTAGTGGTATAAAATATGAATAAATTAAAAACATAACATTAATAGCCAGTATACACACTCATCAACTGCCTATCTCCATTCTGCCGAATAATATTGTCAATTTGTACACACTCCATTCAATCTGAGACAACAATATATAATTAATTTGACGCTACATGATCAATTATTGTTAACTATTATCAGTTGGATGATCCACACGGTCAATCCGTATTGTCAAGCGAGCGAGTCAAACAGCTTGCCAAATACGTGCAATATCGAACAATGGGGGGATTATCTATACGTAATCAAATCCAACTAATACATTGGACTAAGAGATGAATGTAATTTAAATCCATTACGATCGATTCTAAAGTAAAAGTTGGTTAAATGACAATTGGAGTGACACAAATTCCAACGGTAAATGGCAATGGATGGAGTCAATTTTCTTATTGTATCTTTGTTTAATGGTTCCGGTTTAATTTAAGCTGTGGTGCTTTATAAGCTGCCTGTTCAGCTGATAAATACTTTTTATCCGAGCTTTTTATCTCTCCTGTTCATTATGTCTCCCGCTTTGCTATGGAGGGAAGTTGAAATTTATACATTTGCAACTCCTCTTTATTTATTTGTTTAAAGTCATTCCGAATGAAGCAAATACACGTAAGAATATAAAAAGAGTTTCATCGTGTTAACATTGAGATTCTCGTCGCAAGAAACTCTTCCTGTGTAAAAGGCGCTTAATTCTTCGATATGGAACAAAATTTAAATCCAATATACATTGCTTATTGGAATGTGAATGTTGATAAATTCATGCATTTATTTGTTATATGTTGAGATTTTTCAAACCATTCTATCGGAGCCTCTCTAAACCAGCCATTGTTAGTTTCAAGCTAATGAATAATATGGAATAAGATTTAACATTATATTAGGGTATGATGGGGCTGACATGGTGAAAATATCGTAAAAAGCCTCTAATTTAAACAAGAATAAAAAAATAACAAATTATTTCATCTTTCTTATACAAAAGATCACTCTTATTATAAAACTTTTAAGGTACTTACTAATAAGGTAAATTAAATTAGCAAATAGAATAAAATCGAATTTCTTCTTTATTAAAATGTTAAAAAAAAACTTTATTTCTCTTATTCCTAAAGACATATTGAAAACAAAAAAATCAAAGAATCACACCAACCTTCTCATAATTACATAAAGTGCTCATTATCCAACGCTCATGATTGAATTCAGTGATCTAGTCTGCTTCGCAAGTTGTGGCAATTAAACGGTGTAGCTCCCAGGGTAAACCATTCGTTTGTAGGGATCCAACCATTGCTCAATGTTGTGTAATCTGGAACACAAACATCGTCCTATGTAACTGTTTTCCTTTAATTGGGTCTTTGTTTTGTAAAGATTGGAGCTGGGACGGATTTGAAAATGTAACACGACTACTTTATACCATCTGTAGCTCGGGACTGAAATATAGATCAGTCTAACGTGTAACTAGTTTCGCAGTTACTGGCTTGTTTGGTCATCGCGATTAAGTTGAATTACAGGCCTTCTTACTCACCAATCCCTCTCTTTTTTTATTGCGATTAATGGTGAGACGAAAATGCCCTTCGCCTGGTGATAAGCGAAACGAACGCTCACGGACAGTAGCAAAACCAGACAACACCATGAATTAAACACAAAGCAATGCTTGGCATTTCTCTGCGCTCGCCATCCTGAGACATAAGATGTTTAGTCTCATTATGCCCAGATATGTAACTACTCGGGCAGCTGGCTACAATTTCCTTCAAACCGGAACCTAACAGAGCATTTGCACTGCTGTTTGGCGGGAGAAATAGACATTGCGGTGGTACCTACCCAGGCGGTCTCTCTCATATGAGGACCTACCACCAGTTTTCCAATTTTACTTTCTATTCTTTATGTCAGATTCATCGGAGTTATGATCCTTTAGGCCACCACCCTGTGTTAACAGCGGCGATCATATTCCATTACACGAGATTGTTTATTTGCAATGAAAATAAAGATATATTTTAACTATAAAAATATGGAAGTACGGCATCAACGTCCCAACTCTATCTACCACATACCAGCGTAGACAATGTGTCACTAGTCAGTAAAACAAGATGACTTAATGATAATATCAACAAATAATTCATTGCGTAACAATCTATTACAATTTGGGCTCTAAATTCACTTCACGTGCACAACAAACACACAAATCCACGTCAAACAGAATAAATGAGGAAAATATTACAAAAATAAGCAAATATTACGAGGGAAATACGGTAAAAAGTATCGTTAAATGTAAACATAGTAAAAAGCCCCCATTAATCACGACAACGCAGTTAACTCACTCGTGTCGGCATCAATTTAACGGGCCGATTTAATTAATGGTGTTATAAATTGGATGTTCGCATGGGCCATATCCATTCGTTGTTGGTGGGTGGGTGGTAGCGCCAGGCTTGCGACCACAGCGCTCATGCGACGTAAATTAAATTTGTGAAAATTAGTTGCAAATATGCGTCTTCGTATCTCTGCCTGATTATCAAGGTTTGGAACAGTTTGAAAATCAAATGTTCCCTTTTTCCTATAGCTCTAGGTTCTTTAACCAAAGCATTAAGAACTACTGAGCGTTTTCTTGTGATGTTATTCGTATCCAATAGCGACCACCATGCACAATTTGCTACTGTCCATGAGCGGTCATATCGCTTACCATCAGGCGAATGGCACGTTCGTCTCGCCTTTCACTGCAATAAAGAAAATACTGCACTGAGCTTACCATCTGAAGCATTTTGGCCACTTGTTTTTAAAAAACACAGCTCAAATGTCATTACGAAGACAGAAAACAAACTGAATTGCTGGAAACCATTTGATTACTTGGAAGAGTGACCGTAACGCTTGTTATGGCATCAATTTGTGGCTTCAAGATAATATACAGTCTGTGAGGGAAGACATTTAAGATTCTAATTAAACTACTGTTTCTTGGAAATTAAATCCTAGGGAGAAATCCCGGAGGCCACGTTATTAGTATTTCAGACATTTCATATTTTTCATTCAATTATGTTTAGTGCCTCCAGATGACATATCCTCTGTTATAGTGTACTGAATTTTGGAGTTAGAGATCGCTATGTGACCAAGATCATTGTCTTTAAATAATTATCTATCATTTGAGCGAATACAACAGGCTATTAAAATCATCTGCTCAGAAGTGAAATATGCACCACATATAAACGAACATGTGCATAATGATGTAATAAACAATATAAAATAAGGATCAAGCGTTTTAGGTCTGCATTCTTTTAATGGACTTAAATAAAACTCGCAAAGTCGATTGTCTACCCAGCAATCCATTCTAAGACCTCTAAATCGAAGTACCCACTGACCACCAAACTCTGAACTGAACTAAACTCAGTAACGTAAATATACAAACACTAATTAATTATAACTGCAATCTTGCTTATGCCACCGATTTGGGACAAATATCGTCAGAGAGCCAACTGAGTTCAGGGTGAAATAAAAAAATAAGGGTCTTACTTTAATTACTGGTTTAAGGTTATGTATATCAATATACAACTAAGGGGACGCCTTTGCCCAGCAGTGGGATCTTTTAGGCTAGTATACATACATACATACATACATAAACTCACACCTTTATCCCCGAAAGGGTAGGCAGAGACACCACCAGGACACCCACATTTCGCCTTCTATGTTCCGTCCCACGATGTGATAGAGGGCGAGCCTATCGCCACATCGGGCACAAATTCTTGACTCCGTACTGATAATGCATAGAAAAATCCAATATCACTTTGCCGGACCCGGGACTCGAACCCGAGACCTTAGCTTTGTAACCGTACCGTAATACAACTACGCCACCGAGGCTTTAGTACTAGGCTTTTTAGGCTAGTATAATAATAATAATATCAAAATACGTGTACGTACGTCGCCCACTTGCCACTTAATGTACTAGTTTCAATTTAAAGCGATCGTGTCAAAATTAATTGCTTTTGTTCCACAAACTTCAGATGCTCAACTTAGTACGAATTAACGCTAATGTCCTAAGTTTTATCCGACAATTTACTGGCACGTTAAAATATTCTTATAAAAGAGATATATGTACGAACAACACTATTAAACGTGCCGTTGTTTGTTTGGTTACCCTTTGAATACGCGACAAACATGCGAAAGCAAAGATTTCCATATAATTAATTAATTAATAACTTCGTAAGCCTGACTACGTCATATTATTTTCTGTTTATTAGACACCCAGACATAGTTTGTTCAGACCTAGTAATATAATTAATTACAATACTTGTGACACAACAATTGGACACTGACCATTTGAAGCAACGTATTTTAAATTAATTTGACAGCTCGTATTAACAAATAAGCTTGAATTAATGTTGTAGAAAATCCACTCTACAACAATTTCATTGTGACATTAAAGCATTATGTACTAGGAGTAAAAGGTCACCTTCTTAAAAAAGACTTACATACAAAGTTAGTTTTTGTTTACTACAAAGCTGAAACACCTCAATGAAATTTAGGTATAAAAGATCAGACGAAAATAAAATCTTAAAAAATATCTCATTTATTGAATGATGCATGGGTGTGTGGGCGGCAGAGGGCGGGGGGGGGGTGGGGGGCAGAGTATACTTGTACCGGCCGGCTGTAGTTGTATGAGGGGGCGACCGACACGCGCCTGATTTTTATGAATGAACAAGATAACCAGCTTGACATAAGTATTTTTGGGATACAAAAAAATTATACATACATACATACATACATAAACTCACGCCTTTATCCCCGAAGGGGTAGGCAGAGGCGCCACCAGGACACCCACATTTCGCCTTGTATGTTCCGTCCCATGATGTGATAGGGGGCGAGCCTATCGCCATATCGGGCACAAATTCCTGACTCCGGGCTGATAATGAATAGAAAAATCCAATATCACTTTGCCCGACCCGGGACTCGAACCCGAGACCTCAGCTTTGTAACCGTACCGTAATACAACTACGCCACCGAGGCAGTCACAAAAAAATTATGTACGTTAAAAATCATTGCAAAGGAATGTGCTATTGATCCTTAACAAACTACTTTCGGGTTTGTAGTATGCTAAAAATAACATTGTATGTTCGACAATGGGCTCCTTGTGCCTAAAGATCACGATTGAGATATGCCATTTCAGCTCGTTGTTTTCTTGTGTTTGTGGCTTTTTATCCCACTACGCTTAAATTAAGTCTAGAGAACGAATAGATGTAAATTGTACAATTAAGAATTTATAAAAGCAGCCGTTTTCCTATTATCATTTACGGACAATCTAAATAGCTCTAATATTATTCAAGAAAAACGTGAAAATGTGGATAAACACGGCTACACCGAATATGTGTTGTAGTTAAACTAAACTAAGTTGAATAATTATAATTATTGGTAAATTATTATTAAATTAACCGCTATATTATCCATCCATTGAACATACCGGAATTAACCGGCGCGGCGTGCTAAACTACAAGCGTTAATCGGATGTGGTAATCTAACTTAAGCCCACAATTTCATCGTCTAATTTAATTGGGGATTTTATACCCGGTGTTTTCGGAGAGCGACCGAAAACGAAGCCAGGTGGTGGTAGTGACTTCAGACACACAGCCACTAAAAAATTCGCAAAAAAAAAACTAATTATCCTATTGTCCTGTTTGGGTGGTAAATACATAGCTTTGCTTAAATAATAATGTACGTAAAACTTTTATTTTCAAAGGCGCAATTTTAAATGATTATATTAGCAAAAACTCGATGTGTTTATTCACCCAAACAAAGGTGAGGCGTTATTCCTCGTGAAAGGCGCGAACACTATGACAGGTTTTGTTCATAATGGTTTCTTAGATTTACGCGAATGTTACATACATACATACATACATAAACTCACGCCTTTATCCCCGAAGGGGTAGGCAGAGGCGCCACCAGGACACCCACATTTCGCCTTGTATGTTCCTATGGGGGCGAGCCTATCGCCATATCGGGCACAAATTCCTGATAATGAATAGAAAAATCCAATATCACACAATAGCGAATGTTACACATTAAAATAAAACCAATTTTTATTGATTTTATCATGAATTTGGTTCAATTTTTTACATTTTTAACTAATCTAACCCGACGTTTCGATTACTTTGCAGCTTTCGTGGTCACGGGATGGACCGCCCCAATTCAGGTTTAAATTAAAATTAAACCATATTCGCGTTAAAATGATGTATAGTATTCGATATCGACGAGAATACGAATCTCCTCCCACTAGAAAAGATATATTAATGGAAGTCAAATTTTAGCTGCTTTACTACATCTTATATTGAAAATTCTGAACAAGAAAAATGGCAATGGAAAATCTCTTTTGATATAGACATTGATCGGTTTATCACTCTCGTAGATATTGAGAATAAAGTTTCACGCATCACAGACATGATTTACAAACGAAAAGCGAAATCGTATTAACGAAAATACTTCACAGAAAGCTCCTGAGTAGTTGTAATAACCCATTGAAAGTTGGGAGTGTCGTATATTTCAGCCGGCAAAGAAGGAAACCTCAACAATTGAAATTTCATTACTTGTTTAAAGGCTTCCCTTTGTGGGCTGAAATTAAATGGGAAAATTGCGCCCACGTACCATCAAAAGCAGGAAATTTTGGCTCTCACGCACTTTACAAGGGAGTATAAATAGGAACTGCGTTAGTTATGGACCTATAACAAACCCCAAATAAGTAAATACGTAACCGTAATTTTTTTCACGACAATAGTTTCTTGAAAATACCAAAGTGCTACGTAAGTGAAATTATATAGTTAAGCTATAGGAACATAAAGATATTATGGGTCTAAGTGTTTTAGGATTCCCATTTGGGAACAGTTACTTAAATGCTATCGTCTAATATGAGCATTCAACAAAAGAGATTAAGCTGTTGACTTCAGTAGTAGCCAATTTCCAGCAAGCCCCCACAAGACCCCACATATCTTCTAAGAATGCAAAATTGGCTGTAATAAACGCATCATTATGTTAAACGATGCGCAAGGAACATTTGGTGTTGCACTACGTACGAAATTAGTGGAATTTAAGAAGTGTTTGCTTTTCGGGGATTTTTCGTCCTTGTAAATATGTCAAAGCTTAGCAATTCTTGTTAAGCAGTCTAACAGTTTAATATTTTTCCTCCCATATATTACATCTGGATTATTCATTTGTTTTTACTATGTTATTTATGAATTATAGTTTCAATTTCCTGTCACTTAAAATGCTGAAATTTTCCCCGCGTTCCTATAGCTTGAATATAAAATATCTAATTGCATTATAATAAAATACCCCCGTTTATTCAATTGGTGATCCTAAGGAATAAACAGAAATAAGCGAGCCCAGAGCGCTGCAGAACTTAGGTTCTCAGTGCTTTGCAAATGTGCAAAGCCACTGCCGATTCTAACTTGAGAAAACGCAAAAGAGAATTTGTGAGCGGTAGTCTCTTAAAAGTCCTTCGGTTAATTAGGAACTCAGACTTTACTTTAAACATAATTCGTTAAACTATACTTACAGAATAAATAATTATCCATCATTATAATTAAATATAAGGTCTATCTCATGAATTTTAAAAGAGCTAACTAATTTGATGTTTGTAGTAATATACCAAAACCATTACAAAAAGAAAAACAAAAGAATTATCCTAATCGCTACACTTTCTTTAATTTCTACTGATTTGTTCGTGCCAATGTTTCAATTATGTAATTTCGACTCAAATTCTATAACATACGCAAGTGATCTGTGTCTAATAGAAGGTATTTTAGTTCAGACAGACAGACCGCCTCGAGCCCAAACGCGTCGTGTAATAATATTTACAAGAGCACGGCATTTGATTAAAGACTGCGATGGAGCGAGTCCACTTGCGTTAATAGACCTCCGGCAACTAACTGTGGCTCTTACAGTTTCGCCTTCGATAAGGGGCCACGTAAAATGGACTTCTATACAATCGTATATTATTTGATAAGCAGTGTTTGTATAGGAATGGAAATGGTGATAACAATTCAAATATCATAACGTTATTTAAAGGGCGTGTGCCCGTTTTTACCAAATGTATTAATAGCATAATTGCCGGGCAACATACCATCTTAAGGTGTTTGTAAGGTTCTAGACAGTCTCCGGCTGTGAAACGAAAGTCCGCGGGTCCGATCCCCGCACCGAAACAAATGTTTGTGTAAACCACAAGTATTTGTTACGGGTCTGGGTGTTTGTGAGACCGAAAAGTCCCTCGTAGTTCCTGATACCCACGACACAAGACTCGATCTTAGTGTGGAGTCAGGACTATGTTGTTACCAGTATTCCTCGCTGCTTCACCGGCATTTTAAAGTTTTTCCGGGATAAAAGTGTCGCTATATATTTTACCAGGATCAAAACAAACAAATTCTTCAACTTTATATATTGTAATGTATGAATGACATTGATGCCAGTTTTATAATAAAATTTTAGATGTCAGTCACGATTCTGTTAATAAATATTTTAACCTGATATTCCTGGAGTCCTAGAAAGTCCTAATCAAAGAAAAAACACGTCAGAAAAATATACATAGCGTACAATAAATTAAATAAGCTCAATAATTATATTTTATCCTTACAATTACTTAATCAAATAACGCATAATTTTATAACGTTCGGTAGGGACCCATTTATAATGTTTTGTATTTTATAGCCCTTAATTTTCACCATCTCTGTAAATTGACTTAGGGTAATAAATTCTTCTTTTTTACTAAGAGATTTCATAGAATGGAGTGTACCGTAAATTCCTTTGATGTAAGCAAAAAATCAAACTATTTTAGAGATCGGTAGGAGCATAACTTTCTTGTGAATACTTAATTTAGACAAATTCTTGATATTTCTTACTCAGTATGATAATTAACTAACTTTGTTTTATTTTCCTTTAACAAAAAAGGGTACAAACATATTTAAAGCACATATTGGATGCGCGACTGGTGCCTGATTTAGCCATGGCTTGTATTTCACAGCATCTTCACGCCATGTGATTTTGCTTGCAGTTCGTTATATGTACATACATTCAACATAGATACATGAAACTGTGTATGCAAATAATATTGATAGTGCAAACATCATTGCTGCAATGTTTAAAAAATAGTCTTATAATCTAAACTCAAATTTTAATTATTATGATAATTCCATTGCAGACTGTACAGTGTACATATATTGTATAAAATTGATCTCAAACCTCAAATCTCCTCATATTTCATATTGTAATAGCGAACTCGGCTGTTATAAAAATGTTTTATTAATTTTTAACGTAACTCAAAGGAATTCAATAAATTATTAAATATGATTTGTACATGTAATTCCCACTTCTTTATTATTTATAAAAACAGTAAAAATGTACATATTTACCCCATCAGACCCCGGATCCTCATTTCACACGCTTTGAATTGCAAAGTACACAAAAAGACAAAATAACTTTTATTCGATTCCTGTTTTCGTGTAAGCATAAAGAATCATATACCAACCTAATATAATATTGAATGAATAAATGAATACTAATAAATTTATTCCGTGAGACGGAAATACAAACAAGTGAGCCTGCAACATGTTTTGGATACGTCGCATTATAGCATTGAAGAATGGCACTGTATTTTAAATTAAAATTTTAATAAAATGTAATGTTTGTTATTTCAGTAATAGAATTTGCATGTCTACTGCAGTCACGTAAATCACATGATGAACTGTATAATAAATAAGCCAAAACATACAGACTTGACAATAGATCTAAAGAAAATAAATCGCTAACCAAAATCAAAATACATATTTTAATAGGGTTCAAATCAAATGAAAACAAGTTATTGAAACGAGATTCAATATTTTAAATACAGCAATAGAGTTGAGAACAATAGACGATCGAATCAAAATATGTACTCTGTTCTTTAGTCAATATAAGTTATTTTGGACTAATCAAGAAAATTCAGTTAGATAACAATGAATTTGCCATCGATGTATTGAACATAGATATTTTTTAAATCTGAGGTACTTTTTGAGATATGCGTCGACAATAACAAAAAAACATATTATCCAAAAAAGTGCAATTATGAGAATATAACATACATACATACATACAGGTCTAATTAATAATCTCCTTTTTTGAAGTCGAATAAAAGTATGTTGAAAGCTAGTATTACAAAAATTGATTGACGCATATTATGTAATAAATGAACATCTACGCGCAATTCGGACCAGAGTTGATGAGAAATTAAAATAAATTGTTAAGACCGATCAGACATTTATGCCAGCATTTTTCTTATACATAATAGGTATTTTTGTCTAGTGATTTATTTGCACATTACCACTAACCATGCCATACTTTTGAAACAAAGTAATAACTTGTAGAACGTAAATGGTATGTTAACTCATATATAGATGATTACCTTAAAACCCAAAATTGCAACTACACTAAATTATATAGTTTAAACCTAATATTATCCAGCTTAATGAAGAAACGGCGTTAAGATTAACGATATTAAATTAATGGACGTCAAGACAATAACTCTGAATGTTTCGCTCGGTTTAATTATCCTAAATTCGGGCTCATCAAATCAACCGCCGAATCCGCAAATCGTTTACTAGACTCGGGTGGCGTCGAGCCAAATTCTATAGTGAAAAACACATTAATGAACCTAATTAATCACATGTTTGTTTCAGGGCGTTTCTTAGGATATTATGTGTTTGCTGTCCAAGGAAGTTGCGGAGAAAATACCAACCTCAGCTGCGGTTCAAACAATCACAGGTAATCAACCTAATTACTTTAATGATCGATATAGAGTTTGGTAATTGAAATAGATGATTCAATGAAAGTTTTGGTTTGCATATAGACGCTTCTTTATTAGGACATCATAGATATTATGTTTTACTTTTCAGTTGCGCACAACTCGACGATATTACTCATCGAGCGAACTGATGGGCATACAACAAATCAGACAAAATTCCTGCGAACAAACTTACATATAGCGATTCAACTTCACATTTATACGTGTCGATAACTCCTCCAATTTCCAAGTGCCTTCACGAGAAATTATTTCAATTTGTATCTTCCAAAACTATCCAGATTATTTTAAGTGAATGTAATAGTCTTTGTTCACGTCCTTCGTAAGAATATGAAAGTCTTCTTAACAAGTTACATACAATTGATACTTGGGATATTGTAACCTTGGTGGAATTTGTTATCAGAGGCAGAAAGGTACGTTTGGTGTTACTTCACCTCACTGTTGCACTCTGTTTTCGTGTGTTCTTCCTTGTCTCTCTTTGCTGTGTGAAAACTCCAACCCGCTGCTCTGCACTTGGATTTCATGTAAATTTAAGAAACCTTGTTGTGTTATCACGTCTCTCTTCAGCGTCCAAATCTAATGTGTATGCATGATTTATTTGTTCCCAGTATTTTATATGGCACATACTAAATTTTTATTTGGTTTTGTAACATTTTCATTTTAAATATAAAAACATTAATTACAACCTTCCCTGAAAAAATATTGCATGTATACCGACTGTGTATTATTACGATATGTGTTATATGTCTATCAAAATATTAAAAGTGTCTTGACCCGTGCAAATGTTTTTATGATGTTTACATTTTTCATCCACGATAATATACGCCCTCGCATCAGCATACTGCATGCGATATTTACATTATTGCTTTCTGTATTTTATCGCCCACTCTTTTAACGTCGTATTCTTTGAAAATTAAACGTGCATTTTCCTTTTCAACACACAGCTGTCATAACACGTTATTAGATCGCTTTAATTGTTTGTCTACACGGAATTGTACTATACCTTCAAACTATTCGCTACTGTCGGAATATCGCAAACTTGCAAATTGTAACAACGTTATCGACCCTCGAAATCTCGCCGCACTCTGTAACTTTGTTAGGTGGCTGTAACCGCATTTCACATTCCAGTACCCGGTGTCGACGATGATGTACTCGTCGGTGTCGCAACACGAGATGTGTCGTTTGTGACAGCAAGCGCGCGCGGGGACCTTCCGAGCTCCGCGCGCGAGATGCTCCTGATGCAGGGACCGCCGCTCGTTGCGCGCCCGCCGCAGCGAGAGGCACTCCGACAACTACCGAATGAGGACCTTGGAGCACTCCTTCGACGAACCCCTGCCGTGCGTCGACAGACACTTGTGCTCCGACACTGTGCCCTACTGCCAAGACTCCGAGTCAGTCAGTGAAGTGAGCTTAGAGAGCGAAAGCAGAAATCCTTCCATCAAAAAGGTCGGTAAAAAGAAAGTGACGTACCAAACCAAAGCCGAGGTGATCTCAAATTAGATTAACGTTAGAACTATCTTTTTCTAGTCAATGTTAAATTTCAATCAGGAGCTGTGATTTACTCGTTAGCTGTATATTTGTGTAAAGATGTAAATAAATGTGTAATTAATCTATTTGCTTAGTAGTGTACTATTATAAAAGTGGGAAGTAATGCGCTTCATGTGACTGTAAATATTGCAACTACTCATTGACATTCCAATACTCATAGGCCCAATTGCATACACTAACTTTGCCCATAACTTTAATTTTGACAATGTCATCACCATACATTTGTGACGTATTTGACATTGCTAATCTTTGGGATAGACATTTTGAAAGTATAAGTTATGGGCGAAGTTAGTTAGTGCAATTGGCCCATAGACTTGTACCAAAATACTCCTAATTGTAGTGATTGAGTGGAACAGTGTCAATCTATGTCAAAAGTAATTGAAGACCAAATATTAATAGAAAACTTTGTTCAACGATAGAAGCCCAATGATATAAAGTATCGAGTTATAACTGGTATTTTAATTGTTTGAAATATTAAAGAACAATTTATTTCAAATTAATACTCTCTTGAATTTAATAAATGTGGAAAGGTTTACCATTGGACTATATTTAGCTCAATTATTCTCCAATTAATTTATATACATTTAACACCACTTTCCACTGTTCTGGAAATCAAAGTGCTCTGATGAAGATATAAATAAAACTAAGTAATAAATATAATTTACAGAAGTTATTGACACTGTTTCACTTGGTCATGTAATCGATTTACAAAGCCTACAATTTCTTTAACTTATAAAATGTACATAGTCGCATACATTCCAATAAATATATTGTTCATATAGTTAGTAAAATATTTTATAAAATCAATCTGGTAAATATTTCATGATCACTACTACGTTTTTGTATGTTGCCAGGGTAAAAATGTTTATATATTTTCATTTAGATAGGTGCTAGTCAAATGCTTTACCTTAAAGTTTTATAAAAACTAATCATTTTCAATATAAATATTATGTCGTCTAATTAAATAGAGATTAACATAAAATTCCTGGCTAGTATTGAAATAAATTCTAGTGTTCGTTAAATGGATAATATGGATTTGATTAAGCAAATTTAATTTCAACTTTTCTATGCGCCCATAATATCACATACTATTTTTGACGCTCATTTTCATAATATACCTATCCTTATCAATACATAGAACATTATAAAACATTTCCATAACAAGCTTTCTTTAGCTCGACAATCTTAACCGTCTCAGAGAAAGGATTTAATATGCGTCTTTTATATCACAAACTCTAATAATACACGTTGTCGACTGGCTTTATGAGTACGTCAACTGCACATGTTGCTTCCACAACGCAGCGGGTCTAACATGCATGTATCGAGATAATCTCGAAACCGACATATACTACGTAAACAAATAGTCGGTTTCGACAGTTTCGTACATTCAATTGTTTGATTTTACAAGATGTTTAAAGTATTATTTGTGTCTTTAAAGAAAAAACTCAAAATTTAATAAAATACCGTAAATTGACGATTGGGTCGGTTTTTCACGTGAAGTCATATTTTATTTTATTTTATTTTTATTTTATGCATGGAAGACTTACAGCTAAAAAAATCGAATAGATAATAGTAAAGTAGGTAACAAAGAGCCAATAACAAATCTTCACTTATCGAACTAATATAAATATGACAGGGACAACAAAAAAGAAAGAAAGATATATAGCAAACATGTTTAAAAATCATTAATTAATCATTAATTCTGCCATCTCTTTTATTTGTAAATGATAGCGGCCCGGCCCGGCTCTGCCCAGCTGCAGATACACTTTTTTGAAATTATTCTATCGCCTATATTCCTCGGGCATAATTTAGGATTCTAATGGTGAGAGAATTTTTCAAATCGGTACATTCGTTTTAGTGCGTGGTGGCCTGTTGGTAACGGACCAGACGCGGCTGCCTACATGTTCACGGTGGTCGCGGGTTCAAATCCCAGGGCACACCTCTGACTTTTCGGAGTTATGTGTGTATTGATAGTCAATCACCACGCACTTTAACGGTGAAGGAAAACATCGTGAGGAAACCTGCATACCGTAGCGATTTTAAAGAATTTCTACGGTATGTAAGTCCGCCAACCCGCACTAGGCCAGCGTGGTGGACTATATGGCTTAACCACTCTCAATCGATTCTCTCGATTGTAGAGTAGGCCCGTGCCCTGCAGTGGGACGTAAATGGGCTGATATAGATATAGACATTCGTTTTAGAGCCTATTTATTCAATGCAAATAAACAATCAAATCTTTCCTCGTTCTTTTCTCCGTTACTGTTTATAATATTAGTTTAGATTAATATAATTTCATTCAAATCCCTCCGTCCTTCACAATTATTTCATTACCAGGCCAAGGTGCGTATAGAAAGGTTAAAATAAATGTTCGTAATTCTTAATTAACTCCTGTAACTGTTTATTCGTAATACCAGCGTGCCTGTCTATCACTTACGTAGCAGTAAGTACGTCGATGACAACAACGTGTAATTTGTAACTCAACCATTTTTAGTCATAGGAAGTCCACTGCTGAATGTAGGCTTCCTATTATTTCCGAAACTATTGGAAGCCGTTTTTTTATAGACTTCCAACCCACACACCACTGCAACTCCTGCATGGAAGCCGCCTAGATCCAATACGGATGACAATGTCGAGAGACTTGGCTGAGGCTGAGACGGATAAAGGTTTCGGCTTCCAGTTTAATCAATGTCAGGTCATTGCGGTTATCTGCGCGTAGGGTCTTCCATTATTAAGCTGTCTCGAAACTTTTTGTATATTAAAAGAGCGCTGTGTCCTGTATTGGGTTATATGCTGTGAAACTCATTCAAATTTTGTAGACACTTTTGAATGAGTGTTTATGTTCGTCATCAACATTTGTATCCTTGAAACTTCATCTAGTATTGAGTTTCAATTACTGACTACTGTTTTTAAATTTAAAGAAAATAATATTGAATTATAACTCATTATTTCTACCGTTTTTATTCCGCTACAAAGTCTAAAAATTGACCGTGTAAACAGCAAGTGGACCACCGTTTTTAAAATTATATTTCCAATGACGAAATCACGCATCTGGCCGGCTTGTATGCAGTAAGTTTTTTGTTTGTATATAAGGTTGTCTCGCCGGAAGGTTTTAATTACCTTTGAATATGCGTTGTTGTCCTCATATTGTAAATATCATCTTATGTGCAGGAACACGTTTTATTAAAAGACTTGTGTTAACATAAATGTGTATACACTCTTATAAATTAGACGGTTCAAATGTATATCTATGTAAATGTAAAAATTAATGTCGAAATGGGTTGTCGTATGAATTTATATAAAAAACATATTTTTTCTACATGTTTGTTTTATTTTATCTGATTATTGGACTACTGTTGACATCTTGGTTGCGAAAATAAATTCTTAAGGCTTAATTACCATTAGCTAGATATACATGTGTTAGATAAAGATGAGATGATTTAAAGATAAATTTATAGCAATATTCCAATATTTGACAAATGTAAATAAATAAACAATAAATAAATTCAACTCCTTAATAAAATTGGTTTTGAGTCGTGTGCACGAAATAAAATATGACAGAATTTTCAGACTAACGAAACTTAGAACTATAAATATTTGCCGACCACACATACATTTATATCACAATTAAGTCCACGGCTTCGAAGTAAATTGAAAATAGATCAGTTCCATAAACTCCGCACATATTTCACCAATACAAACGTTTACGAATAAAAGTTACACAGAACCCGACCACACGTAATCCCGACGAATCAACGAACAAATAATTCGGTCGTTGCCACACAGTTCAAACGGGCGGCGTATACAAATTGCCAGTATCCATATCTGTACAGAAACATGTTTGTATAATCTGCACATATTCGGCCCGTATTTGTTTACTGAACTAAGTCCGTTTTAGTTCTAACCGTGCATATGAATGCCTCTAATTAAAATATTAAGTAGTTTTCGCTACTTAACTTTGGAATTACTTATCATAAAGATTTTAAAAATCAATATCCTTAAAATGCATTATAACCTTCTCAATTTCTATACCAAATTATACGTTAACCATGCAGTGCATAATAATAGGGTAGTTAATTGTAACAGTCACGGATCGCATGACGTATACGTCAGTCCGCCCCGTGACCACAAAAGCTGAAAAGCAATCGAAACGTCGCGTCGGGAAGTTAAAAATATAAAAGTAAACCAAATCTGCGATAAAATCCATAAAATTAGTTCTATTTCAATGTGTTCCATTCGCGTGAATCTAAGAAACCAATATAATAGGTATTCAATTTTACTTTTTGTATTAATACGATACCCTGAAATGTTGTTCAGAAATAAAATATGACTACAACTGTTAACTAATATCAATTAGTTTTATTTCCATGTGTAACATTCGCGTAAATCTAAGAAACCGTAGTGCATAATAATTTCTGAATAGTGTACCTCCCGTTAATAGGCAGGCGTGGCACTTACCTTTAAGTGAAAGAATAAAAACACCCTTAAAGCTTACAATAACTAGAATATGATATTTATATTTATTTATTCATAATCTTTATTGTACACTACAGAAGCTTGACAAAAGATTATAGCTAAATATAAAAACATAATCATTACAATTGCATTATCTGGAAAATTCAATATTACATTTGTTGAGTCTGGGCGCGCAGATGTTGGGAATATTTGCCAGCACGGTTCATTTGACACAACTGTGCTCTGCTTCACCTTCAAACTCTATTACGACATCGTCTTTCACACTAACTGCAGATTAATTTAACTTTTATACTTCGTTTTAGTAAGGTATTAATATTATGATGTTTTTTAACTATCTTAACAGTACAATGTCAACCATCTGTTATGATCGTTAATAAAAAAGCGAAATGTCAATATTTTTAATAACAAGGCTTGTTGGAGATATTAAACTTTAAAGAAACAATCAGTGCAATAAGTTGTAACATTATTACACTACCGTCATTTGGATGACTATTTTCCAGTTTTATTTTTTTAACTATAGGTACTTACTACTTGTATAATACAATTTTATTTAACAGTTAGCACTGCGCGAGGCATTAAGGCTCAGTTGCACAAACTAACTTCACCCATAACTTTGACTTTGGCAACGTCATCGCCATACATTTGTGACGTATTTGACATTGCTAATGTATGGGACTGACGTTTTCAAAGTCAAAGGTATGGGCAAAGTTAGTTTGTGCAACTGAGCCTAAATGTTATATTCTCAATAGCTTCGGAACCAGCAAATGTTGAAACAGACATTTTGTGAAGTGGAAACAGCTGCTCGGCAAACTAGAAGAGCATCAAGTAGAGAAAGTGACGGTCGGCAGCTTGGTGGACTGGAAACGGGTGATAGAAGTCTAGAACCGAGCACAGTAAAGGAAAACATCGTGAGGAATCCTGCGTAGCTGAGAGGTCTTCACGGGATCTTTAAAGGTAAGTTAATTTTATCAATTCATAAAGTATTTAACAATGTGCTGATGTCAGGCAGAATGCTAGTTCTGAAATCACCTGATCCAAAAATGCATTGCTGCGACGACCTCACGAAAGTTACATCTTTCGGTACTAGATACTTTATTTGCATCAGGATATATCATACATACATACATACATAAACTCACGCCTTTATCCCCGAAGGGGTAGGCAGAAGCGCCACCAGGACACCCCCATTTCGCCTTGTATGTTCCGTCCCACTATGTGATAGGGGGCGAGCCTATCGCCATATCGGGCACAAATTCCTGACTCCGGGCTGATAATGAATAGAAAAATCCAATATCACTTTGCCCGACCCGGGACTCGAACCCGAGACCTCAGCTTTGTAACCGTACCGTAATACAACTACGCCACCGAGGCAGGATATATCATAATAGCATTAAAGTTTGTAATACAGGTACACAGAAACTATAAACACATCGTATTTTATCGCTTAACAATACACATAACCACCAACATCCAAGCAGAATTAAACGAAGCAATTACGAACCACGACTAATAGTTGTTCAATTTAGAACATTATAATTGCTACACAATAGTGTTGCAAGCGTTATTTATCGTGAGATAACGAAGTAATATCGTATGGCTTTCGGGGATCCGCCTTGCATTAAGATCAACAGGTTGCGAGGTTCGCGTAATGTAATTTTGTTGATCATTAACAGCTCCGTTTCTGAATTAACCTGAGATTGCTTGTGTATTCATATTGGAGAAATATAAATGTATCATTACTTGAGTATTCGATTGAGAGTGATTTGGCGACCACGCTGACCTAGTGCGGGATCGCTACGGTATCCGGGTTTCCTCACGATGTTTTCCTTCACCGTTAAAGTGCGTGATGATTGACTATTAAAAATCACATAACTCCGAAAAGTCAGATATGCCCTGGAATTTGAACCCACGATCACAGTGAACATGTAGGCAGCAGCGTTTGGTCCGTTACCAACAGGCCACCACGCACAAATAAACAAATACTTGTGGGCCTCACAAACATTTATCTAGGTGCG
Source organism: Deilephila elpenor (assembly GCA_949752805.1). NCBI lineage: Eukaryota > Metazoa > Arthropoda > Insecta > Lepidoptera > Sphingidae > Deilephila > Deilephila elpenor. The sequence goes on from OX457116.1 coordinate 6,064,482, forward strand.
GGGATCGAACCCGCGACCTCTCGTTTCATAGCCGGCGTCAGACCAACCGCGCCACGGCAATTAATGTATCAATAAAGCGAGCCCTATTCGATACAATAATGAATTTAATAATAGAGCATATCTTGTCCGCAATATGCACGTAGTGGCCGTGACACAGAAACCGCCTCACGGCTCCTGACAACCTTCACTGATGTCCACTCATTATGCAGATCGATTGACTCCGCCCATCACATGTCTGTAAACTATAAGGAAACTATGTTACACATTAACATGAAACATCGGAAGGAATAAAAAATAAAAAAATAGGAATTTTGATTTTAGTAAGCAGATGATCTCAGCATTTCTGTTGTATTTTGACGCAAAGCTTAACATAGAATAATCAGTGATTTTAAATGGATGTCAAAATTCCCTTCTCTTTTATTAGCAGCAGCATTTTTTCGCGAAAAAATAATGCAGCTTGTAAACTTCAACGTCAACCCTCTCGGTAACTTCATCTGAAACTGTAGACCTTAAATAATGACAAAATTCACCTACAGTAATAAATGCCTACCATTGGGGCCGCATGCTGAAATATTAAACCAATACCACACTATCATGGAACACCCATGCCCGCTAGCGTGATATTTAAAATGTCACATACCTAAATCCCACGTATCTTGCTGGAATGTTTACTAGAATGGCGCTTAAAAGGTCATATTTCTGAAACGTACGTCATGTTAAAAGAAACCTTTAATTACTAGAGTGGCACTTAAAAGGTCACGGTACCCAAACCCACGTATTGCTAAAAGACATCAATGCTAAATGTGACATTTGAAAGGTCAATAATTAGAATTATGAACGATAATAGATACTCTCATATAATAACTCAGAATAATGCACAAGTTGATTCAACGTTATTGAATGATATTATAAGCATTTAAATAAGTGACAATTATAGGGTTCAGTGCATGTCGTGGGAGAGCTGCGTGGGAGTATGAATGGGAGCTATATCGCCAATATAATCTGATGTATTAAATAATAGCTCCGATACATGTTTTGTTCCTTTGAGTTGAGTTGCTATTACATACACCAACGTAATATTATTTTATGTCGAAAATATATATTTAGGAGCAAGGCTGTAAATGGATGAAGTCAGTTACGTATTGCAGTCACTAGCCATTATCTATTACGTTAATTTCGTACGTACAGCTGTACAATATAAAATACAATAAAATAACAATATAAAATACAATACTGGTGATATAATGCATGAATTAAAATCTAGTTATAGGTGAAGAGTTTCGACTATCTTATAAAGACATTAAAAATAGCGTCTTCTCTAATTTATAGTATCAAAAGTCAACATCTTATTCGTTTGAATAAAACAAACAAAACATAAAAATCACTTTCTTTTCATAAAAGTAAACGGAATTGAAAATATCTACCGCTAATTCCTTGAGCGCACACTGCGTTTTATTGAATTCTGTCTTGATGCATTCAATCGTTAAGCAAATCTAAGGCTTTCAGTCGGATGTTTGCGACAAAATAATTCTGTTTGATTCGTAAAATCAAACATCAAAAGAAACTTTATTCAAATAGTCTCTCGCAAAATATTTTAAGTCCTCAAGTATAGTCAGAAACAGAAGAAAAAACAGTTTAAGCAATATGTTTTTTTTTATTAATACTGATTTAAAAATACTGTTTTGATTAAAACGGATGACTTATATTTTGCCAGACTAATAAAACTACTGAACACTGAGACATAGCAACGAAAAGGTATAAGTAGGAAGTAATTGACAAGTAATGTCTTTAGTCTGCCTCGGTGGCGTAGTTGTACTACGGTACGATTACAAAACTGAGGTCTCGGGTTCAAATCCCGGGTCGGGCAATAGTGGTATTGGAATTTTTTATTCATTATCAGCCCGGAGTCAGGAATTGTGTCCGATATGGCGATGGGTTCGTCCTCTGTCAAATAATGGGAAGAAATGTACAAGGCAAAATGTAGGTGTCCCGGTAGCACCTCTGCCTACCCCTTCTATGAGAGAGGCGTGAGTTTGTGTATGTATGGTATATAATAATGTTTTAACATAGACAATAAAAAAACAGGTTACAATTAATGTTACTGACTGCTGCTTTTTTATGGCTTACAGCTTTAATTTATTTCAGCAACTACGAATGATGGAGCATTTTCATATCTACCCCTACAACGACCACACTACGCAATTGAAACCTCGTCAAACACATAAAATTTATGAACGTTGTAATAATAAAACACAAATAAGATTCACAGACCACATTACTGTATCATTCACATCAATGCGGTTGGATTTAAACAGAGAAATACCCAACATATTTTTCAGGGTCAGTGGAAAATTGTTTTTAAACATGATCTTATTGTATCGAAATAGTTGATTTGTCTATACAAAGAATATTTCAATATTGAAATCGTTGGCCAAAACAAATTGAACTCGCATTCATAGTTTTATTTCCATTTTATGATATGTGGCGACTCCGTGACGGTGTCGTAAAAATGTTGAACATATTGTGGAATTTTATTCGTATAATTTTACTATTGAAATGATATGCTTAGTAGATACTTTTGTTGTTTTTAAAATCATACATAAACGTCACGCCTATATCCCATAGGGGTAGGCAGAGACTATGGATCTCCACTTTGCTCGATCCTGACATACTTTCGCTTCGTTCACTTTCATTAATCTCTTCATGCAGTCTCGTCTGTTTTGGGTACTTTTAACCTGACCCTTGCATAGGGTGCCATCAATTTGGTTCAGATAGGTACGATGGGGTCGACCCTTACCGATTCTTCCATTTACACTCGCCTCTTCTATCCGTTTTGTTAATCGCACTTTATCAATCCTCTCTACATGCCCAAACCATCATAACGTTCCTTTCTCAATTCTCGTCACTACATCCTCTTTCACTCCACAACTTTCCATCACCGCGCCATTACGCACTTTTTAAAGTGTGTAATGACGTACACACACTCACATTATTCACACTCACACACAAACACACACATTCTTAACGATCTTATTTCCATTGGCTTAATCTTACTCTCATGCTTCTTCTGCCATACCCAACTTTCAATATCATACATGAGAGTTGGTGTTAACACTCCGCTTTGGTCAGCCAGTCGTGCCTTTTTAGAGACCTTACGCCCTCCCATAAAAGGTCATCTAACTCTATTAACGCATATTGTTATGGCAAGTTCAAATCTATATCTATCCTTAATATCTTACAACCTGATTAACACAACATTAAGATTTGTTGATGAACGTGGAGATATCGCTTATATTAGCTTAATAAGACAAACATTTATGGCTTGCTGTCAAAGAATTCACGTGGTTACATGCGATAATCAAATGCCTACATAGTCATCAAAATAGTTGGTAAAATTAATTATAAACTCATGCATATAACAATTAAAATCACCAAAGAAGGTAAAATTAATAATCCAAACACGTGTTATGGTGATTGAGTTTTAAAAACAAACAACAATATAAATTAACCAAACTATATTTCTATTATTAGACGAAAATAACAGTGTATAAATTTCTTTAATAAATAACAATACAATTACTACATACGATATTTTTACAAAGCCTAACACTGTTAATTCCGTGACGAGTTGCACAAAGCGAATGGCCGGCGGATATAAAATAATTTCAATTCGCAAACTTCCTCGCGTCGATTTAGTGGTGAGCGTGGCGCGGAGTGTGTTAACGGTCACCACAAATTGCCTTGAGTGCTCTCGCATATACCATTTAAAACAATATTTTTATGAATGACGCTTTTAAATTGGATTTGTGTTTTATATCAGTGATAGCTCCCGATTTTATTTTAAGTCGTGGTAACTCGTGAAAATGCTATACCTAGTTATGTACAGAATATTTTTGGGTTTTCTGAATGTTCGGGTAAATGTTTGTGTAAACCATAAGTATTTGTTTCGGGTCTGGGTGTTTGTGAGACCGAAAAATCTCTCGTAGTTTCTGATACCCACGACACAAGGATTAATTGATCTTAATGTGGACTGTTGTGTATATTTATTTATTATTTATTTGCTTGGAAAATTATTTAACATACCTTAAAATCAAAACACTAAAATAAAACATCAACTAATCCTAAAAATCTACCGATCTTACATTACCCCCTGCAACAACACCAAAATCACAAACAGAAGTCCCAAAAGGCGAACTGTTCAAAAATTTTATTATGTTCTTATCTTTACGGACTATTGGCACAGGAGCGCTGTAGAATGGATATTCATAAAGGCTTTGTGGTCAATCCTTCCCGTAGATGTCGTAGGTACGTGGACAATACAAAGGCGACTTCATTGTTGCCGAGACCCTTGTTTGGTACCTTTCAATCAATTTTTCCCCAGTTTGTTCAACTCTAAGGAACCCTATTGTTGTCAGTTGATACGATTTCTGTAATTCAATCAATGTGCTGTGATTCAGGAATTATTTTTGGGTATAATACGTTTTTATGTTTTGTTAAATTATATGTTTATTGTTTATATACACTTTTATATGTTTTATTTATTTATTTATTTTATTTAACACAAAACAGGTTACAATCATGAATGCAGTAACATCAAGTATGTATACATTATTTTTCTGGACGATAATTATAACCCAAAAATGTTTTGTTTGTACATAAACTCACACCTTTATCCCAGAAGGGGTAATCAGAGGTGCCACCAGGACAACCACATTTCGCCTTTTATTTTCTGCCCCACGGTGTAATAGAAGGCGAGCCTATCGCCATATCGGGCACAATTTCATGACTCTGGGCTGATAATGAATAGAAAAGTCCAATATCACTTTGCCCGACCCGGGATTCGAACCCGACACCTTAAGCTTTGTAATCGTACCGTAGTACAACTACGCCACCGAGGCAGTCTTGAAATTAATCTTGTCTAATATATTGAATAATTATTGTGAATATTTAATGTATCTAAAATATAATACCTTAATAATGTGTTGTGTACATGAGCCTAAGCAAGCAAAAAGCTTAGACTAAATAAACTTTCTTAATTTTAGATGTCTTAGAGAGTACAAAGAACTTGGTCGCCCTCATTAACTAAGTTTAATACAATCCTTGCTCACGTTGTCTTGTAAAAAGTTAAAACAACTATTTTATATTTTCAATGTTTATTTAAACTTCTTAATTAATCGAACTGGAAAATTGACACAAAGAGGTTAACCTGACCAATTTCATTTGAACCTGTGACCTCGTTTTCAATGCCACTAAATCTATAAGGCGACGGCTTTTCGATTTAGCGCTTGACTATTTGCCTTCCCGTACGCGACAACGAATAGAATGATTTCCTTAGAGATTTCATAAACACGGCTGCTGAAATGCTGCTCAAAACTACGCTTATTGACAAAATGTATCGAGTACAATGGAACTTAAATATAAATTTATGGTATTTAGAATGTGATGCAACACCAGCACAAATCTACTTCACATTCGCATAAAAATAATTCATAACTTAGCGCTGGTTCACCACATGTAAGGAAGGGGTCTATCCTGTACCAGTTTGTGAACTTACAAGTCACCGACCGCAATCAAAGAATATTCTGTTGAACATATGTTACATACATCCCCTTAATTCATTACGATCTCTTAAAACGGGAAGAATACTCTCGCAACTATTGTCAATCCGTGTGGTCACCTTCGCCATATTCATAGACAGTTTTAAAACCTATTTTAGCTATCGAATGATTTGTCCCTTTCGAACGACTTTTGGATTCAGTTTGAGCGAAGAAGACAAAACATTCGATTGCTTAAATGGGTTATAAAACTGTCTATGAATAAGGCCGCTTGTGTGTGCATCTTACGCTACACTTAACGATACGTGACTTTTACTCGAACAGCCTTCGTCGCCATCAGCCTTCACTATATTATGCTAATTTAACATAATATAATTTACACAAACAACTTTAAGTAGTTCCAATCCAATTATATTTTATCGAATTGAAGTCAATGGGCAAAACCTCAATCAAACCGTAGCATATTTTTATTCAACCCAAAGAGGAACGATTCATTTCAAACGGGAAGCGCTTAAATTAATATTCCAATAAATAGCAATGTAAATTGAAGCGATAAAATAGTGCACCGCGTTTAAATTGAATCTGTAGAGGAATATCGGTTAACGAACTGTTCTTGAACGATTTTCCTTCAGGACTCTCAATTATTCAAACCGCAGAAAGAAAACTCATTTCAGATAATAAATCTCAAGTCCAAGTTCTGCAATATTAATCGATATTGCACATTGGACTTTAGATATCGTATAATGGTTATAAAATTAGCTTTACAAAGACGATTTGTGGTACTGTTTGGTTTCCCTTTGTAATTTTACCCCTAGATCTATGAACATTCAAATGCTCCCCCAGGCTCCATACTCAAAGCGTTTTACTCTGTCGACTTGCTCAAGACGCCAAAATTATTCTTGAAATTAAATTCGTCCACATTGCAACATTTGAAATAACTAAAGTAACTAAGCAAAGTCAAAAAACTATGCATAAAAAATTCTGCTCTGATTTTACCAAACATAAAACGCAAAGTAAATAAATAGTAACTTAATTCAATAAGTATCTATTGTATGAAAAACTATTTGAAAATAGTCATGTCCTATAATAGGAAATAAACATTGACGTTATTCTACGTAATCAAAATATGTCTGATCTTCAACCTCACGAAACGGCAATTAAAGAATATTCTGAAACACGTACAATCAATATATTTACTAAAGACGTTGCTTTTATTTTGTCGACACACGATGTTTTATTACTCCCAATCCGAGCGGAGCGAGTGCATGTAACTGTTTGTATAGTTATTTGTTGACTCGTTGCACAACGACCGGGATCGAGAGCGACACTGTCGACAAAATCTGCATAACACGGAACGCGATAAATATACTCAACTGAAGAGTATTCGGTTCACACTCACTGCTTTAAACTTCATCAACATTTGTAGCTACAGGACATCCTTCGCTGAAAATAGTCCTCCCATATTTTGCTACAGTGAACTGTAAGTTGTGTCATATTTATCACAAGGTATATATCCCCAAGTGAAGGTTGTAGAAAATAGATGAATGTAGGCTTTTAACTTAATTTTTTAATTAGCAATTTTTTGTGATGAGCAGTGCGCTTCTTGATTGTAAGCGTCAACTATGCTTATTAACAAAAGCAATACTATAAAGACATTAATATACATACACTGCACGGTACTGTATTGCGCTCCTCACGCCGACTTTAGATGTTAAATCTGCTAATGCCCAGTAATCACTGGCTATCCTTCAAACTGGAGTTCCACAATGCTTACGTAATGCTGCTAGACAGAAATAGACAAAGCGATGGTATTTATTCAGACGGCCCTTCGCATTCGAGAAACACATTTACACACATTCATCTCAGACAAAGTGTTCGAAATTTAATTTAATCCAATAGGACATGAAAAATAGAAAATTTGCCAATACAAATTATAATCGAAACTTATTGAATAATTTATCTCAAAATCTTTATAAAGTATTTCGACGCTGCTTATTATTCAATCCTCCGCCTCATTAATCTTTTCGCAATGGGCTTGGAATCTCTTTGTGTGAGTTTTTCGATTCGGGGTACATCATTTTCCCGGGATTACATTTGTGCTTGATAAGCCTATAGATTCGCTCCCTTCCACGTCATGAGACGAAAACTTTCGCTTGGAAATGATTCTTTTTGTTATTGACTACGACCTGACTGTAGAAACTGCTTTCCCGTGAACAAAAATATTGGAAAAATTTAATTGCTATATTTTAACGCTAGAGAAAGTGAATAACGCTCCCACAAATCTCACTGGCCGTATAATTAATTCGAGAAATATTAATTATTTAAAAATGGAAAAGTGAAAGAAACATACAATTTTGCTAAATCGATTACTATGTACATAATTAAACTTGTTCTTTCCTAATACTCTTTCTTCCATTACGCGCTACCAACTACCATACATTATTATGGACTAATTACCGTTTAATTTATCAAATTTGTCCCGCATTTTCCAGTCTACCAAAGCACCAAATAATTTCACAACTTAATAAAGTAAGGATTTTATCAAACATATAAGTGAATAAACACCGACATAACTCGTTTGGCAGTAATATCTGGAAAATTTAAGCCAAAATTTGTTCATTAACCAAACTCTAATAGTTTGTAGGTAAAGTTTGTTTGAACAAACTGGAAGAAATTTCGCCAAGTTTCTTCATAATTCAGCCAGTTTTCGAATTTTGAAACGTTTAATTCCGGACTATTTCGCGGTTAAGAAGGCGTTAGTTGAGGAGACTCAGGCTAATCCCGGGGGACCCATAAAGATAAACGTCAGACGGAATGGAACAATGAATCCGAGTACTCAGAGCTTGCTCGACTTGTTAATTAATTAACCAAATTATCTTGCTTTGATTAGACACCAACATAAATGTCAATGTTAATTTAATTTATCCCCATAAGTGGGCGGAATAGGGTCACATATGTATCGGGTAATGGGGTAATAAATTACGGCGGTATTATATCGATAGAGTTAATTTGAATTTGAAGGCATTCTGTTTTTTTTTTTTTTACTTTCGTTTTAAATTTGAGGATTGGGTAATCTGGTATCAGTAGTGTTATTGCTTTTTGTAAACAAAATTGACGTCTTAAGATTGTTAATTGTTTAAAATGATTTATCAGCACACATATTCTATGGATGTTGTTTAATGGTTTATATTCCTTCCAGCTTTATAAAGTCGGGAGCCGGAACAAAAACTACAATGTTGCGTTTGGATAGCACCACCTACAAGGATACAAGGTGTAAGAACGGAAACTCCTATATTATATTAATATACTATAATACTCCTATATTGCGGGTTCGATCCCCGCATCGAGAGAAATGTTTGTGCGGCCCACAAATATATTTTTCGGGTCTGGGTGTTTGTGAGATCGAAATGTCTCTCGTAGTTCTGATACCTGCCACACAGTAGTTAATTGAACTTCATGTGGGGCCAGGACTATGTATGTGGCTGTTGGGTATGTATCAGCCCATATACGTCCCACTGCAGGACAAGGGCCATCTCTACCATCAAAAGTACTATTGAGAGGGGTTAGGCCATATAGTCCACCACGCTGGCCTAGTGCGGGTTTGTGGACTTTTCATACCGTAGAAATTCTGTTTAAAATCGCCACGATATGCATGTTTTCCTTCACCGTAATAGTGTGTGGTGATTGACTATCAATACACACATAACTCCGAAAAGTCAGAGATGTGCCCTGGGATTTGAACCCGCGACCACCGTGAACACGTTGGCAGTCGCGTCTGGTCCGTTACCAACAAGCCACCACGCACTCTCTCGGCTGTTGGGTGTATTTGTTTATTTATTTATATGGTAGTCAACGTTCTTACCCCTACGCACTACAATTTCGGTATTACCCCAACGACCTATATTTCATTTCCTACAAGCTGACTGCGATGCTAACGCTTGATGCCATTTTACTAGACAGCATAATATTCTAAATTATTGATTGAGTCTAGTTACTGACGTCGCGTTTAATAATTTATATTAATTTTATTACTAACGCAAAACAATTTATTACCAGAGTCAATAAAACAAAAAGGCTCGGCAAATAAGTTCGTATGTAAACATACACACTGTATGCTTAAATTAATACACAATAATATTTGTACTCGAAGTTATTTAATTACAATAAAGTTTAACACGAATGAAATAATGAGATAATTAGGTTTTATTCGTTCATTATATTAAATGGTTGTGATAAACAGTAGGCTTATTTGGCGCTTGCGAATTCGAACGAATAATGTTATTGATAAGGGAAAGGATTTTTTTTTATTTTAAAGAATTAATAATAGCATAATTACTAATTATATACATTTTTCTTCCCTTTATTTTCAATCCTTACTGCAAGCTTTGTTGTTTTAAAAAACATTTAGTAAGATGCTACGTAGTGAAGCTTCTGTTTGAGAACTCCTAATCGATTAATAAATAAGCTACAAATATAAAATCCTAGCCGAACTAGCCCCATACTGTCCTCTTACGCAACAATCCTAGAAAATCCAGGTTTTAATCCTCAACTATAAAACAAAATCAATTACATAATACGTACTGAAGACTACCTACATAATACATATTTACATGGTGCACGTCTTGCCTCAACATCGATAACCGAGGCAAGCACTCGCGCTTCGTCGGCTGAAGTGTCTCGCTGAATCCCGCTGTTTGCTTGCATCGCTGAATATCGCTGTTTGCTTGTCTCGCTGAATCTCGCTGTTTGCCTGCCCCGCCTCGCTCACAAATCCTCGACTAAGCTCAGCGTACGAGTAGTGCAAAGTGAAGACGAAAATATGAAAACATGTCACCGAAACAGGAGAAGCGGGAATATTAAAATTAAAAATACAGCCCCTTCACTATTATTAGAATTACAAAATGACAGTGAAGCTCAAATCTCAAGAGCAATGTAGCGGAAAACTATTATGGCAAATTATTCGCGTAAGAATATAATCACAAACGGTCATTTTAATAAACATAATGTTTTAAAGGTCTGGTCCTCTCGCCTTCACAAAAACATAAACGCGAAGGATTTGACAAAGTTGGACGCGCAATTAGTTTTAGTTCCAGCTAGGAAGGGACCGTAACGATTCTAATTACCACCGTTGGATAAATATTTAACAGTGGCATATTGGGCTGTTGGTTGAGAGTAAGAATGTCGAAGCCTCGGGCAGAAACGTGCTATGGCCTTTCTTCTTAGTTTCGAAGCAAATAAATAAAGATGTTTTACGGAGTTGGTTTCGTTCTTATGTAACAAAATATTAACTTTATGCTCATCTTTTGTACAAGACCCAATAATACTTAAATCTATAAAATCAATAAAAGATTCTTCATACATCGTTAGAAATCTGTAACCGTAATTTTTCTTCTTCATCTATATTGTCTACTACCGACGTGCGGTAGGAAGTAGACAATTCAAATCTTTTATTACATCGCAGAAAGGACTAAACTATAACTTGTCTATTTTACGCTTTTCTATTGGAAATCTTGTTTATCAAATCATATTTCTGGACTTGAACCTATAACAAGTGAATATTCGGTGCAGGCAATCAAATCAAAGACAATATTAAAAAAAGTCAAATTATACCATATTCACATTTTTTAAAACATTATTTAATCTATAAATTTATTAAAATAAATCTATAATCCTACAAATAATAATCTACACATTAAGCACTAGTCAAATATTCCACGGATTTGCAATTACAAGGCAACACTGAACACCTAACATAATATTAGGGAGAGCCATGAACCGGGTCGCAAGGGTTTATCCGCAAACCATTAATTGTTCTGTGAAACTCCCCTTAGCTGAATACAGATGAATTAGAAATGAGATACCTGATTCGACGCACTGTTTGTTATCACCACATTATAATTCAGCAGTGAACTGTACATCTTCATCCTGTTTAAGAAATGATCAAATTTCGTAATCAATGCAAATTGAAAATTACCAACCGAGGACCGAGTAGTTTCTTCACCTTGTATAGATGTGAAAGGCGCATTATATTATTCGCTGTATTACATAACAGCGCGTCAGATTGAAAAACGTCGTTGTTTTGTAATGCGTTATAATGCGTTCCCAACATTTAGACTGATTGCAATCCGACTGAAATAACTTACATTGTAATGTAAGAGCAAATCGCGTCAAAGTGCCTAACTACCGTTCCAACCACATACACCTGTATCTATTCCTAAAGATATTTCCAATAATTATTTAAATTAGTTAGTCAGACAATAGAGTCCACCTCTTGCCGTCAGAAATCTACATTATCAAATAATAATGACATGAATAAGATTTACTTAAATAATAATAATATTTCTAATTATATAAATACCTCACCACCCATTAGTTGGAATAGTGTTCACAATATGGGTGAAAGAAATATAATCAACCTAGTGCATCAAAATAGTCAGGGCATGTTAGGTAAAGAATTACAAATGGAATTGTTCATGAGTTGTCAAAATATTGATATACTATGTCTAACAGAACATTGGCTGAGAACTGAACAGCTCATGTTCAATTTCAAAAATCATATAGTTGGTAGCAATTTTTGCAGAAAAAATGCTATACATGGTGGCTCACTAATTTTAATTAATAAGAATATTAAATTTAAAGAACGTAAGGATATAGTGAGTCTCTCTGTGGAGCAAATAATAGAAATGTCATGTATAGAGTCAGAGCAGTTCATAGTTGTAAGTGTATACAGACCGCCCGCCTCATTGTATGATAATTTTGAATTAATACTTGAAGATACATTGAGGAAACTAAATAAAACAAATAAAAGATTATTGATGTGTGGCGATTTTAACGTTAATATGTTAGAAACGTCTGCTATGACTGGAAGGTTAAAAAATCTCTTTTTGTCATTTGATTTAGTCCATCTATTCTTGGAGCCAACTAGGATAACCAACACTAGTGCTACTTGTATAGATAATGTATTCACTGATATTATGCCAATTAATAAATCTATTATTACGAAGTTAGATTCTGACCATTGTGGACAACTAGTCACATTTATAGGTGAATTCCAGCAAACATACATTAAAAAACTTAACATTATTCCGGTAACAAAGACCCGGTTAGAGAAACTAAGAAACAAATTATTAGACAAATTCAATATACTTGTACAGGGTAACGACCCTAATATTCTTTATAATTCTGTATTTAACATATTTTGTAAGGAATTTAATTCAATCTTCACATCCAGGTCGGTTTCCACAGACAAAAAAACTTGCTTCAACAATTGGGCCACTGTTGGTATCCACAGAAGTAGGGAGAAATTATATAATCTTTATTCTGAAAGGACTTATAATCATAGTGAGGAATTTAAAAATTATGTCAAAAAATATTCCAAGCTATTCAAACAAGTTTGTTTTAAAGCTAAATCACTATATTTGAAGAATAAAATTAAAAACTCCAAAAATAAAATTAAAATGACATGGAGTGTAATTAATAAGGAAACTGGGAGAGCTAAACCTCGTAACACCGAGTTTAGCTTAAATATTAATAATATTATTATTAACTCTGATATAGATGTAGCTAGAGCTTTTGAAAATTTCTTCACAGATATACCAGTTTCCATAACGAAAAACTTAAATTCATCCCCTTACATAGCTGATAAGTTACTGCAGGAAGGTGTGCCTGGATGTGGGGATTCATTTACATTTCAATTCGTTGACAGTATGGACATTATAAAAACGTTTAAATTAATAAACATTAAAAATACATGTGATCTCTGGGGAATCTCTACAAAAATACTCAAATCTGTAATACCTGTATTAGCACCCCAGCTAGCTATAGTTTTCAACACTTGTATTAATAGTGGCATATTTCCTGATAAAATGAAACTCAGCAAGATCATACCACTTTTTAAATCTGGTAGTACAGATGACCCCTCAAATTTTAGACCTATTTCAGTACTGCCTTCATTAAGTAAATTTTTTGAAAAATTGATGCTATTACAATTACAAAGATATTTTAAAACGAATAATATACTTCATGGTAAACAATTTGGTTTCACTCGGGGTCGCTCCACTACTGATGCTGGTGTGGAGCTTATAAATAATATTTTTGATGCTTGGGAGAATTCTCAGGATGCTTTAGGTGTATTCTGTGATCTATCCAAAGCATTTGATTGTGTTCACCATGATATTCTTATCAGGAAATTGAGCCACTATGGAATTAATGGTCCTGCTCTTGAATTATGTAAATCATATTTAAGTAATAGGGTTCAGAGCGTTGATGTCAACGGAAAAAGATCTCCTGGATCTGTTGTTACTATGGGAGTTCCGCAGGGCTCGATTCTTGGACCCTTTCTATTTTTGATATATATTAACGACTTACCTTATTTTATAAGGGACAAATGTGAGGTAGTGTTGTTTGCTGATGATACTTTATTAATATTTAAAGTAAAACGACATCAACCATTCCTTGACGATGTAAACCACACTCTCTCAAATATAGTCCATTGGTTTGGCGTGAACAATTTATTATTAAATAGTCAGAAAACGAAATGTATACGGTTCGTGACACCTAATGTAAAGAAAGTTAATGCCAACATCTTGATGAATGGGGATGTCTTGAGCCTTGTGGAGACTACCAAATTCTTGGGAATTACATTGGATCCTAAACTTCAATGGGGTCCCCACATAACTGCCTTAGCAAAAAAGCTGAGTGCTGCTGTTTATGCGGTGGGCAAGATTCGCCAATTGACTGACATTGATACGGCTCGATTGGTCTATTTTGCTTACTTTCATAGCCTTATGAGTTATGGAATTTTGCTGTGGGGTGGTGCTGCTGACATTAATGCAATCTTTGTTCTCCAAAAGCGAGCCATAAGATCTATTTATTCACTAAGCTCCAAACAATCTCTGAGGGAAAAATTCAAAGAAATAAACATAATGACAGTAGCATCTGAATTCATATTTACTAATCTTATGTATGTCCATAAAAATATAGAGAAATTTAAAAAGTTAAGCGATGTTCATGACAAAAATACTAGAAATAGAAATAATCTAGTCAGTCATAAGACCAGGCTCCACAAAATCAGCAAATCTTTTAAGGGTTACTGTATACACTTCTATAATAAAGTTCCCACTCACATAAAAGCCTTAAGTATAAACAAATTTAAATCCACTGTTAAGCGACAGTTGTGTAATAAAGCTTACTATAAAACTTCAGAATACCTAGAGGATAATAAGGCTTGGGAACATAACATAATATAAGTCCCCCAACCGGATGTGCATTGTTTAGTATAGATGTAATAATTCGTTCATTTGATTTCATCGTAGTTGTAAGCAATTTGAGTAAGTCATGCTCGCTAAAACGTCTGTGCTTGCGGCGGCGTCGTGTGCCGGGTCGGTCACTTCCCTGTAACATGGTTGAGGAGGCCGATGGCTGGCACATGCGTCATACTCGTGAACGAGTGCTGCTTGTGTGGACTGGTCTGCTCGATTTGCTTATAATGATAACTTTTAATCACTTTTAAAACTTTTATTTCTATTCATTGCTTTGGTGAAACAGTGTACTGATTCCGCGTTCTGGGCGACTTTACTTACCTAACTCAACCGTACAAAATCACTTGACCAATTACCCTATTCATCATTACTATTCTAAATTATCTATGAACTGCTCTGAATTTAACGCTGCAACCTCTGTATAAATACTGTATTGTAAACTTGTTTTAAAAGAGCAACGCTAGAGTTTCTTGCCCGTTCTTCTCTGGCGAAAACAGCCTTGTGAACCGGGTGGTAGTGGAAAAAAGTGACTGAATCTAAATAATGTATGACATTTCATGGGTTCAATAAATATTTTCATTTCATTTCATTTCATTTCATTACAAGTGGACGCTAACAACAAAAAAATACAAACAATCGTTAGATTAGGTTAGTTTATTTCCATTTTTAATAAACTTTGTATAATATATTTTTATTATATCCAATTTTTTATATTTTACCTCAATCCTAACCTAACCTAACTATCCCTTTTTTTTTTTATTATACCTCAGTATTAGTACATTGCGTTTGTCTTACAATTCCGCTAAACATCGAACGGTGCTTTGTAGAACATATCACGAGTACAATCAGCCTGAATGAAGACGCATTACAAAACAGCGAAGTTTTTCAATTCAAAGCTTTGTTATGTGGATTATATTGTGCGGATTATACAATGCACCTTAGACATAGACCAGATCGAAATTACAAAACGTTACCCGTGATGTAATCAGACGACCTGATAATAGTTGTAGGAAGCCCCTAGATACAAATCTTGTTTATCCGATATCTATTGAATGAACCTAACTGAACAGTTGCCGATGATGATGAGCAAAGCAGCGATATGCACTTTCAATACACCAGAACTTAATACCCAAATGCGCTCATTTCCTAGTCGCATGCACTCGCTTAAGTAGTCGATCAGTACACAAGCATGAATTGAGCATTATTAAGTCTGAACCAATCTGAGTGACGAGAGTGTAATGTGTAATGTGTATCCAATATGTACATCTTGTATGCAAGCATACCACTCAACCGTCTATTCATGGCAACAGCTCGTTACTCCGCAGTTTCAGAGTTATGTCTTGAACGCCATTACAATTGGCTATTATGTGGAATTAAAGTTTGAAACTTTAAGCGCCTTCCGTAGTTTTAATTAGCTATTAAAATGAAATTGAATCCGGTGATTTGTTTGTTAATAATTGATTTTCTTTTCCGTTTATTAACTTGGGCTGGAACGGTTAGCTGTCACAAATGAGATAGGTTGGACGTCCTTAATAAGAAATATATGAGTATATTTTCCAAACTTCTTATTTTATTATCCAACGGATTATAAAAAAATATAGTGTTTGGTGTAGACAACTCCTATTTACGGCTTTATTCATAGACAGTTTTAAAACCTATTTTAATTAACGAATGTTTTGTCCCTTTCGAACGACTTTTCAATTCAGTTTGAGTGAAGAAGACAAAACATTCGATAACTTGTATGGGTTTTAAAACTGTTTATGAATAAGGCCATTAGTCGTCACATTTAAAGTGCTCTTATTGTTGATAGAATCGGGCTCAAAACATGCACTAAGTGTAAAGAGACCTACTTTCTGCCGTGAAAAGTATGTCAATTGATCTAGATAGATATTAAGTGAAAGCAAATAAGCTTCCTTATATTAACAATATTGCTTCTCATCCTAGAACCAATAGCCAAGAAATAAAGCCTTACAATGGCTATCTTATTTATCCTTTTTCTCGATTAAATGAAAAGTAATGTAATTAAGTGATTACTATCAATATAAAGACGTGATTGTCGATTGTTGTCCATTGTCCTCTGTATCTTTTGAAAACAACAAAGTAATAACTCAAGGTTTTTTCATCAAGTAAAGGCAGTATCGAAAGGCTGAAGAAAATAGGCTGTTTTTGTTATTCCTTGCCTGAACGAACATTGAAATGTTTTTAGATCATTCTTTATCGTTAAAATCAGACACGTAAGAGGATTTCCTAAGATTTAATATAAATATGGGTTTTTGTTTCATATAGGGTAAACGTTCTACCAGTCATCCGTC
This sequence comes from Deilephila elpenor, assembly GCA_949752805.1. NCBI lineage: Eukaryota > Metazoa > Arthropoda > Insecta > Lepidoptera > Sphingidae > Deilephila > Deilephila elpenor. The sequence continues at coordinate 6,081,609 of OX457116.1, forward strand.
CTAACGAAGTGTTTTTGTCTTCGATGTTTTGCCAAATTTGTTACTTGTACATACTACCAAGATCTTTGTAATGAAATCTAAGGAGACAGACTTGTCTAGTTTCTAGTAACATTGAAATATGAGTCTTTTTCTTAAGGTAGGCAATCACAACCCACAGGGGGATCACAGTAGCGTTTCTCCTATCGACGATAAAGGGCACATGTCTTATTACAAGTATGTAGTCTGGATTTTATCTGTCTGTTGTTTGTATATCACAATAGGGGTAGGCAGAGGTGCTACCAGGACACTTTTCGCCTTGTATTTTCCGTCCCACGATAATAGGGGCAAGCCTGTCGCCATATCGGACTCAAATTCCTAACTCTGGGTGATAATGAATAGAAAAATCCAATATCACTTTGCCCGGACCGGGATTCGAACCCGAGAGCTCAGCGTTATATTATATATTATTTATAATATCTATTTACATTTTCCATTTTAGCTGTTTTAAAACCGGGTATGCAAACCGTAACTTTATATAAAGAAATAAATATGATATAATTAATAATTGCCTTCATATTTTCTATCTTCTCACGAATTGCGTTACAGGGGGCTAACAACTAATTAAATTTGTAGGTATTAACGAACTTAATTTATTTCATACAAAACATAAAACATTTTGTATCTCTGTATTTACACTAGAAAATTACCAAAGTATTTTTATGTCAGCAATAACCCTGATTCAGTACAAATTAAAGAATGTCTTCGTCCATTGTTCGAGGGAAGAAAAATATGTGTGGGATCGGATTAAGTTAGTTTATAGGTGTCCGGAAAACTATTAGATTATTTCCCGTTATGGACCGTTAAATGTCCGGACACCAGACGTGAACTCATTTCTAATGAGTATAGTTTATTGCTAAAGTAATTACGAGTCCAAGCTATATTTGTTTCTATTACAGCCTTTTCTTTACCCATAAATAATTAGGAAATCGACGGACCATGATAATAAAAAATGCAGAGTATTTCAATTTATAGTTTTCATTTATTTTTACATCTTGTTTCTATTTTTATATAATGTACAATAAAGTAAAATTAACTAAAATTAAAAAACAAAATTGTTTTACAACCAGATCCCTGCTTGTTGTTTCGGAAAATAGAACAATTCTGAACAAAATACTTTTCCAAATCAACATACTTTTATTTTATTGTGAATTTAAATTTTACTATAAAGTCAATGTTACACTTCCTACAGAGCGCTTGAAATAAAACAAAATAAAAGGAAGAAGAACTTACCTATATTAAGATCGCAAAATGAATACCTATATTTCCTCAAATTTATAACTTTCACATTAAAATCCGAGTTACATGTTTGTCTATCTGTTTTATCGATTTTTTATCCGTTACCGCCACATCAACAAAAGTTACAAACATATATAGGATCAAATCCGCAAACCTCCGCACCTTACTGTCATCTTAACCTCTGCACCAATCCTTCGAAAGTTTATTTCATTATTCTCCGACATACCCCAAAAACTCAACATCCTTATTACACAAATAAATACATGATATAACGATACCGTACACATATACTTACCGTGTTTTATTAAGAAAAGCGTGGAGGATCACTCCAGGCAATGTTTTAATAGGCCCGACCCCGAAAAGTAGAATAAACAAGATGTTCTTTGACTTCTACACCCACGGAGTTCTCATGTCGGCTCTGTATTTACGTAATGTACATCAGTGTGTTAAAATGTTGGTAATATCCTTATACCGCTTTTAATATACTTGAGTCGACTGGAATATTTGTCCGACCCCTATAGAGCTATTTTATATTCTAAACCAGCACATAACATTATTTGCAGATGATAGTACTATAACGATACCATGCATGAATAAAGAAAATTACAACTCAGACATTAATAATGCTTTAACTTCAATAATTAAATGGCTAGAGAACAATAATTTAAAGATCAATCTTGATAAAACAAATATAATGCATTTTACACAAAGGGGATCTACCATGTCTAATTTAAACACACTTTATAACAACAAAAAGATCAATGAGGTAGACCATGCAAAATTTCTGGGTTTAATAATAGATAAGAAACTTAATTGGAAAGCACATACAGAAGCATTAATTAAAAAAATTAGCAATTCATCATATGCAATTCACAAATTGGTTCCCATTCTTAACGTTGATGCTCTTATAACAGCATACCACGGTCTAGTCTCTTCTAATTTAAGATATGGGATAATATTTTGGGGCAATTCTGCAAATAAAGAATTAATTTTCAAAGCACAAAAAAGGTGTGTGAGGGCTATGTTTGGTTTAAAAGCCACTGATAGTTGTAAATCACATTTCAAAAAAAGTAAGATCTTAACGCTCCCATCTATTTATATTTTAGAAGGTGCAATGTTTGTTAAGACTAACCCTCACCAATTTCTACGAATGGCTGATATAATCATTCGCAATAGACGCGACAATAGTAGACTTTGTTTACATAAATCCAAAACCACCTTAATGAACAATAGTATATTTTGTTTGGCACCAAAAATATTTAATAAGCTTCCTGTACCATGGAAAGAACAAAGTACTACAAAATTCAAAAATACTCTAAAGCAATTTTTAATAAACAAAGCATACTATACTATTAATGAGTTCTTTAATGATAAGATTGAAAGCTGATATATTATATATTTCATAGATAGTTATATTATTTGTTTTTGTTGATTTCGTTGAATTTTTTATAAGATAGTATAAAGTTAATTTGATACATATATTAAGAAAGTTTTTTATTAGATAAGTAAGTGAAGAATTTGTTGTTGATTACTTCTATTATTGTATAGTTTTAATTATTACCTATTATTTTATATTTGTACGCCTCTGTGGCTAAACATGACAGTATCTATGTTTTGTTATGTAACACCTTGCACGCTTATGTGTGTATACTCATGTTCATACAAATAAAACATCTTTATCTTTATCTTTATCTTTATCTTTATCTTTATCTATTCTGTATTTATGTTATTGAAAATGGTCTTTGTGTGGTAATATCTTATTTTTATCAATATCGGATAATTTTCGTTTGAGTGGGCGAATGTATAGTGCCAATTGCGTAGGCGGCCTTAATCATAGACAGTTTTAAAACCTATTTGTTATCAGATGTATGTCTCTTTTGAACAACTTATGAATTAAATTTGAGTGAAGAAGACAAAACATTCGATACCTAAATAGGTTTTAAAACTGTCTATGAATAAGGTCGTTTGGGTTTAAACTAATTGGTGTTACCTTTAGTTTCTATACTGGTAACTATATTCATAACTAATTACCTATAGTTTGTACGACGAAGTAGGAAAATATCGCGGGAAAAACTGCGGACTTGAGAGTCGTTATTAAGAATTTAGAAGTGAAGTTGACAAATGAGTTAGTAACTCGATTTACGCAGTATAATGGACTAGAGCCTAAGCGTTATACCAAAAATAATATAAAGCGCGACCTTTACCATAGAAGCTAATTTCAACACACTATGATTTCACCCACCTGAGTTCACTACTCTACAAAAACGTTAACATAAAATAAACAATTAAACCAATTGAAACAGCAACAAACATACCATGTTTACAAAACATTAATAAAATGAAGTAAAAATGTGTAACAACAAAAGTAACTATTAAATGAGCAAAAATGCCACGAGCGATGAATTTATTAAGCCCAACCCACAGGCGAGCAAATAATCCTGTGCCACCGAAACCAACAATAATATTATAATATAATAATAATATTGTAATGTATACAAATACCAATTGCGAGGAGTTTTTCTAAACGCCGTGGGTGTACGTATTCATGATCGATGAACGCGTGGGAAGACCTCTGGATCGTTAGATTATTTTAATATTTGCTTTTGCTAATGAAACAATTGCTATTTTGAGAAGGTATTACCGTAAAGATAATTGAGCAGGACGTGCAACTGTGTCAAATGGCGAGATAATCGTCAGTCACCAATAGATGTTTGTGTGATGCACAGGTATTTGTTTCGGGTCTAGGTGTTTGTGAGACCGAAAAGTCTCTCGTAGTTTCTGGTACCCGCGACACAAGACTCGATCTTAGTGTGGTGTCAGGACTATGTATGTGACTGTTGGGTGTATTTATTTATCGTCATTCATACAAGTTATACGTATACAATAATATTAGTAAGTACAAAAAATCATTTAGAATTCTCTATGACCACCGCAACTATTCTTAGAATGGAATAAGATATTAAAAAGCATTTTTTTATTGCGATGAATAGCGTGACGAGCATACCATTCGCCTGATGGTAATCGATACGACCGCTAATGGACAGTAGCAAAACCAAACACCATGATTGAAATAAAACCGTAAGCCGTGGTCCGCCCCGTGACCACGAAAGCTGTAAAGTAATCGAAACGTCGGGAAGTTAAAAAATGTAAAAATTAAACCAAATCGCGATAAAATCTGTAAAAATAGTTTTATTTCAATGTGTAACATTCGCGTAAATCTAAGAAACCATTATGCAAACACCATGAATTACAAAGCAATGCTTGGCATTCCACTCCACTCGCCATCCTGAGACATAAGATGTTAAGTCTCATTATGTCCACCAGTATTTACTCTGGCTGCAATGTCCTTTAAACCGGAACACAACAGTGCATTTACACTGCTGTTTGGCGGGATAAATAGACGTTGCGGTGGTATCTACCCAGGCGGCCACTTACATATGAGAGACCAATACTTCTAAAGAAATTAAAGTAAACTGTATACGAAGAGACAAGCATTAACCTGACTTTATAAGAATGTAAATAATTACCTCGTGGTAACTTGTAACTGCCACGTTAACATTTTATGAATCGAGGAGATTTACAAGCTCGTCGCATTAAAATCTTGGAGCAGAGTTTATGTTTTATATAATGTACATTTTATCATGCCGAGATATTTTATAGCTGGTCATTGGGTTTCTGAATTATTATTGTAAAAATACATGATTACAATTTTTTAAAAATCATACGTAGTCATACGAAGCAATATTTTTGAAATTTTATAAATCATTTCATAAATTAAGAAAAGAAAATTACTTACATTGTTTTAAAATTGTTTTTTTTTTATTGATCAAAATCACGCCACAATTGTGCAAGGAACTCCAACCTTTTCATGCATACTCGTTAAATATAAGTAACACGAAATAAACAACAAAAATATTACGTCAAAAATCTCTACATCCTTTTCTATTCATGAACAAGTTTGCATTTTTCTTCCGATCTATTGTTAGTTGTCGAGAGCTTGCGCGCTATGACACTCGACAATCTTCAAGGCTCTTGACAGAAATAACTCCACATTTTTATACATATAATAACAGGAACTTTTCCCAAAGTATAAAATCTATAAAAGGCGCAACTCGTTTTACAACCATTCCGCGGCAGGGAATTTATCATATTTTTATTTATGAAAGCAGTAACTTTAATCTCTTTTAAAGTAGCTTTTGTTACGGCTAAGTAAATATTCGTCTCGAGATTTTTTTAAGAGCTCAATAAAATTCTAAGTAGTCTGAAAATATATAAAAAGTAGTTTTTAATACAAGCCCGCTAAGTCTTTCCAGCTTGCAGTCATGAATAAGTAACAGTGGTAGGGAGACTTGGAATGCATAAAATTGGTAGGTAAGTGAAACGGCCATTAAGAAACGTAAGCGGAACTTTCAGTGGAAATGAAAGGTAGAAAAGATAAAATACTGCGAAAAGAGATTTGTATTGTCATTTTCGTTTTAAAATGTAAAGGTACACAAAGGAAGACAAGACTTTGAAGTTTTAGCAATTTAGTAGACATGATGAAACAGACTAGATATTCCACTGGGAGGGAAAGTATTAAATATTTCTCCTTGTGCTTAATTAGGACATCGCACTGCATCCACTTTTATAAAAATGTTAATGCCATGAAAATGATTTCTAAATGCACTAAATCTTATATTACCTTATTAAAATGTCATTATTTTTCTCTAGCACTCGGTTCAGACAGTTTTTACCAACGAAGAAAGGGCAAGAAACTCTAATGTTGTTCTTTTCATCAGTATATACAATCGGTGATTATAATAATAATCAGCCGCTTGGCTCCTTCAGAACAGCTCCTTAATCATTTACCAGCTAAAGTTCATATTTCAAATAAAAATATTGAATAAACATAATCAAATTATTAGCTAATTGAACGATTTGTTTCTCGTCGTTGGGTATTAAAGACATTTACACCCGAATACTCAAACGCCTTTTTAATATTAAGTTGCACTTTACTACCCACGTCCCACTTAATCAGTACATTTAAGAGGGACTTGCGTAGATAAGTGCAACATCATATTTAAGTAGTGTTTGAGTATTCGGGCGTTGATCCCACAACACTGAGACCCGAAGCAAAGCACCTATAGCTTAAATAAATTCGCTCTACCACTTCACCGCCTTAATATGTTTGCATAGAAAAATATCCAGACGGAACGCGAAGACCAACGCTAGGTGTTAAATACAAATAATTTTAATAACAACATGAGTTCAAGTGATCTAATTTTGGAGTCTCACATCGGTACGTGTAGACGCAGTTTCAACAATTCAACAGTTTCTCTCAATATTTGCCTTCCTAAACGATGTTTGTGAAGTAATTCTTGTTTTCGTATGACGTATGTTTTCATAGACGTCTTGTTCCACAGTTCATTGTTTCTTCTATATCTCGCGGTAGCTCACTGCAGAATACAAATATTCTGATTTTGTTAAATAAAAAAACTACAGTCGGGATCTTCGTGCATTTTTACTACAGCTGTCTGTTGTAAATTCTGTGTAACATCATAATTGGACACCGGGGTTACAATCTGCATACTAAGATAATTTAATGCAGTTTCTGTTTTCTGTAACCAACAACAACACAATGAATTTGAAAATTTAATTAACAACTCGTCTAGGTACGGCGAACATAAACCAATGCATGGTGACAATGTATAGTGATATTTTTCTTTATAATAAGATACACATACAAATCAATTTATATTCTCAATGAGACCATTTCAAAGCAAAATACACACAGGACCTCGCCCCTATTACTATTAAGGGTACTATCTCGAGACGGCCTAATATAAACATTGTTTTGCCGTTTGGACGCTCTGAATTCAGACCTTATTCGCTACAAGGTTATTAATAAAGCTCGACAAAAAAAACACCAATGTCGTCATAGATATGTAAGTGTAATTAGATTTAGTAATACTCACAACATCAGCAATACCAATATTGCAATATTTAAATCAACTTTAAATCGCTTTTTTCAATACATTATCCGAACATTTACGAAATAAACCAAAGCAAGTTTGCAACTTAACAATAAAATGCTTTTACCGTTTAACCAATAAGTACCTACTTTTATGTATGTATTTGTATGATTGGTAGTCTGTTGTTCGGATGGTTCATCAACTTATTACAATCCCAATGCGTAGGGAAAGCTTTACTTCACATTGCATTATAGAAAATTATGACTATCTTTATTACTTTGGCAGAATACAGAATCGTAAACTGATAAATTTTATTCATCGATGTTAATTTTTGGCATGAAAGCGTGATATTTTATAACACTAAGGGGGAATTTTCAGGCAATGAAAACTGCAAACTATATTGTTTTTTTATCCAGCACCGTCGCTATACTATCTGAAATACAAATAACTCATTATAACTTCACAATATCGGAAACCTAATCAAAACATTTCACATCCACCACGGATAAGTATTAAGTATATGGATCAACTGAAAATTTTCCAACATCACTATATAAAGTCCTTTACAAATTCTAGTCACAACTCGCAAACAGAACCAAAACAAAATCGATTTCTTTGCGCTAAGAAACGCCTATTCCGATGCAAGATACAGGAGCGTTGTAAAATAAAATTTAAAACACCGAACGGTATGAAACTCTCACATTTTGCGTTTAACTAGCTCAGTGAGGAGTAAAGATGAAATATTTGGCAGATCGCCCGATACCCAGCGCTATAAGGAACAACCATTATAAATCGCTCGTAATAAATATTTTTTCTTATTTATTTGCGGGTATTCCTACTTTCTACACAACTTAACCTATTAATATCAAAATACTCTTTGTTAAGGTATTGTTACAAGGTTTTTGAATCGGCTTACATCTAGTACCTACCATATTTTAGAACTTATTTTACTAATGAAGATGTAATGTGAAAATAAAGGTTTTAAGTGTAGTTTAAAAGATAGTGGTCTTATACGATGACCTTACAGTACCAGAAACATCACGATCTATTTAACAGGGATAGTAATCCCTACTAGTATTATAAATGCGAAAGTGTGTGTGTATATATGTACCGCTTTAAAAATAAATTATAATAAAAATATTATACATATGTATTATGTAGCTTTCTATGATATTTTTGTCAAATGGATCACAATTCAATTTATGACCCATAATAAATATTGGTTCCACAACTGTACGGAACATTTTACATGACAAAATGATTGAAACGTACAGGAGAAATCCGATTACAAGCGAATGTTGGAAATATCCGGATATATGTGTCCCTAAGTATAAGGTATCCAAAATATCCGAGTATTCGTAATATCCGAGGGTGGTAAAATAAGAGCCAAATAAAAGGCAATTTCACGTAACACTTGTGACTGATTAAATATCCCGAGATTGATAATTTCGAAAGGATCCCGAGCAATACCCTCATTGCTATTAAGGTTCTAAAGAGATACCTCGTGAATTGTTTCAAGGTAAACTTCTCTGAAATTTCATTAAATTGTTAATCGCTTGGGAAAAGCATTAGTTGGGGCGTTACCCAGTTTTCAGGTGACAGCCCCTGACACAAAGTTACATATTTACAAATAAATGGCAAATATATTAATAAGTGTATTGTTTTTCGTATTTTCAACTTGTGTTTTTAATATTGAATAAATAATGTTTTTAAAGTGATATACATTTTCCAAAAATCCAATAGATTCTTTGCGTGTAGAAATATGCTCGAGTTAAAAACAGTCTGAAGACGAGTAGCGTTGTAAATTGACTCCAATATGATAATTATGAAAACGTTATTACTGTATGAATTACAGCCTCCGGCACGTTTTCTGCGATGAGCTTCTAAGAAACTTGTTCTTAAATTATAACATATATATAATTTAAAGACAAATTATAACGCCCAATTAAAATACATCGCATTTTTAGAGAGAAATGGCGCAATTACAGTGACAATTAAATATCTACTCATAATTATCCTTCATTTTGTTTTTATAAAAGGCTTAAGCCAGTAAGAAAAGTGCTTTTTAAATTATGCATATTGTCATTGTTAATCATATAAATCTTAATGAATAATCTATATAATTATTTTATATATTATTTATTATCATTATTTTCCAACTAGATATATAATGATATTATAACTAGATATATATAGGATAATACCTATCCAAAGATTTCAAGGCTGACATATTTACTTTGGTAGACCTACTATACATTCACTATTTTGAAATCTAATCCTATACGTTAATTAATAAATCTTGCATAATATGGAAAGCCGCAAAAAATCTAGTACATCTGTATTTAAATAATTCTTCTTACTTGAAGTCCTTCTATACCACTGAAAAAATATATAAAACTGCACAATACTCTTCAGCTCCACTGATTCACGCAAAGTCTTACTAAACAGCACGCATTCTGGGATTCTAAGGCAGTGTGTAAGAATCCAGGCAGTGTTTTAGGGCAGGTTACACTCATCTTAGTCGGTGTTATTAGGACGCCTCTAAGACTTAACGACCGCGCCGTCGCCTTTATCAAGAACCACCTGGGACCCGCCGCTCGCCGCTAACATGCTCGTACTTAGATGCTGACTTGTACGTAGATTTTATTCTTGTGCAGAGTTTTGAGCTGGTACGTTTTATTTTATAAGAAACTGTTTTCAATACTATTTTAATAAAGATTTCCGTATTTGCCGTAAAAACGCGGTATGTACATAAGGTGATAGCAGAATAAACTTCTTTCGTATCTTCCGAACTAGTAGAAATGGGCGATAGATTTTGTCGAATTAAAAGATACTTAGTTGTCCAAAAAAATCCAATATAGCCTTATATTTTTTTATAAAAAATGTACACCGCAGAAATATCCCCCAGGTATTTCATGTTCTATACCGGGTATATCCAGACTGCGACCGACTGCGACCAGAAAAAAATCGACGATTTCTATTTAAAATTTTAACTTCCGTCGTGTTTGGGTGGTAAATACGTAGTTTTTTTCTAAAATATTAATGCACTACCTTAATTTTTTACGATGCAATGGTATGCAAGATTTTAAATTGTATTTTAGCAAAGCTTATGTATTTACCACCCAAATTCGATGACACTTAAAATTTTTTTGAAAAAAATTGTTGCGGATGCCGAAGACCGGGCGAAATGGAGGAGACTCAGCTGGAAGGCAGACCCTGGCACCGCCCGGGATAACGCCTAAGGAGAAGGAGTGTCTGCAGGCACTGCAACTACCACCTGGCTTAATTTTCTTTCGTAGTCTGAATAACTCTGTCATCTGTATATAGAGTTTATTCAATGTAACGAAACAGCCTGATGTTTATTGCAGTCATTATCATATTCACAACCATTTCACACGAAACAAAAGCTGCGACCATTTATATCCACCCGCGATTTTATATCATTAGTATATTCATAATTTACTGTTACACACACAATATTTGTATGAATAACATGGGATAAACAAATTCCATAATAAAATATGTATGACATAATAAATAAATATGTATGACATCCTATAATACACCGTTTTTATAAACGATATAAAAACGGTGTATTTTAGGATCGGGTTCTTTATCTTTTTGAGTAAATATTTCTTAGGTTCCTGTGTAGTATGCTTAATGGTAAATCTTTCAGTTTCTGCCAAACAACCTAGCTATTAATATTTCGAAAAGATTAGAATACATTACTCGCTGGTGGATTAATTATCTTTTTGGATGACCTTGAATTTACCATCAAGTTCATTTAGTTCGCGCAAGCTTTTACTGATGTTTTCTACGCGTTACTGCTCTGTAGGGTGTAGGCTAGCTCCAAATCAATACTGAAAATGATCGCGGTACCGTGTGACTCTTCTAGGCCAGGTGTGGTAGGTGTACGTCTGCAACACAATTGGTCACGAGATAAAAATACCCCTAATACTAACATAGGCAGTAAATACATTTTACTAACATGCTATGGATTCATTGAATTAAAAATAAAGGATATTTTATTTTATTTAGTCAATTTATCTTGTCAGCATTTATAAATATTAATACTATAAGCCCAAATTTATTAATCTCGCTATCCAAAAACGATCAGTTCAGTAATTTCTTTTGAATTTCAAACTAAAAGTAACAACAAAAATGAAACATCTGCTGAACCATACACCTTGTACACAGTCAATTCTGCAAGGAACATAACTCACTTGGTGTTGCCAGCTCGCATAAACGAGTTAACAAATAAAAGCGTCGCATTCACAGCCTTACAGGATTTAGCTCGCGACAAAAAACGTGGAATTGTGAAAGGAAAATTAATGACGTGTGCATGCTTCCTTCAATAGAATTCCGTTTGATCTTCGCGCGGGACGGAACGATATATTATTGTAATTATGTTACACGAGTTTGAGAGTTGAATGTAAGTTTAAATTTTGCGTTGGGGATTTCATTCGAAAAATACTGCACTAACTACTGCGTTTTTAAAGTTATTTACATGTTTTATTTATTTCAATCTCTATTACGACACTCGTCTACTGTAAAAAAGTTGATAATCTGTCAGGCAAATTAGTTTAGTCACCAGCAGATATTCTATTTCGACGGCACTGCCCTTATTTCATCACTTAGAGTTTAAAAAAATCTCAGTAGCTTAATTCCCACCAACAAAATAATTTCGTAATAAATAAATGAAGCCAAACTCATTGTACAGACACACGATGCTTTTAAATATTAAAAGTCAAAAGCTGAATATTACACATATTGGAATACGCATTGCAATTGAAAAGCTCATTATAATTCATAAATATTCCCGTCAATTAACATCGCGTCCGAAAATGCACAACTGGGAAAAAATAATCAGAGCATTAATTTAAATCTCGCGTAATAACCCGCACGAATTCGTAAATCGGAACGAATGGCGTACAAAATGAGTCCTGCATTTACAATTCCACGAGCATCGCGTGTAATCCCCACATCTACACGGTAACGACACCCACTGATCGCTGCGATGCCACTCATCGCTCCAGTTTACATCGCTGTATGAATTTTAGGCGTACTGTTCACGTAGCGTTATTTCATCGACGTTCTTCTCTAACTTGTATGGTTGCGTGCAGCTTGCGTAGACGCAAACGTAGCTCTGTAGCATTGAATATGCAATACGCACTAACACTACATGCGGCCGCGCGCGTGAAAAAGTTTTTCACGGTAAAAATTCCGCTTTATAAAATGAAAATACTAACAGGAATTTGTGCCCGATATGGCGATAGGATCGCCCCCTATCACATCATGGGACGGAACATATGAGGCGAAATGTGGGTGTCGGTGGCGCCTCTGCCTACCCATTCTGGGATAAAGGCGTGAGTTTATGTATGTATGTATGTGTAGGTATGTAAATACTAACAGTCTTCCTCGATAAGTGAACTATCCAACACTAAAATATATTTTTTCTTCGAACTTAGTGGCAAGCAAGCGTCATGTCTTCGTGGAAAGAACTGCGTTTGTTTATATTTGGGCAGCAAGCAAGTGTAAAAAAATGGCAAATGCTAAAAGCCTGATTATTATATGACGCTCCGTGGATAGGAAGCCCTTACTGAAAGTTGTACCTACAAATATTACACAAACTCTGTGCTATTTGGTGATTTTAATTACTAGTCATCTCGGTTGAATAGTCTTTTGAAGTGGTTATTTAATTTTTGTATTACCAATTTGTCAACAATCAAAAGTAATGTACTGCTACATACCACTGTTTTAAATTGATTGTATTATTTAAATTAAATTAAAGGAAAAAGTGCCTACTTTTTCCTTTATCTCATCAACATTGTTTCTCCGTCGTGGCGCAGTTGGTTAGACGCCGGCTGTGAAACGAGAGGCCGCGGGTTCAACGCCCGCACAGAGAAAAATGTTTGTGAGTCCCATAAATATTTGTCTCGGGTCTGGGTGTTTGTGAGACCAAAAAAATTCTCTCGTAGTTTCTGACACCCACGAGGCGAGACTTAATTGATCTTAATGTGGGGTCAGCACTATGTATGTGAGTGTTGTAAATTTATTTCATAACACAAAGTTTCTGTAGGAACTCATAATATGTTAACGTAAAAAAATACATCCAAAATAACCTAAAAATACTTCAAAACTCAACATATACAAACGCGGGTACCCAAACATTATCATAGCTTGTAATGAAAAATGTTGCAGCTTGCATCTAATACAAACACAAAACGGCCACAAACATAATGCCTCAACATCGCCACTCTTCAGTCTTTGATGCAAACTTGCTACGTTATCCTTTGTTACTGTACCAGTTAACTACTACGCAAGTAAACTGGCAATGTGAGACAGTTGTTTACTTCTTGGAAAGTCTGTGCCCCTAGCCGGAACATTTTGAAGTATCGTTTAGTAATACTCGTATATTATCGTAAACGTTTCCTGCTGTCATATTTTAGTTCCAAATACACTCACAATGGCGCTGTTTAAATTCCCATACAAAATTTTACTATTACTATTCTATGACGATACTGCAAAATGTTCCGGCTAGGGGCACTGGTTTGTCTTTAGAATCATTTGATACTAGTCAGCTTAATTTACATGGACGTTTAATTTTACTATCATTACGACCTTTGACCTTCTTCGGTGCACTCTGACATAGCCCTCTTAACTTTTTCATATTTATGGACATGAAAAAAACTATGTTTTCTCATAAAGAACCTAATTACGAAAACCAACGAGAATAAAGTACGTAGGCCTGTCCATTGATCACGGTCAAAGATAATTGTAACACTGATTCATATCTAAAACCCACAGAATCAAAATTTAATCCAGTAGAGGTCTGTATAGGATATTGATGAATTATTTAAGGGTACCCAAACTCAAACACGGTTGCTTTAATTTAATTATTGCATCATTACGTGCGCTTAAATTATCCGATGATAATTAATCGATAATAAAATCGATTAATTTAATATAATACATCATTAGATAGAGTTTTCATATATTTTACGTGCAATGTGCATCCTACTACAATTCTTCCATCACTAAATCAAAAAAAGACCGGTCCAATATTGACAGGTGTCTGTAATTTCCCAGTTGTTTCGTAGTATATTCGGAAGCAGAAGTAATCAGTTTTCAAATCGATTTACATTCCGAATTTACTAAGTATCGATCATAATAGATCTCACACAAAGGCTTTGTCACATCCCTTGGATTAAACTCCACAGTGGACCGAGCAATTTATTACTAGCAGGAGCCGGCAGACGTATGAATATGGATTATCAATTATACGTAGAACTCCGGCATTAATCGACGCAACTACCATGCGGGTGATAGATGAGGACTAAACAATAACCGCGTTAATTAAATTGTGAGGATGTTTCAAGAACCAATAACGAGCATTATCTGACTATATTTACGTGAGTTTTAAAATATAATGCTAATTATGTGTAATCAGCATAATCAGCCCGTTGCAGTCCACTGCTGGATATAGGCATCTCCCAAGGTACGCCACAGCACCAGTACATCGCATAAAACCTCAAAAAGCTTTCGAACACAATAATATGAACTTGTGCAAATAAAAACTTCTTGGAAAAATAATGGATGTCGGCACTCACATTCGTTATTTTGATATGAATCAGGTCATATTTCGGCATATACAGGGTATATCAAGACCGCGACCGAAAACGAAGCCAGGAGGTAGTATTAGTGATATCAAACACAATGCAAGTAAAAATTTTACAAAAAAAATCGTCAATTTTTTTTTTGTTATTTTTTACATATCGTCGTATTTGCGTGATTAAACATAGTTTTTCTAAAATAATGACGTACATCGCTTAATTTTTAAACACGCAATGGTACGTGAGGGTTTATAAATTACTATTTTTGCAAAAACTAGGTATTTACCCCTCAAAAACGATGATTTTTAAAGGATTGAAAAAAAAACCGTCGCTTATTTTGCAAAATTTTTAGCAGCATTGTGTCTGTAGCCGCTAAAACTACCACCTGGCTTCGTTTTCGGTCGCGGTCTTGATATACCCTGTATAACCTGATTCTATGTCTGAAGATTCAGGTCATAATAAAATAAACTTATATAGGCTTCCGATTCCTCATAATAACTGGCTGGAGGCGCGTTTTAATTGCAGTTAAAGTCGAACCAATCAGGCCGCGTCTTCGCTTAGCAATATTATGGAAGGCGGATAGGAAGGAAGTCAAGACAATCAACGTTAAAAGCGCTATTGTCAATGTTAATGAAAACCCCGGCAGATATAAACTTTGTTTTGGGCCATTGTTAGCGAGTGTTCGCTGCGACTTTCGCGATTCTTTCCGACCCAACTAAGTTATTATAACTTAGTCCGTTTTGTGATGTAGTTGGTGTATTTTTGTACATGGTAGTCCCGGAAATCGATCGTACTACATTGTATTGTATTGTATCAGCCCATATACGGCCCACTGCAGGGCACGGGCCTACTCTATAATCGAGAGTACGATTGAGAGCGGTTAAGCCATATAGTCCACCACGCTGGCCTAGTGCGGGTTGGCGAACTTTACATACCATAGAAAGTCTTACAAATTGCTATGGTGTGCAGGTTTTCTCAAGATGTTTTCCTTCATCGTTAAAGTGCGTGGTGATTGACACACATACACACATGACTCCGAAAAGTCAGAGGTGTCTATCGAACTATAAGTTCCTGTAAATCCTATAATATTTCTTTAACTGAAGATGGAGCCGCAGTGGTCTATTACTACGTTATCTGCCTGTTTTTGACCAATGCTGCACTTGTCAGGGCATTAGACATCTTGGTAAACAATGGTGGCTGGTTTCAACAGACCGCTGTAAAAATCTTTATGGCCGATGCCTGCTGAGAATAAAAATTCTTGAGAAGTAATAGGAAAAATATAACTTACAGATTAATAAACCCCTTATATTGACGGTCAGATACAATATTGAATAAAAAGCAGTTCATTTATTACGATTTATCAATGTTATACATTTCCCAAATGTTTCGATTTTAATTCAATTGTATTTTTGTGCTCCGATAAGATATTTTTTTCAGAAACTCATTAATTTACCGGGGGATAAACGTAGCATTGTAAAAACCTTGTCTGGCGAATTTAATCTCGATTTATAGTGTTTTTATTACAGATTCTTCTCAGCGATGAAATTTCGTCTAGAAAAAACGTAAAATGGAATCTGTTGATTTATTTTGTCTGGCTTTATTTCATAGATTTAAAATCGATAAAAAAAAACAACGATACTGACAAAAACATTACAAAATAATATCTTCATCTCTCCTATACTGTGAACTACGATGTACAGACAATTTGCCAAGGCTTTTGGAAATACAAAAAAACATGCTATATTCCAAAATTAATCACCATCTTGTTCCCCTTAAACCGCATACCACAGACGTCTAATCATTTAATTCTGAATTATTGATCATAGGTCTCTCCCAATGACTATTTGGCGGATATTACGAATACTGGCCATACTTGTCAGGTTCATTCGCAAGCGTAGAACGAAGTAGTGAGTCTTCTAATTACGCCACCTTTTCGGTGTTTATTACCCCATCGGCCCATTGCCAGGGCTTTTTTATTGGCTAGCACGATGCACCGCGAGCAGGTAAACTTGGCTTTAATTCAAGAAGCTGTTACTTAGATTTCCTCACGCTCTAAAATGTAGGACAAATTCAAATAGGCGTATTTGTAGCCATTACATCTCATCCACACGGCAGTCTCCGTAGAGATATTTAAATAAATAGAATAAAATGTAGGTATCCCATTTGCTATTCCTAGTTCCCCGCTCCAGCTTCTTTGCCTTCCCAACACGTAGTGCTGCCAACATGTTTACTTTATAACTTAGCTTCCTGATGGAACGCGATAAATTTTACTTTAGTTTCGAGTTTGAATTAAATAACAGCAGATAATGCTGGCGCTAGTGACACTCGCCGGCGTCCTGTACGAGGAATGCAATGTTAGGATTTAGAGGAAATATTTTAAGATAATTCTTGAAGTTTTAATAGCGTATCTAATATTAATTAATGTTTATTTTAAAGTGATAACAATAATTATTTTACTCCAAACATGATCGCACTAAAACTGTGCATCACAAAAGTGCAAACTAACTAACCTCTTGTTTAAAATTGTATTTCTTCAAACTCACCTCACAGTTTATTAATTATTTTCTACTTTAAAACATTACAATATATTGTGATACAATTCACCGAGCACAACCATTATTGTTTGCAATTAAAGGAAAGCGAAAGATCGCTTAATTTTAATTCGATTGCTGTGTTTTACGTGATTGAGTGCGGGCCAGATTTCGAGGTCAATGCAATCAGTAGTAAAAGGTCTTTGTGTGCCCAGTAGCAGCCATTACCTTAACTAATGTTTATAGCTATTACACGACTTGGGATGCTCTTGGTACAGGGTCTATTTATACTAGCACAGCTTCGACCTAAAAAGGAACAAAGCAAATTCACCCTTATCGTAATGCACATGTGAGTGAGACGTCCTTAATAAGTCATTCATAAATACTTACCCAACAAAAAAAGGAAAAGTAAATTGTTTATTATAATTTATTTTATTAAACAACAGAAGTAGGTAGCTTATTGTAGGTCAGTCCGGTTACGCGCTAAGATTTACGACACGCGTCATACGATTATGACAGAGGGCCATTTTTCTCTCCCATTACAGTGACCACTACAATTAATGTACCCGAGTTACGAAACAAATTCAACTGTGGTTTGTTTACGCATTTTACGTTCTGACGTCATAGATCATACAATTTATGCCACTGCTCGTATATTCCGTGATAAATCAAAGCGTATTGGAATGAATTCCATTAGAGAAAATGTCGTGGGTGTCAAGCGTGACATCATTGAATGCTCAGACTTTTGTAGTATTCTATTAACGCGCACAAAGTTATTACTTAGTGTGGTAATAGGTTATAGTTGTTCATAAACAATTAATTAATATTTGATAATAATGTTTGTTACAAACAGTAGACACCAAGTAAACACTAAGGCGTAAAAAATACTTAAACACACACGAAATGTCAGCAATGGGAATGTCTTTCATCGCATTTTCCTCTAAATAGGGTCTTGCGAAATATGCTTTTACTTTAATGAGCACAAAAAATCATAATTAATGTAATACTAAAATAAACGAACTAGTTCTACAATGCTTAACTAACTCAACTGACACAAGAAATAATTAAAAAGCTAAAAAAAACTATCGAATTGATTACCTCCTCTTTTGAAGTTGGTCACAAATAATAATGGTAGGAAGTCCACAGTTATAACAATTAATTCTTATAGCTAACATCATTTGTGTAGTCTTAACTCATAATATACGTAAATACACCCATGAGTCTTCGATGCCGCCCAGAAGCAGACCCTCGATACCATTATTAAATATTTATAGATTTCACATCATCGACACAAATAATATATGATTTATATCAAAACCTTTCCTAACTTCATTCGTATCTCATTTCACGTACACAAACCCCTCCAAAAAACATGTGTTTTCATAAGATGTCTTATTATTGCACATACCTTGTGTATATTTAAACCTCATTACTCGTGCTCTTTGTTGGCAGTCGCGACTTACCATGTGATGAACGGTTCCTTTGTGCCGCTGTCGAGTTATTTATACCCTTTGTGTATTTTTCTCAAAATTCTTCTTGGTATGCGTTTGTGAACACTTTTGTGTCAATATTTAACGACCTTCTTGATAAATAATAATGATAATTAGAAATTTTATTTTACTGATGTTTCATTTTTAAAGTAGCGTTCCTTCTGATCTAAGGTCGATCAAAACACACTTTTTCAACATTATAGGTCAGGACTTGAGGGTAAATGATGTTAGGAGTAAAATAAGCAGAAGATCTAGCAAAGTGACCAAGATTGGGAACAAAGGGCAATTTGGCACTGGTCGAAACTGTCGGTACCATCTACAGTTACAGAAAGTCCACTGCTGAACGTAGACCTCTGAAAAAGCCTTATATTGTGACCTGTTGGAAGCAGCCTGCGTTCATACGTACTATTCACTAGGCCAGCGTGGTGGACTATATGGCCTAACCACAATACAATCGATTCTCTCGATTGTAGAGTAGGCCCGTGCCCTGCAGTGGGACGTATATGGGCTGATACAACAACTACAAGTAATAATTATATTCCAGCTTAAGTATTGAATTCATAAATCAACTTATTTGACTGAGCACATACATATGTACTCGTACATACATATAACATTACTGTTGGCTGAGGCAAGATTGTAACTAAACAAATCTTTACGTGATCAACCAAGTTTCAGATACCTATAACACAAGACATGTATTTTAATGCGGTATTGAAACTATGTGTAGCTCTGAAATATAATTATTGTTTATCCTATCAAAAGCTCGACAATCATTCAATGTTCATTATGCTGATGCAATTAATGTTGTCTATTGACAAAATAAACAATTCAAGCAACTATTCTTTATTATCTAAAATACCCTAAATTAATTTATAAATACATAATGTTGATGAAAGAGAATATTACATTTTATTTACCCGAACTGACGAGAGTGCATAAAGAAATTGATGAAAGTAGTATGTCAAGATCGAGCAAAGTGGAGATCCATAATCTTTGCATAGTGCATACCCCTATGGGATACAAGCGTGACGTTTAAGTATGTATGTATATGTATATTGGCTTTCGAGTATATTTGTACTTGAGTTCAAACGTATCTAATTTTCGTAAACTAATATCATAAATAATGCCACACTTAAAAACATTATAATTATTTAAAAAAATATTATCTTTTACACACCGCTAAATATGCGTAACTTACATCGTATTGACAGATTTTAATTTTCCCAAAAAAAGAACATGTATTTTTTCATAAGCCGTAAACACGATACAAAAACACAAATCCAGCTCGACAGTTTTAATTGTGACCCGGGCGGAGATAAAAATGCGAAGAATTTTAATATCTGTGTCCCTTACGATGGCTGAGTGCAGGCTATATTTTGCAAACAAAAAGGGTCGCCGACATTTTTATGACTAAATTTTGGCGTTATCTATCGTACCGCCGACTGCAAATTTGTAATTTTTTGTTTTGTTTTATTAATTGAAATATATTGGAAGGAACGTAAATAGTGGTTATGAGTTATGAGGATATAAGGAAGGAGAAAAGGTAAACAATAGTCATATGGGTCATATGGAATTTAGAAAAAAATGCCGTAAAATAATATCCGAAAAAAAATATTTGTAAGGCACATAAACGACCGTAATAAGATTATTTTAGGTCTCCAAAAATGGTTTGTTGCCAAAAATCCGGCTATTCTTCGTATGTGAAGAGGAGATAATAAAGTGCCTTCACTACCTCTTGTTTCTACACTAAACAACGTGTCTGAAACTTTCTGACTTTGAGCAATGTGTGAGGTGTGCAGGTGGCGTAGCAAACAGTGTAGCGCGCTACGTGATGTCTACGCTCGACGCTACGTAACTGCTACGAATTTTAACAGTTAAAATTACTCCATAAAGCCTAATGTTTGTATTTCTTATGAATGTTATACGTGAATTGAAGTCAATAAAATGAAAAATAAGTGTAATTTACTGTTTATATGATTGGCATTTAAAAAAAATTAAAACAGTCTAAAATAATCAATACTCTGAATATTTGTTGATGTTTTGCCAATTCGATTTACGCTACGTTTTCTACTCCATGAGAATAACATCCAACAGTAATGGTGCAATAAAATTCATTAACAAATCGCGCCAGCTGAAAACGTCGACGCAGGAAATGGAAAATCCGTGGCAACCGGAAGTTAGAGGTGGAAACTATGCGCCGCGGGTGAAACTCGCGCAACCAGCTCCTAATATTTAGACACGGCGGCATCATATCCTGTTAATTTCTGCGAACTTATGTACTTATTTATAAAGTTGAGTAACCAGTTTATTCATTGAGAACTCCATTTATTAGTGCTCCAATAATACGTAACCGTAACATTTGATTTTTAACAAATTCAAATAAATGTACACCCATGCTGTACACAGCAATAGTTATAATATTACCGCGAACAATGACTAGAGAATCACTATTCTGAAATTGAAAATAAAACTACCCAATTACAATAGTCCCACTACATTGCTAAAGTACTCAAACTCTACAGGCTAATAAAACAAAACTCACGATCTGCAAAATCTTAATAAAACTATTAATCTAGAATATAATTCTTTATAATTAGACTCATAGTACATTACTGTTTTTGTTGCAAACAATTGTATATACCATGTCGAATTGGTACATAGTATGTACTACATACACATACATTTGAATTTAAACAGCAGTGTTGAAGTATTCCCAACACGTCCGTGAAGGTTACATAGCTTATTTGCCGCGTCAGGTGTGATGTGATTTTGCCACATCGCGTCGTGCAATATTTACAGATAGGACCCTTTACGACGCGATGACTACAACGTCGTCGTACAATGTTGAAAAATCAAGGACACTTAGAATCGAATTTAAGTTAACGTCCACAACTTTCATGTTAAAAATAATACTAATTTACATCCATAAATGCATACCTATATCTCTTGTCTATCCTGTATCAATTCTATGGTTCTTTCCGTTTAAAGATTTGATGGGGGCAGTCCTATCGTCATTAAGGACTATTATATTTAAAAAATGCCATATTCAAACAAAAATATATCAAGCCATATATCCATACCCAGAAAATATAGTTTTGATTTTCTTTATTTTAGGAGCTTAGTCAAACACGACTATGTTGCTTCATTGGACCTTTTCTTAGACTACAATATACATACAATGTCTTAAATATTATTACTATCGTCGATGTATGCCGAAGATATAGTTTATAATACACCAGCAACTCGGGATAGTATTTAAGATCTGTGTCAGTGCTCAAACTGCCACTGTCATACCAAATTGACGTAACTACGCTCTTAGTTGCAGCACAATCTACCGCACAGCACCCCCACAGAACTTGATTAACTGTATTGTATTTTAAGATAATAACTCTTGAAGACAAGATTACATTAAGTTGTATCGTCAAGATCCTCTTGTTAATATTATTAGACATAAAGGCGAGATTCGCCATCCGCAGCTCGTAAATCTTACTGGTAATCTAACAAAATGATCGTATAAAACGCTTTATGGTTGTACATGAATTCCAAGTAAAAAACAGCGGACGTGGAGTGACCAAGAGCGCAATAACTGGGCTTAATAATATTGTTTAATATCAGGAAATATTACTCCTTTTTGTGTGTTCTTTGATTATATTTGTAAAAAAATTGTAATTGATTGAGGCAAAACCAGAATTGTGTTCTAGCACCAATTATTTAAACATTTTATATATAACAATCTCAAATGCTGTAATTGCTTTTGTTTTTTTTTTTTGAGTCCGGAAATATTTTTTTTCGATCAATACAAAGCGTGATATTAAAAAGAATTCCCTCTGATTACTTTATTGCATTGTTAAATCCGGTCAACGAGCAAAACAAGACGGATAGGGAAAAAATGGACGGTAGGAAGGAACGAATATGAAGTCTTTGGCAATTTCTCTCACCAACGAAACAGGCCACCTATTCTATCCCTTTATGTCGGTTTTCCGAGTCATAATAGTAATATCTCTGTCGATATGGTCCATTCTTATAGTAGTCCAAGGTAACTTCAATATGGTTCTACCACGTTTCAATTACGAACCATTTCGTGTTATATTTTTGAATTCTATAAAAAAAGTTGAAATACTGTCCTATTTTATTCTAAATTGCAGTTGCACAAAATAATGGAAAACACGAATATATGACAGACAAACATAACGAATTCACCCGGCCGCCACATCGATTGACGATCGCTAAAAAACGAGTGTACAGTGTAGTAATAGAATTCCAACATTTAGCAAAATTCCACTCCAGTTTTCAAACACAAATATCCGACGTAAAAACGGCAAAAAATATATTGCGAACTGCGGAATTGAGATGAATGGGGTAATGATTAACCGAGTTATTGAAAGGTCTCGGAATCCTCGGCTAAGCACAAAGAACCGGATTAAAACGAATACGGAGGTGAAGATAAAATGGAAAATTACTGGTAATGTTGGAATAACATTCGTTTTGCTTGCTTCGGTAATATTACCAAAACGAACATTTACAAGGAATTTGTACTCAATTTATTGTTAATAGATAAATCAATACAATTCGCTAGTATTATCGAAAGGGGGAAACAGTAACAGTTGGAGCAATATATATTTCTTTAAAATTCAATATGAAAAAATTTCGTAACAACTTTGGTGAAAATTGTCAACAAGGTATTGTTAGAAGATAGCTTTTAACTAATTGTACTCATTAAGAATTAAGCAAGCCATAATTAAAATACTCTTCTCAGAATGACGCAACATTTATTCACGTTAAGCGGCAAAAACCAAAGGGCCTAATGAGCCGACAACATTAACATCGTAATAAAATTTTAAATAACACCAGAGCATCCTAATTTGTATGGTAATTTAAAATAATAAGGGACCCGGGCAGATACTGAAAAAATGTAATAGATATAATATGAAAAAATCTTATATTGTATTGTATTGTATCAACCCATATACGCCCCACTGCTGTGCACGGGCCTACTCTACAATCGAGAGAATCGATTGAGAGTGGTTAGGCCATATAGTCCACCACATTGGCCTATTGCGGGTCGGCGGACTTACATACCGTAGAAATTCTTTAAAATCGCTACGGTATGCAGGTTTCCTCACGATGTTTTCCTTCACCGTTAGAGTGCGTGGTGATTGACTATCAGTACACACATAACTCCGAAAATTCAAGAGTGTGCCCTGGGATTTGAACCCGCGACCACCGTGAACATTTAGGCAGCCGCGTCTGGTCCGTTACCAACAGGCCACCACACACTATAATGTATGTATATTATCCCATACATTTCTTTCACAGATTGTAGATTTTGCAAAACGAACGTGGTCGACTCGATTTTTTTTTTTCAAAACGTACAGAAACTTAAAATATTTAGTTATGATTTGGGCAAGACTTTCACACTTGGACTAAATAAATTTGTACTATACCACATGCAAGCTTCACTTGAATAAAATATAGTACAGGAGTTACATGAACACTGCAATCTCGTTTAGGATTCTTTTCATCTATATGCTGATGTAGACATCAGTTGTAAACCTCCTTTTATTTAAATTTAATTTAAAAATCATGGTCATACTCCCGAGTCTACAATGGACATTTATTGTGTTGTATGAACATCCTTCCAACAGATTTTCTGTCCCACAAAACTGGAAATAAACAGTTGTTAGTTACAAACTATTTTTGTGAGTGTGAAAACCGAAAACGTGACCTTTCATTTGCTGAATTCGCGGCGAGAGCGTCATATATAGACTTTCCTGAATTACGAATTTAGTTTATTTTGCTATTTTAGTCAAAAGTTATCGTTCAAATTAATTATAATCTAACACTATAAAAATTATGCAATTAGTCAATTATGAAATCTAAGAGTTTTATTAACTTGTTCGCTTTTTTTTTTCAAAAATAAATTTTATTTCATGATTGTAAAATCTGCGATTGAAAAAGTAAAACATGCCAGCAAAAATTTGAGCAGAATTTGTATAATATTGAAACTAATACGGCAATCAGGCTCATTTATCGACGTAAGTGAGACATTAGCCGAAGTACTTCGGCGCCAGTTTTGATCCAAATCCGATAATGAATGCAGCGTCCGCTATGGCCACAAATTCATTACACGCACTTCATATGCGTCCCAAGTTTTAGTGCAGTATGAAACTATTTAAACCCACAATTTAGTGAACAGATTATCTAACACTAAAGTTTATTCATTCCATATATGAAATTGAATTTTGTGCATATTAGTGTATGTCGCTTTATTGGTTTGGTAGCAGCGCTAACATTATATGATCCGCGAGATCCTGAGTTAAATTCCCAGGTGGTATGGTATAACTTTTTGATTCGAAAAGAAAGATTAAAAAAAAAAGATCTTAAAGGTAGGAAGATCTTAAAATCAATAGGCAGATCTTTCTGCAAGAAACATAAATATGTTGCACTAACCCCACCTAACCATGGTAAAGGAAGATTTCTGTTTTCACTTCCTGAAAGAATAAACTTAAAATAGATTGATATTCTAGCGTGCGCCAAATTACGACAAATATACTGGCGGCATATAAAGAACCAATTGGAGCCTAACAAGCTAGTCTCCCACGGGACATGTCTGTTATGTTCTGATTTAATGACCATCCGCATATTTCAAATATTTGAGAATTTTTCCTTCAGTCATTGCTTAGGATTTATTTACATAAAGATAACGAAACAATTGAATATGTATCAAATAATAATCCTCGTAATATACACGAGTTGAAAAAAAAAATTATATACCTTCAACAGATTCTGCTAATAAGTAGAAGTAAACTCCTTTTAATAGAGAGGGTGGTAAAGAAGAAAATTTACAATTATCTCGCCGTAGACTATTAATTTCATAATTTCCTACACAAACAGTGATAACAGTGTTATGAAACACAAACAAACATTGATCATGAGTAGGTAATAGCAGCATCGGCAGTCACTTAGATTATTAGATTAGACGCAGGTAATTTATGTCCGACGCTCCGTAATGTGGCAGCGAATAAATGTTTTTCTTTCTTTCATTGCAAACGTCGGTCAGCGCCGTACATTATGTATGTCGTACCTTCGCACGCTGCTAATTTAATCTTTTGCTCTACGGACCTAAGGACTGTCGCACATTCAATAAAAACAAACTTTGATCAGAAAATTTTGAAGCATTTTCAATCTTAGAGCAAAGAGATAAAGCTGAATTTGCAAATGATTGTGGTGGGAACAGAATACCTCATTCAAAATTAATATTGAAGGACCTCGTAGCTTAATGAAAAGGCGAATAATTTGAAATTACAAAAATGTTAATGCGGTTACTAATTGTTTAACCTTCGGTGCTAACAAAACGATGTTTAAGAATAAGGCATATAAATCTAACTTATTATCAAAGCTTTGGTTAGAAGTACCAAGCTATTTAAAAAAATCACTTATAAAAGACTAACAAGGTACGTTCGATCAAAGCCTCGGACTCCATTGTCCAATTTCTTTGCCAAACATGATATTATAAGTACTTCTAATGCATATTTCAATAGAATAATTTGGCTTATATTTTCACAACCAACCGTTTGTTCTAGATCTAGATCACCTCTCTCAAGCAATTATCTGGGTCTAAACCAATTATGTAATGATTACGGCCTATCTGACTGACTATACAAAATAAAATACCTAATAGAACTAACAATTTATTGAAAAACCAGTCGCTTTTTCAACTGCAATTTTTTCAATCTTGAATTTTTGATAAAAATAATATTTTTTAATGGAGGGTAGTTATCGTAATTAACCTGTCATATTGCTGGAGTAACAGTTAAGTTTTTCGTGAAAGCTTGCAGAAGCAAGACGCGCGCTCCGTTGCTGCGCTAGAGTTCTTTATTATTGGGAAGTTGTGGTAGACAATACACATATAGTGCAAGTGATGTTGCGTACACCAACAATATCTGTTTTTGTCTGCGTCGACCATCCAACTTCAGGAGCGGTATTCCGGTGAGTAATATACATTTAATACATTATTATTAATTATCATTCATCTTTTGTTTATTATATACGCTTTTCTGTGCACCAATTTAAGAAGCAAATTGTGTATAGCTGCCTAAGCTACAATTTAACAAAAATAATAATTTAATTCTATTTTTTAAATAACCTCGTATTGATAATTTAACATCTTATTATGAATAAGGCAAGAGAAGATCAGTATTTATTTTCGCCTGGGCGCATTCAGGGTATCTCAAGACTGCGACCGAAAACGAAGCCAGGTGGTAGTTTTAGTGGTTACAGACACGAGACAAATAAAAAATTCTCCAAAACAGCAACAGATATTTTTTTAGATTTTTTTTAAAAATCATCTTGTTAGTCTTTGCGAAAATAATAATTTAAACCCTTACGTACCATTGAGTGTTGAAAAATAAAGAGGTCTGCATCATTATTTTACGAAAACTATGTATTTATCACTTTTTTGTCCGCGCACGGACAAAATAAATGTAGACTTTGTTTGAATGATGTAATTAAAATAAAAAGTAAAGTACAAATTGGTTACAAAATATAAAAAATGTATTGCGCATGTGGAGCGCTTGCGTTGGCCAGTTTTGAAGGTGTCGTCCTACGTGACGCAGTCGCGCCGCGAAACCCCTGATTCGCCGATGGCGGAGGTTGCACGCGCCGATTGGCCAGACGCGCGATGACGCGATGCAGCTCTCGCGCTATTGGCTGGAGTACTCGCAGCGCCGGCGCACCGCCAACTTCACAACACATAGCCATTAGCCTACATGGCCGGAAGTGGCGCCAACATCCTCCCGCCGTTAAAAGCTCGACTTTCAAACACTGTCATTGGGGAGGAGACAAAGTCGATTGATGGCCCGTCGAATTGTTCCTTGAGCTGTTCTGATGTCTGCCACCCGAGGAATGCTGTCCTTGCCAGGAAATATTTTGCAGACGCGTCCAAGGCGCCAACATAGAGGTGGGACGTTATCTTCCTTGATTAAAACCAGATCATCCAATTTTAGGTCTCTGGACTTCTCTCGCCACTTCGATCTTTGTTGAAGTTCGCAGACATATTCTGTGGACCATCTGCTCCAAAAATGTTGTTTTGCCTTTTCTAGGCGTTGAAATCTATTTAAACGGTTTTCATTTATGTCAGTGTAGGTACTTGTAGGTAGCGCCGTTAATGGTCTGCCAATTAGAAAGTGAGCAGGGGTAAGGGGTTGAAGGTCGTTAGGAGATGGACTGAGAGGACACAGGGGGCGGCTGTTAAGGATGGCTTCAACCTGTGCAAACAGAGACGCTAATTCTTCGAAAGTTAAGTGCGAATTTCCTAAAACACGTTTAATATGAAATTTTGCTGACTTTACTCCTGCCTCAGCTAACCCATTAAAGTGAGGAGCGTACGCGGGAGAAAATTTAAATTCTATACCTTGACGAGCAGCATAATCAGAAATAGAGCCTTGGTGAGTTTGTAGCAACGTGCCTACTTCTTTTACAGAGGCAACAAAATTTCGACCATTATTACAATAGATTACTTTTGGTATACCTCTCCGAGATATAAATCTTTTTAACGTTAATATGAATGCATCCTTGGATAATTCACTGACAGCCTCAAGATGGATACATTTATATCTGAAGCATACAAATATGCATAAATAGCATTTGGTTATTTTAGCTCCCCTGCCGGTCTGTTATCAGGAATGGTCCTGCAAAGTCTGTAGCAACAGTAAGAAAAGGAAAGTTAGCTTCTACTCTATCGTTGGGTAAGTTGCCCATTAAATTAGATAAAGTTTGCCCCTTAAACCTGCGGCATGTAAGACAATTGTGTACTACATTTCTGGCTAGCTGGCGACCCCTTATAGGCCAATAACGATCCCTAAGAGAAGCAAGTAGTTGTTGGGGACCAGCATGCAAAAGGCGCTTGTGTTCTGAATCAAATATTAATTTTGTCAGTGAGTGATCTGATTTAAGCAAAATGGGGTGCCTTTTATCATAGGCGTATTTTGAGTTGGATATTCGGCCTCCTACTCTTAGCAGTCCCTTTGGATCTATAAATGGATTAAGAGGTACAAGAGGGTTTTTTGGGGGTAATGTCTTCTTATTCTGAAGGAGAATTAATTCGGTGGGGAAAGATTCCTGTTGGGCTATTTTGATAAGAATTTCAAGTGATTGAACTAACTCTATTTGTGTCAATGTCCCCGTTAATTTATTATTGATATTACGACAGTTGTATATAAATCTCCTAACCGTAGCATAAAGCCTTTGCAGTTTATACAGATTGGAAAAATCTTTAAAATTAACTAGTGCTGAAGGCACAACCTCCGCCACCAAAACGGAGGATGTTTTCAATTCAGGTAACTCTGATAGGTCAGGCCTTGTTGTTGAAGGCCATAAGTTTTCTAATTGTGAGAGGAATGGGGGTCCATTCCACCATAGAGGTGGTTGATTAGAGGACATATCCTGCGGTTCTATGCCTCTTGAGGCAAGATCTGCCGGGTTTACATCAGTGGGCACATAGCGCCAACTTGTGGATTCAGTAAGATCAGTTATTACTGCAACTCGGTTTGCAACAAATGTTTTAGTTTTATTGGGCGTGAAGATCCAACCTAAGACTACACGCGAATCGGTCCAATAAAAACAACGATCAATAGGACGGCGCAATGCTTTTAATACAGCTGTACTTAATTGTGCACCTAGGGTGGCAGCGCATAGCTCCAGCCTAGGGATAGTAGTGGCTTTAAGGGGGGCTACACGTGCCTTAGCACATAACAAATGCACTTCAATTTTACCCTTTGCATCAATAGACCTAAGAAGATATATACATGTCCCATATGCTTGCTGAGACGCATCACAGAAGCAATGCATTTCAGTTAGGACATACATGTCAATTAGGATAAGTCTAGGTATTTTAAGTTGAGAAAAATTAGTAATATTCCTACAAAATGATTGCCAAAGTATGTGAATATCGTTAGGTACTGGCTCATCCCAGCGTAATTTTAGCTCCCATAGCTTCTGTAAAAGAATTTTAAACTTAATAGTATATAGAGACAACAGTCCCAAAGGATCAAAGATCTTGCTTATAGAAGATAGAATTGACCTTTTAGTGGTAGATAAATCAATTGGTGATTGAAACGGGAATTGTAATTGATCTGAAGTAGGACACCATCCAATACCCAAGGTACTAGAGGCATTGCTAATGGTGAGATTGCCCATTTCATAATTTTCAATGTTAGGAAAAAGATCAGGCAAATTAGACCTATATTTTCGTAGGTGAAAACAGCCCTTGGCTAACTCATTAGACAAGGAACTTTGGAGGTAACGCAATTCTTCTGGAGAGTCACTTCCAGTCAAAATATCGTCACAATAGGTATCGTTTTGGATAATGGATTTTATTTTAGGATCTGTGCATTCTTCACCTATTTGCCAAATGCATCTAGTGGTAAGAAAGCTTGCAGAAGAAAACCCATATGTCACTGTATTTAATCGTAGAGTGCGAAGAGGGTCGCTTTCATTGTCGCGCCATAAAATTAGTTGCAGATCTCGGTCTGCCTCCCTCATAGACACTTGACGGAACATTTTTTCTATGTCTCCTGATATAATGTATTTGTTAAGACGAAATCTCAATAGGATATTAAACAAAGAATCTTGTATAGTGGGGCCAACCATTTGAAGGTCATTAATTGATATACCTGAAGTGGAGCGAACTGACGCATCAAAAACAACGCGCAACTTAGTAGATTCGCTCTTCTCTTTGATTACCGGATGATGAGGTAAGAAGAAACCGTTCGTTGGCCTCTGTATAGGTGCTTCAGATAGGTGACCTAGAGCCTCATACTCATGAATGAATTCTTTATAGGCAGCCTTTAAGTCTGGCTGTTTTCTAAAACGCGATTCTAGATTCAGGAATCTTTTTCTAGCTGAGTGATATGAGTCACCTAAGCACTCCCTGTCGTCACGAAGTGGTAGTCCTACACAAAAACGACCATCACTTAAACGAATGGTATTGTTCAGGAAATGTTTTTCACAAAGTTTCTCTTCTATTGTTCGAGGGTTAGCTTCTGGGAAATTTTCTAGGTGCCAAAATTTGGCTACTTGATGCTCTAGGTTAGGATAATTGTCATTTTCCTTTAGGTGAGCATGAAAGCTTCTATAAGCTTTATTAGTTACCTTTGATTGTTTACAATTAAAAATAGAACCTGCTACTAGCCATCCCAATTTAGAGCTGCGTAAAATAGGCCCCTTATCACTAAGGGAGTGCTGTTGAGAACCTACTATGTCCCAAAATAGATCAGCACCAATCAGCATGTCAATAGGGGATGAATTGTAAAAGTTAGGATCAGCCAAAGTAAAATTGGATAAGTCCAAATCCTTCAAATTAAGGTTGGATTTAGGTATATTGTCTGATATTTTAGGCAATGTTTGACAAAACATTGTAACATTAAATAGGCTATCATTAGACTGTAAATGCAACATGCATCGTTTTGTATTTAGTTTGATTTGAGTATTGCCAATAGCAAATATATCAATATTAGATGGTTGTATAGGTAGATTGAGTTGCTGCATGAGTGACTCTGTAATGAAGGTACACTGACTTCCACTATCTAGCAGTGCACGAACCTGAATGGTTTTATTAGTTATGGGATTTGACACAAAAACAGTAGCAGTGCATAGCAAAACTTGGAGTGTATCAGATATAGCAGACATAACAATAGGTGACTGTTCTGTGGATGTATTTAAATTGGGAGTGTGGGGAAGATGTAATAAGGTATTGTGACGTTTTTTACAGGAACGGCAGTGTCCTGGGAGATTACATTTTTCTACATTGTGCCCAGGTCTCAAACAGTTGATGCACAAATGAAATGATGCTACAATAGACTGCCTTTCTTCAGGAGTTTTAGCCTTAAAAGTGGCACAATTAAATAGGCGATGATTTTCCTTACAGACAACACATTCATAGTTATTTTTATTTAATGAGTGATTGTTAGACGTAGACATGAAGGCTTTATGTTGCATTTTGTTTGAGGTACTAGGAACTGCTTGCCTACTACTATTAATTTTATCCTGTTTACTATGATTGACAGTTTCTAAAACATCTGCACGATTCTTTAAGAATGCAAAGAATTCATCAAGAGTAGGGATTTCAGATAAAGAATTTTTATGTTCCTCCCATTTGTATATTGTAGTGTTATCTAATTTTGCTGTGACCATATATATGATTAAAACATCCCACTTGTCAGTTGGTAGTCCTAGTGTAGCAAGTGCCCTTAAAGTTTTTGTTACATGATCTATAATAAAACGTAGGGACTTATCAGTTTCTCTTGTAGTTTCAAAATTAAATAAAGATTTTAAATGATTACTAATAAGTTGTCGTTTATTATCATAGCGCTC
Organism: Deilephila elpenor; assembly: GCA_949752805.1. Lineage (NCBI taxonomy): Eukaryota > Metazoa > Arthropoda > Insecta > Lepidoptera > Sphingidae > Deilephila > Deilephila elpenor. The sequence goes on from OX457116.1 coordinate 6,113,843, forward strand.
ACACAAGAGCTTCCAGGCTTGGATATAATTTTTATCTGTGACCTCCAGATTACTAATAACCCTAGCAGCTTCACCTTCCAAGTATGAATTAAGATAGTGAAACTTATAAATATTTTTTAGTTTATTGTTATTGTGAATCAAGGAATGAAAGGTCTCTTTAAATTCAAGCCATTTATAGTAAGTACCATTAAAGTTTGATATTTTAATAACAGGTAGTTTAAAACCCACAAATCCTTGACCATCACCACAACAAGATCCATTTTCCAATGCATTAGAAAAACCTGACTCGTTAAGGTTGGTTGTTGAGTTATTTGCTAATATAGACTTGGCAAGGGCAATATAATGGTCAAAATCTTGTTCTATAGCCTCACATAAAGATAATTCAGAATCTATAGATAAAACTTGTAAAGACTCAAATTGTGACTGCAACTTGTCAAATTCTTTGTACAAATTCTCAAATCTGGATAGTTTCATCTCAATCTTACGGACATCTACATCACATAAAGTGTCTAAGTTTTTAATTTCTTCAATATAATTCTTAAATCGAGTTACTCTACCTTTAACACTGCTGCGTTTAGCAGTAAGCTCCTTTAAGAGCTTATCTTCAGTTACAGACTCCATAATATGAAAATATGTTGAGTAGTTTTTAAATTAGTCAAATAAATTTAATTTAAATAGAAATTGTAAAACAATATGGTACGCTCCCCACTTATCTGAGTAACAGCAAACAGCGGACAAACTGGTGCAACTCAGCAACCTGGAGGTTGACCGCTGAGATGACAGGCAGCTCTGTAGACAACAAGTGACGTCACGCGTTGCTGCGTTGCTGCGTGGCCACGCTACACCAATATAGGTGTTCTGGAATTAAGTTGTTACGAATGAATCGACTCTAATTGAGCATTTAATTAGTTTAAATTAATTATGTCTAATTAGACGTAACTATTAAGGTTCAAGTATAAGTTAATTTAGCCGCCTGAAATGGCGCGTTAAGCGATGCGGCGCAATAAGCTATGGAGGGAGCAGAACACCCATTCACTTGTTACTGGTTTTATAGGCAATTAGCAAAATAGAAACACACATAGACTGGTATTGGTTAGTTAGCAACAATGATAAACGTTAGTATGCACACACATGCCATTGATTTAGCGTAGCTGTTTTGCACACATTGAAGTTGGATTATGGATATTGGTTAATAAAGGAACGAGCTCACAAAATGTGTCTGCTGCACTAGGCTTGTGGCTTGAACTCGACGAAGTATGTAGACTTGAAGAAGGTCTGGCTGCATGATGCACGTGGGCACATGGCGATGACCATTAGTTTCTTGTTGTAGTCCTCAGTTTTCAAAGTGTCCTCAGTCCTGTCACGGTCGCCAATTTTTTGTCCGCGCACAACATAAGTCCGGACAAAATAAATGTAGACTTTGTTTGAATGATTGTAATTAAAATAAAAAGTAAAGTACAAATTGGTTACAAAATATAAAAAATGTATTGCGCATGTGGAGCGCTTGCGTTGGCCAGTTTTGAAGGTGTCGTCCTACGTGACGCAGTCGCGCCGCGAAACCCCTGATTCGCCGATGGCGGAGGTTGCACGCGCCGATTGGCCAGACGCGCGATGACGCGATGCAGCTCTCGCGCTATTGGCTGGAGTACTCGCAGCGCCGGCGCACCGCCAACTTCACAACACATAGCCATTAGCCTACATGGCCGGAAGTGGCGCCAACAATCACCCAAATACGACGATAAGTAAAAATTACAAAAAAAAAGTTGTCGATTTTTTTTTTGCGAAATTTTTACTTACATTGTGTCTGAAGTCACTAATACTACCACCTGGCTTCGTTTTCGGTCGCAGTCTTGATATACCCTGTATATGTTTGGACTCAACTCCGCACCAAAAACATTTTATACATATTCAAACTCTACTATTTCTTGACACAACCTAAGTACACCTTTTCTTGCCTATCCGTCCCGCCTCGATCAATCTCGTCTTATCTTATCCCGTCTCATCGCATCCGGTTACATTACATTCTCTTACATCCCGTCTTATGTCAATAATATTATTGTCGTTAAAAAAGCAATCCTAATTTTAAAAGTCAAGTATAATTAAATCGTTGGAAACTTACAGCACTGGAATAGCCTATACTGTGTTACTAGGTCTAAATGACGTTACACACCGCTAGAGTCGGAGCAATAGCATTAGAATCAAATAAGGCACGGTGGCTGAATTCTGCGTATTACCTATATGACGGCTGAATGGATCAATTATCGGATAAATCTACGTGGGGGAAGGAAGACGCTTGAGTTACGCCGACAGAGTGCCGATTACCGGCAAATCTAGAGTCCCACTTATTAAAGATTGGAGTCACGATGTGTGTTTACGTTAATGTTCCGTGACGTAAGACTTTTTTAATTGCATGGTTTTGAGGTTACGCTGATTTTTCGTTCGTGCAATCCTAATAAAATTACTGAGAAAGTTTGTATGAATGTTTGGATGTGTATTACTGAGTTGTGCACAAACTGAATAAATTTTGAAAAAACTCTACAGTATTGTAGATAATGCATTAGAATTACAGGCGAAACCGGATCGAGCCGCTTATGAAACTTAGCGGTAATAATAATAGGTGTATTAATTAGACAAAACATTATTTCATTGAAAAAATAATTAATTCATATTTTTAGACAGCCTTTGTGGGCTTATTATAAAGAGGAAAAATTTGATTGCTTGTTTGTTTGTTAGCATTGCATAGGCTTCGAAACTACTGAACCGATTTGAAAAATTATTTCACTGTTGGGAAGCTCCATTATCCCTGGGTGACATAGGCTATAATTTATTTTAAAAAATTTGGGATCTTTACTAAAACTCCAATAATATAACCCAAAGCGTAAACATAATACCTTAAATATTATTTATACTTTTTATATTTAACAAGTATAGATCAAATCACTAATTGCAATAAACGCTAGTATACATACCTTATAGTTATCGTATACAATAAATATGGCCGCCTCTTTACAATTTATCTTTATAATATTGAACTATACACCCAAAAGCGTCTTTTTCACTACTGTTTCGATAACATTATAATCTATATACGGAAGGAGGTATAAAATACCAAAATATGATTACGTGAAGTTGACATGTAATAAATCAATACATTGCGTACTCGATGCCTTGACATCTGCTTTGACACGGCCTTGGAGCCATCCATGTCACTCACATAAAAAATATTTACAGCCTACATTCCATGAATGGCAATTTATGAGCGGTTTTTAAGCGCATCCGCGGCATTGACACGATTTAAATGGATGGCGTCTAGGAAGCATTGTATGACAATAAATATTCGGTTTACATCTCGACCCATATTTGTGCACCTTCTTAATTTATCTCTGCATCGCCCTAAGGTTGGTTGTAAAAAAAATGCCTTTGACATTTTTTAACAGCCAATGTCAAAGGTCATATTTAATGCCTCTATCGTACATTGATAACATCAATTTTGATGTCTTATATTTCTCCTTCCTAGTAAAAATTGATCAATTGAAAGACACTAATTATTTTGTTGAACAAATCAGCATTGGAACTTGTTCCAAAACTACTTACAAACAATACTAGTTTAAACAATATTTTGATATTGTTTAAAATTGTACATTATAGCCTTCATACATACACTAGAGTTTATAATGTGTTATAACTTTAAAGTATAATGTATAAATTATAAGCTGGTGTCCCAAATCCAAGTGAAAATCTGAACATAAAAAAATCTGTGCAAACATTTAGCTGTGTGCTTGCAGTCGACAAAGTGTCAATAATGTTCAAGAATAGCAAAGTCAACGAAAACTCGGCGCGCCCTAACTTTATTGGATGAATGTATAGTGATTGTCATAAATCAGAAAATGTGTTCGGAAGTTAGATTAAATGTTTGTTATTCGCTCACACCGAAGCGGGTTAGTTTAACTTTGTATGAGCAGTTCCTTTACTAGATTAATGCGTGTTTTAGTAGCCCTCGTAAATAATAACTTATATAAATCCTAAAAGACAGCAATCAAAATAATAATACAAACAGAGGAATACATAAACACACTACAGCCGCATACATTAGATTTTGTAATTTATTTCACTTTTTACATTCCTAGCATTTGAATGGAGCTTCGTCGAGTTTTATGCAAATTCAGAAGTTTATATTTTTAAAATCATATTCACGTTACAACCCACAGGACTGACCACAGATACCACAATTTTTTCGTACTTACGATTAAGCTCCAATTTAAAAATGAATACTGCGTCTTATAGTTTGGTTCATGGTTGTTTGTGTAGGAAGATTTGTTTTAAGATATGACATCGAATATCTCAAGACTCATGCCTTATTACTCTAAATATATCATTTTGGGTGTCTTATAAAGTTATATTTTTGGAATACAACATAAAAGCAAGTGATACAACGTGAAATATAAAACATATTCGGTGTGATGTGTTCTTGCACGTTCAAGCGAACGGGCCGGGCACCTGTGGTGCCAGCCACGCGTAAAATCCAACGCCTGCACGCAAATTCTACTATTGAAGTCTTAACTTTGACGAAAACAATTGAGTGTGAACCAATTGCCCAACCAATCCTTTCATTTGTGTTAAGAAGGTGTAAACCTAATCAAACGCAATATACCTATATCTAATAATACAACAAAAGAACCGAAAATAGCTATGGACTCGGGTGACGTCAAATTGTTTTGGTGACGTCATTTTAAATGCGCACAGATTCCATGTGTTTTATTTAACTATCAGGCAAATATAATTATATCTATTACTTGTATTTTGTTTTATTGAGATTATGTCTAGATCAGAAAACTCAATATATTTGCGTAAAATTAGTGCTTCAGACGAGACTTCTACACTGTCATGAGAAGAATACGGATTCATTTGTTACAAAAAATGAACCATCTTTTTTGCTAAGAAATATCCTATTCATATTCCTATCCATTGTCAGGTCCAACATTACAGCAATAAGTATAAGTAAGACGTTTTGTAAATAAGATCTCAAATAAAGAGATAAAAGACGCTTCAAAATTATGCAAATATAAAATGGAATGAAAAGATTTATTAATGTAAACTTCATCTCATAATAGATTATGCTTGTCTTAAAAACCTACTCAGCAAAAAAACAGCTTTATATTACTAAGACTTAAAGTTTAGGTGATATAACTGTTTTGTAATAATTTATTGTTCAGAAGGGACGTGCTGATACATCAAAAACTGTAAGAATGAATTGAACATTATAACACTAGGCAAGCCACAAGTCTTATAAAAGCCATGCGTCCAACAAGCAATATTGGGACCGGACGGTGTAATGATATTGTAATTATTTCGCAGCTAAAGGGTAAGAGCAGAGACGTCCAAATACAGGGCGATTACTCTATTCTCGGAAACGAAGTTCGAATGTTCGACCGTACGACGTCCACGTATAAGATAAAAGTGTTCCACTTCTAAAAATAAATACTCTCTATTCAACTTATTACTGACTCCAAACTTAGTCTATGGTTACAACCTACCATAAAGGAATTAAAAAAAATTGTAGAGTTAGGAACATTCGTACAGTTTTACGTACAACGTACGAACATTCGTCGTCGTGTCGGAGAATAGAAAAATCCCTTAGTATCCTTGAGCCGCCTTTAATTATCTCTCTCAATTCGGCACAATTATACCCCTTACCTTCACCCTTCGTGTGGTACCCAAGGTTGTTTAGCCGAAATGGCTTAAATCTTTTTAACACACATGTACAGCGCCGTCTCTTGAATAACAATGTTAACAAAGGGCAGTTTGGTATAATCGAGTTTGTAGGCCCTACGTCAGAGCCCCTGATTCGGAGCACGTCTCAGCGCTTCTCGTACGCGTGACCGGTACAGCATCACCCGATTCGGGACAAGGTGAGGAAACCGGACCGGTTCTCGCATTTTTTATGGAGATTTAATATACGTTTTCATGCGTGTAAATGGGAGAGGGTTGCGCTCACGTCGTGAACTAATCAGTTCCTAATTTTCTAAGATTAGTGTCAAATGTCAATTGATACAAAATTGGTTATCGCAAAAATGGGTACTTAGTTCGCTGCTCTTTTGTCTACTATAAAGGGATAATCTCGTGGTACCAAAGTTCATTTGCATATTTTAAATAATGCGATTATTCAAACTAAAAATTATTCAAAGCTGTCTAAACTGCCAATAGACCAATGATATGTAAATGTTGTGTTCCGGTTTCAAGGATATTGTAGCCGGAGTAACTACTGGACATAATGAGACTTAACATCTTATGTCTCAGGATGGTGAGCGCAGTGGAATGCCAAGCATTGTTTTGTCATTTATGGTGTTGTTTGGTTTTGTTACTGTCCATGAGCGGTGGAATCGCTTACCATCAGGCGAGCGGCATGCTCGTCTCTCCATCCATCGTAATAAAAAAATGTACGTTAAATAACACCTTTTGAATATCTTCGAAACGCCCGGCTGCCATATAAATTCTTGTTACATAACATTATTCTCGCATCCTGGTCACCGAAAATAATCCCATAACCCAAATCCTACAGCCCTACCAAGGACACATAAAAAGTTCTCGGGACAAATACGGGAGGTATAGATCACCTATTGATATCGCCAGGCCGCTGTGGTCGCCACGACGCCCGCGACTTGAATAACTAATTTTTGACCTTGGATCGTTTCTTTGCGTAGGTAGGCGATTTGTCGAATTGAAAATTGGGAACATTGTGTGTAATACAAATGTTGCTTACGAAAGTAAACGTTCTTGAAGGTCCGATTATTTATATATCTGTAATGAATAAATAACACCCAACAATTACATACATAATCCTGACCCAACACTGAAATCGAGTCTTGTAATACCCACTATCAGAAAGTACGAGAGACTTTTCGGTCTCACAAACACCTACACCCGAAACAAATACCTGTGGATCACACAAATATTTGTCTCGGTGCGGGGAGCGAACCCGCGGCCTGTCGTTTCACAGCCGGCGTTTAACCAACTGCGCCACTGTTGCTGTCAAATAAAACCAAAACAGATAAGCTAGACAATACATACATAAACTTACGCCTTTATCCCAGAAGGGCAGAGGGAGAGGGGCCACCAGGACACCCACATTTCGCCTTGGATGTCCCGTCCCATGATGTGATGGGAGGCGAGCCTATCGCCATTAAGCTAGACAAATGATGTAAAATTGTCTTATCAATTGCAATCGAGTCGATATCGTCACAAGACAATATTGTCAAATAATTTCAACTAAAATCTCATAAGTACACATTTGTATCTTCACAAAATATTCGCGCAAAACAAAACATCCCTCATGTATCCCAGCACAAACGCAGTTTATCATTATTTTTCTATTTATTATTAACAGTAGATAAATAAACGCACGCACGATAATTTATGGTTAGAAACGAAGTAATTTTTTATCCGGGCGTAGTTTGTACTTATCTAGAAAAATGTTAGGGTATGACAAACAAAATAATATCGGAGACATTGACCCTGAAAACGTTGGCGACGCGCCAAGTTACGCAAGCACTAAGGCGCTTAACAGCAACTGTGTTTTTCTCAACTTATCACTGAGTAGCAAACATACATCATAATTATATTTACTAATATAAACTTTGATCACGATGAGACATGTTACATACATAGATACATACATACACAGGTACACAACGGCGGCAGTGCACGGTTCGTGAGCAAGTAAGCCGCACGACGACAGTCGAACATTGTCGAGAATAACCGAAGTATTTCAAAGTCGACTTACGAAGTTCGTAATACGAACATATTGTTTTATTCCAGTCGCAATACCAAAATGTATTAACGACTTTTTGTTTCCACCACACCCTTAACCCGAAACAAACATATTCTGTTTCGATGTGTATATCGAATGCGCGGCTTCTTATTTCACTTCCCACTTCTGCAGCCGTGAAAGCTGCTAATATAATATTCCGAACTATTTCAACATCAACGCCAGGTGATTATCAAAATAGATTGTTTTGCATTTACCCAAAATATCGGCACAATAGGATAGGGTTTCTTTATGTAGAAGTTATCATTATCGCTGGCTTCGGCGGCAAACGACAAATTTATGTGTGCTAACACGACGATGATAGTGTACTGTCATCGAATAGGATGCCAACCCTTATCTCGTCCCTTTGTCGCTATTTGTCGCTACAGTACGCGATAGTATTTGTGATTTCGATGAGATCCTTACATGCTAAGCTGTGAAATAGTTCGTACAGAATGTAGGGGTACAATACTAGGAATGGCAACTATAGATTTATCTTGTTGGATTTGTCTTACTAATTGTTTTATAATTAAAATTTTGCTTGAACTTGTATCAACTTTAGAGGAGTTAATTACAATTATCTCTTATATTCTCTTATAGTCATATTCTCAACAAAGAAACATAACGACAAAACCCTATGACACTTTTACGAAAATGTATGAGTACTGCATCTCTTTGGAGTCCCTGCGCTATTTGGAAGCAGAGTTCTCATAAATATGCGTGTCACAGCTACGACGCAGTCGCTGGAACGATATGACAGTATCTGGAATCTCAAGTGATGTCGGGAGCACACACCAAACTCCCATGAATAATGCAGGATCAAATATGCGATAGATACAAAAATTATATACTTAATATGTTTTAAATATGTTTGTAATAGTATTTTGTTTCATATCTTTTATACATTGTGTTGATCTAGTTTGTTGTTACTTGTTGGTCGTTTTACTTCTATGCATCATTTGGCAAACCTCTTTGGGTACTGCTCTGCAACCTTTTTAAATATAAGAAACATTTTCAGACGTAGAAAACCCATTGGTTCATCAAACAGCATTGTGGCATAAAAAAACAAAGTTCACGTAATTACGGCGATACTAGGCCAGTATTTAACAATTAAACACCAGGCTAACATGGAGACATACTTTTAAACAAATTATTATTTTAAGACAATACTAAGTACTAACTTATATAAATATGCTTTTTATTTAAATACTGGGCCGTAACTAACATTGTTCCACAACATTTCCCACGTAAAAGTCAACGAAAAAAAAGTAATAAGAAGCTATACATGATGATGTAATAACATCATATTTCGCACAAATAATGTAGTCACATTTACAATTTATTCGCCAGGTGGCAGCACAAAAAGAGGTCGTAGCCTCACGAAGAATATTTCCTTAGTTAACGCGCATTCCCCGCACCTGTGTTCTCGCCCTCTCGTAAAAAACACGAAGGTAGCCAACGTACAAAAAACTGTCAGGGAAAATCTGAGAATACACGTTTAGTGGATATTTGCCTATTACCATGTTAAGCCGCGTGTTTCGATTTAGTACTAAAAATATTAAACTTTTTTAACAAATAGGGCTTAGGTAATATCAAAATATTTATTATTTTGTATTGCATTCAAGGAAAATGTACCTATGTATCATTCAGATACCATCAAAAAACAATGAAAATATGAAAAAAAATATATACTTAAAAACATAGGATAAATATAGGTCCCTATACATAAGCTGCAAATCGTAGGACCATAGGTTCAATTCCCAGAAACACCTACACTCAAAATGTCCCTTGTTTATAATACTTGCACTCGCTGTCGTGGTCAAGAAAGTTTTTTGTCATAAAATCACCAGCCAATACTTCCTACCACATCACGCTAAGCCAGAATCAGAACGTGGATCGGATACGTGCGGAACATTTAACACGTTTTGCTCCCAGTTACTCAGTTTTTGCAACAATACCTCAACCTTTAGCATAAGTTATTCGCAGATACCCGCGATGTTTCACTCAACCCTGCGTACGTGCTCCGCGGTGAAATCCAAAGATTATCACAGCTCAAGGAGTGAAACCGGTTTACTGAAACTCGCAGCAAAAAGCTTCCACTTTTGGGAAAAACTGTGACACGTCGCCGAACGACAAATCCCTTAAAGTCGTCGTAAAGGAGGGATATTTTACACCTGACATTGTTTATCGGTATTTAAATGGTATTTAAAACTCTCAATCGATCCTCTCGATTGTAGAGTAGGCCCGTGCCAAGCAGTTGGACGTATATGGGCTGATACACAAATATTGTAGGTTAAAAGTAACCTGAACCGACCAGAATGCATGAAGAGATTTATGAAAGTAGACGAAGCGAAAATAGTATATCACGATCGAGCAAAGTGGGAATCCATAGTATCTACCTACCCCTATGGGATACAGGCGTGACGTTTATGTATGTACGTATGATATTAATCGTCTCTACTATAATTGCAAAACCTTTCTACCCGAGTAGGTGACAGTAAACATTCGAGCGAAAGTCACAAATACCAAAATAAAATAAATTTACAATCAAAAAACTGTCCCAAAGGTCCAGAGCAACTTAATTATTAGAAAAATAATTGATATAAAGCAGGCGGCAAAAGTTTAAACTCTCGTCTGCGGACCGGGCCACGGCAGCAATCTAAAATGCAGATGCAATCTGCGCCCAATCTCTAACTGTACGGGACATCCTTTCCGCACTGTTAGTGCGCAAATATTATAATAACTGAAATACGAAATGTTGAAATATCTACGCAAAAACCGAAATGGTTTTGCTATAATAGGTAGAGCTGCATAATTTACCATGAAGTAAAGAACAAAAGGTCTAGACTTTCTTCATCAATTTCAATAAGAATACCTTACATTTCAAATACCAATAATACATGTTAATTGTATTAAATGGACTATCCAAAATTATTATAGAAACATTATCACGTAAATACTCAATTTAATAAGCCATTGCATCGGTCAAAGGCATTACTCATAAGTAAGTACAATAATGAGATATATCTATTCGAATCTACATCAGACCGAAAAAGTCATACTATCCTGAATATTATCAGTTGGATGTCAGTCAAAGCAATATTGAACTCCCTAACAAAAATTATCGAAACAAAATATAACATCAAATACAATTTGCGACAACAGAGAAATAGCACTAATGTTTCCACTTATTAACAGAAAGGAATCAAAGTTCAAAGGGTTGTGACATATTACTTGTAACCAAAACTTCATATATAGGTAACTCTACTTTAGTACTGGAGACTTTTTAAAGATTTACAGAAACCATATTATCTAGATTTTTGGTTGGGAAGATAATTTAGCGTAGCTATCAGTCATTATGCGGAACTCCGCCACTAATTATGTCTTGCGTACTCCATATACACTACCTACATTCTGTTCCCATTTCTAGTGAAAATTAATACACCAGCCACCACAATTACAGAACTGCTCTTCTCCAAAAAGCGCTTAATTCTGCAGACAATTTACAACTGAACATAATTTAGCTAATGCACACACTGCATTAACTTCGTAAGACCGCATCGAAATGGCAACATTTAATTATTCTCGAGTCTCAGAAGTTAGCCCGATGTTGTGCAGATGGCAAGATAAGCGCGGAATCAACAGCGCTGTGAAAATTAATTGCTATTTATATCAAGTTCAAAATAACATTAACCCCGCAGCCCACGGAAACTTTCACTTTAGTTTGTAGCTTTTATTATAACGGCTTAAGTTAAGCAACTATGAAATAACAAGGGTAAAGTAGGTCTACCTTTATCCTTACAATATTTAATGGAGCTATATAAATTTTGCGTGCCAATATAAGCAAGGGCCCAAACAATGAGAGAGATTATCTCATTATGCTATAATTCATCTCAATTGACTCGCCTCTATCGGCCCGAAGCTTGACCCATTACAAGCTAATCACTTTACACTGATTGATTTATAGTCCAAGGCGTGTTGGGAAAATATTATGGGGAACTGAATTCAAACCTCTCGTTACAAAGACGGAAACATCTTTCATTTACATAACTCCGGATCTAATTAAAGGAAGTTGTAGATCGAAGCTAACTTGCAAACTGAAGTTAGGTTACAAAGTTAAACCATTTCCGATTCACAAAGTGAATGATGTGTGCAGCTAAGGATAAAGTATATGACTGGCCCAGTGCAACTAACATCACTTGTATTTATCGTATATTCCCACACCACTGCAACTCTTAAGACTGAAGACTATAATGTGAAACATGTCTGCGTCTTTATAGGAGCTACTTTCTGCTGCAAATATAATTACTACTGTGTGATGATAGAATGTAAAAATATGTAATAGAATAAAAGTTATAGATTGCCACGAAATATCCTCAGGTTACACCTGTTGCTAGTACAATAAAAAAGATAAACAATTCCATTTGAGTGTGGACAAACTTATTTCATTAATTTATTTCATTCTTGAATGTCTCTCGGCTAAATAATACGCGACGTTTAATTCGATACAAAGAGCTGCACTTAAAACGAAAGAAAAAAAATTAGACTGAAAGCTTCTAGCAATTGCTAAATAGCCACTATAATCATTAAATAAAAATGTTCCCATTCTATATCAGTCTCTATATCTAGTATAATGAAGTGTTGCGTTGTACATAAAAGTAATAAGTAAATAAATATGTTTAACTAGGTCTTCTAAAGCACAAAGAAAATGACAAATAGAACACTAAAGTCAACCCCGCAATAGCACTGAGAGATTAAAAATAACAGAAGAATAAAGTGCGCAAGGAGTTCAACAGAATAGGTAATATTTTATTTAAAATGTTTTAGAAAATGCAGGGCAACCTTCCAGAAGCATTTTTTGTAATATACGGGGTAATCTTTTATACTTAAACCAAATATAATTATTTAATAATTAATATTTTTGTTGTCTTATTGGCGTAGTGAAAGTGTGCATGTGGTCTGAACCGTGCGGCTCTAGGTGCAATTTCCTGGACGGACACTAAGCTCTACGCGATCGACTCGAAAACGGTGAACCAGGTTTCGCCTGGCTGACATCTGATTGCTCTGATTGTAAGCCGATTTCGAGATTTTGCAACATGCATAAAAAATATATTTGCGATCTCACGTTGATGTTTATTGATTATAAGTGAAAAAAAACTGACATTGATATTTTGTTATTTAGGTATGATTAAATCCTTGTTTGGTATTTAGGTTTTCCGAAAACTCTAATACTAATACTACTCTCTACTCTAATTACTATAGGTTAGTTATTGAAGGGGTCTCTATATTCAACAGTGCAAGTCTTAAGTCTAAGTCTAAAGATTGAGATAATAATTAAAGTACCTAGGATGATAATTCACCTGTTCGAGTTTAAATCAAGAAAGTATACAGAAAGTTGTCACATTACGGCCAGTAAATTAGTATTATTCCGTGAGTCATGGCTCTTAAACTGGAGTTTAACAAATTCTAAATGCCCCGGTGGGACGCAAAGGATATTCGCATTATGCAAAGGTTTCGTACACGAACCGCTACCGTCTACAACCCGAAATTTATTATTTCACTAAAACGGGTGCGGAAGAATTATTTAATATTAAACGCATAGAAACGTAATTGCCTCCGTGCCGTAGTTGTACTACGGTATGATAACAACCCTGAGGTCTCGGGTTTGAATCCCGAGTCGGGCGAAGTGATTGAATTTTTCTATGAATTATTATCAGCCCGGAGTCAGGAATTTGTGGCGATAGGCTAGCCCTCCTGTCACATTATGGGATGAAACACACAAGTCGAAACGTAGGTGTCCTAGTAGCACCTCTGCCTACCCCTTCTGGAAAAAAATCACATTCTTACTCTCCAAAGTCTCGGAGCGAGTTATCAACACTCAACTCCTGAGGTATCTTAAATTAATCTAGGTTAAATTCTATATTAAATTAACCTAGTCCATCCAAAGGTTGCCTGGAAGAAATCGCAGGTAGCGATAAGGCCGTTATTGTAACCATGTCTTTAGTGTTAATGTATTTTACTGTTTCTTTTTTTAAATGTTGGTGTACAATAAAGTATAAAAATTAATTAAATATCTTGAGGACCACCAGCTGATTAGTGATACAAAGTCGCTCTAACTAATTAACAATAAAATACTAAAAGCTCAAAGCAGGTAAAATAACTTAATTACATAAGCATAGAATTAGAAGTTAGAACAAATTAACAAAAATAGAACAAATATCTACTATTAATTTTAAATTATTCCAATATGACTTTTCGGAGTTATGTGTGTATTGATAGTCAATCACCACGCACTTTAACGGTGAAGGAAAACATCGTGAGGAAACCTGCATACCGTAGCGATTTTAAAAAGAATTTCTACGGTATGTAAGTCCGCCAACCCGCACTAGGCCAGCGTGGTGGACTATATGGCCTAACCACTCTCAATCGATTCTCTCGATTGTAGAGTAGGCCCGTGCCCTGCAGTGGGACGTATATGGGCTGATATAGATAGAGATATAGAATATTATATTTATAGAGGTCACAACCCCACCCCCTTAATCAAATAAACCACCTGTCATCATTCCTGGAGCAAACGAGCCCAAAATACAGGAGGCATTTCCTCTTTGGATGGCGATAGCTAAAGCAGGCTGTAAACTTAGTAAAATAAACAAAATGTAGTATGTATAATATCATTTATTATTCTTCATTAAGATAAGAAATTACTTATTTTATTGTATTAAAGTAAATAAACATTTCAAATCAGACTTTGAATAAATTGGCCTGTAGTGTTTTTTAAATATTTTTTAGTGTAAAACCAAGCGAATAAGTTTTTAATTTTCGGAGATAGGTACGTGAGTTGAAGTACATAGTTGCTGCACATGATACTAGGGTCTAGACGCTATTTTTTACTGGTGGTAGGTCTCTCATATGTGACTGGTCGCCTGGTTAAGCACCAACGTAATGTCTACTTCGGTCTTCTCCCGCCAAACAGCAATGTAAAAGCATTTTTGTGGTCCGGTTTGAAGGATATTGTAGCCAGAGTAACTACTGGACATAATGAGACTTAACATCTTATGCCTCAGAATGTCGAGCGCAGTGGAATGTCAAACATTGCTTTGTTATTCATGGTGTTGTTTAATTTTGATACTGTCCATGAGCGGTCGTAACGTCGGCGTCGTATCGGTGGCGTGTTGGCGCAAAAACGTATTAAAAGTTCGCAATATTTACTCGTATTGTCCTATTGAAGCGTGTTATGGTCTTAAACATGATAGAAAACACATTAATTTTAATAAGAAGGCTGGCGAAATTGTATCAAATCATTTGATTCAAATGGCATGGGATCGCCGTCTGATGCCTGTCTAGACTCTAGACGGCATTTGCGCTTACCAACAGGTGCAGTGCAGTCATTATGCCGTGCCAGTTTAAAAATACACTACATAGAATATGTAATCTGAGCAAAATATTAATAAGAAGTAAGTAACTATTAATTTAATTACACTTTCCCGTTTTGTTGTTACCAAATGCAATCTCGCGCCATCTCTTACAACAAAAATTACTTACTCTACGAAGTACGACATATTGTGTCCACGAGATGATGCTTAACGCTAGAAAGAGATAGAAGTATGTCACTACGCCATTTTGTACTTTACATTTTATTTTAGTCGTTATTCGGACCTCGCGTGACGCGTTGTAACCATTGGTTTCTTAAGTTTAAGTTTTTATTTTTAATTTACCTAGATACTATGCCGTACGGTGATCGATGCTTTAACCCTTTTAATTTGCAACGTCACCGAAGGGTCAAATCATTAAGAAAAATTTCAAAAAATTTGGCTAATAAATGGGGATCGGCGTCAAACGTTTACGTGTGTGCATCCTGCCGTGTCCGACTCTCAAAAGAAGTACCTCCTGTGGATAAAAATGATATTTTACAGTATAGCCAAACATCCAGTGAGCGTTCGCAAAGTAGCCAAGATGTACTTTACACTCATGAAGATAAGTATAAACATAGTTCAACTCAAACTGATATGATAATAGACAACCAAGAAATTCTGCAACAGTTGAAGGAGAAATTTGATGATCCCTCAACATCTGCTGATATGAAGACAATGATAATGACTATAGCTCCGAAGTCATGGAGTGGAAGTAGACTGGCAAAAGAGTTTAAAACATCCAGAAGACAAGCGAAAAAAGCGAAGCAATTAGTAGATCAATTCGGCATATTAACTTCTCCAAGTCTACGTAGTGACCAGATATTACCAATGAAAACCGAGAATGAAACTAAAGAAACAGAAAAAGAAGATGATACGGTTTTATATTCGTAAAGATATCAGTGGTTAAATGCCTGGTAATATAAGATTTTATAGCGGGACGAGGGAATATAAACAAAATCCACTACGTAAATATGTGCAATATCAACGGACTGTATATACTCAGCTTGTCGCCGTCCACTGCTGGACGCAGGCCTCCCGAAGTAAGCGCCAACCATCCCGGTCTTGAGCAGCCGCCATCCATCCGCTACCCGCCGTTTTTTTTTCAACAGCCTTTACCACATATTTAAAAGTGAAAATCCGTTTGTCCAGGCGGGCTACACAGTTTTTTTTTTAAAGCCCTAACAATATATCCGCGTGGGTGACTGGAACACATTACATGTGTGAAGTGTATTTGTGCTTGCCATCAAAATATCAACTCCTCCACTGTAATCGGTTGAATAGTGAATGCTTTGTCTTTTGGAAATATTGCACAGGAATACAAAATCCACAAAGTGATACCAACAAGAGAAAAAATCATTTTTAACCTAATATTTAATTGATTAAAAACAAAAACAACTTGATTTTAAATCTAAATAGCCATAGCTGCAGAAATCATCTATAATAGCTTTAATTATATCTTTATATTTATTTGCTGCTCTTTCTTTGTCTTCGGCAGTAGTCCACACAATTTTACTTCGCACATGGCCTTCTTCTTGTAACCCACTTGAAAGCCACAATGCTGTATTAGCAGTAATTAAACATGCTGGCCAAACTACTTCTAAATCGTGGTCCAACGTCAATCTAGAATATATTTTACTGGAATCCAAGCCAGCTTCCTTTAACATTTGATCAAATGTTTGGTAATAAACATCCAACAAATTTTTGTAGTGATTTTTTCTAAGATTGCTGTCCGTACTGCTAATTATAAGATATAATGTGTCAAATGCTGGACTACATATTCTTGTTGTCTGATAGTCTATTAAACATGATGAGACTGGAATATCATTCTGAAAATAAATAATAACAGTTTTGTTAATTTAAGTAATGTTTTGAAGGAATACTATTTACAATTCATTGTTCCAACTTCCTTCTTACCTCATACTTAAAAAGTATATTTTCTTTCCAAATATCTCCATGGCAGATACATGTGCTACTAGCTTTAGTCACTGCCTCTTCAAAACATGTGGCACAATTTTCTTTTAAGCTTTCTAATAGGGGCACATATTCGGTATCTTTAAACTTTTGTAAGGCTTTGCATAGCCTATCTACCATGATATCCATGTACCTTTTATTTGTCTTTATTGTTAATGGTAAGCACTCATTAGATATTTCATTATACAGTTTCAGATCTCTGTTTTCAAGAATGTATGATAATGCATGTAACATTGCTAAAGACTTCAAAGAGATAGTGATGTGTTCCAAATCCAAAAACATATTGTTTGTAAATGGCCTATAGTTATCTTCACACATATTTTGCATGGCTATAACTTCTTTACAGTAATCCTTACAAATATAATAACACTGAGGTATGACATAAGATGATGTAAATGATATCGATCGTTGAATCTCTTCATATTTTTTAAATATTATTGAATAAATATATATCTCCCTTGCAAACATTCGAGTCACTGCGCCACTAACACGATAACTTTCATCCATAGGTGCCAATTTTAAGACCAATTTCAAATTAACAAGTTTCCCATTCTCCTCTCCAGTCAAAACAAGGGGAATAATAACACCGAAGTAGTTCTGAGCAATATTTTCAAACTTTTCTTGGGAACACCGCCAGTTTTTTAGGTTACGTTCCAATGCAATCTTCTTGACGATATTGAAGATAGCCTCTTCAGAAATGGAACTCATATTGATCTTATTTTGATAATATGAAAAATACTAATTAGTGAAACAATTTTAATATTAATACATAATATAAATAATTATCGTACATAAGTGGCAGAACTAAAAGAGATTTATTTGACATTTGAACTTTGAAGTCTGGAATGTAAACAAATAACATTATACACAGATAAAAAATAGAAAATTTTCCTAAAACTTGGTAGATTCAATTGTGGTAGAGCAAGCATGTGTTTCCATTTTCTGTACCTTTTAATTAAATTCAATTTTAAACTAATTTCAAACATGCTTTGTTAAATTTCAGTAACTTTGTGCCGCTCACTTTGGTAGTGGATTTTTATAAATGTTTGTCTCATTGCTCACACTATTTTTTGTAATTTTCCAATAATATGAAACGTTTAAATATACTTCTTATATATTAGCGACTACAAGAGTATTATTTATTATTAAATAGTATTAAAATAGTATTTAACGAATACCTACGAAACAAAATATATTTGAATCCTCCACATCATAATTATTGTCATTTAAATATCGTATTGTACCTCCAGTAATAGTAAGTCACTTATTCGCAACAAGTTTTATACCAACTATTTCATGTGAACAGCAAAAAATATTATTTATTTATTTATACTCCTTATTGTACATATCAAGTTAGATAGGAATTGGATATCAATAAAAGTTAAAATGGTACAATCGGTGACCATATCGCATTGAACGATTTCTTCCTGGCAACCTTTGTATGAACAGGAATTAATGTATAAATTAGTATTATGTAGGTAATTAGGTACCTATGTATTAAGATATCACCTATGACATAATTCATCTTCAAAACTTATAGTATTTGATAACAATGATCCTGTTAACAGGTTGAATTATTTAATAATTTTAAATACCATATTGATTATCTTTTTGCACCACTGACCAATAAAAAGCATACCAAATGAAGTACCTTACACGTATTATGATTAACAGATATAATCCCTTTTCGGAAGATCGAAGTGAAGCCCTTGAGAGATCAAAGTGACAGATGAGTGGCACTGGCCTTTAGCCTGGCACGTTTGCAAATATTGCGGTCGGGCTGGAATCCTCACGAACGCCAGCACACCGATAAAACCCTGTGACCGTCATGTACATTATAGGTAGCACCAGATAACCCTGGAAACTACCCGTTGCAGAATCGTTAAAATTCCCCTACTAGCAACTGTGTTTGGTCGCCCATACAAAGTACTATAATGGGCACCAACAAATGATACAATACCATGCGCTCCATTCTCGAGTTCGAAGTTGCAATAAGTAAAAGCACATCGCTTCCGCGTTATAACAACCTCGGGTGTCCAAAAGGTCAAAAATTTTATGACGTTGCGCATTGTTCTCCAATTGTTCTCCATTGTCAAAAGTCATCTGTCAACACCTGGACACCCGAAGGACAGGGCTCCCATATGACTCTTTTAGATCATTTTCTCTAATGGACAGGAGATACCGTGATAGAATTCTAACAACCCTTATTCTTACAGCGAAAGTTAAATTGAAATGTTGTATTGACTGCATTTTAATAAAGCTGAAAAGTACCCACTAATAAAAATGGATGGGCTGTATTGGGCTTATAGAAATAAGATAATATATCACACAAAAAAAATTACTACCGAAGTCTATATCCACCTTAACTATAAATAAAAGGTGAATAAAGAATATAGCTTTAGCAAATTGGATAAACCCTAATGACTGGCGCTGTTAACGCAGTCATATACTTTTTGTATGGAAATGCGTTTATTTCCATTTTTATTAGTTTTTAACGGTCTCGTTAGTGAAATAGTTATTCAACACACTTATTTAACGGTGGTCTCTATTAGTAACAATAAGTAGACTACAAAATGAAATTAATTTACCCTACACTGGTGGTAGGTCTCTCATATCACATATGTGAGAGACCGCCTGGGTAGGTACCTCCGCAATGTTTATTTGTCTCGCCATACAGCAGTGTAAATGCGCTGTTGTTCGCAGTGGAATTTCAAGTATTGCCTTGAAATTCATGGTGTTGTTTAGTTTGCTACTGTCCATGAAGCGAATGGCATAGGTCTACTCGTCTCGCCATTAATCACAATAAAAAAATGACATTAAAACAGTATCAAGTTATTTATTTAATTCACTTCTATTACCTTTCTTAAAATATTTTCATTTTCTGCAAACATAGGTAAGTCTACATGTCCCTCAAAAATAGCAACAGCTTCGACCTGGAAATCTATCGAAAACAACAAAGTAATCAATATTTCAATATATATAATAATATATTCTGTCGGTACCTACGATAATATCGTATAAAGTTAAATGAAAAAACCCGATATAACAAAAACAGTTGGCGACTGGCGCCGAAAACATTTCTGCACAGAATGACTCGTGTTATTATATTTCGCGAAACGCTGGCGTAACAAGGTTTAGTCAGGACAAGGCGCGTTCCCTCAGGACGGTAACAAGTTCAGGAGTAACCGACACTGGCGGCACGTAATTACATAAATATAATGACATCAGCCTTCCCCACAAGTGGCCACGTGTTATGCCACGCTTCATGTTTTCATTGAAGGAATTGTGGATCGATTTGCAAAAAGAATGTTTTGCTTTATATCTTACTGTAAATCGTTGACGGAACTGGAAAGAGAAATTGGTAAAAAAAAGACAAGTAAGGGAACAAAAGTATCTTTTTGTAGCAACAGGATTCTGCGCGTCTGACTTGTTGTATAAATATGTGTACATTTTGGTTAATAACATTAGGTACTACTTATTTTTCCATTCCCACAGGTATTTTAATATCATGTGAAATATATAAAAGTTAGATACGTATTATGTCAATGTTTTTGTTAATGTACTCTTGTTGCACGTCAAGCCATATTTTTCAATCCAACAATTCCTGTTCATCCAAAGGTTGCCAGGAAGAAATCGCTCAATGCGATATGGTCACCGATTGTACTATTTTTTTTTATTGGTATCACATTCCTTTGTAACTTGTTATGTACAATAAAGAGTATAAATAAATAAATAAATATGTCCCGAAAATAAGTCTGAAGGATGTACGCATTCGCCAAGCCTGTATGAGTCTCATACTTGGTTGCTAGGCTCGTTAGTGCGCTGAATTTTTCATAACTTTAAAGTAGCTAAATGACAGAGTTGCTTACAGACGCAGTAGCGCATATTTAAAAGAAATATTATTGTGATATTTTTCACTTTATTATTGTGACTTACCAATGTACGAGTATATGCAATTACCACTTGTAGCACAAGAAATTAAATTTTGGAATCCTTTTAAAGGGAATTCTGTAACTATATGAAAATATCAAAGAATAAAATATATTATTTGGTCATAGGTAGTTTACAAGAAAACCAATGACTAATATTAAGTAATTAATATTATAAACAAAATCTCAATTTAAAATAAGTACTAAGTATATTTCAGTTTCAGTGCCTCATTATACTTTATAATTATATTTCTATTATTATACCCGCATAAAGTAATACAAGAAGGATCTAGAAAAGCAACAAAACATTGTAAATTAAATACGAGTATATTCACCTTAGTTCAGTAATAAACGTCTACATACAAGAAATGTAAAATTATTTATATATACAATCCTTAATATTCAATTCAGCTGAAACATACGCATCAAGAGTCATTCATTGTTATAGATTCGCAAACCAAATACAAACAGACGAAAAACCCCTATCCCTACACGTGCAGTAAATTTACTTTCGTTATGTCCTATTTCCTGGTAAAGATATCCGTGTTAGATAGAAAATAGTCTCACGTATCGAGCTGTGATGAAGGTCGTGCGAAGATCGAGAGGACGTGGTCCAGGTGAATACCAACTAACCAGCACATACATTTAAAACCAACTTGTTAATTAAATAACGTCTGGCTATTTCACTGAAATTGACATATAGTTTATAAACCCTTCGTTTAATGCTCCTTTCAACTGTAAATTATGTAGGGGTATTTTATGTACATTTTATGTAAGTATGTATGTATAATAAATTGCTATAGTAACTCGTACCTGTAAAAGCTGAAAGCATTTACAAAACATCTTTTATATCTTTTATTTATTAGACTCTAGCGGCTCGGCCCGACTTCGCCCGGGTGCAGATAGTTTTTGAGTCCAGTTCACATCAACAACACATTATAGTTTACCCAGCGCACGCGATGAAAACAATATATTAAGTTTTTTTTTATAATGTAACCCAAGGGGGGTTACATTATTGAAGTTTAAGTAAGGATTTTTTTTTTTTTTGAAAATACAGTATAGTCTACATCACCCGGGGATAGTGTAGCTTTCCAACAGTGAAAGAATTTTTCAAATCGGTTCAGTAGTTTCAATGCAAACAAACAAACAAATCTTTTGAATTCATAATATTATTATCGATTAACGCGTGTAAAACAAAATAAAAGCGAAATATTGAAAGAAAAGTAAAAGCAAATCTACCTGAATATTTTTTCCACCGTTAAGTAGAAAAGTGTATTGACAGAGGCGGGGCTAGGTAAGTTGCACCCGCACCACACTAGTCCTCAACTTATGAATATTTACGAGATTGGGAGTCCCACAGCTCCAAATGAAATTTTTCAAGTATTTTCCCTTACAATAGAGCATAGCTAGTTCGCCGGAGACACTTCGGGACGTTTTGTGAACAAGAATAAACTCTTTTCCCTTTGTCTTTTACTGTGTTTGTGTAAGGACATTTTTTGCTATTACTTTGCGCGTATTTGTTGTGAAAATCTAACAATTTAACTGTGGAAACCCAGTTTACCGAGGTTATTACAGTTTATTTTAGCAAGCTTTTGTTTTAATTAGCTGGTCCCTAGATTATTGTGAGAAAGCAAGATAAGTGGCGTAATATTAAGGGAGCTTGTCACACCCTTTCTTCTTCTCAACTAAGTATAACACGTTTCAAAACCGTAGCATTAATTAGTAATTTAAAAAATGTGTTACCTTACAGGAGATGAACATTCCATAGCAACACTAAATAGATTCTCGAATGTCGCTAACACAGAGCCGCTTCATACTGTGTCATGGAAGTATTTTGTGACTGTGTATAATAAGGTAATATAAGATAAGAGAAGCCTTTGATACCGGTTTTATTGCAAGCTATTCCACTGAACCAGATCATAGATAAGCTATAAAATCTAGGAACTTCACCCTTACCTACGACTTCTTTCACGCGAATGTATGTACTTAGATAAAATAAAAAAAACATTGTAAAGTCCCGGTATTTGATTTCTATGTTAGTATATTACAGGAATGTGAAAAATTATGATATTACCTGTACATTTTATTTAGCAAGCAAAATATGAAAATCTGCCATCTTTATTACATCTTTATCACTTACGGAATGTTGTATCTGTAATAACAATGAATACCGAAAATAAGTAGGTATTTTAGCATTCAACTATATACCTATATGCTAGCGCCTAGCCATCACGATAATATACCTCACCGTATTGTACCACTACATGTCGTGAGTAATTAGATTTTTTTACCATTCAGGGTTATTCTCCCCTGATAGAAATTAGAAGGTAATACTTGGAAAATTTTCGTCATAGTCAAGTATTTATTCCAACGACAACATTACCGAACATTCTTTCCGCTCGACTTTTTATTTTTTTCAATCAGCTGTGTATCTTAATTTATGCCACAAGAAGAGACGGAAAATTGCAACTGCAGTCAAATTAGATTTATAACAAGTTGTTTACCAACCAATGACGTTCTCCAGCGAAAAGTCCGAACAGATTGAAAAGTAAACTGAATCGCCACACGCCTTTACCGTTTGTTTGGCCAACTACAATGTACCGAGCTATTTGTTTTTATTACAATGCACCCGTTCTAAAATCCCTCCATTCTTTCTCGTATTTGCTGCTTTGTGACCATCCGCCCAGAGGATATAATGTGCGTTCAAAGCCTCATTTACACGGTCTCCCCGTGTCACGGTCTTCTCGAGGCAAGAATCGTATGCGATTAATGCATGACATTACCGCCATAGATTATTGTGTTCTGTCAAATGTTTACATCCTTTTTTATATCCTTACGATAATCGTATATTCGGCGCGAGAAACTCTCCCTGTGTAAACGGTGTTTAAAAGTTTTCAAACGTTAGTACGAATACCTCTAGATGTGTTAGGACGAGAATTTTGAAATATTTTAGGTACAATTATTGTTTAAATTACGATAACGTAAATAAGGACCTAGTTGCCTGTTTTTATTCGGCTTTTGTAATTTATAATACCTAATCTATAATCTATAATATCAATCTATTAACATAATCCCATCATCTTTAAAAAATAAGTATCCTGAAACTTTAAATTGTTAAGTTGGGAAATGTTTAGATCTAGAATTAGAAAGCCCAAACGAATTAGTTAAGATAACAGTTATTTCGGGCCACTCATTAAAATGGACAATGTCGACGTTTCTTAACTTTTAACTTAATTCCATGAACTCGACCAGAGCTTAGGTGGAGTTATAAACAAAATTTCACCGTTGTATTAGCATTTTAATCAATTAAACACAACTTTGCTCTTTATCTTTATAAACTTTGTTGTCATATTAGGTACGTGCGAATGAAATATTTAAAACTTATAACTGGCTTTTAATATTTTATTATTTTGTAGGTTAATAATACAAATCAATTATCGAACAAATGCAATAAGATGAAGGTGCGGTACCTCAAAGTGTGTACACAGAGTTTGAATAATAATACATAACTGTATTAAATAATATGCTAGTAAGATTTCGTGGTATATGTGACACACCATTGCAGCTCTGTCAAGACACCAATATGACGAAGTAGTGTTTTCTGATCGGCAGTGGCGTTAACCAATAACAAAGTTCGAAACCTGAAACATGGCTTACGTAGATATAAGTTGCAAGAATATAATATAGTGTACAAATAACTAAATGAAAGGTACATCACCGCCAAACAGCAGTGTAAATGCCAAGCAATGCATTGAAATTCATGGTGTTGTTTAGTATTCTACTCCATGAGCGGTCGTATCGTGGTCGTCGTATCGCTTACCACCAGGCGAATGGCATGCTCGTCTCGTCGTTCAACATAATAAAAAAAACGAAAGTAATACTCGAGGCTATTCTAAGACCGCGGTATCACATAATAAATACAGAAATGTAATATCCGAAAACGAATGTGCTTAATACGTACTCATATTCCATAAACATCGCCCACACACGTAACACAATAATCTAATAGAGATTCCCGGAAAGGGAACTCTTTCCCTTTCGTTATTGCAAATTTTATTTCAATTCGAGCGCGAATATAAATAAGTATATTAAAGAAAATACGGTATGAACAGTTTTACCCACGGACAGCGGAATAAAGAAGGAAATTAACTAAAGAACGGTGATTGGTTTAGACGGATTTATTGGAAAAATAACATTTTACGCGGCCTTTTGAGGTTGCCTTCTTCCAAGAAGATAAAAAAGGGCCCTTTCGTATTTCATGAACCTTGACTGGCTTTTAGCGGAGTTAAATGATTTCTAATATTCGTTTATGCCTACTTTGTCTTTCTTTCTTGGGGAGAATAAAAACGTCAGGAAATATCAATCGGTTATGAGATCAATCTGTAAAGCTTGCAGAAATATTTTAGGATTAATGCTGTTTTACTCCACGTGATCCACATAATTTTAAAAATTATATTAGAGATTGATGAGTTTTGATAAATAAGTAAACTGGCAAGCAAGATTAACTTGGATTATATATTGAGCAAATATATACAGTACACAGACAGTGTGGAACGGATGTCAAGAGGACGACCGGACGGAAGTAAGAAACCGACAACTATCATAGACAACAATGTTTGTTTATCATCTACAAGTAATACTGGCACTTAGTCAATAAGCTCCAATATTACTATTCAATTAACAAGTTAAAGGTAAGATTGTTAACATTTTTTTAACATTTCCTATCATTCTTTATTTACAATAATTCGGAATTTTAAAACCTAATTTTAAATACATTTGCTAGGTTTTAACATCTACTACAAATAGTTATAATTAGGTTTCAAATTTCGAAACAGCAACAAATTATGAACTCCTTTAAAAATTTTAGAGAACATAAAACTACAAGTTGAAACACCCACAAATCTGCCCATAAAATTCAATTTAAAAGTTATGCAAATCAGCCGCCGTGGCGCAGTTGGTTAGACGTCGGCTGTGAAACGAGAGTCTGCGGTTTCGATTCCCATACCGAAACAAATGATTGTTTGAACCACAGGTAGGTATTAATTTCGAGACTGAGTGTTTGTCTGACCGAATAGTTTCTCGTAATTCCTGATACCTACGACACAAGGGGTATATCTTATAATATCTGATATCTTAGTGTGGGGTCAGGACTATGTATGTGACTGTTGAGTGTGTATTTATAAATAACTTACTTGTTTCGCAATGTGAAATGCAAATTGTGAAGCACCTCGACGGGTTGATCTTTCATTCTCGCTGAGCCGTTAGTGTTGAAACTTTATAATACACCAGCTTTAAATACTTGCGGTTTTGCGTGTACTGAAAATTTTGATTTCAGGTTTTATCCTCTTACAGATAATAATAATACACCCAACAGTCTCATAGTCCTGACCCCACTCTAAGATAGAGTCTTGTGTCCGTGGGTATCAGAAACTACGTGAGGTTTTTCGGTCTCACAAACAAAGAAAATTAATCCAATCAATATAGTGCGCCCCATTGCAGCGCAACACGTCCTTTGCAGTTGAGATGCCATACAAACATAACTTAGGTACTAGATCGAGAAATCAAAGTAATGCCTACACTCATAAACCTCAGTAGCTCAAGAAGAAAGAAACAGACTATGAAACGAGAGATCCTAATAAATATAATAGTGTCACAAATCACTAGGTAGTTCTGTGAGACCAAAAATGCCTCATAACTTTGGAACCAAATGACATAAGTCCCGTGTTTTAATGTAGAACTAAAACTTATGTGTAGCTATCAGGAAGAAATTCATTAGTATTAAGGATATTAAATTCAATCTTGGACACTATATTTGTGTAAAACCAATATTTCTATGTAAACTCCGTTAGTCAATCCTGTAAGACATAATATTATCCCCACCCAATATCATTAACACACAATTAGCACGAAGACAAACTTAGCGGTTTTAACAATTTGTCTCAGACACTCTTACAAAGTTACTTATGCCACCGCAATTTCCCGAGACACAAATTGAGAACAGGGCGCCACTTACTTCCATATATTATTCAGAAGATTCTCGACTTCACCTGCACGGAAGTGTACGCTTTAAATTTCATTTTGCTACATTTACATTCCGCTTCTAAGCTATTTTGCTACATATTATGCGAAATTCAATCGCAAAAATAGCTCAACATAGGTACGTATAACATTTAAACATACGGCTCCAGCCAATCTATGTGCCCTTGTAAAAAAAGATTGTTACTTAAAAGAGAATGACCATTCATGGTATCGGTAAAAAATATCGTTGACCCCGATAACGATACTGTTTAAAATTCATTATAGCATTTTTTATGGTTTATCCTTAAACGTTATCCTGTTTTATCCCGGGTGACAGATTATTATAAAATAAAGTAATTATCGACACATTTTACGATACGTCAGCCATTAATACAAATGGGGCTACAAGAGTGACTGGACTTCAAGTTCATTTTTTCGAAGAACTCCGGGCTTGGATCACAATAATGTTTATTTTTATTGAAAATATATATTTTTCCATAAGTACACAAAAAAGTAGGTTTCATCAAAGGACAAAATCTTCGCACCGATACTAAGTTTCATAGTAATATGGTCTTTCTCCTTTCACGTATTATGAAGTGAATCATTTTTAATATAAGCTTTTAAAGAAAAGCAACTAACTACATACCTAACACAGTCAAGTGAAAACGAAACCTCGTCCTGAAGCATCAGCAACATATGCGTAAATAAAAATCCGACATTCGTATACAAAACTGAAGTGAAAATAGCAACGTAAGAGTAAATCTGTATATAACCAAAGGCGCGGCACTAGCCATTAGTCTCGAAGTGGCAGGTGTGTATAAATCCCGCGCCGGACCAAACTAAAACAAAAGTGTGTTTTGTAGATAATCTGCCTCACCCGCCCGGGCCGACCACTTTTAGTTAAACTTTGCACCGACCGCTTTGGTGTTGAATAAA
This sequence comes from Deilephila elpenor, assembly GCA_949752805.1. Taxonomy (NCBI): domain Eukaryota; kingdom Metazoa; phylum Arthropoda; class Insecta; order Lepidoptera; family Sphingidae; genus Deilephila; species Deilephila elpenor. Next base: position 6,141,913 of record OX457116.1, read on the forward strand.
TCTAAATTTGTAACAATTTAGATTTATTCAATTAAACGAAACTTAATACTTGATATTAAAACAGGAAAACTATCATTAAATACGCATTTTTTTTCTGCATGTAAGGCTTTACAAAATATTATATTATATTTGCAGTTAACATAACTTTAATCCAAGTTGTAACCTATATTTCAGTATGTTTTCTTTATTGAAAGTTCTTCATAATACATGTATATTGTAAAAAACAATTTTAACGTGATACAAATTGTCAATGTTTACAATAACGAATTATTGTGGATTCCGAATGATACAAGCAAAGCAACTTTGGAAGCCGTTCAAGCTCTACCTCACGCTTTGTATTTTTAATACAGAAAAAAAGAAACCATTTACTGAAAACCATTTTTAACGAAAACAGCAAAAAATCATCTAGAATTACCAGCCATCAAAATCTTCATAACATTTAATTATGCATTCTTTTTTCAGATTCTATACGAAACAGCAAACACTCCAATGCATTTAAGTTTAAAAGGAATCTCAAAATACCCACACTATACACACAAAAGTAGACTACTTCAACAAGTTATAAAAGCTGCCCTCGGGGAGCAATCAAGAAGAAAGGTTAGCCGCGGGGTTCTTAAGCCTATCACAATCAAATTTATGTGCATCGCGGCCGGGTTAATCGAGAATTAGGTAAATTGGGCCGGATACACTGATGGGATACCTACAGGCCACAGGGGACACCTCGAAAGGCGATTCACTTACAAACTCATTACGCGGCGAGTTAGTAAATAATTCAATAGCATCGTGGCTGATCGTTATCCAAACGGTGTTCGGCGAACGCGCTTTAAAAACTATCCAGTATCCGGTACTACCTCATACATATTAATACCGCCAATTCCAAAGCTGATTTGTTTGTTAGCTTTTAACTTTGCAATCAATCAATAGCTGTGTTTGCAAACCTACCTGTAATTTGAAAGGGGTTAGTTGTTTATCTTTATCTCTTTATTCTGACTTCATGCGCTGGCTGGCTCAATTTGTTTTACATAGTTAGTACTCCTACTTCGTCTTCCCACACTGAAATAATTAAATAATATCACATCTTATTTATTTAAACCAGTGGTGGTTACAAATTTATTTACACTATAAGAATACAAAAATATTATTAAGTAACACCTAGAATCAAAAGCTTCCTTTTGTACTTTTCAACTGTAAAAGCCGACCAAATGTTTTCGTAACTTACATACTCACAAAAGTTTCCATATTTTGTAGGGCTGTAGGAGCGGGTGGAGCCTTTTCTGAAAATGTATGGATGGAAGTTTTAAAAATCCGAGACGACTTAAAAACATGGCCTAAAATGTATGTTTTTAATGATAACTTGTAAGTAAAAAGTAAGTTTAATATTATTATATCAAAGCATCGCGTTGCGTCGTCGCGCCCGAGGACTACTAAGTAAATTGTGGCAAGGAAAACTGTGTATAAAGTTTTTTATTTATAGTTACTTAAACTAGTACTAATCCATACACATTTAATCGTAGTATATACTTGTATCACCAATATTATAAACTTAGACGTCCATCCAAGCGGATATATACTCACCCGGACCACAGCGAAGTAAACACTGCTCACGTGTCCAATATCGCCTTCAGCTGACCTTGACAACAAACGAAGGTTACTCATAACAGAACATTCTTCAATAATACACAAGCCCTTAAACATTTCCGTACAATTTACGGTAAGGGACACTTCACATCATAGCTAAAACAACGTGTGAACATTATGTTACAGGTAAGTGCGTGTCTATTTACTGCTTATTCATGGTGTCCACTACAAAGGAGCACTGTTCAGTTCTATTTATTGCCCACGTAAAGCTTTACGATCCATAAAACGGAATTCTCCGACATTCATTCGCTGGGACAAGTATCTAATGTCTTAGTTTATGTATTGCAGAGCAGGTGCCTGTAAATGTCATATTTTATTTCCACAACGTGTCGCCATAAAGCTTTTATTAACATTCGGTGATTTTTCCACCGAGGATTTACATCGCACGGTACGTCTGTCGTCTATGTACCTTTCGCATTATGTGCAAGGTCATAAACATAAAAAACGGGGAATGTTTATTCTCAGGTCTCGACAACATTATCCTTATAGTTAACATTCCCTCTGCGACTCTGCTTATTAAATGGTTTTAATAAAATTTCTTCTTGATTTGGCGATCATTCTTAAAACATATAAGATATTTGATGAAGGTGTTATTATAAAACTATACATAAAAAAAACTAAATACTCTAATATAGGACACTTCCCATTATAAATCATTAAGCTAATGCAAGCTTAACGGGCATTAGTATACAGAAACATACAATTCACGTATAATCAATCCTTTAATTTTCATATTATTCCGCTCTAGCGATTTTCACCGAAGCGTTGAATCAAGAATTACCCCCATAAACAATTCCAGGATGCTTACCGGACATGAACATAGCGTTTCATTTGCATACACGTCTAAACAAGCCCCTTATAACCGTTATTGCACATAACACATCTCACTATTACTGCTCTAATTATATTAATATTAATAGGTTAATAGTATGTACCTATTTCTAATGATGACATTATTTGTACACTGGAAACAGGCAAACCTTCTCTTTAATTAATGTGTAAAATATTGAACATTGCTGTAATTCTTATTTTAATATAATCAGCCGAAATATTTATGTATGAATACTAAGTCGCGAATAGGAACAAAATAATTATAGGAAATGTATCAACCGCATTAATCCACCACCATAAACGGGAGGCGAAAAGTCATGTTACGTCTAATCAGTGTAAGGCTAGGCAGAAGAAAAAAAGGGATCAAAGTTGTGTTTTATTTCTTATATACCCTAACATCATTTATTGCAGTCACATCACTTCATAATGAGACCCTCATACGACTATATTATTGGTCTTGACATTTTATAGACGAATGGAGCCATTACGAAGGTTTCATTCAAGGTGAAGTGCGCCTTGAAAATTTAACGTAAATACAAAACGCTTACGTAGCTGCAATCAACTTGTCAACCTTTGAAAGATGACCTAACTCCACCCAGTCATTAGCTGCCTCCCAGAACTTTAGTCTATGTGAACTATCAAAATTGCTCAGTCGTTCATGAAGTGATACGCGAGAAGATGGCTTTCTACGCAAGTAATAGCCTGTTCATGACACATGGCATGCAAAATGGATTCCCACCGCGAATGGAGGAGAAACCACGGAATAAAATAATTTTTCTTGATGTAACACCGGCACGGACCCCAAAAGCTACGTCGCCGAACGCTGTCGTTCCAATGAAAAATAATCTAATAGATCCTTATTTCTACCAGGATATCGTGTATGAGAACATTAAACCGGTGTTCACTATTCTTCGCTTGATCGGCGTACTTCCTTTAACGAGACCATCACCTGGTGTAAATCAATTTCATATTGCTTCTCCGTCTATGATATATTCTATCGCTGTATATATAGCTCTCATTAGTTATGTCTTGTACTTGTCTTTGCATAAAGTTCAAATCCTTCGTACAGCTGAAGGGAAATTTGAGGAAGCCGTTATTGAATACCTTTTTACAGTATATTTGTTTCCAATGTTGATGGTACCGTTGTTATGGTATGAGACGAAGAAAATCGCTGGCGTGCTCAATGGATGGGTTGATTTTGAGGTAAGATTTTTTTAATAATAAAAATTAAAGGTTTTCAATCTCCAAAACCGCGGTCCATAAATAAACTCCAATGCAGTGATATGTCACATTAGTCATCAGTTTAATTGAAGTAATGTTCTCCACTTAAATTGAAGTAGTTTTCACTACAGGTTTTATGGCATTTTCTATTTCCACGCGTTCGCAACTGAGACAGCAGAAAATTAGAAATCTTTAACAAATCACAAGGACAAATAGAAGGCGTACATTAAAATAGTAGAAAATGTGCGACTTAATATGAATTTTATGTGAAAAACAATTTTGTAATAATCTTACAGAATTCTACGTATTCATCATTACATTGTATTAGCATTGTAACATATGTAATAAGCCAAAAATGTAATTTTGTTATATCATAACACGCATAACTTGACGAGCGATGAGGCTGAGTACTTTACAAGTTGTTACTACTACTTACAAGCTCGGTGTTTAACTTACAGTCACACTAGTGCCTAAAATAAGACCTGCTAACGATGGTACAGATGGCCTAGTAGCCATTTTCAAAAAATTGCCCTATCAACATATATTTACACACTTTATTGTACACCACAATAAAAGAGAATAACACAGTAACAGTAAATCATTTAAAGCTAATGTTATGGTTACAATTGGCGGCCTTATCGCTAACTGCGATCTCTTCCAGGCAACCTTTGGATGGATTAAATCATTACTATATAGAATTATGGGGTAGTACAACTGGAAAAAAAATGGAACATGGATGTACAAGCTATACATAATAAACATATACATACATAATATATACCTACATTATAAATACATACATACACACAAATATACATATATATACATAAACATATACTTACATATTAGTATATATCAAGTAAACTTAAATGATGATATAAATAAGGAGGATAAAAAATATGACAGAATAAAAAGTTATTGTAGCGACAAATAGTGAGTCTTAACAAGTCTCTTAAAAATTGGTAGTGACTTGGCTTGCCTAATTGATATTGGTAATTCGTTCCACAAGCGAGCAGCATGAACTGTAAAAGACTTATCAAGAAATGAAGTGCTGTGCTTGGGAATGTCTAGCGTTAAGTTCTCCGTTGATCTAAGAGTTCGTGCGTGAGTGTGACCGAGGAAATTAAAGCGGTTTTTAAGGTAGTGGGGGGTGGTGGAATGGAACAAGATACCATATAGGAGTGAAAGAATTCGTGTATTTCGGCGAAAACGTATTGATAGCCACTTGAGTTTGACTCGGAATTCGGAAACATGGTCATATTTGCGAAGACCAAATATGAACCTAATGCAAAAATTTTGAAGTCTCTCAAGTTTTTCAATCTGGGCTTCGGTGAGGTCGAGATAGCTAGCATCAGCATAATCAAGGAGAGGTAAAAGTAGAGATTGTACAAGTGCAATTTTCGTGGAAATCGGTAGAAAATTCCGCAATCTCCGTAAGGACCCCGCTGCAGCAAACAATTTGCGACTAACTTGTTGCAATTGGGGACCCCAGGATAAGTTTTTGTCAATAATTATGCCCAGATTCTTAACAGTATCGCTAAATGGAATAGCGCAACCATCAAACAGAATCTGAGGTATTTGATTCTGATCTAATTTCGATATTAACCTGGATAATATACATAATATAAGTTCAACAATCAACTTTCTGTAACTGTTGACAATTATTTTATTTCAGGTGGCATACAAAGATCTATCCGGCCGCAGCTTACCGATCAAACTATACAAGAAAGCATTGATAATTGCTGTTATTATACCAGTTCTGTCGATCACCTCCGTCATCGTCACACACGTTACAATGGTTCACTTCAAGGCGATGCAAATCATACCTTACGTGTTCTTGGAAATTCTCACGTATATCTTAGGTGGATACTGGTACTTGCTATGTGAAACCCTCAGCGTTTGTGCCAATATAGTGGCTGAAGATTTTCAGCAGGTAAGTTTTCATAAAGCGAAGTGTCGGACGGACAACCTTAAGGTTGCAGGAAGTTGCTGGATGCTGGTGATGATGATGCTACTTCCAACAGGTCAATGTGGAATTCCTTAGGGGAGGCCTATATTCAACAGGGCACTTCCTGTTGCTAAATATAGAGATATAAGGTTTCAATAATAATAATTGCGGGTAGTAGCTTACTACTGATTTAAAAAAAGCAAAAATATTGAAATGATCGATGAAAATAGGCAGGCCCCGTATATTTTTTCCGTAACATAGATAGTCATGTTAGATAGTCACGTTATTCAAGTAAACTTCACTAAATAGCGCCGGACGAAAATAGCTCAAAGATGGCTATTTAAGGTGCTTTCGGTAATACGATAGATTAAGCTAACTTCGCGTACTAACGCTAAGTTGGTAACTCTAGAGAGAAACTATGTAAACTTAGTCTTGGTGAAGTTTATTACTTAACTCATGAACGGGACATTTATGGTAGTGGTTTAAAATTTTGAATTTTTTACCAGAGCAAAGAGTCGACGGTAGCAATAAAAAGAATTTAAAGAAAGCGACAAGCTTGGGCTTTTTTAACCGACTTTAATAGGTGGTTATCAATTCCTTGTTTTTTTTTTAAGTATTATAATTCTATAGTTGACAAATTGTTTGGTTTCTGTGTACTGACCATTGCTTATTTCAGGCACTACGGCATATTGGTCCTGCTGGCAAAGTCGCTGAATATCGAGCACTGTGGCTTCGTTTGAGCAAATTGGCTCGAGATACAGGCCTCGCCAACAGCTACACATTCACATTCGTTAATCTGTACCTATTTCTCATAATAACTCTGTCGATATATGGCTTGCTGAGTCAGATATCCGAAGGGTTCGGTATTAAGGATATTGGATTGGCATTGACTGCTATTTGCAGCATATTTTTATTATTCTTTATTTGCGATGAGGCACATTATGCTTCTCATAATGTAAGTAGTCATTTAATACATATGTAATTATATTATAAGTACCTACATTGAGAAAGATATGACAAAAATTGTTTTTAAAAGTCAATCGTAAACCAAACAAAAGTATAAGAAAATAGAAAATCTTACCTGCTGATTCCATTTTCGTAGGTGAGAACAAACTTCCAAAAAAAGCTGCTAATGGTGGAATTGTCGTGGATGAATACAGACGCTCAAACTGAAGTGAATATGTTCCTGCGAGCGACGGAGATGAACCCCTCCCAAATTAGTCTTGGTGGATTCTTCGACGTCAACAGAACGCTGTTCAAATCGGTATTCCTACATAATAAAACTGATATGCAGCTTAAATGGGGGAAAAAAAAATTAAGTAAAAATATTCAAAGCTATCAAAAATATTCAAAGCTACATCAATAATTTTCAAAAACTTTACAAAACTTAACAAACTTACAAAGCTTTTGTGCATAATTAACAACGTTTCATCTTCGTTATGTTTCTTTTATTTAAACATAATTGTGACATAATATTATTGTTAAAATCATCGTAATTAACTTGCACTTAAACAAGGGAATAAACAAAATAGAATCGAAACATTATATGAAATTATAATTTGAAATTTAAATTTTTTTAAGCAATTTTTAAACTAAATTATTCGTATATAAAATCCAATGCAATGATCCGTAAGCCGTATTGTCTTATACAGATTGTTAAATAATGTCTAGCGATTCCTGATTAAGCGGAAGGACCGCTTAACGCAAGTTGTAAGCAGACAACCAGACAAGAGATGTAGACAAAAGTCATAAACTATCACTTGCCGTTTCACCTAGTTACAATTTTTTTTTTGCAGTTGCTTACTACAATGGTTACTTATCTAGTAGTGCTACTTCAATTTCAAATCAGCATCCCGGATGAGAGCCATAACTGGGAACACGATGAAGAACAAACGACTAATGCAACTTCGGTGACAGAAGCCACGACGACTACCACTGTTCTGACGACTATTATGACAACACTGGCGAAAAAGAAAAAGAAAAATTAATACTATAAATAGTACCTAATTAGCTCTCATTAAGAATATATCATGCCAAAAAATCTGTCATAATTGTAGAAATTGTTCTCAATTTACTCTTCATATTTATTTTAGAAACCGCAGGCATAAGCAGGGAAGACCAAGGATGACCGTAACGGTCTTTAATTTTTTTGTGATATGTCACACACCCTATTAGATCACACAATACTAATTGCTACACGTGGTATGTATGATCTTTCGACTAGGTATCAATTAGCACTAACTTGATTACAAATGCTATTACAGATTTGAGATTATTAGAAATTTACCTAATAAAAACAGTGAAATTTGTTACCATCATCCTTACCCCTAAGATTAATTGTAATAGTTTAAAGGGATGATTGTAACATTGTGAATAAAAACAAAAATTGCTTTTATTTATAATCAATATTTATTTTTAATCAGCCTCTTCGATTTTACAAATCAACAATTTCTTTAATGAACAAATAATTCAACATTTCTGGACCTCTTTAGATTTTCTTTTTTCCTCAAAAGTTACATACATTGTCCTAATCCTACATTAAGATCAATTAAGTGTCGTGGGTATCAGAAACTACGAGAGACTTTTCGCTCTCACAAACACCCAGACCCGAAACAAATACTTTTGGGCCTCACAAATATTTGTCTTGTTGTGGGATCGAACCCGCACCACTCGTTTCAAATTCGGCGTCAAATCAACTGCGCCATGAAGGCTTTTAAAAGCTACTATAAAGTCTATAGCTATTTCTACTGCTTCTTGCTCTGCCTGTAAGCGTCAGCTAAGAACACCAAACATGTTTTTCCGATAAGTGCCAACGAGAAAGGGTCACCGAATCTTGTTAGAGTTTTAAACAAATTCAAAACTCATAAAAGCTGACAGTACAGCACACGCCACGGAGGCTTGTGGTGCAGTTGGTTAGACGCCGGTTGTGAAACGAGAGGCCGCGGGTTCGACCCCCGCACCGAGACAAATATTTATGATTATGACTTATGAGGCCCACAAGTGGGTATATGTGTCGGGTCTGGATGTTTGTGAAACCGAAATGTCTTTCGTAGTTCCTGATACCCATGACGCAAAACTAAATTGATCTTAATGTGAGATCAGGACTATGTTTGTGACTTTTGGGTCTATTTATTTATTATTTATTAAAGCTATTCCTAATTTGGGGACGTTTGGAAATTGATGAGAGTAAAACTTTTAAGTTGCGCGCGCACTCTGAAATCGATATGATGAAGTTAGCTATTAACTGTCTGTCAAACCGTGACAACTCGTAACTGTACCTATCCAAAGTAGGTAGTTTTTTTTAATTATTCATGAATATACATAAGTGAATGTGGTTTATGATAAAATTATAAATGGCAGTGAATGATAGGCCATTGTTAAAAATCATGATAATTGATGTACGAGGGAGTTCCTCATGTTTCCGTCTTTGTTCCGATAATCTAAATTCAGAGTCAGAATTACAAATAGTCAGTGCCATTTTTAACCATTTTTGATATTCGAGGGATCCTTCACTCCAGTAGTCTAAGTTGAGAGTTGAACATTGCGTTCAATTTTCAAATAAACAAACAAAATATTCAACTTTAGTTTAAAGACGTTCTATAGGTATATCTACTGTTGGGTCATGAAAAATTTCCGAAAATTTTCCAAATGAAATTTTTCATTTTTTCAGAAAAATATGAAAAATTTCAAAATATTTTTCCGATATTTTTCCATTTTTGAATTTCGAACCAAACGTAACTTCCAGAAAAACGGGGTGAATCGAAACTCAGGGAGAAATATAAAAAATATATTGTTTGTTTTTTCGTGTTTCATGAACCAAATTGATTATGTTTTATTTATATTTAATGGTTTATGACTCTTTTTTACAAATTGCAGCCATTACATTTAATCCCTAGTCCCTACCGCGAATTTGGACTTTACAGTATTACAAATGCATGTATTTTTACTTTATTAGCAAATTTATTAAGAATATAAAATAATTAAATCGATTTTACGATTAAAAAGCAACAATTAAGTTAAATAATCGAATTTTTCCATTATTTTTCAATTTTGAAATTTTTCCGAAAAATTTCCTGAATTTTTTCCGAAAAATAGAATTTTTCCGAAAATTACACAACACTAGGTATATCATTTAGTATATTCTTTTTCTTTTTTGTTAGGTGACTTATTTAAAACACTTTTTACGCATAATAAGAGGCTGTTGCTGGAAACAGCACAGTCTTGAAGATAGAAACTAGCGGTATAGTAGATCAAACATCAGCCTATGATTTACTGCAATTTACTGGCAACACTCCTTGATTGTTTATGTCAAACTTATTACGAGACGCGAGAGTGAATAATCTAGGTTTCTGTAAGTTTCTGGAAACAATTTATTTGTTTATTGTAACAAACACTATCGGCACAGGGTAATAGCAATTTCCATTTCATATAACTATGGTGGACTACAGCAAATGGAAAGATATTGAGGTGCGTACTTTGTCACAGTAACATTGTTTGAATTCGTTGCTTTCCAGACACGATCCTTAATTTTACCTTTTTGTAGATATCGGACGATGAAGACGAAACTCATCCGAACATCGACACTCCCTCACTGTTCCGATGGAGGCACCAAGCCCGGGTGGAGCGCATGGAGGAGCATCGTCGTGAAAAAGAAGAACACGAGCAAAAGAAACGGGAAAACTTGCGGCGTTTAGCGGAAACGCGGAAAAAGATCGCCGAGACAGAGCCAAACAACACCGACCTTGATTCTCTGAAGAAGGCGCTCGCGGAACTGGAAGCCGAGGAAAAAGCCCTCAGAAAGAAGGAAGATGAACTTAGAAAGAAAGACAAACAGACGCCATGGAACGTGGACACTATCAGTGAGCCGGGCTTCACCAAAACAGTGATAAACACCAAGCCAGCCCGGTCTAAAGATGAAAATTTGACTGAGGAAGAAAAGGAGGCCAAGATGAAGAAGTTTATTAAAGAAAATGAGAAATTATTGAAACAGTTTGGTATGTTAAGGAAATACGACGATTCTAAGAAATTCCTTCAAGATCACAACCAGCTTGTGTGTGAAGAGACTGCTAACTACCTTGTTATCTGGTGCATCAACCTGGAAATGGAAGAGGTGAGATTAATTTTATATGCATGTTATATCTCATGTCAGTAGATCTCCAGCTAGATTGACTACAAAATGACAAGTGCCATTGCACTTTGTCATGTCATGAAAAAATCAATAAGCTTTTACCCAATCATATGGTTAAGTTAGTGGTTGTATATGTGTACCTACTCAGATTGGGACCACCCTACACAATGGTAAGAAGTGTATATTGGACCTTGGGTTTAGCCTATATATGTCTAGTTTAATGTTAGAGTTCGTATTCATAGTGAGTATCATATGGAGGAAGATGATTATCTTTTTTCAGTCAACACAATAAAGCTGGCCTACTTTAAACTTGACATATATACACCTATTCTCATCTCTATTAGAGTTGTTTCTATAAAATATATTTTATGATAAAGAGCTGTTAATGAGTATCTGATAATATTGTATCTTGCTAATTTTGTTAAAGTAAATATTTTATAATACAGGTACTTATTCAAAAGACTAAAATTATTTATAATAATAATTATTATGCCAAATTTCCTTTTTTATTCATATTTATGCTCCTTTATACATCTCCGTATGCTCCTACTTTTTTTTTTTTTTTTTTTTCAATGTTTTCTTCCCTCTGCTGTATAGTTCTTTAGCCAAAAGGCCAACCCAAGTCTCATCCATCCATCCATCCATCAGCCAAAGGACGTCCACTGCTGAACATAGGCCTCTCCCAATGATTTCCACAGTGACCTGTTGGAGGCAGCCTGCATCCAGCGACGTCCCGCCACCTTAAACCCAAGTCTACTTCAACATAATGATCCATGCTTGTATGTTAGATTGTCACAAACAATTAGTGACACAAAATAATTGTATTATTTCAGAAACATGACCTGATGGCACATGTGGCACATCAAACTATCTGCATGCAATACATATTGGAGTTGTCTAAGCAGCTAGATGTCGACCCCAGGGCTTGTGTTGGTTCATTCTTTGCCAAGTAAGTATTTTATAAATATTTATTTAGGATGAATAATTATTGAAAGAGGAATATTCCTCAAGAGATTTAGAACTTAAAAATATTTTTGATGGAATTATATTTCACATTATTATTATTAGTGACTGAACTTTAATGTTTATTCAATTTTTATAAGAATACTTCCAACAGGAATAATCCTTTAGAGAAGCGCTTTGTGTTTAGTAGAAGAAAGACTATATCAAGAAGTGGACAACCTTTGTCTACTGACATGATTCATCATACATATTTGATTTATTTAATATGTACTATACTGTATAAACTTTATACTATTTCCTAATTCATAGAATTAAGTAATGTATAACTAAATTCCAATATTACACACTAGTTATAAAATTAATAATTCAGTCTATATTATTATGGGTTAGATGTTAATTTTGAAATTTAATAAATTTTTAATGGAGTGACCTTATGTAACATTAAATTTTTAAATAGACTTGCTAGAACTCAAAAGCATAATTAAATTTCGAGGTTAGGTCATTGAACTCCACATTACACAGTTGTACGTGAATAAGTATTTGCCATGATTGACATTATTCTATTGAATTTTTACACAGTCTTAAGTAATAGTTTTGTTTATTTTATTTTAATACATATTTCAAAGGACAAACAAGAAAACCCATTTTTAATAGAAATTGATATTCAATACATTCCTTGGTATCATCCTTGATTTATTTTATAAAAAATACTGACTGCGTCGGTGGCGTAGTTGTACTACGGTACGATAACGAAAGTCAAAACTGAGGTCTTGGGTTCGAGTCCCGGGTCGGGCAAAGCGATATTGGATTTTTCTATTCACTATCAGCCCGGAGACAGGAACTTGTGCCCGATAAGGGGATAGGCTCGCCCCCTAACACATCGTGGGATGGAACAAATAAGGCGAAATGTGGGTGTCCTGGTGGCGCCTCTGCCTACCCCTTCTGGGATAAAGGCGTGAGTTTATGTATGATGATAATGATAAATAATGTTAAATACCATTCATTACACATATATTTTGTTTGTTTATTTTTTCTTATGTATACTGTTTTTTATCCAAGAGCAGCAACTATGTCTTTGTTAAAAATTCAACCTCCACTAATAACACCCAAAACTACATACAGCAGAATACCATTCATGTAATTATACCTAATGTACAAGAATCAAAGTTTATTGAAAGCTATAGATTATTATTAAGTCACTTATTACAAAAATTACAATAAATAAAAAAATGTCACAGATTTTACAAATCTAATTTAAAATCCATCAAAATGGACGGATCCACTCAAATTGAAGACATTTTATACGAGATTTACAACGTCAAAATAAAAATATTCAAAAACCTTTCAGGATCCACCTCGCCGAGAAAGCGTACAAAGATTCGTTTGATGACGAATTGGAGCAATTCAAAGCTAGGATTAGGAAACGTGCCGCCGAGAAGATCCAGGAGGCGATTCGGGAACAGGAAGAGGAGGAGAGGCAGGCGCGGCTCGGGCCCGGCGGACTCGACCCCGTTGAAGTCTATGAAGAGTTGCCTGATGTAAGTACACTTTGAATTGAAACTATAGCCTCGAACTTCAATATTATAACTGCTGTTTATTAGTAGACTAGTGTGACTGGTATGACTAACTATAAAATGTAACCCCTTGTTTTAACCCATTCGAAATCATGTTTGCAGTGAATATTATTTTAATGCTAAAAATATCACCTTTACAGGAATTGAAAAAATGTTTTGATGCACAAGATGTGCCAATGCTCCAAGCCACCATAGCTAAGATGCCCGAGCAAGAAGCGATTTATTTCATGAACAGATGTATCGCTGCAGGCCTCTGGGTGCCTGGGAAGAATGACGAAGAACCTACTATGAAAGAAAATGCAGGTTCCACTTCGGAGACTAAAACAGAAGCTCCCAAGCCAACCAGCACTGATAATGTTGACTGAAATTGTCATTACTCCGATTTTTACTCTAGTTTAGGTCGTATTATAGATATCCAATTGCTAAATGTTTCTGACCCTCAAGAATACTTTCCGCCGTGGTTAAGCTGATATTTTTGGATAAGTTCTTGGTCTAATGTTCATTGAGGCAGAGAACACAACATCTACCGACCAGTATTATACAATTCCTCCAATATCCTCTCAATTTGATATTAGTTTAATAGAGGAAACTGAGTATCGCCCATCATACGCCGTAATGAGCGCAATTTCTTAAAAAGTTATTTTGGTGCCACAGGTCAACGTCCACTTGTGCATTTTATTTGTCCGAAAACACTGTGTTATGTAAGACCAGTACCAATATCGGGCCTGCCTGAATGTGCATTAGGCTTTATATTTTAGCATTTTTCACTTCAATTTGGCCAGTAAATATGTTACCATCATTAACAATTGATTCAAAGTTACGAACCAGACTGTGCTTTTAACAAATTATTGCGTGATTATTCGCTTTGTTTTAAAGTCTTCTATTCTAGATGTATAATAAAATAATAACTAAAATGAGTCATGAGATTTTAGCAATAAAATATGTTGACGCCTTAATCTCTTTTTTATTATACTAATCCAAATAATCCTAGAGCAATTAATCAAGTAATTCCAATTCATATGCGTGACAGTTTCTCATTGTCGATAATGTGCATTTCTGAATCACATTAGACTTGAAGATGATTGTCAAATCTACAAGACTATCAAGACTTGTACCTAAAGCCGCCCATGCTTATGCAAAGTTTGAAAGTCATATGGCGTGAAATACAGAACTCACTTCACAAAACTCCAAATACTATTAACATTAATTTAATCTTGATATTCACGACCATAGGGTGAGTGTGAAATAAAAGGGTGGTGTTAAACTTGTACTTTTTATATAACAAAACTACAATAGGTGTGTGAGAGTCGCTAGGTGAGCACATGCGGCGGCAATTGCGGCCGTCCCTCTAGCTTGCTGTAGTCCAGGTGGAATTCTTTCGCCACCTGTAACAATAAAGAAATACATCCAACAATCACATAGTCCTGACCCCACACTAAGATCGAGTCTTGTGTCGTGAGTATCAGGAACTACGACAGACTTTTCGGTCTATGGAACAATGGACACATAGTTTACTAATTAATACTATATATTTTATATTACAATACAAATATTATTTTTCCTGCTTTACAGACAAACTGAAATAACTAAGATTGATAGCATTTGACGGGCACTCGAGATTTTGGTACTAAACTAGATTTCTTGGCAACTTAGGCTCAGTTGCATGAATTAACTTTGCCCATAACTTTAATTTTGACCAAGTCAACGTTATGGGCAAACTTCGTTTGAGCAATAATTGGCCCTAAGATTTGAAGCCATGTATAGTAAGATTGTTGTGGCAACATAAGGCATGTACATTAAGAACACCATTAGGTATTGAAATAATTACCTTGCGCCAATTATGCGCATCAAAGAAGTAGTAGGTGCCGCGCTCGTAAGTCGACGTTTTTTCCACCATCGGCATACCGGGCGCTTGAGAGATCCACACCTTCTCCTCCATGTGATATCGCCATTCACGATTATATCTGAAACAATATAAATAAATTTGTGATTATAGTTTATCCTTAATAAACTAAAATAATACATCAAATTCTGATAGATGACGTAACAATTGCGATAATACATTGTATAGCTGATTCAAATTGAGGGTAGGCAGAATATCATACATTACAATATAATTATGGTATTTATATTTATTTAGTTAATACAAAGGTACTCACAGCTCCGCCGCAGCCGCTATCTGCAGCACGTCACCGACAAAACAATAAAACAGGTAAAATAATAGATCTTCCTTATATCGACTCAGTCGTAGCGGCGCCAACTTTTCTCTAATCGAACCGTTTATTAAATATTCCGGAGGCACGTGGTAGTCCATATCCTGTGGTCTGCAAACAAAATTATGCTTTTTAGTATTTCATAGCAATAGAAGACAGTGAGAGTTCCTCAACTATTACGACAACAAATTAAAAAAATAATACTTTTAGCTGTATTTTAAATATTTTTGTTCATTACTTTCTTAGTCTTTGACTATATCTATATAACATGATTCTTCCAAAATGTGATCTCTTCTATAGAACGTTAGTCGCAATATTAGAAATATTTTCCTTTCTTTAACCATAAAAGAATAAGATGTCTACAAAAAATTAAATAAAACTTTTATGTCACAAAATACGCAGATGCAATTTCTTATGGCGACTAATTTCTTACGACTTATATGTGTCATGCTGATTTTGTCCGCGGTATGGACGCCATCCGCGCGAGTTCGCATGGTTACTTTTCATACAGCAGTTTCATTTCGCGCGCAGACCGTGTTCGCAGAGAGGACATAATCTGCATGACGCAGAAAGCACTCAAATGTATTGAATGTTGACTACAAACAAGCATTAGTATTGGCACGCCATCTCACCTGCACGGCGTGTCCGCCCAAGGTCCAGCAAAAGTCAAATAAAGATTGTCTGGTGAATTTAGATTTAAACCAAGTGCCGTCAAGTCCTGCCCGAGAGCCAGCGACACGAGGCTGGGGTCGGACTCCGCTGCTCGTATAAACGTTAGTAGCCCCACAATACCGAACTGATTGGGTATCATTGTCTCTGGGATATTCGTCACTTTACCTACAACACACATTACAATATTAGTTTCATGGCCATAACTACACGGTATATTGGAACTCATGGTGATACATTAAAGCGACTTTAATTAACCGTGAAGCACTTTAATATACCGCCAGCGTAATGATCTATACACACCATAAATGTCCGTATGCGCTCCTTGATTGACAACTTTGGGGAAAAACAATTTGATGTAAGATAATATGTCAATTATAACATCAAATCTAACTACACATTATACACGCACACAACAAAAATTGAGCATGCATACATAATGCAAAATAAGGAATTATTAGTACCAAATATATTTGGAATTTCAATAATCGATCAACATTTTAGTTGTCGAAGATTGTGTAGTAGATAAAATTAACATGATGAATATAAAAAATATCATTCCAAATTGCAAAACTGGACAGATATTGGAAGGGAAGTGTGTAGACAACAAGTTCGTTGTGTCAGTTGTGAATTGATGTTACTTTATTTAGTGGCGCTTTTAGAAATTACATTCAAGGAATGGACTGTACTACATATATTTTTTAAAGGTATATATTATTTAAATATGACAAGAAATTATTGACTAATATAAATATATCTCAAATAGTATACAAATTGTAAACACATTGACGGCCTCCATGGCGCAGTTGCTTGAGAGTCATCTGTGTAACATGAAGCTAGGTGTGATCCCAGCATTGACACAAATGTTTGTGTGGTCCACAAATATTTGTTTCACATCTGGTTGTTGTCGGACTAAACAGTCTCAGTTTCTGACACCCACAACACCAAACTTGGTACAGAGAGTCGAGTGCTGTGTTGGTGCAGTATGTTTTTTGACCTGGTAAGTGAATGTAATGTATGAAAGTGTTGGTACGCACCGTCCGGCGAGGTCTGTATGCCCTTGCGCGCCTTGTCGGGCACGTGCACGAGGTCGGTGGAGGCGGGCGCGGCCGCGGCGCCGCCCCCCGCGCCCGCGCCCGCGCCGCCCGCCGACGTGCCCGGCAGCGCGGGGAAGTCCTCCGACGACATCGTGAACTCCGACTGCTCCGACGTCGGCTGCTTCACCATACCCACTGTTTGTTATACAACCTCACTTGTACCCTCGTGTGCCTCTAATTACACCTCGTCTCACTCCAACAAACCCACCATTTTACATCTTTTAATGAGACATAGAAATATCATAACTCAAATATCAATGTACTACTAATCTTTTCTCATTAATAAAAAAAATCCCATTTTTACTTCCAACTCTGGCAAAATCAACCCAGTTTTAATAATATTTTACTATACCCAAAAAATACTATGTAAGATTGTTGTGGCAGTGCAGGGTGTAGTCTCACCGTAAGGTTTAGAGCCAGGCGGCGGCGGAGCGGCGGCGGGCGCCTGGTCGCCGGCCCCCCGCGCCGTCAATGAAGGGAACTCGCTGAGGTCCAGCAGCGGCGGCGTCGACGTGTCGCCGCCCTCGCCAAACACAGAGTGGTAGTTGTTGCTCGCGTTGAACCGGGACAAGTTGCTCATACTCGACTGCACAACAAACAACTTCAATCAAACATTTATTCACTGGATTTTTTTCCATTTTATACTATGCCAAAAAGAACATGTTCCAATTAGACTCCAATAGCAATCTACTACTGTGCTGTCAATGAATTATGAATTGAACGATATCTCTCTCTTGAACAGTGGATTACTAATTCTTATAAACTTACAATTGAATAATGGGTACAATATACTGGTGTGACATATATCTATAATAACAATATTAAAACGAAAACATGGGCTTTGTATTGATAAGTAATGTAAAAACTCATAGAACAACAACACTTACCATGGAATTAGAATTAGGTTGCGACAAAGTGGTCGGCATAGGTACCCTCCGATCAGCGAAAGCTCGCTGTCCAAAGAGTGTGGCTCGTGACGCCATGGAGGGCGGAGCGCCGCCCGGCATAGCCGTGGAGCCTCGGCCGGGCGACAGCGCGCCGCCGAACGTCGGCGTCACATGCCCGGACACTCCGCCCACCAGCCCCGAGCTCACGCGCCCTCCCACACCTCCGACACCGCCCACACCACCACTTGCTAGGCTTCGAGGTGCTTGCTGGAAGTTCAAGTTTGCCATAACCTGAAAACAATAAGGAGGATTATTTTGAGTCAAGTTACTGGGTACAGGCACTTACAGTAGGTTGCTATAGATTTTTTTGGAGGTATCCTATGAACAGCTACGGACTTCCTACGGCTAACCATTATACCAGTAAAAACAATGGTAGTAATATATCAGACATTTAGTTTATTTCTTATTCATTGTATGCTGCCCTTCAAACCAGAACATAACATTGCATACAATGCAGTGTGCATAGCACCAGATATAGATGAAGTAGTGCTAACTTCCTAGTTTTGAATATTATTGCATATCAAAAATAATATGATTTAAAACAAGAGTAATCTTACAGTTGAATAAGGAAATAAAAATATTCTGATTAATTTTTTTATCCAGTAGTCTTTTTATCTCCGGATGCCAATTAAGTTATAAGACATTGCTAATATAACATTAGTATGAAACAATAGAGTAGCCATTATAACTGTTAATTTACCTGTACCCAGCATGCAACTGTAATGACAGAAACCTGCTGGGAAAACAGTGAAAAAAAATTGTATTGTTTGTGGTTTGTCAAAGTATAAAATCAATTAATTTCATGAAACTCAGTTACAAAATAGCCTTCAATTCTGTCAAGATTACACAAAAAATCAAATATTTTAATATTATGTTATAAATAAAGATATTCATCAATTCTACAAATATCAAAATAGATGGAATTTGGCACAATAATTTAACCTTCAGGGACAGGAAACTGATAAAACCATAGCATATGAATTTATCTTTGTAACCCATAGGCAATACCATGACCAATATGAATTAAACATTGTTGTCAATAGTAATTGGCTTCTATATTTTTAGTAGGCAGGTGCAAAAGGTTTTGTTTAGATTCTGTCTTTTAATATGTTGTTATCATCGATATTAATGGTTGTTATTGTAATATTGTACTGTCGTGAGAAATAAACACCCAGTGGTTTTTTCCAGAACAAATATGTTTATCATTACTATAGGTTATGATGTATTTTTGTAAACAAAGCTAATAATGAGTGTATCTTATAAGAAAATAAAAGTACCAGGAGCAAAATACGTTTCTATGCACACTAGTTCGACCGCATATTGTTGCATTCGTTTCTTAGCAACCTTCATACATAATCAAATGATCTGTCAAACTTCCCTTATGGTACATATTTACACCATAACAAAAGGAAGCCTAGAGGCAATACAGCAAAATAAACTTATAGAGAAGCGCTACAAAACAAAAGCATATGTAAATGTTATCATACAAAAGGAATATACCGTACCTTTAAAACAAGTTTGTACTACAACACCGCCACAAACAAACAGTACGCGTACACTGTGTTACATCAATCAAAATAAAGATATGTTAATGCAATACTAGATAACATTCCATATACTTTATAATAACAAAATATTTATAATAGCTACATAGGTACCTACTACATTAACATGATTTTTTTTGTCCTCTGTCAAACAATGGCGACCCTGCTGTCTCTGTATACACATTTCTTCATAAAAATTAACAATATTTACCTAATGTGTCGAAGACAGTCCCTGTTCCACTATTTCAGAACTAATATCGATGGTTCATAATCAGGTATTTTCAGCCAGAATAGATGAGTTCCCTCGAGTAAAATAAACAAAAGTTTGTTGACTGTCCAATTTTGACGACGATTTATATGCATTCAAATTTTTAAACACCAACTAAAAAAAATACGAATGCCTGTCTCTGCATTAAACACTGCTATAAAATGCTGTAGACTCTATACATCTTTATGCCACTAATAAATATTTTAGTAATTTCACTCAGTTTTGTCGAACGCCACATTACCCTAAACAACTGGCGGCCATATTGTTGAAAGCGAACGGAAATTTGTAATATTTTTCAGTCACAGTTCCAATAATGTGGTATATTACGGCATGCTTAGAAATAATTTCTAATTATTATTAAATAAATATAAGAAATATTTTTAAGATGTAAATACTTCATTGAATCGTTCTGTATTGTATAAATAAGCATATTTATTTTAATTTAGACATAATTTTGACTTTTTAGTTCCATATTATACATAATATTACCACAGTAAAATAGAAATCATGAGATAGCGCAAAACTGATTTTATTTGGTTTTGTCTTTGCTCAGTCCCATCATACGTATCTATACTTGAAAATTTCAGTACAATAAAATGTTAAAAATCTATTCGTCAATATCGGTGAATATTTATTACAAATATTTACTTGTTTACTAACTTGGTCATCTTGGGAAACGCTGTTGTGTCTACTGGATGTACGCTTTCTCATTTTTGGTCACTGAAAATGTTAATTTATTACTATGTAATTTAAAAAGTACTCGGTTTAGTGTCATTAACTTACTGAATGATTTTTAAAATACCCTCAAAATATATTTATATACAGCACTAGCTAGAAGTCGACTTTTATGTTGCATACCTACTTAATTTAGTTTAGACATACAATTACATTTTTAAACAAATAAATAAAATTTTGATTTCGGCGCCATAAAATGCCTATTTGTGACAAGTCACGAGAATGTCTTATTGACGTGTTATGTCATGTCAGGCAAATTCATCAAACTAAACTGAGAAAATGGGCCAAACTATAAATGTAACATGATATTGAAAAAAAATTAACGATTTAATGATTATACATGCTAGATATCATCTATATTTATTAGTTTTCTTTATTGATAGTATTTTAGTTTCTTCAACTATTACCTACTTTCAAGCAAACTTGATGTAAAATTGTCTATGGTTCAATTATAGACTAAAGTTCAGTTGGCAACATTGGGATCATATGATTGTTCAATGAAGGAGCACGTCTGATAGGCGTCGACGTACCTTCTCGAGCCAGTTTTTAATTTTCTGGCTCTTTATCGGTTGTTTTTCGTGGAAGTGGTGCTAAATAATAACCTACAGCCATGGCGCTCAGCGATGCCGATGTTCAAAAGCAGGTATGTATATTGAGAATGGTAATTTAAATATTTTTACAAGGGTTCTGCCGACATGAGTTTGTCGAGATAATTGATCGGAGATGTAGTTCTTGGCGTACGCTAAGTTACTGCTTCTCACGCATCTGTTATCAAATTGCCGTCGGTAGAATGGATGAAATCAATGATCTTATGTTTAAAATGTCCCTTTTATTCCCTAGATTAAGCATATGATGGCCTTCATCGAACAAGAGGCCAATGAAAAGGCCGAAGAAATCGATGCTAAGGCGGAGGAGGAGTTCAACATCGAAAAGGGCCGTCTGGTTCAGCAGCAACGCCTTAAGATCATGGAATACTATGAAAAGAAGGAAAAACAAGTCGAACTTCAGAAAAAGATGTAGGTTACCATATTTTACGTTTGGTACAGAATTACGCATCTTAGTACATTTCAACTACCACCAGCATTTTCTCAGCGTATTTTATGTATAGTAGTAGGTGAAGACAAAATTACACATATATTTTTAAGTTTGGGATGTTAATTCAAATCTTTTTACTTCACAATAAGATTCTCATTCTGAACCTTAACATTGCATTTAACATTCATGTCACATGAGAATATATTCATGGTGAAGAACTTTTGGTCCTTAATTTCCTTGTATGACTTTTATATCAAGGAATGAGGTTATGTAAATCTTCTGTACAAATAACACTTGATTTAGTTATTATTTTGGCAAAGACAATTGTCACAAGCACTTAAATCTACTTGATCATCATCATCAAAGTTATTTCTGAACAAAATTGTCCACCCTGGTATATTGGATTTCCACAGATATCAATAACATTCTTAATACATTGTATAACATATTACTGCATTTGTACATCATATATTTAAACTATTGTTCCTTTAAAATTATTGACTCTAGTTTCATTAGTATATTAGGGCATTTATCTACACTTTCAAACACACCTTACAGTTAACAGTCATGTGACTTGCAAGGTTCTTTTGAAATTGATATGAAGTGTTAATTTTTACTTCTACATGTTTGATACAAATTCATGTCATTCTTATTATGTTATTTCACATCTTCAGTAATTTTTGTAGTGAGAAATAGTTTTCACTCACAATCTAACATGTTTAAAGTATTATTAGTGTATCTTATATTTGAAAATACAACTATACACACTAATTTAGCTTGGGGATGGTTTTTAGGGTTTTTAGGGATGTTTAATAAATTTAGAGTTAGCTGTTTTGAATGATACATGATAATGATGCTCTTTTGATGACATGTGTTTTTTACATGTGTTTCAAAGCTGCTTATTTCTTTACATTTGTAGTGCAGCTCTTTTATTTTAATTCAAATAATTTGTTGAAGAGATGCAAAAAAAAAACATTTCCCAATTAGGACTTCAGTTTTTCTTTGGAGATGAATATGAAAAGATTACTTGCATTTTTTTTTCATATATGTTGTTGAAATAATGGATAAAGTATGTACAACCCATAATACATTGACTGCAGCTAACACATGGGCTGTGTGTTATTTCTATACTTATAACTGCAGTTATCATGCTATGACTGATTTTAAAATAATTATCTGCATTGCATTGGATCTAATGGGAACTTTTTTATTTTCACTCTGGAGCAAAACTTATTGTAATTAACTGAATAATATTGATATTTGTAATAAATACTGATGTGAGGTTTTTTGTGAATGCTATAGTATTAAATCAATCTTCTCTCAAGTCTCTAGTTGTGAGATTTAGAATTCAATAATTTTAAACTTTCTCATCTATTAGTTTACCACCAATACCTAAAATGAGATACACTCACTATTATGTGACCACTATATGAAAGATAAATAATTATACTAATCATTGTCTGACAATAGAATTACAAAGCTTTGGTGCTTTAATTTAAAAGAGGAAATAATGGCTATTTATGACTTTTTTGTTAAATGTAAAGTAACATTTTATTTAATATTTTATGTAATTTATTTTAATGACCTCCACAGGTTACAATTTTATAGAAATGTCAATGATTTTTAGCATATTAATAAAATATTGCATCTCCTATTATAGGTGAACATAACATACATGAAAAACCACTTGTACCAAAAAGAAAATATTTGATGTATTTTTTTTATTTAGTGTTATCCACATTTCAATAAGAAATTAAAGTAGTTTGTACACCCTACAGCCAATCTTCAAACATGCTGAACCAAGCTCGTCTGAAGGTGCTCAAAGTACGTGAAGACCACGTACGTAATGTACTAGATGAGGCCCGCAAGCGCCTGGCTGAGGTACCAAAGGACACTAAGCTGTACTCCGATCTGCTGGTCACACTCATTGTGCAGGCTCTCTTCCAGGTCAGTATTGCAGAGTGACAGTTGTATAGCTTAAATTAACCATCATCCTCATTTTATGTCATTATCATCTTATGTCATTATGTTATTGATTTTTGTTATAAAAAAAAAACTAAAAAAATACGCTTTTATAGAAAATCCAACTAAAGAATAGAAAATAAATTTGAATTAAAAATAGTGGAAGAAAAAATGATTTTATTGTAAAAAAAAGCGTGGGGTGCTTTTCAGGATATTATCAAAATAACCCTTCTAGTCATATCTGTTCATAAAATATATAGAACTATTGATACCATGCACCCCACGCTTTTTTTTTTACAATAAAATCATTTTTTTTACACTATTTTTAATTCAAATTTATTAAAATTTATTTTCTATTCTTTAGTTGGATTTTCTATAAAAGCGTATTTTTTTAGTTTTTTTTAAACTATTATTTATTTTTCATTTTTTTAGTTTAAAATATTGAATTGTCATCGGTCTTTAATAAGAATGCCAAATTTCGAGTTAATCCGACGTTTTGAAGAGGGTCAAAATCATGTTCAAAGATTCCGTTACATACTAGCATACATACGTCTGAAGCTTATAAAAAGCGTATAAAATAGTGTACATTTTAATTTTTTTAAATTAGTAAAATAATGTTTAATATTGAAGCAGTGGTTTCATAGTGCTGAACTTGAAATGGTTTTATTGGTGGTTACACGGTGTTTGCATATAAGATTCTACCCTTGTTTGCTCATGATTTGCTACTGATTCATAATAGTTAATATTTCTGCATGAAAATCAAACTTAAGTTAAGATACTTTATTTGCAAAGAAACAACCATGAATTTATTTGATTTTCATAATCGTATTAAAAAAATAAAAAATATTCATCATATTTGCCTATGTATAACTTTATAGATTGAACAATGTGTAAAAACTATATCTAAATAAGTATACAATCATTTTCATTACTGTGTGCAAGAATAATTTGGCAAACTGGGTTTATTTAACATTCAAATAATTTTTAAAATATCCCGCAATATTGGCCATTGGTGTCAATGTTAAAATTACATTAAATTAGGTAAAGAAATAAATCAATAATAAAGCATGTTGTTTCAGTTGATTGAGCCCACAGTGACCCTCCGCGTGCGACAAGTCGACAAGAGCCTTGTGGAATCTCTGCTCGGCAGAGCTCAGGCAGACTACAAAGCCAAGATCAAGAAGGATGTCGTGCTCAAGATCGACAACGAGAACTTCCTGTCACCCGACACTTGCGGTGGAATTGAGCTCATTGCCGCCAAGGGACGCATCAAGGTATGTTATTAGTATTAGTTCCCGCACTGGCGTTTCGGTCGATTACTAAATTGCCTCGCTAAAATTATGTGATGTTTTGATATATTTCAATAACTAAATTTATGAATTACGAACCTAAATAATATCTAATTGAAATGTTGTTTATTTGAAGATTTTTCCATTTTTAAGAGTTGCCTTATAATAAACATAAATGAAGACGGCAACACTTTTTCATTGCATAAAAAATTCCAGCAATCAATCAGCTAAGTGTAAGTAGGTAACTTGCGTATGAGAAACGTAAATATTAAATACATAGGTAATGACATGTTACTCAGGCTTACATAACATAAACTCCTTTAAGAAAAGCTTTGCAATTTAAGTATCACATGTTAATTTATTTAGATGATAAAATAAATGTATTGGTACATGTGTGTGTGTGTGTTTACAGATCAGCAACACGCTGGAGTCGCGGCTGGAGCTGATCGCGCAGCAGCTGCTGCCGGAGATCCGCAACGCGTTGTTCGGCCGCAACCCCAACCGCAAATTCACCGACTAAGCGTCACCACCACTCCTTACTAACAACTTTCTATTTCATTATATTATGTAGAAGTAATATCATATTATAAGTGTTTTCTTTTGCCTAATTAATTATATCGTAAAAATGCGTACAATTATATCTGTATTAGTATGTATTGATGAATGGTCCCGTTACCGCCAGCACGTACAAATGTGATCATGTGAATTTCTGATTTCTCGGTATGTCATTGTTGAAGCTCGACTGTACATTAGTTTCGCCGACTGACGCTCGTTTAACAACTTAAAATGTTCTATTATAACAATTCATTCGTATAGCACGATGTCTATGTATTTAGTGGACGTAGTTTATAGGATTTCAAAACAGTTCAGACGTTACCACTTGTAGGTGAAATAGCCTATCGCTAAGTATTTCATAGAAATTGTGGCACCTATATAATACAGTATTATAGCACAATGACAGTTACATCAGTAGATGGTTAATGTGTCTGTATAATGATTGTTTCAAATCTTCCATATTTAATGTTACTGAATGTTGAATATATATCGTGTTTACCTGTTTATTGGCTGATGTAGGAGGGTTGAGCGCTGCAAGGTGGCCTCGTGACGGCAGCATCCCATGCTGTTCTCATTTAAATCGAGGCAAAGATTTGTCTGGGCGCAGTGTGGTGTGACGCGGCCACCTTGCAGCTCACCAACACGTTCCTACTCTGTATTCCCTGGCAATATAATATTTTGGCTTGCTTTAGCAGATTCAGAGGAGCACTTTAGCTCTTATTAAATAAGATACAAGTGTAATTTCCTTTATGGCAATGTTAAAAATTCTTATGTAAATATATAGATGTGTTGGAAGGAGATTTTTATTTACCACTCTGTCTTTTTCCCGCTGTTTATTTTTCTAAAACCCCATTGGCCTACCAGTGTACAAGAAAGTAAGAGACACAATACGATCTCAGATCTAATAACTCTTCAACTCATTGTTGAAGGTTCGCTTATTCCGTTTTTTTTATTTATGCTCCATAGAGATGAGGTCACTTGCTATATGCAATTAAAATCTGAGTGAGATGATGTGTGTCCCGTGACATCTTTAATCGCACGTGATTTCTGTGAGTTATTTTGCTTTTGAAATGAAACGCATGTTACGTAAAGAAATCTTTATTGCGGATATAAAATTAAATAAATAATTATATCAAAATAACAAACTCCACATATATCTTTAGAAATAAACTATATCCATCTTTAAATAATATTTACATCAAATGCAAAAATATAACGACGGATATTGAAATTAAAACTAATACTGTCGATGATTATCTTTCACAACAATAAATTGTATCTATATTAAAATTATTTATATTAGGACTCAAGTTTTAGTGATTATTTTAATAAATAGACACCAATTTTTACCTACTGAAATATTTAGGACCTTATGTTGGTCGTACCTACCTAATATATAAATTGAGGATGAATTATCATGAATTTCAAAGATAATAAATAACCTTAACTACCCTGTCTTATGCATAAGTTAGGCAGAATCGAGGCCTGAGTAGGTAACACGTCTAAGATTTGGAACACACCAAATGAAAAAAATTGTGATAAACTTATCATGAAATCGTTACGTAACCTACTCGTGTTTATCATTTTATCTTAGTGATGCTACGTTGCAATAACCCTAACTACGAAAACTCGTATAGGTAGATTTGATTTACACCACGAGATGCGATACATCTGGCGTGTAAGCAGGAAGGTATCTCGGCACTCGTGGCTCGTCGCGCCTCCTCGCCCCGCGGTCCACAGACAAACTGATAGTGCCAGCTTCTTTCACTCCGTTCGATTTGGCTCGTCGCTGTGACGGCAGTATTGCAGCTCGCAGAGACTTTCGTTTCTGAAACACGACCACATAACACGGTAACTGTCTAAACATGCAACTACTTTTAAAAATATTTATACAATTACCGTGTCCAATGATGAGCGTCCGTATAAAGAGAAGCAGGGACTTATTGTGATTGAAATCAAGAATCTAAATGAGTATGAAACATTTATTATAATTTGAGAGTTTAAATATTGGTCATTAACAATATTTCGATACTTACATCGGGGATGGCGAACCGCCTGTAAGCTGGGAATGTTAGCATAAGAATAACATTAACGATTACGAGCGCCTACAGCTACGTTTAAGCAATAACTTACTAAAATGTGACCATGATATGGTTCGCTATCCCTGACCTACATGATCGTTTAACAGTCGCCATTATGGGTCATCTACAAAGTTACATTTTGCTTTCTAATTGAAGTTTAAAGTTGTCGTAGTGGTCCACAGTGATAGCTTCAGCCTTTGCTCTGTTTACCTCAACGGCGCCGCGCCACCTGTCTGCTGCGTGTCTTGCGATCTCCATTCGCTTCTGTCTCTTGATCTGGTGCCGTTTATAAACCACTTCGATGACAATAAGTACTATCCCTCCGATTATGCCAGCTAATACCAATATGAAAACCCCAGCCATGTTCTTTAGTCCTAAGGTATTAGGTGTTTTTTCGTTTTCCTCACAATGAAGCATGTTGTTTCGTAGAATCCATTGATTGTCTAGAGACTCCATTATACCGCCTGTCAAAAAAGTTACGCAATTACTTTTGTCCTACAACACGACTAGTTTTTATAATAAAAACGACTCATACTTTCATGAAAATCCAAGATCGCCAAAGTAACCAAATCCGCCCAAGGAGATCCTTTCTGCAAGCCTATCCCGTAACCAGAACGTCCGAATAACTCTCCCGCAGTTACAAGTTCACAGTCCTGAGCTGCTTCAAATTCGAGTCGCGAAGAGTCCCAAATGAAAGCCATTAGTTTTCTGAAATGTAATGATAAATCTAACAGATACCAGTATACATATCTAACAGTGTGTTCTCAATTGATACCTACGGCAGCAAATAAATCAACAACATAAATCTGCCTTCTAACTAAATAAAGGTCTTGGTATGAATTGATAAAATGTTTTAGCATTACCCATGTTTTACGTCTTGAATTGCCTGTTCCGCATTATCATAGTTATTGGCTTCCATGGTGCGATACATGTTTGACAATTCTACTTGTCGTCTAAAATACATGTCCACTGCTGATCCCTTCACTGTCGCGCACGTTAGATTTTCCATGGTATTGCGTAGCTGTCGAAAACAAAAAGAATTATACTAAAAAAATATTATTTTCATCAATTATGTTGGTGCCTTAAGTCCGCGTTCAGCATTCTATTCTATTCTACTTTCTGTGATTCAAAATGGTTTCGAATATGTTTGTGGAATAGTAGGTAAGTACCAATAGTTTGTTGCCTTGTTTACTTACCCTGGCGTCGTTGATACCAGTGAGCTTTGTTTTAGGTCGTTCAAGCACAAGGAAAGCGGCCAAATTGGCAGTGTAAGAAGCGACAATGATCATCGCAAATCCAGCCCAAACCATGCCAAGAACTCGTGCTGAAAAGCTTCGAGGAGTACCTGGAAATACATTTGTTATTAAACTATTGTAATTACATGAACTTAATCTAGTTTGCAGGGGCTTACCTTCGCCAATACCGCTGTTCAGAAGTACTCCCCAAGCGAACCAAATTGCACTTGACAAGTTCAACGCGTCTTCCTCAGTGCCATCGATGTTAGCAAGTTTAAACCTTCCAAACGGTGAAAATCTATCCAATAGGTACAGAACCAGAGCAACGACATGCACTGATACCATAACAAGAATCCAAAGTGTGTTTGAAAATGGTTGTAAGAAAGATACCAGCGTCGAAGAACGAGAAGGCTGCAAATGTTGAAACAAGGGTTATTTAAATCTACAATAAGTAATAGTGTACAAGTTCTACCATTTGTAATTTTACGTACCTTTTTCTCTAGAATGGTTATCCCCTGATATTTGAAAGGTTTGCTAAACTCAATAAATTCAGCTCGTTCAGGATTTATTGTTAACGGTGCAACAATCATGTCTGCGCGCTCGTATACAAGTTCACCTGATAAAACGTTAAGAATTAAAATCTTTAAATGTTATTTTTGTAATAAAATTATTGTGTAATAGTTTACCTATTAAGCCAGTCCATTCTTTTTTGGAGCCGGGAACACTAATATTCTTAATGATATAATTTCCGAATTGGCCATCCGGTGACAAAGCCAGTGAATACGTGAAGTTGATAGATCTCGAAAGATATTTCAAGAGATCCATACAAAAACCTTTACAGCAATACAGCTCATCTAAAAGAAGGCATGTAGGTTGTTAAAAAATGTACTAAATATCTAAAAATACCATATAAAAACAATCCCATGCCTGTATCTTCGGTAGCATTGTAGTGAGGACAAAAGATCTCTTCGCCAGTGCAATCGGCCGAATCTTCCACGCGTCGAGTATACACAAATGGTTTTTCCTCAATTGTTAGTACCTAAAATGGAAGGCGATTGTTTGCATATTCTGTAATTTAGTTAAACAGTAATATTTCATTAATTTCACAATAGCTACCTTTAAATGAGTTGGTATCATAAATCCTTCCGGCTTAGACGTACTACGGCCCATCCAAATAATTTCGTGTTCTTTCAATTCAAGACGCATCTTTTGTGTCTCCTGTAACACAGAAATATAGGTACAATAATATTCTCTATATTTTTTTAAAGAGAGAAGTTTATACTCCAAACTTACTCTGAAGTAGAAATATTTGCCCACGGCTACATGTTCTCCTTGAGCTCGTACGTTAACCATATCGTATTCAGCAAAAACTCTGTCACCGTGGTCATCAAAAGATACATATCCAGTAGCGCCGTTTTCCAAACGTTGCTTCCGAACATAGTCAAAGAGAAGGCGACCAGTTGTCCATATAGAACCTGAATTATCACAATCCGAAGGCGGAGCGTGAATTTCTTCTGAAGTATTCATGTCACGAATGGCGGATGCCAACACGTAACTAAAAAAAATTATCAAGTCATCATATTTGATTGGGGTAACAATTGCTTTAAAATCGAGTTTCACTTACATAGAGTCCTGTATGTGAGCATGTTCATTAGTAGCATTAACCAGTCGTAATCCTAGCAAGCCTTCGGGCGCATTAGCCGCATCTAAGGCTTGTTCTGTCACCATCCATACATATCCAGCCGCGGTCATATTTAGGTAAGTAGCATCACGAAATATTATTTCGGCATCCGTTTTGCTGAAATAAGTAGATTCACATTATGTTGAGAAGTCAGAAACTTTTGTTTGCCCGGTAACAAGATTTTGTTTAGGAATTTCAAATGTTTCGATTATTGTGCTATTGTACAATACTATCTAAATGTTTCGATACATACCTAGCGTACATAAGAAACACTCTAGCTTGAGCGCTCTTTACATCCATCAGTCTATCTCCAAACGCATCTAGCCCAGGCTCGAATTCAATGACTTGCTCCACCACTACTTTCCGATCCACATCCTCGTCGATACTCTGCGATGTTGTTTGGAACCTGTAACAATTATATAGCAAATAATGTTTAATTAATCATAACATAAGTTATATTTCTATAACGTAGGTAGGCTAAGTATTTAAGCTGCTAGATGCAAAGAACGAGGCTATTCGGATACAGTAGCCTCTAGTGAAAGACTATTTAGGTACATTCCGTAGTTTCAGAAAATATTACCTATTCGAAATTGGATATAACTAATTAACTACGTGCCCTGGCTTATAATAGAACGCAAACACATTGTATACCTAATACCTCCACAGGTCACTTAAACTAGTTTTAGAAATTGGTTTCAATTTACCTTCCCAAGATAGCCCTGCCATCAGTATCTGAGCTATGGATGACAATAACTTTCATGTAATTGAAGTGTTTCAGCACGTCGACCCAGACATCCGCCTGATGGGAATAAGGCGGCACAGTGCGGAGGAACGAAACATGAATATTCTTATCTGAAAAGGCTGAATCTCTAGACGATATGCCGATGACGGGTATGTGATAGAATCCACTTGTATACGAAACCGCTGCGGGAGATAAGTCCCCGGTGAGAGGATGTGATACAATCACCGCGTATACCTGAAAATGAGAATATTTTGATTATACATACCTACATGTACATTAACTCACGCCTTTTATCCAGACGGGGTAGGCAAAGGTACTTCCAGAACACCCACGTTTCGCCTGGTGTGTTCTGTCCCATAATGTGATAAGGGGCTAGTCTATCAGGCACAAACTCGTGTCTCCGGGTTGATAACGAATAGAGAAATACAATAACACTTTGTCCGACTCCGGATTCGAACCTGAGATTGGCGTTGCAATCGTACCTTAATACAATTGCGGCACCGAGGCAGTTGTAAACATGAGAATATTTTGGTTATAAAACCGTTAGGGACTCTGCATAGCGAAGGAAATAAAAAAAGGAATTTACAAAGATATGATGTTTACAGGTACTTACTCTATGAGCTATGAGGTCCTTGCATACGTTGAGTGCAGTTTTGATTGGGTTTGGGTCCATCAGTATTGAGTAGGCGTGATAGGTAACTCCTCGTGGCACATAATGGTCCTTGAAGTTTAGATTCTGAAACATTAAGTCATAGTATTTTTTAAAAACTACGTTTAGCAGAGTTGACAAAATAATACCGTAAATTTAATTGTAGGTATAATACTACTGTCTCTTAAAACAGATAAAGAAATGGGCTTACCGAAATAGTAGATTTGAAGTTAGCGATAGATTCATTGCTTGACAGTACACCCCCTACATTGTAGAATGTCGGATTGGAAAATCTGCGCCGGTCTATATCAGCAGATGTCTGGCTGGCCCAAACCAGCATCAGGAAGACATAAAACTTCATTGTGAAGACCTAAAAAGTACAAAACAAAAGTATTTTAAGTGACAACAAGATACATAAATAGAGACAGTGTTTCTTAAGTCAGAAAAGTGAACCTACATTTAAAAGATCGGATGAAAAAAAACATGTTTGTAAAATAATAAATGTAACTGCATTGTCATTTATATCTTGTCTTGGACTTGGTTGGTATTCTATACAAATACTGTTTGTAATTTGCAATATGGTTTTTACAAAGACATTTTTTAGAGACTTTCCCGCCGATACACCCGCCACTGCAACTCCTTTCATCCAGGAACAACAGGGGCAGGCATAAGAAATGGCACCGAGCTCCGGAGCTCTGCGAGTCTCACTGGGACACTAGCTTGTCTTTAACCCGCATTGAAATGAATCAGAAAGAAAAAACAAATAGAAGGAGTTGTTCATTGTCCATTTGGTTCACACTTCAGAGACTATTTACTTCATATAACATAACGGCCCGTCCCTTATGAGCTTTCAGCTTAGTGCACATTAAATTGATAAGAGAATATAATGAAAAAACATACTTGTTTCCTTGATTTCCAATCACTAAGTCATAATGTTTAGGTAAAATATTGAAAACTGTCAGGATATAGGGAAAAGATACAAAAATCAATTTCGAGATCACAGATGCTGTGCACAAGTTAGTAATGGAGCCACATCTCCGGTATTTCACGAGAGCGCATGCGTCACGACCTAGGTCAATAAACTATTGAATAGGTATAGCTAATTACAATTATCTCGAAAAAAATGCGGAATAAAAAGTAACAAACATGAAAAATAATTATTAATTGTACCAATTAATTCAAACATTTAATGTTTCGTCGTGAATCATGTTTGTCGTTTTGGCGTAGTTTGGCCTAATGTGGAGATTGGAGAAACATAATTACACAAAATGCATTATATTCATTGTCATTAAAATTTTATTAAGCTACGAATTATGAAAAATGTAGATATCATGATATATTTCGAGATAAGGGATGCTGTTGTTCACGGCAGGCGCAGACGATAATGGCGCAGGCGTATTGGCCACGATCAATAGAGTGTTACATAATTTTATATTGGTATTTATTTCTTTTTAACATACATAAAAAATATAGAATTTTAAAGAACTTTACCAGTAGTAATCACTTTTTATATGTGTAAAATCTATGCATTGTTAATTTTAAAATGTTATGTGTTGCATAGTATGGAGAGGCCACATCTTTCGTATTTGCAAAATGCAATAAAATAAATTATAGAATTAAATATTGTGCTTTGGGTACAACAAGTTTAAATTAAGGCACAATTAAGGGTTATTATATCAGTAGTACCTAAGGGTATGAAATTATATAACTAACCTTTTTAATTATTACCTACCTACCATTCACATTATTAACTTTAAATTGTTAAAATACCAAATAAGTATACAGGGTATATCAAGACCGCAACCGAAAACGAAGCCAGGAGGTAGTATTAGTGATATCAAACACAATGCAAGTAAAAATTTTACAAAGAAAATCGTCAATTTTTTTTTTGTTATTTTTTACATATCGTCGTATTTGACTGATTAAACATAGTTTTTTCTAAAATAATGACGTACATCGCTTAATTTTTAAACACGCAATGGTACGTAAGGGTTTAAATTACTATTTTTGCAAAAACTAGGTATTTACCCCTCAAAAATGATGATTTTTAAAAAATTGTAAAAAAAAATCTGTCGCTTATTTTGCGAAAATTTTATTTGCATTGTGTCTGTAACCACTAAAACTACCACCTGGCTTCGTTTTCGGTCGCGGTCTTGATATACCCTGTATGAAGAGGATGAAAATGTGATACCGGATGCTGTGAAAAATCTCCAGATGGAGCTTTTGCTGATAGCGCAGGCGCAATGAACTTTTATTAGATTCCATACTTTTGAATGTTTACTTTACGAACTGTTTAAAAAATATATGGGCAAAAATATAAATCAAACAGAAAATATTACATTAATAAAATTTTATTAGAAAACAATAAGTTGTATAATTAATTGCATGCACAAACATCGATATCTACACGTAGATACCTATTTAGTATTTATAATTTAGGTAGATACCTATTAACAACCTAATACAAAATTCCAGAAACAGGTATCCATAAAGTTATTCATCTAAAATACGAATTAAAATAACAATCGATATTATGTCAGATTCAAGGTGGGATAAACAAAAAAAAACTTTATGTCTAAGTTTATACTAATTATCAAATAAAACAGCAAAAAGAAGCAGCTAGTTCTAAATAACTTGTATTATAAGGTCAAAATTATTTCAATAATAATCAGATATTCAAAAGTCCAACCCGCACTAGGCCAGCGTGGTGGACTATATGGCCTAACCACTCTCAATCGATTCTCTCGATTGTAGAGTAGGCCCGTGCCCTGCAGTGGGACGTTTATGGGCTGATATAGAATTCAAAAGTTTAAAAACAATAAACCAAACAGTATCATCGTTACATTCAACGTTTGGTAACAAAATCAACATGACTCCTCGCTTATTAAGACCATGCCCAAGGTCCTGCCGAGGAAGCCCAAGGTTTCGAAGACCAATCAGGTATTTGAGGGCGTAGAGCTGCTGCGGCGGCGGTGGCGGCATGCTGGGCAGCCCCGGCCGCGCCCGCAGCCCCTGAACTCTGGATCACTGACAGCTTCAGAGCTTCGATGTCTGGTGGAAAATTTAAGCATAATCACTGATAACTAATGTCATTTAGGTAACCATTAAAGTGTTAAGGTAATGTTTTGGGAATTTGAATTTAATATGAGAAGTGAGATTTGTTCACTTTCCTTTTCCTCTATCCGTTTTTTTCCTTCTCATTACCCTCCCTTTAAGAGGCTGACCGCATATGGCCCAAATGTAGATATTAATGAGCGGTGGTAATCACTTACTATCAAGGGGGGCTTTTGCTCCTTTGCCGAACCTAAGTAATAAAGCACATCTTACCAGCATTTTGCAGTCTAGCAGCTTGGCTACTAGCAGCCCTCTGTATCGCCTTAGCAGCCGCGGCTTCCCTCGCCGCTGCGATCTTCTGCGCGACCGCCACGCGAGCCTTGGCCCCCGCGAGTTGCGCCTGCGACTGCACCGCCGCCTGAGCCGCTTCTAGTGCATGCGCGCGTGCGTTTCTAGCTGCCTCTTCACTGAGGGTGAACACGTTTTCATAGTTTTAAATCTTCTAAAACACATTTCCTGATACGTTGTATAAAATATTTTTATGGAATAACAGGACAACGAGTACCTAAATGTACCTCCTAATGACCGGGATTGGCCTATATTTCAATGCATATATTCAACTACAAAGGTTTACATCATAATTACTTAGTGCAGACTAGCATTATTTTTGCATCATAAAACATACTTTAAATATGTAATGAATTCGCTATTCTACCCGCTTGTAAAAAGAAGGTTTTTGTTTTTCATAAAAATAATCACGTGTGCACGAACAAATGATACATCAGTTACTAATTTGTGAGGGCAATTCACATAATCAGACATATTAAAAGCACAAGGATTAATTATATAAAACTCAAAGACTAGTAATACCTCTTATGAGCGGCATGTGCTGCCGCCGCTTCCTTGGCACTGGCAACGCTTTGTTGTTGTAAAGCAGCATGCTTAGCTGCAGACACCTCGTGCTGAGCAGCCATTACAGCAGCGGCCGCGGCTTTCGCAGCTGCTATGGCGCCGGCCACATCGGAACTCGTATCTGAAGCTGAAGAACCTACAACATATGTTATAATGGGTTAAATATTCCTCTATCTAAAATAATATGTGATTATGTTTTACCACGCCAATAGAATGGACGCAAAAATAAGGATCACCATTGGCAAGCAAGGCACATCGGAAATCAAGGAAAGAAGGTTTACACTTCAAATAATTTAACAAATAAGTTAAATAATGCTTTGGTTAAAGGAAGGGTCACAGAACACTGGAATTTGTGCATTAGGGTGAAGTTGATACGTATGGCGACATCGAAATTCGAACTAATGAAGGACGATATCTACATACTCGAGCTTATCCATTTATTCTGTGGGAAGGATTGTTTAAAATAGCTAAATGTTCTATTTACCATGGTCTTGCATCCATCCAACGACACCAGTCCAGCCAGCTGGCTCCCAAGTTGATAGACTTCTTTTGTCGGGCTTAGTGCTTGCAGAAACTACTGCGAGCACAACCACGAATAAGACCTGTAAACGAGAACAAGTTTAGTAAACTAATAAAAAATTCTGAGTAATTTAACATTCCATATTAATTTGCTGATCTTTTTTCCGCCCCAAGATGTTATTGGCAAACGTATCGCCATACTGCGCCCAAACTCCAGTACCGGGCTGTGCAAAATTCAAATGCGATTTTTCTAACCGAAAATCTAACAACCACATTGCCGGATCGAAGAATCGACCCCAATTCCTCCTGATTTACAGCCCAAACATGCTGCCACTAATCCAACGTAGAAATAATTATTTTTTATTTAATACTAACAAAGGTTTTAAAAGCCATGTTGTATTGTTTGAGGCGATTCAGCAGATGAACTGATGATAAAACAAAACATATTGTTCGTTTTATATGCTTCAATACGGAAAAACTATTGTAGAAAGGGAACAATTTGGTACCTTCTACTGGTACATAATTGATAGAATTTAAACGGTGCTTTCAAGACTTGTTATCGAAAGTAGTGTGTCTACTGTCTTAGTTCCACACCTGTAATATTATTACGATCGCTGTACGTAACGGCAGCCATAAAACAAAATTACCTATACCTTGGGTACACCCCTCATGCTTTCTAAGGTGTCGTCCTATATTACGAGTACATGCAAAATTACGTAACTATAACTGTACTGCCATTATCATGAGGCCTTACAATAAATTAAATTCAACTGTATGTTCTTTATATTTGCATACTATAAATTAATTGCAAACGTGCTTAAGCTCACGCATACTACCCGTGAGGTGTAGGCAGTAGAGACTCTAGTGCCGCTTTATCGTCTACTCTATTCTTTCCAAATGAGCTAAAGGGCGGGCTTATTGAAGTCCCGGGCAACTTTTACAGCATTTCCTAATCGTAACTCTCACATAAGTAAAGTTGTTTGTCTGATTCTAGGTTTCGAACTCAGAACCACACGGCTCACAGGCTCGCACAGGCCACGGCCATCCCTACACCATATTTGCTGCCATTAGCCGTGTTTATGGGTGACAATGTCTATCTAAATTACAAATTGATGGCCACCTAGTTTTCAATGTTTTAATTACGAATAAATCTAATTGGCTAGGTAAATGAAATAGTGACACATTCATATAAGAAATTCTACTAAATACATTATTGAATACATTGATCATTAAATAAGTTTTGAGGGAATATGATGAAATAACTGTGTTTTTCAAAATAAAAGTATTTAAAAGTCTACGGTAGCATGGCCGCAGCAATTGAATAAAATAATTATTAGATAAAATTGTAAACACTTTTTTGGTAATTTTATCCACACCTTTTATCAGAACTAGCTTTCATACCGCGTTTAATATTTTTTTTCGAATATTATACATTTTTAAAACAATCATAAGGGTTTTAGTTTTTATACCATAATTGGGTATTTGACTGTTGTGGCAATAAATTATAAAATGTGTTGCATATGATAGCTTTTTGGTAAACAATAATTATAGCTATTTTTATTTACATTTATCTAAATTATAAATATTTAAATTGTCTAAAATAAGTTTGCCATTTTTTATCTGTTGATTTAATGTAACAAAACACGACAAGCTGTCATTGTGCAGCGTGTGATGTCACGATTTACAATTTTCATTCATCTCTGCCCCTAAGATCATTCACCATTTGAATGACGTGACGTAACTTTTTCAAAGTCACGTGACCTACCGTTTTGGTGACATATATGATGATAAAACTGAAAAATATGTTTATTCGTTATAAACAACTCTTTAAAAATAAATTAATAGTTTGAAGAGGTATAGGGTGATTATATCTAGACTTTAAAACACTTTTCAGAAATTAGTCAAATAGCCAATTAGTCATTATTAATTTAATAATTAAAACTTTTATTCTTATAAATAATCGACTATAACCTACCTGCCTATTACTTCATAACATGGCAACACCGGCAACTAAATGTCAACTTTACTAATCAATCAGAATCAGCTTTCCGTCAGTCCTCCGGTCTCACTATTTCAGATTTTTTTACATCTCTCATAAATCCAATATGCTCCAGCAATAGTTTTCTGGTGAAATACAGTACTCTCCGGCGATCAAACTTTCTTATAACACAAAGGTATGTGCAAACAGATTACGTAAATATAAATTAATATTTTTTTTAACTTTATTTTAATAAAAATCAACGTGATTAACTAGGAAGCTTATTAGTGATAATAAAAATAAAGTAAAAACTGTAGCCAAATATAATATTCCGCATAACAGTTCGTACAATTATTTACGAACTCAGGTTCGTAATTATGTGTTTAATATTTTTTCAGCAGCGCATCGATTCATTTTTGTCATGTAAATGTCCGTCTCTATTTTTGTCGTAAAATCTATTTTGATAAAGAATCGAGGGTGTTTATGTGTTGTTTGCCAAAAAATGTTCATTCATATTTGAACACATACCTTTCATCAACACTACATATACTGTGTTTTTTTAGATCTGTAATTCTGCTACAATGAGTGCAAAAACCAGCCTACCACCGCCACAACAATTCAAGTAAGTAGTAATTAACAACAAGTTAGTTGAATAGTTGATTTGCGAACATATAAATATGATGATTATATTACACTGAGAAGCAATGATTATTTGAAGATTAACATAAATATAAAAAAAACAATGAATATTCTTAATTGTTTAATAAATAGTTCACATAATGGTTGAAGAAAAGAACTTATTAAAATATAATTTATGTGAAATTTAATATCAGTAAGTTTGCTAAGTATTCTAAAAAAAAAGGCAACTAATGTTATAATACTACAATACATAATACATAAAATACAATGCAATTATACAATTATATAATACATAAAATCAAAATATAATGTATTATCAAATAACTTTTTAATTAAGATACTAAAATAATTATTACTGTTATCAAGACATTATCTTCTTGGCATTCTTACAAATATTTCATAATAAGGACATGACCCAATTTGTGTGTGGTTGTTTAAATACATTCAGTGGTGTAAATAGAGTACACTGTTTATCTGTGCAAATGAAACAATTAAAATGCTCAGCCAACATTGAAACTGGCAGTGTAGTAAATGGATTCATTATGCATGTGTATCCTTGTTGTGTCTAGTATTAATTATGTCATAGCTACTTCACATGTACTGTTGAGCCAACGTCAATTATATGCACATGAATATCATACTAACATTTCAATACAAGGCTGGAAAGGAATAACCTACTTTGCAAATTATAATGTAGTTCAATTTACACTGCACATAAGCTTGTCCTTAAGATTTCTTCAATGGCTTGTTAAAGATATCCTTAAAATTAATTGTTAGTTAATTTTCACTAGGTAATACATTTGAAATAAAAAAAATAGCTTATTTAATGGGTAAATCATCACTATCCAAATTTTCACTCCATATTTGATGGAGGAAAGCTACATAGAATCATGATTTTAGCAATCAAACTCTTATCATATAATGTTTATAGCAATCAATGGCTCTAAATACTTTCTAAGTCCCCTGTACATTATTGCTATAGGCAAAAATAAATCCAATGTTTGTATGGTAATAATTATAACACTAACTCCTTATTGTTAATATACTCATTTTGTTTTTAAATTCTAAAAAGTTATTCATATAATAGTTATTCTATTATTTATTAGACTTTTTAAATATTAGTTGACGTGAGCGACACTTTTGTTCGACTCGTCTTACAAATTTACATTACGAGTGACCTGGCGAAAATATCTATAAATTATTTTTTATTTCCCCACGTCGCGTCGCCACGCCCTGTCTAATATTTCCAAAGCTCTACTCCCGATTCCTGAAATTGAACGCTTAGCGTAAACTGTAAAGCGTAGCGCAGTCGAAATAGTAGGCTAACACTTACATACGAAAGTTCGACATAGAAAGTAATGCGCAAAGTCGATTTGACACGATTCCGTTTCTAACGTGGAGGTGAATGCCCTGTTTTTGAATACGTTTTTTTCGTTATTTCTACTACAGTTTGAGTCCATATTTTAGATAACAAGACGAATTCTAGATATACAATTTTTGAAAGACGAATTTGTGATACAATATGTACATTTTAAAAATTATGTGCAGTTATGTAATTTCTGTCGTCTTGCGAGGTGTAAACATCGATTTTCTCTGCTGAACCCCGGATACATACGCGTGAATGACGACTGCCGAGTTTTCCACCACCGAATATTGTAGTGATTACTATCCGTCGGCCATTCTAACGCCAGATATTTTCTTTGATTTTTACTCCAAAGTGACCTAACTGATAGTTATCGGTACCTATAGCTTTAAATCATCACGAAGTTGAATTGGTGTATTGTTCACAAACTTTAGTGTCCTTGGATAATGTGAAACTGTTCACAGTTTCAATCATTGTTTCACAGGCATACATTATTTTCTACATTCTCAACAATGTTTCGAAATTAGTTTTGAAAACATATAGATGTCGTCGCTTGTTTTCCTACATATTTTAAGAATAACTTTAAAGTACCTGAATACTAACGGAAGGCTACGTGTGATTTTTAGTTTTACATCGGAGTAGTTTTACGTGTCGTAAAGTCGTTGGCATGTAATGTTTGTGTTACGAATAATTATTTCACACCTTAAAATGGAAATATTTGAGGAATCTCTTATGAATTCAAGTTATTTGTTATTTACCAAACTATCGTAACGAATGACATAATGCTAGCCACTAGGTTGAAAGTAGTTTTTATAAATTACTAGCGACTAATTAATGAGAACAAGGCTCCACAGAATTGCACGCAGCTGTTTATTTCTTCTTTATAAATACGTAGTAAAAAGTGTATCGCAAATCTTTTGATAGTCTGCGCTAATAAGTGTCGGCAAAACGTGGCTCGCCGCTCGTAAGCTGCATGCGACACCCTTAGCACTATAACTACTACCCTGCCGTCTGCTATTAATTATCGTAGGTATACACTATAGACTACATCGTTAGGAGTTTTCATCTCATTTTAATTAATTTGAACTGCAGTGCAAAGTACCTAAACACAATCCATAATAAATGCGGTTATTTCATGCGCAACATGAATCACTGCCGAGCCTGTCTGGGCGGCACTTTAATTATTCTAAGCTTTTTAGTTTTAAAATTCAACATCACATCTTTGATATTTGATACTAAAAGTTTAACGAACACTTTCTCAGACGACATATAAGCTACTGGAAGATATAAAAATAAATAGACTTCACTGGCAACAACATTTTATTTTGTACGATTGACAACAAGATTGGGAGAGAATGTATTTACATAATACAAAATATAGTAGCTGTCAAAATGCATGTTATCTTAACGGTTGCTTATCACCGACAACAATTTATTCGCTCTTTGCATCGGCCAACCTGTTTGTTATTTTTGTTTCATTCTTAATATCATGTAAGCCTTTGATACTTTGCGACACCCCACGGTGACGATAAAACTGAAGTACTTATTGTTTCAGGCGACGCGACGTAACGTTACGTATTCAACAATTTAAATTCAGACTTTTTTTTAGAAAATAAATGCATTAGAGATTGCTTTTAATAATTCGCTCACCAATTTAATGAGTAAATATCCAAAGTTTTAATTGATTTCCTTATTATTTTTTGTCACTAATACCGTATCTAAGTACCAACATGATTTTTTGCATGATTTTTATCATCTCTGTTGTATTTACCTACTTCTTGTTCCAAAAAAGTATGAAGTTATCGTGGCACACATTATAAAATCATCTTTATCGTTTTTTAGAATCTCGTGATGTTGACGAATGTATAAGAATATTTCCTGCAATATAATCTTAACATAGAATTTTTTTTTCAAATTCCAAAAGTATGAGGGAACTAATCTAAACTCATTTTGTTAAGTTCAATGAACAGGTGTACTAAATCAGGAAATAGCATTTAACCATAACATAAAACATAATTAAAGAATTAACAGTATAATTTTATCTATGTTTGCACAACACGGTGTAATCCATAAACAAATATTATTAACGGAAACCTTGAATTGTCTGCCGTATAATATAATTCAAGGTTTACGTTAAACAAAGAACCAAATTATAATCTAGATTTGAATGAATAGATTATTTCCATCGCAGCCACTTGATACACAAAATAGCTATTGTCTAAAAAAATCCTCAGTATTATACAGAATTTATTACACCACATAGTATTTCAAGTTTTATAAGTGCTTCAAATTCTAGAATATGTACGCCTTTACAATCATTATTATGCACATTGTTGAAAGGAAAAAGACGGAGGGTCTAAATTGCTTTATCACTCTCAATAGCAAGGATTGGCCTCGTTCGCTCACTGCGTTCATGCAGTCACGAAGGTTTTCACTTACTAAATCCCCTTTTAATGGAACTTATATTACTATTGACTATGCTAACAATGATAGAACATCTGTGACGTCATAGGCTGCGACTGGGAGCGGATATTTTGGCACGATTCGTATTTCGTTCCGTATCGAATACATTTTCCTTAGTACTGCTATTCCTTAGTATTGCTTTCCGGGTAAAGGGCGTGTCGGTAACACACATTGCTTGGTTTTTTCAACTGTTTGAATCTCCGCAATTATCTGATTTATACCTACGTCTTTTAAATAGATATATGTCTATGTAGATATATAAATTTTATTTTAAACTTAAGCATTATTGTATACACATTTGCATTTTTACATCTACCCATAGAATACATTTGCATTTTTTTTGGAAAATTCTCTTTGTTATACCAATATTAATGTATAGTAATTACTTATTAGAAGTTACATATTCATTTGTAACTATTCCTGCTCACACAACGAATTTTTATTTATTTTTATCTTTTTGTGGACACTCGAAAGTACAGCTACTAGCTTCTACCAACTTGCAATGTCCTTATCACGAGTTGCATCTAAAACCTCTGTGTACCATTACATCGTTCTAATAACACTCACTATATACGTAAACGAAATAAAAAGGATAGTCCGTAAATCTTAATCAGCGATAAAGAGTACTTCATTAATTTATGGAATTATTTTGTTCCAGTTTAGTGCCAAAGATAATAAATGGCGGCATTGCCGGTATCGTGGGCGTGTCGGTGGTGTTCCCTCTGGATCTTGTTAAAACCCGGCTGCAGAACCAAACTGTAGGCCCTAAGGGCGAGAAACAGTACAAAAGCATGTAAGTATATGTTGCAACTTTTCACGTATATCCGGCATCAAGCAGGTCGTGGTATAATTGTGTCAATGATCGAAAGACAATCAGCTCTCGCTGGTGGATTCTTTGTATGTCAGTCGGTATATAACAAATATAGGCTGGTGACAACTCAGGATAGGGAACCTGAAGGGTATTTCTGAGTCGGGACCCCAGGAATGGGAAAGGAGCCATAAGACAGTATACCCTTGGAAAAAGTAGGTTGGGCTAGTGGGAAATGAGGACATCATGGTTCACAGTCAAAGAACAACTCTGCAGCTACACTAACGAGGTCGAAGATAGTAGATGGTATTGATATTAAAAAGGCTAATGCCAGCGTTACATTATAACAGTCTACTTATCTCTCATAACAACAAACAATACAGCTTAATAAAATTAGATTTACTGTTATTACTCATGTCACTCAAAGAATCGTAAAAGATAAGAATTTAAAACATAATCCGCTACTATAAAATAAATTATTATATTTCGTATTTTTTTACTGCACGAAGCCAATTCCCAAGACAA
This sequence comes from Deilephila elpenor, assembly GCA_949752805.1. Classification (NCBI taxonomy): domain Eukaryota; kingdom Metazoa; phylum Arthropoda; class Insecta; order Lepidoptera; family Sphingidae; genus Deilephila; species Deilephila elpenor. The sequence continues at coordinate 6,186,179 of OX457116.1, forward strand.
CAATTAGAACTACCGGAATCAAGGCGTTATAGGCTTGCAGATTTACAGCCGAAATTAATAGGCGTTTCTAATCCTTATCCTTATTTTATTTAAAGAACCATAACTAAAATTCAATAATACAGGTATCAGATGAGACATAAATGGCCGGATTGATAAATCCTACGTTTACTCCTATTTTCAAGATCGAGCATTAGATAGAAATAAAAACAGTTTAATAGTAACGACCAATACTGGCCTTAAAATCTGAGTAAGAAGTTTGGCAACACAAAATTCCCTTCATCGTTTCAAATAAAACGCATTTTAATTTATAACACTTGACGTGTATAACTGAATGAACCGCTTGAGGCGTCTTCCGCGTCGCGTGCCCCTGACCGCTCGCCTCTTTCAATTTGTCCCTAGGAGACAAGTGAATCATCGATATTGGCTCATGTTGCCAATGAGGTTGACACGCTGCCAATATAACCCGTTATATCTGGTTTATAGTCCGCTAAAGATCATTAATTATATTTCCTGCATAGTAATTGTATTTAAATAATAATTGCTTTGTATTCCACACCTCATTAAGGTATTTCCTGTGCCAAAATTAGTTAGCTCGTATGCCAAAATAAGTTGTGAGACAGTTTACTGGCCCACGTATTCTTTCCTTCCCGCAATCAAGAGAACATTAAGCAAAGCGTAAAGATTTTATCAATGTCTATACCCACATGCTTGTATTAGATGCCTACAGCTTATCGTCTGTAGAACATGGAACATCTATGAAGTTTCTATACTGCTCAGGTTTACTGTTGTTAGACTCAGAAATATGCATGTTTTGTGCATTTTTGTAGAATTCTGTTACAGAGTAATTTCTTTTCATGACTACAACTTCTTTAGCCTCAATCTTAATTTTTTCAAATATATCCTATGATGGAAACATATTTACATTAAAATAAGTAACTAATTTGAGTATATTCTTCTTTCCCAGGCTGGATTGTTTCAAAAAGACATATGCTGCGGAGGGATATTTTGGCATGTACCGCGGCTCAGCCGTGAACATTATCCTAATCACGCCCGAGAAGGCGATCAAACTCGCCGCCAACGACATGTTCCGACACTATCTCACGCTGGCTGACGGGTACGTATCATCATGAATCACTGTCAACACTTACAACGATTTCACATTGATAAACTCAATAAAAATTGATTTCTTTTGCCATTTTCTTGGTATACCATTTGCATTAGTAAATAAATTTTGACTTCTGAATTTAATAAAGCTACTGTTATGATCACTCCTATTGTACAAAATCAAAACCGAAGTCTTAAATTGCATTATTGCTATATGGCTTTGACCAACGAATTGTGACTATGTGACTGTTAGGTGCATATTTTATAAAGTAAATTCACAACTAGGCATAGAACATTAGCGTTCACTGCACTCTGTTCTTATCAAACACGGTAACTAATTAATGAATCATGTGAACTGCGCGTAGCTAATGATTTTGTTGCTAACGGCAAAACCGTTTACACTAAGCAAGCACGCTAAGCTTAGTATTAACCACATTCAGTTAATATTTAATCATAATAATCAGTGTTGCAGATAATTACCATGTCTTTAATTTTTATTATACACATATTTGTTCTAATACCTACTTAAAATAGTTATGATCTCACGAAATTGCAGTATTATTGTGTCAAGTGCCTCCAACATCAATTACCAGTTTGCTATATTCTATAGTGTTTCCAATCATTGCAGCTAGACAAATATTTGTGTAAAATGTAAGCACGAAAGTTATGGAATAAACACTGAATAAATCCTCGTAGGTTTTTTAATTTGTGACACAAGACATGTATCTCAGTGTGGGTTTGGAACTATTTGTAATTTGTATGATTGCTGGTTGTATTTATTATTATTAATTTGCATGTGTGTTAATCTTTTTTATTAGATCTCTGCCGGTGTTCCGTCAAATGATAGCCGGTGGTATGGCGGGCGCCTGCCAGATCGTCATCACCACTCCCATGGAGCTCCTTAAGATTCAGATGCAAGACGCTGGACGCGTTGCAGCCCAGGCCAAAGCGGGTTTGTCAAATTTATATTTCAAAATTTCTTTTTTTCTCTTTTTTTATTTGCAGTGCTGTATTGCCTTATTCAAAGACAGTTCCAAAGCCTATTTTAGTTATCGTATGTTTTGTTTCTTTCGAACGACTTTTGAATTCAGTTTGAGCGAAGAAGACAAAATGTTTGATAAATAAAATGGGTTTTAAAACTTTCTATGAATAAGGCCGTAAGTGTCTATATGTATATTTATTCTCTGCTCACCCTATAAGATCTTCCACAGAGGGCCGTACTATTCAGCGTACGACAGCGATGGAGCTTACCAAGCGATTGCTACGGGAACGAGGTATATTCGGCCTGTACAAGGGCGTCACGGCCACGGCCGCGAGAGACGTGTCGTTCAGCGTGGTGTACTTCCCGCTCTTCGCCACGCTCAACGACATGGGGCCCAAAGAACCTAGCGGACACACGCCTTTCTGGTAAGTATTGAACAATTGAGAGAGTATAAATATATTTTTATGGTTTATATTATGCGAACGCCAGAAGATGGCGCTATTAGTAATTATACTCGAATAAGGAAGATGCTATAATACTCTTTATTATAGCGCCATCTAGGGTATCTAAATCAATACGAGGTAGCTTCTTAAGCATATTTTGTCTTTGTTTACATACATTTTTTTTTTCTTATGAAATATTTTTGCTTTAATCACGCTATGATTTCATCTATGTTAAGTGCGGAAGTGAAACGCATACAAATGCATTTTATACACAATTCTAAGATTGTTTTTTTTTATGTGTCAGGTGGTCGTTCGTGTCGGGGTGTGCGGCTGGCTCGACGGCGGCGCTGTCCGTGAACCCCATGGACGTGGTGAAGACGCGCATGCAGACCCTCACCAAGGGCTCCGGCGAGCGACAGTACACCTCCATCATGGACTGCGTCACGTTAGTACTCACATTATCATTTATCGCCTTCACTGTAGCATCAGTATTCACTAGTAGGCTATGATACACACCAAAACACAACGTGTGTGTAGGCCGCAGTCAAAGAATTGAATATATTTTGTACACCTGTTAGCGGTGGGTTACTCATGTAACAAAAGTAGCGCATGCGCATTTATTGTCATTCTTGCTTTAGCATAGTTTTTCAGTGACACGTTGTAAGGCGTAGTACAATAACAGCATTTTCATGCTCATGAAATAATGTATACACAAATGGTATAATACTTAATAGAATGAAATTCAAGTTTGCTTATAAATGTTTTTGCAGGAAAACAATGAAGTACGAAGGTCCGACGGCGTTCTTCAAGGGCGGCGCGTGCCGTATGATCGTGATCGCGCCGCTGTTCGGCATCGCGCAGGCCGTCTACTACATCGGCATCGCAGAATACCTGCTCGGCATCAAGTAAACTGCCACCGTTCAATCAATATTGTTTCGAGTTCCTCTCACTCCTAATGATAACCAATAACTGGTGTGAAAAATATTTTTTTGTCCATTAAACGTATATTTTGAGACAAAATAGACATCAATGATCAAAACAGACAAAGACAGTAGTAAGACATTGTCAAAATTATGTTTATGTAATGTAATTTTATTTCGAAGTATAGTAAGATGTTTTTATTTGCTAAGTAAAACGTTGTTTTCGCCGGAATATGTCATGACATGTGACTTTAAATTAAATTAAGTGCATCTCATTGGATTTGGTTTGTCTAGTCTTATTGAAATGTCTCCGAAGCATGAGTAATGAGGGTAGATTATTACTTTGTTGATGATGTACCCTGTTGCACCGAGATTGAAGCGAAGTAGGACTTACCCAATCCATTTCACCAGTAGTTAAACTGTACGCATAAGATGTGGTAGAGCTGTCCCAACTTGCCAGCAAAGCTTGGTTTCTGTAAGATATTAGCACCTAGTGTTCTATTCTTTGATTAGTCCTGTCTTGGTCGAGCCGTCCTGTTGATTCTTTAACCCTTCAGGTGTCCATGTATAGACAATATTAGACAATAGACTTTTTGACAGTTCTACATAATAGAGAATAATGGGAGCACAATGGAGGCTGTCACATAAATCATGACTCAAAGCTCATTCGTGGCTTTGTGGACACCGGAAGGGTTAAAAGTAGCCTTTTCCTAGTTTATAAAGAAACTGTAAAACAATTCCAATGTCGTGTTTGCATCTACAAACAACCATAAGGCTTTAGACTATAAAACTTTTTTGCTCTGTGATGTAAACTATCAATTTTGGCAGCATTTTGAGGCATCTTATGCGTACAGTGTTTATATCCTGACATTAATTTAATTAGTCTGTAAGACGTGCATTTCTCTTATCACCAGTCTTATTTTTATTTTGTAACATTTTAACGAGTAATGTAGCTCAATTTTTATATTTTATAGTTTCATTTTAGTGAATTTGAAGTGATATTATTACTAATTTATTTTTTGTTGAAATTGATGCTTATGTTCTTTTTTTACATTTAACACCATGATTGTAATTTTTTTCATATACAAAACAAATACAAATAAAAAATTGTAAATATTATGAACAAGTTTCACGGTATGCATTTATTTAAAGGTAATTAAATGTTTCGCGATATTTTTTCCGCTGATAAATTGGGGATAAATGAATTTCAATTATCTATGATGTGTAATGTTATTCAATTATGATAATGACAATAATTACACCTGGTGTGAATAGCTAGGAATGTAACGAATGTTCTAGGATAAATGTATTGATGTCAATTCTAGTTCTTCACAGTTAAACACAAATTGTTAATGGAAACTTATTATCTTGTCACAAAGGCAGAAATATTCTAAATATATGAATGAAATGTTATAAAGGAAATACATTATAATCAACATGTCCTCCGTAGTATTAAAAAAGTTTCTTGAGGCCCCCATTTAAAATTATTGTATTTCACTTAACGTGATTACTTAACGTATTAAGTTTTGTAATTCATTAAATTGTTTTTTTTTTAATCGGCGCCTCAGGTACTCACAAACCATCAAATAACAGTGCCAATCATGTTTCAATTGTTTTGTTTGATAATCACAACAATCAATTATTTTTCAATAAAACAGTTTTGTACATCCATAATTATATTCTGTAAAAATAGCTTCGCTAGAGTACATCAATACTTTGTTATGCAATATGTGCTGTGATTTGTTACGTACTTCCATTGCGTTGGGTCATTATAATATCCAAGTCCACAGTATACAATCATTGAAAAGTGGGTATTGTTTTTTTTTTTGAGCAATTATGTAATAAACCCTTGTTAGTAGTTGGTGTGGCTGTGGAATGAAGAATTCTATTTCAGCCCATATACGTCCCACTGCAGGGCACGGGCCTACTCTACAATCGAGAGAATCGATTGAGAGTGGTTAGGCCATATAGTCCACCACGCTGGCCTAGTGCGGGTTGGCGGACTTACATACCGTAGATATTCTTTTAAAATCGCTACGGTATGCAGGTTTCCTCACGATGTTTTCCTTCACCGTTAAAGTGCGTGGTGATTGACTATCAATGAAGAATTAGTGGCACTATTTTTTAGAACATCTCAATTTCTCCAGGTATAATAGAGTTGTATTTTTTTTTATTCCAGCTGCATTACATTTCTTAGCATTATAAAGTGAAATATGCTCGTTAAAGTTGGAAGCATGGCTATGATATTGACTATGTATGTGTCAAAAGAATGTAGACTATGGTTAATGACCCAATGCTGGTATTATCTGTTACTTATTTAGTCACTTTAAATACTTATATTAATCGCTCTCATGTATTATGTAAATTGTACAAGATTTTTGTCTAGCCACATGGAATCTGAATAGAAATCTATGGGAATTTGTAGTGGAAATCAATGTTATGCTTAAATCAAAATGTTAATATATGTGTATTACAATTTTACTCTTTCACGCATTAATTATTTTAGTCTTTATATATTCTCATTCGACTTTGTTTCAGTCATATTTACAAACGTGGAGATTATTTTAATTATCGTATAATAAAAATCCGTTTGCGGTATGGATATGATCATCATCATAATAATATAAGCAATCGATTTTTTTCGAGTACGTAAAATGTGTAAGAAATTTTAAAATAAATAGAGCATGTACTTGTTGTACATTGGTGCGTGAAAGAGTTAGGCTTACGAGTTACGAAGTAAATAGGTGTATTGTGTCTATAAATTGTTGTTTCCGATCTTTTTACAGAAATAATTAAATATCTTGTTGTGTAGCTCCGTGTTTATGAGCACAATTCATCAATAAAATCTATCGCTTGCACTTGCCGTCCCCGTTCGATGACAATAACATATCGTTGTAAAAGTATGTCTGTTCCATTTTGGTGTGCCAATAATTGTGCACTGTTAATGAGCTAAACTAATAATCTTTTAATGTTTGTACTGTGTGTTGGAAATGTTGCGGCTAAATATTAATTAAGTGGCGGTCCATTGCCAAAATCATCCTACATAAATGTTTACCTTTGTTTGGAATAAGGGTAAATTGTTACATACAATTAACACGCTTCGTTATAGACTAGATATTTATTAAAACTGTAGACACAATAAAATATTTTACCGTGTACGGATATTTCATTTATCTTCATTTCATCCTATTTTAAATAAAATATATCTAGATACCTACAAACTAAATTAATGATGACACTAATGAAATAAATAAAGACAAAGATTTAAAGTTGCCGTCTTGTCGGTCATAAAAATACGATATAATTAGCATGTTAATATTTAAATAGAATGACTAATGAATCACTGGCGCGGATTAAGTGGCTACTTGAAGCAATTATATTCAAAATAATTTATGCTACAAGTGTAAATTGAAGAATATTTATCGGACTGATGAACCTGTTTCAGAATTTAATTTGTAGCATAAATTGAGCTATTATTATATCTCATTAGGTATTAGAAAGTGGGCTCATTTTCTCCATAACGTTAAAGGTTTCGATGGTCAAGTATTAGTAAATAATGACCAGACGATAAACAAGTACATTCAGATCTATTTACTTACAGTTTCCGTATATTTTTTTTTGTAAATGGCCAAACGAGACCATTTATGGCCTTGAAAACATTTTAGTTCATATGATATATTATTTTATTTATGGATACACATGGTATTGAATACAATAATAGTATATTTTTTATTTCCCAAGTTAATTTTTTTTTTTTTTTTTTTTTTTTTCCTCTTCATGGCAATGCACTATTTGTGCTTCTGCCAGTGTCGAAGTTCTTATAAATGTATATTTCAAGAAACTCGATCAAAGTTAGGGAAACGATGGTTTCGGTAAGGGGTAAGGTAAACGGATAATGTCGAACGGATAATTTTGGAATAGTACCAGTGGATTAATTATAGGTGATAGTCAATAAGGAAAGAGGCTAAATTTTAATATTATTTTTACTTATATACTTAGATAAGATATTATAAATATTCAGGTTGTTAGTACATAAAAGAGTGGCTATATTGGTAGGAAACGGAACACGAAGACACTGTAATTGATTGTATAATGAGGAGGAGTCATAGTTGGGACAGGAAAACATACAATGGTTTAAATTACCAACATCACACCCACATGAGCAGGCTGGAGTGTCCAAAATACCAAGCCTAGCAAGATGGGCTGGGGTACAAACGTGCCCAAGCCGCATCCGTATCAAAATGGATGTAGCCAACTTACTAAGAGCGAACTTGAAAAACCAGGGTTTTATTGGTATATTGGGTTGTATTCTGTAGTAATAATTACCCTTAAAACGGCTACTAACTGCCCACAGTTCATCCCAGGATGTCCGGAGATTAGCCTTGGACAGAGCAGCAAGATCAGTATAGTAATTTTGATATGGAAAAAGGTCTCCACATTCCACCGCATGCTTGGCTAGCTCGTCAGCCTTATCATTCCCTTTAATACCGCAATGGCTTGGTATCCAAACAAAGGTCACCGAATAGTTATTTATGGTACACTGATATAATTTAGACCTAATTTGCATTATAATATGAAATAATTTTCCCTTAAGTGGAAACCTATCCAATGCTAATAATGCGCTTTTAGCATCTGTAAATATGACGGTGTTACTTAATTTCATAGTAAGCACATACTCGACTGCTCTGAGTAGACCTAAACATTCTCCAGTAAATACAGATGACTCCGGGGGAAGCTTAATTTTTTGAACTATTTTATACTGGCTATGATATACCCCTACCCCAACACATCCATGGATTGAGAGTTTGGATGCATCAGTGTACATATGGTGCCAAGAGGACCATTTGTTAGCTACTAGATTATTAAAATAAATGTTGGCATTGTTTTCGTATTTGTCTATGCCTAAGTTAAAACATATGTTTACTGACAATATCAGGGATTCAAAATTTGTGGAAAATATAGGGAGATACCGGGAGTTGTGGATAGGAGCTTGAATGGTTTGGTATTTTCGTAGGCTAATGAGCAAGCAAGGAAGGGATTTATGAGTCCAATATTTAGACAGCCTAATCTGTTCATTGAGCGCCTGTAATTTAGTTAAAAGCGGGGAGTTGTAAAATTGTAGGTTTCGTAACAAAAAATTGTCCGAAATAAATTGTCGTCTGAGAACTAAAGGGGGATCACCGCATTCCACTTGCAATGCATTAATAGGACTTGACTTCATAGCGCCTGAAATTATCCTCAAGGCTTTCGACTGAATTGCATCCAATTTTTTAAATCCCACTCTACTACCAGGCTCCAATAAGAAAGTTCCATAATCCAGAACACTTCTTATTATTGCATTATATACCAATTTGAGGGAAAAAGGATGCGCACCCCACCAAACACCCGAAAGACATCTAAGCATGCCTAAATGTCGTTCACATTTGGCAGTTATATAATCACAATGCGGTAGTCCTGTAAGTTTAGCATCTAACACGACACCCAAAAACTTCGTATATGTTTTAGTTGGTATCTGATGACCATCACATTGTATATTAAGGGGCGGAATGATTCTATGCCTAGAAAAAAGGACTGCTGTGCTTTTTGAGGCAGATAGTTCAAAGCCATGAATGTTTAACCAATTCTTTAATCTACCTAGCGAAGAGGATATAGTTGAACAAGCAGAATTTATAGACTGATTGGAAGTATATAAAAGAAGGTCATCAGCATATTGGAGTACAGAGACAGAATCGTTAAGTGATGATGCCAAATCGTGTGTATAGATATTGTACAAAAGGGGGCTGAGAACAGATCCTTGAGGAAGCCCTTGCCACACAAGTCTAGATATGTTTCGAGAGTTAGGAGTATCTAGAGTAACTTTCCTTTCTGTGAGTATATTTAAAATAAAATTGCAGAGTATTTCTGGAACAGCCAGATTACACAACTTATTTTTGAGAAGGTCTAAGCGAACATTATCATAAGCAGAAATAATATCCAAAAAAACAGCAACTACCGATGCCTTAGATGAGAAGGCAAGACGAATATCGGTAACAAATATGCTGACACTATCCATAGTACTTTTTCCTTTTCTAAATCCAAATTGAGTGTCCGATAATAATCCTCTACTCTCAATAAACCACTCTAATCGGTTTTTGACCAAATGCTCAGCAATTTAACAGCCGATGCCAACAATCAATCCCAATCCAAAATTTGCTGTTTGACATTGACAGCTCAATCTTTTTTCTGATTATAGCTTGCCAATAATCAATCTCAGTAGGGAAAAAACTATCTAAAAAAACAATCTACTTTTGGGAGGGCCAATCCCTGCTTGTGGATTGTCCTCTGTATGAAAATGACAGTTTAGGCTTGCCAATAAACAATTATCAGTGTTGACGTTTGGATGGATTGTTCAAAACAATCCAATATTGCAATCCGAGAATTTCCACGGATTATTCATGCAGATTTGCCAACAGCAATGAAACTAGAAAGTAGAAACGAATGTAGATGAAGATGACACAACATTGATTAATGATTTCTTCAGTTAGATCTAAATTATTGTATTGTTGTGTATATTTTATCTTGAACGAATTGATATTTTTTGTTTTACTTTGATAAATATGATTTCTGTTATGATATGTTTCTTAATTTCATAGTTGTATTTTTATTTAATTGTTCAGTGTGTTTGTGAAAACACATTTATAATGAAATATTCTTTATTACTCACAATTTACAATAATAATAGAAAGAATAAAAATAATAGAAAAGGGAATCAAATTTTGATCATGGGAAGTTGTAGAGCCACGCTGCTATCAGCCATGACTCAGTATGAATGGGCAGGCTATGGCCTTCTCGCTCTCCTCCCGATTCAATCGTAGTGGATGTTCATGGGCGGCAGTGATCACTTTCCACGGAAATGTTCAATCACATTTCGCAATTTTCTCCACAATATTCTCTTAATATTTCTATTAGAATGACAAGTGATAAGTCATTGTTTACTGGATATATTATTTTTCAGTGGCCAGAAACACAACAATTCTGTAAAAATCTATATAATTGGGATAAATTGAATTGTTTTTATTGCAATTATTATTATTTCTAACGTTAATTTTTGTTTGTTTTTCACAAATTATTTATTTACAAAATGCTGAATGTGCATAAATATGCAATGAAATATTCTGCGTCAAACTAAATTGTCAAGAGGGAACCGATTGTTTTCAATCTATCAACAGAGGCAATCGACTGTCGCCTGTTTTGTTTATTGGCAACAAGATATTCGACCAATCGAAAAGTAGAAACCAATCCGGATTGACTTCAATCTAAAACTTTTGATTGATTGTTGGCATCGGCTGTTAGCCAACACAGACGACATTGCTATGGGACGGTAGGAGTAAACACTATTAGCATTTTTATTAGGCTTTAATATTGGCAACACTAAATTATGTTTCCATGTAGAAGGCACTTTTCCATTTGTCATCACTAAATTGATAATATCTAGATAATAAGAAAGAGCACAATCGCCTAGGTTTACAAGGAATGAATATGTAATGCCATCAATTCCGGGGGCTGTGTCCTTCATACCATTCAAAACCCCCTTCAATTCAACAAGTGAAAAAGGTGAGTTAAGGCCTGTTCTGTTGGAAACATCAAAAGGGTTTGTTTTAACTAAATCTTTCTGTGGTACGTATGGGGGAGCTAAATGATCTATGAAATTATGTGCTAAATCAAAAGGAATAACATTTGAAAAAAAATTGTCGTCCGTACCCAATCTGTACCTCTTGATATTACGCCAAACTATTGAAGGGTGTGAGTGTGGAGAAATTGAGTCACAGAACGTTTTCCATCCTTCTGATTTCTTTCTTTTTAATGTTTTCTTTGTATTTGAGATTGTTTCTCGTAAAGTTTTAAAATTTATATCGGACATGTCTCTACCATATGCACATTCTGCTGCTCTTCTTTTTTTTATAGCTAGTGTACATTCCTCATCCCACCAAGGTGGAGAAGGAAGCTTATTGTTTGGTATATTCTTTACAGGGAATGTTTTACCAGCTGCTTCATGTAGTAAATTCAATAGAGCATCTGTACAAGCAGACGGATCATTAAGTGATGTACTTGGAAGAGTAGATATACCCTTTTCAACGATTGATTGGTATTTTCCCCAGACCCGACCATTCAATTTATATTTAATCCGAGGCACTTTTTGCAATTTTTGGTATTTTTGAGGAAATTTAATCAATATTGGAAAATGATCACTTCCAAATGTGGAAAGTAATGTAGACCAAGATAAAGAAGAAGCTAAATTAGGAGTACAAATTGACAAATCGATTGCACTACTAATCTCATCAGGACCTGTTCGATGAGTTGGGCTACCTGAATTTAAAATGCACAAATTATGACGATCTAAAAGATCTAATAAAGTTTCACCATTGGTGTTTGATATTGAACTACCCCAAGATCTGTGGTGTGAATTAAAGTCTCCCAGCATTACTAGTGGATGAGGAAGAGAAGAAAGAATATTACTTATTTGATTAAAGATATCAGAAGAAGGACGGGGAATGTAGATGGATATAAAGCATATTTTATTGATGATTGCTGCAATAATTGAAAAGTCATCACTGTGTTGAGGAAGGGTTATAGGAGAAAATATTTGTGAGCTTTCAATAAGTAGAGCAACTCCACCATACCCATCAGGTCTATTTTCCCTTAGGCATATATAATGAGGTATTTTAAAAAAAGATTCTGGCTTCAGCCATGTCTCTGAAAGTGCAATAACAAAAGGATTGTATTTGTTAACCATATATAATATATCACTCTTCTTGCTGATTGCACTGCGACAATTCCACTGGATTACTTGGTCCATTATTTATGTTATCTATTAAATTCATTATTTCTGGGGCAACGTGGGACGGTACTGTTATATTTAACTGAGTCAAACAATTAATCAGGGCTATAACAATATCTATTATTGATTTCTGTTGTTTCTGATGTGATTGTAACACAGAACCATTAGGTGATTGGGATGGCATGTTATAGTCTTTAATAAGTGCTTGATGAGCTTCTTTATTATAACCACTTGTAAACTTGGGTGGGGTGCGAGGCTTTAAAAATACTGTCTTTTTGTGTGATGTTGAAGGCTTATTAAGTGAATTCTTTATTTGTAAGGGCTGCACATAAGACTCTTTATTAATTAATACATCAGCAAAAGATCTATTAACAGAAGGAAAATTCTTTGCAGCTTCTGCATAGGATATACAATTTTCAGCCATATACAACTTGATATCCTTTTGTCTAATAAATTCAGGGCAACATTTATTTATAGCAAAATGGTTGCCAGAACACAAGCAACATGAACCACAATCCTCCTCCACACTACATGAATCTCCAGAATGTCCTTGGCCACATTTAAAACATCGAGGCTTCGATCTGCATTGCACTTTAGTGTGACCGAAGCGACAACATGCAAAACACTGGATAGTAGGGAAAACATACAGTTCAACGGGAAGAGCATTGTAGCACATAAATATGCGTTTAGGTAGCACTTGGCCGTCAAACGTCATTACTATTGTTTGGGAAGGTTTCCAAACTGGGGAACCATCCACTAAAACCTTATAATTTAACCGTCTAATTTTTAAAATTTTTCCACAACCAATAGGCACAGAGACATTACTCAAAACTTCTTCTGGTGACCACTCAGCAGGAACTCCACGTACCAGTCCCATTCTGGTAATATTGAAAGTGGGAATATAGGCTTTAATATTCTGTGTAATTAGGCTATTGTGCTCAATAAAACTGTTTGCATCAATAAATTTTGAAAATGCCATGGAAATTTTATTTCTTCCAATTCTTTTAATACTGCCGTTTATAATATTTTTAAAGTCATGTTTTTTGAGGAATTTCCCAAACGTTAAAGGGTGAAGAGTGGAGCCATCATTTGGGGATAATTGAACTTTTTGTATATGTAAAATATAAGGAGCGCTATCAGTATCAGCATATAATTTTCTGCCTATAGAAATATTGCTATTTTGGGGATTTACTATATCGGTGCTCTGTCCCAAGTTAGATTGACTATCTATTGAGTTACTTGTAATTACTCGAAGTTCAGGTTGTTCGTTAAAATCAGTATTGCATTGACAACTAATGGATTTGTTATCGTCCGAACCATGACGTGTTCTCCTGCGCTTATTGCATCGCTTACAAATTTTGTGAAGGCGACTTCGCTTAAGTGGACGCTGCGAAAGCGAGCCATCCGTGTCCATTCCCGACTCAGATTCATTAAAAGATGTGTTAATAGTGACATTGCAACCGATTGGAGGGACTGTCCCCCCTGGATCGGGGGGCTCAGCCATCATCCAGCAAGAAAATTAAAAGGACTTACCAGAAGGCCAGAAAACAAGAAGAAAATAAGAAATAAATTAAATACTTAAACGAAATATATATCTAAGAGCAATTTATTATCCACTGGTTACCAATAAATTAACATTTAATCATAAATTAAATATGAAAACAAAAAAGCGCGCCTAACAACTCGAACGTTTCCCGCCCTTTTTCCTCCCAAGTTAATTACAGCTATTAGCTTGAACGAACTATTATAAATTATGTAAAAAAATAGTCGATTATCGAAGTCCGTTACCTATATAATATTCGATTTATATTCATGCTGGCAACATTTCAGATGAAATGTCAAATTTGTGAACAGCGACGCCGTGTATGTTTTTACATTTAGCGTTTTTCATTTTTCGATAATAAAAGCATTAATATCTAGTGATTTCTAAGTGCATCATAGTTTAAAACCAAAATTAAAGGCACAGAATGACGACTATAGGCCCAAAGAAGGATGGCGGGCCTAACGTCGATTACTTTCAATCGTCGGAATCATTGGCACAATTCGATCAAATTCGTGTTTGGTTACAAAAAAACTGTAAGAAGGTTAGTTGAATACGAAAACAAATCAAATATAGATATCCAGGTAGTAACTTTGTGTCTATATCCTAATATTTATGGAATGGTTGTCTCACGAATGATGCTACTTTCAGCATGTTCAAACTGACCCACCAACGAAGGAGGGCTTGGCTCAGCTTGTGGTGCAGCTCATACAGTACCAGGAGAACAAACTCGGAAAGAATGCATCGGATCCGCCGTTCTTGAGGCTTCCAGTGAGTCTTGTTTGTTTTCATAATTTGTAATTGGATTGTAACCTTATATATGATAGACCATAATTTACAGTGAGTCAGTAATCAGTATTACAATCAATCATTAAATACATTGATATGTTGATATCTGCTAAGTAGCTTTTTTAAATATCCCATTTCATATCTTTGGGTAATGGTGACATTCATTTTCCCTCCAAATTTAGGATTTACTTCGTTTAGATTTTACTTATCTTAAAATATTGCTTTAATATTAGAATATCCTACATTTCAGTTTAAGTTTTTAATACTTCTCCAAAAGAGTCCTATAAATTATGTTTTCTTAGTCTTATCAAATATGGTTTGCCTTTTTGGTTATATTATTATATTTTTTTTATGTATGTTCATATAAATACTTAAACATAATGAACAATAAATCAATTATAATTTGACAATCATTATCTATTTTTACACCTTATTCTTTTTTTATGTACAACCAGATATGTGTTAAAATTACACAGTTCAAATGCAATTTTGAAACACATTTTAGTACTTGAGAGTTGCATAGTAAGATGATGTTTCTTAGTTTTCCTTTTGTATCCTTAAACAATAATTGAGTTACACAATGTCTGAGAAAGTTGTAATACACCAATGAAACAAGAGATATAAAAACAAAACATAATTTAATATACAGAAGCGCTGCTAAAGACAAATTGATTATCCGGGAATCCCTTTGATCCCGTTCCCTCTATGGCGAAAAGGGAGCCGGCTTCTGGTTGCTGTGCTAATTCTGCAGCACTCAGGCCAAGTTTACTTGTGGTTACGAATAATGTAGAGAGATCATGTCCACCCCATGTTGCAGAAGTCACTTTTGTTACGGGCAGTTTGTGTTGCTCTATCAGTTTTCCGGCTCTTGAATCTATTTTGATTATCTGAAAAGTTTAATTTGTATTGAGTCTTGTAGTATTTATTTCGATTTTTAGAAAGTATTTCGAATAAACTTCTAATTCATTTCTCGATTCGAGTTTATAAATATAAATATTGACAATCTGCATTATATGTTACATATATGCCTAATGTTGTTTTATGATGTTTGATACTCTTTTTAAGCATTATATATAGAACTAAAAGGCAACCATCAATTTACAATGTAAGTGAATGCCAAAAATTAATAATATGCATACAATTTTACTATCCTATCTTTGTTCTAGGCATTATTTTGAATAAATTATGAAGATAATAACAGTACCTTTCCGCCATTGTAGCATGCTACCCATAAGTTTCCATCAGTGTCAATTGTCATACCATCTGGCAAGCCAGTCACATTGTTGGCTTGGAAACTGAATAATGTTCTTCTATTGCCTGAAAAACGAATAAGTTGGTGTATTAATTTTTTTGAAGCAGATATTATTCTTTCCAGTTTAATACTTTTTGACACTTAAATAGTTCCAGGCAATACATATTTTGTGATTGATGAGACCAATCTGAGTAAATCCAAAAAGCAAGAATAAGATCCAAGGACAAATTCCATTTATAATATGGCCATTTATTAGGTGGCTTTGTTAGCATATACATTTGACGCAGATTAATATAAATCAAGGCACTGGTTTATTATAATATAAATTCAGATCTGAAACCTATCTTAATCATCTTAAAATTGTAAAAACTACTTACGAATAATTCCAGTATCTAAATCGAAGTCAAATACATCAATGTTCCTAGTGGGCGTGTCTATGTAGAACATGAACTTGTTGTCTGCAGTCCACGCGATGCCGTTAGAGACGGTTACAGGCCGCACCTTTTGTACGGGTTTCACATAGTTTTCTTCATTCAGCATGTACAGTGTGCCCTGGTCTTTGTCTACTTCGTTTCCAACTTCCTTACCCATTGTACCTATTAAAAAAGTTGATAGGTGTTTAATGGTTTCTTAGATTTACGCGAATGTTACACATTGATGGGTGTTCTTTTTATCTGTTCCTTCATTCAATATATTTGAGTTGATTAATTGTCATTTTTATTAATGTTTTATGGCAAACTAATAAAATGTGATTTCATTAATGGTGGAAGTTTTAGTGACAAATGCATGGAAAAAATGCGCATAAAAACCGTTATTTTTCAAAAAATTTACCTATCGTTCTGTTTAGGTCGTCAATGAGTACTTTAAAACTAAAAGGGTGTACAACAACATTTTTTTTTAACAAAAACGATGTGTTTACCATCCAAAGACGACGATAGGCAAAACAAATCGTCACTTATTATGCGATTTATTTTCCATATATTTTGTAGGTGTGTGCCAACTGCATTACAATTACAAGAAACCATTTAAAATATTTTCTCATAATAGTTTAAAGGAAAACAATTTGCCTATAATATCTATTATGTTGATAGTGAATTAGTGACGATACACACCAAACCAAAGTCTCCCCTTGGCGTCGACTTTGCCATCGTTGCATCTGTTGTCGGGATAGCCCACGTCCACCACACTTAGTAGTCTAAGGCTGCCGTCGTCTTCAAACTTGTCCCATGGCATGAAGTACAACTCCGACCTGACTCCAACCAGGAGCATCCCAGGGTTGTCCTCCACTGATACCACGACTGATACGGGACCATAGCCTTAAAATACAAATATTTTAGTATTTTCAAAATTTCTCATAGGAGTCCAATGCTTAATATAAGCCACTCGTAGACGTTACCATAATTATATATCTGGTAGAAATGGCGTGCACCAATAAATTATTGTATTTAATGTATTTAAGTTATGACAGGATATTCGTCTTAGATCCATCCTGTAATCCATTTTAATATTTTTGTTTTCAATATATGTACATGTAATTAATGGATATTATAGTGTTTATTGATGTTTGTTAAAATTTTGTTTAAAAAAAAATTACCAAACCATCAAAGACCATAGTATTATGGATCATATTATATTTCATTAAGACCACTTATTATTGCTTTTCTAAACGGCTTAAATTTAGTCCTAAGCTGTTGTAGCGTACTTGGTTCTCATTGTGGGTAAAGGATATTCGGGTTATACTGTATTAAATCCGTCACAGTGATCCACGAGTACTCACATGGGCCATATATATTTTTTATATTGAATTGAGTATTCACATGCAGATGTTCAAATATTGATTTAAATACATCGTGTAAATAAGGAAACGGTGATTCAATTAAACAAGACACACCTTCGACTGTGGAAGTCATATCTGCATACATAGTCAATTATTGCTTGTTTAACCGATACATGAAAATGTCCAAGTGATGTAACATTTCAACCCGGAGTCGACTATTGATAAACTAAGATCTGAATCACAATTATCAGCGTCGACTGCCATTTTATTTATTGACAATAGTTATTTTGAATATCGTGTGTTATTTTTCTTAATTGCGATGAATGACGAGAAGAGCATGCCATTCGCCTGATGGTAACACCATGAATTACAAAGCAATGCTTGGCATTCCACTGCGCTCGCCATCCTGAGGCATAAGACATTAAGTCTCAATATGTCCAGTAGTTACTCTGGCTACAATGTCTTTCAAACCGGAATACAAGAGTGCATTTACTAAAGGAAAATACGAATGGACTCCGGTGGATGTGATTCAGGAGTAAGTCCGAAGGCTTGTCTATATTTATGCAATGTCAGACATACAGCCTGTTATAAAATTTATTTTACAAAGCTATAATGAAATCTTCATCCCTAAATCATACATACATAAACTCACGCCTTTTGCCGGAATGGGTAGGTAAAGGTGCCACTGTAGCAACCAGGACACCCATGTTTCGCCTTGTATTTTTCGTCCCACTATGTGATAATGAATAGAAAAATCCAATATAATTTGCCCCACCCGGGATTCGAACCCGAGACCTCAGCGCGAACACAACTGCGCCATCGTGGCAGTGGCTCTTTCAACAAAGGGATCGCTTTGTTAAGGACAACGCCTTTACAAAGCGATTTAATCACAGTTGTATCCGTTGTATTACGGGCCTAAGCAATTTATGAACGACGAGGTCGTGATTTATGTATATCTATTATCTACCTTAGGTTGTTGACATCAATTAGCTGTATGAAATTTTTGCTAAATAAATAGTTGTTGTGACCCAATTTTGTGTATCGTGTACAGTATACTGTGTACATTCGGATAATCAGGGTGGTATTATGTCGCTCGACCAGATATAGCTAGCTGTCTATAGCTTTCGGTAGATGCATTATCCGGACTGCACTTATATCCGGGTGCACCGTACTTTTGCACAATTTGAAATCTTATTCGTATCCGAGCAACTTACCAATTGATCTACTGGTAACATTGTTTGATCCTGGATCCAATCGCATTACTTTTTGTCCGTCTATATCCACCCAAAAAAGTGCGTTATCGGGGGCGGACCAATGTGGACCCTCGAAATGTGAGCCGCCACGGTATATCTGAAATTATTTATGGATAAAATTATCAATTGTTAGTAAATATCTTTGGCAATGACCTTTCCGACCAAATAAAGAAGTTTCAATGTCGCCACAACAATAAAATAGTGGATGGTTTTTATACTCTTTGCGTATGAACAGAAAATTGCTTGAATTGCAGAGTGTTTTCCCACAAACGATTTCTTTTTAAATGACTATTTTTTTATCTATATACATAGGGCATAGACCTCCCTTTCCATATTCCAGACCTCTCTAAATCTAAGGCGTCTTTCTGCCGTTCCTCGTTAAATGTCTATATTTTTAAAAATCTGTTTCTGAATAGCATAATAATTATGCCTTTGTGTAGAAAAACACAATGAATAATAAACGATATTAAAACATAAACAAGTATACCGTTTCCATTCAAGTTTCCCGGTCTCTATTCGCGTATCAGGCAGTACGATAGATGAATAAAGAATATAATGGTGAGATATGTAAGTGTGATGGGCTAATTTCTAGAAAGTAGAAATTATATTTTGACAATGCAAAAAAGGACCCGAGCTACGCGGAGTACTTAAATAATAACATATTGCAGTGACATTTAAACTTAGTTTAAAAGAAATTGAAATTCAACTTATTTATTTTTTATGCCTCGTTCGATGTATAACCAGATTATTCGAGAGTGATATCGTAGAATAAATTAATGTAAGTCCTATTTAAGGAAAAAATAAGCACGAGAACGGCATTGGCACGACCATTACAAGCTTAGAACATGTTTATACACCGCTGCAAAGTAGCGAATATTTTAACACGATCTCATTTACTTACGTTTTTAATGATCGGCGTCGTCGATCTATATGCATTGCCCACTATAAATAGTAAAGCTAGAACACACCCTCTGGTCAAAATATTCATGATTAATATTTATTTTGATGTCTTTGGCACGTCTGGTACTGAGGACTGGTGAATGGATAATGCTGCATGCGCCATTGGGCTTCGGCAAGTGACTGTCGCTTACGAATATAATGTTATAGCGTTTCGTCATTGTGTCGACACTACTAAGTACAGTTTTATATGCGTTTTGATGATGTCCTGTCACATTATAGATCACTGTCTTTTAAGCTTTGGAAAAAAGTTTTTTACCTTTATCACAAATATCTTGATAATGGTGAAGAAAATGCATGCACCCGTACAGTTTTTAGGTAAAACCCGCAATAATGCATAACAACTTGTCTATGTCAACTATTAAGGTAATGTCATGAATGAACATGCCTTTTTATTTTATAAATTACAAAATATTAGCTCTCAGTCTATATACCGTGTATTATACTTTCTGGGACGGGCCACTCCAAATATTTACGTCCATAAACGGTCGCTTTTTATTTTAGCTTATAACCAACGTAGTCATTGCAGTACTCTACCAACGCGCTTATGAGCTAAGATAAGCTAATACTATGTTTGTGTGTTAAATTTCATGGGAAAATGGTCTGTCTGAGCGTTTTATCAGACAATGGAACCATACAAGCATTGGCAGTTTAGTGGGAATTTGAAATTATTAATATTTACATCTAACAGTCACGCATCACGTCTTGACCCCTAATTAAGTTAAGGTACATGTCTTGTGTCCAGTGTATCAGAAACTAACATACATTTTTTGATCTTATTAACCCGCAATAATGTGGAATACATAAGCATTTACATATGCGGAATCGAACCCACCGCAACTTGATTCATAGCCGGCGTCTTGACCTACTGCCAAGGAAGTACATAAATTATATTCCACTGAAATTCTATGGCCTTAACTCTAAATAGTTATAGCATCAAAATCTGGAATTGTGATTCGACACAGGGATGTTTTATAATAAGTGATAATTAATAAATTACTCGTTAGTTAAAGATGTTTGAGTTTTTGTTTATATTAATCGTCTATTAGTTTCGGAAAGTGCCAGTCTCGGCGCTCGTGTCGGTTACGGTTCGAAAGTCACTGGTCAACGGAAGCGTTGCCTCATCAAGGCCTTTCATTATGCCATCTTAGGAAGTCATTTCGTCCATGTTCATTCTTGACATTATCCTGTGTTAACAGGACTTTTTGTTATTGATTTCCATTTATGTTAATCGAATTTAAAGAACTGCAAGAACTATTCTACCATAATGAACATGTATTTTATGAGAATCGTCGTAATATTCAGCCACAGACAATCCTCTGCAGTACATGCTTCCCCCAAGAATGACCCATACATACATACATAAACTCACGCCTTTATCCCCGAAGGGATAGGCAGAGGCGCCACTAGGACACCCACATTTCACTTTGCATGTGCCGTCCCACGATGTGATAGGGGGCGAGCCTATCGCCATATCGGTCACAAATTCCTGACTCCGGGACTTCACTTTGCCCGACCCGGGATTCGAACCCGAGACCTCAGCTTTGTAACCGTACCGTAATACTACCACGCCACCGAGTCAGTATATTATAAAGAAAATATAAAACAACAAAGTACAAATGGCGGTCTTGTCGCTCTAAGAGAATTTCTGACAAAAAACCATGGGATAGATATATGAGAAGTAGAAAGAAAAGGAACGCCGCATTAATACATATGTACGTCTTATGAAACTATGAGAAAGTTCAAACACAAAACACCTACATTCGAAACAAATATTTCATATGGTCTATAAATACCATTGCTTCATTTTTTATCAAGTTGCTTGTAAGCAGTTGGCAAAAAGCTATTGTGATTTCTGCTCTCGAGAAAAGTTTAGCTTACTTAATATATCTGATGAACCAGGTTGCAGTTTGATAGTTCTCAATAGTAATGTTTTCCAGTAGTGTTAGAATAGAATCCCAATATAGAACGAACTTCATCTAACTGGTTAACGGATGTAAAGTATTTTATATCAAATTAAGTACCACGTTCGGCATCTTTGCTTGACGGTGATGAGTAACGATCGAAATTAAATGTATTTCCGTTGCGTTTGTTCAACATATTTTTATTGTGTTTATACTTGCCTACCCAAGAGTTGTGACGGGGAAAAAAATAGTCAACCTAACGTTTGCATATTCTATAGGCTTCATACATTCGATTGGTATGAAATTTGTCTATTAACCAAACCAGTGAAATGTTTAAAAAATATATAAATTGTTAATTAATTATGTTCTGAACTTAATTTTTTAGTGAACCTATTTGCAATATTTATTTGTTATTGACATATTTAATTAAATATAAAATACTTTTTATTAACCAGTTCGGTGAGGGTCGTTATATACTGGGATCTTAGACTATATAGGATAGTCGGAAGATATTGGTTAACATTGCGGAATTAATTACGAGGTATCAAATAATAATTTCCTGAACTTAACAATGGCCTTATAGGGCACTTCTGAATGCTATAATCAAACTAATACCTTTCTTAGTAAAATTACTAATTTCCTACATTATAATGGTATTTATTTAAACATAAAAAATAATGTTAATTACGTTTGTAATAATAGTTTATGCAGCAGTTGGCAGCCGATTTAATATTATTTATTATCTGATAATAACAAAGGAGGATTTCAGCAAGACCGGCGGCACATCTATTTTAAAGTATAAGAAAAATATAGGAAATACAAGTATTTTGTGGACAAAAATAAAATCACGTTCATCGAGATACTCGGCATGATTGCCAAATACATTTATGTTTAAATAAGTGTTCAAATAAAAAATCTGGCGCATTTCTTTTTAATTTGAGTCGATCCTACAAAGCGCATAGTGCGCTTTAGGAATCTTTAAGAATGGAATCTCTTATTTAAGGTTATAAATTAATAAAACTAATCAGAAGGCTCTTAGTAGTTAGTTAAGTGACCTTATATTATGTAAAATGTTATTTTACATGTTGCCTTCCTATAATCCTCACATGTTTGTTGTAATAATGCATTATCGTTGTGAGGGATGGTAAACTATGACAAAGTACCTCATATTATATTGTCTTACAAAAAGCTGTAAAAGTTACAACATGAACGGTCTTTTCTCTCGGTCCGTGTCCCATTTATAACAAGGTTGTTAATGATATCACGCGATATTTCTTAATGGTTCATAGGATACTACGCATTTGACAATCAAAATATCGTGTGATTTCGAATTGCTCTAATGTGGCAATTTGCTAGCAATTATACTTTCGCATAGATATAGTATGCAATAAAAAAAATAACACTAATTTGAATTTATAAACCACTAGATTATTTTTTTTTAAATTTTAAAATTTGTTATTAAATAGGGACTATGTCATGAATTAAACAGAAAATGATATCCATATTATAACACGTAAAGTCTTATTGTCGGAACTAATTAGTATTAAATATGAGAAACATGCGTGATTTTTTTGTTTATGTATTAACTGTGTCGCTATACATGGCTTGTAGTATTATTTTGCAGTGCTAACAGTTCTATTATATTGAAAACAATTGACCATTTTAACGCTCCATAAATAGACACTAATAAATTAATTTAATATTCGTACATGAGAACATATAAATATTATCTGCATTGGTATAAGGTGTTCAGTAAATAGATATAATATATAATTAGATTCGTATTGCATTTATTAATATAAATAATTGAGGAAGACTTACATAAGGCATTAAAATATTTACTAGAACTTTTGTCTCTTTCGACGTTGTCTAATTTAATCAGCTTTCATATTTTATAAGGTAAATTAAGAGTTGGTCTGAGACTGGTTAATTTTTTTTTCGGCCAATATCATTTTCGATTTGATTGGTTCTGAGCATCAGCTTATTAGCAATGTACGCGTGTTCGATATATTGATTAAATTGTGTGCTATTTTTCTTACGTGCTATTTGAGTGGAGCAGAATGCGCTACGGTTTTTGCTCAAAAATTAAAAGACCGTGTTGAACGTCCATTCGCAAGGTGAACAAACGACCTGTCAAAGGCAGCAAAAATGCGTTGGATGCAGACCGCTACCAACAGGTTGTCGTTGCAAAAAATATTGGAGCACTGGTCTTTCTATCATTTATGATGAAGCAAGGACAATTCACATTTTAATGTCACGAGAGAACGAATTTATGTTTATTTATTGTAAAATAATTTTAAATATTGTAAAATAAATACACTATCACGACGTAATATTAACAGCCATTTCTCGATGATATATTTTTTGTGTATGCAACTTGCTGATAAGTGATAACAACGTTAAGCTAAATGTGTGGTGTTTGTTCCAGATGAAAGTGTTCATGGACATGAAGCCGGGCGGGTCGCTGTGTACAGTGCTCGCCACCATGTTCCGCTTCAAGTCGGAGCAGCGGTGGCGCAAGTTCGACTTCCAGGTCGGTAAGGTATGCACTCAGCTCGCACGCCCGCCTCGCTCACCGTCGCCCCTGCAGCCTCCGCCAGTACCCGCTACACATCCTGGTATTTGCTACGGGAACACACTGTGAAACTAAAAAATCTATTGAAATGAGCGTTTTGTTAGCAACGATGAGAATGACGATAAAAACAAATTAGTCATGTTAAAATGACAAGACCAAGCACTGGTTAACCTAAAGGACTTGTAAATAATATAATATTTTCGTAGTTATTAATACAAGACGAACCGCAACACTAAGTGTTATAACACAGGGCAGAACGAACGTATAAACCAATATAAGGGCATATAGTTAAAATAGTTATCTTTTAGTGGAATCAATTGGATATATTACGTAAATTGTTTTCCTAATGATACTAGTAAACTGCACTTATATAGCGTCAGATGAACAGACGAATAGAGTAGTATAGATTTTTTTCTCTCCATATTTTTTCTGATGAACCTGTTGTATTAGGGTGTAGTACGTTTAGCAATCACGCCGGAAATAATACTGTAACACGGGCCAATGTTCTAGAATCCCTGCAAGTAAACTTTCTCAAATTTTAGTGTCCATTTGAATTTATTATTTCTTGTTTATGTGTCGATACACTGTATTTAACTGTTATGTGACCGACACCATCTTTACCACTTTTTTCAAATTAATCGGCCAGAAAAGTAATTTTTACCGACAAAATGTGTATTTTTATAGTGTAAAAGTAATTAGTATATAATATGGACCCCTTAAGTAAAAAATTATCAAATTGTCGTAATCATTGGTAAATATGGCATTAAGTTCAAAGTCTATAGTAGTATCAATGTAGCAAAGTTAAACACATGAACAGTAATTAAATATTATGCAAATGGGTGCGTTATAGTTCATGAATTGTTCGCTGGAGGCGCTCTTGTTCAATCGTTGCTAATAAATGTTAGTTCAATAATAACTGTGGCAGCTTAGTTTTCACGTAGTGAATACCTAAAGTATAACAATGCATCGCCTGAAGTCACTACACACGTTCATACCGACGGGGTTTTGGTCTAGTCACAAATATACATTCGGAAATGTAAATAATTGATGCACAATTATAATTTTCAAAGCGTGTGATGTCTCTAGAACAAAGAGCACGAAATTAATTTGGTAATGTTAACACGACACACGGTTCAATCATAAAAGGTTATTGCCTTAATAATAAGACATCTCGAAATATGTTATTTAAATCAAATATAATTATTTTCAGTGTGTTAAAAAAATCATATATTATTGATTATTTTATGTTTTCAGTACAAAACTTAATTTAATGTGTTTTTAGAAGAGATGCAGTCTACAACCATTGTCACATTTGTCAGATCGCTTATTCCTCTGTTTTGTGTCATACGAGGGCGTTCTAGCTAAGATGCTGGGTTTACTGTATGGTACAGAATGTTGGTTGTCTTATTTGTACATACATGTGGGATAATTAACACGTGCATTGTGTGTGTGATGTTAACTAATCGTGTTTGTCTGTCACTAATCAAAATTGGGTCTTCATGTGTCACTTGTGCATGCTCAAGTTTCTCTATCTCTGTGAATGTGGTTGAATATTACAATGTGCATTGTTATTGCAAACTTTGGATATAAATTCTATTTGGTAAAATTTATTGACTCTGAATTAAAGTGAATAATTTTAGAGATTATTATTACATCGATCATTAGTATTTTAATTGAAAATACGCCCCAGCACGATACACAGATAAAATATAATAGCACTGTCCTACATTATTACACATCTGCTACTGTAGTTACTTATTAAAGTGGAATAATGTCTAATTGTAATATTTTGTCGTCCCGCCCCCTCATCCGCCATTTTCAGAACCCGTCCCGCAAGGATCTGAACGTGCAAATGATGATGGAGATAGAGTCGAGCCTGTTGGGCGCCGAGGTGATCCGCTCGCCGTGCGTCTACATCAGACCAGAAGTGGACAAGACCACCGCCAACAAAGTTAAGGACATCGTTGGAAATCACCAGGGAGAGATTTGCGGTAAACAGTGTTTTCATTGCTTTCGATTTGGATAATGACCGTGTTGGGGATTTAGGTGAACTCATTTATGGTGTTTTAGAAGAAGCAATCTTGCGTGAACGTTAGTTAAGGAAGTCAATGTAGCTAGATTATGATATACTTAGTAGTAAACTTTGGTTTCAGATTTATAAAGTTTTTAGCAGGTACTAATGGTAGATTTATTGTACTTTTCTTTTCTTATATCCATCTCGCCATACATATATTAATATAGTTAAAATTGTGCATTAGACTATAATTAAATACTAATAACCATTCTTGATATAATTTAGAGGACGAAGAAGACGCGACGCACATAATCTACCCTACAGTGGACCCGTTGGAGGAGGAATACGCGAGGCCCGTGTTCCGCCGCGGCAACCATGTGCTGGTCCACTGGTACTACCTGCCCGACAGCCACGACACCTGGGCGCAGGCCGATCTGCCGGTAAGGCATCGTACATTAAAGTAATATCATAATATAAACGTATGGCATAGTGCATTTTTCTTTAATTATCAAATTAAGCTTGAGAAAAAATGGATTCGTAAAGGCCACGTACTCAAAAACGCATCAGACGTTGACTCATAAGGTATGAAGACGTTGTAGTAATTAAGGTTACTGAAAGTCGCTGGTTGCAAACCGCAGTAGAACCATAGGAGAGGCATACGTTCAGCAGTGGTCTTTGTGTAGCAGAGCATAATAGTGAAAAAATACATGAAACATTTTGGATTTGTTTAAAAATTGACGTAATTACTGAAGTGAGCGTTGAGATGACTTTTATTCTATTGTAGTGGTTGAAAGTTCGAACACTTAATTCATTAGAGGGGCCGACTAAAAATATAAAATTAGTTTTATTGAAAATGTTTATTGAAAACATAAATTATGTTTTGTACATAGTAACTAATATTTTGTCTTTGTATAGCATGGGTTAATGTGACTGTTGGGTGTAATTATTGTAATGATGACGATGATGATGATAACGGTAATGACCATGGTAATGACGGTGATGTGAACCAGGTGGACGTGCCGGAGAACGTGAGCTGGGAGTGCACGCGCGCGGAGGCGTGGCGCGTGACGGCGTCGTGGGCGCTCGACCTGCCGCAGTACAACGAGTGGATGAACGAGGAAGACTACGAGGTCGACTCCAACGGAAAGAAAAAGGTACCTATATGTCTTTGTTTCTGTTTGAACGTTTATCTCATGTTGTAAAATAGGTGGTATTAAGTAGATAGCTTTCAAAATTGGTATTAGTAAGCAGTTTTAGAAGATATTGCTACTTCCTAATAATAAAAGAACTAGATTAGCGTATTGCATTTATGCTGGCTTACTATTAGAATTCGGGTGATTAATAGACTGATCCATGGACATGTTACATTTGCGTCATGCCGTGTGTTTTCTACAGGTATTACAACATTATTTAGCATAATTGAAATGCCAGGTTTCCGCCGTAAATATTTGTTAAAACCACGTTTATAATTATACTTTGTTTCAGATTCACAAGTTGCGTTTATCAGTAGACGATCTGATACCTGGTGCTGAGCCTTCCAGTAAGAGTAAAAAGGGTAGCAAGAGGAAACGGTCGCCCTCGCCGCCGCCGCAGAAACATGGCAAGAGAAAGAGGTTAGAGATTGCAATTATATTCATTATAGACAATTATAGAACACTGAACTACGCAATATCTAAGTATTGAAAAAACAATGTAAGTATAAGAATACAGCCCTTTTTATAATTTTGAATGATAAAAAGACCAATCCACGTTTCAGAAGTTTACGTTTATGTATTCATCAAATATTCCACATTCGAATGACATGAGCACATATTGATGTAATGTTTTGGAGCTTAATCTTATGTAATTTTTATATTTAATAATTACTTTGTTCTACAGTCGTGTGACTAAACGTCGCGATAACGATGGGGATGATGAAGAGGACAATGCTTCGAGAGACAACACTGACGCCGCCCCTACGCCGGAAGCTGAAAGACCTGCCGAACGTGAGTTATTTGAATAGCATAAATAAAATATAGATTATATATTTTGGAAATTGTAACATATTTAATTTTTTTGAGCTATTTCTTACTTCTTCCACATAATATTATGAATTATGTTTAAATCTTTTCCAATAGTAGAGAAAGCCTGTGCTCAGTGGAGATTATTGGAACCTTTAGGAGCTTATTATGTATGTTCGTATTAGCTTAAACAACACAGAAGAAAACTTCGATGAGCATTTTGCCGGAAGGAATTATCGTCTAATTTGCTATATCTGGGGTAGATAGTGGTTGAATAATTTTCAAGAGCATATGAATGATATAGGTTGTGTTTCTATCGCAGCGGCGACGCCGTGTGCGTCGGGCGGCAGCGGGGGCAGCGGCGGCAGCGCCACGAGCGCCGCGCCCGCCGCGCACGCCGACGCGGACGCGCCCGCCACGCCCGCGCCCATGGACACGCACGACGACTCGCAGGGCAAGCACTCCGACTCCAACACGCAGGTACGCACGCACGCATACACGTCTCATATCATCATCACCACCACCACTTCCAGTCATGGCAAGTCCACTGCTGAATATACACTCATCTTTCATTCAATTCTTAAATTGACAGCTTAGATTTGACAATATTTACAGTCTAAATTTTATGAGAATTTGTATATATTTCAAAAACTATATATTTTCTCAGGAAATGCTTACAAAAGAAGAATTGGAAGACAATGTGACAGACCAGACGCATCACATCGTGGTGCCGTCGTACTCCGCCTGGTTCGACTACAACTCCATACACATGATTGAGAAACGCGCCCTGCCGGAGTTCTTCAACGGAAAGAACAAGTCAAAAACACCCGAGATATATCTAGCCTACAGGTAATATTCATCATCATTGGCAACCATACGTTTATCACTGTCGACTATAAGCCGCGGCAAAAGATTTAAACGACCAATAGTTTGTTAAGGTTTGTAATTAGCGGCCACCTATGATCTTCAATTATGATGTTAGCAATTTGCACAAAAATTGCCCAATTCGAAATATCAATGGTTGGATGCATTTAACACTGTTTTTTATTACGAAATATATTTTGTAGGAACTTTATGATCGACACGTACCGGCTGAACCCGACGGAGTACCTGACGAGCACGGCGTCGCGGCGGAACCTGGCGGGCGACGTGTGCGCCATCATGCGCGTGCACGGCTTCCTCGAGCAGTGGGGACTTATCAACTACCAGGTAACGTACAAACACAGTGGGATATCATATATTCCGTTATTTTTATTATAATAATATGTTTCCTAATAATCTGGTTCTCCCTATTTTTATAGTACCCAGGGACTTTGAAAGGTTCCACGACGCTATAACTGAGAGTATTTAGGTCCCTGAATCAATATGATAGTGAGAAAAAAAATTCAATTTCTGATACCTAGAACACTAGGCATACTGTGGTTTGTATTATTCATAAGTTTTGTGTGTTGTCAGTTGGAGGCAGAATCTCGACCGACGGCGATGGGTCCTCCTCCCACGTCACACTTCCACGTACTGTCCGACACGCCATCAGGCTTGCAGCCGCTCATCGCCAGGACAGCACAACCCAGACCTGGTAAACGTTGTACTTTTTATCGTTATGCAAGTAGTTATTTAGAGATAATATAAAAAAAATACTGAAGGAAAATTAAAATAGTCGCTAATTTTTAAAACAATGGTACTGTACTATTACTGATACTGTCTCGTGTCTCTTTACAAAATCATAATACGTTTTTTCACCCTCAAGTGGGTTTTCGCGTAGCTGGTGGGTACGTGTGCACGTGTACGTGTACAGACAATATTTTGCGAAGTCTTCATAAAATAGTTGAACCCATATAGTAATGAAAGTTGGAGTAATAAATAAATAAATAAATAAATACACCCAACAGTCACATACATAGTCCTGACCCCACACTAAGATCGAGTCTTGTGTCTTGGATATCAGAAACTAAGAGAGACTTTTCGGTCTCACAAACACCCAGACCCGAAACAAATACCTGTGGATCACACAAATATTTGTTTCAGTGCGGGGATCGAACCCGCGGCCTCTCGTTTCACAGGCGGCGTCTAACCAACTGCGCCACGGAGGCTGTCATATGTCATGTATATATAATAATTATGTTATTGTATTTTATCAGCGGAGAACGTGCCGAAGGTGGAGCCGGGTCTGCCCAACGGCGCGGAGAGCGGCGCCCCCGCCCCCGCGCCCGCGCCCGCGCCCGCTGCCGCTCCTCTACTCAAGACAGAACCCGCACCTGAGCTGCCTGTCGCTCCAGGACTTAAACTCGACCAGGTTAGTACCGATTACTCGTTTAATATTGCTAAAGTCATAGGAAAGTCGCTGAACTAGCTTTTAAAGCTTATCTTTAATCATTTGAGAACTAATTAGTGCAAATGTTTTTTTTTGGTGTCGGAGGTCAATGATTATATTACGTCATGGATATGTATTAACACGATACATAGGCCGTTAGGCCGTGCTATGTGCTATGGCCTATTAAGAGCAAAATTTTATTATTAACTTTCAAGATTCTTCAAAATAAAATTCTTCTCTCCATATATGTATAACGATAACAAATAAGTAATGTAACTGTACGTGGCCAGTACCGCGGCGTGGTGGGCGTGGCGGGCGGCGCGGGCGGCGCGCGCGGGCGCGAGTGGACGGAGCAGGAGACGCTGCTGCTGCTGGAGGCGCTGGAGCTGCACCGCGACGACTGGAACCGCGTGGCCGCGCACGTGGGCACGCGCACGCAGGACGAGTGCATCCTGCACTTCCTGCGCCTGCCCATCGAGGACCCCTACCTCGAAGACCCCGCCTCCGGTACACACATACACACACTTCACTAACATTATTGTTTTTATATCATTACTGTACTTCGCAAAGCTCGTGCGCTCTACAACTAAATATATTTTAATCGGTTTCATGGATTTTTCCATCCAAAAAATAGACCATTTACATCATTATAACTTAAAAAAAAATAGTAGCCTATTTAGCTACCTTAGGAGAGAAATTTTCTAAAAACCCCTTTTTATTATCTGAGTATATTATATAATACAAATTTACAAAATAACATGCCCACAGATCGACTTAAGCAGTAGTCATCATTACTTAAGCAGTACATTTTAATTGTCGTCCAGATGTTTATAATAAAATTGAATTTCTTCAACAGGTGGTGTGCTAGGTCCTCTCGCTTACCAGCCAGTACCGTTCAGTAAAACAGGCAACCCTGTGATGAGTACGGTTGCATTCCTCGCGTCAGTCGTCGACCCACGCATAGCAGCCAAAGCAACCAAAGCCGCTATGGAAGAGTTCTCCGCTATTAAGGTTTTATTCGAACTTATTTTATCTTTATGTCCTTTCAATATTATTAAGTTGATGTATCTCAATATAACCAATGCGTTGTGTTTATAAAAATAAAGTATGTTATTTATTTGTCTTATTTCATTAGTATTTAAAAAAAATATATAAGATGAATAATTTTTTTGGATTAACGGATAATGCATGGCATAAAAACTATTGAATTGAGATTCCATTATTTATGTTGGTTAAAAGTTATAATTGGTAATAGTACCATAGTTTCTTAGAAAAGAGTTAATATTGTATTTAAGGGAATTATAAGTCTGTGAGTGAGTAAGTATGTTTGTGTGTGCAGGACGAGGTGCCGGCGGCGATGATGGAGGCGCACGTGAAGGCGGCGGGCGCGCTGGGCGCCGGCGCCGCGCTCGCCGCCACCGGCATCGCCGGCACCGCCGCAGAACTGCCCGCCACCGGTACGTGCACTACATCTACTACTGACCCTTACACAAATATACAGGCTGTCCCAGAACTAGAGATAAACCGGTGACGGGAGATAGATCCGTCTGTGACGAGACGGCAACAAAAAAAAGATTTAATATGGTGTGTAGTTCTCAAGCTTATCTTTTTAACACTGCAAAACGGTATTAAAGTAATAGAATTCAATAGTTACAACGCTACAAAGTGTTAGTCAAAGTAGATTTTTTGGAATGTGTACAACAATGACATGGAGCTATATTTTTTTGTTGTTGTTGTGCCTTCATAGATTGGTATAGAAATATCGGTAAGGGGATTTTCCCTACCGGTTTATCGTCTAGTTCTTGGGCAGCATGTATACACCTCAACACAATTGTTTTACAAAATACGTCAAACAAAACTTATGGATGCCAGTGACAAGCTGCATTACTCTCACAAAAGAGCAGTGCACTTTAAATAATTACATCTCCACATAGTTATTTAATCTTGCTAAATCCTTAAAGTACCCTTGGCTTAGCATGGGTCTCAACATATACGAATTAGGATTATAGTTACGAATTTTATAAAAGGTTATAAAAATTAAATGATATTTGTAGCAACTGAAAAGAAAGAGGGTTCAAGTGAAGTGAAGAACGAGCCGATGGAGGTGGAGGAGAGTGAAGCTAAAGTCAAGGAGGAGCCGGCCGAACCCGCGCCCGTCGAAGAGAAGGACATCAAGGACTCGCCCTCGCCGCAGCCAGGTAACGTTACACGCCTTTATATACTCGCATCTACTGACACTTATGTCTCTTTTCGATATTTCTATAGAGCAGTCATAAAAATAACATTCTTATTCTGTGTACAATGTTTGAGGATTAATTTTATTAACGCAGCAAGAAACTATTATTACTATGCCTATTATAATTTATATATACAGTTGTAAAAATCAATTATAGTATATCATAAAAATATTTTACGCTGTGTCAAAACATTATTAAAAGTAAAAAAATTTTTTTTCTATTTTGCCAACAAAATATTTCAAAATATTTGTAGATCAAAAACGGTAACAAGCACTTATTCGCCAGATATAAAAAATACGATAATAAGCATATTTTGTATGGTATACACAGAAGCGCCAGCGACAGTAGACGCGAAGCTCCAGTCAGCGGCGGCGGCGGCGCTGGCGGCGGCTGCAGTGAAGGCCAAGCACCTCGCCGGCGTGGAGGAGCGCAAGATCAAGTCGCTCGTCGCGCTACTAGTAGAGACGCAGATGAAGAAACTAGAGATCAAGCTTCGGCACTTCGAGGAATTGGAGGCTACTATGGAACGGGAGAGAGAGGGTAAGTGTATTATTGAACTAATGCTTTGTGGTAGACTTCTTATAAGAGTAAGTAGGTAAAGATTGTATTCCGCCAGCCTCTAAAAAGAATGAGACAAAGGAGAATGGAAAATAGGAATTCAGGGCTCTCAGATATGTTACTAAATATACCCAAACAGGACAGTTATCTTTGCGTTAACTTTCTGTAGGAGAATAGCGAGCCCCATGTGAGTGTTGTGCAATACAAATTGGCTAAAGCGTGATGTAATTATGTTGATGGTATTATGTGTATTTAGTATTGATTTTTATATTTAAAAATAAAATATGCATTAGGTTTGGAGTATCAGCGACAACAGTTAATACAAGAACGACAACAGTTCCACTTAGAGCAGTTGAAGGCAGCTGAATTCCGATCAAAGCACCAAGCGCACCAGAGGTAATATATTTTAAATTACTGTTCTTTCGAGTATTTTTAATGAACGAAATAACCAAATAACACTTTTAATAGAATAATCATATTCCATTGATTTTGGTGACTTAATAAAATACAATTAGATTATTAGAAATCTATTCATAAATAAAAGTAAGAGTTGAGTGTATAATAAGTTATTTGTCGCCCAGGTTACAGGCGGAGAACGCGGGGCTAGTGGCGGCGGCGCCCAGCGCGGACCAACCCCCCGCCGACGCGCAGCCGCCCCCCGCGCCCGCGCCCACGCACTAACTACTACAACACATTCAACACGACCTGCTGTCTTATGTGCTGCACTGGGGTGAGACTAACCAGGGGTCTTTGAATACGTGGCAGATTATTCATTTATTGAACGTCGGAATGTCCAAAACCTTTTTTATCTTTTGTCTATATAAATATAGACAAGAATTGATACATTCCGCATTGACTATGCGCACACATTGACATCTATAATTATAATCCAAACATTGTGGGTTGTGCAAACCTGTGTGCTCGTTTGCCGGACTTGTTTAATGAAAGAAAAATAAAACCTGTTTCCCCTGTTTACTTTTACCCCAGTTGACTTACTGCAATATGTGTGAATAAAGCATTATTGCCATAGATATATCAGTTTGTACCTCATTGGCCTGTTAGCCCGTGAATGAATAGTGCTTCAGTCTATGTTAATATAGTGTTATTTTATATAATTTAATACATAAGGATAAAAAATTCACATTTTAAAATATTCGTTGAATACTGCTGAGTTGTATATGACAAAGGTTTTGGTGCCAATGAGCTCAACCAGTTCCGGTCTAATTGACCAAATGTAAGCATTGTTTAGATGAATTATTTTATTCTTTAACCGAAATTGTCGTCGAAACATTTGTCGGTCAAGTCAGATAATAAGAAAAAGTTTATGGCATAAGGTACGAAACATGGTTTATTATTTATACCTCATTGTTTTGATCGATCTGTCCGACTGATTGTGGAATAAATGTTCTATTGTATTAACTAGAATTAATTATTTACTTTTAAGATACCAGTAGAAGCCAATTATTCTCCATAACTTCTAGTTATGAAATAAAAAAATAAATAAAAGGTACCAGTTGTTTCATTTCTTGTAGTTTTACGATTGTTATCACCCATTCATCGTGTGTTTGAAGAGCCTTTGTTATACTAAAAAAACATTACAATGCTAGTTTATTTGGATTTGTTATCAAGGAAAATTCAGTATCATTTGTTCACGAAATTAGTGTAGATGTGATTTACCTTAACGAATAAAATTATAAATATTTGTGAATGAATCGAAATATAAAGAAACGCCTCTGTTTACATTTAAATAGTAAATAAAGTTCGTATTATTTAATCACTTATATTTACCCAGTCAATATTACTAATACATTCGTAGTGGAACTTAGGTATTAGTTCTGGTAAGTTGACGCCAAAGCAATGAGCTATAGCTATTTTTTATTCAAATTTCGGTACAGCTAAAAAAATCTATATATTTGCAGTATTTTAAACATTAAAGCCAAACTCTTGTTTGTTTATTACGTTTTACGGCATTTATATTGCTATTTATATTTACGGCGTGTTGGATATTAATTATTATTACATTATTTCGGCAAATAGTTCTGGAGTTGTTACAAGTACCTAGCTCCTTTGTTTTCTACTATAAATCATAGTTATGAAGATTTTATCAGTCGTACATTATATATTAACATCTACTAGTCTTTGGTTTTGGGACAAATGTGTTTTTGCAAGTTCACATGAAAAGCAAGAAACCTACAGGATATCTATGGTGAGTTCTCACTTATAATTAAGTTTGTATCGATGCACCCAATAAACTTTGAAGAACAGTTTTAAACGAACCATAATTTTGTTTTATCGATAGCTATCGATAGATAATTTATAAATATAATGCTTTCGCAAAATTAGAGATATCCATCAATACTTTTGTGTCCTCGTTTGATATATTAGTTTTTTGTTTCAAGATTTTTTTATATTTTTAAGGTTTCCTCGCCTGAAAATCCTTCGAAGCCCGCAGTATTCGTGCATGCGGAGAGTCCTGTATGGGATCCAGACCAACAAATTTTATACTTTGTGGATGCATCTAAACATAACGTCCATAAACTAGATTATACAACTGGAAAGATTTACACTAAACATATAGGTATTGAGTGATTGTAATTAATTGTAAATTATTAAAATAAAAACTAATTTTAGCCTGTCACTTTAAACATGCTTAGCAGTCATTTAACAAATCCATTTAAAAAAATTGAAATTCCCGAGTGAAAGTGTTAATATAAATAGCATTTTCTTATATTTCAATTTTAAGGATATACAGATGCAATGACCAAAATGATGAATGTAAATTTGAGTTTTGACTATGTAATCCTAAAATATCACTGGGAAAACACGCCGAAATTTTTACTGAGGAGAAACTTAAATGTTTTTTCATTATATTTCTAGTTATCATTAGCATATTATCCTCATGTTTATTGTATTCATATTTGTATATACGACATACTTTAAGGCAAATGTGGGTTTTCGCAAAATTAAATTTAGGTACATACCTACATAAACTCACGCCTTTCCATGGAGGGGTAAGTAGCGGTGCTAACAAGGCACTCACGCTTCACCTTGTGTGTTCCATCCCATGATGTAATAGGGGACAACCCTATCGCCACATCAGGCACAAATTCCTGACTCCGGGCTAGATAATAGAAAATGTCCAATACCACTTTGCCCGACCCGGGATTCGAACCCTAGATCTCAGCGTTGTAATCGTACAGTAGTACAACTGTGGCGCCGAGTTGTTTTGACTTTTGAGATATTATTACATCGTAAAATATCTACAATTCTGTTACTTTCAATCAGGATATGGCACAGTAAACGTAGTGTCACTAGTTTCGGGGACCCGTCGACTGCTAGTAGCTGTGCGCTCTGCTTTATACCTCCTCGATTGGGAGGTGGCGGGCGATGATGCTTTGCGACTCATAACTACATTGGACAACGGCCTCCCAGATAATGTCATAAATGAAGGCAAGCCTGATGCTGTGGGCAGGTTTTGGGCGGGTAAGTGATTTGTATGTCTTTCAGTTATGTATTCGCACGATAAATTGACTAACTTGACGCTGTAATTGATGGTAGGTAAGAACAGTCTTCATGGTTGATTGTCGAACTTATTCGATTTAAATATACATTTGTTAATAAAAATGTAAATCGTTGTGAACGATTTACCGTTCTGATCAATCAGTGACCAAATACTTATCTTATAAATTAATTTAAAAAGTTAAACACAATAGAACTGATTGCCGATGGGTCCAGAAGGTTCTGGAATGAAGGCCACGTAAAGGCAAGTGAAGTGTCGGACTGCCGCCTGCGAGGTGGTCGGACGGCCTGAATAAGATTTAATCGATGCGTTTAATGAAGACAAATTGTACACAGGAACGAAAGGGCCTCAGACGGGAGACGATGTCCTTCCAGATAAAGCTGCGTTATACAGTCTAGAACAAGAGAGCATAACCCACCCTCAAGTCCAGGTGAAACCGGTGTCGATATCGAACGGAATCGTGTGGTCGATCAACAACACCGTCATGTATTATATTGACTCACCGACGCAGAAAGTCGAGGCTTTCGACTTCGATTTGGAGAAGGGAGAATTAAGTAGGTTAAACTATTTTTTTTAAAAGTCGGGCATTTTGTGACAGTCTTGGATTTCAGAATTCTTGAAATAAAAATATGGTTAATAAGTTTATTCTGTTTCAAAGTAATTGGTATGTTTGAATCAGGTGCCAGAAGGACCATAATGGATATTTCCAGCTACGGTTATGAGGACGCAATCCCCGACGGTATGACGGTGGACAGCAAAGGACATCTGTGGGTTGCGCTTATGTTTGGTGGTGCTGTGAGTGTGCTTTCATCACACATTTTTTATTTCATTATTTTGTGATTTATGACTTTTTTTTTCTGTACCAGCCCATATATAGGTCATGGTCATTAACTCTCAATACACAATTTATTTCTAATAATTTCTTTCAGTACATAGGTAATTACAAGTAATGTTTTCAACCAAGTTAAAAGAGTAAACAATGTATATTATGAAAGTCTATTAATTAAATATATTATAAACCATAGCCAATGTTACGTATTTCTTCGAAAATATTTTAGGTTTACCTCCCCGCGGACTGGTGTAGCAGTATATTGTATGTGGTTTCAATTATTATAATATTTTTTTGCCCCACCATTTTCTAAATTTCCTCAAGCTGTATATTATAGACGTTAAATTTGTAACAACAAAGGACTATCATTCTCTACAGGTTCTACACATAAACCCAGACTCCAGGCAATTATTATATGGTTACAAGCTGCCTGTCTCCCGCGTGACGTCAGTATGTTGGGGTGGGCCCAATCTCGACGAACTATTTGTGACGACATCAAGAGACAACGTGGACGCAGAACTGGAGCCGCTAGGAGGCGCCATCTTCACTATACGGAACACCGGCAGCCGGGGAACTGCACCTAGCGCTTTCCGATTCGACAACGCCGACTACTACTGATAAAACATGAGAAATAAAGTCACTAATGGTGTTTAATTACAGAATAGAAACCTACTTTTTCATGTTTAACCGTTACTTATTGCGTCTGTAACTAATTACTATTGTTCCATTTATTACGAAATTAATATACCCTACTTATGTACAGGGGACGGTATTTGGATGTATCCCGTAATTAAGTACTGTTAATTAATGATTTCATTTGAAATAATTAATTTAAATTATTGTATTAATATTATTGTCAATATCATTCGCGGATACTTGTTGTACAATTTTAACAAATTTAATTAATTATCTAAAGATACCTATGTTTTAATTAGTTAGTAATTGAACTGAAATTGAACATAATGTTTCGCCCTTAGTTTCGCCAATATACTAGGAAGATATAATGTCCCCCCTGACGAAATCTAAATCCTTCCTTTTAATTTTTTTCAATCATTTTAAGTAACGTGGTTTTAAACCTGTAATTAAAATTAAGTACCTAATTTAGCATACATACCGGGTATATCAAGACCGCAACCGAAAACGAAGCCGGGTGGTAGTTTTAGTGGTTATAGACAATGCAACTAAAAATTTCCCAAAATAAGCGACAGATTTTTTTTTTTAAATCATCTTTTTTACGTAGTAAATTCTTAGTTTTTGCGAAAATAATTATTTAAACCCTTACGTACCATTGCACCTTTAAAAATAAAAAGGTATACATCATTATTTATAAAAAAAATAGTATTTTTTCACCCAAAAACGACGAAAAGTAAAAAATTTAAAAAGAAAAATTGATGATTTTTTTGTTAAATTTTTACTTGCATTGTGTTTGATATCACTAACACTATCACCTGGCTTCGTTTTCGGTCGCGGTCTTGATATCCTGTATAAAAACTTAATTATTAATTTTAATTCAGTTATGTTCATAGTTATTAAAGGTGCGATTGCATAATGTTAAAAAACATTTTCTCGTGGTTATTGTTTATATTGATAATGTTTCATACTTCTGCACCACATAGTACATCAATTTCGGAACAAAATGTAAGTTTAACGTGTTTTTTAATTCCTGAACTTTATTTTATTATAAAATGTGACCTTCTCCGTGGCGTAGTTGGTTAGACACCGGCTGTGAAACGAGAGGCCGCGGGTTCGATCCCCGCACCGAAACGAAAAATATAAATGTGTGATCCACGGGTATTTGTTTCGGATCTGGGTGTTTGTCTGTGGTGTTTGTGAGACCGAAAAAGTCTCTCGTAGTTCCTGATACTCGTGACACAAGACTCCATCTTAGTGTGGGGTCAGGACTATGTATCTGACTGTTGGGTTTATTTAAGATACAATCTTGTGCAATATCGATAATACGAAGTTATTGGGACGAAGTTCCATAACGCGCGTTGCGAAAGGGGGCTAGAAAAAATTAAGACCGTCACTTGTGTACCGACACTTTTATTCCACGTTTGAGTTAGACATTAAACATTTAGGAACTATTTCTTTATTATTTTTTGGTTTTAATTATTTGCTTATTATTTTATATTTTTAACCGACTTCAAAGGAGGTTATCAATACGTTGGGTTTTTTTATTATTAATGTATAGTCTTTGTATAATGGCTATACAGTATCTAATGTATAGTCTACGTGATGATTGTTATTATTGGAACGAAGTTCCTTATCGCGCGTCGCGAAAGGGGGCTAAACGGAAAAAAATTAAAACAAAATTTGTAACGACACTTTTTGCTATAGTTGTAAGCCGTGCGGCGTGCGCGTGTTTCTCT
The DNA here is from genome assembly GCA_949752805.1 of Deilephila elpenor. Lineage (NCBI taxonomy): Eukaryota > Metazoa > Arthropoda > Insecta > Lepidoptera > Sphingidae > Deilephila > Deilephila elpenor. The sequence continues at coordinate 6,226,331 of OX457116.1, forward strand.
CTCTCTCTCTCTCTCTCTCTCTCTCATAAATAGAAAGCAAGCCAGTTATTTTCGTTTCGTCTTTCTATTTCGCATTGAGCAGTGTGGTGTCGCGACGATTATTTTTGTTGAGTGTATACGGGTTTGTTGTACATAATAAATAATAATAAGTCGAACTTCGTTCCATCCGGGTATCCCTTGACACCTCTCAATTTTGTTTTTACAGTTTTCAAAGTTTGTTACCAGCGAACCATTTTCGAAAAAAGCTTACTTTGAAGTATACGAATTTAGTAATTTGCCGTCAATACACGGAGAATGTCCTGTATGGGATGACGAAACACAAACATTATACTGGGTAGACGTGCACAATCAATACGTCCATCGAATAGAATACTCTACGAGAACACATCGAATCAAACAGATCGGTAATTTATTGCAAATATATAGTTTAATCTATAAAACAGGACCTTTTTGTACATAATGCATTTAAATATTAATTACTAAATCGTAATTACACGCGTAGTGTTTATAATTATCCCTAATTTTTATACTTTGGCTTACTTATTAATAAATAAAATTGTTGCTTGATAAAATAGGCATAACTATAGATTTTTCGATAATTAATTAAAATTACATAATACCTCATTAGGATACGGGCAAGTGAACATTGTGTGGCCAGTCGCGAATAGCAGTCGCATTTTATTGGCGGTCAGATCTGCTTTATACTTATTCGATTGGGACAGAGTTGGAGACGCCGATTCTTTGAGACACATAGCAACATTGGACCAAGGGAAACCTAACAATGTTCTTAACGATGGAAAAGCTGATGCACGTGGACGATTTTGGGCCGGTAAAACAAAAGAATAAATATCACTTTTTTTTAAATTTCGTAGTGTAGGTAAACCTGATTGCTTTATGTATAAAAATCATGTGCAACCTTTCATAAGTTGTGGGCACTAGACCAAACTTCAGAACACATTTGCTTAATGGTAACACATGATGGGAATAAAAAGTTTTTTGCTATTTCGTACAGCAAGTGATCAATTAAGTATTGCTTATTTTTAAGGCAAATTGAACGGTGCCGCGAGGAGCTTTAATGTATCGCGTACCTGAGGTTGCCCATAATTTGTGTAAATTATAGGACAATATTTGAAAAATATTGAAATATTTGAAAAAAAAACAGGACCCGCTAACATTGGTGTTATTTAAAATGCTACATAAAAATATAATATATTTAATTTATAGGCACAAAAGGCCCTCAAACAAAATATGACATAGACATTGACGAAGCAGCATTTTACAGCATAGAACAACCTTGTTTCATACCTCATGTGCAATTAAAACCAGTCACAATATCCAATGGTATTGTTTGGGCTCTGAACAACAGTGTGCTTTATTACATCGATTCAGAGACGAGGAAAATAGAGGCACTAGATTTCGATTTAAATCGAGGACATATTAGTAAGTATCCGTTACCATTCTATCATCGATTTCTTTAATTTGTACAAATTTTTCGCATATTTATCAGGTAATCGTCGCACTGTAATCGACTTAAGAGACTACGGATACACTAAAGAGATAGCAGACGGAATGACTATCGATCAAAACGGAATGCTGTGGGCCGCTATTATGTTTGGTGGCTCTGTAAGTAGTTGAACACTACCCATATGAGTTAGACCCATCATCAGGCCGTTGCAGTCCATTGATGGACATAGGCCGCTCCCAAGGCGGACTTTTGAGCTTTAATTATAGATTAAATTTGAAAGAGTTTCAGCGTTATTCTTCGTATGTCGAATATTCAGAAAACAACCATTTATGAGCAGCCATATCGTCATGAACCAAATCTTTTATTATCCTTTTTTATATTATCGTAGTCTTATAAAGTTAAGTCAATGATACCCGAACTATAATAATTAAGTGATCGATACCCCTATTCTATAAATTGGATGACTAGTTTAGACTTTAGACGTTGCAGTAGTACGCATTACGTAAATTCATAGATAGCTGAAATGAAATATTTATCATCCCTTTTAGCTTCCTGTCGAATTGTCAAATTAGCGGCATTTACTACATTGTATTTGTATATTAATCGTTTGCAGGTAATCCGCATAGATCCAGACGCAAGGAGAATCATAGAAAGGTACAAGTTACCCGTATCAGCCGTGACGTCACTTACATGGGCTGGGAAAAACTTGGAATATCTTGTAGTCACCACTTCCAAGTGGCATATGAGCCCTGAAACATTAGCCCAAGAGCCTCTATCGGGCTCGATATTTATACTCCACAATTTAGGAACTGCAGGAGTCCCAGTGAGCAAATTTAATTTCCCTAACGCAGATAATTTTTGATAAAAAATATAGTTTTAATATGAGGATAAACTGATAACATAGTTATTTACAATATACGTTCGTTTTGTTATGCTACTGGTATTTTTATTGTATTTTTATAGAAGGTGTAGGTCAAAGATGAAGTTATCTAAACATGCGATAATTATTCTTCTTCCACAAAACTAATAAAAATAAATGCATAAAAACAAAAGCGAAAAAGTATCCCAGAGTTTCACAACGTATGGATACCTATAACCTAAGGAATGCCTTGACCGAATTAATTTTTCATGTCAATGACCGTTATGTGCGGACACTCTCGCACTCCGCAGTCGGTAGACAGCGCCGCTCCGTGTCGCAATACTACTAACATAAAGAGATATAGTAGATGGAAGGGTGGTTTTGAATAACCGTCACGTACATTAACCACGTGAACACAACACACACGTGTTTAGTGTTTACAAGCTTTCGTTTACGTCTAGCTTCTATTACCTTGCAGTTGTGTATGTACTATCGACTTAGAATTTATCACGCAGAAATATTTCCATAAATAAATAAAAAAAACGAATTCTTAGTAAGAAATAGTTTAATTAGAAGATATGAGTACAACCAGAGTAGTGTAACAAGATATTCAAGTAACATTTTAGACTCTATCAATGTATAACATCTAAACAACATAACGTCACGTTACAACAGCGAATGACTAGACGTACCAAGTGAGAATATCAATGACAACAATTGAACCACCAATTGGAAGAAGGGAATAAATCCAAAAAATAGGAACGGAGATAATAAAAAAAAACTTCATAACTTTTTGCTTTCAACTTATAAACTTATAGGACATCAATGATTATTAAGAAAATATCAATCCTGATTTATTCACCGACAGACCTGCCTTAAATGTATAATATTTATTTATGTGTGTTCATCGAAATGTGTTGGATTTATTCCCTTCTTCCAATTTATCATATAATTCTAAAGATAAACCATTTATTACATGTTTTTATATAATATATTAATAGTATACAATAATTGTATACTGGTCCAGGTCCAAAATATTTTGAAATAATAGACAATATAATGACAAAAACTATTTATTTATTACAAACTTGTAAAGACACTATGTTATCCTTCTATTCTTCATTTTCGGATCTTGTAGTTGGCCAGGTCAGAATTATATCGTAGAAATCTTTGAATTCGTCAGGAATATATTGGATTATTTTTTGTATGTCATTCATTTTTTTCTCATTTAAGGGTATTTTAGTGACATATGCCAGAGTTTCAGGTATTTTCGGGTTTGTAGAAGGTTTTTGGAGCGTCAAATACAACTACAATGGCGGGTATTAGATCGCTAGTATGACGCCCCCTACCACTATGTGATGCGATTTTGTTTATCGAATAAAAAAAGAGGCAAAAAGAAATATTATTTCTATACACGTAAAGTTGATAGTTGGAAGAAGGGAATAAAGGAAGGATTTGTTTCCTCCTTCCAACTAACAATTTTTTTAGCCCCATGAATCTATATGAAATGAATGGACTTTTTTTCTTTTTTCGAACTCACTACTTAGCCCTACGTCTAAAGAATGTAAAACTGTATAAAAGTGAATATGTCGAAAAGTGGCGTTTATTCCCTTCTTCCAATTGGTGGTTCAATTTAGTGACACACAGACCGCCAAATTACCTTTCCGTAAACTTGAGAACCATGAAACAGCAAAATTTAATTCAACATCGAAAATTTACATTTTAAAACATCAAAATTTACATCGAAATTAGTGTACAATATTGAAGATTTCAAACATTTACAATAAAGCGACTTAATTTAATTTTACAACCATATTAAAGTACATTGCACATGCCACATGCACCGCAATGTCTTTGTTTAGGCACATTTTTTCCGATACGAGAAATTGTAAATAATATGAAGCTCCAATTCACACGCTTAATATGATATTTAACATTGAAGACTCATAATATCTTTACCTAAAAGTACCGAAAGTTTAGCGTTTAATAAAATATGTAGAAATGCATTATTGAAATTTATCATAACCCAAATAAATATAATAAATGCGATTAAATTTGGAATGTAAAAAGTATGTACGTAATAAAGTATTTAGTTTTGGCAAACAGCATTAAGTTTGTAAAAAAATCTAACATACACTTTTATCTCACCCACTAGCGTAAAATAATAACGAGTTTACTACATACTTTTGTGGTTGGAACATATTTATATGGTTTTTAGTCTCAACATTTTTTATAATCTCCGATTCAATATTTTAATACCAACAATGGGTTTCCAGATTGCACACGTCACTGGTATTGTCGGAATTGACATTAACAAATTTACATTGGCAAAAACCCAAAAAAAAGCAAATGAGATTTCATATTTCTAACGGTAATCTTTGATTAATTGACGTAGCTACATTTGCGAGTTTAAAATTTAGAGTAACATTAATAATATGAACGGACTCCTCTACAACATTCAATTTATACGTGTATAAATACAATTACATACTTATTAATAAACACTACAAAGTAAATTCATTTCTTCAGGTGTACTTCACTTGTCCCGGCGATATATTCTCGTCAAACCATTTATGTCATGATATCGAAGTTTTAATTATGCCACAACACACCCAAATTTCCTTATTGTCTATATAAAATGAACTGTGCATTAGGACCTCCCATAGCTGTTAACTATCCTCATAAATATATCACAACATAAACGATGTTAATACATACATATCTATCGATATCGATATACGACAAGATAATTTAAAATGTTGGTATCACATTTGATATTGAACTATTATGACAAGACCGTTTTCATCTTGACATACATCATTCGCGCATAAAAAGTATACTCGTAATATCGTAAAGTTATTCGAGGATATGTATGAGCCTCGCACAAGTGCAATTGGTTAAAGCCTCATTAGCAGAAAAGTACACCCATTAAAAATAATCCTTTGTAGTGTGTGACGGATTACGTTTGAGTCTACATATTACAGTTTGATATAAGAGCACTGGCAGTGGTGCGGCTTCCCGTAACTAGGTCATACTGATATAGACTTACTGCAAAAATATTGACCCATACCACACAAATATTATTGCTATTTTATAACTTCAAAATTCAATAAATAAAAAACACCAGTAGAATATGAATAATTAAAAACATTCTTTAAATATGTTTGCAGATAAATATATAGGTATAAAGGTCAATTTTCTTCAATATTTTTGCAGTAACATCCTGTCATAAACATCAAAAACACTTCATATATAATTAAAAGGCAACTAAATGTAGTACGCCGTCAACATTCAGAAACCTTCACTAAACTAAAACTACATCACAATTCACAATACACTTCGATATTATTGTGCTTGTGTTCTACATTTTACTGCTACACTAAGTGCCAAATATATGCCGACTGTCTAGAATATTTATCAGTATAACAATTACTGTAATATAACTTGTTTCCTTTCGATTTCAATATAATGGATAAATATAGTATACATAATAAAATATCCTTTTTAAAATATAATTATTAAGTACTTTAAATAAATTTTACTGAGTTTCTCAGCCATTAAAGTTTTAATATCAATATGATGGACAATTTGAAAAGGGTTTATGTGCTGTTAGTTTTGTTAGACGTGCCATTTAATTATTGGCGTTTTCAATAATTCATTTATAAAAGTTTTTCATTTTTTTAACACACGATATTAGGCACTTAGTACAGTACTATTAACTATTTGATTTTATATTTTATAACATGAGTAATTTCACTATGGTTACACTTTGATTAATAGGTTGTAACAACATTGAATTCTTAGGTAAAAATGAAAGATAAACACTTCCCTAACAACAAACTTTTATACTTAGCAACAAAACAATAAATTAATGAGCAACTTTTGATTTTTTGAAGAAAGTAAAGTAATAATTATTAAGTATTTATTTAAACAACAGCAGTTGAACGGAAAAAAATGCAGTAAGAAAAATAAACTCGAAGTTTAGAGATGCAGAGAGATCGAAAGTATCACAATATATTATTTTATTAAAAATATTGTCTTATTTTTTCCATTCCATTCATTCCCAATAACATAGTAGATAAATATATTAATTAAACATTTTTATCTATTACAAAATTTAAGTTGAGACTTTTTCATTTAAGATTTTATTATATCATAATATAATAACATTTTATTACATTAAGGAAATAGAGGACACCCATTATTTGAATTGGATAATTATTTACTTACTTTTGTTTTAAAGTGTATAGAATAAACTACTACAATACGGGTAACACTTCAATTTTTTTTCGATAAAAATATGAATATATTTCTCTCACCATTTTCTCTGTTGACTGCATCCCTAATCGCACACAACCCTCACCACTCGGTATTAAAAATAAAAAATACTGTCATGCTATAAATTAATATGATTCCAATAAACAATATAAACCGCCTCTATATATTTACCGCAAATCATTAATTTTCTATTTGCGCCTAATATTATCGACCTTTGTATAACTTACTACAAAGCACACATTTCATCCCTTATAATATATATTCTTCACAAGACGAGACCACGCGCGCAGTCCACACAGACCCAAATCCCAATACTGGTCGGAGCATAAATACTAACAACTACACAATCATCAAAAAAACATCGATGAATACCACACACCAATAACCAGAATACCTTGTGTGAATACACATTACTTTTACAAAGGCAGCGCTCAAGTATTCAGTACGTAAGATTTCGATCACTGTACTATACTATTACTTGTCCTGTAGACAACAAAAAAAAACTGGTGATAAGTGCGGTGTTGTCCAGATACATTCTCGCTAGGGAGATTTGATTATCTCTCTGCGCGGGACACGGCACTTGCTAATTGCAGTGAATTTACTTGCAGTGCTCACTATCCGGACAGATGTGCCGCCACCAGTTATGTGAATCTGTATCCCGTATATCGACATAAAATAATACAAGTACCCGTGTACAAAATACTTGAGTGTCGTAAGAAGTTATAGTTTGGGCGCGATGAGTCCGGCCATGATGTCAAAGGTGTTTCCGTCGGGCGCCACCTTGACCTGGCCGGCGCTAGTGCGCACCACGAGCCAGCCCGCATCGTCCACGCCGCTGATGGTGCCGCTCACGGGAGACGCCGCCCCCTCGCTCTGCACCATTATCTCTTCATCGCTGCATTTTTTTTTTTTTCAATAATATATTGAAAAAAGTAAATAAATTGTAAGTGACTTTTACATTGACGACACTGTCAACTTATTAATCCATTGAAACTATTTCTCAGAATTAGTTAAATAGAAACTACTAAATATGCTCGATTCTTTCGACAAAAGCCCTGACGACATTGAAGTTGTACCGATCTCGCTTATGTGTGGATGAGAGAAATTTAATTATTTATACTAAAAATATAGTTTTACTGCTTTGACTCTGTTATCATGTTATAAATACACATTTTCACTGCTCTATCAATCCCATAAATATACACAATTTTTATCGACTCCAACATTTATAAAAATACTTACGTATGAAGCCAATACTCGTAATACTGTTGCAGAAAGTGGTCCACCCCTCCGTCGAGCGCTATGCGGTCAAGTACGATCTCCAGTTGCGAGCAGTACCGCGCGAGGAACCTTTCTATCGATATGTGCGCTAGTGATGTGCCGTGCTTCTTGTTGTACTCATCGATAATGTCGTTGACGCACGTCGTGGGAACGCTGTTGGATATGTTTACGCCCGTACCTGACCGTAAATATCTTTATTAATATCTATTTAAAGAGCAACTTGAATCGGCAATTAGCTCATATGGGAAAATAACTGTCGATGTCAATTTATTTATTTCATACATTGCGAATAACAAAAAAAAGTGACAAAAAATAACACATTGCAAAGAAGAGAAGAAAAGAAACTATGCATGTAGTATAAACAAAATTCAAAACTATTACTACTTAAAATAAAGTTAGTTATATGGTCGCAATTTTTTTAGTCAAGTCAGTCGACAAGTTCTTCTAAATGTGTTTTGAGTAAATATTTTTTTTTTTTTTTTTTTATAGAAAAAAGGAGGCAAACGAGCAGACGGGCCACCTGATGGTGAGTAGTCACCGCCGCCCATAAACACCTACGACAGCAGAGCTATCGTCGGTACGTTGCCGGCCTTTGAGGAAAGTGTAGGCTCTTTTCTTGAAGGTCCCTAGGTCGTATCGGCCTGGAAACACCACGGAAGAGAGATCGTTCCACAATGAGGTTGTGCGGGGAAGAAAATTCCGCATAAATCTCACAGTTGAGGAGCGCCATCCATCCAGATGGTTGGGATGGAATTTTGACTTCCAGCGTGTAGTGCGTTGATGGAATTTCGCGGCTGGTATTAATCCAAATAATTCCTCGGAACACTCCCCATGGTATATTCGATATAAAACGCAGAGAGATGCAACGTCTCTTCGAAGTGCCAGTGGGTCAAGAGTATCGGAAAGGACACGATTGCCGATGATCCGAGCCGCTCTTCGTTGAATACGATCTAATGGAAGGAGCTGGTACTGGGGGGCCCCTGCCCACAGATGAGAACAATATTCCATGTGAGGCCGGACTTGTGCCTTATATAGTTGAAGGCGATGGGCCGGCGTGAAATATTGCCTCGCTCTGCTGAGCACCCCCAGCTTTTTAGAAGCTAATTTAGCTTTTCCTTCCAGTTGACCGCGAAACTGAACGTCACTCGAAACATCAACACCGAGGATTCCGATACTAGGCGAAATACCAAGGGGAGTGTTAACGAACCGAGGTGATACTACGAAGGGATTCTTTTTTGCGGTAAAAGCGCATACTTGCGTCTTAGTGGGGTTAAACTGGACCAAGTTCAGTCGCCCCCAATCTGAGACTCGATCCAGCAAAGACTCCACTTCAGACACAAGTTTGTTCCGGCACTCGTTGACTTCTTACCGAGAGAGGTTTGCACGGCCGGTGTACAAGGCATCCCCAGTACTGTCATCCGCATAACAATGAATGTTATTTGTTAATAACAAGTCATTGATATGCAGAAGGAACAGTGTTGGGGATAGGACACAGCCTTGTGGTACGCCAGCATTCACAGGCATGGAGTTCGAGCATGAGCCGTCGACTACCACTTTAATGCTCCGCTCAGTGAGAAAACTTGCGACCCAATTGCAAAGTCTCTCGGGAAGCCCGAAGGAGGGAAGTTTTGAAAGAAGAGCTTTGTGCCAAACCCGATCAAAGGCCTTCGCTATGTCCAAGCTAACCGCCAAGGCCTTTGCTCTCAATTGCCTCTGCCCATCGATGGGTTAGGTATACCAGAAGATCACCAGCTGATCTTCCTTGACGGAAACCATACTGACGGTCACTGAACAGTTGGTGATCCTCCAGGTACCTTAGAAGCTGAGAGTTTATAATAGTCTCCATAATTTTGGAGAACAACGAGGTAATAGCAATAGGCCTATAGTTGGACGGATTGGAGTGGTCCCCCTTTTTAGGGATCGGGTGCACTAAAGCAGTCCTCCATGATTTCGGGACGACGCCACTAGAGTAAGAGTGCCGGAAAAGGCGCGTGAGTACCGGTGCTAACTCAGGAGCACAAGTCCTAAGCACAATAGGGGGAATACCGTCGGGCCCGCTCAACTTATTGATGTCCAGGGAGATGTAGTGTTTTGCGCACGGAGCTATGGGTAAACCGAATTTCCGGCATAGAAGTATCGCACCGCGGGATAGTAGGTGGTGGTCTCCCCCTGTCATCGAGTGTCGAATTAGACGCAAAAAGAGAGGAAAGAAGGTCGGCTTTCTCCTTTGCGTTGTGGGCAAATGAGTCATCCTCTCTGCGCAAGGAAGGAAGTGATGGCACACAGAAGTTACCGAGGATAGCTTTGGCAAGAGACCAGTATGCACGGGTCCCTGAAGGAAGTCGAACTAGTCTCTCGCCAATGCGTCCAATGTACTTCGACTTTGCCGCAGCAATTGCTCTTTTGAAAGACCTGGCAGCAAAGTTATACTCTTTTTTGAAAGCACTGGTATTCGCTTTCCGCGATACCAAAGCCTCGGCCCAGGCTCGATAACATTCCTGCTTGTGGCGTACTGCAATCTTACAGGAACGATCAAACCAGGGCCGAGTCTTACCACCGACAGGCACCCCAGAGCTAGGAATAAATAGTTCCATACCCTGAAGCACCACCTCAGTGACAGAGTCGGCAATGGCATGCGGATCGCCCAGTGAGAAGCAAACCTGCCGCCATGGGTAGGAAGCGAAGAAAGTTCGCATCCCGTCCCAATCTGCTGACCTGTAGTGCCAAACACGTCGCCAGCAAGTACGCGGCCGTAAAGTGCGGGTGTATGGCACCACGCACCGGATCAAACAATGGTCAGACGAACCAAGAGGGGCGTCAACAGTGACTTTGTATCCGTCTGGGTGAGAGGTCAGCAGAAGGTCTAACAGTGAAGGCGTATGATCCTCCACATCCGGTACTCGCGTAGGCGATGATACCAGCTGAGTTAGGCCATAAGCTAAGGCAAAGTCGTGAACAGATCTCCCCGCGTGGTCAGTCGTTCGTGACCCGAGCCAAGCGGTGTGGTGGGCATTGAAGTCGCCCACAACAACGATCTCTGCGGAGGGAATCTGCTCAAGTACAAATTCTGTTGCCATCTGGATATGCTTAATGAGTCGGTCAGCTTCGGCATTACCGCTATGGGACCTATAGAGGCACGCATAGACACGAGGATGGTCGTCGCAGTCCACGCGTAGCCAGAGGATGGACAGGTCCTTACCTTCAAGGCTGCTGAGGCGACGGAAGCACAAGTCCTCTCTGATGTATGCGCATACACCGGCATGAGGCACAAAGGAATGCTCTATATTATAACCCGGGTAGCGCAGGTAAGAAACATCCGAAGGCGAGGAAATTTGTGTCTCCGTTAAGAATAACAAGGCCGGCTTATTTGTCTCTAGATGGTATACCATGATTAATATACCATGTAAATATACCATGATTATACATACCGATGTTCAATATGACATCGTCATTCATGCAGTTGGCTGTCGTGATGGTGCCACCGATTTTAACTTCCCGCCCAAAGTAAATATCGTTAGGCCACTTTATTCTGCAAATATAAAAGGAAAGGTTTTTATTAGTCGGTGTAAATTTTGCTTTTAAATAGTTTGTTTTTTTTTTGGAACAGTAGCGTAACTAGTCTTTCATATGCCCGGTGTGAGCTTCTACCACTACGCAACTAATTAATCAAATCTTGGTCTGGTCTAATTATTTCTGCACCCTATCTTGGCTTGCCTAGGTACTGCTCGCATCGCCCTAGGCACTATTTTGGAAAATAAAAGCATAGTGGCATAAATGGGTGTACCTAATGTCCAAGTGTTCGTAGCCGGCTATCGTGCGTACAGCGAGCACGGCCGCCAGCGCCGTCGCGTGTTGTACGAGCGATATCGACGGGGATATTTTTTGCCACACCTATAAATTAATAATTGTTTATTGTCAAACATAGGCCTGTCCACTGTTTCGTCTGTTCTATAGTTTTCAGTGTGTGAATGCAATCGATCAGGTCAGTTGTCAACTTTGGCGCTAGTCGATATCCAGGCGGTGTTTCACTCACCACGTATAAAGTCGTTATAAAGCTGTTTTAAGGATATTTTTCTGTGCTTGTTGTCTATTTAGCGACAATGAAACCAAAAAATAAAGCACCTGAAGATTTTTAGCTTGTAATGAAATGTAGTATGATCACAGTATGTGTAGGACATGGTACAAGGGTACCTGCAGCGACATGGCGGCCTGGCCGGGCGGCGTGATCCAGCGGTTGTGTCCGCGGCCGCGCGCGCCCGCCTGCCGCCGCGCCACGGCGCCCACGCCCCGCGCCAGCTCGCCGCGCGTCACGCACGCCGTCGACCACAGCACGTCCGCGTACACCACCACGCGACCCATGCTCACCGACGTCAGGTTCTACACACACACAGTCTGTCTATATTATAATATAATATCAGCATTAGCCAATATACATGCCACTGCAGGGCCTCCTCTATAATCCAAAGTTCGATTGACAGAGCTTAGGCAACAGCCTGGCCTAGTGCAGATTGGCGGACTTACATATATAAGTATATCTAATCAATATTCATACATTTTGAAATAAGATTTGTAGCTAGACTTTAATGTCCGCCCTCACATACGCCACTATTACTATGTATACAACTGTGTATATCTCTATATGCCATGATAAATTGTGGCACGCATTTTATTGACACCGAGCAGTGATGCTTAGCAAATCACTAGTAATTTCAGTAGGTTTAATTGCTTCAACTAAACGATGGCAATAGTCGATAAATCAACAGTTAAAGGCACAACAGTCAAAAGTACTACTTTGACTGCGACTAGGTAAAAGTTACTTGCAAGGTGAAACGATGTACACCATAAATACCAAGTCGAAGAAGTCTATACAATGCAAAAAAAACACACTCACATCAAAATACTCGACAGTAGAAAAGTTATCCGGACACTCATAAACATAAACAGGCAGAAATTTCTCCGAGGGCGGTTCTCTAGGCACTTCCCCGCGCAGGCACCACTGTATCGTGAGGTCGTCCAGCTTCTGAATACGCGCGCCGTCCTCCGCCGGGGAACACCAACTTTCTATTAACGACATCTTTTGCTGAAATTACAAAAAATACACTTATTACTATCAAGTTAAACAAAATTGTACGAGCGAGTGTTCTATCATAGATACGTCTTTTAAATTGCCAATCTCGGCGAGTAATATGATGATTGTAAAGAAAAAAAAAATAGAACTACCTTAGTAACAAAAATGGAGTATTACGAGAGAGAGGTGATTAAGTGAAAGCTACATGAAAAAAATTTAAGATAAATGATGAAGAATAATCATATTATTCGCCGTTCTTTTTTTGAAGTGAAACTTCTTTATCGGGGTTGGAAAAAATTTTTCGTTACGCGTCACATTCTTCCGTTACGCGCCATCTTGTTTTATTTAGTAAATTAGTACCCACTTCAGTAAGCCACACCCCCAACCGTTTCCAAGCCCCACCCAAAATTTTAAGTCCCACCTACTTTTTTGTAATTTGATCCTTACCCCCCCTCTGGCCTTCCCCCACTCTAAATCCAAAACAGTGCCCAATAGCCTCCCCACGAAACCTCCCCCCCCCCGCTTACCCCCACCCTAAAAATTTTACCTCACCCCCCCTACTCATATCTCCGGCATTATCCATCGTAGACCCACCGACCTTGGGTTCATTGGAACCGGCTCGTTGAGGGCTACAATCCTGCCCCAACAGAATTCCCGAATTCCCCCTCCACAACTTTCCCCACCCAAAAATATTTTAGGGTGCCCAATAGCCTCCCCACGAAACCTAACCCCCCCCCCGCCCTTACCCCCACCAAAAATTTTTACCTCACCCCCCCTATTCCTATCTCCGCCAATATCCATCGTAGACCCATCGACCCTGGGTTCATTAGAACCGGCTCGGTGAGGCCTACAATCCTGCCCCAACAGAATTCCCGAATTCCCCCTCCGCAACTTTCCCCACCCAAAAATATTTTAAGGTGCCCAATAGCCCCCCACGAAACCTAACCCCCCCCCCGCCCCTACCCCCACCTAAAATTTTTACCTCACCCCCCCTAAACCTATCTCGGCCAATAAAGGTCGTGGACCCACCGAGCTTGGTATCCTCGGAACCGTCTCGGTGAGGGCTACAAATTGGCCCCGATAGAAATCCCAAATTCCCTCAAAATTTTCCCCCCTCCTAAACTTAAACTTTATTTAATTTAGCTTTATTTTACCAATTCTGTAAATTTGTAAATAGTAGATCATTTTTCGAAAAATGATGTCATAAAGAAGTTTCACTTCTTACGTGTGTACACTAATACACACACACATTTTTTTTTTTTTATTATTACGTCATGTAGAAATTTATTGTGTTAACTATGATAGAAGACTCGGGACAACAATTACATGCAACACTGAGAGTTAAACAGAAATGTTATGTATAGAATTAGTTATTATTTAACAGTTCTTGATATTGATTTTAATTCATTTTCAAAAGAAAGCAATTTTATTTTATTTAATAGAATTTGCGTGGAATAATAGTATAGCAGTGTTACCGTCCTAGTAGATAATTAAAAAATCTGCTTTAAAAAGCCACGCCTTACTTTTAGCAAGATGTAAATAGAATGGGTAGTGAATTTAATCGAGTTAGCAACGTCATGGAATGTGACGTCATAATTAAAAGTAAGCTTAAGTCGTAGTATATCCATATTTTAAAAAGAATCGATGCATTGATGACGTGTAAAGCCATGCCTTGTGAGCACGCTAAACACAACACATACGTGAAATAGTGATTTAGTAGCGTTATCAAAGCACAGCAAATATTATTTAGTTTTTAGTTTAATAGCGAAATGAAAAATATTTTGAGTTAATCCGAGGTTTATATTATTAACACATTAGAGACCGTTTTAGAATAACCTATTCAGTAAGAGAAAACAATCGGTTTAATTTAATTAACTTAGTAATATTGCACACCGTAGGACGCATTTTAGGTAACAAACTTGTATTGCGAGTAGTAATATCCTAACGACTGAATTTTGGAATAAACCTCTTGGAAAAAAAGGACTTTTATATTACAACATTCCAGTCAGCGAATTAAAATGGTCTTGTGAAGATTTTTTTTATTGTTTAACTTTAAAGCGGCCCGGCTCCCGCAGTGCAGTTAAACTTTTTGAAAATATTCTATAGCCTATGTTAATCAGGGAAAATGTAGGATTTTAACGGTGAAATAATTTTTAAATCGGTCCAGTACAGTCAGAGCCTATTAAATGCAAACAAACAATCAAATATCTCTTTATCTATCTCTTTATTAGTTCAGACTTGTCACAAATTAATTATAAATCCGGATAATATTCGGTGTCGAATGTGTTAAGCAATTAGTGATCACAACCACGAGAATGAAAGAGTCGACATGACCGTATGAAGAAAGCGTATGTAGTATAGTTAGTGCGTGAAGCGTGGCGCGTCTCACCCATCACACGGTCACGTGGCCGGGGCCCGCGCCCGACGTCGGCCACGCCGCCTACCGACAACACGTGCGTCACTCTCTGTCGCCACCACCCGCTACCCCTCACTACCCTCACACAGCGACCAACACGTCCCGGGGTAAAACGACATTGCTCAAAACCGATAAAATATTTACAATATCTATACTATCCCGTTTATCAAAAAATGTTTATAACTTGATGTTATTTTTCCATCTATCGATATTTTGACAGCCTCCGTGGCGCAGTTGGTTAGACGCCGGCTGTGAAACGAGAGGCCGCGGGTTCGATCCCCGCAACGAAACAAATATTTGTGTGAACCACAGGTGTTTGTTTCGGGTCTGGGTGTTTGTGAGACCGAAAAGTCTCTCGTAGTTTCTGATACCCACGACACAAGACTCGATCTTAGTGTGGGGTCAGGACTATGTATGTGACTGTTGGGTGTATTTATTTCAACATCGATATTTTTCATCTATCGACATTTTCAATATTATTTTTTTCCCAACTGTCGACAGTTTCGAAATCTATATTTCTTAGTTTTCTATATTTGCTATATCGATAATTTATCAATTATTAACATTTTTAATAAGAATTGATATTTTTCCAGCTATCGACATTTATGATATTAGTAGTTTGGAAAGTAAATGTTACAAAAAATATATTTTTATCTCACTTTACCCCGAGATGATGGTTACGCAATATTCTATCGGCAATCATCACGAAACATATACACACACTTTGTATTTTAGATGACCGCGAACAAAATGACATATTTAAGTACAAAATAAGATATTTAACAATGTATGGTGAATAGCATTAATTGATGATATCGTTAAATTGTAATAAACTGACGAACAAATGAAAAGTTACGTAGTCCTTAAAAAGTGAATGAATGCTCAAGATGTAAATATTTCAATAAGATAATGATTTAATGAAGTTACTGTTAAAATAATATTATCGATATTGCAACAGAGAATCGATGGTAATATTAACTGTGACGTCACTAAAATACAAAGTACCATTAACAGTAAAAAGCGATGAAATAACCTAGTTTTACGTCATGTTAATGAACCATATGTCGGTGTTTCTCTAAAAAGCTTTATAATAAGTGAATCACAAAAAAACAAACGAATAATTACCCTACTTCAAAATAACACTATTATGCATTTTGCAGTTACGTCACAATATTATCCTACTTCACCTCAATTTACTATGGTCATTTATATTTAAATCCGTAATCATTTCAATGTCACTAAATACAAATAGTTTGCATTTAAACATAAACGACACATTTCAGCAATTTCTATTAATGGCGATGCAAAATGAATGTGGAAAATGAAATGTTAATCTGAGCTTAATCTTACCACGTGGTTTCCAAGGAAAAATCCTCTGGTATACTCAAATTCCACTAATTCACTAGGTTCCTTAACGTGGAGACCGAGTATGTCTCCTAAAATCTTATGAATAATTCCTAAGCGTGCTTCATTACTTTTGAGGCCTTCCTCGCCTAAATAATCGCTAGGGTCTGCTTCTAAGTGAATCTGAAAATAAATTTATAAATTATATTGTTATAAAGCTATATAACATGATATATACATATATAACAACTACCGTAGGAGTTTCTTGTATAAAAAATAAGTACCGTCAGCAACTCGGTAAGTGTTGAATTTTGGCATCGGAAAAATAAATATTTTCACTTCTTAAAATAGAAAAAATGTACATTAATTAATTGCTATATACTTGTTTATATTACGTAAGCAGAAAGTTAAACTAGTAGACTAAATATTATTTAAAAATATATTTAAGAGGACAGCTGATCTCGGGTGCAAGACATATGTTTGTGGGTGAAGAAATGCAGTGAAGTACAGTGACAAGAAGTCGTAGATAGGGCCGCTAGGTAGGTGAACTTCGGTATTTGATGCGATAGCCCATCCCAAAGACCGGTTTGAACTAAAATAAACCGTATTATTTTAAGTCTATTATCTATTTTTCCTTGTTATACTATATGAATACCTGTGAAAATATAGCAATGCCGTTGTTGGTGAGGTCAGTAGCTTGCAGAAGCGAGGGCGTGCGCCACGTCTCCTCCGACGCCAGCACCTGGATGTCCAGCTCGTGGCCCGGGTGCCCCGTGTACTTCGACGGCCTGTGCACCAAGAACAACCACCTCCGTCAATGACGTCATCGATATTCATCATCATCAATGACGTCACCAGTTGAGTAGATAATTGCAATTACTACCATGCTATATTGTATCACTATTCACTATAATACAATTAAGGAAGATTATGGTACCAGGGTATGTTATGTTAAATATAAATTTCGATGTCAGAAAATATTTATATTTTGCTATGTTTAAAAAGTATAACGGCCTTATTCATAGACAGATTTAAAAGTTTTTTAGTTATCGAATGTTTTGTCCTTTTTGAACGACTTTAGAATTCAGTTTGAACGAAGAAGACAAAAATTCGATAACTTAAATAGGTTTTAAAACTAGACAGTTTTAAAACCTATTTAAGATTTAAAACTGAAAATGAATAAGGCCGAAAATATATGTCTTTTTAAACAGTCATAATTTAGCGCCAATTCTCCTGGTTATCATTGTATAATTTTAAGACTTTAAATACTTAAGCAGTACATTTTCCCAGCTTATAGGTGTTAAAGTATAGTAAGTGTTCAATCTATATTAATTTTTCAACTGATATCTAAAATCTATTCATAAATCATGGCATCTATAAAAAAAAGTTAATGGAATATTAACAAATAATGCAAAATATTAGCAACAATTCCTTCTGGGCCAATAAATAAATATATACAGTGTAACAAAATCTCATATGTGAGGTGGACTTTACTTATTTGATATTACTTAGTAAAATAAAACTGCAAACATGCCGTTGTATATGATAACTCTATATAATTCTATTGTAAATATGGGGTGTTTCAAAGATAGTTTTTTTTTAATATCGCGTTATTCAGACTACTGTCCCTTTCGAGCGATACAAGAACTGACAAGGCTAACAAATAAAAAATATTTTTGAAACACCATGTATAAAGTAAATCAATACTACAATAAAAATGATAAGAGTTTCATATCTACAAATAGATGTTCCGTACCGACTAATATTATTTTCCTGACTTGCTCTGAAAATGTTAAAACACAATTACACTTTAGTACAAAACATACAACACACATTATAAAAAAAAATGTCTTACTGCCTGTCGCTTTCCGTGGAAAACTGTTTTTTCGCAGGCGACGCCTGGTAGCAGAATATGTGATGTTTCATCTTTACCGCCTTCCATTTGTCGTAGGAAAATTGTACGATTTCGTTTTCACGCACCTGCAAAACACAATTCATCATTGCTTTATATCGTAACTTACTGACTACTGCCTGCTTGAAGTCAATCCGTTTAAGCCGAACAAAAATTGTTTTAAATAACATAATGGTTTCTTAGATTTACGCGAATGTTACACATTGAAATAAAACTATTTATACGGATTTTATCGCGATTTGGTATATTTTACATTTTTTAACTTCCCAACGTTTCGATTACTTTACAGCTTTCGTGGTGGAAGTTAAAAAATGTAAAAATTAAACCAAATCGCGATAAAATCCGTATAAATAGTTTTATTTAAAAGCAGTTTTTTTTTTATTATTTATTGGGGACAAAAAATAGTTGTATGTTACAGTTAAATTTAGGATTTGAACATAAATTGAATTATATAAACATACAACCCACACCATTGTCCACAGATTAACACAGAGAAAAATTAAATAAACTAAGCAAACAATGCATAGCTGTGGAAACTATGCTAAAAATAAATTAATTGCCAATTTCTTAAATTTTTTACCTGTTAACGAGAATATGTCTGAATCATGAAAATGTGCGTTGTATGTTTGTTTTAAAATCAAGGAAATAATCATAGACCTACAAATACATTTTTGATATTCGCGATTCACAATCACAGATTGATATATTATTGCCGTTAGTTTATTTCGGCCAGTTATTCTGTTAAATATATTTTTATTCCCAGACAGGACAACCAAATCTCTTGGAAATTCTGCGAATGTTCAGTTACCTCAGCAGTCTTATAGTGCGGCAGTACGGTGTGCAGCAGGTCGGAGCACAGCGCCAGCAGGCGGCCGCCGTCCAGCAGGTGCGCCAGCAGCAGCGGCGCCGCGCGCCCCACGCACCCCGCCACCGCCACCAGCGCCGCGCGCCCGCGCCACGCGCCGCCCTCCAGCGCCGCGCGCGACACGCTGTACAGCGTGTACCTGCCGCCCACCACCACTATGCTCACTCACTCGAGTACCATTGAGCTGGTATACTACAGCAGACACCGCTTCAACGGCGGCGGGGGCCCACAGATGTCCAATTTGAGAGCAATCGGACCGATAACTAAAAGGTTCAATTCTGACCATCAATTACGATTGTCGGGGCGAAGGGTCCCTCCGATATCACCTACAGGGCACGCTGATAGGGAACAGAAAGAGGAGTAGGGATTACTGATACCGCTGTTTATTTGCACAAAAATTTTGTTCGCAGTGTCCACTCTAGTATAATAGCTCAATGATGCATACCGTTTCGCTAATTGCGGCGAGCAATCAAAGTATGAAGAACAACAGTCAATGCTTAATTATGCTTCTTTGAAAGCTCCAGCAAATTTCATTGAAAATGGAAAGCCGATTTTCATTTGATACAATGATAAAACACGCCAAACAATCGTTAAGGCATAAAGTGTAAGATGAAACCGGTTTGCATTTATGCATGTGAGCGAAATTTGGGTGTGAATATTATAAGAAAATAAGTGATATTAGAACGTATTTTTGAATTTGGTGATCGTTGTCCAGCCGAGGACGAAGCAAGCGAAATGAACCAATTGCCGCTTGTCTACTTATTAATAACGTATAGACACTCACACTCACCTATCGCAGTCCAGCACTTTCTTAAGAGAAGCCTCCAAATTATCTCTAGCAGCTACACTATCAGAATAAATCAACACATTCGGCGACTTAGTATTAACTAATGGACGGGAACTTTTCACAGACTTTGGCGTGCTCTGTTGGGACGAAGACGGCTTGTGCCGATCCTCCTTCAAATGCGACAATGACTCCAAAGAAGGAGGAACCTTTTTAGGCCCAGTAGTACTCACTACTCTCTTATGTGTAGTGACTGACTTAATTTGACTGGATATGTTCAGTAAGGAAGTAGACAGTTGACTCGTCCCTTTCTTCAGATCCAGTTTTAAGCTCGACTTCTTGGGCGTAATATTGTGTTGAATCTCAACTGTTACATTTTCAACTATCATTTCCTTATCGTCTTGTTCGCCTTGAACTAATTGCAATTCCAATGTCTCTGGTATATGATGTTCTGCATCAGTCTCGGTTATGGCAGTTTCTTCGTTTGTTTTGTCTTTCTCGTCATCTTCAGTCAATGATTTGGATGTATTAACACTAACATCAGCTAATGTAACTGTTTTGGTAGCTTGAGGAGGTGCTACGATTACGTCACTGGTGCCATTCATTTGTGCAGTGGTGTTTCTCACGTCAGATTTAATATCGACAACCTTAGACAGCTTTCTGAGAAGGGCCGCATGCACTTGCCACTGGAACTCGCTGGGATTTTTGAGGCTATGTTGAATATCACTACGTAAACTTCTCATAGAAGGATCTGTGGCTTTATTTGGTTCCCCTGATAACTGTACCGCTGAAAAGTATAATCCACATATGAGTTCCACAATAAGGTGGCGATTTATAAAAAAATACAATATAAAAACTGATCTAAACTACGATCTGCAACAACATGCTTTACATGTACATTTAAAATTGCCACACAATCACAGAACCACTTTTTTATGCAATAGCAAATATTAGGTACTGCAATGCTAAAATAAATAAATTATAAATCATATTAAGACGTAGACAAACAGAACTCGTATCTAGCACGCGTCAAGGCGTATTAGCGTATAACTGGCGCTGCGCTATAGGGTCGCGTTGTGTTGTAATGTTCAAGCTTGAAACCGTCTCACAGATCGCGTGCCCTAGAAGTCTACAGTGACGCTCTGACGCAGCGTTGAAAAAAATATTTTTGTGATATGTGCCATGCTTCGTTCGTGTTAGTTCCGATATATGTAGATATTTAAGTGTCTGGCGGCGGTGCCTCGGTGGCGTAGTTGTATTACGGTACGGTTACAAAGCTGAGGTCTTGGGTTCGAATCCCGGGTCGGGCAAAGTGATATTGGATTTTTCTATTCATTATCAGCCCGGAGTCAGGAATTTGTGCCCGATATGGCGACAGGCTCGCCCCCTATCACATCGTGGGACGGAACATGCAAGGCGAAATGTTGGTGTCCTAGTGGCGCCTCTGCCTACCCCTTCAGGGGTAAAGGCGTGAGTTCATGTGTGTATTTAAGTGTAGGAACATAGCACCCATCGTGGGTGACCTCTAAATCACGCAATGTTGTTATCACTTTGATGTGCACTAGGAACGAATTCTCTATGACTTTCGTGTCCAATTAGTACGTTGTTTAAACTTACTCTGTATTCTGACAACAGGCAAATTATGGTCAATAACAAATTCACCGCCAACAAACTGAAAACCAATCATACTAAGATGCTCTATGTTAGTTTTCAACACTATAGCTAAATGCGAGCCAGCCTTCCATGCTACAGGATGTCCAATTGATTCCAGCTGAAATGTTCAATCATTATTTTATTGAATGTCATTAATATGCGATATTTTTCATTTCATTAATTTAATATTTTACACATTACATATTTTATTTACATATTGAAGAATTATTATTAAAATATCAATTGTTATCTAGACAAGTATTGGATTCATTTTAATGCAATATTTTTTCAACTAAAGGTAATATTGTTTCTTCTAACTACATTTTATTTAAGTTAATTATGCTGAATTAATTTAATTTGATATAATTAGATTTTACTGTAACTTTTATTTAAAATGAATTTATGTATAAACTATAAACATATCTCACATTTGCAATGTCCTGTGTGCTACCATCATGTGGTTCCATCTCACACTCAAACAGTACATCCACATCAAGATCAGTGACAGGAGACTGATCTCCGGAGCCCAATGGCAGTCCCCCGGAGCATGTCACCCAGTCATTAATCTCAATGCACTGCGTTGGTTTCATGCTGCATATCCTTGTTGTGTTTGTGTAGTCAAGGAGATTACATAGATATGCATTTTTAGGATTTGTACATAGCTTGGAACTAAGTGTGGGAGTTTCTGAAAAATATTTTAATGATATACTTTTTTGCTTTGCTTAAATAATTTTAAATATTTATTGAATAGGTATCAGCCCATAAACACCTACTGCCAAGCACAGACCGCCTTTACAACAAAGAGTTTCATTGTAAAGGCTTAGGCCATTGTCCACCTACTCTGCTAATGTGCAGGTTAGCCGGTTTCACATACCATAGGAAATCTTATTAGAACATCTATTGGATGCAGATTTCCTCACATCATTTTCTTTTACCATTAAAGTTCATGATAATTGACTATCAATACACATACAACTCCAAAGTCTCAGGTGTACTCTTGAATTAGTACCAGTGACCACCACCATCATGGCAATTGTGTCCAATCTGTTACCTGTAGGCCACTATGCACTTGAATAATTTATTAAATGCCACTAAATTAAAGAAATAAAATATATATTTAAAATTATTGGATCCCAAAAAGTCAAAATGTTGGAAGTAAACGAAAACTATCATGACATGATGTTAATTATCAAAGTATTCAAAAAAACTTGTTTTACTTAAAAACTCCATTATAACCTTACAATACATTAAAATCAAATTATATTTACACATACTTAGATAAATGGTAATTAACCAATGTCTGCTGGAAAGGGATATTTAAGGAATATTAATATGAGGAGATAAAAATATTAACAATTAGCAATCTTTTTAATAGCTCTTACTGTTTGTGCTTAATCAACTCTGATGCACAATTTACAAAAATGAATAAGTTTGATTTTAATTCATTTACTTTACAATATCTGATACAAATTGAAGATTATTAACATGTGTGTTTAAAGTGCAACACATATAAAACAACACATGCCAGGCAAAATTTCAATTTTCATTCCAAATTAGCCCGAGTTGCATGGATGAAATGGTCAATGTTTTGTTGCCATAGTCAATGACTTCACATATAGTTAAGTCTATAAGCTTCAGATTTAGTTATATAACAAGCATGTGTGCTAATAAGTACATTTATATTTTAGCTCATTATAATTACGATAAATAATGTACAATTATTTCAGTGTATTAGTTAAATAATTTAATGTTTAAAACGCATGTTACAACATTGGCATATTAAAGTTGTTACATTACGAAATTATTAATGAAAAAATACTTATTCAAATGAACGTACAAAATATAATGACTAAATATCCTGGCATGTCAATTACAAATTTTTGTTTGGACAAGTAAAATTACATAAAACAAAAAATAATAAAACAGTAAATATATTTACCCGCAGCATTTTCAGGAACTTTACAGAAGGCGACACTCGTATTGCCGCTCAGGAACTCGAGAAGCCGAGCCCTGAACGAACGGATGCGCCAAGTCTTAATGAAAGTCATCGCGATATAGATCGGAGTTAATAACATTATGGATTATCGCAATATCCCTCTCTCTTTGACACGAAGATAATCTTCAACACGACATTGCAGCACTTGTAATACACTAACAATTAGTACTTCCTCGCCAAAAACTGGGTTATCGATTCTGGAGTTCACCAATGCAGTGATAAATAATCTTTTGCGCTATGTTGCATAAAAACGCGATAAATAATTACACTATTACTAAAGCATGGTAAAATTTAACAAGATTTAAACAGAATGGATTTATCTTAATTTATATTTAAAATTAATTCAAAATTCAATAATTTCTTCGCCGCAGAATATGAAGCGTTCCATTTTACGCAGGCCCATTGATTATACTATATATATCATACTGTCAAACCTATTTGTGGGATAATGTTTATTATCTTTCATTACGATTTAAATAATTTAATATTTAGCAGTATTTTATGACGTATTATATTTTTCAAGCGAAATAATTATTTTAAAGGCACATATCGAGTTTAATACAACCATGAAAACTTCTTCGTTCATAGAAACGTATTGGCTTATTGACATTTTATTGCGTTCATCTTGATGCGTTCAAATAGAAAACGTTTACACTTTTTTCCGTTTAGATAATAAATTATGTTTAATAAAAACAATAGGTACCTCTTAGGTACATATTTAAAGATATACTCGTATAATAATCGCATAATGTTATAAATTTCATTGTTATGAATGTTATGTAACATGTTATTAATGGGGACCAGCACAGGTTGAAAAAGCCGAATGTGCTAGATTAGATCCCATAAAGGACAATTAGTATTTATTTACTTATATTAAATTATCAACCACGCTTACCTCGGTAGCGCAGCTGTACTACAGTGTGATTGCAACGCCGTGGTCTCGGGTTCGAACCCCGGGTCGGGTAAAGCGATATTGGAGTTTTCTATTCATTATACACAATTTGTGTCCGATATGGCGATAGATTATCACTCGCCCCCTATTACATCAGGGGACGAAACAAACAAGACCACTTTCTGGGAAATGCCGTGAGTTTATGTATGTATGTATCACAGATTACTTAGATACTTAGATATGTATCGACCAAGTCCAATCAAAAATATTTCGTCGCGCGTCCAGTATATTTAAAATGTTCATAGGTATCTATGCCGAATACGTTTGTTGATATGCCTACCAAAGACAGGCATAGTGGTGGATTAGCCAGGCATAAAGGCATACAGTGTGCCCCTTACTACCCACAAAAAGGAACCCTGCGTAATTAATCATTCCTGCTAGAGCGAAAGAAGTCAATCTCCGATGGCGTAGTAGCCAGTAGGTGCCAGATATCCTCATTATCTTGTGTCCTGCATGCATCCATATGTCAGTTTTCTAAACTGAGAGAGCAATTTGCTATAGTATCGCAAATAGTAAATGCAATGATGATGAGATGCTTAAGAGTGCAGACTAATATGCCATGACTGTCTCCTGCAAGTTGATGTAATTTAACAGACGCCATGCCGCACACGCCGACATAACTGGTTTTTGTTTTTTTTGTCCCGCCCTAACACCCGCGACTGCAACTCCCGTAAGCCAGGATCAACAGTGGCACGCATTTTAACCCGGCGTCATTGTGGTAAGAAACAGTTACACGGACGTTGAGGTGGGTCAATATTACCCATTTATTTAATACAAGGTATTTCCATAGATTTTAAGTAAATTCGTAACTATGTTGTTATTTCAGTATTAGGGTATTTAGGACTTGATAATACAAAAGAAAAATAATAATTAAGAAACGTTTTATTAGGTTTAATCAACTTTTACATAAACTCAAAAAAAAGTAACAAAATTGAGATCTCTTACATTTTCATGAAATTCCTACGCTAATAACCAGTCTTTTCGGTTACTTATGGCGTTTTCATAAACTTAAGTCTAATATCTTAGGGAAAAAATATAAAAAAGCTAATCAGAATCTTTGGTGTAAATACAATCACTACAGAAAGATATAATATGTTCAGGACAAATAAATTTGAGACAAGCTTGACATGTGTGCTTTGTTTTGCGATATTTTTTTGCAGGACACACTTGACATCTTTTTCGGGCATTGGGTAGCTTTGCAGGTGGTTCCTCTGATGGTTCACCAACGTATTCCCGAATACTTTTTCGCATCTCTCGTGGCAAGCGATTCACATTCTGGCGGACTGTCAAATGCTCACCGACCAGGGCAAGACCCAAGTTTTTCAAAAACTGGCGCCGCTTCTCGGTTGATTTATTATTGTTTATGCGATGAATTATAATTCCATTAATTCCTGACATATTCAACATGGCATAAAAAATTGTCAGGGGCCACCTTTTGGAGTTACGGCTCACGTTATATGTGGCGCAAAGCTCATCAGCGACATCAACTCCACACATTGTATTTTATAATAAGTACCTTTTGACAAACAAAATAAACAACAAAATAATTAAACAATCAAAACAAAATCCAAAAACAAAATAACAAAAACAAAATCAACAAAACTTGAAGCAAATCGCAAAACAGAATTGAAATAAACACAAAGATCTCATAAAAAATAGTAATAAATGATTAGTTAAAAATGGCGCATAATTGTTACGTGTGTTGTGAGGATGGGTCATAATTACCTTTTTAGAAATCACACACGTCCAGCTCCCTGCGCAGTCGCCGCCGAACTGATTTCACATCGAAAACGTTTAGAATACGCTATTGGCTCCAGCTACTGCAAAGGACGGCAACGTCGCGCGCATACTTTCAAAAATATTAGAAATTATAAACTGGCCGGGTAATTTTGACCCAACCTCAATGACGCCGGGTTAATGACACTGAGCATTGAAGCTCAGCGCGTCTCCGGGAATATCTAACTTGTCTTTAACCCGCAACGGAATCAATCAAAAAGTTAAATTAATAGGAGGAGTTGGAAATAAATTATTGTCCACTTTCCTCCCTAATAAAGCGGGTGACAAAACAATGAACTAAAGAGGTAAATAACCTCGCATAAAGACATTTACAGCAAGAGAAGCCAGCTGTAAAGCACCACGGAATATTAATTATTACATTTAAATGGGAGTTGGGACCTAATATGTAAGCTGTTATACTTGATTCCAATAATAGGTATGGCAAAATCGTCGGAAAGCACGGAAATTCTTCCTAGTCTCCACAAGGTCCATGTAGCATACAACTCCAGATGTTATTTGCATAGAGATACTATGCATGGTTTAGCATGGTTTTACGCTCATTCTGCCAAAGACTACACTCCCAAAGTATATGATGCGCGGACTGCTCATATTCGCAATAAGGTGTTGAACATGAGCACGCAGGCGAATCAACGAGCTTAAATGAGTACAGTTTAGACTTAAAGTTACCATGGCCCGTAAGAAACTGTGATACATAATAATCGATAGCTAGCCAAGTCTTTGTCAAACGATCACGCACGCATGGAAAATATTGGTATAGATGCCGACCCTTCAAAGATACATCCCATCTATTTTGCCATTCATCTATTATTTCGTTATAGACAACTGAGAGCGGCTTAAATAGTCTGTCTACTTTTAAAAGTTGACGTGAATTTAAGAATCTTTTGTCCATATTCTCTCTAGTTGAGTACAGGTACAGGTACTATAACTGGTTCTCTGCACGGGCAGTTGTGGGTTCAACTCCACAGTACGCATGGAAGGATAAATTCCTATATAAATTATGGCCTACAGATATATATCGGAGTCTTACCTTTTGTTAAATATATCCATAATGAATTAATAATAATAATAATTCGAAGCAATATTTTTAATATTAGCGATGAAAGGCGTACTATTATGTATTGGCTGTCGTTGCCATTATGATGAATTTTACACTATAAACAAAAACGGTTGCCGCTGTCCAGGCGATTACATACCTATTTAAGTACTTCCTGACACAAAGTATTGTTTTATTTAGGTAATTAACGTTAATTCTAATTCTGGATTAGAATGTTCCAAAACTATTATGAAGTGGTAGTGGTATTGCAATGCTGTGAGCCCCATAAATATTTTTAAAACATCTATTTTTTTTATTTACGCGAACATCTACCTAGCTGGTCATTGCGCATAATAAATATTTTTGTATCTAGGTACCTCATCATAGGACTATGGGGATCGAGTAAGCATGGTATCAGTAGATAGTTTATAAATAAAATAACACCAGTTCGTCTTATGACAGTTGGTTTAGGTACCTACTGGTTGGTCTGATGGTTCTTCCCAAATAAACCTTCAACTAACGGCATCTGCAAATGTTTACTTGCAATAAACACAGCCATTCAATAGCACTTTATTAGCTTTAATCATTAAGCCGAGCAGTTCGTTATCGCGTGAGGGTACCAATTAGACACACCCCATTTAAGATTATATTAATATCATGATTCGTCGTCATCGGGTGATATGTAAATATCAAAACATTCCTATATTTACGCTTGGCCATAAGTACACTTACCGCATCGTCGACTGTGTGACAAATAACTTGTAGATAATAATTCAATTGATATATCTCTATATTTTCTGTGTATGTTGGGGACAACACGTACTTGCTGTTTATTCGGATTTAATTCTGTTCATTATTTAATAAAGTTATTGATAAATATAAATAATTACAAGCAACAGTCACACATATTACCTATGTGTTGGTTGTATTTCCTCATGATGTAAGTCGTGTCGCGTAGTTATAACTTATAAGAAAACTACGTGAGACTTTTTGGCTCTAAAAATACTCAGATCTGAATCAAATGATTATGGATCATTCAAATATACCTGAGCGTGTAAATCGAAGCCATGATCTCTACAACATTTAGGTTTTTAAACAAAGTTTTCAAATTTCATAAACATCATCTAATAATCTGGTCCGACTTTTAACTTTATAATTTATTCAAACAACAAAAGTAGCTATTAGCAAGTATAGTTGGGACTTTTTATTAGAAGGACTATTTTTTCTAAACTATATGTATACAACATTGCAAGAAGGTAGAAATACGAGCATATTATCAATTATGTAAGCCGTAAGGTATCATAGCGGCCGTGTTGGACTGAAACGAAGCGACGACGGAGCAATTTTTTTCTGAAATAAGTAATTTTTGCTCATTGTTGTCTGTAGGAGACGTGAAAAAGGATTACCAAGTTACAAAAAATATTTGAATAGATCTTTGTTCAAACCCTGTTTTGTACAAATCTAATGCTGGCTACCGCCTATAAT
The DNA here is from genome assembly GCA_949752805.1 of Deilephila elpenor. Classification (NCBI taxonomy): domain Eukaryota; kingdom Metazoa; phylum Arthropoda; class Insecta; order Lepidoptera; family Sphingidae; genus Deilephila; species Deilephila elpenor. The sequence continues at coordinate 6,255,519 of OX457116.1, forward strand.
TTATAATTCGAATGATTATGGAATAATTATTTTGGACTATCTACCGTTACTTATGATCTTTACTATCTTTGAGTTCATACAATTCGGAATACATTAAAGTTTATGGAAAATATGATCAATATTTGGCTTTAGCCTAGAAACCAGCCTACAATTTTCATTATTAAAAAAGTAGACAGCTTATTGTGACTCTTTTTCGTTTTTAATAGATACTAAAACCTGAGCTCGTGTTACTAGATTAATTGGCCTCTATAAAAGCAACGAGATACACCTTATTTTAGAAGGCTAGTAGGCAATTCAATAGGGTACCAGTACTATATTTTTTTTGTAGAGTGATAGAGGTTCAATTGCTTTGAATTCTTGTAGAATACTTGATTTATGCAGATTTACGATTATTACTTTATTCTGTCATGATAGCAATGGATAATATTACTAATAATACACATACACGCAATTACCAGAAGTCAGAGGTGTGTGCCCTCAAGCTGAATCGAACTCGCGACCTCTTTCTTGCCAGCCAGTAACTCTCACAGTTAGGTTATCATGCAACAATTAGTGTAAATTGTCATTAAAATGTTCATTGTTCCATTATACTCACTTATCTACCTTTATAGATACGCAGAATACCTATATAAAGTTAACTACAATTATAATTCACATGCTAACTCTTAAAGGAATCCCTTTTTTCAAACTTAAATGGGTCCTCGACCTACCATAATCATTTGATATGAATCCACAAGACGTTTCGCAAATGTCTATCAAATACGGGTGAAACATGAGCACACTACCTCTAACTTTGTATCAAATTATATTATATTACAGCTAATTGCTATGTACAAGAACAGAAAATAAAAGGGAATTGATTATCGGATGTTGTTTACAAGTGTCGACCCCTAGGCGAATGATAAAACTACCCGACGTTGTTTGCTTTGCGGTAGTCGGGACTCGGAAAGCGTACGGAGCGTACGGTTGCTCTTCAGAGCAAACACGATTGTTATTTTCATGTGACCGGCTTTTTTCCACAATGGAGTTGAACTTTATTACCACCTTAATTAAACACGATGTGAATCACAACGTTAAACAGTGTTTTAAATCGAAAAAATCCTTTGGTGAGTATAGACCTGAAATTTAGGTCCTGAAATATTTTTATTTAGATTCTTATATCGTGACTTAACTATATTTTTTCATAACAAATAGTTTGAGTATTTATAATTAGTAAAATCAAATTATGTTTTGAAGTCGATCCAATCAAATGCAAAGCCTAATTATCATAGAATATTAATTTAACATTTCATTTATTAATTTAATCATATTACAACAAATACTTACAGCCTCCATCTATCACCATGATAATGGGATAATCTGTTAGTGTCTTGCTCTGTCCATGATGATGATTTATGACCATACTCCAAAGTGCATCAATTTGAATATAAAATGGACAAGTCAGTTACCTACAAGTAGTTGACAATGTATCTAACGGTATAGTTCATCGGTCACTACTGGTTTTAGGACAGCCCAATTAGTTGATTTATCAATCAAAACATACCATATTTATACAAATAGTTTTATTTTAATGAATCGCATAAAGATTATACAATTATTATGGTCTATTTCCTGCTGCTTTATGCTACCTACCTTGATTAATTACAGATTAATTAAACTTATCAATAATCTTAAATAAGGGACCCTTTTTAAAAATCGTGTATCTATATTTATATAATAACTAGAATTTTCTTAACTTGCCTTTGTTTCTTTTTGTAGTATTTGACTGTTTTTATCATTTTGTTAAAATCTTATTTCATGATATTTCAGCTTCAAGTAATATTAGCATTTCAGGTCATTTTGAAAGTGCTCTTAATCTATTGTTGTTAGTAAAGAAATTACTATACTTCATCTATTTAATAAGGTCGTTAACCCTTAATTGTTATGTTTACGAGTGTGTACACAACTGCGAGTTTTAATAATGTTATTGAAATTGTACCATTTTTAAGAATAATTTATTTCTATGATTAACTATAAGGTCATTTCGTAAATCTATCTTCCATTTTATAATAGGGATGGTTCACTCTGATAATTATGTGCCTTTAGTTTAAAAGGATAATATTAATTTAGGAATACACATTTAAATAATAGTAAAATATTAGTGTCACTCGTTATAGCATTTCGGCATCTTCAAATAATAAACACAGATATACAGGGTATATAAAGACTGCGACCGAAAAATAAACCAGGTGGTAGTATTAGTGAGTACAATGCAACTAAAAATTTCGCCAAAAAAATCGTATTTTTTTTTACTTGTCGTATTTGGTGTGATAAATACATGGTTTTCCTAAAATAATGATGTACACCTATTTAGTTTTACAGTCGCAATGGTATTTAAGAGTTTAAAATCCTTTTTTCGCATATTTTAGATATTTAGCACCCATACACAATGATATAAAAAAAATTGCAAAAAAATTCTGTCGCTGTTTTTTAATTGCATTATTTTTCTAACCACTAATACTACCACCTGGCTTCGTTTTCGGTCGCAGTCTTGATATACCCGGTATATTGTTATGACTTGGTTATGACAATGCTTGCGTGTCCACAATCAGTGTTCATATGTGCGTAAAATTGCAGCAAATCTATGAATACATGCGAATAAAGTTTAATGAACCTCAGATTTGGTGTTTACTCACTAGACGCATGTTATCAATGCATTAAAATTGCTTTAATATAATAATCATTTGTAAATATTGTTTAATTATTTGCTACGTGACTTGACGCACGAGCCAAGTGACAAAAGTACGTCTGTGTACAAACCGTCTACCCGGCGCGGCGGGTGGTATCAACAAATAGAAGAAAAACCAAAACCTGTTGCTGCGTCCCCGGATTTGTCATATAAATCTACCGCTGCATAGCTCGTAGTTATTACAATTTATTGCATGAATGTAGGTACCGACTGTGTAATATGTAATATAGAATTAGGATAATAGGTAACGCGTCAATTTGAGTAGTAGGAGAAAAAACAACGAGAACTCATGAATGTCGGCGAAATAATTTATATTTTACAATATTTGTAACAATAATTATTTTCATCCTGAGGAATGTAAAGCTCTTATTTGAAGAATACCTTTAAACGTCAATTGTAAATCGACAAAAAGTGATGAAGGTACAGGTGAATGAGATCTTTCGGTCGCGGCAGGTACCTCGTCTATGCCTGTAAACTCATTGAGTTAAAACTTTGTACAATGATTAATAGGGAGAAAAGACGTTGTAGGTATTTTTGCAGAAACGATTAATAAAAACAGCTATTTGAATAATAATTTGTATATTCGCGTCTAATTAGTGTGTGTTTTTCTGTTACTTCAAACTCTTATATATTTGCAGTTTGCAGAAAAGAAGAAGTTATGGCCATTAAAAGCAGGTTTCCCACGAAAATACCGGTAAGTTATGAAACATATTAAACGACTTGTTTATAATAAATTCTAATTGTTGGTAATAAGTAATTAATCATAATTAATTTCGTTACATTGTCCGCAGTTAATAGTAGAGAGATATCACAAGGAAAGAAACCTACCAACTCTGGATAAATCCAAGTTCTTAGTACCAGAAGATATCACGATGTCACAATTCTTAGTTATAATACGCAACAGAATAAGAATCAAACCCAACCAAGTAAGTGTAATCTCTCCCTAGAATAATGTTGTATTTATTGCATATTTATCTATCAGTATTATTGTATATTCCATTGCATAAGCAAATCATTAGTAATTATAATAATTGACGCTAATTGAATGATTATAGAACAGCGATCCTGTTTCGAACTATATATTTACTGGCAGACACACCGTAATTAGTTTCAATACAGCGTCTATTTGTCTGGACTTCCTATAACTACTCTATATTTGATGTGTTCGAAGAGCGGAGATCTTTGTGTACTTAGCACATTTACTTCTGATCAGGACGCTTCGCATGTTATTATCATTTAGCCTTAGGGTTCTCTATGATGAAAAGAAGCTAATTCAGAGGTTTTTGGCGCAGGCTTTGTATTTGATAATCAACAACAGATCGATGCTCAGCATGAGTCTAACCATGGCGCAGGCGTATGAGACATACGGTGATGAGGACGGGTTCCTATACATCACCTACGCCTCGCAAGAAGTCTTCGGATATAAAGATGGTAAGAGCACTTTTATTTCCAGTGATTTCACTACACTTATTATATTTACTGTTTTATTCATAGTTTTGGATTGACATGACCATTTTATAGTCTTTGTCCTGGAAAAATGAAAGACATCTTTCAAATTTATTGGTTAAAGGAAGTGTATTTACAAGAAAAATGGGAACGAAACCGGAGTAATAGTTTGTAGGTACACAAAGTCTCCAATAGAATTCCAAGATAATATAATCGAACTCGTTATCGAAAATTTATCATAGCTATTACGGGTAGCTGTTTTTATAATGTATTTAAATTTTAAATGTATGTATATTAATGTGCAGCGATTGGCCATCCCACCTAGCCAAAATGTTTACGCTTTACGTATGGATAGATCATAACTTCGGATAAATAAAACACGGAACATTCTAGTCGTCGCTTTAAATTTACATGTGACGGTAGGTTATATGTATCTAAAGAAGTCGAGCCATTAATAAATATCTTACCAAATTGCGCGTTGTTGCAGAAATGAAATCGAAGCCGAACCAAGAAGTTGAAGCAATCCGACATAGATTTCCTAACAAAGTTCCGGTAAGTGTTGTTACTTGTTACTACTCCATAATTAGGTTCTTGTGTTGTGTTGTATTTGTAATAGTCACTTAGTGTTGTTTCTGCGCAGTTGTTCGTGCAAAGATATGTGAGGGAGCGCGAAGTGCCAGCTTTAGGAAGAACGAAATTTTTAGTGCCACAGGAAATTACGATGTCACAGTTTCTTTACATTATCCGCAACAAGATGAAACTGAGGGACTCCCAGGTATGTTCATTTTAATTTCCTGTGACCGAATAATAACAAGTGAAATAATTTAAAGGAAATACAATATCCTATTTAGAAATACAAACATTTTGTATACTACCCGACTTTACTAAATATTATCAAAAACACGGTTTATTTATTCTTTCACATTCTTTTATAATATAAGAAGTCAGTGTGATAGCCTGTCGTCATAAAGGCCGGGAATTCGAGTCCACTTCTGACTGTTATTACGAGTTAATGACACAATATCAAGAACAAATTTAACATGCAACTAAGCAATTGTTTAATGACCACTGTCGTCCAAATAGCTTATAATATTATCGTTCACTGCCGTTGTGAATGAAGGAATATGAAAAAAGTAAATCATTCATCACCGGCAACATGATATTCAATGAATGATCAATGGATCAAAACATAGTCGATTATATCTGTAGTCTGTACCCAGAAACGGTGAAAGAAAATATATTGGAGTTATTTCAATAACAGTGATGTCGAAGCCTACAGTACCTGTTTCTCTCAATAGGTACTGTAGGCTTGTAGTTTCAAAGATTCAGAGCTTAGAAGTTTCTCAGAAAGCCGGTTTATAAAAAAATAACTATGAATTCTATAACTATATATCTACTATGAAAATTTACCAAAATTCTCTTAGAATCATTTCGCCAACATCACTAAAAAGTGGGATTAGGGAAAGGGCCAAAAAATATATATTTTTTTGGACATGCAATACTTTCCTATCGATACATACTAGGCTTGTTTCCCAGGCGTTGTACCTGCTGGTGAACGACAAGGTGCTGGTGAGCCACAGCATGACCATGGCGCAGGCGTACGAGCAGTTCCGCGCCGAGGACGGCTACCTGCACATGACTTACGCCGCGCAACAAGTCTTCGGATGAGCTGGACGTATGTATTATTACTTTGTATATTAGTACATAGTACTTTACAGGTGATTTTATAGAGATACGGGGAATTCTCTTGATGGATACAATAGGTGGTGGTGCAAATTATTCTGAATCGTCAGATGTAAAGAATCACAGCAGACGTTTTTTTTCTGTCCGATCTGAGAATTAAATTTAAAACCTCGCGCTTCGCGGTCAACACCGAGATTGAATTATTTTTAAAAATTCCTGTTAATATGCCAATTGAAAAAAAATATATATAAAAAAACACTTATCGATTTGTATTTTGGTGTACTCATAAAAATAATGAAAAGTGGTTTAAAATTTGGAAACCTAGATTATTTTAAATATATTTACTTATCAAACCACTATGTTAATATGATAGTATTTCAAGGTAGACAACAATTTCGGTAGTCCTTTTTTTGTTGTGTAGATATTTGTTTACTATTTATTGGAGGTCTGCGAATTAATCACATTTTGTCTATCAAATACATTTATATTTAGCCATCTATCATTGCAACTGTTCATATATAAGATTTGATAATGCAGCTACCTACATTGCAACAATGTTGCTCGCTCGCGCGATATGGGCAAGAAAAACATCGATTGACTGGACATTTATGCGTGAATGTTGCAGATAAAACGGTCGTAAATTAACGCAATGCACACACACATTACTTCATATTTTCTTGGGGTAATATTCCAATAATCAGTGCAGTTGACGCAAATGTTCGCAAACATAGGTACCTATCATACTAGAGTTATTACAGCATTGCTTTAATGACTTTGTCTGCTTCAGTAAATCCCGCAGGGATCTTGCATTGATTAATATAGTCCCTATCTGTGTACCCAGTATTCAAGGTAAAAGGTACATAATCTCGCGCTTGTACAGAAAGGGGAAGGCAGAGGTGCCACTATTGCCGCCCGCACTTCACCGAGCTTATTTCCGCCCCAGGCTTTGATAGCCTATCACCATGCAGGATACAAATTCCGAAGCCACCTCTTTGGAATTTATTAAAGTAAAAAAAAATACTTTAATACGACGTTTCAATGTGCTAGATACTAAGTATCTAGTTATACGGTTTGTTCAAATAAGGCCATTACATAATCATATCTCGTCCCATACAAAAATGTTACAGAACTATAACCGCGTTATTGTAGTTGCATACAATGTCTATATCGGACATGGGGAAGTTTCATAATAGCGTTAGTGATATGAATTTGGTTCTAGAGTTCCGTTGCGATAACAGCGCCTCAAACCTTTTCTACATCCTTTAGAACAAAAATAATTTTTAATAAAAAATAAAAACCGACTTCAAAGTGCTACTACAAAGTAACAAATAATATATATTTCATCGTGCTAGTACACAATGATTAATGTTCTTATTGACTTGACTAGCTAACAAATCTTAAATACGTAATATTTTGAAGGCGGGTCGCTAAGTGCTGAACATGTACCTACGCCTTACGCTTAACATTAATTTGTTAAAGAAATTCTAGCGAAAAACACGCAAGATTTACACGGAATATTAATTTGTCTTAATATATCAGGCCGTAATCGTCCACTGTTGAGCATGGGACACAACATACCCTTTCTTGTACTTAAATGCCTTTATGTCATGCAGGTTTCCTGACTATGATTTAAATATATCACTATTAAAGAGTTTAGTAATTGAATATCATCAACACACAAGTGACTCCGATAATTCCGGAGGTGTATACCCTGGAATTATAACCGAGACGGTGGTCAACCGTCTCGTGGATCATATCTAGATAATTATCAACAGGCTACCACACACATATAAGACACATAGAAATTCTATCAAAACATCAAAAAATTTACACGTTGGATTATATTCACATTATATTAATTTTTGTTTAATTTACTTACGTGCCTTTCTGAGCCAACATTGCAGGATCTACATGTAATATCAAATGGTGTAACATTTGCTTAAATTTATACGTGTTTGTTATTTAGCGACCCGCCTTCAAAATATTACGTATTTAAGATTTGTTAGCTAGTCAAGTCAATAAGAACATTAATCATTGTGTACTAGCACGATGAAATATATATTATTTGTTACTTTGTAGTAGCACTTTGAAGTCGGTTTTTATTTTTTATTAAAAATTATTTTATTTGTCCCTTTTTAGTTTTCATAGGCATCGTAATGATGAGAAAGGTGATCATAATATAATCAAAACGTAGTCTTTAAAATTTTCGAATCCTTCAGACCAAACATGATATTATTGCTGTGAAATTATGAGAAAATTGTAAGTCATTATAATCATGATATCCGCTATTGTTAGACACTGACCAGGTCGGATTCTCTTAGTTTACGTCGGTAATTTACGTATCTATTTCTCTCACTCTCCCTCTTCTTCACCTACTGTTTATAGTAAAACTTTTATATTGAAAACGGAAATTAATTGTATCTTTTACCTACCCCCCCCCCCCTACACGCCTTTCCCCTTTTAACCCCCCCTTTGTAGTAATACACTTATACTGAACCAGGTGCAAAAAGAATTATTGCCGTACCGTTCAATTTTGAGGAGTTCTGTTCTTCAGGTCCGAAGATATTCATCAGGCCATCACCATTTTTTAATGACACCAATCTAACATATCATACTTGTCGACAAAATTATTATTTTTTAAATCGTTTAAGTACTGCCACAGATATTGAGTATTTACATTAGTATCTATTTTCTCCCCCCCCCCCATACACCCCTTTCCCCTTTTAACCCCCCCTTTGTAGTAATACACTTATACTGAACCAGGTGCAAAAAGAATTATTGCTGTACCGTTCAATTTTGAGGAGTTCTGGTCTTCAGGACCAAAGATATTCATCAGGTCTTCACCAATTTTTTATGGTACCAACCTAGTACATCATGCTTTCCGACAAAAAAGAAATTTTTAAAATCGGATCCCAAATACCAGCGTAATCGAGTAACAAACATACAAAAAAAAAAAAAAAAATTCAGTCGAATTGATTACCTCCTCTTTTGAAGTCGGTCAAAAATCTATTGTATAATACGTAATATCAGATTATTTGAAAAAAGAGTAACAAAGGAATGTAAATCTGGAAAAACGTACCTACACGGGTTAAAACTTTTTGCTGTCCTATTGGCACGGTAGCTGCGTAATGTAAAATCGCGTTTCCGAACTTTAAACAGCTAATGAGTAAAATTACTGTGATTCATAAGTTTTTGTTTCGGGCCTAACATAACGAACAGAAAAATCTGTTTTCTATACTTACCCACGAAACAATACAATATGTAGGATGAAGATATTTATTGATCTCCAAATATCTATATTATATCCTGGAAAGTGGAAAGTAAGAGGTAAAATTATATTATGTTATGCAATATTATTTATTAAATATATGATTGGTTCGAGACATTAAGTGTTAAAATAGCGATAACCAATAGACCTAGACCAAGTAAGCCATAGGTAAAGTGTAATAAATTATTATAAGTGCTACTTGAAATTAGACTGCCCACTCCACTATTCAAAATGTGCGCGTGTAGAACACAAGTCCTTGTTAAAATAATTCGTAGACCAAATATACAGTGGGTATAACGATATTTACGTTAGGCACACACAATTGAAAAGTAATAAATCAATCAATGGAAACTTGTTATTGTGAAATGTGTAGAGTTTAAAAGAGTAATTGATGCTTGTTGTTGCAGATTTTCTCGTATCTCAGCAGGCCACGGTTGTTACCATGACCTCCTATCAATAAAAAAGCAAAAAGAGTAACATTAAACATGCATTTGTATTTTTAAACCAGACAGACGGACGCGATGATAATTATAAAATTAACATTATCGTGTTGCAAAGATTGATTCGCCATTGTCACCCATATCGAATTACTTTTTTATGTAATGGTGTATGTTGTGTATCGGTTCAGGGTGAACGACCGGCTATTATCATTTGTTGCTAACGGCGATAACAGATCTTGACCATAGGCTGGGAAATTGTTGAACGGCAATGGCTGGCTGACATGCACAAAGAAACTTCGCGAACGTTCCACTTTATTTTTGCGGATTATTTTTGTAATTTTTTTTGTCATTGGGCTTTAACTAAAATTGAGGCATTTGTGAAAGCTTAGGTTCCTCTTTTTAAGACACTCTGGAAGTAGTTGGCTATTTTGATATTTATTTTTTTCGCTTTAGTCGAAGGAGTGTCCCACATAAAATACTGCACTTAAAAAAATAGAATTTGCTACAATGTGGGATTCAAAATAGGAATTAATTATCAAAAAACTATAATAAAGAAACAAAACTGCAATAATTGCATTTTGACTTCATTTCGGACTTAATAAATTAATATGTACACTTCGAACTTTCTCCTTCGCTATCGCTAAAACATTCCATGAGCTGCCATTTGTTTGTGCCATTTATTCTGAAGGGAGGCGATATATCACACAAGCAACCTGTATTATTCCATGCGGCGCGTAGAGCACAATTATTTATGTCATCAAAAGTTTATCGCGGGTCAACCAGGCGCAAACATCCAGAAGACTAAGGACTGTTTCTCCCGATAAACATAATTTATATGCTTTCTAGCACTTAATGCCACCCCCCGGGAATTGCTACCTACAACACAGTCATAACTTGTAAACAATTAAAGATAAAGGCCCTGTATACCGCGTATGTAAATATTTTGTCTACGCTGACGCCTAAAGTCTTATCGGCAGCAGTTTTGACGCGAACACTTCCTTATTTTTTGTAGGTTCGTCTTTGGGGATTTTGTTCCCATTTACAGATTGAAATTAATGTTTGTGAATCTGATTTATTATATTAATAATTTTAACATAAGATGAATAGAACGAATTACACCTTTGTTATAGTTCCACATCAAACAATTACAACGACAAAGGACAAAAAAGAGATATATTGGAACCGTAAAAATCAAGCTGTGGTTGTAAACTTTTAATTCTAAGGACGGTTCGTAATCGGGTTTCACCTGTAGGTACCTGTTGCTGTCTTTATTTATTTTTTGTCGGTCTCTACCGGGAAGAATTTGGAGCGTATCTCTTTAACGGAGTCCCCGATTGCAAACAATTTCGAATACTTTTTCTTGGGGTTCTAGGAGTTAGTTCTTTATGAATGAATTTATTGAGTAACTACACACAGGTAGTATAGGAAAGTATTCGAATAAAAAAATGAATTAGTAGCATGGCTTCGTATAAAAATACAACAGTAGTTAAAGTACGTTACCGGCTCCGAAATATTAAAAAAAATATTGTACCTGCCTCGGTGGCGTAGTTGTACAACGGCACGATTACAAAGCTCAGGTCTCGGGTTCGAATCCCGGGTCGGGCAAAGTGATTTTGGACTTTTCTATTAATTATAATCAGCTCGTAGTCAGGAATTTGTGCCCTATATGGCGATGAGCTGGCCCCCTGTCACATCGTGGGACGGAACATACAAAGTGAAATGTGTAATGGTAGCACCTCTGCCTAATCCTTCTGTAAAATAGGCGTGAGTTTATGTATGTACGTAATATTGTACCAATAAGACAAAGAACTCGTCTACATAATAATTGGCATCGAGATGGAACCATAATCTTCTATTCTATAATACTTGTAGGACGCGATAAAGTTCGGATGCAATATTCAAATTATGTAATAGATAATATTAGCACAGATTATTAGCAATGCGTGTATTTTATAAGTGACTAAAGATACAATAATTATTTTTTATTGAATGGTTTTATTGATAGAAACCTTTTTTGTTACAGGTTCGCCATGATGGTTTTAAATTCAATCTACATGTTCCTGGTGCCTACGGATATACCTAAAGACTGATAGTATTTCGAATTTAATTGTTATAAGTCTATTTTAATTGTTTAACTATCGCGTCTATATCCTATCAATGTTAATTTTACCTTAAATATTATTTCTCGCACAGTTTTAATAAATGATTTAGTTTAGTTTTTTATATAAGTGTGCAGGAAAATAGGCGTTGAATTTCAATGATCTCGATATTAAAAAGATAAATTATTAATTATAGTTTTGTAAATAAAATTAATTATATGTCGTATTATTAATTATGTTCCTAGTTATATAGATCTGTTTATAAATTATATTTTAATATATATATATATAGTTTCACCCTTAATGTATTCAGATAATTTACATTCTAATATATTATTTTATAAAATGAGATATGTGTTTTCTTAACCTCTTTATTATAGGTATAATGTTTTGCAATAATCTAGCAATGATTGCATAATATAACGTATTATGCCAATAAGCAGCTTTATGAATATAATATCCGCAATATTATCTTTAACGACTTGAGAACCTATTATTTGAATAGTAAATAACAAAGAACATTTAAAAGCATCATGCTGTTTTTATCTGCAGTTAAAATTTAAATAATAATTAAAAAAATAGAAGTATTTAAATATGCTGTTTTGATGCCTTTTTCAAATATTCAGACGATCTCGTCCTTTGGAAAGAATTTTGTTCAAGTAATTTAGATTCGTGCGATGCTTCTGAACACTAATTCACATACTAATCAACATTTGTTATTAACTAAATTTCCATTGATCTCAGACCTTAGAAGATTCCTCTAAGTATTTTACCTTAAATCAAAAGACCACCAAGTACTTATTAAAAGCACAATTTATTTAGAAAACATTTTAGCACATAAACAAGAAAATAGGGTACATAATCTATATTAAATATCTTAAATACAAACGTTAGCTATTTATCATTCGGTGGGCGATATGTTCTGTGCCGCCGCCACCAGTGTGTCATGGATGTCCTTGGCGTATGAGATCTGAAGACCGACGGTTTTCAAATATTGTGGGTAGCTGGTCTCCTATAAACAATACATATTTACTTTTACAACTCTACACAAAAGTTATTAATGACTAATGGATACTTTCAACAAAATTATATTTTTAATATGTATTTCAGATATGGATACGTAAATACCTTCCTCACTACACTAACCATTCAATCAATTGAATTAGATTCAAAAATATGAACTTTATATATTTTTTAAAATGTATATTTTCAGAAACAGGAAATAAAATAATTATTACTTAATACTTAAATGAAAAAAATACAAAATTATAACAAAACAAACTTAACCAATTGAACACAAACAAACAAGTAAATACTCGAATGAATCACGTTTCATCTGTACATTTTTTTTCCTTGTTAGAAAGTAAATTTCTATATAAATACCTGCGGTGTTGGTCCGGAGTCCAGCCTGGAGGGTATCACCGAGAGCGGCAGATAGTGCGCGGCGGACTGCGCCTGCTGGATGCATGTTATCGCCGTCCTCTGGAACAATGGAAACCATTTGAAAATATCATAAAACTATCTATTATCTAATCAATCACCGGAAATATTTTTCGATAAAAAGCCCTACTCTAATCTACTTTAATAACTACTAAACTAACAGGATGGTGTCATTGTCTGATAGAAAACAGCGTTACAAGCCTGGCTTGCTACTGTTGCCTCGGGCACCGGCAATTGTATAGAGGCGCAATAAAATATATCAATTCACTCTTTTATTATTAATTTATTTCAAACTTTTTATACATGTTGTATAAAGGTGGACTTAATAACTAATTATTTACTTAACTCGACTTTTTCGGAGAGTTGTAGACGTGGGTAACATTCATCCTCTGATAATCTGATAGACATTCACAGGGTACATACTATTTTTTTATACAATACAACAAACGAGCAAACATGTCACCTGGTTTTAGGTAAGTGATCTCTGCCACCCATGAACATCCGCAATACTAGGATTATGGATATGTTGCCGGCCCATCAAATCAGAGTGGAGCGGGAAGGAAATAGGATGGAAAGAGGAGGTATTGGGCATCCGGCAATCTCACTCACCGAAATAAACGCAACAACATAGTCGATTTCCTGCGTCGGTGGTACCGTCCCGGACGAGCCTGCCCATTTATGCTGAGTCATTACTGTCAACAGCGTAGCTCTACCACTTTTAATACTACATACTGAACCCAAAAGGCAATACAGTGCCTTGGATCACTGTGATGGGCTTTCTGCCAAAGTGTGCGGTCGGCGTGGTCTGGGCTGGGCCTAGCATACTCTTAGTTCTTACTGCCAGCAATTTGTTGTCCCTATGAAGGATCATTTATAAGGCCTACTGATAAATCCGGCATTGCTTACTTGGAGTTTCTGAGATCAGTATCTATAATAGCCATTAATCTAAATGCATACATAAACTAACCTTCAACTAAGCGCTAAAATAGTATCATTTGATAACGATGTTGTTACACATTTTGAAAATCTCAAAGGCCAACTACTGCTAATTAACGCTTATATTAATATTATTAATATGACAATATGTTTGTTTGTTACCTTCGAAATTGAATAAGTAGTATTGTTTAAACTAATTTATTCAATAGAATAGTAAAAAAACTTTAATCTCAATTGACGAATAAATTCCAGTTTTTTAAACAGCTTTCGCATAGTTGGTAAGATCGGAACAATGTAACATCTTAATGTCAATATTAATAATGAACTATAAAAACCTTTTGCCGTGATTATTTTTGAACCTCAGGGAAGACTTGATATAACACATTGGTAGAGCAAATCATAGATCTTGTTAAAGTCCTTTTTTTCATATCTAGTGTCCCGTAAACCATTGTATGCAAGGAATAGGTTTCAATGAGTTATACTTGTATGCACACTTTAACAGTTTAAACATGTCCCTTAAGGGGATACAAGTCTAGGTATCCTTTTCTCCCTCATTTATTGGATTTACTAATACTCGGGAGTATAAATATATTATCTTTTTCTACATCTATCGTTTCACTAACAGGAAGTCTACCGCTGAACATAGACTTCTCCCAAGAAATTCCATAAATACCTGTTGAAAGCGGCCTGCATCCAGCGACTTATTGCAATCTCAGCTACCATAAGTTAACTAAATAAAAACTATAGGTATAGGTAGGTATACGTGTTCGACCATAATTGGAGATGAGAAACGGTCTAGTACAATCAACGGATCTGGTAAAATAAATGCATTCAAGATTTTCCAGAATATTAAATACAGAGGACATCCTGAGAGGGTCCGTAGAACTGTCCCCGCACTGCGAGTTGCGACAAAAATAATCCTCTTTCAAGAAATCATATGTGGCGATCCTATTGCTAGAGATTATGCCGGGGGATAATGAATTAGTTTGATAATCTGTTAGATCGCATTGAATATGTTGTGTATATGTAAGAAGTACGTTAAGCGCCGATGTTGACAACTGATAAGCAGTCACGTAAACGCATCGCTGATAAACCAATAATAATAGTGATTAGCTACGGTTGCCGGGTCAATAAGTTAATTGTTGCACTTAGATACACGACGCTTACTCAAACACACAAATCATGTTTACAATGTAGGCGCTGGCAACTATTCATTTCCAGTCTCTAACATCGTAAGAAAATTCCAGAAAGCATCACTCACCTATTAAATGACGGAAATGTGTTTGATTGACGTGCTATCATTAATTAATGTACAGGTAAACATTATTGTTTGTAAACACGCTCGAAGTTCAACTAATGTCTAGCGAATGTATGGGTGAATTGCATTCGGCTCGAGAATTCTCGCAACACAAGACCTCTCTACAGACCTATGGCTTTGTAATAGTTGCTTTTAATATGAGATAACTAATTAGATATCTTGCTTATTATTGATATTATAACTTACCAAATGTAACTCCATTTGGTCACATATTGAGAAAAATTCTTCTAAGTTTTTATCAAATCTGGGAACAGGATTATCAATACCTTTCCTGCAATTATAAAACAAAATACAATCAAAATAGCACATGGCACAATCTCTCTCTCTCTCTCTCTCTCTCTCTTCAGCCAAAGGAAGTCCACTGCTGAACATAGGCCTCACCCATGGATCTCCACCATCCGCCTGCATCCAGCGAGTTCCTGCAACCTTAACCAGGTTGTCTGTCCAAAAAAACATATATTAAAACTTAATGCCACTTAATTAAAACAAATGCCACTTAATTAATGCCACACACAGGTTTTGGCCAGCAGATGAAAACCTTGTAAATACTTTTTTCCTTCTTTAACAGAAACCATTACTTGAAGTCTATAAAAAACAATTATATAGTTAATTTTAAAAATTATGTTTGCCTCATCAAGATATTTTAAACAATAACTCATTAGAAACATCAGTCAGTGTTTCTAAAAAAAATTAACTACTGCATCAGTAAAAAAAATACAATTCACAAGTACAACTCAAATGCTTTGTGATGAGGTCTCCTTTAGTACACATAAACCAAAGTGGGTGACCTCAAATCATGTTCTGGTCACTTAATCAGATAAGAGCCTAGGCAGCGGAGACCCACTAGATGTAGAATGAAAAACAATGGTTGCTATGCAATCACTTCACACTGATAAAGGAAATACTTTAGCCGGCATCTGTTTTTTCAATGTCAACATAATGTAGTTATAATATTGATAATGGTTGCTATTAGAGACAGCCTGCAGAAATTTACAAAACATAGTACATGTGTTATCTTTTAACTGTTTGTGTTACATTGTATACTGTGTAAGTAAATTATCGATTTTATTTCAATATCACAATTAGGTCTGCTCTTGATTAAAAAAAAGTCCTTTTATTAATACAAGACTATTAACCACATAAATTGCCTTAAATGTTTATAGGTAGTTACTATACAATAGGTGAATACTAACATTATATAATTAATGTTTAGTCCTTAAATTAACACAGGGCAGAGGCAGCCGTTAAATGTTAACACAATAAGATTCCGTGATACTTTCTGCATCTTAATTATTGGTTTTACGTAATTTAATTATGGTGTTTAAGCATTTCAGTAGGAATAGAACTCCACTGTTTTAATATCTATCCAATCTAGTATTATTTTATCATAAAAATGTTGAGAATATGTTAAATCTATCAACCTTCATTAGGTCATTGCACTATCAATTGTAGCAGAGGCTTATGTCCTGCATTCATAAACATTATTAATAGGGCAATATTTAATTACGGTTTTATAATATAGTGGACTTGTTACATACTTATTATTACATCTTTTAATATATTTCCTTAAAATATTATATTTTACAACTATTCTATATTGTAAGCTTATTGTTATTTATAGTTAGTGATACTTACTGTGAATTTGAATCAATATTGTGATTTTGATGTAAGATTTGGGCAGCTGACTTCAGTGTCATCTGAAAATTTGTAAATAAGACATCAATTATATTTCTATAAAATATGGGTTTTAAAAGATAATAAAAAGCAGGCTGCTGACAACAAGTTGCTATGGAAATTCTTAGAAGAGGTCTTTGATTATCAGCCAACTTTTTGTGTTAAAATATTTCATATTTAAATGTAACGAATAATGATGTGTGTAAGCCCAATAAGATCAACAGTGGCTACTGCTTCATAACAGCTTTTTTTGGACAATGTGATTGTGATTTTTGGCCCCAGACCAACAAAATAATATGACCTGAGATTCCTCCATCGATTACATTATAAGTGGCCTGTTTAAATAAAACTCTACATCAACCACGCCACCAATAAAGGAGATGATCATTGCTTGAATCTGTTAAGGCTCTGTGTTCGAAAATAATAACTGCTTTTAATAGGAATGCTAGACTAGAGTATCTTTCTGAAACGATTCATAATAAACAATCGTATCGCATAGTTTATGAATCACATGCAAACAGCGCATGATTACAGGTTGTAAACACGTATTGGCTAGCCATATCCGGTTATCATCAGTTATTGTTAAGCTGTCGATACTGTCGATAGCAACATACCGGTATAGATTCTCGCAGTGATCCCATTAAGGTCTTCACTTTAGATATATTATCCATTTTATCTTGTTGAGGTTGTTGAGGCATAGCTGGCTGCATTTGTTGTGGGGACTGCTGCTGCATAATAGGCCCTGGCACCTGCATTGGCATGCCAACATTAGGGGCAGCACCCACTGGATTCATAGTCACGTGCATGTTCATTTGATTATGATTCATTTTTATGTTTTTATTTACAATGTATTTGTTGATCCTGAAACAGCTTTGTTTTGACAATCTTGACAGTTCGGTTTTTTTTTTGGCACTTTCGGCAATTCAAAGAAAAGTCATACAGCCTATCAAAATGCGTTTGGATACGCACTACACACAGATAGACAGTAGACGCAATATCGACTAAACATCGATACTCATCGACTATCATCTTTGAGTTTTGGATTATTAATTTATTGTCTATGTTGTGGAAAAATGGCAACACCGCTTAATCTATACTCATACATATTCATATTTGGAGGGAAAATAAAAATACAGAATGGAGAAATAAAATGTAAACATTATGAAAACTTTTAAAATACACAATGCTGTAGAACTTTGGCAGGTATTGTTACTTTCGAAGTAATATAATACAATTTTTTTGCTTCTGTTCTTATAGTTCTAAACGAATTATAAAAATATTTGTTTTAATTTCAGCGGGATACAGCTTTGCCTTCAATACCAACTTTCAGTCAAAGTCTTGACCAGGTATTCGGTAATGATGGATGTAAATTAGGTTCTATTACAGAATTAATAGGATTACCTGGTTCGGGTAAAACACAATTATGGTACGTAACTGTTTATTTTATATTTTTATTGTGGTTATTAAGCCACACTCTATTTTATTTAAATTATATGTTCACAGTCTTCAACTTTGTGCCTCCGTACAAATACCGAAAGTCCTTGGTGGTTTGGACGCTGAAGCTGTGTATATCGATACAAATACTAACTTTACAATTTCCAGATTTAGAGGTAATTAATAATTATTGCGTGCTAAATTATTAATTGTCCATAAACCCTATTATATTTTTAAGTTGATCACATCCACAGACTTCCTATAACCTTTATAAAGTTCTTCATGATATTGAATAGAAACAATTGGCCGTAGTAAAATGTCATGGATGCATAACTTTCAAATAACATTTTATATACTTAACATCTTATTCAGTCAGTTTTAGAACCTATTTTAGTTATCATATGTTTTGTCCCTATCGAATGGCTTTTGAATTCAACAGTTTGAGCGAAGGAGACAAAACATTTTAAAAACAGACTATGAATAAGACGTTTAGCCTTCAGTCTACTAATTTACTTAATAAAAAGTACAATTTCTATAAACAACATTAATTAATTAAGCTTTCTGTTAGTGCTCAATCATAAAATTTCTTAAATAAAAGCTCCATTAATTTCTTACTTGCAGAAATACTAAATGCTAGTTTAACAAGATGTCAAAGGCTTATAGAAAGACCATTGAATATCACAGAGGTGCAATCTCTGGATAAATTATATTATGTTAATGCGTTTGGCTTAGAAAAGTTTTGTGCTTTCATGCACAGAATGCCAAAGTTTATTGAGGAGCATTCCAAGGTCAGTATTAAAATAATATTTTTATGCTGTACATTTAAAATCATGATTGTTGAACAAAAATAATATTTGTTAAGACTTTATCTTGTGTAGACTAGTAAATTTTTAAAATCAATATAATATTTTTTGACTGGTTACAAATAATATTACTTATATCAATTACAGGTGAAGTTGATAATAATAGATTCAATAGCATTCCCTTTCAAAGAAGGTATACCTGTGAGACAAAGGACAGGTCTTTTATTCAGGCAAATGGCCGACTTGCAAAGAATTGCTGTGATGAAGCAAATTGCAGTAAGTATAAAATAATTATGAAATGTAAAGATACAGAAATAATTAATGCGCTTACAGTAACAGAGCTTTTTTTCACTAATCAATGAATAATCACAGATTATTAAATCACTACACTCTATTTAAGAACAGTCCTTGCACCTTGTATATATTGTTTCAGGTGGTTCTAACAAACGAAATGAGCACTAGAGTGGGATTGTCGAGTGGTTCGGTGGTGGGATCTCTAGGAGACTCGTGGTCGCACCGCTGCAACAAGCGGCTGCTGTTGTCTACACCTGATGATGCTCCGGGGCATAGACTAGCCTTGCTGCTGAAAAGTAATGATGCGCCTAATGTTGTTGGCAGGTTCCAGGTAACAAATACCTATTTTTATTATTTATATTTTTCGTCAATGACTATACTCGTAATTTCAAGAAATCTTAGATATGATAAAATGTGATACCAAGAAAGTCAATTACTCCATACATAAAATGTGAAAATAGATCCATATTTTACACTTTGTGACAATGCATCAACAACTATACACGTTCTGTTTTACTATGCATAGTACATACTATTCTATTAGCAATATTCACACCTTCCATTTACGTTAACATACTACCCATTGACAGAATTACAAAGAATTAGTTTGGTACATTGCCCTTTTGTTACAATGTCATTTCAATCAGTACCTAAACTGGGTGCTTTGATACTGAGCAATAAACCAAGTCAGAATAAAATCAAGACCAATTTCAATAACTATTTCCATCGTCTATATCTCGGGTCCGAGAATGTACTCTCTCTGAAACTAAATAAATAATAGGGAAAATATTCTAGTCTTGACGTAGAGTTAAACTGTGGTTAAACATTTTGATCAGAGACAATAAGGATAAGAATATGTATGGGTGCCTTTGCATCCTAAATTATGTTTTGAGATTGTCCAGTGATTAGTTTCCATGAGGTGAGGTATTCGTTTTCGAGTTTATACAGGGTATCTCAAGACCGCGACCGAAAACGAAGCCAGGTGGTAGTTTGAGTGGTTACAGACACGATGCAAATAAAAATTTCACCAAAACAGCGACAGATATTTTCTGATATTATTTGTGGGTTAACCAAACATTCGTGTGCGGACATCGAACCCGCGACCTCTGGTTACACAACTGGCCTTAATCATCGGCCCCACTGAGGCCGTCACTTACATTATAATTTACAAATGAACCCAAAAAGGACTACCACAAATAAACATGAACGTCTAAAGTTAATGTTACGCAATACTCTTCGGCGAGAGTAAACATGTTATCTCATTCAAGAATGTTTGACGGTCGTTTTGGTAAGCTGCCAAATAAATAAAGGCTTTCCTAGTAATTGTGTATCATAGGATGTTGGAACGGAGCCAAATGCTTTATCAGTTCATGGATGTCTGTAAAAATACTTTCGACCCGATTGAACTCGTGAAGGATGCGTTCTGAATTCATGGAAAGGTATTTTTTGTCGCAGGAACGTCGAGTTATGTGTAAATAGGTTTTATTGAATATTAGTATTTTTTGTCGCAGGAACGTCGAGTTATGTGTAAATAGGTTTTATTGAATATTAGTATTTTTTGTCGCAGGAACGTCGAGTTATGTGTAAATAGGTTTTATTGAATATTAGTATTTTTTGTCGCAGGAACGTCGAGTTATGTGTAAATAGGTTTTATTGAATATTAGTATTTTTTGTCGGCAGATAACTGGCGAGGGAATAAGGGATATAGAATAAAACACAATGTGGAACATACATAGCAATGTGATTTAATAATTATTATGTAAATATGTATAATGTAAACAAAAGTACAGCACCAATAAATATCTCATTTTCACAAAAATATCAAGCTTTAATTTCTACACATCTCATAACAGTTATACGTTTCAAAGGCATGTCTATAGTAACTGGTGTATTATGCGTCCCTACGCGACTAGGGTCAGTAACGCGTGTTTGAAGTCTCCCTTGGTATCGTCCTGCAAACCATTATATTGTACTTTGTAGCGTTCCGCATACAACATGCTAAGCTTAACCAAATATTCATATAAAAATAATAGCTCTCTAAAGTATTGCAGGATTAAGCACAAAGTGTGACTAGCACATTCCTGAAGTCACCAGTCAGGTCTTCCTGTAAACAACAGTATAAACACGCTGACGCTTCACTTGGTAGCGTACAAATTAAACTGGCCCATACTTCTAACCACTGCGTACAAACTTGTATGTATACTCGGTACTGACAATAAATGATAATGGAAATCACAATGATTAAATAGCTTAAACTAAAAATATAATGTCTTTAAAATGCACATAAGTGTACTCGGTTACAATAGATGCAATAAATAGTCCGCTATACACACTGCGTTGGCGTAACGGAATGTCGCTCGTAATACTGAGTGTTAGAGTTAGAGCGGGTAGGCTTTAGTAACACATTGTTGATAGGAGTTCGCCGAGCGGACCTCCTATTTCCTCCTGAAAAACGCAATAACTAATTGTAAAACTAAGCAAAACCGAAGACGACGCACCGATACCCTCATGCACGAGCGCCACATACAAAGCGGTTAGCTACGGTGCCGCTGCGAGGAAAGTTAATGATGCCACCGTGCTCGCAAGCAAAATATACAGATCTTTTAAAACAAATTTACACCACGATAACCTAGCACACCGGAAACAAGGCCGTCTCAGATCTACCATAGACTAGCGTTTGTGCTTCGATACGAACGGCCGTAACCTTAGCTAAACTGTCTTAATAACCTAGCGATTTAAGAAACTTAAAATATTCGAGATAGGTGGTTATAATCGTTGTGATCCTGACCACTCGGGACCCCACAAATTATTCGACAAGGGTCAATAAAGCCTTCTTGTAATCCCCGGAAGTGTCGTCCTGCAATCAAAACGCATTCTGAGCTACTGTATTCATTTATCGATACAACCTTTATAATTAAATTAGTTTCTTCTGTTAGCAATTTCAAATTTTAACACAACTTAAGGCAATATCGCATTATTGACTTGTTCTGAATCTATAAACTTCGTCAAATAGATCTGTATAATAATAAGTAGATAGTGATGGATGATGGTTGTTAAATTTTAATGATGTGTTGCGTGGACAACGCACAATCACAACAACAGTGTTTCGTAAGAAATATGGGTCAGTTTATATATTTGTATTATGTATAATATAAAATAGAAAATTACTAACATGCTTGTTAGTCAATAAACGAAAACATGAGTTAATTGTACGATCACAATGACAGTAATGTGGAAGATAATATATACCAACAATATAATTAAAATATAAATATGGTGATATGGGAAGTTAAATTCTATTTACTATGAATGCAAAAACTTTATCTAGTCAACAGTAAATAATTCAACAAAATCAAATATTAAGTGCATTCTAATCAGACATGTAATGTAAATCTCATGAAAAGCAAAAAAAGCGTATTCAAGTGACTCCTTCGTGTGAAAGTGTCCAACGAGTGAGAAATGCAACACAGGGGGGACTTACAGCGATCCAGCTCTCCAGAGGTTTGCCGTATTTCTCAAGGAATGCCTGTTTGATGTCTCCGAGGTCAATCTCGGAACGGCTGACCACGATTCTGATGAGGGTCTTGTCGTTTGTGCCCAGTCCCTTCATCGAGTAGTAGAGGCGCTCGGCGAAGAATCCCACCTTGCTCTTCACGCATTTCACTATAACATATACAGGGTTACGGTAAAAAGTGTTACAATTTACATGGCATTAGACGAAGTAAGTAACAAATAGTAAATTCTTTTGCACGTTGTAATTATTTACATAGATAGAATGCGTATATCCGTATTTTCGATTTAAATTGTATGCTTTACTTTGTTCAGTTTTATAGAGTATCCCTCTGGCTTGATGAAGCAGTGGTAAAATCAATTACCTAAATCTTTCGTCGTTTATGAGTTATGACACATTTCGTTGTGTACATTTACAGGGTCACTTGTAATCGTCATTTGTTTCATTAACAACATAGCATAATGGTAACCTGTCGTGTCTTTGTACAAACATTATCATTTAGTTTTATTTGTTTGTCTATTGTGCCTAAATCCTGATTTACATTGAACTAATGGGTGTTTCCATTTGTTTACAAAAAGTTGAATGACTGTGCAAGGTCTTACAAACATTAATTTCCTGTCGAATGGCCTCGTAGCGTGACGCGGTGACTAATCGTCACTTAGATGTTTCATGTTTCTAGATGGTTCCATTTACTTTCTATAGTACACGTACCGGCGTGAGTGAAACGTAAACAATCCACGCCTTTCATACAATGCATACGCATACATACGAAAATATTACAAGATATTTCCATGAATATGTTAATTTTAATGGTTACAGCACAGAATTGTCATATTGCATTTCTACGTTATTTCCACGTTCTTTTTGGATGATAGCCAACTTGTAATTCCGTGTAATAAACATTAGTTTGTAAATAGGATAAAATGGCATTGATTAGTAAATTAATATTTCGAAAAAAACTAAACAGGAATGTCAGTTTTTTGTAAATATTATGAAGTTCCTGAAATAATTACCTGATTACCCGACATTATTTCACCGTCTATGCTATATGATCGGAGTGTAGAATACCTGACTCGGCAATTTTCGTCGGTCGTAAAGTACACTACGCTATAAATTATTTACTCACCAATAGCAAGCATGCCCTTCTCGACGCTTCCGGAGAATTCCTTTTTAATGGAGTCTTCGATGTCTTTACCAGTCATTGCCTCGTATTCAGCGAAGATCTGAAATGGAGTGGCGTGTATAAAAATCATACGCTAGCGACAATAATTGCCGTGATTGAGGCGTCTACCGTTCCAATTGTACGAAGTGTGTTTTAATGACGATTTATCAAATATGAGTCAGAAATTGCAAGTGCCACTTCATCGACCCAATGTGCATTGTATGTAGTGGCTGTTCACTGAATATATCCAAAAAAATACATTTTCTAGAATATGTGAAATAGATACACGACTAATTATTTCATTAAATATTAAATTTCAAGAATAATGTTTCAGGAAGGTTATTTATATTTGTGGTGTGTGTCTGTACTATTGACGTTAGGGAAATAGGTATTATGAACTGAGCAATGATCTTCTCAGCTACAATTCATGATTATCACGACCAAACACGTAATATTACAGTTTTCCTAAGAAACAACAGCTGGAAGTTGTCATTAATTTAATAAATAGTAAAGGCTGTAAACACTATTGTATTAATTAATTGCAAAGATTGGCTTCCTTTGTCCAGCATTGGATTATAATAGATTGAAGAGGATAATATCATTATTCATCTATAAACCTGTTAGGTATGCGTAGCATAAAATCAGATACTTAACAGCCAAATTTCTTAGAAAATTCATGACTTGTTTCAATTAAAAAACTTATACAACAATACCTCTACGAATGGAGACACTAAGCTGTGGGTCGGACACAAACCTGCATAATTAGTGTTTATTTAATTGTTACTGGAGGATAAACTTCAGGAAGATCACCTGAGATGGTTTGGTCATGTGTCACGAAAATCATACAAATGCGTTAGCAACACTGCCGGACCAAGGCCTACGAGTCCGCTAAAAAGCGCTGGCTTGATAATTAATGTCGTCAAAAATACGAGAGCCAATGGTCTCACAACCAATGATGCAAAAGATCAGTACATAATACAACGATCGATCCTTGCCCGGGCGGGATAAGTCTAAAATACTCAAAAGCCTGATGTAAAAAATACGAAAACCAACGGTCTTTTAACCGACGATACCAACGATCAGGCAAAATGGCTATCATTCACCTTGACACCTGGTGATAACCCTGGTAGAAAGAAGTTAACTATAGCTGTCTCACCTGTCTGAGTTGTTGGTAGGAGCGTGTGATAAGGATGGAGTTGAAGACGGACTCGTCGGTGCCCCACTGTCCCTCGCCGGCGCCGGCCAGGGCTTCGGCGTCGGCCTTCGCGGCGCCCTCGTCCACACCCTGGTTCTCGTCGCGGTTGGCCATGCATAGAGACACGCAGAGCCTCTTGAAGTGGCCAGATGTGTCGCCCTTCAGGTCCGATTCTAAGCTCTTGTTGTATACTAAATGAAATCATTTTGTGTTAGGTTTACTTTTTCTAGATATTGTTTTATGTAAAAGCCAAACGGCGTTACTTTGATACATCTTTAAATATTATTCTTGTGCTATCGACTAGCACTAGCACATAAGAAATTGCCAATTACGTCTTTTTGTGATATTATCAATGCATTAATGAATATTATGTATTTATAATTTGTAATGACGTTCGGTACAAATATTCCTGCAGGTACTCATTGCATTGCGGGCTATTAAAAAACATCAGGTAATTGTAGCAGTCTTGAATATGTTTCGTTAAAATATGTTTTCCGGTAACAACTCCAAACATAACCCTTATTCTAGTCACGAATGTTGACGTCAGTAATGCAAATATCTTTTGACCTAGTGTCTCATGGGCGATGCCTCATAGAATCGGCATTGTATGACGATCCAACATTGTTTTATTGTGACAATTACTTCGAAAATAAACCACCATCGAACATGAAAATATTTGTTGAGCTTAAAAATGTCTAAAGCGTGTGGTATGGTAGCAAGCAATAGATCCATGCCCATTTAGGGTAACTTTCTAATGCACTATACACAACTATCTAATATCTATGTTATTGTGAGGAATAATATATTGCCAAGGTCATATATTCGATATTGTTAATTGTGATAGCTGCATACAACACACATATATACGAATCAGACCACAAACCGGTGGTTCTATTACCTCAAAATTCATCCCAGTTTCAAGCGTAAAATGAATCATACCAGTTCCTAATTGAACAAATCTAGATGTACAAAGTAGATTTTTTGAAATGAATCACCTAAATGGGTGAAATAGGAAGACAACACAAGACACCAAAACTTACATTGTTCATAGAAAGCGGAGATGGTGCGGATGCCGTAGTTGGACAGGGTGCAGAGGATCTCGATGATGGCTTCCTCGTCAGTACCAATCCCCGCGACAGCGTCGTGAAGTTCCTTGGCGTAGAAGTGGGGCAGGGGGGTCATCAAAGCAACGATGACATTCTCCAAGTTACCGGTTAATTCACTCTTCAACTCGCTTATGAGGTCCTAGGAGGATTAAATAAACATGTTGTTATTATCGAGTTAATATCATAATATGTATATTGATTAGTTGAGTATTTTGGGCCAATCTTAGATCAGATACTAAGGCGAATTAAGTGTATAACCCAATCAAAAGTCAATAATTGGTTTTAAGTTTAAGGTTATTCTGTCAGGAAAATCCTTTTTATTATATTTGTTTACAGTAATTGGCACTATATTGCGATAGTAATTTTAGCTCAATTAATAACAAGTGCATGGCTTTAGGAGCCGTCTGGTCGGTAGTCCTCGGTGTTTACGGCACGAACTTTCCGCTTTATATCGATCAATGACCTCTTTGAAGGATTATTGGCATTTTGCCAGGAGCCCCGCCCTATATACGTCCTTGGAGGAGTTTGCTTCCATAATCCATCAATCAACGAATAAACAACGACTAATGACGTTGTTTTTCACATAGTACAAATAACAATTCATCAATCATTAATAACTACAAAACAACTATTACATTTTTTCCAAGTTCATTGACAATTTTATTATAGTCAGCGACTTTTATTTATAATTTTTCCTATAAATTGTATAAAAAGTATATTATATTGAAAGAAAGATGATTAGTGACGATCGTGTTTTCTTATTGAATAAATAATGAAACTGAATCATAATTTCTCTTGTGCATGTATAACGTTGAAGTAACGAGTGTCGATAAAAAAGTCGATAATCGTGTACGGCCAACAAAATACCAGGAAAATATTAATGGTTTCACAATGAGTGTTTTTGGGTTGGCAATTAACCTACTGCAGTTGTCACGGGTGTTTGAGTGCATTGTACGTGTGATGAGGTAATTCATATGGCTGCAACGTTCGAATGTAGTTATATTTGTAACATAAGATAAGTATAGATGTACGTGATATAATTTTTAAAACAGTGCAGTTAAGTTATAAAAAATGTGATATTACAACATACACAGTACAAATTTGAAATCATATAGGTAGGTAGTTATTTGTAGTTATTTTTTATAGTGCATAATCCATATAATAGCATGCATATAAATTTATAATGAGTATTAATAGATGTCGTGGTTAAAGCAATGACGTGACAGGATAAATCTCCGTTATTCTTGAAACATTCAAGGAAGCTAATAATTATTAATATCAAATGTTAATGCTTAGTATTGTATAAAGCCTGCATACTATTAGAACAAATATTTAATCACAAAATGTTCCTCAATAATAATTTTTATGTTGTAGTTATTAAAATATGCAGTTTATTTAACTAACGATATAGATTACAAATGCGATAGCAAAGTTCCACTAATTAACCCGCTAATACTATGTGTTATACGGTACCCTACATTTATTAACACTGTTTCGCCTTTTGCTATTTAGTGACAAGTTAATATAACAAATATGTACTTCATTATAGTGTAAACTTATGATAGTAGATAAGATAAAAAGTGCAAGCAGCTTATCAACACTTATAAGGACATCTCTATGACTTGTCTCTTCGCAGGCGCAATATTATTAGGGAAGCCTATCAAGTGAAACCGCTTGTTAAAAACTAGTTTAGGAAATGTAGGCAATCTTAATCTATCTGCGACATTTGAAGCCTTTTAGCAGAAATTCTGATTATGAGGCGGAAAATTGCCTCCCCGTCCTTGAAGGAAAATGGCATTTACATTGCAAATGTCATGTTTTTGGTATAAACGTTATGATACGCTCTAAAAGCGGATGTCCAAGATCAATTCCCATCATATTAATACTTGTCTAATGACTTATTCTAAAACGTTAAAATTAATAATTATCTTTTATCAAATAATTATGATCAAAACTAAATGAAATCAAGTTACGGATTAGTTTATTTTTTTATTTCTTCCAAACAATTCCTTACTTCTAGGTGAATAAAAGCGTTCTATTGAATAATGGTACGATCATGAATCAACTATGACTAAACTAGCAGGAGGTTGATTGAAGGCGCAAGGCCGCTTGCAAAGTTAACCGTTTAATAGCCAAGGTAATTTTCGTACCGCGTACGTTAAATTTTGGCTCTCGTATGTTTTTTACGCTTTAAAGTCGCACAATAAGTATGGTAATTAGTTGTTGCATCATCATACTCGAAATAATCTTCGTTGTATCTACCAACACTCTTTCAGATAAGCAGATATTTAAAGGCACAACTAAAAAATCTTTTAACTAAACAGGTTATTTCTTTTTCATTATTATTGTTTATTATGTAGATTAAGTATTTTATAATTGACTTAGTTTGAAAATATTGATATGGCATTTATTAAATCATTTAAGTATACTATTTTGATTGTTTTGTAGTCGTAACTCGTAGGTATATGCGAGAGTTAGGTACCTAGATACTGAATAATGGTTTTCTCAGAATAGTTAAAGATATAAATTTAGAAACTCCCCCGTGTAAAATTAGATTGCATGGAGTCTGGCGTGTGGTTGTATTGAAATTAGCCATTAGTTCCGTAAACCGCACAAGCAACGGCGCGCCGCATCCCGTTTTCATAAAAAATCTAATTAACATTATTGTGTACGAGATAACGTGTAATAAACAATATGTCACTATCCTCACTTATCATCGTTAAATACAATCCGTTATTTATAATTAAACAATGTTTCATGATAACGCAGAGGTTATAATAATATCTACATTCTACCTATAAACTTCAGCGCAAACACCCACATCTGTATGAGTCAGAAGAACTGACTTATATCACAGTTACGGTCGACTAGTCTGCTATGTTGTTTTTCACACATAAATTTTAACACATCGCAAGTATCGCTGTGGCATTTTGTACACTAATTAACGGCGTAAAAATTGTGAAAAAACAGAAATTACAAAACATAATACCATTACGATAACGCAAGTCGAGAAATTGTAACTATGAGAGAATTTGTGTAAGCGGTAGCCGGGTTTGAGTAAGTAAATTATGTATAATATTTTGTAGCGGCGCGGTTGTTGCCGAGCGTGGCATTCCGTATAAAAACGTATAAAGCGTTTAATATTTACAATGTAGTTCATGATTTCATAGTCAGTTTCGAGAACGCTACTTGGAAGTCGGGATTTCCCGCCACGCAAAATAATCATTAGATGAAACGTTACGATGGAACATACGCGTATTTAGTAGTCAAATAAAAATATCTGAATGTCACGGTAGTTTTTGTGTAAATTATTGTTTTATATTTCTTATTGTGCTTTTGTTCTTGTTAAAGTTCTGATGCAAAAATACAAATATGTAAGTAATAGGTGAATTAAAATATTATTGAAACATAGATACTTAACACCGCTCGTAAAATCTACTGTTACGACTTTCCTAGAACTTTCTTAACTACTATAAGTTGTATAAACATTACATACCTTTCCATAGTTGGTCTTGAAAGTCTCAGCGATTTCCAAACGCTGGACGATGCCGCGGCGGCAGAGCACGTCGATGATGGCTTTCTCATCGGTGCCGAAGCCCTTCATAGCCTTGCGGAGAGTCTCCGCATCCGCAGCGGGGTCGAAGGGGTCCGCGGGGTACACCGTGGGGGTGCACTGCACATGTACAAATTATGTCAAGTATAGCCATGTTTACATACATAAACACACGCCTTTTACCCAGAACACCCACGTTTCGACATGTCTTCCGTCCCATGATGTGATAGGGAGCGAGCCTATCGCCATATCGGGAACAAAGTCTTGACTCCGGGCTGATAATGAATAGAAAAATCCAATATCACTTTCCCCGATCCGGAATTCGAACCCGAGACCTCGAGAGAGAGAGCGTTGTAATCGTACCGTAGTACAACTGCCCCAATGTATGGTTAATGTAAGCAGTAGTGGTTCTAGCATTATCAGCGCCCTGAGTGGAATAGCTGCGGTATGCCCTATCTTCAAATCCAGTGCGTAACAGTTAATCTATACCCATGACGCCCTTTATCATTGGCGTTTTAGGTGGTTGCCCAACCACGCCCTGCCCTTTTTTCTTAGAGGGAAAGGTCATTAAGCTGTCTTGATCCCTCCTGCATGCCTCGGGAGAAGGGGGGGAGGGGGAAAGGTCTCCAGTCTAACACCCCGGTGCGTGGGAAATCTGATGACGCGGCGCCCATGGTGGTGCCGGGCTTGGTCCCTAATACTAATTTACAGTATTACAGCCACCCTAACCACACCCTAATGCCAGAACCTAACGTAATTACTGCATTATTATTTATTTCATCAAAACTAATGAAATAAACATCTATTTGGTTGAATTTATTTAAGATCAATTTCTAGACTAACATTAATTAAAAACTCGTTTAAATATTTTAAGCTGATAATAACCTATCTTAAGTGGTAGTTTCCTTTTACTGATCGTAAAAGTAATGAAATACGAATAAATTAAGTATGTACTTCATACACAAAAAGCAACATA
The DNA here is from genome assembly GCA_949752805.1 of Deilephila elpenor. NCBI lineage: Eukaryota > Metazoa > Arthropoda > Insecta > Lepidoptera > Sphingidae > Deilephila > Deilephila elpenor. The sequence goes on from OX457116.1 coordinate 6,286,585, forward strand.
CAGTCGAATAGAGAACCTCCTCCTTTTTTTGAAGTCGGTTACAAACCCATTTCTCCACGAAAGTTTTCATGTCACTCGGTAAGTGGATTGGTTAGTCGCCTTACAAATATCATTCAATCTTATTTAGCGCAGTTACTGCACCATATACACTTGAGTGGAATAAATATAAATGATTTACATGGAAGAACGCGAGTTAGAATCTTAAAACGGGTTTTGGGCACATTGTCAGACGGTGATGCACCGATGTACCGCCAAACATAATATGTGACGTTAATATCTATAACATATCTTTACGATGTGTATTCTGCACACTCAAGTTTAACCTGCAATTTAACTGTTATCGTACAAAAGTAGGTAGTTTACTGTGCAGTCATATTATGGTTGTTGTCCGGCCGTCCGGTTAGAGTGATTAAACTTTGGTAATGGCTATTCAGGGCGTGATTTAACCTTGAGTCTGGAATCGGTTTTAACAACCTAAGATTTTTCTAAATTTTAAGCCTTATTCGCCCAGAATTGTAATAAAGTAACTTCACTGTGTAAAAAGAGCAATACGCTAAATTGCGAACCATTTTGTGTTCACATTAGTAACCTTGTGCCGAAAAGATGACATCATCTCGTGAGAAGCTATAGAATAAAATATACTTATGTAGGTGGTAAACTTACCTTATAGGGGTAGTACTGCTGTCCGCTCATGTTGATAGATTCCTGCAGTAAAGAAAACAATATAAAACACTACACCTAATCGTAGTTAAAAATAAAATCGCTATCAACGGAGACCGGCTTTTAGTAACAAACACTGGCGTGCCGGTAAACAGGATAATGTAGATATAATTGAAAACACAAATTATATTTGTTCAAAATTATATGTTTATTGTTGAATAGTAGTATAAAACGCTAATATTAATGGTATATGGAGAAAATACCTACTTTTGTTTTATAACGACACACCCAACCACACTAGCACGGAGCGAATTCCGAAATATACACGACTCGAATGAAACTCGCTGAGGTCGCTCGTAGTCGTGGCGTTTTTGTTCGCCCTCTCTCTCGCGCCAGGGATTGATAACATTAGGCACGATATGAGGATTTTATTCTCGGAGACATACGCAATCAGTGCAATGTAAATGTAATCGTAGTTGGACGGTTATCTTCCACGACATAGTACTTGATTGGGAGATATGAATTCGTATTTATCTACCACGCGTGGTGTTTATTTTGATAACATTATGCAATAGATATATCAAAAAGTTCAACGTTCGCTTTTCGGCTAATACGTTTTTACAAATTAGTGATTACTTTGATTTAAAAAGTTGGTTACAAAATGGTTAGGTAATGTTATACCCAATGACATTTTTCATCACAGTAGAGCTAGCATATTTCTTATGTACCTACAAATCATTCCAGGTAAAAAAAAACTGCAGATATTCAGGAACATGGGTATACCAAAAGTTTGTACCCCTGAATCTTGCAGGTTATTCGCCAACGATGATGTCATCGAACGCCGCCGGTCCCCGCGACCGCCCGGCGCGGCCGCGAATACAACTTATACAAGCGGTAGACACCTAGACGGATCACGGAACACTTCGATTTCTTCATCTTCATGGTCCACAGAATCACAATACACCAATAAGATTCATTACAGAATGCTATTGAAAGAAATGTAGGTAATTAATTTCATTTTCGATTAAGTATATCCTTTAGATAAAGCGTTTGGAAGATTTAAAAACATTAATAATATGCCTAGACAAGAATTAAATATTTATTGTAGCCCCAAGTTACCAAGTAGCAAAACAATTTCGGTATGTAACATGAGAATTTTGGATTGATAAAGAGTGGAAAAATCTGTATTTTCCTGACATAGATGATAGAACCAATTACTTCTTAACTAAGAAATAGACAAAACTATTTCCAATTGGTAATAAATGATGTAAGTATATCAATTTAATGACAACATTGTTTTTAATTTGTGTAGCTCGTATCAATATGCTCATTAAATAGGAGACTTAATCATGAATCATATTTAAAAATAAAGCATTGACTTAGAGATACGTCATAAGTATCTGTTCTTTAATGATGATTATTCTGATCATTTTTCGTCACTGATCTTATTCATGATTGTTAGATCATCGTGTTGAGGAAGTATGAGTCAGGAGTACGCGCACACTTATGACGCTATTGTAAATAAAGTCCGAGGTTGCAAGATCGTAAGATTAATTAATCACTATAGAAAATTACTGAGAAGAAGTTCTTGATCATGTTTACGCGTTTAAGTGTGTAAAAAGCACGTAAAAATCAGTTCGTGATGTGAAAATTAGAATAACATGAGATGGAATTTAAGAAAATTTAGGGTTACTAGTACATTGTCCGATACGTTCGTATAAGAATAGATTGTGTTTCCCTTTATTAAGTTAATGAAAATCAATACATAACAGAGTTCTCGCAGATTATACCGCGCCCAAAACTGTATCAACATTAGGGTGTGTTAGCAGATATATTGGCGCGGCCCACCCAGGCGGCCCTGGCCCTGTATTTTGCGTTTCCGACGTTAGTGTCACCAAAAAATAAAAATGTAGGAATATGTATAGTAAAATTTAACTCACAAATGAATAAGTTTGACCAAGGGATTGGTCAATGCGGTTGCCGAATTAGGTCGAAAAGCCATATTCAATGTGTATCTGCTAGTTTTTATGACTCGAGAATTAGTTGAGCCACCTACTAATCATCGCAGTAGGTATTAATTCCCTTGTAATCTTGAGGTAAAAGGACATACCAAAAATGCATTGTCTTCCCCGAAACGATCCCTATCTATTTTTTTATTTCCCATTATTTAATATCTGTTAAACAGGTGATCCTCAGTTGCTTAAATGTGGCTAGCAAAACAGAATTTCGTTTTTCCGACTCGATGTTTCCATGCGTATGATGCGGTCTAGTTGACATTAATACTCTATCCAATTCATGAAATATTTGTGAGTAATAAAAAGTGGAACACGGGACCTCGGGGATTTGTCGTACACCTTTTCATTTACCGAAGTAAACAGGTAAAAAGGTGTGGTTTCAGTTTCGTTTTATAAAAGGTAAACATGTCACTAATCAGTGTTTCATAGGAACAATGACGTCATTGAATGATCCACACATGAACATATAAATATCTTTTTAACTGTTCTTATCCAACTTCTACGATGTATTGGCGAGAGATTTAACCATGCTTGTGGAACTAAAATGTGGCTAGCGATCATCCACCATTTGTCATCTTTTAAAAGACAAATCGATCGTCAAAGTCTGGGGAATAGCCAATGGCTTATTTCTTGTTGTTTGATTGTAAATTTTTTATACAGAAAAGACAGTTAAAATATGTCGTAAAACCTACTAATATTTAGAGAACTTTACTTACTTTTTTGAACTAAAAGTGGAGACTTAAGTGACCAGTCGGAATATTTCGCAATCTTTCTCGGACGTTTGTGATGACGGTAGCGTAGTGGCCATAACATCTCAGTTAATATCGATCCAACGATATTCCCAATATTTAACATCGATCGAGTGCTAACCCGCTCTAGGACAGCGTGGTGGACTATATGGCCTAACCACTCTCAATCGATTCTCTCAATTGTAGAATAGGCCCGTGCCCAGCAGTGGGAGGTATATGGGCTGATACAATGCAAAAAAAATAATTTCGACCATCCTTTTTCTGTTACCTCATAATTAATTTGATGGTTTAATGCTTAGAACGGATTGACATCAAGTCCTTCAAGCCAGCTATGTCAATGTTGGTGGAACTTAGATTTGAAATTATTGTGTGGGTATGAGTGGTAGGTTTCTCCAAAATGTTTTCTTTTTCTTTTCAAGTTTGCGATATTTTTTAATACCAATATTCTGGTAACTTAGAATATTCGTTAATATTGATCTTTAGGTGCGAACCTCTAAATTTTGGTTTGTCCATCTCTTCCGTTACTAGTATAGCTTTCACTTGCACACCTTTAATACTATCTACGAAACATTTCAACGTACTTTTGTATACTGGCATGACAGTGACTACAATGCAGTGAATCTTGCTTAGCTAATTCAGCAGTGATTTATAAATTTATTCAAATTTTAAATTTCGGATCAAGAAAACTTGGTTAAAAATAATACAAAATTGAGTAACTGTAGATAATGTTCCAAATTTTCCACATCACAAATGCTATAAAGACGAGGATTGAAGAATTACAGCCCCCTAATTATGTGTTTGAATATTACCATTAAACCAGACGCCATATACATCACCATGGTAACATATCAATGAAATTAGTCAAAGCTTGTGTTACGTAGTGATAAGAGTTATCACCACTCACTAGTGTACAATTGGATAATATATGGATCGATATTTCCTCCACTCTAAATATAATAATTTAGGTACTGAACCCCATTTCACGTCAAGGTCGCCATGGAGAGGTCTACGTTGAACTGGGGTTGTAGAGTCTAGAGACAGAAAGGAAAAATACGTACGCAAAATACGTAATTTTAAAAAGCAAGTTTTAATTTTCATTAGTGTAATTTTTAAACTAATTGCTTCCCGTATAAAACATAGTCTACTATCATAAAACGTTTTGAATTATACTCAATTCTTACAAGAAATAAATCAGTTAAATAAATTAGTTTATAAATAGTTTCTAATAGGTTGGTTGGTTAGCGTGGTTTTTCCAAGTAAAATATAATTTAGGGAAATAACAGCGTGTATTTGGCGTTTGTATAAAACATGATTTATTATAGTAATACATTTAATTGGAAATACACGGATGGCAGGCCATCATTGTGACAGATACAATATATATAAATACAATATTATTATCTGCTGCACTAGTCTTCCAGGAAGAAATATTGTCCTGCCCGTTTTTGTTCCATGTCCTGAAACAAAAATAAATAGTGTTAACTTACAATTATACGAAAACATCCTTGCATTCGACAGCCTTCGTGGCGCAGTTGGTTAGACGCCGGCTGTGAAATGGGAAGCCACGGGTTCGATCCCCGCGCGGAGACAAAAATTTGTGCGATTCGAAGAGTCTTTCGTAGTTTGTAATACACGACACAAGAATTCAGAATTGCATCTTGTAGTGTCTAGTAGTGTAGGGTATATTAAATTGTTTAAACCCATGTTGATATGTAAATAAATTCACTAAACGAATTTAACTACCTAGTCCAGTACCCATATCATTTATATTTCTTCAATATATTATTTCCAGAAATGTTATAAGCTATATATGACCGAAGGTTTCTAGATAGTCCTAGCGGTTAATAAATTCACGATTATAATAAAGACATATACAAAAAAAAAATATTATCGATTTCCAAAACTGATGAATATCCTGTTTGCATAACATTTGAATAATGTTTGGTTTGCGGTTTTGATAAAAGTCAGTAATATAATTTACCTATTGTAGTTTCGGTTACATATTTACCGACATTCAAAGGCTAGAGGGGGAGGGAAGGTACTAATAATGGCAGAGTTCACGGATTATGTAAAAGGCATGTCTTTTTGGGCGCAACTTCTAATCGAAAATTGACAGGGAGAATCGACCCTGTGTCTATTTGCATATGCACCAAATACTAAAATGTTGAACAAATAAAATATACACGCTATATTACGTACATTCCTGCGGGGTCTGACTTCAAAACTTTGAACGCAGAAATAGTTTCTGCGTTGCTTGGCTATTGTCCTAATTGATTGTTTATCCATACAGATTTAATTATAAATACATAAATAAAATATTTGTAATATAGGTTAAATAATATGCCTATTAGAGCATTGACGTCATAACTGATAGGAAACGAGCATTGTTTTGTCATTTCATGCGTGCCGTGTTTATTAAAATTAAAAGAAATTTATGAAATAATATTAGACGAAGTCATTATAATTTAGTAGAGGATAGATTGTTCTGTTCTTATTATATTGGCGTACCGAAGAGCACTATATTGTAAGTGCAGTGCTACACTTACAATCTGGTGCTCTTCGGTAAGCTCTTCTGCAAGATAGGGTATCGACTGTTGAGACAATTGATGTATAAAAGCTTTTATATGAAATTAAATAAAATAAAATAGGTCGGATTTAAACCTTGTGTTGTTGGTCTTTATGTAAATGAATAATGTCCATATTTTATTTTGGTTTCAAAAATCATGGCATTATTTTTAACGTCGATATATTTACACACAGATTCCGCTTGCGCAAACACCAAGGGGCCCGGACCATTATTAAGGCCACACAAATATTTACTTGAACGTCAATCAACTGTCAATTTCGGTTAAAATTATGCAAATAACGTTACCAAGTAAAAGTACTGAATCTCGACGAGTCAATGAGAATTTCTAAGTTGTATTTGGCTCGTAATTACTTTAAATAATAATATAATGAATGAAACCCGCAGCCAGTTTTTGTAGCCCGCGTTTTTGTGCAATTTATTAATATTTGTTTCGAATCTGGGTGTTGTGTGGTTGAAGTTTATCATCGTTTCATAAGACGTACATATGTATTAATGGGGCCTTCCCTTTCTGTCTATTTCTCATATCCTATGGTTTTTTGGCAGAAATTCTCTTAGAGCGATAAGACAGCCATTTGTACTTTGTTGTTTTTAGATTTTCTCTATAATATACTGATATGTTTATTGTGTATAATAAATATTAAAATGACTATGCAGTAAATAAATAAATAATGGTGGTTACTTGTGGTCAGAATTGTTGCTTACTTCATATAGCTACCTCCATGGGATAGAGGAGTGAATTTGTGTTTAGGTATATATGAATGTGTATGTGTACTTTGACGGAGGAGCGCTTGTTGATCCAGGGCCAGAAGTTATTGGGTCTTTATCCATATTTGTTTGTATGTATGTATGTATGTATGTATGTATGTATGTATGTATGTATGTATGTATGTATGTATGTATGTATGTATGTATGTATATGTGTGTATGTATGCCTTAATGTACGTAAACATGTGTACCTTGACGGAGGCGTGCTTGTTGATCCTGGGTCGGAAGTTGTTGGGGTCCCGGCGGAAGGTGATGCCGAGCAGCTCGAGGAAGCGGTTCATGCCGTTGAGCAGCGACTGCGGCGCGTGCGCGGTGGCGTTCTCCGACGGCGTGCCTTCGAACACGATCACTCGGTCGGCCAGGTACGTCGCCATTATGAAGTCGTGCTCCACTACGAAACCCGTGCGCTTGGCGTGGAGGATGAACCTGGAGACACAGAAATTGTTCAAATAAACCACTATTATGCCATCTCTGTCTTCAGCCACAGAAAGGCCACCGTTGAAAATAACTGCATCTCGGATAGATGGTTTTTAATTCCAAGCGGCTGATATTCCCCGCATTGGCAGATATGCTACTGTCCTGCCTGATAGTAAGCACTCACTGTATGCTCCTGAATTTTGGCAATACTAGAGACCATATTGTAGTCTAATAAAAAATTGCAGCATTCACATGACAAAATATTGTAGAAAGTTTTTGTTTGAACATTTGTAATCTTATCTGTGCAGCTTGTGAAACAAAATATTTCATTATTACACTCTAATCACACACTCGCTTACTGATAAGTTGCATATGTGTATGTTACGGAAGCAAAAAGTAAATATTTTGTAGTTTCTATAATGGACTAATAAAAGAGGCAAAAAAAGTTATATAAACATACATTGAAGATTAATAACACTCAATTTGTTTTACTACAATGTTAACGAGTTTCCACTGCATGTGAAAAAATTGTCTTTTTACTTTTACTTTATTTGATCAATTTATGTCAATCCTCAATTATCCACATAGACCATCTCTGCATTGGACCCTAATTTGCTTAACTAGCTCAATGCAGATGTATTTGAATTTTATTATCCCAGTGACCAATTTAGTGCCAGAATTTCAGTCTGCTGTTTGCCAAAGCATAATGACTGCCAGCATAATCTTTTGATTATATCTTTATATTTTATATCTTTTGAATTGGAATTAATTACTTTACATTTTTTGAGACAGAGAAACATCCCATTGTCAAAACTATGTATTGCATTGACAAATGCTTTTCATTAAATCTAAAATACACATCCAATGCATTTTTTTTTTAAATTCACCTATTAAAACAATAAACGTAATGTTTAACAAAAAAAAAATAGATACCGTTTGATAACTTTAGCTGCGACTAGACGCTGCTCGGAGTCGAGGTAGGCGGAGGGCTCGTCGATGAGGTACACGTCGGCCGGCTTACCCAGGCACAGCACCAGCGCCACCCGCTGCAACTCACCACCGGACAAGTTCTGCACCTCCTGGTCCATTATCTCCTCAATCTTCATTGGCTTCATCACGTCTGTGATGAACTGGAAATTAAAAATCATTTGTTAATAATATTGCTCTATAAAACAATTCTGATTCAATAGTTAGTAAATGCGAATTGTTTCATTAAATGTTGAGTAGTAGGTAGAATCAGTATTAGCATCAAATACAGTCACTGTGGGGCTTGCAGCACATTGTATTACACAAGCCAAAATAAATAAGGTAACTTATATTCTTACTTTTAAGGGGTAGAAGTTAGGCACTGCACATACCATCAGATGCCATTTCACCAATTTGCCAATGTAAAATGCACTATTCTTGAAAATCACATTTACTTTGTCAAGCATAAAAAATTTAAAAATAGCCTACCTGTGGATGTACATATGCATCTCTGATTTTGTCGTGCAGCAGAGAGCGCACAAGGCCCTGTGACTTGGGCGATATCTTCTGTGGCTTATAACTAATATGCAACTGAGGCAGTTGACCGGAACCTGCAGACAAGCATTCAACCACAATTACAAAGTGTTCGCATCTAACTTATTTATAATACATAATATTAAAATTATAAATAGGTCATCTTTCAATAGCCTTGTGGTTTTTAAATGATTGTATTATGATCATAAACATTTTATAACCATAAACAATATTAAATCTGTCACTAAATACATAGCTCCAGCATTAACATACATTCATAAACTCACGCCTTTTTCCCAGAAGGGGTAGGCAGAGGTGCAACCACGTTTCGCCTTGTATTTTCCGACCTACTATGTGATAGGGGCGAGCCTATCGCTATATAGGGCACAAATTCCTGACTCTGGCCGGATCTATCTATTCTATCTATATATCTAATGAAGAGAAAAATCCAATATCACTTTGCCTGACCAATGATTCGAAACCACAACCCGAGTTTTGCATTCACACCATAGTAAAACTGTACCACTGAGGTGGCATTTGACTAAAATATGTAACTTAATAATCAATATCATTTTGATAATAACATATTTCTAATGTTTAAATTAATATAAATACCTTAATTATCGAGTTACCTACTTAAACTATTGAAACTGTAAATTTGTTACTTTACACCAATAACATTCAAAGTGGCAAATTCAATCTTTTATTATATTTATTTTATGCACTTTCAATTTTATTTGACTGAGAAACAATTGAATGTATAAAATTTGTGTATATTTTATTATAAAGAATTATAAATCTTTATATCTAGTGCAATTACTGCAAAAACAAAAAAAAAATATTTTTTGTTTCAAGAGGTTACATAGGGACCGTCAATATATTACATAAGTTTTGCAATATAATGGGAAGTAAGACTATTGAATATAAATCACATTCAATAGGATTAGAATAATATAGAGGAATAATATAGTTAGCATGTGATAAAAGAAAACACATTTAGTTAAAAAAAATACAATGTGCGAGTCGCAGTCTATGTTATTAATTCTTACATGTTTTAACTTTTGAAACTTTACTAAAATTTATTTATATCTCTCAGACATGTAAATATATTAACAAACTATTGTAAGTTTATGTGCCCAGTTGGTTTTTACTCCTTGCAATTTGTTCAGTTGGTTTACTTAACACACTATTTGGGAAAACCTTATAACCCCAGACTATACTTAATTACCTAACAGAAGAAATAATGAGTATGTTACACCTCTAAATCAAAATAATACTAATAGGCAATAAAATTACCATATTATATTACATAACACACCTGAATTTATGTTGTCTGAACAATATTTTCGTTTCATGAATAAAACGCAAAAATTTTACTAACTTGAACTCATTTTATTAACAAGAAATAATAAAAATATTGCAAGGAACATCAGTAACTGTTGTTAGTTTAAATATTTTTCAATGAGGAACATAAACCATGTTAAAAGTATCACTTTTCATTGAGTGAAAAACGAGGAAACCTAATTTATGTTAGTATTCAGTGTCCTAAATAATGATTGGCACGAAAAGTAGGTTACGAGTTATGACTGACTGACAAATACAACACTGATAATCTCGTAATTTATAAATTATATCTTCGAAATAAGAATATATCTTCTAAATACTGTACCAAAGTCATAAAATTACGACAAGCAGAACAATGCACAGTCGGTAATATTTACTAATGTAAAAACAAAAATATACTATTGTACCTTCCGACACCGCATTTGATTCGGCGTGATGTAAACATTTTTGGAACACAGGATGAAAGAACAAATCGAATAGTTCAGTTCTAGCCATCACAAACACTTAAATATACATTGAAAATCATAAGAGTATCAATTCTTTTAACGCTGGCATAACCTCACTATGATACACTTTTCTCACATTATAATCACTTTTTGTTACGAAGTTGTGGAATTTAATTTAACATTTAAAAGAAAAAATACGATTATCCGTGGATATTATTAGAAATATGTTTAAAATAGATTAAAATTCAGCTTTATTCAGCTTCTTCGACAACTTTCACTTAAGTGACAGTTTAGTTTAGGGGTTGCCATTTGTGTAAAAAAATTGTTCGGATACACATAAAAATAAGTGAACAGCCGATTATTTCCACGAAAATGTAATCGACTATTTGGAATATAAAGTATTCATTTTGAAGTAATTGCAAAGAAAGAAAAATATTCAAACGAAGTTTTTTTTTGGAGGACCCCATAAATACATTCTATTATTAGTATATTATTCAATTCCATCCATCCATCCATCCATCAGCCAAAGGACGTCCACTGCTGAACATAGGCCTCTCCCAATGATTTCCACAGTGACCTGTTGGAGGCAGCCTGCATCCAGCGACGTCCCGCCACCTTTACCAGGTCGTCTGACCATCTTGTGGGTGGACGTCCTACGCTGCGTTTTCCGCTACGTGGCCTCCATTCGAGAACTTTTTGGCCCCATCGGCCATCAGTTCTCCGCGCTATGTGCCCCGCCCATTGCCACTTCAACTTACTAATCCGCTGGGCTATGTCGGTTACTTTAGTTCTCCTACGGATCTCCTCATTTCTGATTCGATCTCGTAGGGAAACCCCGAGCATAGCCCTCTCCATAGCTCGTTGAGTGACTTTGAGCCGCCTAATAAGGCCCATAGAGAGAGGCCACGTCTCGGTGCCGTATGTCATCACTAGCAACACACAACTATCGAAGACTTTCGATTTGAGGCACTGAGGTATTTTGGACAAGAAGACGTCGCGTAGTTTCCCGAACGCTGCCCAACCGAGTTGGATTCGACGATTGACCTCTCTCTCGAAGTTGGACCTGCCTAACCGGACCACTTGTCCTAAATAGACATATTCGTCTACAACTTCAAGAGTCGAGCCCCCAACTCCAATGGGGGTGGGCACTACATGGACATTCGACATGATCTTCGTTTTGTCCATGTTCATTTTAAGACCCACCTGTTGGGAGACTCGATTGAGGTCTTCGAGCATAGTGCTAAGGTTCTCCAGCGATTCTGCCAAGACTACAATATCGTCGGCAAATCGAAGGTGAATGATATACTCGCCGTTGATGTTGATGCCGAATCCTTTCCACTGCAAGAGCTTGAAGGCGTTTTCCAGCGCGGCAGTGAACAGTTTCGGAGATATGACATCTCCCTGTCTCACGCCTCTCTGTAGTGGAATAGCCTTCGTGCTCTGATCTTGTACTCGGACCGACATGGTGGCGTTGTTGTATATACACTTCAACACTTCGATGTACCGATAGTCTATGTGGCATCGCTGGAGAGACTCTAGCACAGCCCAGGTCTCGATCGAATCAAAGGCTTTCTCATAGTCCACAAACGCTAAACAAAGCGGCAAGTTATATTCCTCGGTTTTTTGTATAACTTTCCGAAGCGTATGAATGTGGTCTATGGTACTAAAGCCTTTTCGGAAACCGGCTTGTTCGGGAGGCTGGAAGTCATCAAACCTGCGTTCGAGACGATTTGTGATGACCCTCGAAAACAGCTTATAGACATGACTCAGGAGCGAGATGGGCCTGTAGTTCTTCAGCAAAGTGTTATCACCTTTTTTGAAGAACAGTACCACCACGCTCCTGCTCCATGCCTCTGGCGTTGATCCCTCGAGGAGAACGGAATTGAAGAGCCTCTGAAGGACTTTCAGTATCGGCGCTCCGCCCGCTTTCAGAAGCTCTGAAGTGATTCCGTCCTCACCCGGCGCCTTGTTGTTCTTAAGCTGCTTCAGGGCCATCTCAATCTCACACAGGCTGATGTCCGGGATATCATCGCTAAAGTGTCGGATCAACTCGGCTCTCGGGTCTTCGGCCGAGCTAACAGTAGATTCGGCAACCGAGGTGTAAAGCTGTCCGTAGAACCTCTCGATCTCCCTTAAAACCTCTGCCCTCGTCGACACTACGCGGCCGCCGTCCGTCTTCAGCCTACACAACTGGCTTTGCCCAATAGACAAGTCTCTTGCAAACACTTTGGAGCCTCCATTCCGCTCAATTGTCTCTTTAATGCTCACAGTATTGTGAGCACGGACATCGTGTCGCAAGGACTTCCAGATCCGTCTATTGAGCTGCCTATATGCTTTGGCGTCATCGGAAGACTGCAGCGCCATAGATCGACGTTCGGCCATGAGGTCAAGAGTGTGGATCGAGAGTTTTTGTGGTCTATCTCTACGGCGAGGTCTAAAATACTTAGATCCCACCGTATGGACAGCTTCTACCAAACCACTGTTTAGCTCGTCCACTGCAAAGTTTTCTTTGAGACAATCAAAGCGATTTGCCAGCTCAAGTTGAAAGCTCTCGGGGTTTTGGATATGGGCACGAGTAGGTCGGAGCGTAGACTTCATCAAGCGACGCCTTTCTAATTGGACATTGATATTCAATGAGCCCCTTACCATTCGGTGATCACTGCCGGTTTTCACCCTGTTGATCACAGAGACATCACTGAACATCTGTCTATTCGTCGTCAAGATGAAATCTATCTCGTTTCTCGTAGAACCGTCAGGACTCAGCTCCATTTCCTGTGAGGCGGCTTCTGGAAAAAAGAGTTCATCGCAAAGAGTCCCTCTTTCTCCAGAAAGTCGGCCAGCCTCTGACCCCTGGGGTTCCGTTGCCCATGTCCAAATTGCCCCACTTTCAACTCCGCATCGCTTCTCATGCCCAACTTTGCGTTGAAGTCTCCCATAACAACATTGAAGTAGGTTTTGGAAGTATGTATGGCCCGACTAATGTCCTCATACATCTCCTCTACTTCTTCATCTGGGTGTGTCGAGGTCGGCGCGTATACCTGTATGACCTTCAACGAATATCTTTTTGATATTCTGAGTATAAGGTACACTACCCTGCTCGACACACTTTCGATGGATACGATGTTGTTGATGATAGACCTGTGGACGAGAAATCCGACACCTCCTCGGGACTGTTGGTCGTCCCCCCGGTAGAAGAGCAGGTTACCGGACTTCAGGGTTATCGTATCCTCCCCGATTCTACGGACTTCCGATAACCCCAAAATGTCCCAGTGTAACCCACTCAATTCTTCTTCCAGTTCGACAATCTTCTCGTCTGTCCTCAACGTGCGTATGTTGTGTGTTACCAGGGCCAGTCGTTATTATTCAATTAGTCGTTTATAATTTTACAAAAAAAAAAGTGTCAACTTACCCTCATCAGGCTCCAGATTACCAGCTAACATTCTGATGAATGTTGTTTTACCAGTACCATTCTCTCCAAGTAACACTAAAATCTCCGAGTCAGAGAACTCTCCAGCCATTACTTGCAGGCTGAAGTCACCCATCAATTTGGACATCTCAGGATATTCATAGTGGTTCATTCTTTTTATCTGTTTTGCAAGTCAGGAAAAATAACATAAATAACTAAATAATAAAAATTTACCATTCTATGGATTTAATTTCAAAAAGAAACATACCTCTTCTTCAGTGGCAGACTCTGCAACCTTGAACACTAGAGATTCAGTTCGGAATCTCATATTTTCAGTGGGAACAAACCCATCAAGGAATATATTTATACCTAAAATATATAAATTTGTTAATATTTTCATAAACTCATCTGATTTTATCGACACCCTGTTCACAAAAAATGAATTTAATGGATATTTAATGTTACTAGAAGACCAATTAATATTTATTTCTGAAAAGTTACATTATACATATGTAGTAATGTTATGAAAGTAATACTGTACCTTCCCTAACGGAGAAAGGCATAGTCACAACACCATAAGCACCAGGAACTCCATACAGACAACAAATGAAGTCGGACAGATAGTCCAACACTGACAAGTCATGCTCTACTACAATAATGAACCTGTATCACAAAACATATATTGGTTAATATACACATAATATTATATATCCCTAAAGGGGTAGTGCCACTAGTTTCACCCATAGATCACAGATTTCATTTCTATCCTAGATGTTTTAAAGAATGAGACTAGGCATCACCGGATCATACTCTAGTCAACATTTGGGATTTGAACCCAGGATGTCTTGGTTCTTGCATGTTAACCCTAGACTAATGAGGATTCACAATGGTTAGCACATAAGAAATATTGCAATATGCAATGTTTGATATAGCTAAGAGGGTGTCTATGCATGAATTATGGTATTTTATACAGTAGTCTGTGTGATTTACAAATGGTATAACTCTTGTATACCAAATAACATTCAGTTTAGACCTAGAAATTAATTCTTGTGTGATTAATGTTGTAAACAAATTGAATGCTTCTTCATAAGATTTGTAAAAGATGTGTAACAAGTCTAATATTAAATACATATCAAACTCATACTTGTCATATAAAAACATTATTGACGCACTTTATAATTAAACTTATTACATTTTTAACACAGTTTTCTATAAAAAAATCAGTATATTTAAAAGGACGTCGCTAAAATAGTGACACGGTGAGAGTCCATTTTTACGCAAATCAGGCATTAAAATATAAAAACTATCAAGAAGAAAGTGTCTGCACACTGCTAAGATGCAAGACATATTATGTAAATTAGTATATACAATAAATGTAGCTTTAAACAGGTGTTTAATGCCAAACTCGACGTAAAATTTTCTCTTATGTAAAGTTGCCTATTTATATTTCCGCGATGTTACAGCTTAAGCGAGGAATTACGTATTGTATTTAATTGTATTATTTTATCCACAATACTCACTTGTCAGGGTGAATGAGTGATCTAATTGTGCGGGCAGCATTGAGACGCTGCTTGACGTCCAGGTACGAGGACGGCTCATCGAACATGAATATATCCCCATTCTGGATGCATACCATGGCACAAGCGAAACGCTGCAATTCCCCTCCAGATAGCGCGGCGATTTCACGATCGCGGATATGAGAAAGATCTGTGGATAATTGTACAATTAATAAATAATTTCTCATTAATTATTAAAGGCATTATATGTCGACAACTGGGCTTATGATAATGGAAATGTCGCATTTCAACATGTTAATATTACTGCCTAAAAAAAGTGACATTACTTACGCCATAAAGATTTGTTGTAAACTTTTAAAATGTAGGAAGAGTATAGAGCAGTGGATATGAATGGGTTCTCTGGCAATCTCACTTACCAAACAGAATGCAACATCAAAACTGTTACTTCACGTCGGTTTTCTGTAATACAGTAGTACCACCTCAGTGAGCTGGCCCACTTCTATTGTATTCTACATTCTAAACTAGCTACAATGAAGTTTTCGCACTTACATAGTGTTTGCATTCACTTATACTATAAACAATTTACTTATTATTGACTTAATTATAAAAAATAGAATTTTCAAAAAGGCATATTATTCCTTGCATTATATTAATAATAACTCACTTGATGAATGGCCCAATGATATAATATGATAGAGGATGGCAGTACATTATATTCTTTGGCTAAAAAGGCAGATGGTTATGGTTGTCTTCTTGGACATAAAATATAATAGAAATGATATACTAACCAAGCATTCTACATATCTCAGTCTGGTTTTTCCTTTCATCCTTTTTATCAAGCAGCTGCCCTACGGTTCCTTTTACAGCCTTAGGAATTTGGTCCACATATTGAGGCTTGATAAGTGCCTTTAAATCATCTTCTAAGATTTTAGTGAAGTAGTTCTGCAGCTCAGAGCCACGGAAATGGGACAGAATCTCTTGCCAGTCTGGGGGATCCTGCACAACAAAATAAAATATTATTTACTCTTGGCATATTTATAAAGAAAGAAAGAGCAAAATTCTAATGTGAGAATTTGCCTTTCCATAACCTAGTATACAAATATTAATATGACTGCTATAAAACATATTTTCTTGAAGTAATTATGATCATATTACTCATTACATAAACTATGATAATATTTTTTTAAAATTGTTGAAGTAACTTACGGCAAAACGACCCAAGTTGGGTTTTTGTTTTCCGGCAAGAATCTTCAGTGCAGTAGACTTGCCAATACCGTTCTGTCCCACGAGACCGAGCACTTCACCTGGACGCGGGATCGGTAAACGATGGAGCTTGAAAGAATTCTTGGAGTAGCGATGGGTAGTATGCTTCTCCAAGTTAGATGGGATGTTGATGATGGTAATAGCATCAAATGGACATTTCTGTGGAAGAATATAACAGAGTTCATATTTATATTTTATTTTTAATATGGGACATACACATACTTCTAATGAAACTCTAAAATAGGAAATTGTAATGATTTTTATTTCATTTTAAATTGTTTACCATATCTAGTTTCTTCAATTTATATTGAGAATCAGTAACATAGTATAGCTAAATGTATACTTATAAAAAATGTGTATAAACCAAACATAATTTATCCATAATGAAATACCACACAATTCATTATGTAATGTGCATACATAGAAAAAAATGCCTTATAACAAATATGGTTTTACTTTTGTAATAATGAAAATTCAAATTTAAATAGTCTGAATTATGGTCATCTTTTATTTGAAAACAACTGGAGATAATTTCAATTAAAGTATAAATGATAAAATAAACTTGTGTTGATAAAGTCTGAAGGTTTTCCCCTCACTGCTACTTTTTTTAAACTAGCAATGTGGGAAATTAATGAATAATATATAATGCCAAGTCATCTTTTTTGTTTATGTTGAGGGGGCAATTATATAGGATAATAATTTCATGCATGTTTTTTTTTGTAAATATGTAAAATTTATGGGTAAACATTGACTGACATTTGTATGGTGTTTTAGTATATTTTTTCATAAGTAACACAGTCGTCACGGTATTAATTCAAAAATGTTCTTACCTTGACACAAATACCACATCCAATGCACAGCTCCTCGGAGATGGTGGCGATCTTGTCGTTGGGCGTGACTTCGATGCACAGCTTGCCCATACGCACCACAGGGCAACTCTTCTTGCACTCCTGCCTGCATCTCTTGGGCTTACACCGGTCCGCGTTCACAATAGCAATACGGGTGAGTTTGTCGGTCTCTTCATTATCTCGTCGTCGAGACATAACTGTTAACGAACACTCAATTGACTACCAGTGGAACATTAATTAAAAACACTTTCTTGTAGTATGTGGCAATGGGAAAGATGATCATAACCTCAACAGTTTATCATATGTTACTAAATTAAAAACAAAAGCCGGGGTAAAAACAACTTTTGTCATTTGCTGGGGCTTCAAAATTATGCATAATTTATGTGAAATAGTATTAATTACCTGATAAAAGAGCGAACGTTGGCGTTACTTTGCCTACGTTCGCGTGTCCCTTTACCTCGTAATGTCAAAAGGACAAATCAACATGAATGTAGCTGCGAGGTACAGCTCCAATTCGTTCAGAAACATAATCAATGACAATTCTTTTTGATCCTGAAATACGTAATTTTTATTATAAATGCCTGAACACAAAAGATTCCTCTCTTTAATTAATTTTTTTTATTTAACATATTTGAAAATATTATCTTTACACTCCGTAGTTTTATGATTTTCGCACGAAAAGAAGCCTTCGCTAAGTCCCCATTTCTCAGTACCACTACATGACCCTTAGTGGAATCGCTTATCGTTAACCTAACCTTATTATTTACTGGACCCGACAAGAAAAAAATAGGTAAATATAACTCTTTTTTTTCAGACCACGTGACGTATTGTTATTGTTTTGGAAAACAAGCAATTGCAATCGTTGCTATTTCGTGTTTTGTGGACATTTTTTCTTTTTTTTACCAAGTGTATTAAAATTGTAATGGCATACGTATTAAATGTTAAGGCGTCATGACTTCATTAAATTTTTTGTGTAGAATATCCTAACTAACTTGTTTTGTTCAATGTTACAACTGTGTAACGTAAATATCAAATACAACAGAAGAATTAGTCTACCCCAGTTTTATGTCTGCGCCATTTCAAGGACCTTAATTGAAAGATTATTGATTTAAATACCTACTGCGATGTGGATTTACGCTTAGTGTCCAGTGTCCCCGGTTCTATGTGAATTGAGTATACCTAGTTTGCATTTATTATGGATTTCCATAGTCGGTGTAATAGCTTATTTCACACGGCTACCCACATTAGTTAAAAACAATATAAGTGCTGACTACAATTCATTGTCCGTTATTATTTAAATTTTTTAATACCTACTTATGCATTACGTATATGTAAAATAAAAAACTACATTACAATTATTTGTGTTTTGTTTTTGTTGAATTTTGGGCAATTTGAAAACAAACGTAGGCTATATAAAAACAGTCAAATTGTGTTTCATTGTTTATCTCTTCTTTGGCCATTTAAAATTTAAATAGTTTAAAGAGTTGTATTTAGTGACATAGGTTACTTTTAGGTAGTTTACTACATTTATGACCTACTTCAAAAGAGGAGGTAATCAATTCGAATGTTTTTTTTTTCGTATGTTTTGTAGTCTGATAACAGTCCCGTTAATTTCAAAATGATTGTACAAAGCGTGGTATAATTTAAACCGCGATAGAGCACCCCAGGGCAAAGATACCTAGTCTTTATTGTATGACTCGAAACTATTTATCGCTTTGTTTTCCCGGACCGATTATAGGTATTGCAATTACCTTTTGCCCATTAGGTACCTAGGTTGGTTGATATAAATTACCTATCTACATATTTTCAGTTTTTTTATTGGTAATATTTTTGTAAAAACTTAACGCTGCTCCCTTGAGAATGAAGTCTAGGCGCGGTTACTATTAGCGCTGTAAAATTTAAGATTTACTCTATTCCGATTTCTATTGAACAAATAAGGTATTAATGGTAAAACATTCTAAAACAGATTCTTCATTTGATTAAACAATATTCGATTTTGAAGTCGTTGTTTCCTCTCACCACAATCTAATATTAAATTACCCCAGCTGCTACTTGTAGGAAGGTACTTACTTATTGCTACTTGCAAGTTTTACAAGTACGCGTTGCTACTTGTACTGCTTGTAGGAATACCAAAACGGATTATCACAATTGTCACATCTTTCTAATAACTCACCGTTTAAAGGCTTAATTTTTTTTGGAATAGGAAATGATCTTTATGCATTTCTTCAATATAATGCAAGGTAAAGTGTAAAATTGGTCAAGGTAACCCAAGCAATTGGGTAATTTTCTTGCTTCAATTAATGTACTCGTATGTACATTCGATTTAGATCAGCTCAATGTATTCTGTAGTTCGGTGAGAGACAGATCATCTTCGCCAATCGTTTTACAAAACCGGATAAATAACTTACCCAATAAAATGTATCCAGTGAGGAATATTTCTCTTTAAAAATTATGTATCGCGAATGATGAAGGAAGTCTTATTAATTAATATAAAATAATATTTCCTTTTTCAGAAAATGTTGGAGGTTTGTGTGGATAGTTTGGAGTCAGCGATCAACGCTATACACGGCTCAGCCAATGAGTTGGAGGTGTGCAGTTCTCTCACAGAAGGAGGATTGACGCCGACTTTTGGGCTAATGAAGCAAATTTTGCAAATGGTTAACGTTTATTCAAGAATGTAATTTAATTTTCGTCGACTCTCTTTTACATCATTATTATTTTTCAGACAAAGAATCTTTCACTGGGTATACCTATTCACAAAACCTGCACTAATATGTGCTGTGGCAAACCGATTCAGGTATGATATATACACGAGTTAATACATAATGCGTGTGTTTTGTTAAAATTAGACAATGTATATTATGATACTATTCTTGAATAGTTTACTTCACTGTTTCATTAATTTATAGGTACCAAAGGTGAATGTGATGATAAGATGTCGCAGCGGATCCGATTTCTGTTACTCAGAAACAGAAATGGAAACAATGTTGACAGACCTCGAAACAATTAAGTTAATGGGCGTGGACAGATTTGTTTTTGGGGCTCTAACTGATCAACAGGAAGTGGACGAGGTCAACTGCAAGCGCATTATTGCCAAAGCTCACCCAATACCAGTTACATTTCACAGAGCGTTCGATGTCTGCAAAGATCCAATTGCCGCGATTGATAAGATAATATCGATTGGTTTTAGTCGGCTGTTAACTAGTGGCCAAAGACCTTGTGCGCCTGATTACGCAGCTATGAAACTGATAAAAACACTTTTAGATTCCTACGGCAAAGCTATTGACATAATGCCAGGCGCTGGTGTGAATGCGGACAACGCAAAATCGTTCATGGATATGGGCTGCAAGATAATACACAGTTCATGTAAAAAAGTAAAAAATACGCCTCGCATCGAAAACAATTTATGCCTGGGCCCAAACGATAGTGAATGCGTTTATGTCACTGATGAGAATATTGTAAAGAAGACGAAGCAAGCAATATCTTGCGAGAAGAAAGACAATTATCTTTTGAGAATGTTGCTGAAATAAGGTATTTTCCATTGAACCTAATAGAAAAACAATTATTTTTGAATCTCACCTTATACCACTTTTCAAAGAGCTTTCGTAGCATGCAATGTAATCTTTGTAACCAATACGATGTTTAGTCGGCTGTTAAGCAGTAGCCAAAGACCCGCCTCTGATTGTGAAGCAATGAAGTAATTCTATTACCTTCACTAGAAAATATGATAGTTATCCACTTTGATGTTACAGAAAGATATATTTTAATTAAATGTGTATTATTCATTATTCGAGCGTTGTTTCTATTAATATGCCTAAAACTGATGTCCTATCTTTTATTCTACCGATTTCTGAGGAGTAAGTTTATTTCATAACAGAAGATTTGATTGTAAAATGATTACATCTGGATTTCCATATTATATACATATATGAATTTTAAATTAAAAATTAATAAAAATAATTATTGAGATCAAATTTTACAATTAACCATACAAGCTTTTTCTTCAATATTATAAATAAAGTCAAGTGAATACATTTTGAATGAATACGAGTGATGAAGTGTTTATTTACTGCACTGTACTGTGTCAGCCTACATACGTCTCGCTGCAGGGCACGGGCCTCCTCTACAATCGAGAGCGGTTAAGTCATATTATAGCACCATGCTCTCCTAGTGGTTGGACTTTTACATACCATAGATTTTTTTACAAACCGATATGGATTATGGTATGCCGGTTTCCTCACGATGTTTTCCTTTCTATGAAGCATTTATTAAACCACATTATAAAAGGTTACTGCTCGTTCTTTACTAAGAGATGGTGAGACACAATGATCACATTCTGCGGCTATTTTGATAAGTTGAAAGAGAGAAACGCCATCTTGCGCCTTATGTACAACGTGTAGTTCGAGTGCGTCAGGCCAAAATGTATCAAGGACATTAGGGCAAAGGATGTATTCTGATATTGGTAGTTATCCTTTAGTCGTTTGTTAGCGACCCTGAGCAAGGCAGCAGCACGTGAAGTCATCTACTGGATGGCACGTTTTAATATTTTGAAGGCAAATGTGTTGAGTTTTGGAAATCCTAGACTCGTGCGGTCACCGGTCATCGAGTTCGTGCCACAAAAAATAATTTGCGTTTTTATCTACTTACCTAAGTTTAAAAATCCTGCCGAGTTGAGGTTCTTGATTTTCGGCAGAGACAATGTTTCAATATTGTTAGACTTGGTCCTTAAAGTGTTAGCCGCTATAAGGTCGACGACCTGAACACATTTTTTAACGCGCCTTAAAGGCGGGGAGATAATCATAAACGCCTTACCCCTTGAAAAAAAACCTATTATGTTTTTAAATACAGATTTTATCACTCTTATTGCGGCTGTGACAAACCGGCCATAAAGGAAGAGGTACGTGCAGTGTCGTCCAGTTGTGTCCAGCAACCATTGCATTAACATGACATTATAAATAATAATGCAGCTTAGTCACACTCAGGTTCTCTTTTCTCTCTCTCGAGTTACTTCAGTTTGATGGTGTTAGTAGGTAATGAATCGCAGGCGAGCTGTCTAGACAGTTCGTTGCAGGCTCGAAACCCAGCCACATCTCCTTATTTTTGGAAGCAGGTGTGTATTGAAAACAAATTACTACTTTACAAACGAAGGAACTCATCGCAACTAGGTACATCTACATACAGATAGAGATAGATAAAGATACCTTTATATGAATTTCTACGATATGTGTAATGTGTATTCTGCCAATCCGCAACGGGTTAGGGTGGTGAGCTATGGGCTAAGTCGCCTCTATCGAACCCCTGATTGTACAAGAATTTCGCACTCGGCAGTGGCCATATGCATAACATACATAAACTCACGCCTTTATCTCCGAAGGGGTAGGCAGAGGCGCCACCAGGACACCCACATTTCGCCTTGTATGTTCCGTCCCATGATGTGATAGGGGGCGAGCCTATCGCCATATCGGGCACAAATTCCTGACTCCGGGCTGATAATGAATAGAAAAATCCAATATCACTTTGCCCGACCCGGGACTCGAACCCGAGACCTCAGCTTTGTAACCGTACCGTAATACAACTACGCCACCGAGGCAGTCCTACGCCACCGAGGCAGTGGCCATATGAGCTGTGAAATTTACCTATTTATTAATAAATTACAATTAAAATGAGACCATGAGTACATAAACTTTAAAACGGGACGGTGGTTGTAATAAAACAACACATTTCAGCGTACGTACTCCAGCTGCGTAGCATAAAAAATTGCAGGCTATTTCCTAGTAACATCAATAAATATTGCGGCCCATTTATAATGTGCCGCGTACACCCCGGAAAAATGTCGCCCTGGCTGCGGTTTAATGACGCTATTAGTGGAATCAGGGAAACAATATCGGTGACGTGCAGCTCGAATAACTTATGTCACCAAAACGTAGATTTAATTAATTGAAGCATTGGAGATTGTGGAATAAATTACTCAAGTATTTTATATTTAAATACATACATAAACTCACGCCTTTTCCCTAGAAGTGGTAGACAGAGGTGCTACCAGGATACTCACATTTCGCCTTGTATGTTCCGTCCCACGAAGTGATAGGGGGCGAGGTTATCGCCATATAATACTTGCTTGGTATAGAGAACGCACTGACACCTGGTCGTAAATGTAGTGCACCATGGTCATTAGGGGAAGCTCATGTTCTGCAAAGGAATTTCTGTGACTGAATACCCTGAAGATGATAACGTAGTGGATGATGATCACAACAGGATATACATTTTTATTTATTATTATTTTATTTTTATTTAACTGATGGTAAGCGACCACCGTTGCTGATAATTATCGTCAATACATAAGGACCTTGGTTGAGTTGCTGACCTTTGTAATAAAAGGCAATGTGGATGAAGATAAGGTTGTGGGGAAATAAGGATTGATGAGATGCCGGTAGACTCACTTGCCAAAGCTGCTGATTCACTTTCATTTCCTGTGTGACAGTGGCGTGACTCGGATGACGTCATATCATTCACAGTACCCACAACAGTACCTATGTATATTCGAAACTTAAAACAGCAATGCTTTATCAATTTCTTATACACAAAGACGCCCCTACACTGTTATTTCTTTACAGTTACCTACTGTTGTGACGTCACAGTAATATCAATCACGTATTACGTCGGGAGTACTATAATAATTATAAGCAAAACTTTTTAATTTCACTAAAATATATTTTTAGTACACACACATCGAAAGAAAGGATTTGTAAATATATGCGACATTTGTCCTGAAATTAATTCGAAGCCGCGGCTTATTGTTTATTAGCTGGCGTCTTAACCAACGGCGCTACGATAATAGACACATTTCTAAACAATTTTTAACTCTTAAAAAAATAAATTTAAACGATGATGCATCGATTACGTCCACTATCCTTTATCTTCTACTATAGTATTATTGTAAATACATTTATGGACTCGCAGCACAGATAATAACTTGTGAGAAAAATAAGCGTTCATTTGTATAAAGCTCCTCGGGGCTCAAGTTACTGGTGTATATTTGCATTATTGATTCGCAAAATCCAATCTCATATTGATGATGCATATTTATGCTCAAAGTAATATCGATGCATTTATAAAATGTTATGTAAAACGTGGGTAACGAAAATAAATGAAAATGCTAAGTTATTATGTTTTAATAAAGTATGACTAAAAACATATTTTTAGTTACCTATATACCAGTGGCGTGCCTAGGGTTTTGGAGTAGGGCAAGCCCAATATTATTTTAGTTTTACGGCGCGGCGGCAGACCTACCACACAATCTATACAATATTAGGATTAGGTAAGACAAATATAGATAGCTTGTGGTCATGCAACCGTAACTTTTTAATGCACTAACTACTGAGCACTTTTAATACTCGGCATTACACTAGCACAACGATAGCTACTATGCTCCCGTGTTTGAATGCGCAGTTAAGCAATATTGCGGACAGAAATTGTTTTAAATACAATAAGGTTAAGTTTTTACAAGTAATAGCATGCCTTTTGAAAGGACCACAAACTCATTGAAATCATAAGAATTAATCCAAACATTCTAATACACAAGTGTCCCTTGAAAAGCATTTATGTAACACGACTGTTTAATAACCTATATGAATGGAAGCATTTCGAAATCGAATTACGTAGTTTAGTAAACTGAACCGATAAAATGCCTCTTGTGATTTACCACGAATTTAAGAAATGCCCAAACTCGGCGTAGTTTTCGCGCCAGTTTCAATATAATTGAATTAAATTACCTTTATAACGGCAATGAACACTTTCACCATCACACTAAAACCATCACAAGAAACAATACAAATCATTTTCGTCTCAAAAAGTTTAAATAACATTAAAAAAAGTAATAATTAACCTACAATTTTACAATGTCAAAATACTTATGAAGTTAGTAGTAATTCGTACAGTATTGGTAATAAACGAAAAAATAAACATTACAACATGCAATTATAATTTATGAAATAAATACAAAAACTTCATTATTTGTATTAAAAAAATGATTAAGTAATTTTAAAAAAGAACGAACATATTAATAACAATAAATATAATTTAGTTAACAAATAATGTTATTACATGACGACCTTCAAACGTACGATGTTCAGTCAAAACAATTCTGTGGTCAAAAGCTGGGCTTTTGGTTTAGTACTTTATTGCTATAAATAGATATCTGTAGCTATACATTCGTAGTGCCAGAGTGTAGCATTTCACCCGTCAGTGTGAAAGAGATAGCATGCGCTGCCAAAAGCCTTGTAAAAGCACACGAGAGAGAAAAAGGCAGATATATGTTTTGCTCGTACCGTCTTTTAAAAAATGCGTGGAGCTACGTTCAACGTGAGAGGTAAAATTATTGAATGAATTTATTTAATGCGTTGCGCAGCGCGGGCGGCGCGTCGCCGTCGCAGGCGCTTCATTGAAGAGCGCCATGCCGCGACGGAACGCGGTAAATTCAAAAATGGTAGATGTTTCGTAACTACTGTTTTGTATTGAATGTAATGGTTTCGTTCAGAATTTATTATAAACGTATTACGTAGGGCAAGCCGGGCTTTTGGGCTTGTATGGAAGTACCGCCACTACTATATACTTTATTATCGGCAAAATGAGCGTACAACGATTTAATAGCAACGTAATCATTTAAAACATTTAATTTTCATCTGTTTTTTAAATATTATACTACCCAAATTACAGTTAGTATCGTGCTTGTTCTCCCTTGTAGTAGGATGTGTTGCCTGCATTTTACACTTCATTATGATTTTAACTAGGTATTAACCTTGTTATTATATTATATATGGCCATCTAATATACTATTTAATTATATTGATATTGAGTAGGTTTCGATTTTAGTAATAGCGCAATATCATTTGTATAGAAATTACTGTTAATTTTTGCTGAAAGAACTTTATCAACGACATAAATGGACTGAAACTTTTTACATGTCCTTACACAAAGGCAGGACCACAAAAACGTCAAAAAATAAACAGGGAATTTGTCATACGCCGTAAGTGATTGATGAGGAATTGTGAAATTTTCCAAAATGGATCCTTTACGAACCGCAGCTCCGGCAGAGGCCGCCCAACATGGGTCGCGAAAACTCGCCACAATCTGTATACCCACCATCAATCATGACATGTTTAAAAATAACCTTCTGGTACAGAAGCCTCGTTTTCCCCGGGAAATGTCTTTTGACGTTTAACATAATACATATTTGTATTCTTTCGTGACGAGGAAAACAGGTTAATGTGCTGCTACATTTCAGGTTTAAAGCGGCTCGTTCAATTGAAACACGTTGGTAAATGAAAGATTTTATTTCAGTGGAATAAAGTGTAGGTACTTACATTTATCTAATTACATTTATCTACTTTAACACTTAAGGTACAAAATAAGGCTATACCGTGAAATGTGACAATGCTTAATTTAAGGCAGTTCTTGCTTACCGTGTCGTGCGTTACCACTATTATTTACAACGACTTAATCTATAAAGTATAGATAATAGATTTTGGTCAAATTGCACAGAATTCTTACAAGTTAGTTTAAAGCGTTTCATTTATAAGTACAAGCGAATTCCAATCGACTCTAAATTAGGTTTAAATCATTGGGTAAGGCAATCGAAATGGATTAATTATAACTACGTGTATAGAATAGGGAATAAATGTATATGGGTACAGTGTTGTACTGGCAATTTGCTTTATTGATTTTGGACAGTAACACAAACAGGTATTATTAATGTAAAGGCATATCATTTTCATTAGTAAGTTGATCTATCACTACTACTATTACAGGTCGCACACTAAAACTAAAGGTATGAAATGCATTTAGACACATCGGTATTTCATAGTTTATTTCACATAATGTACTCTTAAATCTACATACAAATTATTATATAACAAAGGCACAACAAAAAACAGTGTACAATTTCGTCCTCAGAGCTCGACGTCTCAAAAATATTTGCAGTTCAAATTCGCCGTAGAAAAGGTGAGTGCCAGGAAATAGAATACAGGAGTACATTTCTAGCTACTTCGATACTGGCGTTTGAAAGACACCGTCTAAGGCCGTCGTATTTCAGAAAATATTTATATTCTACGTGCTCCGTTGTCCGACGTTCAGTGCCTGTAGTAACTACTGCGCCACATAACACAAGTCAATTGTAATTGACGCACGAGGACATTATAAACGAAGCCAGCAACATAACTCCCCTAAGAGCTGTACGCAGTACGGTTAAAATAATGTTGGTATAGTTAATCTCACACAATAACGGAATGTCTGTTTGTTTTCTTGTCCGGTGCGTAGGGTTCTAGTTTCGCTGGTTCCGTGTTTAGAGCGCTGTAGTCGACGGGGAAGGGCGGTTGTGGTAGGGAATCCTTTGGTGGAACTAGCACCCATTGTCCGGGGCCGTTCGGGTTCTTCCCCATCAGCCAGTTTGTGAAGCAGTGGACGTACGTGCCGTAGTCCAGGATTAGGTACCCATTCTGTATGGAAAAGAGAAGAAATAATTGGTGTTTGTTTATTTATGATCAAAATTTAACAAGGCAAAAAGTTTTATAGTAAAATGTGTGTGCAGATAAGTAAGAAGAGGGAGTTTCTGAAGAAATATTATTTCCTAAGGTCTTCTTACGCACTGGACGAAAAATCGAGTGATATGTATACTGTATTCACTATTATCCTTGATATAAACAAAGCCAGAACTTGAAGAACAGAAAATTCAATACAATGTTGTACTGCAACAAACAACAGTAACCCAATTTTATGACGCGACATCGTGTTGTAAATCTTTTATACGCACGTAAGTAGATCATGATCTCTGTGGAGTTACATTGTGATATTAGAATATATGCTTTTGATCTCACTAATGGACCGCATTCTTAGCATCCACATAAATAACACCACCTGTGTTCTCTTTCAAGTTCTCTATGTTATTATGTAAATAGTTTTCGCAAAATATGTGTTCTTTTCTCTGCAAAAGTACTTTCTTTTATTGTTAAATTGGTCGTAAATCAAAACTTTTGCTATAGATGCCAGAAAGAATATTTTTGTTAAAGAACAAAAATTTTCTTTCTGACTATAATTCTTGACTCCTAGGAGGGAATCTTATAGTCATAAACACTTAGAACCAAATATCAGTAAGCTGTACAAGTAAGAATACTGAGAGCAGAAAGTATAAATTATAAATACTAGCTGCGTCCTTAGAATTGATATACATACGCACGGAATGCCCGTGGCTTAGCAAATTCGCCATACAATCTTTAAACACGGTATTTTGTATCAAAGACGGCATATGCTCATCTTACAAGTTACATTGTGCCTATAGAATAAGAGAGCCGTAAATATTGTATTTTACACAGTCAAGAATATTGTATTTCTAAAGTATCTGTTCGACATTCTCAAGCCGAGATCTGCTATTTCGATCAGGGAATTGGATTCGGTGCTGAAGTATTTTATGTTAATTGAAATCGAATGATACAAATGTTTGTTTTCGCTAACAAAGCTACAAATGTTGTGTTTTTAAATGCGATGGCTAAATATTTATTTATATTATGCTTCCAAAAATGATTTAATAGTAGGTACTTTCTTGAGTGATTGGGTGCTTAGCGGTTTTAACCATGTTTTGTTTCATCCTACCTATTGATACCGCATCAATTTGCAATTCTCTTATACGAGTAAACATATCCAATATGTCAAATCTGTTAGAGTGGAATTTGTCAATTAAAATTCGGTCAGAAAACAGTTATGCCAAATTTTGTATACCCCCAAGATTTTCCTATATAATAAAGTTTTTACCAATTCATTGTTTGAAATAATGAGCATTACGATTATCAATATTACTCATGTTAGATTAAACAAATCAATCATTATTGTTTTTCTACAGATATGATTACTTACACTGGTCATTCGGTCATAAGCCGTGTCTATAATCTCGTCCACTCGGGTCGCAGATAGTCCTATCACAGACCGATAAAATGCTGCTAATGCGGGTTTCGTAATAGCACCTTCACCTGTAAACAAAGATAACATATAGTACCAATGCTGTATTAAAAATAAGTCGCTTATTGGTATAAGTAATACACAGAGAGAAAGTGCATAACCGAGAGTTCCTTAACTTGTTGGAACAAAAATTACCTCTTTTCTTTTTATATTCCGTATTTCATTAAAAAGGTTTCAATTTCATAAAATATGAACTTTACTTAATAAGTGCAGACTTATTGACTGACCCTACACCTGCGTGTCTAGGATGGAGCTAGCATTGAGAAAGTGGGGGTGAATTGATTCAACCATCAGGGGTTTATTATAATTGGTTACTATAAAAATATTGATGTTATAGCAGATACATGTATGTAAGAGTCGAAGCTTTAGTAACGCTAAAGACCGGCTGAAAGAGCTAACATTATGAGAGTGATACGTTGTCTTACGATGCCGGTAAGGTTTCGATTACCATTTGACATGGATGAAAAAGTACGCAAAAGATACTAAATATTTTCGGTTGGATACGAGGACAACTAAACTCAAAAAAACCGACGATAAGAAAAGACCTTGAAATTGACACTGAATATACACATAGATACAAATATAATTACTCAAGATAAGCGAAATGTATTAATTATTATTTGTCCTTGCTCAGTGTCAAACTGAAACGCTCCGTGTGGTATGATAAAAAGATTAGTGTTCATTGTAATTATGACAAATGTCCGGCTTATATTGTTTGTGGAAAGTCCATATACACTTCATTATGTTGTAAAACTCTCGTTGTGATGTACCTAAGTGACTTTCATGTGTCTGAATTAGAAGGAGCACAATAACCTTTATGGTATGGATGTGATTAATAAGCTACAAGCTCATAATATGATGGATGTCGTTGGCGGTAAAAACAACTTAGACATTCCCGGAGACTCGCTGAGCTTCGATGCTCGGTGTCATTAAAATTTCGTTAAAATGTATGTATAATGTATTTCCTGAATCTATCTAACCAATCAAGAATAAAAACGTTGTTCTGAAAGAACTGAAGTCGCACAACTTAAAACCAAACTATAGCAAGAACTCGATACCCTAACAGTTTAAATCATCCGAAGAACAAAGACAATTTTATTGTGCATAACCATATTTTAAGCTTTTAACATCGAAACAAAGAGTTGGCGAAGTGAATATATAATAGGGAAGTCGGGGGTGGAGCGACCGCCGCCACAGTATGAATGTGCAACGGGCACTTTTTGGCCGCCACGCTTGTGTCAAGTGCCAAATCTTAAAACCTTTGGAGTGTAACCAAGAGTCTGGATTTGTAACATATTCTCTCTTAAGGCTTAATCATTTGTATTTATTTGGATTGTTTTTAGTATTTTAAATGCTAGTAGTATTACTGGCATTTGTACTACTAGCTAGTATTACTAGGTTGCTTATTTGAATGGTTTGATTCGTATGTAAATCACTTTGCATCCGATTTATGTTTTGAGAATTCTTGTACGAGTTACATACGAATAAGAAAAGACTATAGGCTCACCACGAAAATATCTTAGGATGGCAAATTGTGGATATTACTAGTGACACTTCTATTTACGGCTTTGGGAAGTACATTACAGGGACTACATTTTTTTTTAACATTTACCCAACATGGTGGTTCCTTTTGTGCCCTGAATGCCTTTACTAACAAATATTTCACAAAGCAGACCTTGATAAAATATTTGTAGTTCATACAAAAGTCGATCTCTTTAAGAATCAAAAAGGCAACCGTATACCAACAACACTAACTAGTCATCTAACATTTACAAATCCAGTCTACAAATACTGGATTTCGGTAGCACTGCACTTTTACAATTTTCCAGTATTAACTTTATATTAAATAAAAATTTAATACGTACAAAAGTGGTGTGTGAAATCTAATAATAGAAATGGCAAGCGCGAAGTTAGTTATTTTCAATTGTTGTCTGGTTAGAGCTAATGCGATTATTAATATGGCGTGCACTTAGAGCCATTTGCTTTCAAGCAAGCCGTGTAAATTATTTTAATGGCTTTTAACATATTTACCAACCTAGGTTCTAGTGCAGTTGCTTCACAAGCTGTTAAAATTTTGGACTTGGTATTATTTACAGGGCAAAATCCCGCACGTTAATGAATCCGATCATAATGCTTTGTATTAAATCATTTTTTGGAAGTAACATTAGGAAAACATCCTAAGTATTCCTGTTGTAACGAAGTGTATGTTTAACTCAAATGTAGGTTACGCGAGATACGAAGTTCAAACCTAAGGCTTTTCAAAATCAACTTTAGTACCTAACTATAGCAGTTTTATACAAATGAAATCTGCATATAAATATTCTCTATCGTCCAGCGCGATTAATTTTTAAGCATCACCCACAGAGTTTGGCTTGAAAATGTGTGCTAGAATTCAAGCGGGGCTATTACAGTGATTCAGTGATGCTGGAGCACGCTCCTCGACGAGTTGGCTCGCTAATAGCCGAACATTGCCGTCAAATTAATTCACTTTATCAATCTTAACAGGCCTTGTTAAGATATCTGTTTAGTGTACTAGACGATCCAGCTTTCAACAGTTGCGAGGGTCTATTACTTTATAATTGTTCGGTTAAGTAGTTTTAGTGGCAAAAAGAGAGACTTTGGGTTTACGTGTGTCAATTTAAAACTAGGTTATATCGGTCGAAATATAGCGCTGAAATGTACATAATATAAGGGCCCCTAGTTAAAACTAGAAAGATTGGACTACTCTGTATCTATTTATCTAAGTAGCAATTACATCAATTGTTTAAAGCTGTGTCAGTTCCTCTACATTGTAAAATTACTTAGAGACAACAACATCCACTAATTTAATAAGGCTTCAGCGTCTACTAAATCACATGTGGTCGATGGAATGGACTTAACCTATCTTAGCTCGTACTTATTAAATAAGATTGGTGCTAGAATTTTTCTTCCAGTTAAACCAGATTATGGTTTCCCGTCCATAAGCCCATGGGATGAGGACGCGTATGTTATACCGGGTCAAAGCCTTGAAGGCGATACACCTCTTCATAAAATTCATTTTATAACTTTGAACTAATTTCCGTAATTCATTAAAATTTAATCACCAAGTCATTAGTTCGAGGTGAAAATTAAACATCGTAGTCTTAAATATTTTACGATTACTTGATGAAGGGGTTCTCTAATGACTCCTTAATTTCCCAAGACGCTAGACTAAATTAACAACGCCAATTTCCTGGCCATACCTTTGCTCGGCAAATTAAAAAGTTTATAATTGTTTTAATTTTGCAGCTCATGTAAATTGCGTCGAGTGCACTAATTGTGGGTTGTTGTTAAGAATATGAAAAATAAAAAGTTTACTTATCTGCAACAGGCATGGAGGATAACAAAGGCGCTTTATTTTCAGTAGAAAGACGTATGTACTTGAGCTTATGTGTAGAGATAGAGCCGTATAAGCGGCAATTCCTTAATAGATACATAACTTTAATCCAAAGACCCGCGTAGTAACAACACGTTTTACTCACAAAGTTTTATGAAACACCCAGGAACATACTACAATAGTAATATTAATAGTAACATAGTAAGTAACAGTAGTTATCAAAAATATCTCAATTGATAACAACAAAACAATGTGCAACTCACCAGCTCTATCCACCACGTGGAACAATATCTTGCACAAGTACTGTAGGTACAGCGGCAGGTCGGTGAACCGCTTCATCTCACTGAGATGCAGCGCCCAGCGAGCGAGCCAGCCGTCGAGCGTGGTCCGCCCCGGGATGTTGATGCCGCTCGCTTCGGGGCCACACACCCTCTTGTAGTACGGTAAATCAGCCCATCTGTTACAAAAAATATGTGAAAGTTCCTTCCAAGATTCTCAAAGTTGACTATTTCGAGCCCCAGGACTAGAAGACGTTCTTTTAGGGAGGACCGTAATATAATATGACACTTTGGTAATATAAATGTCATTCTAATTTATTCTTTTTTTTACATATTCTTTTATTTAACGATAAAAAATCTGCCCTAAAGCAAGCAGCACTAAGCTAAAACACATAATACGAATTTGCTAATACCAAGGGGGTATATACAAATGGAAAAACATTACATGGGGTCTACGAAAAAGTTTTGGGAGCTCTGTTTAGAGGATGAAGATAAACGTGTATCAATATGTTGTGACATTGAAAAATACGCGAAGATAAAAAGGGTTATAGGTCGGGTCGATAGCACCCCGCTGGTGGTTTGGGGGCATTTTTTTCCGTATCATTTGCAGGTTTAAGGAAATAATTGTGCGATAAAATGCCAGTACAGATGCACTTTATCGTAAACCATTTGGTGTTGTGTCCGGTTGTCAAGCGATCAGTTTAAGTATGTAGTTTAAACTATAAAATGTATGGCAGATTTTGATTTATTTCTGTATTGGTAATAGCTTTGTAATGTTAGTAATGCGTTAAGAGAAGCAGTCTGATAGAAAGTACAATCTTGTAGAGCAATTTATTTTCAAATCAGAGATACAAATATATTTTTGTAAATGTCATTAAAAAAATAAATTGAACATATTATTTTACTTCAGTAATGGCCTTGTACCAAGTAATATTCATCATGGAATTTAAGCAAATAATCATAAATAATCATACATACCAACCATTTTGCGGAATCCAAAACATATTGTTTGTTTCCTTTTATAACAAATGACGGAGTACTAAAAATTCCTGCTATAAAACAAAACGACACCTGCAGACCGCCATTAATTTTTAGGAAATATAACGTTTAATGTTATACGAGAGTTTGTAGGCGCGTTTAGTGCGGGTATCAGCAAGGCACCCGGTTTAATGACCCCACATCGGACACTTTACAAAGCTTTTTATTTAGAAGTTCGAGTTACGCTTCCTTTATAACAGTGACCGTGGCGTTGCTTTAATACAAAAATACCTTTTTTTTGTTTTCCTTTTGGTCTGACCCTTGTCAATCGAACTCGAATGTCTACATTCGAGTATTAATTACTTCACCCAATATTGAGCATCAAACACAAAGGTGTGATTTTGGACTGGTTCGTTAAACGTAATTTTGCGGGTTTAGGTTGTGAATCCGAATTTAGTATTGGGTTACCTACGCGTCGTTCTCGCACTGTTCTAGTGTCGGAAAGTAAATGAAATATTTTTTTTTGTTACTACCTAGTAAATTTTAATTGTTTCACCAGTCGACACAATTTTGGCGGCTTGCTCGAAGCCGGATATAGATTGGCTCAACCCAAAACATGATACACTAGGATTGGTTTCACATGCTTATTAAATTGGAGGAACCTAAAAGACTAAGTTTATATTTCTAAGCTTTATATCAGCAAACGTTTGCACATCCGCTGCAATTTAAGCAAGATACAACAAAATAAAGATAGCATTGCCATATATTTAACAGTGGGATTAAATATGCTTGTCGACGCATTAAGCTTGGTTTAGATGGATTAGCGCGTGTTATCAACGATGTAGAACTGAGGCGTCACACGGTCGTTTAATCTTACAAAGTGAATCTAAATCTTGACTAATAGCGTTCATTAGCTCGGCTCGTTTGCTCACTGCTCGGGCTCAACACCAAACAGCAACGTAAGTGGAAGGACTGACCACGTAGTACAATATTTGTGTCATAATTACCTTATGTGTTTAGGACTAGGTAAATATGGGGTGTTGGAAAAAAGAGCAATAATTTTACGAATGGTAGACACGGAGAATGAGTATTGTATTGTGTCAGCCCATATACGTCCCACTGCAGAGCACGGGCCTACTCTGTAATCGAGGGTACGATTGAGAATGGTTAGGCCATATAGGAGAATGATTAGAAAATAAAAATTAAATTGATATTAAGATTTAATAGACCCTTGGTATCAGTTTTTCTGTTACAATTGAAATATCGACTAAACCGGAAGATGGTTCCTAAGACTCGGTTGATGCTTTGTAATTCAATGACGGTGATGAAAATAAAATTCCTAGTAATGGTGATAATATGAATGATAACTCACTTGGACGGCAGTGGATTGATGAAATAGTCAAGAAACTCCCTCTTCACTTCGAGCAGTATGTGGAATTCGGACGAGTTGGCGGACCAGTCGGCGAAATGGGCGAGTTTCTGTAAATTACGAAGTCAAATGAATTTAATTATTCTCTTTCATCGTGGTGTAGGTTACGCTATGACGTAATGTTGGATTTAGTCGGTCAATTTACCTTCGTCGCGTTAGTTCGCTTATTTGCGAGGGGCTGGTAGGCTGTTACTTGGCAAGTTACACACGCAGACAGTTGTACTTTACCTCATGTAAATGTACCTTATGTGTTGTATTACATATACTCTATATATTGTTAGTTGGGGCGTCCGACAATGCAGAATAGAATCTCTCTCGTAGACGGTCTCAGAGAACGCGACTAAGTATATGGCCGACCTACATGCAGTCGCCTATTTTTAAAAGCGTTATTGTTGCTTTTGATAAAGAAAATTTGGCTTCAGTTAGCATAAATGTACTATTATAGCCGTTTTAAATTTTAATGACTTACTTATCGTGGAAATTTAATTGTATTGACATTAGTCCATAATTTGTTAAACTAAGCCGAGTCTGGAGAGTAGAAATTCTTCTTTAAAATTATAAGCCAACAAAAACATTTATTTAAACATGCAATGTCATCTAGGCTTTCATTTATATGCGATCACAATTTCAAATAACAGAATAGACAATAAAATTGACTCAATCTATTCACATTGTTATTTCTATTCGTTGTAATATACATTTCAGCAACCCAACCCGAATAATTTACGTATTTGCAGGCACTAAAAAGTTTTATACTTCATCGAGTTAACAAAATGGACCCTTTCGTTTTATTATCCGAACTCGAAACTACGAGTACATTAGATAGCGCAAACTCAGAATTACAGTTGGCTAGAGAATATGACATGCAATTTCGGGGCCTTTATATTTCGTATTGTATTTTTATTTTATTTGTTTTTAATTTACTAGATTTTGTAATAAAATATTGTTTTGATTTATAGTTATATTGTTCACTATTGTATTTACTATAGCTTAAAATAGTTCAGTTTAACAGCGGTGTCAACATTGGATTGAAGTTACAGAGTCCTCAAGTCCTTCAATCACAACATTAGGTAAAATAATAGCCAGGTATTATGTTTAGGTTGCACGGAGGCTCATTGAGGGTAGTAATTCTCATCACGAAAGTTCGTTTTAATGAAAGTCACACTTATTAATTAGAAACAGGTGAAGTATACCAAACAGCAAGGGTATCTTATAAACCTTCTGTAAAAACTCGCGTACCTCAAAGAATTGATCGAAGTCCTGATCGCAGATGACGTCATCTCGGTCATGGTCGAGCAGTTCGGTGAAGAAGAGGGTCATCTTGTCAGTCTGCACGGAGCTGAGTTGTGCTAGAGGTTGCTCATCTTCCAACTCCAAGCACTCCAAGTCTTCGCTGCACCGGTTCACCCAGGTGGCTGTTATAGAAGTAAGGGGATGAGAATAAGGTTACTCAATGTCTATATTAAAGAAGTCATATTAAATCGGGTTTTATGTAAAGTTTTCTTGGCTAGGCACTCTGTAATTCAATAATTCCATGATTGTGATAATAATTAATATAAAGCTTTAATTGGGATTGAAAACTATTTCAATTAAAAATACTTATTTACTTATAAATTCGGTTTCTAGATGTTATCTTTCCGTTAATCACAATGACGGAAACTGGCATAGTAATGGCAGCAGGGCAAGTTGTATATCATTGTATAAATATAAAGATATAAAACAATAAATGTCAATGGTAAAGGCTATCATTGCATTCAATGACCTTAAAAACAAATGTTATGCAAACAAATCTGCCTCTTATTTTTGTTGATATCAGAACGTGTTATCGCCACTGTCCCACCCTGGGAGCGAGCTTTGATATTGGATTCCGACTTAGGAACCAACGTTATGCCAACCCGGGACTGGCGTTACTACCCGGATGACAGCTAGGTTAAGACCTTACTAAACCATGTACAAGCATATGAACCAAAACACCGCAGTGGCCCTATTTGACACGTTTTGAACGTAGCTGGGATCCCGAGGCGCAAAACTTTGGCTTCTACGCATTGAAAAACGCCTCCAGAAATAGACCAACCACCCGCACTGCCGTCCATCTCAGGAGATCCTAAAATCGCCCCCATTTCAGGGGCTTGATTCCAGTACTTGATTCCTGTAATAGGTATGGCAAAAACGCCGGAAAGCATGAAAATTCGTCCTAGTTTGCACTACGTCCAAATTGTATATGACTCCAGATGATATTTACATACTATCCAACATGATTTTACGTTCAATTTGCCAAAGTATATGATGCGCAGACTGTTCATTTTTGCATTATTAGGTGATGAACGCAGGCATCTAAAGATTGTAGAAAGTTGCTAGATGCAGGCTTATAAACAAGTCTCAATGAAATCCTTAAAAGAGGCTTCATGTTTATCAGCAGTTAGCGTTTTCTGGGTGAGAATTATGAAGTAAACAATTGATATATATGGTAGCGTTTTGGCAGGGCACGTGTCACAATATCATTGCAGGGTCATCTAAATTTTAGAGTGTTTGCCTCCTTCCAAGATAACCGGTGTAAATGTTATCAATGTTGATAATATAATTTGACAAATATGTACAAAACATTATTTAATATCAGTGCTGATTATTATTTCGTTACAACAATATGTTATCACACAGACTGATTTGTTGAATTTGTAAACAGGTTCGTGCAAAATTATCACCCCCTGCTACTTATATCTTAAAAAGTTGGGTGAGAGGTGAACTTTAATTGGATTCGTCAGTTTTTTAATATATTTATTTTGTAAAAGTGGCGCCACGTGCCCGAACCGAAATCACAAACAAATATGATAGGGCATAATTACTCCATACGCAAATAATAATCAACCTTTACAATCATTTTAGTTTTCAATCTACTTATTTATTCTCATTTAGCCAATTCGTATTTTTCCAAGCCATCCCATGACGCTTTTCACATTCACAGCTCGGCTAATCAATTTAAAAGCGATCATAATATGTGCTCGTTAAACGTATTTGCTATGAGACCGTTTCAATAATGAAATTGTATTGTAGTTTAGAATTTCAGTCGTAAAGAGCATTACCGTTCCCTTGCGTATTGAGAGTATAGTTACATACACTATATTATGTATGTACTTACAACGTTTGATGTGCTTATTAATACGTTAAGTAAAAGCCATAGGGTTAAACTTAGGTGTAGTAACTAAAGCAAATGTTAATATATTACTTACCATAAAAATGACGTAGACTTGGTATTAAATAAATATAAGTAATGGCTTGAAGTTATGTTAAGTTATGGATTCAGAAAAAATGCATAAAAAACGTAAGAATTGTAAATGTTTTGATCATTTCAAAAAGGGTGGGCTTCTGCGGCTTGGCTAAACGATTGACATCTACATCACAAGATATGTTTTTCTTTCATAATTTTTCATCATCAATCAACAATATCTCAGTATTTTTATCAGTTGTGTTCCTCACGCGTGTTCTAAACAACACAAACCATACCCTTTGCAACTATCACTCATTGGCCTTACTATCAATCTCTCTTGAGTATAGTCATTGTTTTTCTCTACTTTCGTCACACCACACACCCTAACAATATCCTTATCTCTGCTGTATACAATAATGTTTTATCAGTCTTGGTAATGTCACAACTCATCATTTTTTTCTCAGTGTCCGCAAAATTATCTTAGATAACTATTACGGTGAAAGAAAACATCGTTAGTAGTCTTGCCTGCCAAAGAATTCTGTAAAATAATTAGAATTGTATGTGAAGTCCACAAATCTTTAATAGATCGTTGTGATGGACTGAGATCTAAAGCCCTTTTAAAAGTAGAGAAGGTTCTCGCTCTACAGTGAGATATACGTATATGGAGTGCTATTACTATTAGCAAAACTTTATTTTCCGTAAAACTCGACTAGAGGACGTTTCCTAATTGTTCAATTCAGAATTCCGCAGTTGTAAACAGCATTGCTAGACTCTCTCTCGGGTATGTTAAATGTGGGGTCAGCTCCTATAATATTATGTAGTAACCATTACGAACAAAAGGTCCGCAAGAACAACATCTCTTTGTTGCCCGAACTAATAATATTCTGGAATATGGCAACATTGCGGATAATTACCTCAAGCGATATAAAACGTTGGCTTGGAACAAAATCTATTTTGTTTTTCTTGCATCAACGAAGCCCCTTTTTTGTTCAGCCTTGAGCTGTTAGACATCGTAGGCAGGGTTAATAATTATATTTAAAATAACTGCTGTTATTTTAAATATGAAAGAGAACATTTGGATAAAATAAAGGAACTTGTTTCATTAATTTGATAGTTATTTTGAAAGTAATAAGATGGGGCTAATTAAAATTAATTTGATTTATCAACCGATGATAGACCAGTAGGGGGATTTTGGGCTATGATCCGGTTCTTGTATGATGAAATGTGCTTTACTCTCCATAAATTGTGTAATATTTTACATTTGCTGATTCCGAATACGGTGACCGGTACAGTGCTGGCTGAATGTTTGTTTACCTTTGCATTTTGAACAGAAAAGCATTGGAGTTCATAGAGCGAGGTTTTCACTGCAATGTTTCCGTCGAGTTCTTTTATTCAATGTAGAATATTTTGTGGAAACTATATGACGACTCTTTCACACCGGAAACTTTGCTATGTTCGCAATGTAAACTGGCCAAAATAAACTGCCGCGAAAGATATTTTAAAATGAATTTGTTTGGATATGCTTCAAAGTGTTTAACGCAAAAGTTATTTAATTTAGAAAGAAATTAAATCTTAATCGTTTTTTCTGAAAGTTTTGACCAGAAATTATAAATCAAATCAGTTATGTTGCGTTGACTCCTTCTAACTATGGACTTATTGTAAGTAGAAGATAAATGGGAGCAAAGACTGTAGTGATTCAGCTATTTATATTTTACAGCAGAATTCACATAGTTTTCATTCAAAATGCGGTACTAAAATTGCATGAAAACATTCAGTTATTTGAAAAATAAAATTATTTGTAACCGTTATCCAAGTTTTAGGAGTTAGAAATTCTAAAATACTGCACCGACGAGTAATACAGAACCGAAAAATTCCACCAAATTCAGCCTGCGAACAATTTTTTCAGCTGAAAATTGAGCACTGTTACACTACGCTCATGCATATGTAAATGTCGTTTGTGAATGGCTATCTCTTCACATAGCCTTTAATTAATAAAATTTCTCCATTATTCTCCATATTACAGATTGGTGCTATTGTTTCTTCACACAATAGGAGCTCGAGTGATGTGGAAACTCAATACATAGGCAGAGGTGTATTTTAGAATACCACCTTAGGCGATATTCGTACCATTTTTGTCCTTATTTTGTTCAACAAGAATTTGCTGATCTGAGCCATTATGATACAGTCAATTCCTCCGTTTTTACCTGTTGTTTTGTAAAGTGGAGTCAACGCAGTAGTGGATTTATTTGATGCATAACTTTATATCAGGTTGTTTATCTTTCGGGAAACTATACAGTCGCAGGTCAGTCTTGTTTTTTTGCATACAAAAACAGTTGCATATTTAACTTCCCGGGGTGATAGGATTCCACAAACCCAGGTCCCCTTCAATAAACAAACAGCGTAAACATTAAAAATAACAAAAATTACCGAAGGTGAATTTAGAATTTTTGTTTAGTCCACTTCCCCTATTTAATTTAGGCAAATACGACCCTTAGTCAGTGTGGTACAATGACGTAACTTGTCTTCAACCTATTACAACACGTGCCCAAGCACTTGTAATTACGAACACAGGTGGACTCTATTGTTGGATATTAATTGAGTCGTAATCTGCGCCATCCAATAACGAGTTATATGTGTATATTAAGTTGTCAGCCTGTTAGTTACTTTTTACGTTTGAGAAACTATGTGCTGTTAGACAAGTAAATAAAGTACCTATACAATTTTCAAATTACGGGAAAAATTTAGTCTTAACTTTTTAGGCTGTTCAGTCCTTTTATTATATGTTCAAGTTTTGGGTCTTTGAATCAACCAAGCCGACTTAATACTAATTGACGGATAAATGGCTTGATGATCGCTATGAAGGTTCTCTTTTACATTATCTTTATTTTGTGGGCCTTTGAGTACGACAGAATAAAACTTTCTAAACGAAGTTTACGCATGATTTTAACGTAGGTCTGCTCTATTTCAATTTATTTTCTTATATTTGTACCTACACTATATTTTATAAGGACACGTTAGAGTGTTCACCTTTAAATAACTTTCATGTTGTATTGACGCAAAAACTACGCTTCTTATTTGAATGAGTACAAATTACATTTAAAAATAATAAATCATAACAAAGTGTTTTATACTCCATGAGGTATACTAAAATTAGGTCAATAGGTAGGTCAATAACGAGAAGGTTTGATTTTAAGGAAGATTTGAGAACCAATGGTACTACAACCGGGAATATAAAAACCGAACGCCAAATGGAATGAGTCCTTTAGACGTATCCTAAATTAAAAAAATGCAATTTGAATAATACGTACTGGAGTCCCTAACAATATGCCACACATAAATTCATATTACTTTAACAAATACAAGGAAACGCTTCTTCAACTCAGATAAAACCGTCAATAAACCGAGTCGACATCAGCTCATTACGCAGTTTAAACGGTGACTCAGACTCTCAGCATTTGTAAAGAACTTAGTGCCGGTTGAAAGAACAATTTTTCAAACAGTGTATATGGGCTCCCAAATCGTTTTTATTTTGACACTAGCGGCTTGGTCCAACTTTGCCCGGGCTTAGATAGTTTTTGAGTCCAGTCCACACCAACAACATATATTAGTTTTCGCAGAGCACACGATGTAAAGAATATTTTAGGTCATTTTTTACACCTTCGTATACATTATTGGAGTTTTAGTAATGATCCCCAATTTTATTGAAAATATAATATAGCCTATGTCATCCAGAGATACACAGTGTAGCTTCCCAACAGTGAAAGAATTTTTCAAATCGGTTCAGTAGTTTCGGAGCCTGTTCAATGCAAACAAACAATCAATTCTTTCCTCATTATAATACTAGTATAGATAAATTCCCCTCCATTCACAAATAATGCCAACGAAGGCCGGGCAAGTGTGCTCGAGTAAGACTTTCCTACTCTCCGGATAGTGCAATCTGCATTTACAATGGCGGTGGAAAAATAGCTGCTCGTTAAAATAAGGCATATGACAAAATGTCCGCAGCTCCATGTGATTGTTGCCGCTTTCGCTTGCAGTCTAATTAATTACTATTCATTCAGTGTTAAGAGCACTCACGCCAATAATATTAAGCTTTATTGTATGCATTTTTATGTACCTTGTAAAAATAGCTCGAGTGAATAAAGGAAATGAAATATACGTTTACGTGATATATGTGACTCGTGTAAAACTTGAACAATTAGAACTAAATAAAAGCAACAAAATAATTTAGGTGTAGAAACTAAACTGCGTTTATTTCGAGCGTTTTCCGGTAGGTTTCCGTCTTATATTTGTACAAAAAATTAATTTAAAACATGGAATTGACAATTTGAAGAATATTTAACAACTGATATAATATTATTTGCATGTAGATTTATGTACATA
The DNA here is from genome assembly GCA_949752805.1 of Deilephila elpenor. Lineage (NCBI taxonomy): Eukaryota > Metazoa > Arthropoda > Insecta > Lepidoptera > Sphingidae > Deilephila > Deilephila elpenor. The sequence goes on from OX457116.1 coordinate 6,329,736, forward strand.
TGTATGTATATAAAAGAAATCACAAACATTTACATTTAACAAACTAACCTTATTTTTTAATATTTTTATAAAAATTACCATATTTTCACAAACCTCATAAATATATTTTTATAAAATTCGTAGGCTTTTGTTCCGTTTACAAAATTATTATATTATTTAATTTTTAAATTATTCGAAAGAATGTTCAATTTAGAAATCACAATAAATAACGGTTTTTAAATTTTTTTAGCATATTGTCTTGTCTCGGAGAGCGTTTGAATCGTGCATATTTTTTCAGAAAGAATACGCAGATGTAGCGAAAGAAACAATAGAGACAAAGAAGGCACCGATTGCGGGAAATTTAAATTCAAAAGTTCTGTCACATCACAATAAATTCCGAGGACAAGATCAACACAAAAGGGGGATTTTACTTATTTAATAAGCAGGGGATTGGACTCAATCTGAGGGCGGTAGAATTATTGCGCCGCAATGCGGTACTCATTGTTTTGACCAAATTTGAAAGAGGAACAAATGTAGCCCCTATTTAGCAACAGGGATGTGTCGTGTTTGCGGATCAAAGTTAGCGAAAAAATTTGAATTAAAACGGCCGTTTTTAACCGAAAGGATTCGCGCAAAAGTTGATAGGTTAATTATGGAGTTTTGGCGGAATGCAAATATAACTTTGAAAACGATTTTCGGGAGTTTTTCCCAACTTGAATGTGGGTGAAAATATTGGTACTTTTGATATGTTTAATATTACTCGAATACTTTGAATAGTTTTTAAAATACATACATACATAAACTCACGCCTTTATCCCAGAAGGGATAGGCAGAGGTGCTACTAGGACACCCAAGTTTTGCCCTGTTTGTTTCGTCGCACTTTAAACTATAATAATGTGTCGTTATAACCTCCACCATAGTAATATGCCGTTCAGAACTTTAGTTTACAGTATATTTGTTATTTTTACAAGATTATTATACCTTGGGTATCCGCGAATAAAGAATAAAAACTTTACACTCAAGATTTACACACATCATTCACTAATAACAACCATTAACCATTATATTGCAAATATTACTCGCCATTTTTTTTTAACAAATTCACATATTCTACCGCAATTTATCAACGCGACGAATTTATACGGCTATTTTAAGTTTTTAATAATAAAATAAGCAAATTTTATGCAAAGTGATTAAAATTCACTCACAGATATCGCATGTGGCTCTTCTATCGTACATATTGTCGGAGTTCTGGCGGCGTATTGTGAGATAATACGAAGGCGGGGACATTTATACGGCTACCTGCACGATGTATTTTTGTTATCAAATTGCCGGCTCCTAATTGTTTGGGCAATCAAAACATATGACGTGTACGTACATACCCATTAAAGTAAATATTTACAAGTGATTCGAATAACAATCTTACGCCCGCGTATAAGAAGAATAAACAGTCTTTTTTAAATACATGTAGCATTTATGGGATATTAGTGATGAAAAAATTTGTATTACCATAGCACAACATTGCTGTATTTGTACTCATGTGATGTAATATTTATAAACGTAATATTAATAAAGAAACACACACCTATTGTTCTCACTTTGCATTTTTCTCAAGTATCATTTCTTTAGAATGAATTATATCTTGGGAATTGCAGTTAATTCTGTCTTAATAACGTTTTGTTACCAACAAACATGTTGTCATTGCGTTAAGATAGAACCCGAAGCTTCTCGTTTCACAGTATGATGCCAACTCCATTACAAATGTTGTATATAATAATGATGAAACTGACCCCTGTGTCTGTTTCTAATTATGAAAGTTCTGTATGGTTTTTACAGGTTTATTTACCAACATTCTAGGAGCAAATCCTATTAATTTACCACCCAAACACGTCAGTAGGGAAAGATTATACAAAAATCTTTGCTTTTGCGATTTTTTTAATTTCTTTTGGCCTAAAGTCACTAAAACTACCTACCACCAGGCTTTGTTTTCGATCGCAGTCTGGATATACCTGGTATGTATAAATCATATAATATTCAACATATTTCAAATGACCCATTTGATTTGCTTTGCATTAATAACGAACTCTCATGAAAATGTTAAACAAACTGATATTTCATTTTCAATCAGAATCTCAGCAACCCTCTAAAACTCAATCTCGTGAAATGTTCATCTATTTCCGTATTTTTTTATTTCGAGCACGAGCTTTTCAGTAATGATTTCTGAACGGTACACCGATATCGGCAGTATCGGCTAGTTATTTACTTGATGGACTCAATATTTCATGTTCCGATATTTCTTTTACAACCGCTGGAATACAGATGTTTGAGTACATCAACATTGAAATGAAAACGTTATTTATACAACTGCTTTGATTAAAATCGGGCACCGAAGCTCAAATATACAGGTTATCCTCAAATTCTTTTTGTGGGAGAAAGCAAGACACCGATTAATATTTCATGAATGAAACACAAGCAAATCAAACGCTAGTTCGGCTTCGATATTCCTTTATCCATTTCGACCGGAGAAAAAAAGAATAAATCAGCGTCGCGTTTGTTCTCAGTTGCCAGAGGCCGATACTCGCTGGTGTAATATAGCCAAAAAGCTGCTAAGAACCCCAGTTTGAATACCTACTACAAATTTAAAGGAAATAAAGCGTGTTATTTTTGTACGCCAAGTGAAACGGCAACCTGAAAAACGTGGCTTATGAATAGAAGGCATTTATTCAGACACCGTAACATAAGTAATAAATTTACAAGCGTATCTCGTTAGAATTCACTGAAAAGGGATTTCTGCAGATCCATTTTCCAGTCTTAATACCTTTGACTTGATCGATGGAGATTACTTTTGGGATCTCCTGTTTTTCGCACGTTTCCCGATTTTCTTCTTCACCTTTTGCTTTTTGGCGTCGGTTTGTGGTTTCACGTTACGAAGCATCATGTTTTCAAATTTGTAGAAGCCCTCACTTTTGTTATTGCTCGATCTTGTGCAGATTTTATTTGGCGTACTTGCATCCTCAGACGTTGATTCACCTGTATCAGTTTTGGCCTCTGATTCATTTTGTTCGTCCACTGTAGCTTTATCTTTCTGCTTTCTTTTTGTCTCTTTACTCATTTTGGTGAAGTTATTGAATTGTTAAAATACATTATTCAGAGCCTACGAGATATTAAAAAACATTTGTCACTGTCATAAATAACGGTGACGCGATGCCACCAGGTTTAAAAAAATATCTACTCTAGTCTACTTCTAAAAGATTGGTAATATTATATTAATTCTGAGTTTAAAAGTTACCTGAGTAGTGGGCGAATAGCAATATCTTAATAATACCTTTATGCTTATTACGTATTCGGTCCAAAGATGTGCTTTGACGTTTTATGCCTGCTTGGAAAGGTCGCTTACTGGTTTCTGTTTTCCGAATTTCTTTTTAAAATTCCATACACGTAAGGAGCAAGACCGTCTTCGAGGGAAATAGTGTATTTCTACAGTAAAGGAAAGAAATAATCAATATAAGAAATTCAGTTTTACGCGTGGCCCCGGCTCTGTAGGCGAGGCTTTCGACTATGAAAGGCGGCACAGACGAGGATCGGATACAAATCAAGGTAAAATGTGGTCGGCTTTTTTTTTCAGTTTGATCTCTCTTCATGAAAAACGTATACTGGAAACTTTCTTTAGTAAATATATTTTAAAAATCCGCTTTATTAGGGAGGAAAGTGGGCAATAATTCATTTCCAACTCCTCCTATTAATTTATCTTTGTGTTTGATTTCATTGTGGGTTCAAGACAAGTTAGACATTCCCAGAGTCGCGCTGAGCTTCAATTCTCAGTGTCATTAAAATGCGTGCCACTGTTGATCCTGGTTACAGGAGTTGAAGTGGCCGGTGTGAGGGCGGGACAGTCTCAAAAAAATAAATTAAAAAGGAAGACACAAGCAGCGTATTTTCTCGGCCGAAAACTAAACATAACTTGAAGTAACACCCACAAAGTTTTAATAATTGGGTATACGTGAACATAAGCAAGGGAGTTTGAACCTGTTCATTGTTTCACAACTAACAAGTCCCGCCGGTTGAACTATGTCACGTTATATATATTAGGATTATAATGGAAACTTCGAAATGTTATTAAAATTCACGGGCGCTGGCGTGGCGCCGATTGTAATGCGAAAACTTGCGAGCGTTTTCAAGAAACAAATATTAGTTCGTTCAAGCCTGAAGGTATGCGCTGGCAATATTTAATAAATGCATTTCGGTGGAAGGGTCACGATGAGACTTTCATTTATTAATAAAAGCAAACTCATTAGAAATGTTCTTTTTGCACTTTGTACTTTATTTGACAAAAAAGATTTACTGTGGGAGACGCCTTTGGGTGTTGCGGTTATGATATATTTTACATCAAGGAACATGTATTTTTTTTATAAATTTTCTTTATAATACTTTTTAGTTATCGAGATGTATACTTGTAAGAGTACATACTTGTACTTAGTGTTCATACTTGTAACAGTAAGAGAGATGATTTAATATCAAAATGTTTAGATCTATCTATCTATTTAGCCACAGGAAGTCCACTGCTGAATAAAGACCTCCCCAAGAATCTCCACACCCGCCTATCGGGAGCGGCCTGCATCTAACGACTTCCTGCAACCATAACCAGCTCGTCCGTCCACCTTGTCGGTGATTGTCCGACACTTCACTAGCCTGTCCGTGGCCTCTACTCCAGAACCTTCCCGACCCAGCGGTCATCAGTTCAACGCGCTATGTTACCAGGATATAAAAAAATCTATATTATCGGTACTCCTAAATCAATTAACAAAATCTAATTAGTAAAGTGTTAATAGGTATAATAACTCATTTCCATAAGTCGATAATCGATCGATACTTACAGCATGCGAGAACTGGTTCACCTTTGTACAAACAAAACATTTGCACCATACGCCCCCAGTCAACCTAAATATGTAAATGGTCCCTTATACTTAAAAAACGAATAAGTTCGCAATTTTTTTAAGTAAGGAATCCAAAATACAATTAAAAAACGATACTGTGGGTGCGGTTCAGTGCAAACACAAATAAAAGGCTCGACAGTGTGTTGTGTAGTGACTAGTCAGCGACAGAAATAGGTGGGAATCGATTTGTCGTGCCGTGACGCGGCCTGTTGTTCTCATTACCCGCTGAATAATGAAAGCTGACCGGGCGCGTTGGATAACATTATACAAGCGATTAGCGAGTGAGAAATTAGCGCCCACATACAAATTGTGTCTGGCAATCAGGAACCGTGACTTCTTTGTATTGAGAGCTAAAATTAACTTGTTTACTTGGTTGAGGTGCCTCGTAAATGATCATACTGTCTATAGTATTTTAGTATAGATAGAAAGTCTAAAGTCGAAGAAAATAAGTGGAATATTTTTAACTACGTAAGCGAAATCGTCACCTACTCGTATCTATATCTATCACCTATCATACTTAATTTATTATTTTTTGCTTAATTTTGTTTTTTATCACTTGAATATTCCATGTATGATTTTTTATCGTAGCTTTTAAGATTATTCAATGGCTACCAATGTCTGATAAACGTTATATCATATCAGTATAAGTCTATTCACTAACCTATCACTACAACTAGTTTCGTCACTAAAGCGATGATCAATAGTAAGCATAGATTAAGCGCACTACACACCAAAGCCGCCGACCCGCCGGCTTAAGTCGGCAACTTTTTGTTGGCGGATTTGTTGGCGGCTTCGCTCATTGCAAGTCGGAAAACTTTGAGTCAGCGGACTCAACCCGGGCGGCGGCCTGTAAAAAAAATAATCATGTCGGCAACAAGCGCCCACCGACATGTTGGCGACATAAGCGCTCTGCTCAGTTGTCCAGCGACACTCAACAACGTCATAAAAATGTTTCTCATATAAAGTGGAGCCGACATGTCGCCGTCAACAAAAAGTTGCCGACATAGGTCGGCGGGTCGGCGGCTTGGGTATTGCGCTTAATCTATGCTTACTATTGATCTTCTACCATTCTTCTATCACTAAGAGCATTGTTGTACAAACTAATACTCGTAAGAATAGTTTTTCTCTCTTAAAATTTTATTACATTCAAGTCAATTACCATTACATCGTGAGTACAAATGCTCGTTATTTACATTATGAAAATTATTTCAAATAATGCGTCAAACAAATACTTTTTACTTTTATATGTAGTTTCTAATTTCGCAATTTCTAATTTTCTAATACGCCGTCGTAGATTCGGTTTACATAGCGGATTATGAATGAGAAATAAAAATATTATCAAATTGTTTACCGATAATGCTAGAGTAAAAAACACGCCTGATTGAAAATTGTATCATTTTATCCATAATGCTGAGGATACGAAAGTATTAAACAAAATAATCTCTTAATAAGTGTTGGGGTTGATAGAGGCATGGCGTAGAATTTAGCCATTAGCGTGTTCCAGGAAAGCGCGGGGCCGCAAAGCTTATCACACGGAACAGTGGACTTCTCGATTGAAGGTATTAAGGAAACGTTCTTTTATTGAATTCTTTGTTCACTTTTAAATTCCGTATAAAAAAACGTTATAGGAGTGAATGGTTACTTGAGTACGCTATTTAATAATACTACTTATTATAAAGTTCAAAATTCCAAACATTTAAAAAATAACATTAAGGTTTAGCTACGTACATACATGATAGAAATGACCTAGGTAATAGGTACTCTTTTTAAAAAATATATGTATAGGCAAAAATATTGGAGAAACATCAAAACAAGAAGTCATACACAACATGCCACTAATAATGAATATGAATCACAAATAAAAACCATAAATTGAATTATTTAAAAAACTACTAGGTCCTAGCACCAGTTATGGACATAGACATAAAGGCTATACACCTAGCACATGTGTCGGACGTAGCACCCGATGAATTTGCATCATAATATACGTTCCAAGAAAATTATATATTATTTGAACCACAGCGTTGTGCAATGAATTAGTTACACATCGTTGTTGAAATATGTTAATCGGATTTATACATGCAAATTAATTCAGAAAACAAAGGGGAACATTTTCCATGATTTTATCTATTCAGCGTCGCTCATTTTGATTGTTTCCGAAATTATGTTTGATATTTCAATCAAGTTATTTTCAGCGTTTATCATTTATTTGCATGTTTTGGTTAATTATAAAATAGTATAAATATCTATCCATGTATGAATATGTATACAAACAATAACAATAAAAAGACAACGAAAACTTCATTCCAATCGGATCCTTTTATTTTTGAAGTCGTTTAAAAAAAAACTAAGATTTACGGCTCAGCTTCTTGGCCCTTGTTAGGTCAGTAATATTTATTATGGAGAAATAAAATAAAACTTTAAACGATATGTTAAAATGTAAACTACGAGTAGTGTACAATTAACTGTCATCTTTCAGATTTATTTCACACAGATAGACGTCGTCAATAGTTATTACTTCATCAATTCATTTTACAAATATGTATATAGATTTATAAAATTTTAAATGGACCCCCAACTCACTCATATGAGAAAATATTCCAATAATTTAGCACACTTCGTTCCTCACAAATCGCTGGGAAATTATTTTCGCATTTTTCCACAACAATGCGATGACAAATCGCGCGGTCTCTGATATTGACGGCAAATATTTTGATTATTTGAAATATTGCGCTACGCAACCTAAAGATATTATATTTATTAGAACCAAAAGTTACTTTAGTTATTAAATTACTCTTTAATTTAATAATAGTGTTTATTTTGTTTAAAACTAAGTAATGAAATATTGAAGTTAGTAAAAATAAATAAATAACAAAGCTGAATTAAATAAAAAATTTCAGCTGCGTAATCGGCTTAGCTGTTTAGTTAATGGGGTATGCCCTGAAATCATAGTTACACATATATAGATGCAAAAGATATGAAATGAAAATGCTTTATTGAATCTTTATATGTAATTTTTTTTTTTATTTATGCTTTAAATACAATATATTATAAAGGAGGACTTAATTTATTTTAAATATTGATACTATATCCCTCTCGATCCTTAGAAATTAAGGAAGGTTAAATATATTATTTATTTCAAAATGATTTAAATAAGTATGTATTTACAATTATTTCCCACACTACACTTATTTTTAATAACTTTTACTCTCCAATATTTACTTTAAGATTCACACATACAGTAGAAATAGACTATTTTAACATTTATATCTACGTTTTGCATATTTTGGCGAGTGTATGCATGATAGAGCAAACGGTTTTATCTCGGTAAAATAAAAAGTTCCCGAGGGTTAAATATAGTGAAACTCTATAGCCCGCGGGGGACAAACCTTTGTTTTTTATACATTGACGAGTTTTTGTCTGGCAACGGCTTTTTCACAAAACATGCATGATTTATCACATACATGAGTCTATTGAAAGAGACGTTAAGTCATGAGTTTTGGTTCATTTACTGGTAGGTCTCTCATATGTGAGAGGCCGCCTGAGTAGGTACCACCGCAATACCTATTTTTCCCGCCAAACAGCAGTGAAAATGCACTGTTGTGTGGTTTGAAGGACAATGTAGCCAGAATAACTACTGGATATACCTATAATGAGACTTAACATCTTATGTCTCAGTATGGCAAGCGCTGTCGAATACCAAGCATTGCTTTGTATTTCATGTTTTTTTTTTGGTTTTGCTACTGTTCATGAGCGGTTCCATCGCTTACCAAAAGGCGAATGACCGGCTCGTCTCGCCATTCATCGCAATAATTCGATACAGAAAGAGCAACTTCAGGCTTGCGAGAATTTCGTTTCTAAAGTAAATTTTCTCTGTATTGAATCATTTCACAGAGGTGTTGATATAAAATTATGCACCAAATCTCGGGGTAACAATCAGCTCAACATTGCACGATTTTGAAGAAACGTATTCCTTATAACGACGTAATAACATTCGATCCAACGCAATATCTGTTTTATGAGCTTCATTCAACCTCGTACATGTGGCAATATTGTAACAAAGAGCAATAAGCAGAATAATAGACAGTAAGAATTGGCGAGTTGGTAGTTAATAACAATAGAAGCAGGCGGGGTATTGCTTCAAGACTACTGAATATGCAAGGGCAAAGTCCTGAATGTCGAGCCGAAGGGAGTAAAGGACGCATTAATGAATTTTATATAAGCTTATGTGTAGTAAGATTTATAGATCAGTATACAATGAAAATATAAAATGACTTTTGACAGATATAGTTAACACCCAGGTCAAGCTCCTATTTATTAAAATTTAAAAGATATTGACAAAGGATATATTTTTTAAATCAATTTCATTACTGGACTACTTCAAAACAAAGTTTTTTAGTTAACAATCTGCAAAATAATACGATTTCTACTATCTGTATATTGCATCGCAACGAATAGATTAATTAAGATATGATCGAATACTACATCAATTGCATAAATTAAGTTGTTTAATACGATTAATTATTATTGCAATAATGCTACTTGATCACTTTTTGTTTTTATTGTCGTCGTAAAATACATACCTAACATAATATTGTTGTCTATACAAACAAGAATACTTAAATAGGTAATTAATAACACATTTTTTATACTTTTGCACGGTTGATATAACATTAAATTAACCTCGCGATTGGTTAATTAAAATATACCGATAAACATGTCTGTCGCTATAATGAGCAGTTCAAAACGGAGTGCATAATTAATGACTACGCGAAAAAAAAAATAGAAAATATAATGATCATTAGTGTTTTTAGGTAGCAGGTGGAGTTTTACAATGCATTTCGGCTGTTATTTCACATTTTACTTATCAAACGCAACTCCAGTCCGCGGCATCTTATTTACATTTGTTACTGAATCTTGAAAGATAATATAAATAAATTTAAAGCTGAGGTCTCGGGTTTGAATCCCGGGTCGGGCAAAGTGATAATGGATTTTTCTCTTCATTATTAGCCCGGAGTCAGGAATTTGTGCCCAATAAGGCGAAAGGCTCACCCCCTTTAACATCGTGGGACGGAAAATACAAGCCGAAAAGTGGGTTTCCTGGTGGCACTTCTACCTACCCTTTCTGGGAAAAAGGCGCGAGTTTGTGTATGTATGTATAAATAAATTATTACCCATGGTTTATTATCAGTTGCCCTGGACTTGTTTCCCACTCACGTCTAATGAATTAACTAGTGGTTATCCCTTCAGTGTATGTATCAGCATCAGAATGAATGATGGCTTTTTGAAATTAAGTGTCTATTACAATAAAAGCTACACAATCGCTATGCACTAATTGTATTCGTTTTGAAGCCATCCAAGTCAAGTTGGCGAGAAGAAACAAAAGAAAATGAACAAGGCATTGAATTCGAAACAGGGCTAACCGCGTCAATGGCTCTTTGTTAAAAATGTATGGGTGTACGTACTCCAAACGTGAACGCTCCATCCTTTGTGCTTGTCGTCCTCGCTGTGCCCTGCGGCTTCCATCGAAGTTTCTCCGGCTTCGGCTTCGGGCAACGTTCGCCACCGCTTCAGAAGTTCTTTCGTTTTGTCTTTGGTCTTGTCACATGCTTGCCGCCAGTTTGTGAAGTATTTTCGGGAAACTTTCGGACTCGATAATGATGTTGATTTTGAGTCTTGTCTGCGGGAAAATAAATGATTTAAATGACATTTGTAAATATGTATTGAGAAGGCAGTTGTGTTAAATAATATTTAAGTTGCGCTATTATATTTAAATAATAGTACCTATCTCTTAAAAGCAATCGCAACGCTACTTATCACAACTTATGTAATAAATAGAACACAGTTTCCGTGTTAATAATTTGCAATTACCAACCGGATCCAATATTTTTATCGGCGTTTTCAATGTCAATATAATGTAATTAAAAGCATACAAATACATGCAATACCAAATTCACAGTAAAATAAGCATTAGATAAAGCGTTTTATTGGTTCGTATACCCACTCAAAATAAAAAAAAATCTCTGTTAAGAATGAAATCACTTCTTGTTTCACAAACTAAACCTAAGTGTGTTGATTATTGAAAGTCCATTCTGTATAGAGTAAATGAAAATTATTAGCTCATAATTTGCACCTAACTACCTCATTATTGTGAATTAGGATTATTCCGGAATAATCCGCGTGGTGTCGCCACTGTACATGGCTGTGTTTTGCACACAACTTGCTCGTGTTGAGAACTGTAGTTAGTTCTGGCGGAATGTTGGCTAATAAATTGTGAACTGCTGTGCCGCGTTGTGCGTAGTAATACAAATCCTGCCACACATTTTCACAATGTGGGACGCGGTCGAGAGGTTTCAAATAATCTTTGCTTGGTGGTAGGCAAAATTAACGAGTATTATAAGGCAAACGCCATAATAACACAGTAATAATTAGGCACTTTTTTAGTGACTAGTTAAAATTATAGACAAAGGATAATTGTGAGGCAGCTTGCATACCACATCGATCTTTTTCAAGAATTTCTCTGCTATGTTAAATTCGCATTAAACCAACAAGGTGAACTATGGGCCTCTATGTTAAATATAGAGGAGTCCTGTGCTTGTTAGTGGGCAAATATGTGCTAATATTATAATGGTAGAAGACAGTTATGAGAATGAATAATCTTAATAAAGAAAAAAAATTGAGGATTTTATTTAAGCCTGATAAGTAATTCAGGGACGATACATCCCAAATAATGATTATTGTAACTGCTGCAGACACCAAGAACCGTTTAAACATATGTGTAATACACACAAGTCGTAATAAATAAGTATGAGATTATCCGGAGGAAGCGACGCAACAGGACGGCAATTGAACACAAATGTCGCCAATTACGCGGCCCGATTTGTCTTTACTCGTAAATTAGTTGTGAAGCTCCATAAGAAGATACTTAGTGAATAAAATGAAATATTTTTTACGGAGTTTATCGCGGATTTACTTTATTTAGAAGACTTAAAATATTTGGTGGGCACGGGGTGGACTGAGGTATAAGATACTAGATAGTACTAGACATCTGCACAGTCAAAAGTAAAAATAAAATTATACCAAGTCTGTGATAAAATCCATAAAAAAATAGTTTAATTTGTATGTGTAACATTCGTTTAAATTTAATATACGAAAATACATAAAGAGTAAAGACTAGAGATAATGTAGCACTATCGGTGATACATGCTATGTTTATCTTACCTTGTCTACAAAAAGAAACATTAATGTTGACCAATAAAAGTAAAATATTTCACATATTATTAAATATCGCGTCATTTTAATAAATTATGCAATTTTTCCTCTCTTTTACGGTTAAATCTCTTGGTATAACTTTTAATTGCGGCGCGTAATGTAGTTTTATTTTTAATTTTATCTGGCCAATTACATTTTGAACGTGGTGAGCTGTCTGCTGACAGCCTACTCTGCAGGATAGGCTTTGAAATAAGGCTCTGCTTTAATTTTTAAAAGTGAGTTGGTATGGTTATATGTTCTTGTTACCAGTTATGGACACTATTTATTGAATAAACTGTATTTAATAAATGAGTATCTATAATGTACATATGTATAATGTATAATGTACGCACATACACATAAATACACGCCTTTTTCCGGGAAGGGGTAGGCAGAGGTGCTACCAGGACACCCATATTTCGCCTTGTATGTACCGTCCCACGATGTGAAAGGGAGCGAACCTATAGCCATATCGGGCTGAATAGAAAAATCCAATATCAATTTGCCCGACCCGGGATTTGAACCCGAGACCTCAGCTTTGTAATCGTACCGTAGTACAACGACGCCATCGAGGCAGACGTATATTTATAATTTGTCGATTTATTAGCGTTTATTTTCTTTTCTCTATTGTAGATTATTTACTTAACCCAGCATAATTAATCATACAATTATATATAAGCAGTAGAGTACAATGGTGGCTAAGCAGATGATGAATTAGTATCGATTACGCTAACTTTAGCGCAGTCATTACATTTATTAAGTCATTAAGGGGCGAATGGGTTTTTAATGAAGTGCTTTTCTGTTTCGGTAATTTATTTCATAAAACATTTAAAACCGATTAAAAAACGTGTTACAGGGTCGATATAAAGGCGTTAATTACATTTACAATCAATTCACGAGTTAATTATATGTTATTCAGATAAAATCTATCTGTATACATTTTATTTATTACCCAAAGGATTGGCGCAATCTGATCTCACTTTTCCTATGAAGCCATTTATCGAAGAAAATTATGAATAGGAGACTGTCCCGCCCTCACACCCGCCACTGCAACTCCTGTAAGCCAGGATCAACAGTGGCACGCATATTAATGACACTGAGCATTGAAGCTCAGCGCGTCTCCGGGAATGTCTAACTTGTCTTTAACCCGCAACGAAATCAATCAAAAAGTTAAATTAATAGGAGGAGTTGGAAATAAATTATTGTCCACTTCCCTCCCTAATAAAGCGGGTGACAAAACAATGAACTAAAGAGGCAAACAACCTCGCATAAAGACATTTACAGCCAGAGAAGCCAGCTGTAAAGCACCACGGAATAGTGATTATTACATTTAAATGGGACCTAATATGTAAGCTGTTATACTTGATTCCAATAATAGGTATGGCAAAATCGCCGGAAAGCACGGAAATTCTTCCTAGTCTCCACAAGGTCCATGTAGTATACAACACCAGATGTTATTTGCATACTATCTAGCATGGTTTTACGCTCATTCTGCCAAAGACTACACTCCCAAAGTACATGATGCGCGGACTGCTCATATTCGCAATAAGGTGTTGAACATGAGCACGCAGGCGAATCAACGAGCTTAAATGAGTACAGTTTAGACTTAAAGTTACCATGGCCCGTAAGAAACTGTGATACGTAATAATCGATATCTAGCCAAGTCTTTGTCAAACGATCACGCACGCATGGAAAATATTGGTATAGATGCCGACCCTTCAAAGATACATCCCATCTATTCTGCCATTCATCTATTAATTCGTTATATACAACTGAGAGCGGCTTAAATAATCTGTCTACTTGAATTGCCTATAAAGGAGGATGACTTTTCAAAGTCCGTTAAAATAACCCGCAGACGAATTTTAGATAACGGTCGGAAATGGATAGGCTTAGAATTAGATTCAGAGGTTCGTAAACACTTAATGAATACGAAGGACAAACTTTTCATTGATTGGGCCACCTGCCGTTTTATCGATGACATTGATGTAGTTCGTTGTATGAATTGTCAATATTACGGGCATGTACAAAAGTTTTGTACAGTAAAAACACCAACGTGCGCCATCTGTGCTGAGTCACACGAAACTAAGGCGTGCCCGCAAAAATCGAACCCGGAGTTTAAGCATGTATGTGCGCCTTGTAAGCGTTTTAAAAAAACACACGATCATCGTTGTGGGTCTCAGGAATGCCCAACATACAAGAATAAGCTCAAGCAATTAGTTTTGTCGACCCAATATTAAATAAATATGGATAACTTTGCAATCGGTCAGTTAAATCTTCATAACGATAGGGTAGCGACGTCAGAATTAGACATGTTAATTCGCGATTATAAGCTGAATGTCGTGCTGGTTCAAGAGCAATACCACCATGCGCGATTACGTAGTAGGGTGATACAACTCGATAACAACTCACGAGCAGGTATTTTCGTGTCGGGTTCAAATCTTACCGTTACCTCAGTACGTAATCTTATGACGTCACACTGTGCTGTCGCAGAGGTGTCGAGTCCGATCTGTAAGGTTTTTCTTGTGAGCTGTTATTTTCAATACTCCGACCCTGTGGGTCCCCACTTGCATCACCTCCGTTATGTCTTGCGGTCCCTCGCTGGACATAAAATTATTATAGGTGCTGACGTTAATGCGTCTTCAATCCTTTGGTATGGAAAATATCGCTCCACCGATACCGAGCGACGTTGCGCTGTAGAAGATTTCATTGCAGAGATGAACCTCGAAGTACATAACACCCCCGATGCACCACCTACTTATAGCTGCCCTATGGGCGAATCCTCTATTGACGTCATACTTTCTAGTGGAGACGTCCGTATTGATAGGTGGCGCGTCCTGCCGGACGCGTCGTGTAGTGACCATCGCCTGATTGTGTACGAGTTCTTGCCTAGAGTGACACAGGGTCCGGTACATATAAATTGTAATTTTAGATATAAGTCTATAGGTGCCAACTGGGATTTATTTAGCTCTTTATTTGCTCAGCATGCCAGGGACTTCACTCGCGATGATCTGTCAGCTGAAACTTGTGCCGAGATTATGTCGGACACGTTTACGTATTGCGCGGACGTTACCATTGGTCGAGGTCCCATCACAAAGACTCGGAGGTGTGATTGGTGGAATGACTTACTAGTCCAACTACGTCGAACTTTTCGCAGAGCGCGTAGGCGGTTCAACGGGCTTAAAAAACGCCGTATTACAAGGGAAGCAATTACATCTGCTTTTAATGAACTGAGAGTTGCCAGATCACATTATAGAGCGGCTGTACAAAAATCGAAAGGCAATTTATTACGAAAAATTGTAGCCCGGTTAGATAGTGAAGGTCCGTGGTCTCCTTTATACCATGAGTTTAAAGCTAATAGGTCAATCAATTTGGCTTATATTGAGAATATAAAAATTAATAACAACTACACAACTGGCATTGAGGAGACAACGGAAGCTTTGTTACAATCGTTAATACCGGACGATAATGTTGGGAATGACACAGAATACCACAAGCAGATTAGGATGTGGGCCGCGGAACTGCCAAACTCATGCGATTCAAATCTCTCATCATTTGATGAATTTAGTGAAATAGTTCGATCTTTGCCCCTAAACAAGGCTTCCGGTGATGATAAAATATCCAACAAAATGATCAAAGAAGCGTGTAAATCGGCCGGCAATGCAGTGCTAACTGTTTTTAATCGGTGTATTGCTGAAGGGGTATTTCCGCGAGTCTGGCGTACCGGTTTCATTCGGATAATACCCAAGAGTGGCGATAAATCTCCTCAAGATCCTAAGTCTTACAGACCCATTACACTCTTGCCGTCGCTAGGTAAACTTTTAGAACGTCTTACCGTCCCTCGATTGCTACCAGGTGGACCAAAATTCCATGAAAAACAGTTCGGTTTTACTATGGGTAGGTCGACTATTGACGCGGCAATTTCGGTTAGGAGAAGAGTAAGTACATCGATACGCAAATATGTACTCGGTATTTTCCTGGACATCTCCGGTGCTTTCGACAATGCTTGGTGGCCAATGCTGCTTCTTAAGTTGAAATTGCGAGGTTGCTTTAAAAATATATATTCACTTATATACTCGTATTTCTCGCACGGAACAACAAAACTTAAACTTGGACACCATGCAGTGTCGAAGCCACTGACGATGGGCTGTCCACAAGGCTCGGTCTTGGGTCCTTATTTATGGAATTTGGGCTTCGACGATTTTCTTACAATTCCCTTACCGTCAGGGTGTTCTTTGATTGGATATGCGGACGATGGCCTCTTGCTTATTGAGTCAAACAGTAGGTCGGGACTCGAAAATATGGCCGACACGTGTTTAAAATTAATATCTGATTGGGGCGATCGAAATCGCTTACAGTTCGCACCACATAAAACGTTCCAATTACTTCTAAAAGGAATTCTAAAATCACCGCCGCGAATTAAATTTAATAATATCACCGTAAAGAAAAAAGAATCAGTTTGTTATCTTGGTCTAATTTTGGAAAGGAATTTTTCCTTTCTTGAACATATTAAGAAAGTCGGGGAAAAATCTAAAAATAACTTTTTTGCTTTGACAAGAATATCAAAATCAACGTGGGGGCTATCTTTCAATACACTAAAAACCATCTATGGAGCTACTTACTTAGGATGTATTACTTACGGATCCCCCGTATGGGCCGATAGGGCTACTATCGGTGCTGTGCGAAGGAAATTGCTCCAGAGCCAACGTTTGGCGTTGATATTCTTGTGTAAGGCGTATAGGACTGTTAGTACCGAAGCGTTGCCTGTCCTAGCGGGTGTACTTCCAGTTGACCTGGAGGTACAACGTCGCGCCGCGATGTATTACTCAACTAGAGAGAATATGGACAAAAGATTCTTAAATTCACGTGAACTTGTAGAAAATTATGAATAACAAGAAACGTGAAGTTTCTATTACTATGCATTTTATAATGGTATTTAAGTCTCTCCATACATAGGCACGTGAGCGTGTTAAAGCCCCACTTACACTTTCTTTCAAAATTTAGCGTATAAAAGAGTTCTCTACACAGTATGGTGCACCTGAACTGGGTGCGGTGGATATTAATTTCAGTGTAATGTTGTGCCCGAGATTGCTTTGTTTTATTACGGCTGTCGCGTAGCCGACGACCGGATTATATGCAAATTCAGGTTTGCATGTTTACTTCAGACGTTTTTGCATACTTTGCAAAATCTGTTATTGCATGCCGAGGATTTTTATGGCGTTTTTGTCATGTTTCAGTTAATGGTGTGTAATATTTTTGGTGAAAATGTAATGACTAAAAATGTGTCATTAAACATCTGTTTTTGTTTATTTGATATGATGAATATATTTTTTGTCGATAATAGCAAACTTCTGGTTAAATGTTAATATCTACAATAGGTATTACAATCATTACGATCTAAATCCAATCACGATTCATTTTACTTTTCCTTTCTTAAAATAAAACACTTCTTTCCCAAATGACGCACCATGTACAATTCTTAAAATTCCAAAGCAGATTTTCAGCATTTACTAAATACCTTTCAAGAGCCTCCTTAGATCCCTCGCTGGCCTTGGACAGTCTTCTCTCCTTCCTCACCGCGCCATCCTCGCTGGGCGACTTCTCCGGCGGTAGCTTGAGCTCCTTGTCGGTCCTGCTGCTGGAGCGAGAGGTTTTACCCTCGTCGCTGTCCCTCTTCAGCGCCGGCTTCACGGGCGATAGGTTGCCGGGCTTCTCTTGTTTTTTCACCTCCATACCGACTGGTGAGTTGTCATCCTCGCTGTTTCACTGCAAAAGATACATAAGTTCAGTATGTGAGGTATTGTCAAGTCATGTGAACTCAGCAGGCCCGCAGTAGGGCAGCGTGGACACCATTACCGAATTGTCCACTATTACCTAAGCATTTTCGATTGAACAGAAGTCTCTTGACACATACGCCCACGCTCGTATCTTCGAGAAGGTAGACTGAGAAGTCATTAATGCTACGCCCATTTTGGAAAGTATATTTTCGCTCCTAGATGTGATACGGAGCAAGCTTATTACCAAAACTGTATGGATATTTGGTTAAAAAATAACTTGTAACTGTTCAAAACATATATGTTAGTTGATCGTATAACGTCAGAAGTCGAAGGCTATAATCAGTAGTGATCAATTGGATCAATCCACTGGTGGATTGTTGCATGGTAATGAAGATCATTTCTCACCTTACCACATTGAATAAGTGTGGTTACTACTGCCTAAGTCCCATAAATTGATTGGGTGGAAAACCGCAGCAGATGCATGTGGATTAATGCAAAAATGTTAATTACATAAAGCTAATATTTTTATATAAAAAGATCCATATTTGTTAACTTTCATATTTAACAGTAATTCTCATATGACATTTGTATTTCTTTTTATAGTACGGCAGCCATTTTAATTATTTAGGTGACCGAGTACGCCTTATTTAACGGATCATAAAAGGGTTCCCGAATGCATATACGTTCATACTTTATGACGTCATTAAAACAGATATCGCCGCCCTGTTTAATTATTAAACTCAGAAAGGTTTGTTTTTACGAATGTGCGTGTTTTTACATAGTTTAAGGTTTGCGGTTTTAAGCCTATGTATTTTCGTTTATCATATTTTTTGTTAAATGTTATTTTTTGCGTAAATGTTTATGAAAACTTAATGTAAATGAAGATAATAATTACGAAATTGTAATTGAACTTATGTAACTTCTATTTCTCGGGTGTTTTGATGTTATTCTTTTCTATGTCAAAATAAACGGCACTAATTTAAATACATTTTTCTAATATCATCATCCTTAACCTCAAACACAAAGTCAGTTGAATTTAACTGTCAGCCAAGGATGTCTACAGAAACATTTATTTTCTTAATTGTTTATTCTGTTGTCCTAGAGTACAAACATCTTAGCTTGAGATTGCCTTTCATAACTCATTTTTGTTGATATCACCTTTCAATATACTATCTCCCGTTTATATTCCGCCAGAGTCCGTGGCGGGGACAGGTTTTTTATTAAAATAATATCCGTGTGCCGACGGCAAGATTGTGCTCTGAATTATTGATAGTTCGGTGTTGTCAGCGTGGCCGGTGCACGGGGATTAAGGGACTCCGTTTGTCTACGTTTATAGCACGTGCAGTGGATGATATCATAAACCTTGTATTACAATGAATCTTTCATGAAGCGGGACTTTTGACTCATTTTGCGGATCTAAATAGGTGGCGTTGCTGTCAGTTGAGTGGCTTGAAATATTGATGTCGAAATATCGAGCGGGGATCACAGGCGGGGATTGTGTTTTGAATTGTGATGTGACAACGGAGGGATAATTGAGTGATTGGAACAGTGGTATAAAAGCATGCAAAAAATTTGAGTTTCTACAGCAGCTGTACGGGTGCTATTTTTACGCATAAATGTATTAAAAAATAGGGAATCTTAAAAAATGTTGAAAATCAGGTTTATTTTTTTGGAGATGCTTTTAAATTTATCAATGGATAGAAACGGTCAGTTTTGTTGTCAAATGTAGTGTTTGTTTATCAAGACTGTTTTGGTGCGGAAAACCGAATCAAAAGATACAAAGCTGACGATAGCAGTCTGTTATATGAACATAGAATCATGCTTAAACCTTATTACATACCATTTGCTCCAGTTAATTCAAGACGCCAACAATACTACTGTATTAAGAAATAACTCCAAGACCCAAACTTTCGGAAGGGTCACCTCAAGGAAGGATGGCAAGTAACAAGGAATGTAGTTTCACGTAAATATTTATTCAGTAGTTGGGGACGCTATGCAAAGGTATGGCGGTTGAAATTCATGACCTGGGGGTTTGGGTCAGAAAACATTGTGCAACTGACATTACACTCCGGATCCTATTTTACCTCTTTTCGTCGTTCCATATGCTTTATTAACTTTTCCTTTAAAATATACTGTTTGTTTTTGTTGGAACTATTTTCATGGAGGCTTAAGATTAAGAAGATGTTATAAATTGTGTTACCGACTATTTTTAATAGCCACTAATACCAGATATTCATGAATTTAACCTGAAACACTTTATCTAAATATATTATTATTATTATTTTCTCTAATTCTAAGGCTGCCGAAAATAACTTATAACCTCCCCTAAAAATTGCTCTACCAAATGCAAAAAGAAGTTGTTTTTTAGATTTACGCGAATGTTACACATTGAAATAAAACTAATTTTCACGGATTTTATGGCGGATTTAGATTATTTTTTTACAATTTAAACTTCCAAGAAATTTCAAATCTAAAACGTTTAAATTTTGAAACTTTTTTGTATTTGTAAAATATTCACAGTCAATTTTAAATATGACAGCCTCCGAGGCGCAATTGGTTAGACGTCGGATGTCAAACGAGAGGCCACGAGTTCGATCCCCGCACCGAAACAAATATTTATGTGAACCACACGTAATTGTTTCGGGTCTGGGTGTTTATAAGTCATATATTTCAATTCCAAAGTCACTGAAATAACATTGAGGTAATACGAAAACGTTCTCCGTACCACAAAAATACTTATAATTTTAGACACTAACAGGATGCATTTAATTGGCAGTTGAAACCGGGTCACTTGAGGTGAATGCTGTGCAATTTGTGTGTTATTTGAGGCAATACTCAAGCACGGGCGTCTGTGATCTTGAATCGCATTCAAAGTATTAACGTAAATGGTTTAATCAATTTTCTGAAGAGGTTGGCTCAGTCGTTGTATCCTCTATGTTTGCTGTACTGATGTATTTGAATAAACTAACTAAGGTGTTTTAAATTAATTGTTCTTGTTGTGATTGTCTTTACAGGATTCGTTATATTTTTGTAATTATTGAACTGTAATTCGTATACTAAAAGTAGATATCATATTAAAAATAATCACTAATTAAGTTTGAAGTCATAAGTTGATTATGTGCTAATGCTTATGTAAGTTTGTATATGTATGATAGTCTGCCTCGGTAGCGTAGTTGTACTACGGCACGATATCAATGCTGAGGACTCGCGTTCGAAACCCCGGGTGGGGCACAGAAATATTTCTATTAATAATCAGCCCGGAGTCAGATATTTGTGCCCGATATGGCGAAAGGTTCGCCACCTATCACATTGTAGGACGGAAGTACAAGTCGAAATATGGTTGTCCTAGTGGCGCCTCTGCCTACCCCTTCTGTGATAAGGCGTGAGTTTTTGTAGTTTATGTGTATAAAGTATACTTTACATACTATATTTTAGTTTCAAATAAATACATCTTACTTAATACTTTTAGTCAGTAATTAAAAAAATCCAGACACGTCAGCTTAGGTCACTGACCCACCCCCAAATGAACTGAAGTAACCGGCGTAAGTTCAGCGTTTAGGTAAACACGACAGAGGAGGCACAATAAGCATTAATGCTGAATGAGCTGACAGCGGCCGTCTGACCTACATCTCTACCTTGCCGCCATTATTCGGCGCAGTGTTACGTGCAAGGAATCCCGCGTTAATTACAAACTCACGGCATGCCTTAATGGATAGTTTATTCAGTTAATGCACGCGTTTTGTAAGCGTTTACCGAGCGGACAATTGACTATGGCAGTTATGAATGTAAGGACAATTAATGCCCATTCATATTTTTATAAGGATGTGCGTCGTTTTTTATGGAAGCTGGTGTATTGTTAGGCAAAAGGATATAATCCTCGTAAAGTGCATTTTAATATTTTTTTCTTCGAAAGCAATACAGAAATTGCTCACGAGCATCCATAACCCCCAAATTGTTTGTATTGTTTTGTGTCTGATAGTTCTTAAAGTAGCACCACACAGAAATTAAACTCAACATTTTTATTACAAGTTGTCTCTAAATTAAATAAGTTGGTACAACACAGAAGTTTCAATAAACATATTAGCCACAAACTTTAAAAGGGGACGCTGTCACAAAAATCGAACGAGGAGAACTCAACACGTCCTAAATCTTATTGCAGTTGGAAATAGTGTTATTTGTTGCGTGGCCTGAAGTCTAAGCTAGTTTGCAGTCTGTTCGCGTGTACTCCATACAAAGTGACGTATCTGATATTCGCTACTCAACTTACTTGTAACTGACAGTTCGTTCCATTGCTGCTTGTGCACTGAAGAGTTTAGAATCGCATTAGCAAAAGCGGAATTGGGGTTGAAATGTGAGGCGTGACTAATTTAATTAAACGATATGTTAATTCGATTTAAATGTTGGTTGTAAAAGAGAATGCAGTAATGAATTCCATTGCGTGCGTTCTGGGTCTGCGGTCGAATTGTATTGTTAATAATTATTAATAAAATATTTCCAACTGCTCTACACCTTATTACGTTTAAATACTATTACTAAACAATGTTAAACTATATCAGCCCATATACGTCCGTGTACTGCAGGGCACGGGCCTCCTCTATAATTGAAAGTACGATTGAGAGGGGTTAGGCCATATACTCGATCACGCTGGCCTAATGCGGGTTGCCATTTTTATTCTGTTAGAAAAATTATATCAAAGCCAAGAATATGGTAGGACGATTCATTATATTGAATTTTTTGATACTAAAATAGTATAATTTTAAAATATTCTTCCCTACGATAACATTCATTGTATCTTATTAAAATTGTAATTTCGAGATAATAAAAAAAAGGGGCGAACGAAATTGTCAGCGCCGCAAGATATTTCTTTTACGTATTCATTCCTTCATTGTAGGTATAATTTTATAAACACATCTATAGTTTAAGTAAATTAATTTGTATTGTACTATGTTTAATAAGGCCTGTATTGTAATATCCGTCCGTCTTATTGGAGTGGGCAGGTGTGCCAGACCACAAAGTGACATGCATTGCATTCGAGGTGCCCGAAATTTGCGGCTACGTTGAGACGTTCTCGAGGAGCTAATATAAAAGGAATTAGCTGTCAGCTATTTAGTATATAGGTAAATGGAATTTAAATAGATAAATGGAATTTAATTATTTGTGGAATGGAGAGACTGTACTACAAATTAATACATTGTATGTTAGAACAATAAGGTTTGTCTGCTAGGTGCGCATTATAATACTCGTATCGGGTCTTATAAATGTTAAAGTATGTATGTTAGTAAGAACTTTTTTAATTAACCCTTTAATTATTATAATGAATACATGCAGAACAGCTTTAATAATACTGAAAAAAACTATAGTTAAATGATAAACTAGGGTGATCTTGTACCGCATACCTAAAACAACTTTAATCACGTCTCAACGGTGTTAAGAAGTTCTGGAGGCAGCATTGGCACATATATAGACGTAAAGTAAAAGTAATTGTCTTTTGTAAGGGAACGTAGACATTATTCAAGCTCTTTTTCACCCGATTCCTCAATGACGTCAATATCACGTTTCGTTCGAGTTAGTTTCAAACATTGTCGGCGCAGTTTGTTTTTCTCGTATCCGCTGGGGATCTTTAGTTCGATATTATCCTTCGCTACGTGACACGGATTTGTGACGTGCTTTCAATATGATTAATCTGAAGTTTGTTTACCTAAGGTCTTCATTGTATACTAACGTTTTCAAGTAAGTTTAATCAATTTTAAGTTATATCACGATTATAATATCCAACTGTTGTGTATTCACAAACTTTAAGGAGCTTGTAACTTGATTGTTCAACATACTGTTAACACTGCTCTACGTTACTCTACGGGGTCATGAGTTTCAAATACATATAATATACACTGACCCTTTGTCCGATGGGAGTTGTCAGAAACTATCAACTGATCCTACCTACGGTCCTACTCCTCTATCGCCTATTTCATATTCATACGTTTTTTCAAGCGTGTCCACCGGTTAAGGGTACTTCTAACTTACCCTTCCCCAAGAAGATCATTTATTGAGATAAGTTTTCTGCGAGAGGCGTCCGTTTTCAATTCTTCCATTCACATTTACTTGTTTAATATATATAAGGAGTTAGATATAATATAATTTGAAGTTAAATAGTTTAAATCCTTGGTGGAAGTCAACGGTTTTTGAGCATTGAATGTGGATTTCTTTGGTTATTTAAAAACAACCCATATAAATTCCTATAAGAACAAAAATATGATTTGCTAGCTTTACTTAAAAACTCTGGTATTCAATTAAAAACATCATTCATAATCTGAAATCCATCCATTAAACCAAATTAAGACCACTTGATAGATGAAGCGCTAAATTACTTCACAGACATATTGTGTCCAGAATGATAATTATCGTTCACAATATGTCATGAACCTTAAAGGGATTTTTCGGAAAATACCCAAAGAACCAATTGAAAGTTTAAATATAATAATACTGAAAGCATGACACACGTATGAAGTTACAATAAATAATCTGTATATTGAACTGTCGATATTGATAAAAGGAATAATGTATCAATTCGTAGTGCAAAGCAATTGGAACAATTCACGGCAATGTATAAAATCCTGTTTAGCGCAATAGCATTAGTGCCAATTAGTTTAGTACCAATTAGCACTGGAACCACGTTCCAAATTGTATCTGTTTTTTATGTCTGCAGAAAGTAATCCACTTTTTAATAAAAATGTAGAAGGGTTAATGACGATAAGCGATCTTGTTTTTGTGTGTATCAATTTTACGTTGAATTTGGTTGGGGAATTATTATGGGGAATAATTTTAGGTTATAAACAATAAAAAAAGTAATTACCAACCAATAACTTCTGGCTCATAATTATTATTTCATTTTTTTAAGGTCAAACCTGCAATTTTTACAATAAAATAAGAAGCATTCTTCAAGATTTCATATTTGATTTGAGTTTTAACAGAGTCGGCATTTAATTGAAGTGCTATAATTAATTGCTGGTAATTTTTCACCTTGATTTATAAATCACCGTTGATTACACTTTAAAACTAAATGCGATGTTGAAATATCTTCTAATTAATAGGTAATGGCGTTGGATAAAAGATTTCCACCGATATTAAGTTAGCAATGACCGAGTTTCGAAGTTGAAGTAATGAATGTTGTCGAACTCGGCTCGGGACGAAGATATAATCAGGTTAAGTAGAACCACTGATCGCCATACTGTTTCTTATATACATACATACATAATCTTCACACCTGTATATCCCATAGGGGTAGGCAGAGACTATGGATCGCCACTTTGCTGACATATTACTTTCGCTTCATCAATCTAAACTTCAACTTCATCAACTTCTTACATATATTATGGTATATCAACTTTTATTAATAGTCTTTACGTTAGTGGTCATGATGATGTTACTATTGGGCTTATGAATATTCTCACTCTTTCTTCAGTCTAAGTCAGTCTATTGCTGAAGTTAGACTTTCTCGAAGCATCTCCACAATGATCTGTTGGAAGCAGTTTGCATCCATACTTTTTGATGACTTTTAAGAATATCCTGCCAATATTAAATTGTTAAATTCTAAACCATTTTACAAGCAAATCTGATACAATGTATGAAAATATGGGTGACAGAGCTTAGTTTAATACATATTTCATATATTTTATCTTATTTAACGTAATAAACAGTAGGCTTTCATTTGGGAGACAGGTGCCCTGACAAGGGTCACTGAAAATTCGTACCTAAATGTAACAATAGACTTAATAAACTAAGATAGTTCTATCGCGAAACTGAAGTCAATGATTCAGAATAATATCGTACAAATAGTACCTATATATTATCTCGAATGAATAATGATGGTGGCAATTCTAAAGCCCAATTCCTACTAAAGTTTTGAAATACATCTTGGGCAATGCGATGGGTGCCCTTAGAAAAACAATTTTCTCAAGCACTCCCAGATTTGGACAAATTAATTTGCCAAATAAATTCACAATGATGCAGTGGAGAAATACAAGTTCGTTTTCGTTAAGTCGTGTATTTTTTACACATAATTTACTCAGCAGTCGTAACTGTGAACTTGACCCCGACTATATATCAATGTATCAGTCTTATGGTTGTCAGAAACTACGACAAAAACCAGTCAGGAATATTTTTTGATGATATGAAAAACATTTCTTTGTGGAAATCCAATCCGCAGACTTTCGTTTCTCAGTCGGCTTCTTGACAAACTCCGCTACGCAAGCGGTAGAAGGCTGTATCGTTTTAAATCGTCATGGAACCTTAGCAAGTTCTATAGACCTTCCTACATGTGCTAAACACATAACAGTGCTACTTGGCATATAAGGCTAATCCAACATTATGTTACCATATTGCATTTTTCATAATACCAGGTGCTGATAATGTTTTCGCGCGCGGGATGTTATTTACTCTTTTCAGCACTTGCATTGACCTACGACTTTTCTATTTTGGAGCATTAGTTCATGTTAAAGACAATATTTTTAACAAAACGCAGCACTGTATTTTTGACTCCCACCTTAAAATATTATTTCAACAAGCATTTAATAAATGGCACTTACATAACAACTGGTTTATACCAATATGGTGCTAATGTGACTTCGCTCAAGTTTAATTAAGTTTGGTAGTCGTGTTAGAAAATAATTAGCGCGCCAGCTGGTCTGCGGTTTCTTGCTCTGCACAGCATCATATTAAGATCATCCCTAAGATCTAGTTAATAATTGTCTGTCTATATCAGCCCATATACGTCCCACTGTAGGGGACGAGCCTCCTCTACAAACGAGAGTACGAATGAAAAAGGTAAGGCCATATAGTCCATCACGCTGGCCTAGCGGACTTTACATACCATCGAAATTCTTACAAATCGCTATGTAGGTTTCCTCACGATACTAATTGAGGTGCAATCAATTATAACTGGATAATTATAATTGATGAATGATAGGATAAATTACAGTATAATAATGCTTCAATACAGACGCGGGATTGGCGCAATGAGAAGCAAGAGCGAGACAAACTTCGTGAGCTATTAATGAATAATTATGTCGGGTTAAGTTGTGAGATCGAGATGTCTGTTGTAGTTGTCGATTATCACGATACAAGACTTGAATCACGAATCTAAATGTGGGGTCAGAACTTCATGTGTGACGAAACACATCTAATTATCTTCTTAACTTAATTATAGGTAAGTAAAACGTTAAACGTTAAACGTAAAAGTTAATGCACGTATGTACTTTTAAGAGTAAAGTGTTTTTTATATTTTTTACATTTGTAACATTCTTTCTAGTATTTGATAAAAATCCCATGTATGGTTCCCAAAATTCAAATACTCCTCATCATAGTTGAGCACATAAGTTTAGTACCGATTTATCCCAGCGTTCCAATCCACCCCGTTGGTACAATAGTCAAAGATAGATAGACAAGCAAATTATGTCGATTGTTGATTATAATCTTTGTTATCTAGTTTGCTCACCACTTGCCGTATTTAGTCCATACGTTCTCTTTTAATGTTCATTAAGTAAGGGTACAAACCTGGGACATTACATACTAAGCCTGCGTCGTGCACGTCTCTCTTATAATAAGGATTCTATGTTCTAAACTATAATAGGTAGCTGGTGTGAATTTTGCATGTTTTAAAAGTGTTCTGTTTTAATAAACGATAGAAAAAACTGACTGGTACAGGCACTGGAGGCATGAATTCATTCGGTAAATTACAGTTCAATTGTTATTAGTCACCTAAAATGCCTTAATATTATAGAGTGAAGTAAAAGGATTTTTGAACAAATTAATACAATAATTTAAAACATTCCATGCATGCAAGATTCAAATTTTGATTTGACTTACCATAATCTGTACTCTATGCACATAATAATTATACTTATGTATGTAGGTGGACTGCTTAACATCAGGAGTCTAAAGCATTGAACCTAATTTCAAATACTTTAACAATACCGTGCCTCGGTGGCGAAGTTTTTACTACGGTACGATTACAAAGCTGAGGTATCGTGTTCGAAGCCCAGGTAGGGCATAGTGATATTGGACTTATCTATTCATTATCAGCCCGGAGTCAGAAATTTTTTGCCCGATATGGCGATACGCTGGCCCTATCACGGAACGAAAAATACAAGGCAAAATGTGGGCGTCTGGGTAGCACCTCTGCCTACCCCTTTTGGGAAAAAGGCGTGAGTTCCTGCATGTATGTCTGTTAACAATACCGTGCTATTAACCAAAGTAAAACGTATCAAAGGCAGGGGCTATACATGAATGCAAACGCGATTTGCATATTCACTAGGTGTAGTGTGTGTCGCAACCACTTCGTCAACGTAAACAGTTCGCTTGTAGCGCTGGGCACACCTACCTGACCACGCACGCTCTCCATAGATTGACACATCAACCTTATGAGGTAATTACTAAACTCAATTATCTATACATATAATAATTGTAACCGATCGATGTCAGTACATTAAAGATAAATGAAAAAAAAAAATCTAATATGGGGGATACAGCCCCCCGTTAACGTAATAGGGATTTATTTACAATTAAAAAAAGTTAGACCATGACCAACCATATAGGGCCTTTGGGCTTCGGGCTAGCGGGCTTCATGTACATACTAGTATCACTATTTGATGTTTAAACAGTTCTTCAAGTCAAGGCCTAATGATCAAATGGATCCATCATTTTTGTAATAGCACGTTTACTCCACAATAGCAAGTAGATCATTTTTCTCAGTGACGTTAGATTGATTACGTAATATCGTGTAGCGTCGTTAAGCTTACTAATCTTTTCATGATGATAAACGTGTCTACAAAGCATTAATTTCCTTTCTCCGCATATCAACTATTGCTTATATGGTTAGTAACAAAATATGATTTGATCACGCAAAGTTCCTATGTGAAGATTGTTTGTGACTTCCAATTACTATTATTGTTTTTTAAATAAGCACATTATATCTCCTAGAGAATAAATAGGGAGTGGTATCGTTCCTTATAACTCGCCGAGCTTATTTACATCAAAAGACGTGAGGAGGCTGAGCGTACAACCGTGCCGGGCACGAAGTATAGTTCCGGAAAAGCCATATGAGAATTCTCAATAGAATAACTCGTGTAAAGTGGAGTATATAACTTGAATTTTGAGCGTAGAATATGTGCTCGGCATATTGTTAGGCTCGCTTCATCACGCTTGGGACAGAAAGATATTGGTGAATTGTGGGTGGTAGTAACTAGTACTAGCATTAATAGTTTTGCTACGTATCTCAGTGATAGTTGGCACCTCTACCTCCCCCAAGGCAAGACTTTATGCACCATGGTTGTCCTTATCGTTGTTGTTTCTTGGATGCAGCAGTTGTTTGTTTAAAAGTATAATCAAGAAAGTATTCTCAGAACGTTCATAACACAAGGGCACCTGCTCGTGGCTCATACGGCTGATGTACGACGTAAGCGACTCATTAAAGATTAACGGCTATTGTTTATTTCAGCTGAAGGCGCTCACTGCTCCCATTAGGCGCGCTTGGCACACGTTCACACTCCAAATTACACAGTAAATAAAAACGCCTTGCAGATACTTTTGTACTTGTGTAATTGTTGGTAAAAAATTGGATTTTAAGACAATTATTAATAGGGAAGGCTAAAACTTTAGAAATTGTTAAGATTATGGACAATTCTTAATATTTAACATACAATATTTAACCTTCCCTAGGTTAAATATAGGTTAGATTATAGTATGCTATTAAGGTTGTAAAAGTCATGAGCGATCACCGATAACAACTTCGCTTGCAACTACTAGTTGTCTACCATCGCGTACCAACTTTTGTCGCTATTCAAAAGGATACGAATACCATACCAGCAGCTAATGTGCCTTTACTACATGACATACTAACATAGGAAACAAAACTGTTACACCGTAGTTTATGATATTTAACGGCGCCTGTCAACATTAGCAAGCAAGTACACTGGCAAGTTCCCGGCACGTAAGCACTGGAAATATGCTAATCTGTGGCCGTAGTGCGAGTTTTTATACCGACTCGATCGCGTTAGCGTTAACTTCAATTTGTATGGCATTTGGTCAGCGCCACCTAGTGTCAATATTCTGAATCATAATTTGCGAGTGCGAGATTTGTTTATGTTACGTTGTCGTTTGCGAGGACCGAATGATTCGCGGAGCGAGCGAGTTAACGCGCTAAAACGGTCATTTTGCGAGTGCGAGTTGCAAATTTTACACGTTTGACCGTTCGAACGGTTAGATTACTCACTCTCGCGATGGTAAAGTCATTCACAAAGGATTTTGGAGTGAGAGTGGTTTGTTAAGTAGTATTTTATAAGAAGTTTTGTGTTTATGCCTGCCCCGGTGGTGCAGTTGTACTACGGTATGATTGTAAAGCTGAGGTCTCGGGTTTGAATCCCGGATCGGGCAAAGTAATTTTAGATTTTTCTATTCATTATCAGCCCGATGTTCCCGATAAGACGATAGGCTCACATCATGGGACGGAACACACAAGGCTTATCTAAGTTGTCTTCTTCTGCCTACCCCTTCTGGGAAAAAGACGTAACTTTATAAATGTACACGTATGTTTTGCGTTTGTGCACTTGTGGACATACAAAAAATGGTGCTTTTTTTTGCTTGGAGTATACGAGTGTGTGGCACAAGATGATCGTAATAAAACTTGTTATCTTGCAAGATCCCGCATAACTAATAACCCGTTAAATGATGTCACAAACTCAAAATTTAGGAAGAGATATCGTCTGTCTAAGAGAGAACTATTATTTTTTGTGTAAGAAACACATTTAAATTATTCATTTGAGTTAACCAAAGCGCTGACACACAAAAATATTAATAACAAATATAATATTCGGTTTCCTGACACACCGGCTGCTAGAGATTGTTATTGTTATGATTTTGATAAGCGACGCGACGCGTAATCCGACCGTTTTGAGAGTACATCAGTAGTGGCGGTACTTCCATACAAGCCCAAAAGCCCGGCTTGCCCTACATAATACGTATTTACTCCATATTGAATACAAACTATTACATTCAATACAACAGTCATTTATTAGAAAACATCTAGCATTTAAATTTTTTGAATTTCCCGCGCCGCGATTCAATGAGACGCCAGCGCCGAAGCGCCGCGTAATATTCATTCATTAAAACTATACTGAACTTGAAAAGACGGAGCACACAGCACATATATCTATCCTTTTCTCTCTCGTGTGCTTTTACGGGGCTTCTAGCAACGCGTGAACTGTATGGGGAAATGATATTACTCGATCGCTACGAATGTATAGCTATAGATATGTTATATAGCTGTTCACTGTACACGAAATGCCCGGCTTCGGCCTTGATGATGTAAAAACATCGTGCGTTGCATGGTCGTCACGTGATTATTTGTTAAATCAATTACATATATCTATTGTTATTAAATTAAGTTGGTTCCTTTTAGAAATTATTTCTAATATTTTTTTTAGAACAAATAATGAAGTTTTAATATTTCTTTTAATAAATTGTATCTTTTGTATTGTTTATTTCACGTTTACTGGCAATACAGCACATTTTTCTACTAACTTCATTTGTATTATGATTTATGAGTTGTGAATGTGTTTTGTTTAAGGTTAATGTTTAGTTTTTTTATGTTATTTAAACTTTTTGATACTATTATGAGTTGTATTGTTTTCTGTGATGGTTTGAGTGCGATGGTGAAAGCGTTCATTGCCGGTAAAAAGGTAAATTCATTCAATTATATTGAACAATAAACCGGCGCGAAACCTATGCCGGGTTTGTACATTTAGTAAGTCGCGGTAAATCACAATAGACATTTCTTCAGGTCAGTTTAATAAACTACGTACTTTTATTACTACATGCTCCCTTTAAAGCTATTAAACAATCGTGATTCATATGTTTTTATATGACACGTCTTGTGTGTTAGATTGTTTGGATTATAATGCTTTAATTAAATTTTCATTAATTTAGGTGGTCCTTTCAAAAGGCAATCTATTATTTTAAATTTAGAAAAACATTTAAACATGAATGCGTTAATAATAATTTCTGTCTGCAATTTCGGTTAACCTCGAAGTCGAACACGGCACCACAGAATAGTGACGGCAATAGAAATGCAATGAAAAGTTACGGATGCATGTTCACAAGTAATCTATATTAATTGTTTTAATCTTAAGATTGTGTTGAAGGTTTGCCGACGTATTATAAATTAATTTTCTTCGTTCTTAGTAACTTTGTGTTAAATAATATTAATTAAACGTAAAAAAATATTCGGCTTGCCCTACTCCAAAACCCTAGGCACGCCACTGTACATCAGCAACACCAATAAGATAACCAAACAAAATACGTATTAGATTTTGTCGGTTTATAACATAGGAACCCAGTGCTGCCAATATAAGCAAAAAAATTAACGCTGCTCACGGTGATTAAACGCCATTCGAGTCGATGGCCATGTTTGAAACTCGCACTCGCACTTGCTCGCAATACGACGTGACGGACGTTTGCTCGTTTAACGCGATGGTTGAGTCACTCGATCGTTTTTAAGAAACTCGCACTAAGCACACTGATCTCGACGGCGCGACGACGCCGACAACAGCGCTACTCGCCTTTAACTCGCTTAAACATATTTACGGGCGCTAACCTTATCTCGCATGAGAAATTGTTTTTTATTCATATTTCGATCACTAGTGTAGCGGAGTGAAATATAAGAAGTGGCTCGGATAAAGATGAAATTGTATCGTGCAAACATGAGTGTCGATGATGGCAATAATAGCGTAAGGCTAGGCGCAGTGAACGTAGTGTGGGGTCTGGACTATGTATGTATGTGACTGTTGGGTGTTTTTTCTCGAATGATTGATCAATAAACAGAATAGTACGGTTAATGTTCACGAAATTATCATAATAAAATAGTAAATTATAAAAAGAATCTTAAAAATGTTTGTTTAATATTGTGGTAGAATAAATATGCAGTTAAAATCATACATTGTTTGCATTGCAGGCTTGCTCTTCGAACAACTCGATATAAATTAACGTGTTCCGTGAGCCACGCATGTATTTTCCTCGAGGTTTTTAACGGAAGTAATTAAAACGGACAAATGGATGTAGATTCCTACAATAAGCCCAGTATTATCAATATTATTTTCATTTCTTATAAAACGTATATTGTTAGAAAATGATTGCATTTCTGTTATTGAGAAAACATTTAGTACAATGAAGTGCTACAAGTTACAGTTCGAAAGATTACATGAGTTAATTTACATTAAATAAAACCATTCTTAATATCATATGAGATGGATTCTTTTACATTGCTATATAATTATTATTAAAATATCATTATAGTAGAATCATTTTAGATTACTTTGAACGTGGGTTTCTTTGCGTTCCTTTCACGAGCATGGATAAATATTGCAGTTTTAACTACAGCTAATATTTAAATTATAATATAAATAATGTGTACAGAGATTTTAATATAAAAAAACTACTTAGACAACTGTGTGCACAACTAAGTAAACGAATACAAGATAAATTATTTAAAGAAGTGAAAAGTATTTTATCATGAGAAAACTACATTTTGTGAAAGAAAAAAAAAATCTATCCTAATATAAAATAAATTATGTAACTTTTAATTCGAATAATAGTTAATTCACATTAATGTGTCACTAGTTTATTAGACTGCCTCGGTGGCGTAGTTTTAATACGGTACGGTTACAAATCTGAGGTCTCGGGTTCGAGTCCCAGGTCGGGCAATGTGATATTGGATTTTTCTATTCATTATCAGTCCGGAGTCAGGAATTTGTGCCCGATATGGCGATAGGCTCGCCACCTATCACATCGTGGGACGGAACGTACAAGGCAAAATGAGGGTGTCCTGGTGGCGCCTCTGCCTACCCCTTCGGGGATAAAGAAGTGAGTTTATGTATGTATGTATGTAGTTTATTATTTATTTATTTATTTATTTATATATTCTTTATTGTACACCAGGAAAAACAAACAGAGATTATAACAAAATTTTACAGTAAGTAAAGTTAGTATTAATGTGAGAATATACAGTAAATTCACTTTGTAACTTATTTTGGTCCCTAATATTTTGTCTTTAAAAAAATATCTATCATAAACCAATTAATGAGTTTAATGAATACAGGAGATGGTATCAGAAACAGAAGAAAAAAATAGACTGGTTTTTAAGCTCTTTCTGTATATTTTCATTAGGTAATTAATATCTTAACTCGTCCTTCCACCGCATATTCGGTCTCCCACGTTTTCTTCGGCCATTCGCAGGAATCCAGCTGTTGCCAGCCTGGCCTGGTATGGATGCATTCGAGCCAAAATGGCAGGAGCTCGCAGAGGACAGGCTCGAATGGAGGAAAATAGGAGAGGCCTTTGCCCAGCAGTGGGGCAAAATATAGGCTACAAAAAAAAATATCTTAACGGGTTAGAGTCAAGCTGATATCCATCAAAGTTCAATCGAGCTTTATTGCTCGGTGTGGTTGTAGTGCAGACACTGTCAATCCTGGCTTACAAATACTCTCTGGTAGTATTATTAAATTAAATAATATCAAAAGCATTTATATGTAAAAATGTTCCATAATAATATATATTGCACAAGGTATGCTTTGCCGGTATCTTGGCATAAAAATATTTTGGTTATTAAAATTGATATCAAAACAGAACTTCTGACTTAAAATAACTAATCAAATTAATGACGACCCTTATTTCATTTGCAGCTATTATATAGTTAGAATTTTTGATGTGACTCCGACCTGTTCTCGGTAATTGGGCTCTAAACCTGGCTTCCATTAATTACTCTTCGTGATATATTTACAGATATTCGTAACCCAATTATTTTAATTCCAGTCCACTTTTAGTTGTAATTATTTGTCAATTTCATATTTTATATTACTAAGGTGATTAAATTTATATGACTTGCTAAACGTAACTCTTTTTACACTTTTTTGTTTTTTTCGATAACGCATTATTAAAGTGTTTATGTAACTGCCTCGGTGACGCAGTTGTACTACGGTACGATTATAACTCCGAGGTCTCGGGTTCGATTTCCGGGTCGGGCAAAGTGATATGGGATTTTTCTATTCATTTTCAGCTAATTTGTGCCCAATATGGCACACATTAGGATTACACACATGGATTGCCCCATAACACATCGTCGGGAGTAACACAAAAGGCAAAACGTGGGTGTCCTGATAGCACCTCTGTCTACTCCTTCTGGGAAAAAGGCGTGCATTTATAATATACGTATGTACATATTACGAGTATGTATGGATCATTATTTAAAAAAATCCATCAATTATATGGCATGGCCAGTATGATGGCCTACTGCTGAGCGCGAGACTTCTCCACATTCCAGAGTTCGATTGAGAGGTCTTAGGCCGCAGTCCACCACGCGGGCCTATTGCGAGTTGGTCGACTACTAAATATCCTGAATAAGTAGTTGTTGTGCGGTAATTTTATATAAATGTAATAAAATACCACCACAGTCCTGATGTATTCATCCAAAATTACAGTAAAACTGGGTGGCGACTACAAAAAATTAAGTAACGAAACGGACTAACTCAGTTGTCTACCAAAGTACTTCATTGTTTGTACGTATTGCGACACTTCGTATTTGTTGAGTAAATTCCCGAACAGCTAAGTTAAATACATTCAAACTAGTGTTTTAAGACACGAAGAACCACAAAACTAGTAGTGGGCCTTATACACAAAACGCCGTCTGGGTAGGTGTTTTGTCCATTTCTGACCCTAAGCAGCAGTGTGAAAGTAATATATTTCGATTTGAAGGACATTATAGCCAGGGATTGCTAAGAATTAAGAGACGTCATATCACAAAGATTAGAATGGCGAGCGCAGTGCAGTGCCATGCAGTGCTTAACAATAACTTCAGCGTCGAGTTGTTTCTGTTAATGGTTCCTATCAGGCAAGCAATCGACTGGTCTCGTCATTCTTAAATATAAAAAGGTAAAGGTGATTCTTGTTTTAGGAAATTTAATTTATAAACTGGTAGTATCCGTTCCAATCTTTCTTTTCGTACCTGTCCTTACGATCCTCACACTTACATGGCGTTGGCGTAACATGGCCTTAATAAATGTTGATAATTACGTCACTAGTTTTATGACGTCAAACCTAGTATTGTTCTTAGTACATCTCCTCTAAACATCTGAAAGCCTACACCTTTCACACCTTGTAACATAATGGTTGTATTGAAAGGTTTCCATTAATGAGACACTTTCCAACCTTGCCACCATTTCCTTTGTATGCAGTCTCATTAAATTCCTTGTACCACTATGGTTCAGTGCGCATTTAGCGGTAATGCTGTCTTACATAAACTTAACCTTCTTTCTTGTCACGCTCACCCTGTCTTTGTAATTAAAATTCTGATTATATGGGTGTTAATTTGGGCTTTAATTAAATAGATACAAACTTACATGTATAATTATTTTTTCTAGCTTTTGCCCGCATTCTTCGTCTGTGTGCATAACTGTATTTGAAATTAACTTTGTTTAGAATTTCCTACCCTGTCCTGTCCCGTCCCGTTATATCCCGCCCGACCTGTCTCATTCTCCCATCCTTTGAGAATAAAAAAATAACAAATATATCGGAATTCCTTCCTCATCTCACGGGAACACAAAAATTTTCGGGATAAAAAGTAACCTAAGTGTTAATCCAGGGTGTCAGCTACCACCGTACCAAATTTCATCGTAATCCGTTAAGCCGTTTCTGAGTTCATCGCACAAAACCGCACAGATAAGCAGACAAAAATTTTAAAATAATTGTTTTCGTTTCTATTACGTTAAAACAGACCAGTTTTAGTTTTTCTCATTTATCTTACATGCACAGACATCGATCGGTTAACCAATTTATATGTATCGATAATCACATTTGACATCACCATTTCCAGTAACTGGAAATTACATTTTCTGACCATCAAAAAGAAAAATAAATGGGCTGTTAAAAGATCCTTTAATGTCCTTTTAAATGGTTAATATCATTCGAAACATTAATGTTCATGCGGGCAGTTCTATTTGACGCCGTTCTATTACTCGTAAGACTGAAAGGTTTTAATATTTAATAATACTTCAAAGAAATGTCCGCCCCTTTTAGAAACTATGGCATTTGGGGTATTAAATGCACTGAGTTTATTGAAATACTTGTCTGTGTGTATTTTCTATGCTATTATACTTATAATTAAGATTTTGTCCCGTTTGGAAAACAGGGTGGTGCTAACTCCTAAACATTTTTTTCTTTACGACTCTTAAAAAAAATTGTAGTCTGCAGTAAATAAACTCCCACCAAAAACATTTTCAAGTAATATGTACGTGCGGTATGTAAGTATAAACAAATAAAAAGGAATCAATAAATCCTCCTCATTCACCGCCATATCATTAACCCGAGTACGTACAAAGCTAATAATTACCTCCAATACAAGAAAACTGAAAACAGCAGGGGTACATTCGACCCGCATGGTAATTGTACGCGTGGGAACCCTCAACGTCTGCGCGAGGGTTCCTGACTAATGCGGGGGCAATAATAATAAATGGGCCGGGGGAACCTGTTAGAAAACCTCCGAAGAAAATGTTTATAGGTCATCGATGTTATTGATTCCTTCGTGTAAGCAAAAATAAACGCAAGCCCTCGCTTCAAGAATACAAATCAGATAGACAGGTACGCCAATATGTTTTCGTATTGTTGCTTCGTGTGTTTTTGCAGGGTTAAAGAAAGAGACGGCGATATCGGAGGCATTAGCGAGGTTGGGTGTTTTGATAGGTGGATTTGCGCTTTTTGTGTTTCGGTAATAAATATTTTCTTTTGTGATTATTCTGTGTTTCTTTTTATTAACAGGCATTTGCGTATTTTTTACGTTAATTAGGACTACAGCAGTGACGGCGATACAAACTTTCTCAATTAAATCAACGGATTAATTACTTGCGAAATTATTAGTAAACTATTTGCATACCTTATGTAATACAGGCAAACAATACGTGTTTACGCAGTTCATGTAAAGTTTACACACACTAAATACTTCACCAACCCTTGCCTAATTAAATCACGTGTTTAATATGACTGACACTAGTATCAACATAGTCATGACCTGGCTGTTCCAAACATTAAAGCATAATTGCTTCTAAACTGCCGAATAAAGTTACTCTAACCCTCTCAAGTACATGATACGGGCCTTTATCAAAGGGGCATCTCGTTGAGGCAGGTCGTTTTGGCCCGTGCAGGAAATTACGTCGTTCCGAGACGTGCGGATGTGACCCTCTCGGAATTTGAGATGGTGGTGTTGTACCGGGAAAAATGCCTTACTCGCCGGGTTAGGGTTAAATCGAGCTTGACGCTAAAATCTTGGTGAGTAATGCGTTTTTTATGTCGCGAAGTTATTCTATTTAATTTACATACTTACGCGATTTGGGGTACTTTGTATCATATACAGATCGTAAATCATGGAGGAGTTCTGTACGTTGAGGGGTTAAATGGAGATTTAACTTATTCTTAGTCGGTAGAGTGGATATGCCGGCTGTAATAATGCATTTAATTTATATTTAGATGTAAGGCGATTAATTATTATTTAAGATCATATTTCAATAATCATCATCATCCATCCATCAGCCAAAGGACGTCCACTGCTGAACATAGGCCTCTCCCAATGATTTCCACAGTGACCTGTTGGAGGCAGCCTGCATCCAGCGACGTCCCGCCACCTTTACCAGGTCGTCTGACCATCTTGTGGGTGGACGTCCTACGCTGCGCTTTCCGCTACGTGGAATAATGCTTTAATTAATTAAATAACGTCCATTTCAATAATGCTTTTTGATAATTAATCCTGTAATAAATTTTGAACAAGATTTTTTGCTGGCAATTGCGTTTGCTGGCTGACATGGCTGGATAGCGCATTGCTAGCATGATTTTAAGAAATACACAATTTAATTTAGAAGCATCGCTAAATAGTCGTACTAAATTAAAAAACATTCCATCGGAAAGAAAGTTTCCTACTTGTACCTTTCTATAGCGTGGTTTTATTGAACCATCGTAGCCACGAAGCCGATTTAAATTCCCACCTAAGCTATCGCTTAAAGTTTAAATTATTAAATCCCCCAATTTCATAAGTTATGTCCGGAAGCGAGACAAAGGTTCGCCGAAGTTTTCCGATTATAATCAAAGAAAAACTTCGCTTTTGTTAAGTTGAGAAGTTGGAACAATTGGTCAGCGCAGCGCCACCTTCCACGTTAGCTGTAATTTTGATATCACAAGATATTGTCGTGTTTTATGAAATATGTTTTATTACGATTTTACGCACGAAGTCTTTATTTTTTACGAGTAGTAGGACATGAAATAAATAGAAATTTATCAGATCTATATATCAGCCCATAAACGTCCCACTGCAGGGCACGGGCCTACTCTACAATCGAGAGAATCGATTGAGAGTGGTTAGGCCATATGTTCCACCACGCTGGCCTAGTGCGGGTTGGCGGACTTACATATCGTAGAAATTCTTTAAAATCGCTACGGTATGCAGGTTTCCTCACGATGTTTTCCTTCACCGTTAAAGTGCGTGGTGATTGACTATCAATACACACATAACTCCGAAAAGTCAGAGGTGTGCCCTGGGATTTGAACCCGCGACCACCGTGAACATGTAGGCAGCCGCGTCTGGTCCGTTTACCAACAGGCCACCACGCACTTATTAAATTTATCAGATAGCAAGCGATTATCATTGTGTGCGATTATTAACGTACAAAATAAGAGGAATCGTAGGTTTTACGCCAGATTTTGAAGATGTACATAGAGGTAAGAGTAGGAGAAAACTGCGACGAGAAGACGTAAGAGTGCAAGGTAAAATCTTTACGCAGCAAAGTCTTTAACCATATTCTTTATTATTATTTATTTTTTTAATTATATATTATCTCCTATGTTAAAAGGGAAAAACCATATTCCGCGGGCTTAAGGGCCAAGCTAGATATGGGTGGTTTCTATCGGATCTTGAGTTTTTTTTTTGTTATCACTGGTCTATGGATAAGAATTTCCTTACGATTCTGCATGTGTTTAGTATTGTTGTTTTTTGTAGAAAAATGTACGAAAGCTTATGCATACCAAGCGACTTCAAGCTCGTATGCAGTGTGTGGGATATTACACCTGTAGAAGAAAGGACTATGGGTATAGTTTTTACAGTCTGTACTCTCCATTGGCTTTTGAGCTCTATTGATAGATCTGTGTATTTGGCAATTATTAGTTACACACTTTATTGTACACCACAATAAAAGAGAATAACACTGTAACAGTAAATCACTTAAAGCTAAAGTCATGGTTACGATTTGCGGCCTTATCGCTAACTGCGATCTCTTCCAGGCAACCTTTGGATGGATTAAATCATCACTATATAGAATTATGGGGTAATACAACAGGAAAAAAAATGGAATATGGATGTACGAGCTATACATAGTATACATATACATACATCATATATACCTACATTATAAATACTTATATACATACACCACACAAATATACATAAGCATATATCTACATATTAACTTGTATCAAGTAAACTTAAATTATGATATAAATAAGTTTTGATTATGGAAGCAAATAACATTATTTGGAGTATATTATATTATCAATATGTGGCAGCACTACCTTCGATAGATACAAAAGTAATTAAGAGTGTGTTCCGTGAGGAAGAGGAAAATAATTTCGCTATAAACAACCCCGTCAGTGCAATTAGGTTGCCAATACGGTACACATATGGAATAAAAGATGCGAAGGTCTATTATTAATATTTGTGTGTATCATTCATTTGTCTTACCTATACATAAATAAAAGGTAATATATAATAAATGATTTGCTAGTGAAAGTATATTGGTACCTGTCCAGATTGCGATCACAATACCAAACTTTTGATGTCCGTTACAGCACCCTATGCAAGCGAGACATATTGGGAATTCAGTTTGTGTATACGTATAGTTTCAAGCAGTCCGACATAATTGAGTCAAAACGCGATCAGCAAGAAGTTATCCTAGTAATTGTTATTGCGATGGAATGGTGAGACGAGCATGCCATTCGCTTGGTGTTAAGCGATACGACTGCTCATGGACAGTAGCAAAATCAAATAACACCATGAATTACAAAGCAATGCTTGGAATACCACTGCGCTCGCCATTCTGAGACATACGATGTTAAGTCTCATTATGTCCAGTAGTTACGCTGGGTACAATATCCTTCAAACCGGAACACAGCATTGCATGTACACTGCTGTTTGGCGGGAGAAATGGACATCTGTAGTTATCTTTAGTCGGCGGACGGTGTATCTAGACTGCATTGCCAAATAAAAAATTACCTCAATGCGTAAATTATGAGTGCGTTGAATTGCGTTGCCTTCTTATCAAAAGTTAGAGTTCTTCTTCTCAGTCGTTAACTTGCCAGAGTGGTCGTGGTCATATTTTCATGTGGTGGATTGCTTTACAATCCGCCGCTATTCCTCTCGCACTTCCGCTTTCCTTGCGCATGCACATATGAGAAGGTAGACTAAGGGGAAAGAATATACCTTAACAATAGTCTATCATAATTATATGTAGTATATTCGGGTACCTGTTAAATCAGACATACCGTTTTATAATTTAAGGATCTAAATCGCTTCTATCTAGTAATGGAACAATATAATACTCGTGTGAATTGCACACCAAATTCGAAAACCCTATCCTTGAACTAACCGGGACTTGAATCAAATTGAAATCCCCGTTAATTGTTCTGTTTGTTCGTTTAATCACTCTGTATTAGGTTCGATAAATAATAGTATCAGAGTGAAACGAACACAACCACAATTGATTGGTGAGCGGTTTATCGATGACCTTTTTCATTATTTGTTGATTTACGTTAGTACGCATCTTTTAATTCAATGGAAGTTTACTAAGAGTACGAATGAAATAGTTTGTATCAACCTCATCAAACATATGCCAGCCAAATAGTGATATGAGTATGAATGGTAGAGTCGATTCCATTGCAGTTAGGAGTCGACCTCATCGGACCTATGTCGGTGATATCCTAAATAAGGGTCAGGTCAGAATTTTAGGTGTTCTAAGTCGACAAGAATGCATGAAATCGATGAAAGTGAGTAAAGCGAAAGTGATACATAATTATGTAGGGCTCGAGCAAAGTGTAGACCCATATGAAATAAATACACCCAACAGCCACATACATAGTCCTGACCCCACACTAAGATCGAGTCTTGTATCGTGGGTATCAGAAACTGCGAGAGACTTTTTGGTCTCACAAACACCCAGACCCGAAACAAATACCTGTAGACCAGACAGATATTTGTTTCGGTGCGGGGATCGAACCCGCGGACTCTCGTTTCACAGCCGGCGTCTAACCAACTGCACTACGGAGGCTGTGAAATAAAAAGTCATTACGACTCAACACGGTTTGATAGGTAGTTTTCTCTAGAGAAGAACAGGCAAGAGGCAGCAACTTAAAAGATATTTTAGTAGATTACAAAAACGTTATGATAAAAAAGCAAAGTTCGATATTTCGAACGAAACACAAAGATCTAATTTTCTGACTCAACAGCAAGGAAAAGTTCTATTAAAATATACACGTGGTGATAGCGCATGAAGTTTAGTTATTTTCTATTATATACATACATAATCCGGAGTCGCCCCTACACGTTGCCAAAAATTCCGACTATGTGTGTGATATATTGCATTTTTCATGTCCCGCATTTTGGTTGGCTAAAGTTGCTTTAAATGAGCATTTCTGGGGTTTAGAGACTATTTAAGATATTAAGCTTATAATAATTTAAAAGGGGCCTTGGTTTTAAAACTTGTTTATTTACGCGCATGTAAACATTATGAAAAACATTTTATACCCTAAGCGGAGTCCGAGATTATTTTTAAATACTGACATTTGGTTTCAGGATGTAGTAGGGTAGCCTTAAAAATATATGTTGCAAGGCCAAATAGTTCCAAGATTTTGAAATTGAAAATGATACTAGAAACTTTATCGGTTACATATATGACGAATTTGCATTAGAGTGATTATGTGTTAAAAAAAAAGAGATTTACGATGAATGTTGATGTATTAATGTAAATTTGTATTGGTTTTTATTGAGATCAAGTTAAATCCGCAGTCTAAAATCTGATCCCGACAAAGAACAGTGTAGCTTTTATTGTAACTGTTTGACTTTGCAAAGTTGAAAATAATTTAACAATACTGAAAAGATTGAGCGAAAGACGCATCAAAACACGAAATAAAGGAATCTGTTTCGCTTTGATTTTTTTTACAACAAGAATGTACATTATAAGCTTCATTTGCTTTGAACGTACAAGTAAATAAGTTTGCCTTTGTGCTACTCTATTCGTTTTATTTCGAATGACTGGGTAATACAAGAATACTCTTCGAGATTTTTCCATGCTTGAATTTGAAGGACTTACAGTTAAGTAAAAGGGAATAAACGTTGGATTAGAGGTACCTACCCGGTTTTGAGTCTAAAATGTGTACAATTTAGTGGCATGTAATAGGACACCATTCAGGTTTTAAAGAAAGCGTGATGCTGTTTCTGTTAGTTTTAAAATGAAGGCCACCAACCCGCACTACGCCTTCGTTGCTGATTATGGCCTAAGCTGTATCAAACTTCCGATTGTTTAAGATGTGGTTAAACGTAAAGGCCTACCCAGTTAACACACTGGGTTTTCTGATTATATTATATTATATACTAATGCCTCGGTAGCGTAGGTGTATTACGGTACGGTTACAAAGCTGAGGTCTCGGGTTCGAGTCACGGGTCGGGCAAAGTGATATTGGATTTTACTATTCATTATCAGCCCGGAGTCAGGAATTTGTGCCCGATATGGCGATAGGCTCGCCCCGTATCACATCATGGGACGAAACATACAAGGCGAAATGTGGGTGTCCTGGTGGCGCCTCTGCCTACCCCTTCGGGGATAAAGGCGTGAGTTTATGTATGTATGTATGTTATATTATATATATACTCAGCCCGTCGCCGACCACTGCTGCACGTAGGCATCCTCGAGTAGAGGCCAATATACATATTGCTGACAGTAAAATTAGAAGCTCATACTACATCAATATATGTATTAAACCAATATATTTGCCCTAACCACATCAAAGCAAAGCGAACCATTACAAACAATTTATGTGAAGTATCCACCCATGTGTGGTTAATGTTTTGAGTAGTGACAAAGCTTCTATGAGTAATTAATTTTTATTTTATTTTATTTTATTTTATTGCTTAAGGACAATCAGTGGTAATTACATTACATTAAATAAACGTTACAAATACACCAAAAATAAGTTAAATGTATTACCTTTAGTTGCCACAGCATGCATTGCCATTAAAGAAAAAATAGAAGTAGAAATTAAAAAAAAGTTAACATATTTAAAACTTATATAAATCTCTCAACAATTAATAATTTGGAATAACTTATATATTTCTTGACAATAACGCTTATGAAACTAAAAGGAACTTATGTGACTTCAAC
Source organism: Deilephila elpenor (assembly GCA_949752805.1). NCBI lineage: Eukaryota > Metazoa > Arthropoda > Insecta > Lepidoptera > Sphingidae > Deilephila > Deilephila elpenor. The sequence continues at coordinate 6,374,181 of OX457116.1, forward strand.
AGACAGTAAATAGGTTAGAAAAGTTTGTTAGATAAAAATAATTAAAAATAATGAAAATATAATACTCTTAAATATTACTCTTCAAAGCTTTTATGACCTCCGCTTGAAAACATCTCAAGGAGCTGCCAAAAATGTCGACAGACTGGCCCAAAGAGTTGTAAGCTCTTGAGAGCCTGGGTAAAGCAGAATTGAATCCAAGTTTGGTTCCTGCCCCCCTTGGATATAACAAACCCATAGGCCGCCGCGGCAAACGGCTGGGGACGCGCAGTGTCACTGACTCCAGCAATGGTGGGCAGTCAATATGGTTTCTCAAAATTTTGTACAAAAATTTCATGTCTAGTAGTTTTCTCCTGTCATTCAAGCTTATCATATTGAATTTAATGTATAATATTGTAAATCGTAACCAATTTGTAATTTCATGCTAATTATTATACGAGTATTACTTGATGAAAAGATTTTTTAGATCATTGGAATAAAAAAATTCAACAAACAATAAGAATGCTTGCCGCTCGTATGTTCCACCGAGGTATTACAAAATTTTCTTTGACCTTACCAAAATAAATATTGAAATATATGTATGTATTTTGCATTTCCCTTAGACGTAAACGAGGAGCGGTAATAAAGGGGATCTGCTTGTAAGTACTTGTACCTTTCATTGTAAATGCCATTTTCAACTAATATTTACTAATTAATTTAAGAAGAGTACAGAAGAGTGTATTGCAAGTGTCACGTAAAAAGTTCTCTTCAGAGAGCGTTTCTTCCATACCTGTCTGAATTTTTATTCTTCTATAGCACGTAAAAACTCCAAGTATGAGTCAAAATTACTAAATTTACATACATATATAAAGTCACGCCTTTATCCCAGAAGGAGGAGGCAGAGGCGCCACCAGGACAGCCACATTTCACCTTGTATATTCCGTCCCATAATGTGATAGGGGGCGGCCTATCGCCATATCGAGCACAAATTCCTGACTCCGGGCTGATAATGAATAGAAAAATCCAATGTCACTTAGCCCGACCCAGGATTCGAACCCGAGACCTCAGCTTTGTAATCGTACCGTAGTACAACTACGCCACCGAGGCAGTCTAGTACTAAATTTATTTTCACATAGTTACAAATATTGCCAGCACGTACATAGTTAAAGTATATTCCTTATTGCAACATTCTGTAGACTATTCGTTCGCTATCATAAAAGTAACATTATCCGAGATATCAAATAGTCTTTACTGCAGAATCTTTTATCCTTTATGCAGTTGCGTTCGGAAGAAAATAAATTGATAAAATCAAGCGCACTTTGATTTTATTGGCTTTGTCTGTTGTGCTTCCAGCCCGTGTTTACAGAAACCTGAAAGCTCTGGTTAAAAGGGAACCGTAATGAAATACTAACGGATATTTTGTGTCTGATTGCCTCGGTGGTGTAGTTGTATTACGGTACGACTGCAAAGCTGAGGTGTCGGGTTCGAATCCCCGGTCGGGCAAAGTGGTATTTGATTTTTCTATTCATCATCAGTCCGGAGTCAGAAATTTGTGCTTGATATGGCAATAGGCTCGCCCCCTATACCACCATGGGACGGAACATACAAGGCGAAATATGGGTGTCATGGTAGCACCTCTGCCTATACCTTCTGGGAAAAAGACGTGAGTTTATGTATGTATGTATTTTCTAATGTTTTCATGTTTTTTGATGTTTTGGACAAATAGGTTCTATAATGGTTTCTTAGATTTACGCGAATGTTACAAATTGAAATAAAACTATTTTTTACGGATTTTATCGCGATTTGGTTAAATTTTTTCATTTTTTAACTTCCGGACTGTCAGTCCGCCCTGTGACCACGAAAGCTGTAAAATAATCGAAACGTCGCGGGGAAGGTAAAAAATGTAAAAATTAAACCAGATCGCGATAAAATCCGTAAAAAATTGTTTTATTTCAACAAATAGGTTCTAGTTTATAGCGTTTGCAAGTTTGCCTAAGCTTAGTTAAGAAAATACATCATTCAGTAGTTAAACGTAGGGCAGCGATTTTTTATTATACTATTTGGTTTGTTATTTCTATTATAAATGGTAATTAATTCTTCCAAATTGTTCCAAATAAATACAGTAAAGCCTTTTAAACAGCAATTTATCAAACCGAAATGAATATTTAATAACTAGCAATTACTATGAAACTCCTAATACTGGCAATAATGTTCTTTTAATGTTATACCCTATCTAAACTAAGAAGTTCCATTTGACATTGGGAAATAGGGATGCTGTCAAATAAATCGGTTCTTACAATATCCGATTATATAGAGATATCGATAATATTTGTTTGTATTTATTAATCGATTACAGTTTATATTTTAAGTTTACATCATTTCGTTCATTTCTTCATGAACATTTTTATTCTAATGAGACATCAACAATTGCATAAGTCACTTTACTATTTAGAAACAAAAGGAGTGATTTATCTATTACTAGCGGCCCGGCCCGGCTTCACCCGGGTGCAGACACTTTTTGAGTCCAATCCACATCACGCACATCCTTATGAACACATGATACATACATACAATACAATACATATACTCCAAAGGGAGGAACCTCCTCACTATGTGTGTCGTATCCTACAATACTGCCTTCATTTCCATTGTAATATCCAAATCTATTATTTCATAATAAATTAATTTATATTAATATTATTATTTCATTATTTATTGATGTATGTTCGTTGACAGCATACCTATTATTAGCTGCAAGTTCAGTATTTTTAAAAATTAAAACACAACTGTTTTATATCTGCTCGATTATTTAAATATTTTTACCGATTATGCGTATACAAATGTTTGAATAGTCTCGACTCTACCGGTGAAAGACCTAACGAGGTGACTTTGTAATGACGTCTAGAAAAAAAATATGTTGTTTAAAATGGTTATTTTGCTTTATTTAAAGGATTCTAGTTTAAATTTAGTGATTATGGATTGTAAGTATAGTGATAAAATAAGAATAGCTTCATAATTCCATGGATTTACGGAAAGTGTTATTGAAATTGTGTGGGTTACGTCTGCACAAAGTTATTTACGTTAAAAGTATGAAACGTCAAATGGAACCTGTTAGTTTAAGCCCTGGTCTGACGAACGGTACGCGCGGCACTGCGTCGCGCGCAATGCGATGTCAGACTCGGTTTTGTATGAAAAACGTCATCATTTGTCTTTTGTTCTATTGCGGTATGCGTCAACCAGCGCGCACGGTGAAGGGTCAACTCCATAATGATATTTTGGTCGCTTGATAGAAACTGACAGCGATTTGCGGTAGCGGCACAGATTTATATGAAAAACGTCAAGTATTGCCTTTTGTTCCGTCGCAGTATGCGTCTACGTTGAGGGGCAAGCGGTGATGCGGGGGGTGGATTTAACGCACGGCGCGCAGTCATTCTCGTCTAATCGCCGCGGCATGCGACATTGCGGCAAGGATTTATTTGTTGATAATTTACATACTGGGTTTTTCTATTCATCATCAGCCCGGAGTCAGGAATTTGTGCCCGATATGGCGATAGGCTCGCCCCCTATCACATCATGGGACGGAACATACAAGGTGAAATGTGGGTGTCCTGGTAGCACTTAGGCCTATCCCTTCTGGGATAAAGGCGTGATTTTATGTATGTATGTATGCAAATAAAGTTAAACCTAGGATCAAGAACTGCTGATGTGCTGGAGGTTGTGTAGATATATACCTACTACCTACCTATACCTACGTGTATTAGTTGAGCTCCGTATTGTAAATTTATATAAAAAGTACAATTAAATGATTATTGTGAAAAGTGTCCATAAGTATTGATCCAGGTTTTGCTTGTGATAATTTATAACAAAATAATTTATTTTTATAATAGTAATACAATTCGTTTTTATCAAATTACGGTACACTCGGCGATAATTTAAGAGTAGGTATCTATTAAGTCCAGTGAAATATAACTTGATCAAAGAATAGGTTTATTAGCAGAAAAAAATAAAATAATATAGTTAATAACACGCGAATTTACATGAGAAAATATAAACTAAATGAGTCACGTATCAATATTTGAGAAAATGGTCTTATGTGCCTTTTTACCGACTTCGTTTAGAATGACGCACAAACAATTTTTTAAGAAATTCTATATATTTTTGAACTTAAGTAATTGTTATCCGTTGTTATGGAGACCCGTGAAGACTTCAATGTAAAATTGTCATAATAACATTTGTTGTCAAGTTTCGGCTCTCCCATTGGTCAACGGATTTATGCACGGAGTGAAACCTATCTGTGAAACCTCCTTAGTTGCTTGAACTGCGTTGCTTGCCGCAGTGCCGCAGGTACCGTTTGTCAGACCAGGGCTTTAGATAGACTATAGTTGGAACATTAATTATATCTAACATATTATTACTTTGATGGATGAAAGAAGGCTGGCAAAGGGGATTTATGAAGCGAAAAAAATTACAAGCATGTACCGAAGATGCTCCAAGGGTACTTACACAGATCAAATTAGGGGCATATTGAAAAAGGGCCAAATAAGGAACCGTTGTAATACAAGAGTTTGCATGAGACAGTTAATGACAGTTGAGGGAATTTATGATGATTTTATGACGTGGGTTTAGGCTGTTTCATTTTGAATTTTTACTTTAATTTCGACAATGTCATCGGTACACATTTGTGATGTATTTGACATTGCTAATGTATGGGATTGACATTTTCAAAGTCAAAGATATGGGCAAAGTTAATTTGTGCAATTGGCCCTCAGTGTTTTATACCTACCTATTTAAATTCTCTGCAATCAGTTTGTGTAATATATTGAGTTGGAAGAGCGTAACTAATAATAACATTCTTTTAAATACACTCTAGTGGACGTTATGCTAGAGATATATTCTAACTACAACCAAGAGCCATACACATTGTTCATACAATTGGATACAAGTTTTGTGTCCAATGTATCAGAAACTACGAGACTATCATAACACACAGATCCGAAATGGAACTTATTAGATTTTACAGCTGATTTCTTAACTAGTAAACGAAAAAATCGTAACGCAATTTGCACATTTAAGATTTCGCCACAAACAATCAAAGGAATGTTGAGTCCACCAATACACATTACCAAAGCATTGTAGATAACGACCTAACCACTTGAAATTGTAGAGAAAAAAGTCCAACATTTTTGTCTTTGACCTCTTACGAACAGTACAAAAACATAAAAAAATATTTAAATAACAAGATGTGGTATACAGAGAATTGTTCCACATACAAAGCTGTAGCTCAAAAGGGTTAGAAAAATACACGTAGGTCTCAGTTGTCCGATAAAATTAACGAGGCGACGCGGGGTAAAAATAGATATACCTATTACTCCGAGAGCTGTTAGAATCACATGTACTCGTAGAATGCAGTCGTGTTCTTTGTACTGTTTCTTCTTTTTCCTTTTGCTTGAAATGTGAGGAATGAACCGTCGTCTTACTGAATTTTAAGGTCGCAGGTTGGAGTGTCTTTAAAAGAATGTGACTGAGTGTTTATTTTATAATACATTTACTTGCGCAATATGTTTAATTGTCATTGACTGTTCAATGTACTGTTTAATTAAAGAAGACGATTTTAAAAAAATTGCATTAAAAAGTCTGTGGCTTTCTTTTTGCTAAATTTTTATTTGCATTGTGTCTGTAACCACTAAAACTACCACCTGGCTTCATTTTCGGTCGCAGCCTTGATATAGCCTGTATTAGTAATGAAAAACCTCTGTGTGTGAATATACCTGAACGATTTACAATTTTCTTTTATCGGAATAGAGATGTTCCACATGGACCGCATAAATGGCTAAAACGTATCTTCATTATTTTAAAATAGCTAAAATTCAACGAAAACATTTTCATCGAACTAGTGGGTCTATATCAATATGCTTAGTCTGTCTATAATGTAATAGACGTCACAATAATAAAATATCTTAGCTAGTTTATACTTAATAACTATAAAATATTTTCTCCCCTCACATCAGAGCACTGGTGCACGACGCAATGTAATTACTTACAGCGGTAATCAATACAGAAAATGCGATGAGAGTAATGAAAACTGAAGGGTGCAATCTTCATTAAATGATACATTTTTATATAGCTAAGAACTAAGTCGAATGGGGTCGCGTGACGTCATATTTCATCTGAACATCTCGAGCTTGAGATACTGCTTTATATATCAAGGATTATCGTCTTATACTCGTATTCGTGGCGACGCGTAAGGGCAGTGAGTTGTGACGTTTTGGGGAACCTAAGCAGGAGAATTAGGCGCTTGACTTTGTGTGTTTTTGTGACTTGGAAAAGCTCAATGAAAAAGTGTTCTGCCTGACACTGAAATGTGTACCATGTGTTAGAATAGTTATCTATTATGTCTTTGGGTGAAAATAATTTCAATCAATTAAGTGTGGCTTGCGTGGCGTCCTGTTGGTAAGCGGACCAGAAGTGACTGCCAACATGTCTACGGTGGTTGCAGGTTCAAATCCCAGGGCATACCTCTGACTTTTCGGAGTCATGTGTGTATTAACAGTCAATCACCACGCACTATAACGGTGAAGGAAAACATCGTAAGGAAACCTGCATACTATGGCGATTTGTAATCATTTAGCGGTTAGCGGATTTCACATACCTACTACGGACATCTTTGTAAAATTTTCTATAACATGCAGGTTTTCTCATGATGTTTTCTTTCACCATTACAGTAAAAAAATATAAGTATAAAATGTTAATTTTGGGTTAAAACATAAATATTTCCAGCCATATATGGGATAATGGTCAGTGTTCAAGAAAACGTGCTTCATGCTACCCGAGAAACTTGAACCATAAAATACTGCTGCTTTCGGATAATTGAGTTTGCTGTAACGAGCTCGGAAACTGTTTAGTGGCATTTAACAAATAAATAAATAAATAAATAAATAAATACACCCAACAGTCACATACATAGTCCTGACCCCACACTAAGATCGAGTCTTGTGTCGTGGGTATCAGAAACTACGAGAGACTTTTCGGTCTCACAAACACCCAGACCCGAAACAAATACCTGTGGATCACACAAACATTTGTTGCGGTGCGGGGATCGAACCCGCGGCCTCTCGTTTCACAGCCGGCGTCTAACCAACTGCGCCACGGAGGCTGTCGAAACAAAAGGTCTCTGTTTAAACTATCCACCATTTAGTGTTTATATTTCGTAATAATTATAACTTAATTTAGAGTAGACTTTTATGCTCTCAACAGAGATTTATGGAAAAGCTTAGGGGAGGCCTTTGCCCAGCGGTGGGATATTTTAGCCTAATATAATAATAAAAAAATATGAGAACACATTTAAAAAAAAAATGCTCATATTTTATTTAATTATGACATCGAACATAGAAGTAAATATTCCATTTGTATTCAGATACAAATTTAACAGTTTTTATTAAATAAAAATCGATAAATTATTACGTCTGAAGCCGTGGTAATTGAGGGCATGAAACATGCATTTAGACTTTGGATTGTAAGAGGAATAACATAATCCTTTTTAAACATATATTTAGCTTCAATAGAAACAGATAAATTGAAATAACTACATAAAAAATTCAATTTTCTAAAAAGTACAAAATTTTTTTTTAAGTCAAAGATATAATTCACAGTTGACATTGATATATTAAGAGGTCATTTACCTTGCGGCATCAATTCTGCGGTGACTCGGGCATCCACAACTTGTACAGCAAACTTTCCACTGGCCTCAAGTATAATTAGTTTCATGGAACCACTTTGAACACCCCTTGTTGAAAAGATTCGGATTAAGGTGAATTTATAGTTAATGTTATTGAGAATTTGATTGTAAGGGCTTTGTTCACTGTCTTAGTTGTAAATGGAATCAATTGTAAATAAAATTCGATTATATTAAATTTACAGCGTGATGCAAAAGGGAGTTTCCTGGTAGAGTTTTATAGATTTACAATTATAGCAAAATTAATTTTACATCTAGAGTTTTTTTAATGTGTTCGCGATTGCTGTGCTAAATGTGTAGCTATGTACATATATGATTGTCTGTTGAGACCACCAAGTATACAAGTACGTTCTAGCACACTGTTATGTGATGTAGCCTTATGCCTGTTGAGAAGAAATTGAGCAATAGAAGTTGCAGAAATATGTATTTAGGAGTAGTCTAAACAATATTTCTCCATTGTACCAGCTTTGCTATAAGTAATAGTATTTTAAAACCGTCAAGAAAGCATTCACACTGAATATCTCAGTTTATTTAATAAATAGGTGCATTTATACCATAAGAAACATCAGTTAAACAGTATAAATGTGCAAATAAGTAAATCGTTCCGCTAGTTCATTACGCAAAGCATTCGCTCTGGAGCGCTGTATCAAACGTTGTTTTAAAACGGTCGCGCCATCCCCCAACCCCTCTTTTGATATCTAAATTTATTTTAGTTTGTTGGAACCAGGTCGGCTTCTAATTTGAGTGGCTAAGGCAAGACACAGGCGGAAATATTTTCGATACTGTTAGCTCTGGTTTATTTCGGAATGGGTTGGAGTGCTGACAAATTCGGCGTAGCTTTAGGTCCATTTATTTTAGTTATTATGGTATAATTTAACAGTTTCGGTCCTGTGGTAATTTAAGTAAATTTGGGTGCTGAGAACTGTGAGATTCTGGTTGTAAATTGTAGGTCAGAAAACCATTTTAGGTCAGGTTTTTGGTTATATCAATCTGCAAATGAGTTAAGCCGCGGGGATAGGCCTTCTATCACAGAAATAAGCTCAGCGAAGGTTAATTTGCACTAGCTATGGCATCGCATTATTACGTTGCAAATTGTAAAAATCGGATTCGGTTCTCACAAAGGGGAAACTATTTAGTCGATAATTCGATAAATAATGCATGTGTTTCAATTGAACTGCGGTTTTATTTCCGCTATTGCAAGTCTCTGCTCACATGCCAGATTGTGGGTGAAAAATAGAATGAAGCGATAAAACTCTTGTTTCTTTTTTAGTGGCAGTATTTGTCGTAGCCGGGTTTTGATCTGAACTCTCTTTTTATATTCCTGACAGAAAGAGTTTTACTTGGATTAACGATTGCTATCACTTGGCTACAACTGGGAGCAATACTTCACCTTCTTAGTTGGTATAAAGAGAACTGTTTGAGCGGATTAATGTGTGTATCCATTACCATAGTCGGTTAAATAATATTAGACTTTTAATTTTTTTAGACATCAATCCTTATTGCACATTTACATGGAGTCGAAGGCTTTTCATGCCTTAGCTTTATTTATACCGGCTCTATCCACTTGATAAAAAATGCACCACAATCTTAATAGAATATCCATAGTCACGAGAAGGTTATCTCTTGTTGAAGATATAATTATACCGAGCTATTTGAAATGCAATATACGTAGAGTATATTCGAGAAGCGACAGACTTACGTGACGCACTATGACGTGATTTTCACTATTGTGTTAGCTGGCTATCTGAGCAGAGACGAATATTTCACCGCCAGTTAAATAACTACGTCACGCTGAGGATCTGGCATCAACCAATACCACTGTTCTCTTCCCATCCTGTTTTCCTTCCCACTCCGCTCCCTATTGGACGGACTGGCAACACATCTATGAACCAAGCCACTTACCATCAGGTGACATGTCTGCTTATTTGCCGGACCATAGAAAAAAATTCAACCCTAACCCAGATATGATTTAACCCAGACAGTTTTAGCCTACAACGCTGACCAAATTTCGTTATTTACAATAAAATGCTCCATATTGAAATATATAAACTTTTTTATCTTACTGCCGCGTAATTGAGTAGACTATGCCTTGTTAAATTGAGCTTGGGCATAATTTATGTGGCGGAGGATAGTGTATTTTTATCCCGGATAATGTAGGGCTCCCTGGGGAGACATATCATCACGGGCGACGCTGCAGGTAACAAAACCCTTTGTATTAACAAAAGAAGTATGTGTAAATTTAAAACTTAATTTGTAGTTTTAACGAGTGCACTCTCGAAATTAGTAAATTATTGTTTTTAGCTTTATAGTATATTAAATAAGGCCTTGAAAGATCTCTTGGGTTGAGTCGTTACAATTTAAAAAAAATACAATACTATAAATTATGTGTTAAGTAACAATTTAAAATACCTTTTTTAATGATTCTCTTCATGTATCCACTACACAATACATTTAAGTGAAAATAAGTCCAGCAATTTCTTATTTACAATATTTTAAAGTACTTATATCTTGATAAATGCAACACTGGTGCTTTATTTTCATTTGTAGCACGTGTTCTGCCTCACACAATATCTGCACCAGAGGCAGATATATTTCCCCTAAGTATGAAATATGTTAGACAAGCATGTCTGGATTTCAACAAACCTATGCTGCTTGAAAGTTGTGATGTAGATGCTGTTTAAGATGTTTAGTTCATAACCTAGGAATATCATCAAGGTATTGTACTAAAGCGGTCATTTAGATTAAAATGTTTTTAATATAAACTGTGGGCTACAATTCACAATACAATCAGTTGGCCCTGAGCCTCCATGTATGCGGACACTTCATTGTGATTATAATATACTGGATCGTAATCCCAAGTCTTGAATTTTCCGGTGACACATGGTTATTTAAGTGTTAATTAAATGGTTATTTAAATGTTAATTGAATGGTTATTTAAATAATTGTGAGTCCCACAAATATTTGTCTTGGGTCTTGGTGTTTGTGAGACCGACAAGTCTCTAATATTTTCTAATAATGGCACAAGTCAAAACTGACATTTGAACCTGCGACCACCGTAAATATGTTGGCAGCCGCGTCTGGTCCGATTATCAAAAGACTACCACGCATAAACACCATGTGTTCAAACACTTTAATTAAACCAGCAAATATGTATGTCGGTATTCCTTTCGACAAACGTAATTAATATAGGGAAAGAATTGGCGGTTCGACTGGTTCCTTTTATGAGTTGTTTGATATTAAACGTAGCCACAACCTCCCATCGTTGTTATGAACATTGCTATTAAATATTTTTATGTGAAAAAGTACAGTCTTATCGCCTCTTTGTTCTATTGGCAATATATATATGTTCTGTCTATTATAATATTCTAGTTTTTGATTTGAAAGATTGGAATATATTTCCATGGGATCGGATATTTTCCGAGTTGAAGTTAGGCGGGCTGACAGGAGAACAATCAGAGGCCAACAATTTCAAATATCGTAATTCTATGATAAGGACAACTATAGAAGAAGAAAACGAATCAGATGAATCAGTTTTATTGAACTTTCTATTATTACTGAGTTACTAATGTTACAATTAAAGTAAGTTTAAACGAAGTTCCGTGAAAATGTTCCAAAGTGCGGATAAGGGTGCGGGAACTTTCGATACGGCTTTAAAGAACAAATGAAGAAGTTCTCGAGATTATCGCCTGTTAGTTTTAAAATAAAAATGTGAGCCGGTAATTGGATCTTATCTGGAATGACATTTTTATCTTTTTTTCTATGCCGTCGCAATTATTTTTATAATGGTATTAAAGAAGCGTTTTCGCTTGATAAGATCATCCTCTCAATATAACTTTTGAATGTACAGAATTCTCGTATGAACAAATATGTGCTAAAGCATTGGAGATAATTACAGAACAGGTGAAGGGAATTTACTAATTGGAGTTATAATATTTTTATTTTGTCGCAACAAGGTGACTATTAGTCGGTACACTTGACGGTTAGTTGATTCAAACAGATTATCCACCAGTTAAAGATCTCTTGCCGGCAATACGATTGAATACGAGTATCTTCTCACATAGTACTAGCTATAGGGTCACCGGTAGTGTTATTCACTGAATGAAGCTCGATCGCAAAATTGTTTAGTTTACGCCTATATTCTACGAGATAGATTTTTATATAATGAAAACTACGACCGTCTTTGATTCAGACGAATTCTATTGAAAAATAACAGATTTTTGAAAAAATTGTTAAATTATTGAATTAACCACAAAACCTATGGCCAGCGTGTTGGACTATATGGCCTAACGCCTCTCAATCGTACTCTTATTGTAGAGGAGGCCCGGGTCCTGCAGTGGGACGTATATGGGCTGATACAGAACCTATATCTATATCTATATCAGCCCATATACGTCCCACTGCAGGGCACGGGCCTACTCTACAATCGAGAGAATCGATTGAGAGTGGTTAGGCCATATAGTCCACCACGCTGGCCTAGTGCGGGTTGGCGGACTTACATACCGTAGAAATTCTTTAAAATTGCTACGGTATGCAGGTTTCCTCACGATGTTTTCCTTCACCGTTAAAGTGCGTGGTGATTGACTATCAATACACACATAACTCCGAAAAGTCAGAGGTGTGCCCTGGGATTTGAACCCGCGACCACCGTGAACATGTAGGCAGCCGCGTCTGGTCCGTTACCAACAGGCCACCACGCACTTCAGAACCACTTAAACATAATAATTGCATGGTCATTATGGTCGTAAATTATTCAGTCACTTTATACGTACGATGGTTGATATATACCCTATTTTACAATTAATATAAATACAATAATTTATTTCAATTAAATACGCACCAGAGCAGTAAATTAAATGGTATTGGACAATTTGTTGACGGCCAACACTGCCGTCAGAGCGCATGGCCGCGATCAATTTCAATGGAATAAAAATACTCCCTCGCGCCAAATTATTCGGAAATCTATTCAACCGTAACGGACTGATCAAACAACAAACGTTAAATTATTCGCACAGATTTATTATTTTATACCAATGTATGATATATAAAAAAAATGTGGTTTATGTTGATAAATATACGAGTATATTTTATATTTACAATTTACAAATAAATATTACACATTTTTGTATCATTGCTGATGTTATTTGTATTGGTCCTGATAGCGATCACCGAACATAACGTATAAAAACCCATCGCAGTAGTTCTGTGGTGACCCAAGTCTGCTTAATTCAGCCAAAAGCCAGTATATGAGAGATAGTTCATACTTCATAGTATTGTTGCAGCCCGTTATCGTCGAAAGCTGAGCATGAGCTGACATTTAATAACATTTTAAGACAATAATTCCTTACGTTAAAAAATGTGAAGCACCAAAGAAATCAAACAGCAAAATCTTGTTCAAGTCATGTCTATTGCATATTACTAAAACCGCGCGCATCCCACAATTTTGAACCTTATTGTCATGTGTAGCGGATTTTCCCGTCATGCCAATGTTACGGCCGGGATAAAAAACATAAATAAAGACGTAAAAGTTCGTCACCGCACGTACGGCGCCGCTCGTATAGGGTTTTACGTCCCTGCCTCAAATATTTACATGCCTGTATATCGTACCTTGTTTTCTTTAACTTGGATGTTTAGAGAGATGTTCTCATGATACTCTTTTTCTCAGATCTGGCAAAGGATTACTAGATTTAAATTGTTTTGTGAAAATCAACCTTTATTTTTATTATCCAGAATGACATGACAAGGGGGTCGTTCGAATTAAGGTAAGGATTACAACTGCGAATAAGAGAACCATCTCTATAAAATTCATACATACATTCATAAACTCACGCGTTTTTCCCGGAAGGGACCTCAACTTTGTCATCGTACCGTATTAATTACCGAGGAAGTAATTATGATTCAATGTTAAAATAATTTTATGAAAAGTAATAAGTCTTATAACCTTTGTTTGAACACGACATAAATAACAGAGGAGACGGTAAAATGTGAGAACAAACACCTGTTAAGCCATTTAAGTAAATCGTTGAGGAGACTTCCTTTATAATTTTGAGTTTGCTAAACTACGTATTATCGTATCATTTATTAATATAGTCTCCCCACATAAGAACAGTTTAAGTGGCTGCATAATAAATAAAGAGTATTTTTTTAAAATCTATAATTATTTATTTATTTATTTATTTAGTACTAGCTTCCGCCCGCAAACTTCGCCTGCGTGATTCACTTTATTTGAAATTTACTTTATTTAGAAGTTCCCTTCCCTTCCCGTCTCATCCCGTTATATCCCACCTGTCCCGTCTCATTCTCACTCAAGGCATGTAATCCAGTCCCATTCCATCCCGTTGAGAATAAAATGTAACAAATATATCGGAATTCCTCCCTCATCCCACGGGAACACAATTTTACGGGATAAAATGTAGCTTAAGTGTTAATCCAGGGTGTCAGCTACCTTCATACCAAATTTCATCAAAATCCGTTAATTCATTTCTGAGTTCTTCACGCACAACCGCACAGATAAACCGACAAACCGACAAGCATACAAACAATCTAAAAATCATTGTTTTGGGTTCTAAATAATACATGTTCGTTAATACAGACCCCCATATTAGTTTTTCTCATTTATCTTCCATGTACAGACATCGATCGTTTACAAATTTATTATATGTATAGATAGATAAAGATATTAGAATATTTCATTCACCTAACACTAGTTGGAATTAATCATATTTATACTAAGCGTGCAATATTATGTGGTGCGAACGATAACTCACCAATTTGTCCTTAACTATGCTTTTATGAATATAATGGTAGATGTTAAATTCGAATTTTTAAACGATTCATTTTAAAGAGTTATCTAAGCGTCTAAGTAAAACGAAGTACAAAAATATCTCATCTAAAAGGCGTTCCAACTTCCAAGTCTATCTAACTTTTCAATCTCTAAGATTCAATATTACTTCGAAAGCTAATTTATATTATAAAGACATTCGGATCATAACAGATCAATGCTGAAATTTCGTCCTACTTTCAGAAATCTAGTGCACACCAAACTTTGTTGCAAATCTACTTGTAGTTCTGAATTTATATCATTTTGTACCCAACATTGTATTGTCAGATACACGACTCGTAACTCAAGTGAAATGAATATTTTCTGTTCATATGAGTTTAAACAGTACTCAATGGTAAGTAAAAAGAATAAACCTCATTTTTAAGTTTGATTTTTTTTTCATTGCTGATGGCCCGATATTCCATTCCTACTCGGTCCTCCCGTCTATTTTCTTCTCTAGATATGACTTTCTATTTTCAGAGACTGGCAACGGACCTATAATTCAAGTGTTGTGGATTAGCGGCAGAACAGGGTGCAATAAAATTGAAAAAAGTATGCAATAAACAGGTAACAATCGGTAATACCCTACACTTCCATTTTCAAAAACCAGCAGCGATTATACGAGTAGTATATACGACAATTAATGCAGCAGCTGTTTAAAAGTGGAAGTTTTTACTCCTCGTCTTTTAAGCAAGTTTATTTTCCCGAACCGAACCTTATTGAAAGGTTGTAAAATATCATTGTACACCGTTTAGAACTAAATGTCAGCTGTTGATTTTACTGCTTATGTAAGTTTGCCCTAGAAAGCTAAATACGAACTCTAATGTCGGAGTGGCGCCTAATGCTGCGCGTCTGATTTCAAGGCGGATTTATTTATTCAACTAGCACGCTAAGACAGCCGACGCTTAGTGCATTGTACAACTTTAATAGCTGTACTAGTAATATGCATTAATTCTTTGGGTGTTTAGTTTAATTGTTATTATTATTTTAGGCTTTTCGTAACCTATATTGCTTGATGTAGTCCCCTATATATTTCTCTGTATTCGTTTTTTAAGTAAACTTTTACTGTAAATAATTAAGTTACGTCCCATCCCATAAGTTACATCGTTTCACTCTCGTAGTTACGTTAGCAAAATTTATATGGACAATTTTTCATACTACGAGTATATTTTTATTGCCGGAATATGTTTTATTTTCTACCAACTATTCTAAATTTAAAATGTAAAATGTTTTATTTTGGTTATGTAAATTATGAAGCATGCCATTGACAAGTTAGGAATGTACAGTGTTTAAAACTTGATTGTAGACGTTCATGAGTGGTGAAGCTCATTAATTATCATGTGAGTCGTTTGTTTGTTTTCTCATTAATGAAATAAAAAAGAAAATAGGAATATCACCAATGCAAAGTTTAATTCGTACTGGCCATGTATTGTTTTCAATTAACTTTTTAATTCCGCCGTCTGATTCCAGTTTTGAATGGCAAACTCAGTCTAGTTTCGGAGAATTACTTTGTTGCTCATACTATTCGAGTGTGTGTAATATATTGGAGATATTTCCATAGAAGTGTATTGTTTGAAGAGAATTGATCAAACAGCGTGGACTATCGATATAGGAATCGAACGTCACAAAGGCATGACCCGTGCGTTATGATCCCGAGCTTCAATTGTAGTTCAAATTTCTCAGAATGGAACAAAACCTACATTCCATTTTTAGTTTTGTGTAAAAGGCAGAAAATAATGAAAGATATTTTTACTTTTGGACCAGAGACGGCTTTTGGAAAATACGATTGTATTTCCGATCGATAAATATTAAATTCGGTGACTTTAATTTTATTTTTATAACACCCGAATTCTAGCAATGGTTTAGGCAATAATGGCAGTTGATTGGACTTATGATTCAAAATTGCGCAGATGCAATGCTTTTAATTTTGATAATTTTGGATATATATATTCATTCCGACGATAAAAATTAAGTCTAAAAACAATATTGCATGGAACTTATGGTTGGCTCAAAAACACATTGAGACCGCGCTATTTACTGCAATTATATAACATGAATCATCATTTATTGTCCTCAGATTTGGACGAGAAGTTTCATAAAATTCACATTTCTTGATCTTCAATACAAATTATATAGATAAAGTATGCACTAAATTATTTACATGCACTGCAATTAATGTCCAGACTTCATTCATTTTTAAAATATCTTTGTCTTTGTCCCACGTTTTCAGATTTTTAATGTCAGCATAATTTACATTGAAGCAAAGACAGAAATCTTTGTGCTTATCTGTCGTATAAAAATAGTATAAGATTTCTTTTGCGTAGTTTTCTTTGACGACGTGGACAGACGGGTTCATACTAAGTTTATCTACTGCTCCGATAGGTTTCGATTCCAGACACGACTACTTAGATAGCTTATTGTTACGTTAGCCTACTTGCGTCTGAGTTTGTTGGGTTTTAAATTTTCGTTTAGTCATGTTTCTTTTTGATATATCTATATCAGTTCATATACGTTCCACTGCAGGGCACAGGCCTTCTTTATGATACGGTAAAATATTTCAGTTTTGTAATTATAGGTATAAATAAATACCTAATTAACAAATTTTGAGTTACACTTCGTGTCCAACAATACTTACAAGAAATCAGTCCACTGCTGTAGACCTCATCTGAGGATTTCCAAAGCGATACTTAAATAAAGTTAAAAAATCGATACCTTTGTTGGTTTTTTTAAGCCATACACGCGTAAAGGAAACAGATATGGCGAAACCTAAGAGAATCTCGTTGACTACGGATTTAAAGAAACCTAAAAATGGAAAACTGAAAACGTTTTTAATTTCAAAGCCTAAAGTCCAAAGTTTCCTTGCAATGTTTGTATGAAATAACAAAGTTTTTCTGCATGTGGGGAACCTAGACTCCGTTGGGTTTTCCTAATTAAGTGGCATAACTTTAGGTTACATATTCATTAAGTTTAAAGTAGATAGGATATTCATTGAAGTATCCTAATTAAATAAGTCTGTCCAGAAAACGTTTGACCCACTAGTGGACTAATTCCCAAGTATTTTAGTGGGAAATCATCCAAAAGCAATGGCACTGATTTATAGATTGATAAACAAATTTTAAACCCCCGTTAAAAGTTCTAGTATAAAAGTATACAAAACGCTTTAAACGCTTTACATCGAAGTTAAATTAATTTCATGAAAAAATTCATACAAGTTTGTTTATCAGTTTTAAAATGCCCATGTATCGTGCTCAGCGGAATTTTATTATAGAAATATTTGAAGCTTCTGTACGCAAAAGTATTAATTGGTTTGTATTTATTAATGTTTGCGTTAAACATTTCATACACTGTTTCTATGTATCTTACTAAAGCCATGTGGTATTTTTTGTTACTATAGTGTAACAATAATTAAAAAAATAAACCTCTAAAAAGATGTTGCCATATTTAGATTATTTTTATTTAATTATTTTTAACGACAGTTTTGAAGTCGGTTTGAAGCCGTATCACTGTATTCAAAAAAACTAACGTAATGTTTCTGCAATATTCTGCTAATGTTTGGAGACCCAATCGTTCCTACATTATTATCAAATACCGGAAGTAATAAACAACATAATATACAGTTATTTATGAGATAAAAATTAAAATATAATGAATATTAAACCACTCAAATGAATTCTGTCGATTTGCGAAAGATAAATTTCTGTACTCAATCTAGAATGCATCGCAGTTAAATATTATCATGTGAATTATGATCAGTGTCTTATGTTGCTACATAGAAAGAAGAAAAAGAAAGAAAAACAATTTATAAAAACAAAATATTGAATTCAATTTCACTCATCATCATCAGCAGCCCTTTGCAGTCCTCTGCTGGACTTAGGCCTCTCCTAAGGTACGCCTCAGGGCCCGGTCTGCCGCTTACGCATCCAGTCGCTGCCGGCCCTCTTGTGCAAGTCGTCCCGCCACCTGGCCAGAGGGCGTCCCACGCTACGTTTACCAAGATGCGGACATCCACGCCAGAACACGCTTACTCCAATTTCACTCAATACATCAAAATATTATACATACATACATACATACACATAAACTCAGAAGCGCCACTAGGACGCCCACATTTCTCCTTGCATGTTCCGTCCCACGATGTGATAGGAGGCGAGCCTATCGCCGTATCGGGCACAAATTCCTGACTCCGGGCTGATAATGAATAGAAAAATCTAATATTACTTTGCCCGACCCGGGATTCGAACCGAGACCTCAGCTTTGTAACCGTACCGTAATACAACTACGCCTCCGAGGCAGGCAAAATATATTTTTTAAATAATTTCAACTAGGAAACCCAAAGGTAAATTTAATCTCATCTCATTGGATCCTAAGTTACTCTGATAGGGCGGCACTTAATATTCCGCCGGGCTCCGAATTATAGGTGTCATAAAATATGGGGGACCTTCATAAAGGATCAGAACGTATCGACACTTCCCACGTTACACTTTATCTTACATTTTATGTGGGCCATAATGTTCCTCACCTCATGAGCTCCGTAAAACACGAACAGACAATTAAATACGTGTATTATTGTATGTATGTGATACGCCATTATGGTTCTTAATGACTTATGATTGAAGATTATATTATCTTCATTTATGTTTATGTCTAATTTTATGTACTAGTGAACAGTTGAATCTAATTGAGAAAAAATACTGATTATTAAAAACAAAAAATCCATAACCTTCTTATGACGTTCATAATTAAGTCCTGTATGTGTTTAAATCGTCCCAAAGACTTTCTATCTCTCTATTCAGCCACAGGAAGTCCAATGCTGAACATGGTCTTTCAGTGACGTTTTCTCCCAAAGACTTTTATTGTAACATAAATATAAAAATAACTCATATAACATATACCACAATGTATGTACATACATTCAGCTTAGACAAGGGGACTGCCAAAATCGAAAATCGGGTCTAAATCTCTAGTTTATTATGATGTACGATGGAGCAAGTTTATTTAGGCCGATTTATCCTCCCTGCGGAACAGGAGTACTCTAAGTTTATAAACCTGGCCTTGGTAAGCATTATTTATCGTGTTTAAGCTTTCTAGTATACCTAATATTGTTAGCCTGGATCTCTAAAGCCGCATTCATTTACACGGGGAGAGATTTTCGCGGCGAGAATCCTATGCGATTATCACGTGACATAACTGCCATAGATTATCGTGTTCTGACAAAATATGTTTACACGATGCAACTTTTTTATATCCTTACGATAATCGTATCTTCGAGGCAAGAAACTCTCCGCGTGTAAATGGGGCTTAAGTTAGATTTTCGTAGTGCCTTTTATCGGAAATAAATCGTCTATACATGCCATATCGCAATAGATAAAAAGAGCGCTCCAGGTTTAGAGATTGGGGAGGGAAAAGTAAGGCATTTTAAGGTTATTGTTTACTTTAATCCTTTCGAGGAAATATTCTGGATAATTTGTGTTTTTATTAATTGAAATTCATAGATGGATCGTCGTAGATATAGAATCATACGGTTTCATTCTAGTTTAAAAAGCCACTAGATCAAAGATTATGATAAGTCGATTGTATCGTGTTGTACCTTGGACTACAGTAAGAATGGGTTGCCTCTACCGGGGCTCTACACAGAAAACACGTCTTGTCTCCGTGTTTCTTACGCTGATTGAGATTGCATGAAGCTCCTTCGCCTGTCTTTTCCTTGCTCATTCCTCTGTCATGTTAAGAGGCGTTAATGGCACCTAGGTTTCTAGAATGTTTGATGTCCACGTGCGGTAAAAATTAATTACCATCAGCCTCAGGTAACTCGTATGCTCGTTTGCCGATTATGTAATAAAAAATAGTAAAAATCATTTTACATTGAACATATTATTCAGACATGAACTGTACTCGTAAATATAATGTGTATTCAATTCTTTTCGAATTTTACAAATAGAATTGCATCGTATTTGAAATGTCGCGGCACATTCGGTCTGAAACGCGGGCTCAGCGCGGAATAGAATATGAGTCAAAAGTTTTGTAACATTGAATGCCCCAAATCCTTTAAAGTGCATATTGGGCCGAAATATAAGGCTCACTACGCCGAAAAATATATTCCGACCGAGAACGAAAGTGATGGAATTGCTTTTTAAATTCAGATATACGACACATTACACTCGTAATGTTTTCACTCTTTTCGAACATAATCTTGCAGTTATTAGACAGTATTTTATTTGGTTTTGATCTAAATTTATTGACTCAAGATACGTTTTTATTTATTTAATCTAAATCAAGTCTTGGGACTCATGAATACCATGGATCCAAGAAATGTTAACCTTTCAAAGATGTCTGTTGTTAAAACTACACAAGTACTACCAAAATGTTCATATTGTATTTCGTCTGAATATTCCAGTAACATTGCTTTGTGACCCAGAACCATGGAAGGTGAGGCGAGCCGGGAAACATTCGTGCGTAGTCAATGGCAACGTAATGAAATGTGTTGGCGTAGCGTGCGTGAGCTGACTAGACGTGGTACAATGTTTATCGATATATAGCAATGTTAAAAATAGAAAACAGTCGTGTTGTTGATAGAGGACATTGTTATACAGTAAATGACGGAAAGGTCAAATCAAATGTTGTTTTTAATTGACGTTGTGAATGATTTATTGTTGTCGTGGTAGAACTATATGTGAGGGAGGTGAAATAGTAAATAACCTTCAGTAACGTATTATTTCGAATACCTTCTATCCAAAGCAATAAAAAGTCGAAAATTCATTAATAATATATAACAATGTATAATAGTTGTTTTGCCGCCTAAATCAAACAGCATCTACTTTTCAATTAGTTGATTAACTATTGAGGGCGAAAGTAGTCCAAAGTCTTCCTTGTTTGCTTAATGAAAACTTTATAACATTGACTTGTTCAACTATCGGAGAAACCAAAGTCACATAATAGCTTTGTATTAACATAATCATGTTAATATTCTTCAGCTCATGGTTGATAAAGAATAGTTTATCCCTTTTTTTTCCATGTTTGCTTTGGAAAGTTCATAAGATTTATTTTTTAACTATTAAAAAAACGGAAGTTAGGTAATATCTTTTTTTTAACACAATCATATTAATATTCAGCTCATCGTTACTAAGGAATAGGTTATTATTAATAATACCCAAATGACAACCGACTTTGTAATTTTGACTTTGTAATACGAGGTTTTAAATTAGTCTATTTTGTCATATATTTAGGCAACTATAAAGAAACATTCTAACAATTATTATGCTACAAAAATAATCTATGCATATAAGTTCCATTAAACAGTGAAACCTATAATATATTGTTATGTTCACCCGCTTGTGGCAGTATTGATGTCTACTTCCCCAATACATTTGGCTTTCGAGTGGAAAGCTCTTTATGGCTCCCTTCCGGTCCTTGGGGAAAATCGGAAGGGTATGTTGGGGTATTGTAGGGGTCACTGACCAGCCAGCCTTCTGTGCAGATTGTGGTGTTGGGTCCCTATCGTAAATTCCTTGCGCTTATTGAATAAAATGCTCAGTAGTCATCCTGGTTTGGGAGATAACGGGTTCGCCAGGGCTTAACTTGCCCCGTATTTTCTACCCTGACCGTACGTAGTAGTGACTGCAAACTTATTTTATAGGCCTCGATACATATTATTATAAAACATTCTATTGACTGACTGCCTCGGTGGCGTAGTTGTATTACGGTACAGTTACAAAGCTGAGGTCTCGGGTTCGAGTCCCGGGTCGGGCAAAGTGATATTGGATTTTTCTATTCATTATCAGCCCGGAGTCAGGAATTTGTGCCCGATATGGCGATAGGCTCGCCCCCTATCACATCGTGGGACGGAACATACAAGGCGAAATGTGTGTGTCCTGGTGGCGCCTCTGCCTACCCCTTCGGGGATGAAGGCGTGAGTTTATGTATGTATGTATGTATGTATTTATGTATGTATTTATGTATGTACCATCTATTGAAAGAATATATCTCTTCCACAATCTTCCACTTAAGGCCTGAACGCCCTCTAATATTTCTTGATGTGTTTTTAATATAAATGCAAACATATAGTGTTAATATTGTTTTAATAAAGTGTCGATATAAAAATAAAATAGTTGGCAGCACCACTAAACAGCACATCGCGTGCCACTCAACCAACAATCATTTGTTCCTGACTTCATTAACGAACACAAACAGAAGTAAGTAATGTTTTTTTATATGTCGAATAATTTTGATAAATGTCAAAATTGTTTTATGCGAAAAGGAATTAAGCAATTTTGTTCTTAAGCTAGAGAACAACCGATTACTGCAGCGGATTAGAAATATATTACATTGACCAATTAAAAAAAAGATTTTTTTCTTCTTTTTTAGGGGCTTTTGCCATGTATAGGCATGCCAGCCCCCATCACCTTTAGCTAAGTAATAAAAAAATGTAAAAAATACTTAAAGGCTAGGATACAAAAATGATGAGCTTAATTAACAATTGTCGTTATGAATAAATAAATCATGCAGGCTTGTTCTGATGCAGGGTTACTTAATAAAATTTGCATTGTATCCACATTTGGAAAAATGGATCTATTTATGGATGTTTGAATAGCACGCATGATAAGGGTCTTTGTAGTTATGAACATTCAGTGGGTATGTAAATGCTAACGATACTCTTATATTGTTGGTATACAACAATATATGTATGCCAACGTTGCCCTAGGAAATGGTATACAAATATAAAATAATAAATTTAGCGTTATTGTAACAAGAAGGTATCTTCTTCCGAGATATAATAGCATCAGTAATTAAGTTGTGCAAGTTCGTTATGTTAACATTTTAAAAATTTAGGCCATCCATGTTTTAAATAATTTGAGAAATTGACAATCGTTTGTCTGAGTTTTCCTCAAAAATGGGACTATTTTCTGTGATGATAGATAGGCTTCTATAGAATTTTATATCACTTAATTTTATTAAAAGACTAAAAAAGAAAAGCGTGTTTATTTCAACGCGTATTTTTTACGTTTATAACAAACATTGTTTTGGACTTCAGAGTATTAAATTGGATTAAAGTACTTTTTAAGATTAAGATTAACTTGAAATTTTCGCTAGAGATCCCCAAGCGCGATTTATCTTATGCTCGCCTCGTCAAATGTTTATTTCACTGGATGGGGATTGGGCTTACGTAGGCCGACATTTTTTAAAATTTATTTTGTGGAATATTATTAAGACACTTTTGTCTGAGAGAAATATCCCTTATCAACTTCAAATTTTCTACATCTAATAGAGTTTGCGGTTTGTGCTATATCTGTATATTTTTATAATGGTTCCTTACATTTACGCGAATGTTACACATTGTAATAAATCTATTTTTTACGGATCACGAAGCGGACACGTAGTCCACCACGTGACCACGAAAGCAGGAATTAAACCAACTCCGAAATAAAATCCTTAATAGTTTTGTTTCAATGTGTATATTGTTATGTTAATAAGACGAGTATTGATATTTTCACCTAGTGGTTTTCTGTTAGGTGCTAGGAATCCCCTTCCTAGACAATTTTTCCACTTTGTCGAATCTAATTAATAATTAAGCATTTGAAAATGAAATAATTTATTGAATCCATTAAAAAGTTCAACATTGTTTAGATTCAGTATTTTTTTTAACTACCACCCGGTTCGGAAAGCGGTTTTCACTAGCGAAGAACGGGCCAGAAACTCTAGTGTTGCTCTTTTCAAAACCAGTTTACAATGTAGTGACTTGTTTTAGTGACTAGGTACATTCCTGGGCCTAAAGAGACTTAACACCTAACGTCTCGGTTTCACTAACGCAACGCACACTGCATTTTGCAATAAAAATAAGCTATGACTAATATTACTGCAATTTATAGGCTTGGTTTAAGAGTCTTGCTAATATAAATGTATAAGAACTGTTTTCTTTTCCTATGCTATTTCAACACGGCACACGCAGCATTTCCTCACCTAAGTTGCGAGTTAAACTATTTGACGTTTACAAGCCGAAGCGTGATAAACAAGAAGAATAGACAAGACAAATAGATTGAAATACGTGTAGCTGCGAGCAGGATACATTGCGATCGGAGCGTCGTTTATCAGTATTTTGAACTGGGTTTTAGCACGTCGCGAGATTGATGGGGAAAGGCTCTACACGGATAACGTATCCGGTGATTTATTTTCATTTGGGTATTATTCATTTCTATAGACAAATCAATAAATTAAGTAAATGGAGTGTGCATGTGGAGTTATATTGTGATAAAAAACAATTTTTTTGGCTGAGTTTTGAGTGTTTCGAGACCGAATCAAAGTTTTTATTACGACACGTTTTTACTATAGACTGATAGTTATGGGGTTGTAAAAAAAAATGTATTGTTCCAAGTTACACAAAGAGAACGTAATCCAGACATCTACCACTTCAGTACCAAATACATCATTTAAGCTGAAATATAGTAATTGAAGATTATGCTTCTAAGTTAAACGAGTACCACAATAATTCCGAATAAAACGGTAGCATAAAACTGTAATTTTAAAGTAAGTATAATTTAATATGCAACCGTAATACAATTTAATGAGTAATTTCTCCGTACTGTTAGTGATATGTCCAAAATGTTTAGATCCACGAGAGGCAGCATGGCGGGCGCGACAGTGATCGATCAGCGAGTAGGCGCATACTGCTAATTTTAAACAAATAAAGTCATAATAAGATAGAATTAATAGGATTATGCATCTAGGTCGTAGTGGTCTGTTGGTAACGAAATGTACGCGGCAGCCGACACGGTGGTCGCGGGTTTAGATCCCGGGGCATACCTCTGACTTTTCGAAGTCACGTGTGTACTATGTATTGATAATTAATTACCATGCTCCTTAAGGATGAAGGAAAATATGGTAAGGAAACTCGCATATCATAGCGACTTGTAACAATTTCTGTGGTATATAAAGTCCGCCAACCCGCACTAGGCCAGCGTGGTGGACTATAGCACATGAGCTTATGAAACGATCTCTTCATTGAGGAGGCTCGTAGTCCGTATCTTGCAGCGGGATGTGTATGGATTGGTATTATTTGTTATTATACATCTAAATACAAATTAGTGAATATTCCGCGTGTGATTAGTGAAATGTGGAATGTGATCAGGTGGGACGCGCGGCGGTGCGACAGTGATCGATCAGCGCTGACTGCAGCCAACTAATCGCAGCTCGATGCGAACAACACCATTGACAATTGATAATTAGCTTCGTTTGCTTTGTATCTGCGAGAATGGTGGCTTGTTCTTTAAGTTTATTGTTGTTCACTAAATATTTAGTATTAATGGTATTGTGTTTGGGGTATTTATACAGAAAGAAAAACTCACGCCTTTATCCCCGAAGGGGTAGGCAGAGGCGCCACCAGGACACCCACATTTCGTCTTGTATGTTCCGTCCCACGATGTGATAGGGGGCGAGTTATGCAGATAGATCCTAAATAAAGACTACAAACAAATTACGACCAAAAAAATTACGTAATGTCCCTGGTTTCCTCTTCGTATACATGGTGTTTCAGAACTAGACGATAAACCTTTATTAAAAGATAGAACAAACTATGACACACGAAAAAAATATAGTCATATCTCTGACAGTTTTCAAGTAACAGCCATTCTAGTAAACACAATACTTTGCAGCATTGTGGCCAGTGATTTCTATATTTTATTATTTTGATTAACGTCATGCAAAACTTTGAAGTTTGGTCTATCTCCCGTTACCGGTTTATCGTCTAGTTCTGGGACAACCTGTATATTTTACCACTACACGCATGCACATGCATAATAAACTTGATAATAAAAAACAGCTATATGAATAGTAAATTGAACCATTTCATATCTTAGCTTATGTTTTAGTAAAATTATATTTTTATTCCATTAGGCACTAAGACCCTAAGGCAGGGTAGGCGAACCTTTATGCATCAACGTGCCATTTTTTCTAAAAAAAAAGTTTAATGGGGTCATTCGCATGCCATCAAATAATTTTGACTTTCTGATTATTTGGAAAATAATAATTATAAATACTATCAAAACTCTTTATTAAATAAAGTAAGCAAAAGAGGTACATTTTGGTATGTTTATATTAAATTTCAGTAAAATTAGTGTGACTTCTGTTGCTCGCTGCCCCCACCCCGCGCACCGAACACTCCGCAGCGTAGGAGCATCGCGTTCGATCGTCTTAAAATACCTAATTCTGCGACGTGCCCAAAATATTGTGTCGCGTGCCATCAATGGCACGCGTGCCATTGGTTCGCCTACCCTGCCCTAAGGCATAGCATGGATGTTAGTGCGTATATAGTGACATACTATTTAGCTTACTTATTAGCCTGAGCAAAAATACATGTACAACGTACAGGTTCTCATTGTATTCAGTTGACGTAATATTTAATTAGGGTTTTTGTTTTGTTATTATGGCATTGGCGTGGCGAAATTTGGAACTATAAATAAAAAATAATAATATCTATTTAAAGCATTGTTTTGTAATATAAACAATAAGCCTAATACTAATGATCTAATAGCATAACATGTCCAATGTAATAAAATGTGAAGAGAGAAAAACTATTTTATCATTCTGACAACAGCGCTTTTGGCGATAGAAGATCGCAAACGACATGTAACACGGTTATCGTAATATAAATAGACTGCTCAATCATTTGCTCAACCTTCAAATACGAGTTCATTACTGAAGACGTATGCTTTCATCCTGTGTACATTGACAGGGGTCAAATGAAGACACACGGTTTCAGGGCTAGTGAAATCGATATAGCGAGCGTAACCAGTACAATTGATATTAATGTCTTATATCGCGAGTGAATTGATAATGTCAGTTATATTCAGTACAATTTGATGAATTAATGATAAATGACGTAGAGTATTTTGTAGATGTACATGTTTGTGTTTTGAAGTCATATTTAAATTGATTTTGTTAGTTATTTGAACACAAAATTTGCTACAACTCGTGTCCTTGTGGGAAAGAAAAGGCTGTTTTTGTCATTAATTGGCCTAACTTAATTAAAATTAACTAAAACGTAGACAGTTAAAATATTCACTTTTTATAATTTAAATAATCATTAAAATAATATTTCGTCGTATAAAACTATATCAGCGGCTTACCTTGTCCCATAGAGAATAGAGACAATGCTTTTAGATTACTCAACGTTGAGAAAATTGTCACTTCTCCATACACTGAAAGATAAATTCCTATTGGATATGGAAAGCCAAGAAGAAGACAGCTACGACACTTAAATAAAGATCATGTTAAACTTGATAAGTTACATCAAAGTGACCATGATTCTAATATAATTTTTCATCGACGTCCTTGCATTAGACTAGTTTTGCTGATGAGTCATAAATGTATTAAAGTTTAAAGAAAAAGAAAAAATGGTAAATTAAAAATGAAGATAATTCGAATTCTTCAGTGAGTTTCCGGCGCCACGTCGTTTCATTTAACAGTTATAAAAAGTTCTAAGGTAAGTTTATTCAAACGTCTCGTTAAACACTATTTGAAAAAAAAAAATTATTGCGTAATCCTATCTTAGGGTTGTTCAACTTAATTACCTTCATTGCAAAACATAATATTATAAAATCTAAACTTTTATACAATTACACATCACCACAACGTTATTTTGTGATCCTGGACTTTTCAGAGTATGTGACGTGTATTGATAGTCATGTGAGGAAACCTGCATACCATAGCGATTTGCAAGAATTTCTGTGTATGTAAAGTAAGCTAACCCGCACTAGGCTAGCGTGTTGAACCACATATTTGGCCTCCCAAACGTACTCTCGATTGTAGACAAGGCCCGTGCCCTGTAGTGGGGCGTAAATGTTCTGATACAGTACAGCGTGTTTTTACAGATATTGTATTGACTTAGAGATTAATGATAATAATCTCTTATTTCTCTCAATCATACTCTCGATTGTAGACGAGGCTCGTGCCCTGCAGTGGGACGTATACGGCCTGATACAGTACAGTCACCTCTTATCTGATTCCATGTAAATTCTGGAATACATTCATCTATTTAATTATGACTTATGCCATCCTATCCATACAGCTATATCGATATTTGAAAAGCCATTTAAGCTGTGGCCTAATGGAAGCCCGAGGCAAGAGTTCTGACGTAGTCATAGTAATGAGGTTTTTAAAGTTAGCTTGCGGTCAAACTTCAACATTGTTCGCGTAATGCATGTCGTTACGATGAAGATGGGTTTTAATGGACTTAATATTGTTAAAGCTTAACTGATGCTCTCTATAAAATCATCGAAGTTTATATACGTTTCATTGCATTTTAGAGAGAGACCTAAATAGAGTCGACTGCATTATTTAGGTCAAATATTTTTGTGGTATTGAATATCAGGTCAGTTCCTATAACTGAATACTAAAGAGCATCTATTTACGTCGTAATTGAATTTACGTGTATATAAACGGTATATTTAGGTCATATATATTTTTGTCATAATTGATATCGGTACATGGTCATGATGTCAGTTTTCAGGCCGTCTCTTTAAGTTTAAGCTGAATTCAGGTGTCTGTAATTGAAGATTTTAGGTTGTTCATCTATGTTATAATTAATCTGAGGTTTTAAGAAGGAACATTTGATTCATATATATGATCTGGGACCTATATGACCGGAAGACTTAGGTCATATTCAACAGAATAACGTCAACAACGGAAAAACGTTTACGAAATTAAAATGTACATTTCAGTGCTATTCCTCATAAAAGTAAAATGTTATGAAACTATAATGAAATTACCAGTCCGAAATTGCCTGCGTGTAATAATATTGTTTATTGATACGCCTTTCCCTTGCGTATATCACACCGGCGCCTTCGCTACCTTCTTCAATATGTTTCGGTTTGGTAAATATTTAATGCCAATAGTTTTCCTATACAAACTTGGATACCTTTTTTAAACATTTCATATTATAAGTACTTACAATATGTTTTGTATGCTGGTTTTACCATTAGAGTAAAACTTAATACCGACTTTGAGAACGCCAATACCATTTTACTAATTATACATACTTTCCTTAAGTTTTTCCTAACCTTAATTTACAGAATATAAATGATGAATATCGAGTTACATGGGTAAGGTTTTATAAAATATCGTGATTAGTAAATAAGTAAGTGCCACTTCGAGTTAAATGCAATGCTGTCTAGAATAAACATCACCTTGCATGCCGCGTTTATCACTCGAAAATAGATATCAATATGTATGGTCAATTTTTGCTTTACCATATGTATATGAGATCATTCTTTCTTATACCTGAACGAAATAAAATGCAAGATGAATAACTTTTTCTTAAAGACTTTCAACGATTAATTTAATTTCACCGGTTCACCTCTTTTCTAAAACAGCTGCAAATCTCTAATCTAGCACACGTGACATGGCATGTGTTATTTTTATAAAACTGCGCTATTCTCGCAATTAATATTGTCTGCAGAGTCTGACTGCGCAGTGCCGGCATGCCAGTGACTTTATGGCTTTTATTATATGGCTTGCGGACTTGCCCGTGATAATTCGTATTATGTTTAAACGATTCTACGTTTGATGAGGTGTTTGGCGTAGTAATTGAAGTGTCCGGCTCTAACATTAATACAACTTTTATAGCTTTGTCATAATATTAATGTTTTTTTTATGTCACCTCTTCGATAACATATAATTGGAAATAAAATTATGGTCAGTATTAAGAAAATAAAGAAATAAGAATAAAGTAGAATGGGATTTATAGTAAAATGTTACACTGCTCATCGTTCAATTGTGAAAGAAAGTAGGCATTAAAATTATTATTTATTTCTAAATTGCTAATGCATTTTAAAGTTGTTACCACGTCACAATATGCTATAAAACTACAAATACAGGTAAAAAGTGCAACATAAACATTGTAAATGTAAATTAAGTTAGTAGTTTAAAAAGCTTCATTTGTTGTGGAAAGTGGAAGTAGATTATGGAAGCACTATTCCACAAAGAATACAAATAAATGTTTAACGAAGGAAATAATAAATAGGCACATATTATTATAAAGCACTTGAATGAAATTAAAACTCCATTAACCGATCGATAGGAGTTCACAAGCCCGACAGTACTTAAAGTAATTACAGCCTATGGTTTAAAGTAAAAAAACAGTTATAGCGATAAAATGGTACGGCTAGTGACCGGGTGGCACGACAGCGGATCGATAACACTATAGCCGGATCACGTCACATATTGTCACGACAACGCCGCCTCTAAGTAATTAAGTTTTGAAAACTTTCCAAATGTTGTATGTTTTGAGTGCTTCCGGTATTTTATATTTTACTCTGAAACTTGGTATCGGTTCTAAGATTTTTGTCCCTCGATGAAACCTACTTCTCTGTGTAGATCATTCATCATTAGTGTATAGATAACATATATTTTCAATAAAAATAAACATAATTGCGACCCAGGCCCGGAGTTCTTGGAGAAATGAACGTGAAGTCCAGTCACTCTGGTAGCCCCATTTGTAGTAATGGCTGACGTATCGTAAAATGTGATGATAATTACTTTATTTCATAAAAATCTGTCGCTCGGGATAATACAGGAAAACGTTTAAGGACAAACCATAAAAAATGCCACAATGAATTTTAAGCAGTATCGGTATCGGGATCAACGATATTTTTTACCGATACCATGAATGGGCATTCTCCTTTAATTATCAATTAAATAGCTGGTTAGAGTTAGGTTCTTCGTATGCATGAGGTTCTCTGAGTAGGTAGCATCCCTTTGTCTAATACTGCCGGTATTCTGGTTTCAAGAATGCTGTGGTCAGTAAAATTACTAGGTTTTCAGAGACTTCGATACTCTATAAGTGGAGCACAAAATGTGGTGCCAAATAATTCTTAGGAAAAATAAGTGTTATTTTAGTGAATCCTTAGGGTGCAGGTGGACCTGAATAATAATGATATTATAACAGTTTAATTCCAATAAACTCGTCACTCGATACTATGTTGTTAAAACTAGACATATTGTGAAAACTAGACATGACCAAACCGCTTACAGACCGTTTGCGGTACCATAAAATAAGACAGGCTATCAAGGATGTGTATTGATGCCAGAATGTGGCTTGTAGTACTAAAACTTCATTATACTGTGGATGTAAATAATCCAATAAAGAGAGAGGGAATCAACAGTTGCAATACAAGTAGAAATGCAAGTTGGAACAGTAAATCTGTAATGGGTTTTCATGGTACAGTGCAAGAATCCGGCCGGTAAGCTGATACGGTGGCTTGTAATCCTTTAGGCCTCTTAAAATCTCCGAGTTAAGTTAATTCCTGGTCTTTTGTCATGGGTTTTGTTATATTTTCTCTTATTTTGTTTAGTGTCAGTACAATTAGGCTTGGAATGCATATTTTTATTTGCATTTTTTTATATAAAATTGTAAAATATTTTTTTAGTCTACGAATAAGCTACGAATTCCATGAGTTATATATATCAATATTGATAGTGATACTAATATTAGTATTGTCAATATTTATTTTATTATTCAAAATATTTAAAAAATCTTGAACCGTATTGGGTGCCTTTGTAGCAAAAATTTGTCAGTCTTTATTATTTCGTTTAGTAAGACTAACATATGAATTAATTCAAAATCTGATTTAAATGCTCATGAAAATCGCCACCTTGGAATAATCTGCAACTTCCTCAAACTGCAGAGAAACTTGAACC
The DNA here is from genome assembly GCA_949752805.1 of Deilephila elpenor. NCBI lineage: Eukaryota > Metazoa > Arthropoda > Insecta > Lepidoptera > Sphingidae > Deilephila > Deilephila elpenor. The sequence goes on from OX457116.1 coordinate 6,406,391, forward strand.
CAACCGAGCTAATAATAAGTACTGATATAGAATAGGCAAAACTATAGGTGATTCTATTAAGTTTGAATACTAGACTGAAGCTGCTTAAAGTTAACAATAATGCCCGCAAGTCCCACTTCAAACTGTAGCGCGGTCTGTACCCAGCTGTTAATATTAGCATAGGACTACGCAGTGCGATCTTAAATAGCAAGTACCTTCAGAATAGTTGGAACATTATGAATAATTGTTAAGCTGCGTGTTGAAATGTTCATAATCATATTTAATTATAAAGTTTTGTACTAGGAAATCAATTTTCAAAAGGAAAAATAAAACGTGACAAAGGTTATTGTATCAGGGCCTGCACCTGAATAGCAGAGGTTAGGTTAGGAGATAGATGAAAGGAATCGAATAATGAAAATAAGGACGGTAATAAGTTATCGATTAATTATGAGAACCATACTTGGTATTTGAATGCAGTTTCTCATATGTGTGTAAAGTATGAATTATTGTTAAAACATGGAAACATACATATAAAATCATGTTTTGTTTCAATACTGCTCTAAGAGCATACGAGCATACCTATATAATGCAAATTACAGAGCTAGAATTCGGCAGCCAACTCGAATTCAGCTACCAAAATTCATACCAGTGAGCGGCGAAATACGAAACAATCCAGGTTCTGAAACTAATCCGTTAAATTTCTAGCTCTAGTACAAAAATAGCTGGAATTCAATTTAGTAATTTGCGGTGCGTCAGCAGTTAGTTAATGAACGGCTTCCTATATCGGATTTTGCGGGTTGGCGTGCGTCGAATCGATTGATTGCTATCGAATACGGCCTACTATATACAAAGTTGCCTGCACAATAGCCGGCACTCAAATTGATTTATCTAGTTGAAGAACTTCCATCGGCTCCGAACATTTATATTTAGTTCAATTCAGCTATAGCCAGGGTAATAAAATTTTAGTTGCACATAAATGCCGTATAAAGACTTTATCTGCAGCTTTACATACATATCTATTGTGCACGAGTATCAACAAATAATTTTCGATTTTGATATAATATTGAATTTCATTTATTTTTAAACTTGTTGAAGTTACTTACATTTTGGCGCCTTAGAGAATTGTAATAGTATATTTTTGTTAGACAATCAGACAGGCCTCCTTCCGCAGTTGATTAAGACCCTAACTGTGCGACGGGAGGCTTTGGGTTCGATTACAGCATCGGGGAAAATATTTTTATTTATTTATTTATTTATGCTTTATATACAATAAAGTATAAAGGCGGACTTAATGCCAGAGGCATTCTCTACCAGTCGACCTTAGGATGGTGCAGAGAAAATGAAGTAGGCGCATAAATATACTGTTTTGATGAGTAAAGTTTATATAAATGATACATACATACATATATATATATATATATATATATATATATATATATTATACAAAAGTATATAAATACAATAGATACGTATTAATAAATAATATATATACATAAACTTATATTTGATATATATACATATATATAGCACATAGAGACATAAACAGAGAAAAAAATAAAAAAAAAATAAAAATAAAAAAAAATACATACACAAAGACTAAAGTGATTCTGCCAATTTATTGAGCAAGTGTTGCCGAACCTTCGCCTTAAATGCCAATCGAGTAGCCGACGCCCTGATTTCGAGTGGGAGTGCATTCCAGAGAAGTATAGACTGAATACAGAAGGACGAGTGAATAAAATCCGAGCTATGAGTTGGACAATGAAGAAGGAGATTGTTGCTTGACCGAAGATTCCTGTTATGGTTACTGCCTAAGTATTGGAATTGAGAAGTTAAGTAAGAAGGTGAAGTAGGAGATGTGAGAATTGAAAAAAGTGTAGAAAGTGCAAATATTTGTCTGATCAATCAATTATTGACTTATACGTAATCTACTTTATGAGTGAACTGGTGTAACCAATTAATAAAACATGTAATGATAACAAAATTAATGCGATGGATTGCAACATCAATCGCCTGGTGTAATTTTAATAAAGCCGTTGGATGTAATAATTAAGCCTCTTTTAAATGTTAAGTAGCACCATCTGAGGACTTTATATTAATCTATAATATAATTTGTCGAAGCTAAGATAAGTAAACATTTTGCAGAATAAGTTTCCTGTTTCAGATTAGAGACGTTTTCATTTCTGTGGTACATCAAGACATTTTCTAAACTGAAGTACGATTATTTTTGCTATAGGCATCGGTACGATAAATGAGATAGCAATTTATGAAATGCGAGATGATCACTACCACCAACTGTGACTCAATATCTCAATGTCTTTAAGTCTTTCATTTATTTAGAAATGTACGAAGAGGAGAGAACGCAAGAAAACTAAAAAGGCGTAATGAAAGGAGAGGGAACGAGGCTGGAAACGGAAAAAGAGAAGAAAAGGCAAGATTGTTAGGATCTCGGAAATTTAATCCCCTGATTAACCATTGTGTATCACTAATTGTGTAGTCAAAGGTTTTAATTATCATTAACGCGAACAAAACAATATCCCTTTTTCTAACTAACGAAGTGCCTGGACAAAGGGTCATATGTGGCGAAGTATACTTGCAAACTGTGGTCGCTTCCAACCTCTCCTAACAAAGCTAATTTAACTTAATTACGTTGATGCAACTTTCAGCTTTTTGTATTGACCGAGTGACAAATGGCGTTCACATTGTTAGCGCGGTTAGTTCAAGAATTGCCTTGGAGTCTAGACCCGAGATTAGACTGAATATGATGTAGGTATTAGATGTAATAGTAGTGCTTAGCGGAGTTAATGGTAAACCCTTTTGTCGTAACACCTTAATTTTAAAGATTTAAGGTGTAAGTTTTTTTACAGAATATTTTTCAGGAGCAAACATTTAAGAAAAATTTAAGTTGATCATTATTTATGACCACATTGGTTTGCGGCAGCGTACATAGAATGTGGATAAAAAAGTTTTGGGTCCATCGCAACGCTGACCTAGTTTATGTGGGTTTAAATAGAAAATCACTTCTATTGGATACTTTCCCCAAAAAGTTAATATCAAGCAAGCGGCCGACTTCCGATAAACACGTTGACCTGGTTTCGTATAAAATTGACACGACGTCAGGTGAAGATGATTAAAAGGTTATTATGATAAGTATGAATTAAAAATATAACTTAGACTTAAGAAAAAAAAAAAAAAACTATAATTGATCCCTGTACCACAGTCGAATTAACCGCAAATATTTATTAGTAAAATATTACAGTCTTGAAGGTTACTATGTTACAAAAAAATAATATTTTCCATCGCGTATGATGCAGACTGGTACAAGCATTTATTTAGAATTTCATCGCCTGAAGTCTGAAGTAATAACCATCAAATTGTCTTGGATTTCATGAACGTACTCCATAAAATATTTATTTAGATTTTATAGCTTGGATATGCTTATTCTGTATTCTAATACCTCAATCAATATCTATACATATAATAAAAATGTAAATGGTCGATGTCTGTACATGGAAGATATTTAAGAAATTTCTACGCGGGGGGTCTTTATAACAGCGACAGAATCCAAAACAATTTTTTTAGAATTTTTGTCTGTCTGTCTGTCTGTCTGTATGTTTGCTTGCGCATCACGCAAAAACTACTGCACCAAATGAGATGTGGTTTTCACAGTTGTATTGCTGCAGGTTCAACTTAAAAACTGGTATATGTTGCATTTGCATACAGGGTGTTTCTTTTTGTTTGCTTGCACATTACTCAAAACTACCATACGAAATGAGAGGCAGTTTTCACAGTAATATTGGTGCACGTCCAATTTGAAAACTGTTATATATTTTATTTATAGACAGGGTGTTTCTTTTTATTTACTTGAGCATAACGCAAAAACTACAAGACGAAATCAGATGCGGTTTCACAGTAATATTGGTGCACGTCCAATTTGAAAACTGGTATATATTTTATTTATAGACAGGGTGTTTCTTTTTATTTACTTGCGCATAACGCAAAAACTACAAGACGAAATGAGATGCGGTTTCACAGTTATATAGGTACAAGACCAACTTAAAAACTGGTAAATGTCTTATTTACATACAGGATGCTTTTTTTGTATTATGGAATATAAATGAGAAAAACGAATATTCCCCATATTAACACTGGATTAACACTTAGGCTACATTTTATCCAGATAAATTAAGTGTTCCCGTGGGATGAGGACGGAAATCCCATATATTTGTTACTTTTTATACTCAAAGGGATGCGATGGGCGTGGATTTCATACCTTGAGTGAGATTGAGATAGGACGGGCGGGATATAACGGGACGGGACGGGACGGGATGAGAAATACAAAATAATCTATACATGTATATTTTTTTAAACAAAGTTAATCACGCAGACGAAGTTAGCGGGCAGAAGCTAGTATACAATAAAATTACAGTCTTATATTTATGTAAAATTTTCAAGGCCGTTTTATGAACTGTCTCGGATGAACATATTAGATGAAATATTAATTAAAATTTCATCACTTGGATACACATATTTTGTATCTATTCAAATACCTAATAACAATATACCATAACATTTCAGTCGTATATTTATCTTAAAGTTTAATGTCTATTGAATTATCTTTTAGAAGTATAATCCCTATAGGGCGATCATTAACGCCATTAATTAGGAAGGTCCCTAAAATTATAAAGGGGATCTTTAACAACAATAATATTGCCAGCTAAATACCGGGCAATATTATGTATTATATAAATATATACTGGCATGTTATCGTGACTAAGTTATGATTATGTTTAATGCTATCCATAGAAAATATTATAATATCTAAGCATAAAGGAAACCACTTAGAAAGGTCAATAACAATAAGAAAATATTTACCGGTGCGCCGCACACATGCCTTGTTTTACATTTGAAGGAGAGTCAGTAATATATCTTTCTTGTTTGTTTTCAATGATATTCATGTAAAAATATTACCCTCTTTCGGAATGGAAGGTGTAGGTAGAAATGTAAATGAAGTTGATACAAATTGGTTTCGTATTTCTATTCGTGACATATGGAATACGTTGCTGGTTGGCCATATAAAGTTTATTCTTGGAAGTTCTTGTATTAGTCAATAAAGATTTGATCATGGTTTTTCATCACATATGTCGTACATCTTCATCCCATTTTGTTTTAAGATATCTACTGTTAGGACTACCTTAAATTATATTATTGCTTATAATCTATTTTATCGCCTTCTAGGTGTTATTAAACCTGGTTTTCAGGATGTTGTCGAGAACAACTCGTCACGTTATGAAGGCGATGACAAATAACGATATTATTAAATTCACATGTTTTCTAAACCGAGCCTCAATTAACAAATTAAAAATAAAACAACTAATTAAAACACAGATCGCGAAGTTTCATCCAGCACAAACTTAGAAGCATTGTCATAAAACTGTCTTTACAACCGCGGTCCAAGTTAAACGAACCGGCTACTGTACTTACCTGCTAACTTTAAATTGGGCCGACTCCTCAGAGGGGAACAAGAACCGCACTCCACATATTCAAAAACAAAAGTTTGCACATATTTAAATATTTATGTTACGAAATAGCGATGGTTTCAGTCATAGTTGTATCAGTCGCGATGTATTTTGTCGCGGCGCGGCGCACGTTCGCCCCGTGGCGGCCGAGTTCAGTGACTGCCGCTGAAATGTGAGCTTTCAGGCATCGAGGGCTTTAAGCTGCTTTACGTTTATTAGTGATAAATTCGGACAAATTTGTATTTGGGCTTCTGACTTAATGTGAGCGGTTAAATTTGTGTGAGTAATGATAATCCCTTTTGGATTTATTTTTGTGTGAATAATAATTATTCATGTTTTTTTTGCAATTTTCGTGTTATATTTCTTAATCCTTCAAAAATATATAAAGCCATGATAGTACACACATCTAAATTAACATCGTGGTTGGAGATCATTTATTCCTCCAAATAATACACACTTAAGTGGGAATAATTAAGAAAAAAAGTGTTACATTTTTTATTTTAGATACATTAGTTTAGCGAATTACTGGTCAATTAGTTAAGTTTTTGCATCTAACTTCGTGATTAATTAATCATTTGAAGTTGAGATGTTTGCGTGTAAAACAAACATGTTGCAAACTACTCTTATAATGTTCTGCCGGTGTCTCTTTATAATATATGAGAGAGAGTGGTACTTTAGAGTACCAAGTAGGGAATATGCCAGTGAGCAGACAGTTGGAGTTACATAAATCTAAATTAATAAAATAGAGAAACTAAACGTTATCCACTTTTGTAGCCTCCTCCTCCTCCCCCCATCGCCGTGGTATCACGAATACGCCGTCAGGTAGAGCAAGTCCATTACCATATATAGGACTCCTCCAAAGATTTATCACAACAAATTACAGTTTATCAATTCACCAATTAAAAAAAATAGGTCTCGTTGGAAAACCTAGGGGAAGCCTATGGACACAGGCTGCTGAGCAGCAATACAAAGAGAGAGAGAGAGAAACGAAGAAAATTCTCAATGTGTATTGTGTGCATAGACTACAATATTATGTTTTAGTATTGTTTTACTATGGTCCAATTCTTTGTCCTTCGAATATATATTTTTTAATAATAATTAACTTTATTTCTACTCACAAAAGTCATAGTAACATACTCGTAAGTTTTCATGTTGTGCAATATTAACGATCTAATTAATACGAATATATCAGGTGTTAGGTAATTGCGAGCTTGCTCACATTATGCAAACATTCAGTCGGCGTTTAAGCCAGTGCCTGGAATTAGGCCCAGAATGGGATTAATTAGTTAGCTCAGTGAACTAATAAACAGGTTTGCATCAGTTGCAACAGCATAACATCTATACATTTGAACCGTACTAATAAATGATACACCTTTTATTTGATAATACTAATAAAAAATATGTAACATTTGTAAAAAATATATTTTTTTATTTAAGGGTGTATTCAGACTGCGACCGTAAACGAAGCCGGATGGTAGTATTAGTGTTCAGATACAATGCAACAAAAAATTTCGTAAATACATAGTTTGACAATTAAACAATAATGTATTAAACGCTTCGATTAAACGTCGGAAATATCTGTGGACCTGAATATAATTGACGTCATTGGAACATAAGTTCAGCAAATTCAAAATATAGGTTGAACAAATTGAATTAAAATAGAAAAAAGAATAAAAAATAGAAATCGCATCCATCTCAAAACGTTTTTAATGTAAAATAACAAAGTAGATAGGGGAACACAAAAAAATGAAATGTGAACCGCATTCCAGCTAGGTTCACAGATATTTCCGACAGGTTATACTACTTTTTATTTTTAAAGACGCAATAGTACTTCAGGGTTTAAATTACTATTTTCGCAAAAACTAGGTATTTATCACCAAACACGACGCATGTAGAAAATAGCAAAAAAGCGTTTTTGCAAAATCTTTAGTTGTATTGTGTCTATAAAACTATCACCTGGCTTCGTTTTCGGTCGCAGTCTTGATATACCCGGTATGACTTTTACTGGTTGGTGTTTCTAAGAAACTAATATGTGTGAATGATAATAAGTGGGTCAAATTCGACGTAAAGTAAATATTCTTTAAAGACATGGACAATAATGGTTTCTTAGATTTACGCGAATGTTACACATTGAAATAAAACAATTTTTACGGATTTTATCGCGATTTGGTAAAATTTTTACATTTTTTAACTGGTCCCGTGACCACGGAAGCTGTTAAGTAATCGAAACGTCGGGAAGTTAAAAAATGTAAAAATTAAACCAAATCGCGATAAAATCCGTAAAAATAGTTTTATTTCAACATGGACAATAAGTTTCACAGCAAATTTAGGACTTAGCAATGTCGCACAACAATAACTTTACAATGTTTACACAGTAATGACTTAGGGCCAGAGCTTGCCATACATACATAAACTTACGCTTTTATCCCAGAAGGGGTAGGCAGAGGCGCCACCAGGACACCCACAATTCGCCTTGTATGTTCCGTCCCATGGGGTGATAGGGGGCGAGCCTATCGCCATTTCGGGCACAATACCTGACTCCGGGCTGATAATGAATAGAAATTGCCAGCGGGCACAAATTTCGTAAGTACCTAGGAAAAATAATTACACAGTCGTGTAATTGGCGCATAAATTCGAACTAATTAGGGTCCATATCTCTCTAGCCCGTCCAATTAAGAACTTGTCAAAGTTTTAGGTCTAATCCGAACTTCATATAGCGACATCTAGCGACGCTGTCTAACTAATTTTTACTCCACGCTCAGGCAACCGGGCTTTAAATTACTCCATCCTCAAAATAATATTCCGCAGTAATGTTACATGGTCGCAATTTCACCCGACTGTCAGTCACGGAAAGTTTGCCTATCGAGTTTTTTCCAAGTTGCACGATGAACTGTCTGTCAAAGGAAGGACGTTTTTAGGGAGATTGGATTAAAAAAACTTGGTCGTATATAGAGGGAAAGGGTCTGTGTACATGGTATAATTATTAGATTTCACTGCCATATTTTATGATTTTACAAATTGAACTTCCGATTGGTACTTATAGCTTTCCGCATTCGATTAAAATAACGTAAAGATAGTTATTAGAATCATCTAAATCTTCTTCCTACCTTTATCCCCAAATTTACGTCATTCGTCTTCAAAATTCTTCTAGTAAATTTAAAGATGTGTGCACTTCAAAGGTATAATATAATGATTACATCGTCAAATATCTCTAATGAAACATTAATTTGATCAGCATACTTGAATACCTTAGTCGAAATTCCTTAATATAAAACTTAAAGAACATAAAACATCAATTAACAAAATTTTTTTTGTTCTGTAATTTACTTCAATGTATTGGTTTACAATAAAGAATATTGTATTGTATTGTATTGTACTCGTATATAGTTCAAAACGCGACTGATGTAAATCCTTTATGAGATGTCATCTGTATGAGCGATCTTCGCCCGTACAATTTCGGCTGACGGCTCTCCATGCTCTCCATTTGCGCCACTTAATGTCATCGAAAATTCCAAACCTGCAATTTCGTCGTTTCAGAGAAGCTATTACGTTTATTACGGTGTATGCTTCAGACAGCTCGCGCACTCTTTCGAAGCTCTTCATATTTACTTTCCTCGCTGCATTTATATGAAAAATGCGATGTAAGTTGGGTGTATTTATTTATGAAAGATTAAATTTTTTTTAATTGCGATTATTGGCTAGTCGAGCATGCCATTAGCCTGATGATAAGCGATACGACCGCTCATGGGCAGTTGCGAAACCAGACAACACCATGAATTACAAAGCAATGCTTGGCATGCCACTGCCTTCGCCATCCTGAGACATAAGATGTTAAGTCTCATTATGTCCAGTATACCGGGTATATCAAGACTGCAACCGAAAACGAAGCCAGGTGGTAGTTTTAGTGGTTACAAACACAATGCAACTAAAAATATTGCAAAAAAAGCGACAATACAATTTATGCAATTTTTTAAAAATCGCCGTATTTGGGTGGTAAATACCTAGTTTTTGCGAAAAATATAATTTTAACCCTTGTGTACCTTAGCGTTCTTAATAATAAAAAGGTGTACATCATTATTTTAGGAAAACTATGTATTTATCACCCAAATAAAACGATAAGTAAAAAATTCAAAAAAATAATAATTTTTAGTTGCATTGTGTCTGAAGTCACTAAATACTACCATCTGGCTTCGTTTTCGGTCGCAGTCTTGATATACCCTGTATATAAGTGATATTTTCACAAACCACATTTCCTTTCTTTATTCTTTTCTAACCTTAATATTTACCATGTTTAAGTAAATTAGTTTTTCTGTATTTCCTTCAGTTCTATACAAGTAGTTTTATCTTGCTTTTGGCCAATATTAATATGTCACAGGAAGTTCACTTCTAAAAATAATCCAATGTTTATTACAGCGATGGAGGTATGCTCTGGAATTATTCCAAAATCTATGCTTTTATGATAATTTGCTATTATAAAGATTCTTTAATGACCAAGCCGGATAATTTAAGGAGCAGGGACATAATTTACCCAGCGAGATCTATTCGTAGGTGGAAAGTTTCGTTTCATTACCTTCCACATACCATCAGCCACACTGCAGTCAACGATAATAAATAAATTAATAAACAAGTCTTTAATATTCTCTAAATAAAATGATAATCATTTTTTTTGTAATAATTCTTCATAAAAGTAAACTAAAGTTCGTGTGAATAAGGTCTAAGACTATTGATACATTACCCGCAGCGATTCATGATCCCTAGGGGTACTAACGCGATAAGCAATTTATTTGATTGCATCCCTGTATCGGCCGATCTGTATACCTGTGTTGGCAAATTGATTTTTTCCTTTACCCATTCTGTTGCGAGTTATTGTGTGGTATCTTTTATGGAGGTAAAAGGTTTTGTGAGGAAATCCTTTTAGTCTTTGATTAAAGATATATGAATTGAATAATATGTCGAAAGAATAAATAGGTTTTCAGTGTGTTTTGTTGTGGTGAAACTATTAAGTTCACGACTGTTTATTCTCGAGGGGTAGGCAGAAGTGTCACCAATGTCACTCACAGTTCGCCAAACTTAGTTTAGTTCCCAGATGTAATAGGGAAGAAGTGATAGTTCAGTGAGCAATATCGATGAAACTTTAGTACAAAATGCGTCAATATTTTCTGTATATTTTGTTTTATCTTGGGATAGATATTCCCTTGATATATGAGGGTGTAATGTGAAATAACTTTGTTTCAGGGATTTCATCGTAAACAAAAAGAAAGATCAGGTATGTCCGTGAGTCGCTAGTAAATGGATTTTTACCGGAATTTTTGGACTGTTTTGAAATTGAAGTCGAAATTTGATTGGAGTTTGTTTAATATTGTATATGACTATTTGGATTTTTGTTTAAAAACGTCCAAAAAAGTAGTAAAATGCAGTTTTATTAAGTATTAAGACATACATTACGCGAACCCGTTTACATTCGTTTGGCAAGATTGTATCAAAAATTTCAAAATAATGAAAGTAGTTCCATGCAATGCGATAAGCGAGAAATATTTTAAGCAAATTTCATGCAAGTCATTACTTACCGCTCTATTGCTTATGTTCTCGCGGACACGGGAAATAAACAGGAGCAAACTCGACAAACTGCACCACGCGCCGACGCTGAATAAAATGCAAACCCGCTGAAAAATTAATTTGGCGAGTGAATTCAATTAAAATGGTAATTAAGTAGCACAGATAATATCTGCGGACTTTTAGCTCCAATGAATATGCGGAGCTCCGTGACGTCACACGATATTCAATTTATTTTTTTCCCACTGAAAATGTAATTGAATCGTGCGCTTAATATTCTATTTCCCCGTTTTGCTGAGAGCGAGATGATATAAAATGAATAGATTACCGGTGTTTGGTTTAGCGAACGCTTGTAAGGAAATCAAAATCGACGTTTTCTCAGCGAAATATTCACGTTTATTTCGCGTTTAATTTGTTTATAAATTTATTCATGATTGTCGAAAGTTTCCAAGCGGTTGTTTGTCATAAAATGTCTTCCGAGTATTTTGTTATATTCTAGGCTGCGATTTTTACAGTATACATTTTGGTGAAGTAAATATTTTCTGGCGGTGCTCGTTTAAAGGTTCTGCGTAAGCTTACGTAAGCCTCGTTTCATTGTGCCAACGCAGGTAAAATTGTCTCATGCCCGTCTCATGATTAATTCAGACATATTTTCAACCAATGTGCGGCGAATTTAGCGTATTAGGAGCATTTGGGGAATAGGATAAAATAAAATTCCCTTGGAATACAAGTGTGTTTCTTAAAGTGGATTTAATTTTACGGCACTTTTAGGTAGTAGACCTATAAAATATGTAATACCTATTTATTATTATAACAGCATGAATAAGCTAACTTGTCTAGATGCTAGGCACTAATTGAAGCAAACCCGAGTGAGAAATATAGGTGCGTTATATGTAATTGGTGAGATTGCAGGAGGTTCAGTATCTTTTCTCCCTCTATATTCAACAGCGGATTTATCACCATCCCTTGGTGTTGCGAATATCTTGGCGATATTCAATTTCAATTATTTAATGATATTTTCTTTTGCCGGCTCTAACCACAAAATATGAACAACACATAATTCTCAAACCAAGTTTAATAATTATTATTTATTATCTACCGACATTTGTAAAACGAGACTTCTTCCCAGCGTCGATTCTAAAAGATTAAAGATCCCTTGAGATCTATGTAATTTCTTAATGAAGAGGACTAGAATTATATCATCTGAGATTAAAAATATTTTCTCTGCGGATGAATTCATTTCTGTAATTCCTTGTCTTGGGGATTGTCGACATTTTCTCGCTAGGTATTCTTTGTGTTATTTTATTACGGTATTAGGACAATATAAACAAAAGAAAGTTGGGAATCAGAATACAGGAGCGTTGGACAAGATTTCTTAATCGACGTTATAATATATAGCTGTGCTAATGTCACAGCATCCCTGATGTAGTTAGACGGGCACGAACACTGTTGTCCTTTAAAATAATGGTCAAAGAACACCACTTGTCTCTTTAACAACCACACTAATCGATTGATTGTTTGTGTATTTAAATAAATGTGTGCAGTGCGCACTTGTGTGTGTATATTAAATGTACGTATTTATCTTTGTATATGTGTATATTTATTTATAAATATATCCGTGTATATGTTTCCTCACGATGTTTTCCTTCACCGTTATAGTGCGTATAACTTTAATTGTTACTAATTTTTCTACCCACAATACAGCTTATTCCTAAAACATTCCGCATTATATCAACACGAACCCTTTTCCTAAAAGCATCGGTATTTCCAAACGAGCCATGATCGCGGCAATCGCAGCCAATGCGGAGTCCGGTGGCCAATCTGTTTCTCACGCTTGTACGCACTCGTTTCCACTGCGGGTCGTTTTATTTCCGTGTTTCCATACAATATATGGCATTTCTATGATACTTCTTCATACAACATATGGCATTTTTACGATAGATGGTTGTAACACTATTAGTTTGTAAAGGTGTGGGAAATTGAGATAATAGATTTTGATTTTTACCTTGCTTAAAGTACTTATTATCTTTATCTTCAACAATAGTAAGTCTATTAATGAATATAGGGCCGTAGAATCGTTTAGGGCGGGTGTTGCTAATAATTGTCGAGCTTGGCACGCCGGTTGGACAATGTAGTATGTAATTCTTTGCGTTGATGGAATTGTTGCCCGACCTTAGTCTATCATTTAACTGTGTTGTTGCAAAGGTTATTCCGACATCGATAGGCCGGCAAAGCTGCGTCAGTTGGCTAGTAGGGGGTACAGTATTTTAAAGTTAAAGGTACGAATAATTTTCCAGAATTGTATTTTTACATACATACATAAACTCACGCCTATATCCCAGAAGGGGTAGGCAGAGGCGCCACCGAGACACCCACATTTCGCCTTGTATGTTCCGTCCTATGATGTGATAGAGGGCGAGCCTATCGCCATATCGGGCACAAATTCCTGACTTCGGGCTGATAATGAATAGAAAAACCCAATATCACTTTGCCCGATCCGGGATTCGAATCCGAGACCTCAGCTTTGTAGTCGTACCGTAGTATAACTACGCCACCGTGGCGGTCGTTCAGGTTTTGTTCTTACACGTAGTCTATTATTTATCTTCATACTTATAATGATAGAACTGTTTTAGCTTATTAATTTGTCGCTGTTTCGTGTTTATTAAGAGACTTGTAAAATGTTAAACTTGCTCGAAATACAAAATTCACATACCCAAATAATACCCACTTTCCTTACGTGGCTGAAACAAAGGAAGCAAGAATAATAAAAGAAAAGAATGAAAATAAAAGGCCAGTACCGAAACAGTACAAGTTTTATCGCAATGTTCGTAGGCATATGCCATGCACCATCCAATTATTTGCAACGAGTTTTTATGTCAGAAGGGAATAAAGCTTTAATTATAGGAAAATATTTGGTTAACTCGTCCTTTTTTAATGAATTTTTCAGTATTTTCGCTCCTCGGTTTCCTCCTTGTTATCTTTTGCGATGTTTTCAAGTACCACTTAGCTCTTTTGCGACTGCGAAATTACTATTCTTCATTTGTCCGCCTTTTCAGCGTCTGCTTTTCAGGGAAATAAGTTTTTAAATCCTACCGAACTAATTGCCCGACTTGAAAAAGAGACTAAGGCTTTATTGATCCATTTATTAATTCATTCTTCGTTGCACAGCATTTTTTGAAATATGTTTTGTAAGCAAAGTTACTTATTGTTATTCAATTGTAAGATATAAATGTAAGTAATGTTTATGAATTCATTTTCAAAAAGTAAAATAAATTATATTCCACAAATGTTCTAAAACTCTTTCGTTAAGCTTTATAATTGTCGACCTTTGTCTAAATGTAAAAAAAGGGCAATATTTAACATTTTCACCGATGTTAGGGCCGCTCTCTGAGTAAAATAAATAGCCGCTGTGCCTTATTGTGCTATTTTGGGAAATCAGGGCGACATTTGAATTATGCAGCGGAGACGAGACATTGTTATTTCAGTCTAGATTTTAACGTCTTTGTTCGAGATCGTATGTCTGGTGCAAGCGAGAATGTTTAACATACATTAACAAAGCTGGTTTTAGAATTCCGTGTACAGGTGCTTTTGGTGTATTGTTACAGATGCTTTAACTAGTTGCGGTTAAGTATGTTATTAAATAAGTTTAGACTTATGCCTACATTGTTTTGTTTTGAAACCCCATAAGGAATATCAGAGGATTTAGAACATTTCTTGTGAGGGCCAATGTCTCTTAAGAATGTATAAGGACCCAGGAGCGTAAGGAGTAAGACGTGTTGATAATCTGAATAATTGAACCTAATCTTAGGTGCCTACATCTCACCAGGTTTCTGTTCATGATGTTACTGATTGTCTGCAGTGGTTTTCCTTGTTTTTAAAACATCGGGCGTCCATAATACAGTTTAATATTCATAATCATTAAATTCATAATCTTCACCTAGAAGATGTCCGCTTCCGAACATAGATCCTCGTTTAAACATTATATTATATTTTCTGGCCATTTAATGTTTCATTGCCACTTGAATTGCGATAAATATAATCGGATGTTCTCGTGTCTAAACTTACCTAAAAAATACTAACTTATATTTGTGGTTCAAACGTGATGTATATCATACACGGATTCAGTGACTAAGCTAAAGTTAAGTAAAAAATAACACAAGGTTGGGCCTGATAGTGTCATTGAACCTTTGTTTCGTTGAAAATTACTACAGTTGTAGTTTGAGCTGCTTTTGCTGAGTAATATTTTGTTTCCAAACTGTACCTCTGTCTTGAATACCTGTATCGTTTTTATAGGACCTATAAATGGAAAAGCAGGCAACTGATAGTAAGATTACTCCCATCTCTGCAAGTTGTAAGAATTACACAGAATCACTCAGAATCAGTGAACTCTTGAAGAATCATCGGTACGTTGTATGATTTTGGATATGTAAGAAAAAGGAATAGGGATCCGAAGAACCGGTAATGGATGTGATTATAAGATATTCTTAAAAATCATCGACGGTCGTTGAAAATCACCCTTTTTGCGATTAAACTCAGCCCTTTGTCTTATTGAACTAAACACCGGCTGTTGACTGCGGGAAGCACAGTGTGTTCAAATGTAATTATTATTACGCATAGTTGCATAGATAAATAGGTCCAGTAAGTCACATTATAAAAGATTCTACATGTAGTGAATCTTCTTGGAAATATGGATTTAAAGTTATCGCAGTTATTTATTAATTAATAAGGTGCATGCATGAATTGTCGCGTGTTTAAAAAAGTCTGCAGTTCAACTTTCCAGATTGTATGTGTAGGTTTCAACCTTCATTTGACTACCAGATGACCAAAATATAAAGTTTATATTGAAAACTAGATTATCTTCGGGTAACTTCATTTTGTTACGTTTCGTTCCATAACGCAACTTGATCAAAGTTATGGTTTATGAAAAGGGTTTTTATACACTATCCACCGACATTGTAACTTTAGTAATAAGCTCTTTTTATGCTCTATAAAATTTATAGGAAACAAAAGGAGCCGTGCAATTTTCCGTCCCCAATGGCTTAAGATTTAGCACTAAGGATTAAAGTTCAACATAAATTTCTGTTATAAAACATTTTAGTTATTAAATACGAGCTGCTGCGTTGTCGCTTTTCATGAGATTTAATATAAGTCGAAGGTACATTTTAGTTAATAATATTTCTGATGTTTCTTGGGAATGAATCCTTGGGAAAGGCTTATGGCCAGCAGTAGCTGAAAATAAAGAGACAGAGAGAGATAGAGAGAGACAGACTATTATTTATTTACTTGTACCTGCAGACTAATTAGCTATCATAAAACACTGGCCTTTAGATCGGAAAGCCAAACTACCACGTTGTTAAATATTTTTTATTATGTGATTAAGAATATTATAATCAGTATTAATAACAATCTAAATAAATACGATCTCAATGGAGAAAGGATTTTCTCTATTTAAAATTAACCTTCCCATCTGTATTTAGAACATTACTACAATACAACATAATTAAGTGTTAGGTTTACAATACCTAAGGCCTCAGTCAATAATTGTCAAGCCAAACAAACAAATCCGATAAATATTTGTATTGGCTGCGTAATTACAGTGCATCTAACAGCTTTGGGACTGGTGTTGTCTCTTGACGTAAATAATAACTGTAACGGTAATGACGATACAGACACTGGATGTAATGATAGGCTTGACTGGTTCCTATTTGGTAGCTCTTGTGTATCTATTATGAAGTATATAGAAACGTATTAATTATTAATGTTCGTAGCAGTACGTATTAAGTCACTGGCCGATGTAAAGCCACTAAGGCGTGACGAATTAAATGTTTCCTTCAGTAGCTGTCGCTTCGAGCCATTTAAGAGTTTCGACTTCGCAGAGTGTAACAGATATACATACATATAGGCCGCAGATTTGTAAAAAAATCTCAAATAAAGTGCGGTCCTGAGTCAGATGATAAGTTGATCACGAGGATGGGATAATGCCGCCAATAGTTTAATCTCAACTCTAAGTTTTACGGTTGGAAAAATTTACCAGACTTATTGTGCAAGTCATTCATATTCATTACCTCGTATAGGATAAACCACTAGTTCCCGAATGTGGATTTAAAAAAATCTTATTATATTACCGAAGAGAGTAGGTAGATTTCACGTTGTAATTTGGCGTCGTCTGGTATAACAATGACAACATAATTAGATATAACGATATCATTTTGGATGGTACAGTTACAAGTAATATCCTGAAGCCAGAATACGATTCAGCTGCTCCTAATATCGAGGCTTTCGTATTGATCGAAAACGGCCTAAAATATTCAACGCCTCTGTTGCTTAGTTTGTGTACTCCAACCATCAATTTTTTCCAAGTTTTTAGAGGTAGTTTGTTGAGTACCGCTAACGATCATGTCCGATATAAGCGTACAATTTTTTTGCTCTCGGGTGCATTGACTGGAACGGCACGAAGTTACATTGGCCAATCGCGTTGGAGCTCCTGCATCGCGATATAGAAGTTTTCTAAGACGTTTGTATAAAAGAGTAGCTTGCTTGGTCTCTGCCGGGGAGTCCGATGTTGCCGGGAAGACCGGCCGTGGCGGGGGGCCGGACTCAACCCCCGCTGTATTGTCACATTCAGGCAGTAGAGAGGACTCTGCTTCGTGTATCGCTTGTTAATATTAATCTCCATTAAATTAACTGTATGTATGCGTTAAGATTAGGGACCCTCTTCTTCACCGTAAACGGTCGGCAACATGTTTGACTTCCTTTTGCTAGTTGATTACTTTATTTCTCTTAAGATCTTCTTCCAAATCTGTGAAAGGAGCAACATTAATAAGTACAGCTAAGCTAAAAATAAAAACTGCGTACATGGACATAACAATATGATGAATTCTTTTTATTGTTGTTATTTTATTACTCCTATCTTTCGCTTTATACACCACCTATTAATTTCCGTATGAAATTAAATCATGTCTAATGGAGTAGACATAAATGGAGCTAGCTTATGTGGTTGCACTAGGAACTAGACAACATAATTTATGTGAATGCATGCAATAACGTTATCACTAACTGACCCACGGCTACATAGTTAAAATGGCTATGTCAAGTAGTGATATACCGCTGGTATAATAAAAAGAAATATTTACGTCTCATTTCTTAACTACTTTTAGAAATCTAACAAAGTTATTCATTAAAGAGACAATTATAGTGGCACCATGAAGTTATTTATTTTACTTTTCCCATGTTTAATAGACGGTGGACTTCTAAATAATCTTTAGTGCCGTATTCATTATATTCAAGATCTAAATCCAGAATTGCATAAATATTTAATATATCTAAAAATAACTTGCCAAAATAATAGAAACGGACAATGAAGTAGATCCATTATTCATAAGAACTGGATAATAACAGCAGCTCATTGTGTTATTGATGCGTTACACATAGATGTGTATCATAATTATGATGGTGAAGAGAACGCAATTGCAACCGTGGACTCTTCAGATATAACAACCAAAGATTTCGATATTAAACTAGATACGCCAGAGAACACAGAAAACGATTTAGCTTTGCTTAAAACTTCTCAAGAAATTTCATTCACAGATGAAGTAAAGCCGATTCAATTGGCGACAAAAAGAATTGGAATTGCTGAAGTTGGTGTAATGGCTGGTTATGGGGCGACAGATTCTAAATTTCCTCCTCAAGAAGGGAGTGCTATTATAAACGAGTGTGAATCTACACCTGGTAGTTAATTGTTATGTTCCAACGATGCTGTAAGAGCTGGACCAGGGGACTCTGGAGGTTCTTTGACATCTTGAGGGGTTCTCAATGGAGTTATATCGCAAAGTTGTACCATTCAGTCTGCAGACACAAGGTGTGAAACTGTTTATGTGAATATTGTAGCTAATTTAGATGGGATTAAGAGGGTTGTGCCATTATAATTATGATTTTAATTTTGAATTATCCATTTCTTTAGATATTGTTTTTTAATGTGGAATGGTGTGATTTTATTAGTTTGTTTGGGCTTTCAGAATCTAGTTCAAAAAGTTTGTCACTAATTGATTAAACTTGTATTTAAATAACTTCAGTTTATTCCGCAGAAATATAACTTAAACAAAAACTTTAGGATGTGGTTTTGTTCGGGGTGTTTCGCGGTGCGTTCAACACGTACGTGATGAAACTTGTAAAACGTGTGGATTGGGGTAACGCAGTCGTGGTTTTTTAATCACTTCGGGATGCTGTAAATACTGCGCTGATTGAAAAAGCGCTGAGTGATTGTAAACAAATCAATAGCTATTAATCGGGAAAGTAAGTTTACACTGTCTTTCGTTTTTTTAGTTGTTACAAAGTAATGAAACAAACTAATGACATACTTATTTAATATTATATTATATACATACATACATAAACTCATGCCTTTGTTCCCGAAGGGGTAGGCAGAGGTGCCACCAGGACACCCACAATTCGCCTTGTATGTTTCGTCCCATGATATGATGATGCAAGCCTATTGCCATATCGGGAACAAATTCCTGACTCCGGGCTGATAATAAATAGAAAAACCATTATCACTTTGCCCGACCCGGGATTCGAACCCGAGACCTCAGCTTTGTAGTCGTATCGTAGTACAACTACGCCACTGAGGAAGTCAGTGACAGTGTTTTTTACTGGCATGATACACTGACTACAAAGCTCGAGTGGTAAGTATAGTGCAATACAAGTAAGTACACACAGTGTACATCGACCGGCAAAAGACTTTTATGCTGGTCGAAACAACCAAACTAGACTATTCGCTGAAGGTCATTCACATGAACGTTGTACTACTTGCGCGGGTATGACGGGTATACCATATTCTCATATTTAATATGGGATGTTTGCTGGGAAAAACTTTGCAACAAGTTTCTCGCGAGTGTTGATATTCGCCTGCACACAGCAGTTGCACGCAATTATTATTACTAAGAATGATTGTGGGGAAATATACACGAGGTTATGAAAGAAACAAAAAATAGTATCGCGCTCTTGGCTGCGGCCTTCTTGTGTTGACATTGTCTTACATTTCGTTAAAAGTATTCTTTATTGTTTTTTAATTACAAAATACTTTGTATCGTTAGTTGAGTGGGCTTGCCGGAGGTGCCCTTTCCTCTTGCAGTCCTTTTCCTTCCCTTTCGTTATCAATATCATCAGAGACCGGCAATGACCGGCAATTGTTTTGTTATCACTTACCATTACATAAGTCGTTTGCTCGTTTCCCTATGTTAAAATGGGATATGCTGAAGACCATAATGAGAAAGGTCTGTAGGTTTATTTGTTAGGGACCCGACTCTGTCGCAACATCCGCAGTGGCTGGTAGGCCAGTGACACTGACATACACTTTTCAGCCTCCTCCGAGGTACCGAACGGGGAGCTTTACATCTTTTCCTCTTGACACAAAAACAGGCTCTAACTGTGGATTCTACTCCTATTGTACCTAAGTGAATACCGTTAAAATTATTATCTTAATAAATGTCAAATTAATTCACAAGAATATATGGTCCTAGCGGTCAGATATGTTAAAATGGCACTTTAAAAGAAAGATTGAAGTGGAACGTGGTCTGGGCCGGCCGGGATAAAGTTAGACCGTTTAATATATCTTTGAAATATGACGCTGCCTCCTTGCATCCTGCGATATTACTTTGCGGACCTTAATAACGAGACATTATGGGTTAGTGGAAGCTATATTTAGTTATTTTTATTCCATTTACATACATACATTAACTCACGCTTATGTCCCATTGGGGTAGGCAGAGACTATTGAGCGCCAATTGCTACGGTTCATACTTACCTCTTTCGCTTCGTCTTCTGTCATTTCTTATTTCATTTTCCTTATAACATTTTTTCAGTACATGTATTTGCATGTGATTAGACAACAGTACATTTTCTTTGGATAGGTTGTTTTTTTAATAATAAGTCCAGCTACGTATTCGATCATTAGCTATTCTTTAAAATATAATTAAGTGCTCACTGTACAGTAAACATACCGCCAACATTTAAACTTGGTTCCATGGTAATTTCACAGTTCTTTTAGCGCACGGAAATCCTCAGACTTTACTTAAGGGATCTTCCGAGTAATATCGAAGGATGAAGAGAACTAATATAGAGTTTGGTCTTGTGGTAAATATACGAGCTTGTGAAAATTTTGTATTGAGATGATTGTAATTAGGAAATGGTTTTGCATGTAGAATTACGTAGTCTTGCTACTAAAGAGATTCATATATAATTCAGTCTTTTATGACGAAGAAATCGCTTTAACCAATAATTAATATTGCAAGCATTGCTGGTTTGTAGTATAGAATTATTCTGCCTACCTTTCAGTAGCATATTTTGTTTACGGATAACAAAACACGTATAACAAGAATAACAAGAATGTTCGTATGAATGCACACGACGGATGCGTGGTCTGTGCTTCATTACATAAAGTGTGTTTAACTGTACCGAAACTGCAGGCCGTGACGAGCGACCCAATTTTTATTCATAATTACGTATGAATGTTACGTGCTTACACGTAATTCACACGACTAGACTGTTCGGTACAATCGCGATGTAAAGCTTTCCAATTGATTGGATTATGAATTTCGATCATTGGTCTATTTATTATGTAGGTACAGCAATATAAATGGAATAGGGGCGATTTGTGTGTAAACTCAAAAGAGTGGTTAGTAAGGATTTTTAGATAAAATGAACCTTTAAAAGTTATTAAAAACAATTGATATAAAATCATTTTTCTAGCACAAGCCTCCTATATGAAAAGCCAGTTTTTTATTTTCTTGTTTCCTCAAAACGAATTTCACTTCATTCATTTATTTCCAATCTATTCTTGAATAATAAAAAACGAACATAGCTATGATTATTCCAATCATTCTGTTCTGCGGGAGGATTCCATTTCTTACATCCGTGGTATCAATTAACTTGTTATTAATTCATTCTTCCTCCGTTGAATAGGAACAAAAGTGAAGTTTTTTACAGCGTAGCTCTTCAGGGAGCTGTATTGCAGTACGAATGAACTTTACATCGTGAATAAAGTTTTCATGTTGTTTCGTCGAGTTTGCAGTTGCTATCTCCAAGTCCATTTAAATTGCGATTATATTTTCATTTTATTAGATCGTTCCCTAAAAGAATATAAAAAAGTCTAATTTATAAGTCCGTGTTATGAAATACGGCGCCAAACCGACTGCGAGTTTGAAACGAACTCAATTTAGGAAAAAGAGTTTTCAACCAATAATCCGTATTGAATGCTTGCCGATGCCAAGTTCCATCATTTGAAAAGACCTTCCGTTTGAGCTAAATGACGAATTTATATTGAAAGGTCTGAGAATTAAGTATGGCTGATGGATTTTTTTCTCATTACTTCGTTTAACAGAAAGAGATACTGTACAAAAAATTCTCTGGAGAAAAATAAAAAAATCCTATCAACAAACTGCCAATATTGTAAAAATCTTCTCATTTCAAGAAAATTTGTAACATGGTTTTACTTTGTTTCAAATAATACCATTTACCGTTTGATTAAAGGTAATGTAATGACTACCTTTACCAATATAAATACAATACTGGACATTATAACCAACCAACCCACACTGGGCTAGCGTGGTGGACTATATTGCCTAACCTTTCTCAATCGTACTCTCGATTGTAGAGACCGTGCCCTGCGGGACGTATATGGGCTGATATAGGATAGAGATACAGACAGTATTGTATGAAACTGTTACTTAGAGACAAACTAATCTCGGATTAGATAGTTTTCCAAGAACAGCTGAAACAGTTCGCGATGCGGGCTCATCTCGCTATATTTAGGTTTATACAAAACTTGTGTTTTATCAGCCCATGGAGATCTCTTGTTAATATCTCCGTTATTATAGTTAGCAATTTCAATTTCATACCAGTAATTAGCACTTGGTTTCATTAATTTAATGAGAAACACGATCTTGTCGCGTCTCTGCACATTTTCAAAGGATGCAATAATTTTGTGTAATAAATTGAATTTAGCTACTCGCGCTCTAGTTAATATTATTGTTTGACTTATAAATCATATTATGAGGTTTTATATAATTGTATCTATATAAATGTTCGTGTGACGCACATACATAATTTTTGGTATAAACGTTTAAGCAGAGTAGGTAGTAATGCAGAAATTAATAAAAGAAAAACAATACCCGATATTATATGTTGTAGTATGTATGTGCGGAGAAATCATCGATTCAAATAGATAATAAAAATAATATTTATTTATTTCATAGTCAAAACACTTTTGTATTAGATTGTACATATGACATGTGTCATATGATATATTTTTTCCGCTTCTGTAGCCGTGGCGTTAACGTTATTGTTGCATGTTTTCCTTCAGTTCATTAAAAATACATATTCTTTAACAATTATTGGCAGTTCTATTACGTATAGAACAAGGCGATCGACAATTAATTAACTTAATGGATTGTGAGAATATTGTCTACTTTATTATACCATCACTCATGAGGTCCTGACAGCCTCCGTAGCTCAGTTGGTTAGACGCCGGTTGTGAAAAGAGAGGCCGTGGATTCAATTCCCGCACCGAAACAAATGTTTGTGAGATCTCGGAGTTCCTGATACCCACGACACAAGACTCGATCGTAGTGTGGGGTCAGGACTATGTATGTGACTGTTGGGTGTATTTATTTATTTATTTATTTAGCAACAAAAATGTTTATACACATGCAATGGCGTCCATTTAGCTACACATTACTGGAGGGTCACTATGATATATCGCACGATATATCGATTATCGTGTTACGTACTAACCCCCTGAACATACGCCTTCCTTAAAAAGTCTAGGTAGATATTAGTTAGGTTGTCCATCTTGTGGACAGGTACTTGTATCTTAAGCTTACGTTGTCTAAAACGGATTTTACTTTCTCTGAAAGCGAAAACATTCATTAAACATTTCTGTAGCCTAAAAACACGGTGAATTTACATGCGATAAAAATTTATCCATTTCCGGGCCGATACGTTACTGTTATTTTGCTTCTTTATGAGTAAAGTAATTAACAGTTCTGATGAATATTATGATTATGTGCGTCGTATTTAAAGAAACTGGAATCAGTTTTATTTATAACTACTGTTTTAATTAATGTCTGTGTTGTAATATTAGAAAAAAGTAAATTACTGCAATGTGACTGTTAGCATAGTACTAAAAATACTAACGTTAGTATTCTTATCAATTTTCAACGATACTAGACGATAGCGCCATCTACCGTCCCTCATCAAAACTATGATATTTTCTGCTCTATTCAATTCGTCGGGAGTTTCATACATTCTTAATTTCGTGCCACTGCGCTCAATCTTCGGCGAGTCCATCCAATTACTGTCAGTCGGGAGGTCATTGCTCCTGGCCTATTTATTATTCACATATGAATAAATAAGCCAAATGAATGATAAATCCGTCATTTGTGCAATGCAACTGGAATGACGTGGATTAATAGTGATTTTACTAAATGCTTTATTAAAATTCAGCTGAAACGTACTGATTGTCAAACGCGCGTGAACGTAATTATAAATTCGAATGCTACGAATATGATGATAATTTAATCTACATTTGCAAATGGGTTCTATAAATAAGGTGCAAATATGGGTATAAATATGCATTCACACATAGGTGTTGAGACCGTGAATTCTTTGGTAATTTTACTCACGACCTGAGACTTGCATATTAATATAGTGGACGGGTCAAGACTGTCCGTATCACTGTTACATTTTTTCATTTTAAATAGAGTATTGATATTCACATTCAAACTCTACAGTAAGATCTTTCTTTCGTATTTTTTAAATTGTGAGAGATTTTTTAAGCCTGTTGGATCCAAAGCAACTATTTTTCATTCTTCAAAAAGACTATCTGCGAAAGATGTTTGAGTCAGAATTGATGGAGCGGCCACTCATTTTACAGCTGGCTTGCCGACTGTGTCACGAAGACTATTTTAGCTGAAAAAAATATATAATGCTCCGTAAGACTGTCTCCATACAAAGTTCCAAATCTTGGGCACATAAAATAGCAAAAGTAAATGAAATTTTCATCCTGTACCATCAACGTATTTGAGAGATAAATCTGTTGGGTACCTATTAAATGTTGTGCTCAAAAAATTTATAAAATAAATCTGTGCAATATTCCAGGCGGTCTGCATCATATTTAATTGTTTGTGTATGAAATTAAAACCACAATGAAAGTTTGTTTAGAGCCTCTGCGCGGCTGCGAGGTTATTGCACTTGAAGCGAAAGTAACATGTTGATAATGACTTAAATATAAATAAAACCATATAATAATAATACACTTAGAATAGATAGTCAAGATTGAGGGAACGTAAATTTACTTTTTAAAAATTAAAATATTAATTAATTAAAACTAGAGTGATACGTGTGAGCAGATTGAGATGCTCTCGTATATTAATTAAAAATACAATTACACCTTAGCCTAATAGTTATCTCTAAGTCTAGACAAAACATATTCTGTTTCTCGAAATGCCAACGCAAGCTGTGTTGGCCCTTGCTCTATAGCAAATCAAGAGTCATGCGTTGACATTCACTATTCTAGGGGTGTGACAGGGTAACATAACTCCTCCCTCACCAAGAGCGGAATTACCTGAAGACTCTTGATTCCGGTAATTTCGCGTGAATGAACATAATCTTATTCTAGACTTATACAGACAATAACCTAAAACACAAATGATAACTATCACGTACAGCAATAGGGATGCTAAACTCACTGAATTCACTTTCACCGAACTTTGATTTTCATCATTTTCACTAACACTACTTTCGGATTTCACTTTCAGCATGTACGCGAGATGTTTCAGGTCGTCGAAGTTTGCCTCACGCATGTCTAGTGAGACGTTTTCAGCTACAGCTGGTGTCTGAAGTACAGGCAACGTAATCAGGGGTTTCAGTCGATATTGTATCTTATCGCTGTATACTCTATGATGTACAATATGAATGCTGTCCAGTGTTACTTCACAGTTTTCCTCCATTTTCAGGATATATGAACCACGAAGCGAGGAGTGTGAGATTTCGTCATCACATCTTTCAGTCATTACTGTAGAGGTTTTCAGGTAGATGAGCCAGGTGTTGTATTTGACTCTCTGTATTTTCTTATCCTCTATGTCAACGGGGTGAACTATACAGTTGGTAAGATTTTCACTCATTTTCATCAACTGTTCTACACAGGTTTCTTCGGAGTAGGGGACGATGTCGTCGTCGGTGCAGAGATACTCGCCGTCGTCAATCAGCTCGCAGGAGTGCGCGGCGGATAGGTATTTTAGCCCTTTCACCAGGAGATAAGGGTATTTGGGAACAATGGCGAGTGTTTTGTTATAGGAAATATTAAAAATAGGGAAAGAATAAAGTTTAAAATAATTGTATATAACATTATCTGTGAGAGGGATATCTAAAATGAATGTTATCTGGTTTCTCTTTACATAGGCTCTTACAGTAACGGACTTTTCGATTTTAACAATATTATTGACTGTTGGTTCATACATTAAATTATCAGTGTCATTTATGGTCTTTAATATTGTTAAGAATTCAGTTGAATTTATAATACATTGATGGAGAACTGAGACTTTACTTAATGCTAGAGCAGTTTCAAGTTCATTTAAGATGATATATAGAGTTCTGAAGTTATCAGTGAAAATATTAAATGTAACAAGTACGTGGATAAAGTTAACCATATTAATATCTTTTGTAACAATTTTCTTTGCTAGTTCTTTTATTTTAATTATCTTATTTTCCAAAATATTTGTATTACTGTGTATTGTTTCAGTAGTATTAATAAAATCACTTAACATTTTTGACAAAATAGTAACCTTTTGGTTAGTTAGACTCTGATGATTATTTAATTGTGTAATTAAGGAATCGTATCTTTTCGCGTCTTCCGAATCTAAATTTCCTGTTACAAATTTAATTACAGAACCAAGAGGGTTAATTAGGCCTCTTTTAACACGTACAGTAGGCATAAGTTGTTCGAATTTTTCAACAGTGTCATTACATAATTTATCAACTTGTTTTCTTAATCCAATGGAGTCGTTAGCAAAAATAGAGTTTGTATTTATAATATTAATGAATTGCTGATACTTAAGTACATTATATCTCAATATTAATTCTATCCCGCTTGTATCAATTACCTTGATAACTGTCCAATTATCCTTTCGTTTAAAAGCTTGTCCTAATTTGATAGGTAATATACCTGGGTTTCTTTCAACTTTTTCTAACTGAAGGCCCTGGTTGAGGGTTATCATCGTCGCTACTGCCAGGCAGCACCTGCGGAGGACGTTTAACATTTCTTAAAGGAACTTTAGTTTGTCTATTTCTTATCTGAACGGGTACTATGTTGCGCTCTATATCACCACTAACAACAGCTTTTCTATAGCGGGGCTTATCCTTGCTTTTCCTTGTATTAATATCTTTTGTAAAAATTACTTGTTCTGAATCTAAATCTATTTTATCTTTATCTTTACCCTTGCTAGTTATTACCTTTTCTTTATTTTTAAGCATCTTTTCTGATATATGTTTATAGAGAAATTTAGAACGTTTTACGTGATCTTTAAGTAATTGTTGCATATAGGCTTTTTCAAAATCACCATCAAAAATTTTACTAGAGTCAGTATGACTAAACACTATTTCGAACGGAGTTAAACCTGTCGCGGAATGTATAGTATTATTATATGCCATGATACAATATGTCATAATAGAAGCGGCATCTGTACATTTTTGTTCATATTTGGCTAGCCTGTAAATTTCAATAAGTGTAGAGTGAAATCTTTCCACAATGCCAGTTGAATTTGGATTATATGTTGTACAAATATGCAACTGTATTTTATAAAGTGAAGCTAATTCACGCATTAACTCATTATTAAATTCTGTTCCAGGATCACTACTTATTTTTTTTGGAATACCATAAAATGAAAAATATTTGATAAGGGCTCTAACAACTTCGCATGTTGATCTGTTACTTATTTCAAAAGCTTGGGCCAGTTTGCTAAAAGCGTCTACAACGGTTAAATAATGCTTGCCATCTATACTAAATATATCTATGAAAAGTTCTTGAAAGGGGGCATCTTGTGTTTGAGTTAATTGTAGAGTGGGTTTAAGGGGATTTCTGTCATACTTCATCCTTTTACACAATTCACAATCATTAATAACAGCTGCTACTATTTCCTGCATATTTGGCCAATAATAATTTCGTTTTATTCTTAATATCGTTTCTTTAATTCCTCTGTGACATGTCTTGCCTTCATGGTGTTTAAGTACTACTGCCTTTTGTTCTTTTTCATCTTCCACATTTATCACGCGCTCTGTACATTCATATATATCTATCATACCTTGTTTAAACAAACTAATTATAGTTCGGGAAAAGTCTGATCTGTGTTGGGGATGCTCAAAATATACAAAGTATTTTATTTTAGGCTTAATGTATTCTTTTAAAAATTGTTTTATTAGTTCTAAATTATTAATGGGTATAAAGACTTCTAATATTTTCTGTTTATTGTTTGAAATATCTTTAACTTGAATTTCATTTCTAAACCACTGATGGATTAGAATCTGATTGGGCTTAGTGTCTACTGCCTCGTTCAAAATAGGGATACCTTTTGATTCTAAATCTTCTGCTGAATGAACGGTGTCGGTACTACTATCATCAGATCCTACGGGGTAGGGGTCTAAAGAAGCAATTGATCTAGTAGCTGAATCGGAAATGCTGATAGTCTTTGAACTATCTGAAATTGAAATTACATCAGTATTATTGGGAGGTTGTTCCCTAGCTATTCTAGTTATTTGTTCAGTCAAGTCGTTCAAATAAGATGTTAAGTCCTTTTCTCTTTTGTCAACATTAACTGCCATAGAGTCAGTTTCGTCATCCGAATTTAATGCGTTAATTTTGATACGCGAAAGTGCGTCAGCGTTAGTATTTTGTTTTCCGTTTTTGTAAAGTATTTCAAAGTCATATTCCTGAAGTCTAAGTCGCCATCTTGTCAATTTACTATTAGGTTCTTTTAATGAGTACAGCCAGGCAAGGGGTCTATGGTCTGTGTAAATCGAAAATCGACGTCCATAAAGGTATGGTCTGAAATGCTTTACTGCCCAGATAATGGCTAAAAGTTCACGTTCTATTGTACTATATCTACTCTCAGTTTCACTGAGCGCTCTACTAGCGTAAGCAACGGGTTTGTCATTACCAATGAGACCTTGTGATAACACTGCTCCAAGGGCTACATTTGATGCGTCGGTTGTCAATATGAAAGGTTTGTTAAAGTCAGGATATTGCAAAAGCGGTACAGTAGTTAACAGTTCTTTACATTTTTGAAATGAGTCTATGTATTTTTGGTCAATTACTATTTTGTTACGTTTCTTTAAACAATTTGTTAGGGGTTGAGTAATTTTAGCAAAGTCTTTTATAAATCGTCTGTAATAGCCTACCAGTCCAAGAAAACTCTTAATTTCAGTCGTTGTTTTCGGCAGGGGAAAGTCAAGTACAGTTTTAATTTTATCATTGTTAGGTCGAAGTCCATCTTTTGTTATAGTATGCCCTAGGTAAAGCACCTCTTTTCTGAGAAATTCTGATTTGTCCAACTGTATTTTCAAATTTGTCTGTCTCAGTCTTTCAAATACGGCTCTTAATTTTTGTATATGTTCATCTAAACTAGTCGAGAATATAATAATGTCATCTAAGTAAACAAGGCAATGTATACCTTGCAGTCCTCTTAAAATACTGTCCATGGCTCTTTGAAAGGTTGCCGGTGCCGTTTTAAGTCCAAACGGCATCCTAAGAAATTCAAAATGTCCGAATTGAGTACTAAAAGCGGTTTTTTGTCGGTCCTCATCCTTGACCTCGATCTGATGGTATCCTGATGCTAAGTCTAATGTTGTAAAGTAAATGCTCTTTCCTAGTTTGTCAAAAAGGTCGGTAATGTTAGGTAAGGGGTACTTGTCATCAGTCGTAATTTCGTTAAGTCGTCTATAGTCAATCACCATTCGATACTTGGGCTTACCTGTAGCGTCCATTTTTTTTGGCACTAAGTGAACAGGTGCACTCCATGGTGAAAATGACTCCTGTATTACATTATTTTTCAAAAGTGAATCTACTTGAGCTTTAATTTCAACGGCTTGAGCAGGAGGTTGCCTATATGGCTTAATATAGATGGGATCTTCGTTTTTAGTTCGAATAGAATGTTTAACCTGATTGGTAAAAGTTAGCGGAAATTCCTCACAATAAAATATATCCCTATATTCCTTGCATAATCCATATATTTTCTTTCTTTCCTCCTCATTCATATGATCTAAACGTAATTTATTTTTTAAATTTTCCTCTAACATACTATCTATCTCTATATTTCTTCCAACATGCATATTATTAATCTTCCATTCTTTATTACCATCAAAGCTTATTACATTAAAAGGTTTATCTATTGTCAACTTCCATTCCTTATCTGAAGTATTCTGAATTATAGTAGATGCATATCCTCTTTCACATTTCACAATTGCACTTGGCATTCTTATATCCTTACTGAATTCTTTATACTCTAAAATTCCTTCACCTGAATATAAATCTGTAGGTAATTTAAGACGATGTTCAGTACGCGGTTGTAAAATAAATTCATGCTTATTACGACAATGATTAACAATGGGGATAGTGGTTGAATTTGTTCTTATAACGTTATGTTTTAGATCGATAATTGCTCCAACTTTCGTTAACAGGTCATCACCAATTACACCATCATAACGTGAATCAACATTATATAAATAAAACTTTTGAAGAAAGTTACTGTTAAATGTTGGAAATAAAGGGATCTCCACGACCTCGCCGTGAGAGCTAGATGCGTGGGTGCTAATCACCTTAAATGGTTCATTACGTATTTCACTATAAAAATATGCATACGCTTTATCTGGCTTTAAAAAGGATCTCATACTTCCGGTGTCTATCATAAATTTAGAGTCTATTTCGGGAATGTAAACATACGGCAATTTCAAATTAGGGTCACAATTAATTTCTATCACTTCTTGGTTTTTTCTAAAGGGCTTAGATGAAAATTTTCCATCTGTTCAGTAGTTTCAGGAATTTCAGTAGTATCGGTTTCATCTACTTGGTCAACGTTTTTAGAAAGCGGTTCAAAGTTTTCATTTCCTATGTAATATTCATAACTATCTTCCACTTGTGAATTACTGTAGTTATATTGATAATCTGCAGGATAATATTCACTATAATTATTTTCGTCATTGAATTCTAATTCATTTAAATTAAAACCTTCTTTTCTGTAAAGTGGGGCCGTTCTCATTGAAACATCGGTATTTTGATTATTATTATTAAAGTTAGGCTTATATCCAAAGGGTTGTGAATTAATACCAAATTGCTGAGGTTTCATAATATTATTAGACGAATTGAAAGAGGGTCTATATCCTAACTGTGGGCGATAGCCAAATTGAGGACGATATCCAGATGGGGGACGGTAACCAAATTGAGGGCGATATCCCACCTGTGGGGTAAAACCAAACTGCGGGCGATAACCGATCGCCTGTTGAGCTAATGGTCTCTGTTGCAAGAAAGCTGCTGTCTTTTGTTGTGGCATACTGACATTAAAATATTTATTAGGGGTAAATTGGGGTTTAAAACCTAAGCTTTGTGAATTTTGAACACCAAACTTAAATTGTGTGGGGCTAGACTGCAATTGTGGTTTACTAATGTGAGAATTCTGTAATTTATTCTGAGCTGAGTACTGTTCAAAGAAGTTAACCTCTTCTATAACGACACTAAGTGCTTGTTCCAAGGTGCGTGGTTTACTTAATCTCACAACTCGTAACATATCAATCGGCAAATTGTTCAAGAAAACTTTCAGACATTTATTGTTATAAATACTAATTTTACTCGGTGTGTCTAACTGATCTGTTGATTGATTTAATTTTGAAATTAATAATGATCTAGCTGACTGAATTCGGTTACAAAACTCTAAATAACTTTCATTATGTTTTAGTTTTAAAGATTCTAATTCAATAGCGATACATTCCTCAGTCCTAGCGTCACCAAAATGTTGTACTAATAATTCCTTGAAATCAACCCACGTATTAATATCATCGCGCTCACTGATAAGGGCAGCTGCATTGTCTACTAATCGACTCGTAATGGAATGCATGACGTATATGTTTTGCGCCGGACTCCCTTGGTATTTATTAATTACATATTCACATTTACGAAGAAACAAATTTAATTGTCTTTGATCACCACCAAATAATGGGATAAGTTTTAACATTTCATTTGGGATAAGAATTATTTGTTCAATTTTTTGAGCAACTGTTTCACCTGAATTTTCCATTTTACAATTAAATACTTTATAATATTTAACACAAAACAGGAATATCTAATATGCGTTCGACTAAAATTATATTATTAATTACTCACAGAAATATGCGAATTAATTATGAAATTACTTCAAAACTTTAACACTTTATTTATTTTATATATCACTTTTTATTCATTAATATCGTTTTCAACTTAAATCACTAATTAATAGTAATAGAATGGTCACACAAAGTTATATGGGAAACCAGACAACAGTTATACGAAAAATGAATATTCCGATATAACAAAACACTAAATAATAGGATAAGGAAGGTGAAAAAGGCTTACTCACCAACCCGCCAGCGTCATCACGTTCCAGGACGATTCCTTGACGAATTTATTTGGTTCGAGGATCCGCCTCGTGCGCGCCGCGATCGCGATCGAACAAATTTTTAGGCCCGAATATACACGAAAACGGTGGCACCTTTATAAGCAGATCCTACCGGCTGCGCCAGTCAAGATTGAGGGAACGTAAATTTACTTTTTAAAAATTAAAATATTAATTAATTAAAACTAGAGTGATACGTGTGAGCAGATTGAGATGCTCTCGTATATTAATTAAAAATACAATTACACCTTAGCCTAATAGTTATCTCTAAGTCTAGACAAAACATATTCTGTTTCTCGAAATGCCAACGCAAGCTGTGTTGGCCCTTGCTCTATAGCAAATCAAGAGTCATGCGTTGACATTCACTATTCTAGGGGTGTGACAGGGTAACATAACTAGATTTTACTAAATAAATTTGTTTTCATATAAAAAGGAAATCGAAATAATGTAGGTAAAATAATTATTTATTGAAAAATGTAATGCCACGAGACGGAGCAGGTTTTTTTACATGTCATACAGCTTGGAAGCTACACTTTTCGAGTTAAGCGACGTGTTCTTATTATATAGTTTCTACATTTCCAGTAACTGAGGGTGCGTTAGCTTTCGCTTTTGCGACAGAGATCGAAAATACATCAGTGGAAAATACAGTCTCATATTTTACTGTTAACTCCAGTATTTGTGTCACGGAGGCTACCAAGATATTTTTTTGTAAGTTTTATCTGTATAACTCCAATTAGATTTTATAATTTTGGGGCGATAAAATTTTGCCGGATTCCTTGCTCATCCATTTCATTCCCCGTCCATATTGAAAAGCAGGAAACGCATTTGCTACTATGTGTCATAAAGTAATAGCAACGCATATCTCCACCCAGCTAAGACAACACGACCCGCGATATTTTCACAACGAAATGTTATGGCTTTTAAGAGATTTCGTGAATAGTAACGCAAATTTCGGCATTCGAGTACAAGGCGTTGACTGATTAACTCGGTCCCGTGTGAAAACAGTATTTGAGTAAAAATAAGTGCTTTTCACAATGGCTCGTGTTCAGTTTCATTGTTTTGCAATGTTCGTATTGTTTTCGGCGGTTGTGACATCGCTTGGTGAGTGTTTTTGAGTGTTGTTACTGTAGATAATATTATAAGAAATACATCATTACTGGGGGTAGTAATATTAATGATAATCATTTATTGAAATTTAGTCAATGCAATTCGACTTATAGTTGTCTAGAAGACATCTTCGTTGATTGTATATTGGTACGTGTCTTGCTATGTAATTATTATGTTGAGTATGTATATTGTATACCCATATTTTAATGTATTTAAGGATATTTTAGAAATCAATAAATTAACATTAACTTTGTTTTGTGCGCTGTGTCACAGTAATTAGATTACATTACTGAGTATTATTAAACATTATAATTAAATACATTTCCCACCTGTTCTCCTACATGAATTGTCGACAAAACACAGAATTTTAAAAGTTTTTTCGGTGTTCACATATGACTCCAATTATTTTCCTTAATGAGAACCGCTTGCTTCTTTCGCCGTAACGATTATTCCGGAAATGTTCCCAACGTTCGAGTTTTTATATTTAAGTATTATTGAATTTTAAAATGTAGTTAATAATTGACTGTCCGACTATTGAATCAAACCTAGAACAGCTTTTTTTTGGTCTAACGTTCTTACTAACAAACGTGTAAATGCAAGATTGTTTACTACTAAACTAATTTGGCAATGACCTAATGCTAATTAGTAGTAAAAATATGGTTCTATTATTTTGTAATATTTCGGAGAAATTACCGTGGATTAGACAATTAAAATAGTTACTTAAACTTCACCTACTTAAGTGTTCTAAAATTAAATATTTAAATTATTATTTTTTGGTCGTAGGTGAAGAAATACTAGGCAAGGTTTAAACATTGTAAACAAAAGGAAGTCTACGCCCGCCTGATAATTACGCCCTGGTATTTTGCGTTTTTTTTATTTCGATGAATAGCGACACGAGCATGCCATTCGCCTGATGGTAAGCGATACGACCGCTCATGGTCAGTAGCAAAACCAAACAACACCATTAATTACAAAGACAGCAATGCTTGAGGGGTCGCGGTATCGATCCCCGCAACGAAACAAATGTTTGCGTGATCCACAGGTATTTGTTTCGGGTTTGGGTGTTAGTGAAACTAAAAAGTTTCTCGTAGTTTCTGATACCCACGACACAAGACTAGATCTTAGGGTGGGGTCAAGACTATGTATGGGACTGTTGGGTGTGTATTTATTTAGACAGTCCACTGCTCAATATTGTTCTCATCCAAGGATATCCATAGCGACAAGTTAGAAGCAGACTGCGTCCAGAGTTCTAGGAACCTTAGCTGACTTAAACGTTAAATTCCAACCTGCAGACTTATGTTTCACATCCAATGTGCTCTTTGTGCTGTTGAAACTGTAATTTAATATTCAACAGAATTGTAGCGGTATTTCAACGCCTATGTAGCCGTCTATTCCACTATGTCGGATATTATTTAGCTTAGAGGCATGCGTCCAACTAAACGGTGTTATGCAATAGTTTGAAAGGGACTCGCCGGTATCTCGAGGTCGTCCTTTCGATTGCGAGGAAGTTATAGATAAAGTACATTAAAAAGTAAGTTCTTTGCTCGATAAGGTACATTTTTTAATTGTATCAATATACAAGTACTTTATACTAGAAGTAAGTGTGTCAGATTATTTAAAATAAAATCTGGTTGTAGTACCAAATAAAACGCCATTTTCACGGGTAGAGTTTCTCGCGGCGAGAATCGTATGCAATTATCGCATGTTATTATTGCCATAGAATATAATCATGTTCTGACAAATGTTTACACGATGCAACTTTTTTATCCATACGATAATCATGTCTTCGAGGTGAGAAAAGGTACTGGACCGACAACGGTTCGAATGCAACATTGGGATCGACTTTTGGTAGTAATAAGTAGTATTGAATCATTCTGCGTTTCTGATAAACTGGCTTTAGACATTGATCTTGAATTTCGATTGCTATTGGTACGTGATTGGTACAATTTGATAATAAAAGAAAGATAGAACTTTGTACCTAAGAGACTTGCCGAGTTTTTCGTTATGCTCGGTGTAATTGCATGCCACTGTTGATCCTGACTGACAGAACTTGCAGTGGCTAAATGTACAATATACCTCCTGATAATCGAAATAATGAAGCGGTAAAAGACAACGAGTAATTCAAAAATGTATTGTCGTTTATTAATATTTATCAATTGTTCAGTCCATATTGCGATAAACACACAATTTGGATTGAAGCACTAAAAGCATTGCATTTACGAGTATGTTCATATATTAAAATAAAGAATAATGCGTTTTTCTGTTCAGAGCATAAAAGGCTCTTCAAATAATTACTGTGAAAACACACCCGCAATTCAGTAAATAGCGAAAGTAAAAAAGTGCAAACCTAAATTCCTTACGCTAAGTAGGTGAGTGGTAAACTTTCGTTTTCATTTTTAGCGGTAAAACACGGTGTAATCCCGGAATAACAAGGCTCTCGGCGACACGGCAGTAATGGCGTGCTTACCGTAGCACCCTTTTGTCGCTCGGGAATTTGTCGAAAACATCCCCTTCACTTGAAGTACGAAAACACGGGCGGTATACATTTTTACGTTATTTTCGGGTGTGGATATTGCTAGGCGCCGACTTAGCCGGGATAGTCGAAGTAAGTTATAGCCGCGTTTTTGCATACGCGTTTCGTTTTTATGCACGAACTTCCTTACATTTTTCCGTTTTGGTTGCGGCAGTGTTTTTGGAATAAGGGTCTTCAATCTAAACAGAAACTTGTGGAGAATTCACTGTTTATTTATTTTTGTCGTATTTTAGAGAAGAGGAACGATTTACACACTTTGAAATGGAAACCACGCCTATTGCATACTTTATGCGGGCTGGGTGTATTCAGGCACGATCTTATCCAATTTGGAAAAAGCGATACTTTTCAAATGGTTGGTGGTGGTTTTTTTTTTTAAATATGCTTTGACCACGTGTACTTTTATTGGTGTTTGCCGAAGCAAATCAACTAGTGCGCCTTAGCAGCTAAACACCGAAGTACTTTAGCAGTGTGTGTTAAAACAAACGGGTCAAGGTCAAAGGTTTTATTTCTTGCATTAAATTTATTGTTAAAGAACCTCGCACAAATATTAATCACCTGTTTAATATAATACATAACTGAAACTGGGATAGTACAAAATTGTTTTACATACCTATATACATAAACTCACGCCTAAAGAGGTAAGCAGAGCCGCCACCAGGTCACCCACATTTTGCCTTGTATATTCCGTCCCATGATGTGATAGGGGACGAGCCTATCGCCATATTAGGCACAAATTCCTGACTCCGGGCTGATAATGAATAGAAAAATTCACTATCACTTTACCCGACCCGGGATTCGAACCCGAGACCTCAGCTTAGTAATCGTACGGTAGTACAACTACGCTACCTAGGCAGTCGGTGTTGTTTAATACTCAATAATTTGGAAATAAAACGTAGCACACAGAACACCAGGCGCCCTGATTAACTTAAAGTCCTTAATAAATGCACACTTTAAGTTATCCGATATTCTGAACTAGTAGAATTTATAGCAGACGATACCTAAGGTCGAGCTAAAGCAACTTTAATTATATTGACTAATATACATTACAGTCTCAGTGGGTATTATAATATTTGTGTAGTGTTTTGTTTTCTTTTACTCTCTTATCCTCTCCATTTTCTTAATGCTTCTAGCCAATCTCGTCTATCTTACGGTTGTCTGGAGGAAATCGCCGAGAGTGATATGACCTTCGATTGTGACACGCATCTTCGCTTTGTGTTTATTGTTTTTTTTTAGTTTTATTAATGTAGTACAATAAAAGATAGTTGTATTGAACTTAAATAGTAAATATGTATATTTGCCCCGTATGACAATCGATTTCCATTTTGTTTAGCACTTATTGGTGAAAAATATTAGAGTTTTTGTAGCTGTAATTTTGAAGATATTCATGCACATTATCAATATAATATCATTTTATAAATCCTGCTTAAATTTCAAACATTGTTCGACCGTTAATGCGTAATTAAATTGCATTAGAATGCCCTTTTCTTATGATTAGTCTTTCCGTGCTTCATTCCATTGGCGTACGTCACCTATTGCTTAATGGCACCAGCTATTACCGCAGACCCGTCTGGAGGGGTCTAAGGACACGCGAACTGCTTGATGTTAGTTGTGTGTTTAGTTCTGTGCAAACGCATCGCATTTAGTGACGTTTTACAAGTTGTTACATTAGGCTCACTTTCGATAGAACGACCTTGTGAACTATTTCTTTCATATACAAGTATATGTGCGTTAGAGACTACGTGAAATATCTAAGAGTTTAATATGAAGAATAAATATTTCTGAACGCTCGTGGTTCTGTATGCAATCGCGCGTGTGCTGTCACAATCAGTGATGCGTCCCTGATGACTATGCAATGTGACCTAATGATTATTCTATAATTAAGTTACGAAATATAACCCACGACCACTGACTGTTACTTGTACATGGCCAGTTATACGTGGATACCAAGCAAAGGTCGTAGTGTTTTACAATCTACTAAGTCGGGTGTGCTATTTCTTAACATTAATGTTTGCCTTAAGGCCGCGAAAAACATTAAAAAGTTTTTATCGTTCTTAAAAAGTTAAAAAACAAAATACATGTTTTATCTGTTCCATTTAAAAACAAATTTGTTCGAAATTTAATATTTGAAATTCGTTCCAAGTTTGAAAAAGTCGGCGGTTGATACAAAATGGAGTTGACAAAAGTGTGTTACGTTTTGACACTGGTTTCGTTCTTGCTGTTCCAATGCTTGATGGAAGGTTCGAGTCAACAAACTTCGTTTGAACTTCCTGTTCAGTTGGTTGGATTTCCCTTCATCATAGTGGCTGTTAGGCTGACAAACTTCGTGAAGAAATTATCTTACGCGTTAAGTCCAGGTAATAATTGACATAAATCCTACGAAACTGTTATTTCTATATAAATTTTAATATCTTAACACGTTCGAGGCGTTACAAGACATTTCTGAATTGTACTTGACTTACCGCCAGTGCGGAGGCGCATTATTACGAACTTACGCTTGGTGCGGGGGCGTTATTTTGAAAACCTTCGTGAGTAGAAATGAGAGGGATATATTTTTATACCTTTTTTCTTAAATACTAACAAAACATAACATTAAAACTATACAAGTCATATTAGTATTGTACGCACTAGAATACGACAAATGCAACTCAGTGCGGTACCATCCAGTCGTGACTTGTACCGATACGTCTTGTACAGCACTCACTCACTGCAGTGGCACTTTTAAATTAGTGCGTGCCAAACTATCGATGTATCGAATGTTTCAGATTCAAAATGAAACGATCTCGCAAAAATGCTATTTAAAGCGCTTGAAAATGGTCAAAATTGCGAAGATGACCGTAATTTTATGATAGAGTCGTCCTCGTCATCTACTGCCACAGAAAAAAATGAAGTTTTAGTAGTAGTCCATTTAGCAATGAGGAAAAAAGAAAAGAAGTAGATTTAGATAGATTTAATCAATGAACAAAAATAGGAACGTATTTACCTAAGCCCTAGTAAGCCATTACCCGACAAACGTTATGAAAAACTTCACACGTCACATCACTAGACCCAGTATACAAGTCAAAATATTGTCCCCTATTTTCAGTGCGCTACAAGACAAATTTAATCAGTATTTTAAAACGAGTATAGTTTCTAAAATAATTGATCGAATTAGTGCCTGCTGTCCCAGGTGATAGGTAATACATTAAAGATATCAAATCTTTAAAAAAATAACGATTTCTATGAAAACCGATCGACTGATAGGCATTTTTCTAGAACCTATCGTACTAGCCAAAAATGCCTCGGGACGCACCAAGGGAAACCCCTAGTACAAGCTTTAATTGTATTGTAACGCACCCAAAATAAAGTCTAAAAATACAGCGCCGCCGTGAACGTGTTAATTTTGTATGTTGCGGATTTAAATACAGTGGTTTAATGGAAGGATCGAAATATAAGACCGAAATTGGTCCAAACAAAAAAAAAACTACCTAAGATATGTTAAGTTTAATAAAATTGACCGCCACCATGAAAGACAAACTTCTATAATTTTACTTTAAGATTCGTTTTTTTGCGTATAATTGGGGGGAAAGGTTTTTAGTTACTTTTTTAGTTTCCTTTTCATCACGGCTATTTTACGAAATGAAAATCTTCCATTTTGTTTACCTAAAAAATGAGAATTGTAATTTTAATTCAAAATGGTTAAAAAACGGTTTACATAGAATTCAATATATTTTGCGAACCAAATATGTTTTTGTATTTTTTATATTTTTATTTCGTCAAATAAGATAAGGTCATTATTATAAATAATTCAGCTGTACTTTTATATTTCTATTTATATATGCGTATGGAAAACAAGGCTGTTTTTATAATTATACATTAAGGTTTTTTATTTATAAACTGAATGTCCTTATTAAAGACAAATCGGTAGTATTTAAACCAACAAAAGGATTTTGAAAAATCTAAAATAAGTTAATTTAAAGGAAGGTTGTTATTTTAGAGTTAGCTTTTGAAAGCGTGCATTTTTTTTGCAATATGCTATTTTTCGTTTTCTGACTTTTAATTTTTCTTTTGATACTTGCTTTTTAAGGATAATTTCTTCGTAAAGGTTTACTCTTGCGTCTTCAGTGCTTTTACTAACAATTTCCACGTTATACATGAAGACCAATGCTTATGTATATACTCGTATGATTATCCGTCCGACAGTCGAACTCGCGG
This sequence comes from Deilephila elpenor, assembly GCA_949752805.1. Classification (NCBI taxonomy): domain Eukaryota; kingdom Metazoa; phylum Arthropoda; class Insecta; order Lepidoptera; family Sphingidae; genus Deilephila; species Deilephila elpenor. Next base: position 6,446,959 of record OX457116.1, read on the forward strand.
ACCTCAGCGCAGAAAACTAACTTCATAACCGCTGAACCTAAAGTTACTCAAACTTATATTAAAAATCATATTTTAGTGGATATCTGTGCAGCCCCAATGTAATCAATGTATCGTTTATTAAAAGTCAAATTCAAACACTTTCATATTCACAAATTCTAATTTGACTGCCTCGGTGGCGTAGTTGTATTACGGTACGGTTACAAGGCTGAGGGATCGGGTTTGAGTTCCGGGTCGGGCAAAGTGATATTGGATTTTTCTATTCATTACCAGTCCGGAGTCAGGAATGTGTGCCCGATATGGCGATAGGCTCGCCCCCTATCACCTCATGGGACGGAACATACAAGGCGAGATGTGGGTGTCCTGGTGGCGCCTCTGCCTACTCCTTCGGGGATAAAGGCGTGAGTTTATGTATGTATGTGTCAGAATTTACGCAAGGTAAAGCATTTTCGTCCAGTCTGGTGAACTATATGGCCTAACCCTTTTCAATCGTATTCTCTGTAGTATATGGGCTGATACCTACAGTATAGTACAGAACAGAATTATAGTAAGGTTGAAAAAATATTTTTAAAATTATGATTGGTATGAATAATAATTTTAACGACTAGTTACGCCGGCAAGTGTTGACCTAGATAAAATTTGCAAAACTAGTTTAAACAACTACAAGTTAGAATAACGTTTGTCGTTTTCGAGTAAAACTAAGCTATATAAACAGCAAAATGCTAAATTAAATATTTTCTGGATAGTTCTTCCTTATTTGGCCATATTTATGCTTTGATATTTAAACTATTTACATAAACCATAGACCACATTCATATTAGCTGCCAAGTTAAAAATATGACGCGGAAGTGCGACAGAGACAAAGTGAATATACGACCAGTTTTTATCTCGCAATGTTAGCCACACAATCACTTTACATCTTTCTATAGTCTGCAATTTACTATTCCGCAGTCTCTACTACCTACATTTTTAGGTCAATTGAACTCCCAATCAATCAATTTAAAAAAGCAAGATGAAGCCAAGGCGACGTTTTTTAATGCCTATGACATAACAGATACGATTGACCCACTAATGAACGATAAAGTTGCAGCACCGGACGGGGAAGGCGTTGCGTTTCTTGTCACGTACACGTTTTTGCAGTGCTATCTTAGCCGCTCGACGAGATAGTTGAGCACACGCGTTCCAAACTTGAATCGAAACGTAAACGCGCGGGAAATACGAAAAAAGAACGTTTTGTTATGTCATAATGTGAATTGCGCAATTGTTTATACCCCGTGAACTATTGTTAAAATTGCGTTTTGTTTCGTGCTTCGTGTATTATATTAAAGAAACAATGAATAGCAAAATTGTATTTGTTGCTTTCATCGCATCTTTGTATTTTGTAAATTGTCAGGAAACTCCCTTCGAATTGCCAGTACAGTTGATAGGTTTCCCTTTTATTGTGGGAAGCGTGAAATTGACGAACTTTCTTAAGAAGCTCACGTATTCTCTCAGTCCAGGTTGGTATTATATTTTCTGTAATGCAACGAAATTGCCTTGTTGGTTTAGTACAAGGACGTATGTACTGTAAACCAAGAGTTCGTAGATTTGGTTCCCAGGTTGGGCAATCATCTTTGCAATACGTTTAAGAGATACAAGTGAGCTACTTATACAGTAGTATGTAGTACAGCGTTGAAAAGCAAATAATTTAATTTCCTGCTAAAGTTCAATTACAATTAAAAAGTTCCGTCGAAAGAGATTTCAACACTTCATTACTCGAATAACGATTGAGCCAATCGTCTTGCTCGAGTGCATGAACATGTGATTTTGCATTGCAATATGTGGTAGACTGGACACGTGTCACGCACTATTTACTCTGATTACCCCATAAAAACCTTGGCGTAAACTTATCCATTTTACTTTCATTTATACAGATTTATGTTAAGTTTTCAATTACGCTGTCAAAACTGAATTAATTTGAATGTTATTTTTTTATTAAAATTTTTCAACAAATCCACTCATAGTCATAACTTTATGAGATATGTGTCTTGTGTCAGGGGTATTAAAAATTCGGAAGGACAATCCTGTTTACATAAATAAACAGGATTGTCCTTGTATATAGATTATAATCTTAAATTATGAACAATTCTTTATGGAATATGACTGAAAACCGAAAAAGCCGCTTACCTGTAAAGATCACTTAAACATCCACTGCTCATAAAAATCGTCAACAACAGGTGATAGTTGGTGCGATTTTATCATTTTAAAATAAATGGGGAGACGAGGTAGAGAACAGAGAGAAATAAGGCTTGTTTTCGTATCGGCCTTTTATGGGACAGTGAGCACTATCAAGGAAATAGAGGCGGATTTACCCTTGGTCATATTATATAATCAATATTATAAAGAAAATTTTACTATTCTAGGGCGTCCTGTTAAATGTAATTAATACGCACAATAATGTTTTTCGCACGCGGCAATGTGGCAGATTTATGTCAGCACTCTGGCACAACTGCAGTGCGTGATATATAGCTAGCGTGCTGGATCACGTGCTCATTGGGCAGTTATGTTACCACTTCTAAAATATCATTACATTATTTAAAAAAAGACTTAACACGCATCCTAACGCCACAATAAGATACAAAGTCTGTTTTCTTGGGTATACCTACGAGCGACTTTCAACCTCATAACACCTAGCTAATGAAAAAGTATAGACAGGTATCGAACTCGTGGCCAATTGTTTTACAACCGGTTTTTTGAGCCAGCTGCGCCACAGAGCTTGTCAATTCATATTAACCTGAGGGTCTATAATACCTACCTTTCGTCTTTTCCACAACTTTCATTCCCCAACCTCTTCAGTCTTCAAGGCATAGACAAAATACAGGCATAGATTTTTTCGAGATTTGGTTCGCTTAACGACTAAAAATACTTTTCAGTTTGATCTTCCATGTCTACGTATTACAGGAGTGGCTTAAATGTTTTTAGGATTTGCTGTGTATCTTGTTCATGCCTGAAAACAAATATTTAAGAAAGGAAAAAAATATTCAAAGCGAGAAACTTTACACAAAGTACATTTCTCTACTAGGTTTTCGAGACTTCAAAGTTCTATGATAATGATTAATATAACTTCATTATTTTACGATTAACATAAAATTACATACTTAAGTAGTAGAAACAATACAACATTGATATAGCACTATTTATTATACTTCAGTATGCCGAAACTAAATTTCTAAAAGAAAATTTCATTTCAAGTAAGGGTCAAAAAGGATTCTTAAATTCTGTATGTGACAGAAAAATGTAATAACTCATACAAGTAAGTTGATACAAATAGCTTCGCGAACAGAATTGTATCCTGAGGGGATTATTGCGTTTTCTTAGATATTTTTTTATAATCGTAACCACATATTTTTAAATATTGTTGTATATCGTTTTGACGGCCTCCGTGGCGCGGTTGGTTAAACGCCGGCTGTGAAACAAGAGGCCTCGGGTTCTATCCCCGCACCAAGACAAATATTTTTGTAATCCACAGGTATTTGTTTCGGGTCTGGGTGTTTGTGAGACCGAAAAGTCTCTCGTAGTTTCTGATACTCACGACACAAGACTCGATCTTAGTGTGGGGTCAGGACTATGTATGTGACTGTTGGCTGGTTTTTAATTATTTATTTATATAAACATGCCAAAAACTATATTTATCATATGGTACGTCTTATTTCGACCTAGAACGATCAATATATCTCGTTGATCTATACTCTATCTAGATTATACTGTACCTAGTTCCTATCTTGGTAGAGGAACGTCGTCATGGTGCTATTACAAAAAATAAAGATATTAGTTCTTTTAATACCGAGCCATAGTGTACCTGCATATCAAAGTTCATACAGATAAATCATAAGTTATGGATTATGATAAAGCAAACGAATGAAAAAAATGAATTAGTTAAGCTTTTAATATTCTCAACGATGATATTTTTTTTTTTTTTTTTTTTTTTTTTTTTCCCCGCGGGGAAAATCCCTTTACGGACCATCCCACCCCCGAAGGGGCGAGGGTGTGTCGGACTCACCGGCGCCTTCCGAGCCCAGCGAGATGTTGTGCCGCCCTTGGATGTGGACGGGCGGCCGCTGGGTCGGGTCCCTACCATAAACCTACGCGCCGAAATACCGACTAAAAACCCCGCGTCGGCCACCATCGGTGCACTTGAGAGACGGCCCCGGGATACCGTTTAACAGACGCGCCAGGACCGCCTCTTTGTGCACCGCCGCTTAGCGACGCGGCAACAGACGCGTGTTGCGTCACGTCTCGGGGGCCGCCAAGGTAGGGACGGCGGCCCCATGTGGCCTCTGCGGCGCCGGGTTAGTTGGCGTCCCGGCGCCTCCTACGTCTCCTGTGGCGACGAGCGGGATCGGTCTGCTCCCGATCCCGCTCGGCGCTCTCCTTCTGCGACATGACACGTTCGCAGAAGGAGAGCATGGCTCGCCACGAACTCCGGCTGCCGACCATGGCGGCGACCACGGCCGGCAGCGAAAGGTCGCTTCCCACGACCGGGACGAGAGCGCTGCGCTCCTCGTCCCAGGCTGGGCACTCTTCCAGCGTGTGCTGGGCCGTGTCCTCACGGCAGTTGCCACAATGGTGGCACACGGCGGACTCCTCGGCTCCGGCTATGCGACACAGGTACGCACCGAAGCAGCCGTGCCCGGTGAGCACCTGCGTCAGCCGGTATGTCGGCGCACCGTGGCGCCTGTCCAGCCACTGCTCGAGGACAGGTCGCACTGCCGCGACGGTCCTCGTACCAGCACTAGGGTTCTCCAGCCTGGAACGCCACTCCTCCACGGCGGTCCTGCGGAGGGAGGCCAACATGGCCTCGACCTCACGGGGGACCAACCTCTGCCCACGCCCGGACGCCTCCTCTCGCCGGAAGAAAGCCGACGAGAGGGTCCTCGCGTCCAGCACCCAGGGCAGAGTTCCCGCCAATACGCAGGCCGCCTCGTGCGAGACCGTGCGGTAGCCCCTGATTATTCGCTGCGCCACCATGCGCTGCGGACGATGCAGCAGGCGGACGCAACGATCGCCCAGGGACTCGGCCCAAACGGGACACCCGTAGAGGGCCATGGACCGCTCGACTCCAGCATAAAGGTTTCGGCAAGGGATGCCAGGACCATCAGTGTTGGGCAACAGGCGCCCCAGTGCGCCCGCCGCCCTCACCAGCTTCGGCGACAACTCCTCAAAATGCGCACGGAAATCCCATCGACTGTCGAGAACGAGACCGAGGTACTTCATCCTCGAGCCGACGGGAATCCGCACGCTTTCCACCGTGATGTGGGCCCCTGGCGGTGGCCCACACCGAGGACCGTGGAAACACACGGCCTCGGTCTTGTTGAGGGCCACCGTGAGGCCCAGTCGCCGAATCCTGCCCACCACCAGTCCAGTACCGAACGAGGCGAGCAGGGCGGACCTCTGGAATGTCCTGGCCGTCGCTGTCACCAGTGTGTCGTCCGCGTAGCAGACGACAGCGACGCCCCGAAGGTTGGTACCACGTAGCACCCAGTCGTAGCCGATGTTCCACAGGAGCGGCCCAAGAACCGAGCCCTGTGGAACACCGCACGTCACTTCCCTGCGGTGCCACCCGTCGGCGCCCGGATACACCACGTACCTATCAGACAGGTACGAGTGCACCAGACGCCGAAGGTAGAGCGGAACCTCGTGGTACCGCAGTGCTTCTTCGATGCAGGCCCAGGGCATGGTGTTAAACGCGTTGGCGATGTCGAGAGACACCGCCACCACGATCCTGCCCCGGGACACCGCACGCTCCGCTTGTGCCTTCACCCGCAGAATCGCGTGGACCGTCGACCGGCCCCGCCGGAACCCGAACTGGCAGTCTGCCAAATCCGGGCCCGTACTCTCCAAATGCTCGACGAGGCGCGCGTGGACTATGCGCTCGAAGAGCTTGCACGCCTCGTCGAGCAACACGATCGGCCGGTAGGCCGACGGCGAATCCGCGGGTCGCCCCTCCTTGCGGAGCAGGACAAGCTTGCCCGTCTTCCACCGCGACGGGAAGATGCCCTGCTCAAGGCACGCGGAGAAAAGGCCGCGGAGCCTCGTACCCAGCGACTCGACGGCCAGCACCCAGACACGACCGGGCACCCCGTCGAGCCCCGGGGCCGAGTTCTTGCTCCGCAGCCGAAGCACTGCCGCCTCTAGCTCTTGCGGCGAAACCTCCGGGATATCCCTTACCGAAACCAACGACGATGACGCCGGTGGACGTGGCGCCATCGGTGGAGGAGTGAACTCCTCAGTGGCCGGAAACAAGGCCGCGACGACGTCCTCTAAAAGTTCGGTCCGGAGACTCTGGGTCAAGGGGGGCGCCCATGGGCGGAATTTTCGCATCGCCACACAGTACGGACGCCCCCATGGATCTCTGTCCAGAGACCTCCGGAACTCCTCGTTCGCCGCGGCCTTTGCTTGCGCGATGGCCACCCGCAGCGCTCTCTTCGCCTCTCTATGGAGGTCGAGAAGGTGCCGCCCCTGCTCGTCGTCGCCGGGTCTACGTGTCCGACGACGACGGTGCCTGGCGAGTCGGCGGCGCGCGACCTGGCAGGACGCACGCAGCTCAGTGAGCTCGGCCGACCACCAGTACACCTGGCGCTTCGCTGGGAGGCGGGTGACCCGGGGCATGGCCGCGTCGCAGACTCGCGACATCGCCACCCCGAACCATTCCGCCTCTTCCTCGACCCGCACCGGCCCATCCGGCACGGGGAGCCACGCCTGAACAATGGCAGCCTCCTTCACGGCCTCCACATCGAGGCGCTTCGCAGCCCAACGTCGGCCGCCCGTGAATCGGGCAGTCGGACCACCACCGGACTGGCGGGTGGAGACCTGGGAGGATGAGACGCTGAACCGAATGTAGAGATGATCGGACAGCGTCTCCTCCTCGACCAAAACCCTCCAGTCCCGAACACGGCGGGCAAGGGCTGGGGTGGCGAACGTCACGTCCACCACCGAACCGCCGTTGTGCCGCACGCACGTGTTCTCCGACCCCCGATTCAGGACGACCAACCCGATGGAGATCGCCCATTCCTCCAGGGCCTCGCCCCGCGCATCGGTCACCGACGAACCCCAGGCCAAGGATTTGGCGTTGAAGTCGCCGGCTACAAGCGCGGGGCGAGGCTGGCTGTCAAGCTGCACCAGGGAACGATGATATTTGACGCAACTGTACTAATTAAACTTTAACCAAACATAACCCAGACATGACAGTTATTCAATCAGCTGTGGCTTCCTTACATAATTTCACAAACAACAGATGTTCGTATATGGTTATCTTTTAATTAGTATGAGGAGAGCGCCTACATGCGACAGCTGTCAAGATGGCCGCATTATGGTTTGGCTAGGTTATGTTATATGACTGAAATATTTGTCACTATGTAGTAAGAGTTATGTAATTGTAATATTATGGTTATGTTGTGCTCGTATTGTGTAGCAATTATTTGAAGGATTTTCCGTTATGAAATTTCTTGATAATTAGTATTTCAATTGAAAGTATTCCATATTAGTTCATACTTTATAGTTGTTAGTTTCACAATACAATGGGACTAAGTAAGATAACTCCGTCTTTTCAATTATTTGATTAATAAAAACACCTTTGTGACGAGAAATAATATTCCTTTTTATTAACAATTTGTTATAGTAAAAACAAACGGGCTTATTCGAAGACAGTTTTAAAAACTATTTTAGTTATTGAATGTGTTGTCCCTTTCAAACGACTTTTGAATTTAGTTTGAGCGAAGAAGACAAGACAGGTCTATGTGGCGATTTATGGGGGAGGCTTATGTTCAGCAGTGGACTTCCTGTGTCTGAAGAGAGAGAGAGAGAGAATAAGACAAAACATTCGATAACTAAAATGGCTTTAAAAACTCTCTATGAATAAGGCCAGTAAAGTATAAAATTAATCTCGAGCGCATCATATGTAAGAGGTTGTTATGGATCGAAATTGCGGCATCAGTTTGAAAGTTATTCCTTGTTGTATAACTCAACATCTTAATTATTTTACCACATTAATCTTTCCTTTATTGTAGATATTACAATCTTATGTTAATTAACTACATTATTTTCTTACTTAACTTTAATTTGCAGATTGTTTTTAATATTTTATTGCGATATATTAAACATATTATATTCTAATTATTAAAAATATTTTTGTATTATTTTTATTATAATCCAGTGGCATAAGACTAAACTTTAATTGTCTGATCATAATATTTACCTTTTTTGGAAACTTATTAATTTGTTCTAGCTTTATTTAATTTGACAAAGAACAATGTTGCTAAATATTTTCCTGCGTACATAATATTATGCCTTCCATCAGCCAAAGGAAGTCTACTGCTGAACATAGGTCTCTCCCAATGATTTCCACAGTGACCTGTTGGAGGCAGCCTGCATATATGTACATACATATATTTCGTGTTCCTTAAACATAGACACATGTATTAAATATGTTATTGTATGGTATTTAATTAACGTCGCTGTCAGCAGCACACAGACTGTTGTGGCTTGCTATAGGCTGTAGATAACTAGGCTGGAATTAGATCGAGTAATTTGATAGCTAAACCGACGGTATGTGGTGTAAATGGAATGTATTTATTAATTACACAAACACTACTCATTTATTGTGAACAATAATGTAGGTAGATTTTATAATGTTAGTTTAATTAGTGTTAGTCAATAAACAGGCATTGTTTTGTTTTTACAAAACAATTCTGAGCTACGAAGAAAAAATATAGCTTAATTTTATAAGCTTCTCATACAATAACGGCCTTATTCATAGATATTTTTAAAACCTATGTTAGTAATTTAATGTTTGTCTTCTTCGCTCAAATTAAATTTAGGAGTCGTTCGAAAGGGTCAAAACATTCGATAACTAAAATAGGATTTAAAAACGTCTATGAATAAGGCTGTTAGAAAATAATATAAGGAAGGGTTATGATTATCACGCCATCAATAATTGAGTGTAAATATTTTGAAAAGTGTAATAGATTGAGTGAGATGATTTGTTCTTGTCTCGAAAAGCAGATGAAGTATGTTTCAGACATATATGAAATCAAGCTGGCTATCGGTTTTAAAATCTAAATAATTCAGCTATTTAATTCAAAAGAGCGGCAGCTGAAAGAAATTGTTAAGAAAAGTAGACAATAGGAAGTGTAGGTAACTTCTCTAAAAATTCTTGAGAACAATCCCTTTGGGTCATGATACCGCGCACTGAAATTCAACGAGTCTCAAGGGGACACTAGCTTGTCAAACCACGATCGAAACCAGAAATAAATAAATTGGAAGTAACAAATAGAATTCAAAATAGAGAAAGCTACATATTATGTAAAAGATTACATCTAATATCTCTGAAGAAGTAGACAGTCATTATTTACTGAGATTATACGAATTCATTTGATTTCGCAAACCTAAAACTCATATAAAATACAATATCTGACCTGGGATTAGAACCTGGGACCTTGGTACACATCCTATATTTGCTATTACTAGGCCTAAGACGCCGCAAAACAGGATTTGAAGTATAGTTATAATATAAATAGGTATTACGTAGTACTGTGGTGGAATTCGATAGGCTGAGGGTAATACATTAGCTTATCAGTATTACACAATCTCATCATATTTTATTAGTTTTTCCATTGACAGTGAAAGCAAACTTTGCAATTCAAAGCGTTTGAAAGCAAACTAAACCGGATACCGTAATTTTCGATCTCATTTATCTTTACGACCTGTTACAGAATTCTTGTATAAGCACGAACATGCATAATATAATAGTTTATTTGACGTGATAATAGTTACTTAACTATGTAGAGTGCATAGTCGATAGGCCTGGTCATAAATCGTGACGACGGCTACATTAATAACCTAAACCAGATATTAATATAGAGCATAACACTATTATGTATTTGTAAACGATAGATTTATCATATACCTACGTACTTAAACTCATGTTTTTTCCCGGAAAGGGTAGGTAGAGGTGCTACTAGGACACTCACGAATTGATAGGGGGCGAGCCTATCGTCATATACGGCACAATTCCTGACTCCGGGCTGATAATGAATAGGAACATCCAATATCAATTTGCCCGACCCGGGTTTCGAACCCAAGACGTCAGCATTGCAATCATACCGTAGTACAACTGCGCCACCGAGGCAGAGTAATTAGTATTAAATATGCAAGTATTTTTTTTCTTTAAATGGGTCGTTGTTTTGATATTTAAACAAATGTAGTTTGCAAATGTATTGAGTCTAAGTGTTGTGAGATGCATAAATCTCTGTAGTTAGTTCACCCAAAAGCCATTCAGACGGTAATTTGATTGGCAATTCATTCAAATTGGCAATGAAATTGTCTCGTCTGAAGAGCGATTCATCCAGGTTGTCAGCACTTTACTTGACTCACAATCTAGTTACCAATCATTAGTTTTTGTCTAAAAACAATTTTAGTTATAACTTTAAAAGTATCTCAACGAACTGCAACGACTGCCACGTCGGCGTAGTTGTATTACAGTAAGGTTACAAAGTCGAGGTGTCGGGTTCGAGTACCGGATCGGGCAAAGTGATATTGGATTTTTCTATTTATTATCAGTCCGTAGTCAGGAATTTATGCCCGATATGGCGATAGTCTCGCCCCCTATAACATCGTGGGATGGAACATACAAGGCGAAATGTGGGTGTCCTGGTGGCGCCTCTGCCTACCCCTTCGGGCATAAAGGCGTGAGTTGATGTATGTATCTCAACGAATATGGCATTGTGCAACTTCTTTAATGTGTTAGATTTGTTATAACCAGTTATTTACTTCAGGATAGGGCGTCGTTAGGAAGTTGATGTGTTGTTGATATCCGTCGCACCTTGACATATTTTTACCCGACCTCAAAAAGGAGGAGGTCCAAAACTCAACGCATAATTGTTATTACAAAAATTTCCCCTCGATTTGAGCAATCATCTTAAAAATTTAAACGTTAATATCTTTGCAATAATAAATTCTAGACCATGGTCACATTAGATAACATACAACTGATTACTACACAGCGGCTTAGTTTTATAGAGGTCTCCGTGGAATTGCCTGCTTGCAATAGGTTGCTAACATAACAACTAATTTCTATAAATTTCTATACAGGGTATGTCCAGACTACGACCGAAAACGAAGCCAGGTGGTAGTATTAGTCACTTCAGACACAATGCAACCAAAAATTTTGTAATTTACTTATCGTCGTATTTGGGTGGTACACCTTTTTATTTTTGAAGACGCAATGCTGCGTAAGTGTTTAAATATTTATTTTAGCAAATACTAGGTATTTACCACCGAGACACAAGATATTTTAAAAAAATGCAAAAATTGACGCCTTTTTGCGAAAATTCTTATTGCATTGTATCTGTAATCACTAAAACTATCACCTGGCTTCGTTTTCGGTCGCAGTCTTTATATACCCTGCATGTTGTAGACCGTTTTGGACAGGATGATATAGAAATGCTTATCAAAGCCCTATGTTCAGTACTAGACTAAAACTAAAAGTGAATCATCAGTATCGATGAGCATGTTGATAATGATGAACTATCCATTTCCAGCCACATACCGGTCGCGCAGTCGTCGAGAGCTGAGCTACTTGAGCGAGTCGGCAGAGCCCTTCGACACGATTGAAGTGGAGAAGTATGTGGTGGCTGAGTTCGGCGCTAAGGCTTGTATCTTCGAGCGAGTCTGCTCGCATTACGCTACCAGGGCACGGACACAGCCGCGCCCGCAACTCGACTGGCCTGATGTGTTCAGGTAAATTATCTCTCTTTTTACTCAGCAGGGTTCCGACCAGTCCCTTAAAGATTTTCTGATCATCTTAACTGGATTACCTCGGAGCCTTGGACTAACTATGACGATCTCCAAGTACAATGTGATGCCACCAAATTCATGGTGATTTCTTGACATTTGACCATTCATTCTAAACGACATTCTTGTAGCATTTCCGAAAGTAAAATTATAAAAATTTATTACAATACTAGAAAAAAATTAGAAATAAATTAGCGGTCCATGTTCTGCAGTGGATAAGAGCGCGCTAACATGTTGATAATAAAAATATCTATATAGTGAAGTAACTGGACAAAACTATTTTCTATTATAATATTAAAAAACGGTGTCTCGTATTACTAAGGGATTTTTTTAACCCCGCCGTTTTTGTTGACCGCTGACTGGTAACCCAAAATGACTCCAGAATTTAAATATTCAATAGATCTTGTGAAAGCCAGAATAAACAATATTTTGATGTGATTCGATTTGAATCACGCGACCTTGACACCGTCCATCCGACTTTCCATGAATATTTCATAACACACAGTTCGGACGCCTCAATGCCATGTCCAATTGTCCGCTATTAAGGTTAGTGGTGGTCGCTCACTGTCCAGCAAGTGGGACGGTGCAATCGCGGTAACGCAACCATCGTGTTCGAACCGAACGAGTCGACCACACACTGGGGTTGAATGTTCATGTGATTTATTTTAAATGTATCGAAGATTAATTAAGAGTTTTCTTAAAGGTTAGGCTAAAATATAATTAATAATACTGTGACTCGTGTGACCCATAGGATATGTAGAGCCTTTAGGTCGAGCACTTTGCTCGATCTGGTTATCATCAAGTCCGTCGCATCCAGGTCTTGCACCATCGACATGTCGTCTTTTTGTCGGTTTAGATTATAAACATTAAATATGTTTTATAGTCTTTTGTTTTTTCTTTTAATGTACGTATTAAACTATTTAATTCAACCTTCACTTATGTTACGAAAAATTAATGTAACAACCTTTCGTTTACATGAAAATTTTGGTTAATGTATGCCAATAAAACTTTAAATCCTTCAGTTTCTATACGGATGTGAAAGTACATAACATTTACGTGCAATTATCATTGCAGGAAATAATAATATTATGCTATATTTTATAAAGTACGCAATTAACATAACTAATAGCCGTTATTTCACGTTCGTGACTGTAATATTCCCTAAATAGTTTCAATGCCACGTAATTGTAACGACTTAACAATTATCATTAATTTAACCATTATCCGGTCATTACCGTCAAATTAATTAAATTTGGTTAATTTTAATCATTATGGTACTAGTACGCTGTAAGTACTTAGGTCTTTTCTGCGTAGGATGAATTTGTTGACATTGATTTTCGTTTGTCATTTTTTATTATTAGGAGTATTTTCATAATTTATAGAAGGAAGTTATATTATGGTATTGATGAATGTGAATTACGAAAAAAATTGTACTTGTGAAATATTCCAGGTATAACTAGGCTAATATTGGCCAAAATATGTCTGCTTTATTTGAAATTTAAATGACAATTTCGTCACAGTGTGTGGGTGACTATGTTGACTCCACCGCCGAGGTGAGTCGCTTATGCAATACCGCAAAACACTTTCACTGTTCTAGCGTTCTTTTACAAACACGAACACGAAAATGGACCTTAAATTCTTCATTTAGAGTATACATTCATATAACATAACATTTTACTCAGGTTACGAATAAAATAATTTACAATTTTGAAATTTTATCGTGTTTCGTTAGTAATAAAGTTTATTTTTATTCGCCGTTTGGTTTGAGTGTAAATGGCGGTGGAGATATGAATATTGTGCGAGCCAAGTTCCGTATTAGTATCTCATCTATGCGCAATCTGGTTACTTGATATTAGCTATCATAGACGCAATGAAAAGTTTCTTATGCTCTTTTCATTATTTCCACTTAGTTTTTATTTATTTTTACCTGTGTGTGCAACCTTGCATGGGTTTATTTTTCATTAATAATAATATTTGTTGTACAAGGTATATGTGGTTATTTTCCCTACTAATGTTATTTCGTGAGGCAAATTATTGTCAGATACATATATTTTTGATTTCTTTACAGCATTTTCTACTGCAATGCGATGTTTAGTATTAGTATGAATCAATCGTTAATGCCTATTCGTTAATCTATCTAAAGAATTTACATGAATTGAATTCCGTAAAAAATTAAGTATTCAATTTTTTTTACCACCTAATAGAAATTACATATTGGGTAATCATTGAATGTGTTAATTTATTAAATCAATTTTCATTGAATCCTTACCATCGATGTATTATTTAAAATTAATTAATGCGTTTAGATTCAGCTTCAACTATGCATTATTGAACTCGAAAGTGCAGTCAAGTTTAGATTCAGAAGCGTTTACTAACTAGCTAAATATTTACATTAGTAAGATTTCTTGAAGACAAATTGAGAGATCCCGTTTTAGTGCCATACCCGTTACTTAAAAATTGCAGTAGCAATACAAATGCTAAAACATTGATATATTTTGGAAGAGAAAATACGGTGTAAGAGTTGAGACGATCTGATAAAATCTGCATAAAAGGATTGGATGCAAGCTGCTTTCGATACAAAAATATGTTCTGAAGGTTGTCTGTTTTATTTGAAGGCTAAAGAAATGATTATGATGAAGAATTATGAACTTTTGAAGGATAAAGTAACAACGTTACCATAATATTGCCAATCTCACAAAAGATATCTCTGTCTTAAGGTCAAAAACGAGTACCTTGCCTGCAAAGCTCACTTTGTACTCATCAATTTATGATATGACTTGACCTCATAACAATTTATAATATTTTATGAAGCATATTTTTTTTTTATTCCAGCCAGTACAAGCGCTCTCCTGACCAGGCCAAAGAGTACTATCTTCTGAGCGTGTTCCTCGGCGACATCGTCGGTTCCCCGCAGCTTTGTCACCAGCTCGGCAAACGCAGGAGTTGCGAAGACCAACACTTCGACCAAGCGTAAATGTAGGAAATTTCGCAGTAACTAATTTCAACCTTCTTGAGAAGGTCATTGGAGGTATTTTAGCATAGAGACATAATGTAGACAATTAGGTATGTTTTAAATGGGGTAAGATTTATATTTGATAGGAACTGTGTATTCTCGCAGGGACAAAATGTAGCTTAAGTTACTCTTTGGACAACCAAAATTATTTTTAATAAAAATCATGTAGATGCTTTAGTATTCGAATGTAGGAAGAAGCAACAAACACACATTCGCATTTATAATTGTAATATAGATGTGAAACTATTTTCAATAGAGTTTATTGTTGTATAGAAAATTCTGCAGAAGCTCATTTCAATGTAATGAATTCAGAAAGGTTTAGCAAAACATGAATGACCTTTGAAACTAGGCTATAAAAATTCGTAGGTATGCTAGAAATTATTTATAAAATAAATTTCATTTAATTTCATAAAACTGGCTCCAAAACTATTGAGAGATATTGAAGCAATGCAATCAGTGAATAATTTAATCGTTTTGGAGCTGGTGCCAAGAGATACCATCGAGTTATGATTCAATGTGTTCTATTTACTATATTATGATCTTTGTATGGTTAAGATCAGACTGCGAACTCAGTTCGTTGGTTATTGTAGTTTTGAATTTAAAAAAACCTTAGTTGAATATTTTCATTTTCCATTTTTGATGATGTTTAATTTTTGTTTTGATCATGTCTATTTTAAAAGTAAAAGGAAGACTTAATATATTTAAATCATGTATATACATAATAATGCAAATATTATTTAGCGTAAGTCATGGAAAATGGATTAAGAAGAACACTATCAAAATTAGAACAAGAAACTTTCCGTTCAATATAATTTTCTGTTTAATTAAATAATTTAATATACACATTTCTGCAAGTCTGTCACATATTAAAATTTTATAAACAGATATCTACGATCACTGTTAAACTACCTCTTTCATATCTACAGACTTGACAGCCGTATTAGGAATTCACAATCCATTGTCTATGTCTACATCTTTACAATATGTAACAAGTCTTGAAGTCGATATTTCAAGGCAGATCCATCAATTTGATATTACATTTGTAAGTATAAAAAGAATTACGTGAAGCTAAGAAATAGCTTCTGTTCTAATCGCATAAAGATGTAGAAACGCGAACATTAAAAAAAATAATAACATGTCTTAAAGATAGCTCAATTTAATCGACTGATTACCCTTTTCTTTAAAATGGGTTTTGTCAAATAATTACTTTCGTAGTATTCCAAATATTGGTTCGAAGTTTATTTAATTCATTACTGATGTAAGTTTTAAGTGAATCACAACTAATATTATGAGGTTACCATTAACTATGAATTACTCTTATTTATGAAATTACGTTTTCATTGAGCAACAAGAGGCTTAAAATATATGTTAATAGAAACAAATTAATAAAATAATTAGTTTAATTGTTTTTAGGTGTTGTTTTAAGGGTGGTAGCACTGTAAAATAATATCTAGACAACATTTCGAATTTAATTGTAATACAATTTGATTGTAGTGGTAGTATATTGTGACGGATTGTGACCACATATGCAGAAGTTAAACATCAGTGTCGCGTTCTAGAATCAGTTTGTGTATGATTGAGCAGGCCGACAAAATTGTGTCAACTGACAAGATATTCCATTTAGACTGACACGATATATTATTGTCTTCAATAATTACCCCTTGGTAATCTAAATTCCACCTGCGAGGAATAATTATCTTTCCCGGGCCGACACAATTCTATCGACCTTTAGCATTATTCATAGACAGATTTAAAACCTATTTTAGTTATCGAATGTTTTGTCTTCTTCGCTCAAACTGAATTCTAAAGTCGTTCGATAGGGACAAAATATTCGATAAGTTCAATAGGTTTTAAATCTTTCTATGAATAAGGCCCCTACTCATAGCCAGGCTAAAAATGCGACATAGTTGAGTTTCCATATTTCCATCATAGATCAAATTCACAAATTTAAAAAAAATCTGTCGTGTTTTATTGTTTGCCCGTCTCAATTTTAGCGAGGTTAGATTTGTCGACATTCCTGAGGGCGTGACAGCCCCTTAGCATTGTTTGTTAATGGTCGTCATCAAAGACTTACCAAAACTGGGTCAACGAAATGAGGTCATGATGAAAAGGTTTATATATAATAATTATTTTATAAGAAAAAAAAATACCACATCAATTAAAGTGATTGTAGGTTAAGTTTTTAAACAATTTTTGGAAGTTAAAATTTGTACTGTTTGTGTCTTTAATTGTTAAGTTATTTTTAATCAAGCACTTGTTAATGTCAATAATGTTTTAAGTGTTTTTAAATGTTATTATTAAGCGCGCATGAAAAGTTACCTATATTGTGATTTTATAAAATTCCAAAACTCATTTTATTAATGATTTTTTGTATTCAAAAATCAGTTCTAAGTTAGATATGTAAGGGTAAGTGGCCGTTAAAACAAATATTTCTTATATAAATATCCTACGTTGTCCGATAATGTTAGTATTTAAAATGTTTAAAGTTACCAAAATATTCTTAGCTTAATATATTTACCAAAATATCATATGAATTGTTTCCTTAGCTATTAAATATAATAACAAAATACCGTGAATTCTTCCAAATAGTTGCCACGTACTAACATACAAAATAATTATATTTAATACTTTAACATCAGAGGGAAAATATTTTTAAGCAAATGTAAACAAAATTGGTAACAACTTTGGGGGAACTCTTTTATAATCAGCCTTTTGTAATGGAAATCTTTTATTCTTTTAATACGGTGATTATTATTATACCTTTTTATGTAATTTTATTATAAGCTATGGAATAAAAGCACCTGGGATTTGTTTGTATTTTTTTCTTATCTTTTTGCATTCTTAGACAACCCTATAGATTAAGAGTACCGTAACTATTAGTATCATATTTATATACATACATACATAAACTCACGCCTTTTTCCCAGAAGAGGTAGGCAGAGGTGCTACCAGACCACCCACAATTCGTCTTGTACGTTTCATCCCATGATGTGATAGGGGGCGGATTATTTATATCATATTTAGAATTATTGTATAACCGATCGCCCGGCATGAACCCGTTGTTGAATAATTTAGTCGGGAACAAATGGTGTCTTTAAAAAATCACTAAAAAAATTGCTTTGCACCACAAAGAAAAATTAAAGTTTTCTTATTACATCTATGTTTACACAGATATCACATCCCCAATCTTAAAACGGATTGTATTCACCCTTTTAGATAAATAGCAGCTATAAAATAGCTTTAAATTCGAGTCGATAGGATGGCTCCTTGGTGCGAGTATTGTGAATTCATGTGATACATGCGACGCGACGAGGTGATTTATCTAGCTTCGGGGAAAGTTATGGCCGTCGAACATTCAACACGTATCTCACTTATAATCTAAATAAATGTGGGATATTGGCAAGGGGTCAGGAATCGAATTCTGTTAAAACAGAGCCTGTCAAATGGAGGGTAGCGTGCGCGAAGTTGATACATACATAAACTCACGCATTTTTACCAGAAGTGGTAGGCAGATATGCTACCAAGACCCACGCTTCGCCTTTTGTTTTTTATACCACGATTTGATAGGGGGCGAGCCCGTCGCCAAATCGCCATATCAAATTCCGAACTCCGGGCTGATAATATTTAAAATGAATAGAAAAATCCAATATCACTTTGCCCGACCCGAGATTCCAACCCCAGACCTTTGCGTTGTAATCCTACGATAGTACTTTAATTGTGTATTTTTGTTAATATTGAAGTCATGTGTCGCTATATACAAAGACACGGCTCATCTTAATATCACTTTACGGTCTCACTAACTAGGCGCGAAAGAAATATGTCTGGATCATACAAATATTTGTAAGGATTTCCATGGTATGTAAAGTCCGCCAACCTGCATTAGGCCAACGTGCTGTAAGGCTCTCGATTTAACGCCGAGATCTTAAACAACCTTGCGGATGCTAAAACAATATTTAAGATGCTAACAAACAGGTGTTACTGGTGGTCTCTCATATGTGAGAGGACGCCTGGGTAGGTACCACCGCAATGTCTATTTCTCCCGCATAACAGCCATGTAAATGCACTGTTGTGGTCTGGTTTGAACGACATTGTAGCCAGAGTAACCACTGGACATATAAAACTGAAAATCTTATGTCTCAGGATGGAGAGCGCAGTGGAATACCAAGCATTGCCTTGTAATTTATGGTGTTATTTGGTATTGATACTGTCCATGATCATTCCTATCGCTTATCATCAAGCGAATGGCACGCTCGCTCCATTCAGCGTAATAAATAAAAAAATAACAAAAAATAGATAAAGATATCTGGGAAAAAGGCGTGAGTTTATGTAATGTTTGCAAAAAGTAGACTCATTTAAAATAAATAAACAGAACAAAACAAAATGGTAACACGATGTCTGATGCATTCCCTCACAAAAAGAATAAAAATAAAGAAAACTCAATTACATTTCAAAATCCCTAGGGGATATCGAAAAGCCAAAACAAATCCCTTTTGTGTATAAAATTTACAAATATACCGGAAGATCGAACCCCTTCCGGGCACATCTAACATGACGCTACATCCGGTTATAAATGCAGTGTCATTTTGGTGGACAAATCTTTTAGACTTTTTGGGATTTTTTTTTCTAATTATCTGTTACCTATGATTAATAATACTCGTATTAGGATGCAAAGTCCAGTATTTAATTTTTTTGTTATCACTTTATCGCCCGAGTACTAAATCGCCACTTAAATATTAAGTTGCACTTAGGAGACTGTCCCGCCCTCACACCCGCCACTGCAACTCCTGTAAGCCAGGATCAACAGTGGCACGCATATTAATGACACTGAGCATTGAAGCTCAGCGCGTCTCCGGGAATGTCTAACTTGTCTTTAACCCGCAACGAAATCAATCAAAAAGTTAAATTAATAGGAGGAGTTGGAAATAAATTATTGTCCACTTCCCTCCCTAATAAAGCGAGTGACAAAACAATGAACTAAAGAGGCAAACAACCTCGCATAAAGACGTTTACAGCCAGAGAAGCCAGCTGTACAGCACCACGGAATAGTGATTATTACATTTAAATGGGACCTAATATGTAAGCTGTTATACTTGATTCCAATAATAGGTATGGCAAAATCGCCGGAAAGCACGGAAATTCTTCCTAGTCTCCACAAGGTCCATGTAGTATACAACACCAGATGTTATTTGCATACTATCTAGCATGTTTTTACGCTCATTCTGCCAAAGACTACACTCCCAAAGTACATGATGCGCGGACTGCTCATATTCGCAATAAGGTGTTGAACATGAGCACGCAGGCGAATCAACGAGCTTAAATGAGTACAGTTTAGACTTAAAGTTACCATGGCCCGTAAGAAACTGTGATACGTAATAATCGATATCTAGCCAAGTCTTTGTCAAACGATCACGCACGCATGGAAAATATTGGTATAGATGCCGACCCTTCAAAGATACCTCCCATCTATTCTGCCATTCATCTATTAATTCGTTATATACAACTGAGAGCGGCTTAAATAATCTGTCTACTTTTACAAGTTCACGTGAATTTAAGAATCTTTTGTCCATATTCTCTCTAGTTGAGTAATACATCGCGGCGCGACGTTGTACCTCCAGGTCAACTGGAAGTACACCCGCTAGGACAGGCAACGCTTCGGTACTAACAGTCCTATATGCCTTACACAAGAATATCAACGCCAAACGTTGGCTCTGGAGCAATTTCCTTCGCACAGCACCGATAGTAGCCCTATCGGCCCATACGGGGGATCCGTAAGTAATACATCCTAAGTAAGTAGCTCCATAGATGGTTTTTAATGTATTGAAATTTGGAAGATAGCCCCCACGTTGATTTTGATATTCTTGTCAAAGCAAAAAAGTTGCACTTAACTACACACGTCCCACTTAGTCAGTACATTTAAGCAGGACACGCGCATTTAAGTGCAACTTAATATTTAAGTGGCGTTTGAGTATTCGGGCATATATTTAAATGCAAATACATGTTTAAAATCAATTGTTTTATAGATATAGGCGTAGAATATCGAAGATAAATATTAACTATAATTTTTTTAATCATCTCTTTTCATTATTTAGATTACAATGAAAGAAAGCGTTGTATTCATTTGGGCAGAAAATTTTGTTTCGAATCTAAAATTCGAATACTTTAATACGACGAATGTTAGCTTTATTAATTTATTATTTATAATGTAAAACTGACACAGACTTTAAAGAAAAGGTCGCCGTGAAATATAAATGTGCTATGGAGAAGTAATGGCTCTATGGCTGCTTCAGGCGTAGGAGCCATCTAGTTATAAATTAAGATAATTTTACAATAAAGGCACCAAACCAAACCGAATACGTGTAATGTAGGACTACATGCGCCATCTACATTCAACAGTATGAATTAAGTGGAATTTAAGTTGGGTTTAAGTTATTTTAATTTGCGTGTATTTGTCATCTATGTAGAAACCTCATTCGTTAGATGGCGCTGTTATCAATTTGTTTGGATGTTTAAAAAGTATAAAAGATGGGGCTATAAATAAAAAATATTTTGTTCAATATTTTTCTAAAATGCCAATAAGCGAGGCAATAATTATTATGAAAATAAAATAATAAAAATAATAAAGGTTTTGTTTCTCTTTGTATTGTAATTGAATTTACCCACGTTAAAATGTCCTTTCTATAACATAATGTGCTCTAAAGTGATTGTGTGTTTATCGATAATTATGAGGCATAAACACATCGTGGGAAGGTCATTGCCTTTAGATCTTGTTATGTATCAGGAAAACACAACATAAGAAAGTAATATAATGCACCGTCAATTATTGTAACTAGTGGTGATTGTCCTCAATCAAATGGTTTCATATTAGAGCTTTATATTGCAACCAAGATTTCAAAACCATGGTACTAGTAGCTATAGTAAAGGATTAGGCTGGTTTTAAAAGTATAATTTAATAAGGGATTGTATTCTTTCAACTCTCTCAGATTAAATTGACTAATAAGTATTTCAAAGAGAATTTAGGTAACTTTACATCTATTAGGTAATTTTACATACATATAAATATTATTTATAGCTTTACCATTGGAAGTGTTCCGAACAGCGGTTTGCATTAATACTGGCCAGTGAATTCTACCACTGCGCTACGCCATTGAAGTAAGGATTTTTTCTGCCATTTAGGTGAATGTCACTCTCCAGTGGTGAGTTATAACTATGCTCAGTTTTGAAATGAAACTATTTTATTTCAAACCACAACATGTGACCACGAAAGCTGTAAAGTAATCGAAACGTCGGGAAGTTAAAAAATGTATAAATTAAACCAAATCGCGATAAAATCCGTAAAAAATACTGTATATCAATGTGTAACATTCGCGTAAATCTAAGAAACATACTCACGCCTGTGTCCCATACGGGTAGGCAGAGACAATTAAGGGCCAAGTGCTACGGTCCATACATACCTCTTTCGTTTCATCTACTGTCATTAATCTCTTCTTACACGCCCGTCAGT
Organism: Deilephila elpenor; assembly: GCA_949752805.1. NCBI lineage: Eukaryota > Metazoa > Arthropoda > Insecta > Lepidoptera > Sphingidae > Deilephila > Deilephila elpenor. The sequence goes on from OX457116.1 coordinate 6,469,299, forward strand.
TTCGAGGACTCCGTATCTTCCTGAGGAATCAACCCTCTTTTGCTGCAATCCTAGACAGATTAATGATTGTGATTTTCAAGACAGAAGCTTACACTTTTTTAAAGTCAGTAACGCACCACAAATTCCTAGGATGCTGTGAGTGTTAATAAACGGCGGTCACCATTTACATTAAGGTTAAATCAAAATTAGTATACATTTTTCTAGCACCAAAATTACTTCACATTGATTTTCTGCACTGAAAAGCATAGCTGAAATTATTATTTATTAACATTTTTTAAAATCAAATCATATCATATGAAGTGTATGCAAGATATTTATAACAAATAGTAAACTACTCCAATGACAAACAATATAAAATCCAACGTTTACCCAGTAGGCATAATGCGTGTGGAAATCGCGTGAAAATTATTTCATTTTCCATTGATATGTAAATTTATATCGCGTTTTAAGGTCGCCTGGTTGGACACGATACAAATGTATGAAATGTGTGATATTGGATTTGGTTAATTTATGCCAATAAATATTATTGCATTTGTGCAAGGTTTTAACAAACGTATTTAAAAAACGAGGGTCTTGTAAAGCGAAGGATCATAAATGCATAGCTGTTTTGTATTTATTTCATAATTAATGGATATTTTATTAATTAAGACATGAATAAGGTTTCCGTTAAAACAAAAAGTTGTCATAATAACCTCTTTGAGGCTAATTTATCTCGGTATTATAAAATGTGTCTGTATCCTTAAAAAGTAAATAGCTACTGTAGCAAATATTATAGTTGGTCTCGATACTGCTCGTTATATAGGATCTGTGCTCGACATCATTTTACTCGTATTTTTACTTATTCACTGAATAAACCACCCTGGAAAATCCTGCTGCATCTCAGCCTGCAATTAAGATAAAATATGCCAACCCGCACTAGGCCAGCGTGGTGGACTATATGGCCTAACCACTCTCAATCGATTCTCTCGATTGTAGAGTAGGCCCGTGCCCTGCAGTGGGACGTATATGGGCTGATATAGATGCCATCGGTATTTACTTACTGAAACAATATATCCTCGTTTTGCTACGCAAAATTGTCCTTCACATAACATCAGATGCATTTTAGTCATCATGCTGCAATGTTACAAATGCTTTTAATTTCATAACACACATTAGTTGTATTTGAATGTATAATTTTCACATTATCAAATACAATTTCATGCTTTATTATTTCACCTAATGTCCATTAATAATTAATTAATCAACTTCGCCCAGTGCATCTGCTAATGCACTCGCCAAAATTATAGCTTGGATCTTGCTTAAGACATCCAGGGTCACTGCATTTGGTTGCATAATATATTAGCATAACTGCTAATGATGTCATTGATTTGTGGTTTTGACTTCTGTAGGTTATTATGTTAATGGAGCAATATTGTTGGTCTATTTTTGTGTGTTAATATTTATTAGCATAGACTTGGATAAGTAAGGTCTTTGTAGTTCTAGCTTTGTTATTAGAAGATATCAGAATTCCGTCATGATATTATCTCTACTTTGTAAGAGTCGATTTACAGCTGGTGTCCTAGAATAAGTCTAAGACGGATGATAGGATGTGGGACAAAGATCCATTGTACCCCGATCAGGCGTCTAAAGTAGCAAGCAGGTGTACTTGTATCGCCGAAATAGAGAGCCCTGTCATCACTAGATCCTGGACCGCATAAATGGGCGTTTAGATAGCAATTAGGTATTTAGGTATCATTCGACATTCTCCTTCCCTTTTTGATGAATTCCACATTGCGAGATCCAGTTGTGACTTGTGAGTATGATTTAAGAACCACTACTGTATTAAACCATAGGCTCGCTTAACGCAGATGCATTATTTGAATAGACATTAACAATACTAGTACCCAATAAAATAAAACTATTTTTTACGAATTTTATCACGAATTTGGTTTAATTTTACATTTTTAACTTCCCGACGATTGCTTTCTAGCCTTTGGAGTGACGGGGCGGACTGAGGTATGAGTAATTCATTCAGTGAAAAATGTAACATTCGCGTAAATCTAAGAAACCAATAATAATACCCGCTTTGTCGTCACATACCATTAATATTAGAAATTTCTTGAGGCTTCTGATTGTGAAATAATCAGAAGCTTCAAGAATGTTAACTGTCTCTTCCTCATTCTTTTAACTCCCCGTTGTCACATCTTACCCTCTATCTACAATTCCTTAGGTGTAATAAGTCGCTTGCTCATTGACCCCGCTGCAAAAACATCATTAAAACACTGCATATTAATGCAACTGCTTACATAATTCATATTATTCATCAAACATTCGTCGTACAAGCATAACTCACGCAGATGTCTCGATCTAATTTTGTAACATTTCATAATATTATTTTACGTTCACACGACATTGTGGTGTGAGAATTTTTATTACTTCGAAACAAATTTAGGCACGCCCAGTAATTACTGCAATACACAAGATGTTTACTTCTGAAAACTGGCGTAAGACTTCTTTTGTCGGACGAAGGTCAAAGAATGAACCGACTTACATAAGGAGGAGGTTTCTATCCGTTTCTATTATTTGATTTCTAGCTTGTGGACACTGGACCCCTTTGTTCATCATCATCAGCCCGTTGCAGTCCACTATTGTACATGAGCCTCTCCCAAGGTTTGCACAGAGCCCGGTCTGCTGTTTTACGCATCCAGTCGGTGCTGGCCTTCTTGTGCATGTCGTCCCGTTGGTTTAGCGGTAACATTTATGGGCTATGTACTATGAGATCGTTTATCAAAATCCTAAAACGGGTAATTTACTTTGTGTGATTTTTTTGAAGTTCAACAATTGTACAACCTGATTGAGATAAAACCACATGAATCAATAATGATCTATGTTTCTAATTTTCACTATAAAACAAAGTTCATGTGAAATACTGAATGTAAAATAACAACATATTATTAGAGTGAAATAGGTCAAGGATTATTATATGTGAATTAACAAGACGTGTGTAACGTAACGATTCCGCAATTACATCTCAACTTACTACATAAATAATAAGCAACGTTTTCAATTACGAATACTCTCGAATCTTTTTTGTATGAAATATAAATTCTCAAGCGGGATTCTATTGAAAGTTTACTGCTAAAGCGGTTGCCGAAAGCGTTGAAGTTTGTCCGAGAAAAGTTGCTGTTGAAAAAGTTCTGTTTTGTACCTACGTTTTACTTCTTTCAACTTTACCGCAGTTTTTAAATTAAAGATTTTATTTATTTATTTATTTATTTATTTATTTTATTCTTAACTGCACATAAAAAAAGGAAAAAAAAAACACTTAAAGATATTACAGATTAACAAAAAAAAAGTACAGATGGCGGTCTTATCGCTCTAGGCGATTTCTTACAGACAACCTTAGGATGGATTTAAGAAAAGGAAAACAAGAGAGGGCAGTCTAGAATTTAAAGGATACAAGCACCAATAAAAAAAGAAAAAATAATAATTATTATAAACAACTTATTTATATTAATATATACAAAATATATACATAAACATATACACATGATATACATACACACATAAATATTTCAATAGATAAATATATATATACTTAATGAGTATTGAAGGTATATTGGAATTAGTAAATATTTCTTTTGTTGTTGGTGGTTGATATTCACGAAGAGATGCGTGTCAAATAATACAAAATTAACATACGAAAGTTAAGATTCTCAATACAGCGACATCAACAAGAAATTCGTTGCAATTTTTATATTTATAAAGGAAGTAACAATGTGATTGATACTGGTGCAACAACGAGACTACCAAGCATCTTACAGTGAGTGATTCAAATAGATTAGACATTGCTACATCAGCTTGAACCAGATTCACGTGGACCACGCGTGCTGGCTTGCGGAGCCATAGCTTGACTGTTCAATCCATTTCGGCGCGAACCAAAAGGTTCTCTAATTCTTTTTTCTGCCGTACAGTCAAGCTGTGGAACGGTTTGCCATCGCACGTGTTCCCTCCTTCCTATAATCCTGGGTCCTTCCGCCGTAGCGTGAAGAGGCATCTCAGCGGGCCGGCATGATTGTATCGAATGGTATGAGACTACCGTTTGATACCATTCGATACTCTATCTGGACGGCATTAGCACTTACCATCAGGTGCAATGCAGTCACTATGCCGTGCCAGGTTAAAAAAAAAAAAAAAAAAAAAAAAAGCGAGCCATTCCAACAACATTCCAATGTTAGGAACCTATATATTTTTATAGTGTTATAACCCTAGTCCAGCCTGTCCTTTGGCGCTGTAGCCTTTAACAATATCCAATTTCTAGCACTCCAAACAAATAAATATATATTATTCAATCACATATCAACTAATTAATCATTTAAAAACCGTAGTTTATTACATTGAATTTTTTTTTTGTGGTTTGTGGTTTAAGGTACTTTATTTCTCAAAAGAATTGCTAATTCATTTAAAGAAGAAATTACAATTGTATTCGTAAAATATATTTTTTTGTAACTACCTTCCACATTTCTGCTTTTGGTAGTAAACCAAATCAAGCAAATTAGGTGATAAAACCCGATCATCTTATTCAGAGCAAGGCAAACAATGCTATTGTCTCACAAACTGAATCCATTAGCCATTATTTGTGACGAAACTGGTCAGATCATTGTCATTTGAACTTTACAAAAGCACGAAGTTAATAAATATGATTTTATAGTGCAATACTCCTCGTGAAATGCTTAACATAGCTTTAATGGACTTTTAAATATGAAATTATGAAATAAATGAATGCCACGGTGGCGTAGTTGTATTACGGTACGATTACAAAGCTGAGGTCTCAAGTTCAACTCCCGGGTCATTATCAGCCCGGAGTCAGGAATTAGTGCCCGTTATGGCGATAGGCTCGCCCTCTACCGTGGGTGTCCTGGTGGCGCCTCTGCATACCCCCTTTGGGATAAAGGCGTGAGTTTATTTATGTATGTTTAATGAAATAAATTTTGCTTGTATGTAATTGTACCCGCCCTCATAGCCCCCACCGTATATGTAGTTAAGGAGTAAGGGCCCGTAATAGTGACGGGTGACCGACGCAAGTGTGTCGCGTTTTGGGTTCATAATAACTTTCAAAAAGCGTTAACGGGCCGTGAAATTCCGGATTCGATTCCCAGGTCCGACAATATACTTTGTGAGAGTTTTTGTGCAATTTGAACATTTTAACACGTTGCGCAGGACTCGAATGTGGGCCGGCATGGCTATGCGCTTGCTCTGTCACATCTTGTGATAGAATTTTTACACAGAACTTGACAAAAAACGCAACAGTGCTGTCTATTCCTTGGGTATATGCATACATGGGCTTACGTATGTTTTAAGTATAGTTAATATACACATAAATTATTAGCAACATTGCCTAGAAAAAATGAATTTGACATCATTGAATTGTTGTATTGTTTAATTGTTGCTAATTTGAGTATGCTGTTTAATCGGTGGGCCGTTCAAAGTGTGAGCTTCTTAACATTTAAATAAAACAAACATCAAAAGATAACCTTTTGAAATTTAAAGAGCAATAAATTCTAACCACAATTAGCGAAACAGACCAAGTAATCTATAAAAAATAATTATTCACATAAATTTAAACGGCGAAGGATGATTCTAATGCGTCGTATAAAATTCCGATATTCGACTAGAAATTAAGTAAAAAACAATGATAGTTACAGTTTATTCTTAAACGTGTGACGTAATATCAAAAGAACTTTCATTTTAAAAGTAATCATAACTTGTTGGTCCACTGGTTAGTTCTTATTTAGGTTCGTCTATCATATATAGCCTGGACTGCTCCTGATATTAAGCGCAAATGCCGTACAGACAGATTATCGAATGGCATCAGACGGTGGTCCCATGCCATTCGGCACAATTATGGCGGCCTGCTGAGATGCTTCTTTACACTATTCATTGTTTTAACATGCTCTTTTCATAATACAACTATTATTGCTGTACTCATAACCATTTTATCATCAGGTCAGCCGATTAGGCATTTTCTAGATGCGGCAAAACCAGAATATCATCATTGTAAACATTACACAATGACATTATTTAAATGCATCAAATAAAAATGAATTAATGTCTATTATATTTAAATATTTTTGTTTCATTTCGATCACGATTTAGGTGAAAAATATCGCTGCAAAGCCCAGTAGTCATTAGAATAATAAATTGCAATGCACGCGTGGAGGTAATTGGTTTCCGACACCGATTACTGTTAAACACGACACATGATAAATAAAAATGGACGCCTATTACTGATCCAATATTATTTGTAATAAGACTAAAGTGCGTTAAACATACAGACATCAAATAATCATGATTGTATTCCCGAAGAATAATAAGGAAAAGAATCTTGGAGTGGCGTCCTGGCCATTCAAAGAGACGACGCGATATCTTGAGGATTGGCCCCAATTCGTTCAAGACCAGCAAGGAGAGGGAAGAACTATTTGCCCAGCTGTGAATTAGTAATGGCTGAAAATAAATAAATGAATTGTTCTCCCGAAACGGTTGGCAGATGCGTCGCAAACGTCAGCCACAATACCCCAAGCGTATTATTTTACTCCCTAGATTATAATCAGGCTAGAAAATTAAGTCTCAGGCAATTCAAAGAGATAAAGCGAAATAAAGAGATGTACTAAATTGAAGAATTCGCACAAAGGGATTTTTAGATTTTTCCTTTCTGGCTATGTACAGAGAAGGCACAAATGCACCATGCAATGCAGTCCAGTAAAATAATGATACGCAACGGATGTTACATGTTTTTCTACCAAACACTGGGAATCGAACCTTGAACCTCGCGATTAGCATATACAGCTTGCCACCATATCAATCATGAGGCATAACAAATACATATATTTCTATATTTCTAAGACCATAAAATCTATTGTTCTGCGTTGATACTGAACATCGTAAAAACAAACTACAATGTTTGCACGCCTTTCTCATTTCAAGGTTTTATAATTCTCTCTTCAGACGACGCGAACTACACGCGAGTAGGCGCGAATTAATTAATATTTTATTGATCGACTTCAAAAAAGGATTTCAATTCATCTGAATGTATGTACCTAATATTGTCAGAATTGCGCAGTTTTGTTAATAATAGTGTCGTTTTAAGACAGAAAGAGAGATCAAAATTAAAGCTAAAGTTTGTCTATTTTACACCAGACGTGATTTAGGTTTATTACAGACAAGAATTGTGAGACGATAATCTTGGTATAACGTTAAAGAGATTACTCAGACTTAACAAAACATATTTTTAAGTTATAGCTGAGAAATTAATGGGTACGGTACTTCGTTTATTACCTCTTAGGATCACGAGATCATAGCTTGGGTCATTAGTGGTTGCACACATTTTTCATTTGGATGGGAATTATTCTATAGATCAAATTTTCTTAACTTTAATTTTGGTAAGCCAAAGGCGGTTGCTGAAATTTAAAGGCGCCTAACACACAAACGCAATAATAATTTAGTTCTTAAACAATATTATTTTCTTTTTTTAAAGTCTTAGGCTTGTTTTTCACTACAAAATGAACCGAGCGAAATACCCGTGATTTTTTACTTATGCTTCGTTCCATGTGGACAAGATCTTAGGTGAAGTTTTTCATTGCGTTCGGCTTAATTAAGTATCTATTCGTTTAATGAACTGTCAGATTGGCTAACTTCGAGTAGAACATATTTTGATTTAGTACCAGCACTGAATTCGTATAAGCGATGAGCATTTATGACATACGATACGCTTGCAAATGATGGAACGGATTTGTTCATAGCAATTGTAAATTCATAAATTGCTTTTTGTTATAATGAACACGAATAACCGAATCATTACTCTGATTGCAAATATTTTTATGACATTGATGAAAGATTAGATACGGAAACTATCATTAAAAAGCTATTTATTATAATAATAACACGTAATAAGAATAAATACAATTAACAGCATCGCACATAGTCTTAGCTATACATTAAGATACAACTGCCTGTCTTGTGTATTGTATTGCCCATATACGTATATACGTCCTACTGCAGGGCACGGGGCTCCTCTACAATCGAGAGAACGATTGAGAGGGTTCACACGATTCTCGTGTCTTGTATCAGAAACTTTTTGATTTCACAGGCACCCAGACACTTAGTAAGATATTTTTTTCGTTACGGTGTTAATCATTTGGTGATATTAATGGCATCAGTGTCATTACCTTCGAGGATGCTGTCGTGAACTGAGTTACTTATAAAAAAGTAAAGAAATATTGGAATTTTCATAATATAATGTATACGGCCAGCGTGGTGGACTATATGGCCTAACCCCTCACAATCGTACAATAGATTGTAGAGGAGCCCTGTGTCCTGCAGTGGGACGTTGATGGGCTGATACAGATACAGATTCTGTATATTTTCTAAATAAACATCAGTTTAGCATAATATCAGAGTCCTTTCTTGTACCCTTCCCTATAATCTTTGAATTTTACTTGCCGTCCTCGTAATTCAATGGGAACTGTTGTTTCATTCGCCAGTTTGTTTGTTTGTTGTTCAGCAATTTGCGCCGTATCCGGATGATATTTCCTTTTACTTTCAGATGTTTGGGTAATCTTTCTCAAATAAATGGTTCGTTGCTGAGATTCAAAGTATTTGCTCAGTATTAATTGTATGTGCATTTAAAAGATAAATTAATTTGGTATGACCAAATGGATATGGTAGTAATCAGTTATACACCAGTAGTTATTTGCGAGTGAAGTAACTAACTTTGTTGTTATAAAAACTTAGTAAAACATTACCGTCACACAAGTATCCTGCAGAGTATAAATGCTTATATAGTCATGGGTCATCACTTTCGTTTAGTTAGCTTTAACCTCACTCTCTCTCTCTCAAGATATTTAAAATTAGATTATATTACTCTTTACATATCAATATTTTGCACCTCATGTAAAAATAAATTGCCAAATGACCACATAACATTTATTAAGAATACACCTATTCATAAAAATAAGGTTGAAAAGAAGCGCGTTAGGATGTAATCTATCATATGTTGGAATGAAGGCCCCAGCAATGTATCTCTGTTGTGCTGACGCATTTATCAGGGTAATAGATTAAAACCTATACATTTATTACATATTTTTCTTATGGCTACTTCACGGTGTAATATCTAGACTCTGAACTAAACAACTATCGTATAAAATTATAAATTAATTAATTTAAAAAATCTTTAATTATGGGCATTTTTATACACTGGAAAATGATATAAATAGAAGACAAGAAGACAAATGTTACAGGAGATCACACTATGGAAATTTATTGGTTAGAAAAATAAGAGAATTTTAAATACCTACAAGTTTTGTTAAAATAACCTTTATTCTTTCTAATCATATAAGGTTTTTTTTATAAAACATGCTTATTGCTGATCGAAAGGTTATCGCACTGATCTCACATAGTAGTTAATTCTTTCAAGGTAATGATAAACACATTTTTTCTATCAATATAAACAAATCAATAATACCAATGCTAACATCGTCCTTGAAGTGTTAAGGCGAAGTGCTAAGCAAATCGATTTGACAACTTTCCAGACACCTAGTGCGCAATTTGGCGGATTATTTGCTGCGTGGAACGGAACGATGTTTATTGAACGTGGATTTGATTCGTATCTGGAACGTCTCGCACGGGTATTGTTTTGTTTGTGATTTAATCGTATTTTGCGTAGATTGGAACGTAGCGTAGCATATTGTCGCATTTGTTTTATGTGATGGACTTTTGGGGTGTTGCGAGTGATTCATTACTTTGAAAATGGCCGATCTACGATCGTAAATTTTTTTGGGTGAAATCAATTACCGGTAGTTTTAAAATGATTCAGAATTATTTCCACTGAAACGAAAAAATAAACTAAAAAACGTTTTTACTTTAAGTTAGTTCTTAACACTCAATAACTGTAAAGAGCTTATTTTACAGCATGAAATGGAGGCGTTGGCCAAAGTCTGTCTCAAACTTAATAGAATTAGCAAGTCGATTTCGTAACTAGCAAGGTCAAAGACAAAGCGTTCTGAGAAAGTGAGGCATTTCTATTAAATCTGTATTCAGGATTGACAGTCTTCCATACTAGTATTATAATGCAAAAGAAACTGTCTGTTACCTTTTCAAGACTAACTTTTATTGACTTGAAACCGATCGTGATTTTTATATAGGTATTAGGTACGACTAACTTGACAACTGGAGAAAAACATTAATTTGTATTACTATATTCAACATATAGAGATTTGAATGTAAATACAAAATAATAGGAAAAATATGTGTAGTACAATTAAAGTAAAACTTAGAATTAAAGTTTTTTCACATAACGAAACGTATTGTGATTTTTCAACATTCAACCAAGTAGAGAAAAGGAGGTAATAGTATAGAAACATATTTCTAAGCAGATTGATTTCAAAAGTTAGATGACTAAGTGCGGAATAGATTGAAGTAGCGACCTTCTAAATACAAGCGTATCACCTTAAAGGCCGGCATCTCATCCATGTCCTGTGGTGTCGCAGATGTTGATGGTCGGCGGTGATCATTTACCATCAGGTCAACCGTATTCTCGTTTGTCCCCTATATTAAAAAATAGACCTAAAAAAGGAAACGGGCAAAACCAGTCCAACTCACTAGTTGCAATAAAATCAGTATTCCGAGTTGGCAGTCTATCATTTGTAACATGTACGATGAGTTAATTTAGTGTCACGAGCTGCCAGACAGACTTTATGCGATCTCAGACTTTACGCTCGAAAGCCATGTTGTAGTCGTATTTTTATTTTCGGCTTTTAATATGAACTTTAGTATTATTAGTATTACATTGAAATGCCAATAATTTTATTACATATTGCAGCGTTACTGATTTTATAACTCCTATGAATTTAACTTTATGATTGATTTTCTTGCGAGATATAAGACAATTTAGTCAGTCTCGGAGACTCGTTGAGCTTCAATGCTCGGTGTGATTAAAATGCGTGCCACTGTTGATCCTGGCTTACCGGAGTTGCAGTGGCGGGTGTGAGGGCGGGACAGTCTCCATATCATAATCAAAATATCATAAAGACTGAATTATCTTTGATGAGTCCCATTGTATTGTAAACTTAACAATTATAAAGTATGAACTTATATGTTATACAAATTAAATACTTCAAATAAACATACAGAAAGAAAAACAAAGAAATTTCACAATGGCAAACCTTTAAAATACCTGGTTACACAAATTAATATACGAGAACCATATTATAGAGTGTGAAGGTGGGACAGTCTCCTTATCGATTTACAAATATCAGTTTGTAACTTTGTATTTTTTTTTGTTGCAGGCAGACAAGCTACCGATGAAAAGAGATACTTGCAGATGGTCTTTCGCATTGGCATGGGCATCGTACAGCCAACTTGATGTCTACGGTATGGTGAACACCGCTAGATTTATATAGCTAGATCTTCAGGATCGAGAAATATTAAAGCGTGGCGTTTATTCCAGAGGTTATACGTACGAGGCATGACATTTTGAAAATATTTTCCACAATTTGTATCAATTCTGTAAAAATCTCTTAAAAACGAAACCAACATAATCAAGGTAGGAAGATGCACTGATGAATTGTATTGGTGGCTGTGAAATGCGAATTGCATTAGTTCGCTGTGAATTTTGTCCAATGGGAGTTATGTTCAGTATTGGACTTTATTTGACTTTTTACTTTATGTGACTTAAATTATGATAAATATTTAAGTATGAAAAATAAAGACTATATGACCTCACCACTCTTAATCGTACTCTCGATTGTAAAGGAGATCCGTGCCCTGCAGTGGCAGTATGTGATAAAAAATATAGTAATAACTATTATGTATTTCCAAGAAAACTGTTGTTAGGACTGACAAACTACTGACAGACTATCGAAATAATTCATCAGTGCTCGTTTGTGCGATGTATCTTTTATTAATTTCACTAGATTTCTCGAAGAACAGGATTCCTTTCGCTTTCAAATGGAAGTTGCAATTATAATAATTGCTCTCTTTATTATCCTAATGCGGTGATCTACAAACGCATCATATTTGATGTCGCACATTACGCGTCCTCATTACCTTATGGGTGTAATAGCAGTATTCAGGTATAACATGTGAATCATCAGGTTCCGTTCCCAGATCCGACAACGGACAAGGCATTCTGACTGGCTTAATTTGCAATCCTGTAAAATTATTATTTTTTGGTTGCTTCTTTACCCGACTATCTAGGCTGTAAACAAAGATATAAAAAATATATCTCCTCCTTTATAAGAATTCTTTAAGAATCTTCGAGCTAAGGATAAAGATTGAGGTTAAAAAAAAGTCCAGGTCTTTGGTATCGCATGTTTTACAGTCTAATCCGATTATGAATGACAAAGAATCGTGCCATATCTAGATTTTGTCTGGGATAATCCGATTTTCTTGAGTTTATAGAGTCTGTAATAGGGCAGCTTCTGTCCTTGGTCGCGTAACATAACTTTGTATGAATTGAGGAGGGTGGAGTAAGAAAATATAAGGGAATAGTTTCACACTTAGAACGCCGTATCAGTTACACTGTGGGCGATAGCGGACCAGTTTAAGCAGTGCAGTTGAAATTAGGACGGCAATATTTAATTATCTCCATCAAAGTTGTACCGATGTCTCGAAGATGCCAACGTGACGAAAATATAATTCCCTGTGCTCCTGGTAACCCCACCACGTAGAAAGTGAATGTGGCCATCCACCACGGCCCGCGAGCGAAGCGTGCGCGCAACACACGCGGCCGGGCGGTGAAACACGTCGAACGCCGCCATACAAAACGACTTCGAATTTTGAATTTCGAACCCGTATTTTATCGTGCCAGTGTTGCCAGTTGAGAAAAATGAAGATTTTTGTTATTTTTGGTAAGTTATTTTTTATTTTTTATAAATACACCTGAGACTTAAATTAACTAAGTTACTGTCATTTTAATAAAGGATGATGTGTAGAATATGGCAATATTTTTGAAAAATTGGTTTAGCTATAATTATATTTACTTCAAACTTTTTATGTACTTTACATAAATAAAAATATTTTACAAACTCATATTTACTAGCGCTAACACTCAGAAAACCGCAACGTCATATTTATAGCTTCGAGCAACCGTTTAAAGCGGCTTGCGGTATAAACAAATTACTTGCGGCTGATCATAGACAAGTTTCTTTGTATAGAGAAATGTCTCCAGTCATTGTTAGAGTCCTAGCGAGGAGAATTTACCGTCCGATGCGATCCGTCGATTATAAAGGCATTCTATTGTTTGAACAAGGAAACCGTTGTGAATGGGACGATTATGGAAAATGTGAAGTGCACTTGTATTGTGAGTTCGTATGAAAATATGCATGAAAAAACGCGAACACTAATGGAGTTTCTTTGCCAGTTCTACAGTTGTTTTGTTCCGTAGTACTAGGATTTTATTTTGGTCCAATTGATATAAGTTGTAACCTTTTGGAAACATAAAAAGAAAAAAAAAGATTAAAATATATTAATATCGTAGTAGCGTAGGCTGAGAAACGTGATTAAGTTCCTAAAGCATTTAGAATAGAAAACGAAACATTGTCATTTGTATACAGTGAATTTTTCAATTGGGTCTGGATGGCTAAATATTAAACCACGAGGAATAGCGAAAAATAATGAAATGAGTCATGAGACCGATTTTGAAGAAAACTAAATCTGCTTAATTGGATTATTGGAAAGTTAATATTCCCAGGAAGGAATCGAACAGTTTAAAAAAAAAACTTCGGTAATGTTGCTAATAAGGATGAAAGTTAATTATGAAAGTTAATTAAAATTAATAATGTAAAAAAAATATAGACGTAAATTAAGGGAATTCCATTTCCAAGCTTACATAGGTCTCCAAATAAATAGTGAGATTTAATCTCGCTATAGTAAGTTAAAATTTGTGCAATTGGGTGCAGTTTTGCTCTTTTTATAGTTTATGTTTATGAATAGCGTCGCATCTATTGCGCGTACAATTTTTGTACATCACTAAATAGGGTATGAATTAACCAATCTATCAATATACTATACGTAAGTATAGCGTAAATAGTTGAGGAAATAAACACAAAAATGGCCATGCGCCACAGTGAAAATTAAGGCCACATTCAGATATATAATGTACTCTGTGGGCCACATAGAGATAAAATTAGGAAGCTGAATAGTGTTCTCCTTACGGTATAGCTTGAGGGTTAACAAGCAACTGTTGTGTTCAGACTTTAGCCGTTAGTGAATACAATAAAAACAATAAAAAAAAATAAGTAAGAAGCCGATACCCACAGACATGAAAATAAATCCTAAATATATCCTTTTGTTTGCGGTATGTTATCAGTCGGGCTCGTGACTCATTTGAGCATTTTCACGATTCCTCACAGTATCGCATTTAGCTATCCACGTCCGATTATAAATTTTATTTTCATTAGCATATATTTATAATTCAATTTAAATTAGAGAATAGAGGCCTGAAATGCTTCCCAAATACTGACATTATTTACTGAAAAAACATCACGAAAATACCTTGTCACAAAGCACCAAATATGTGGAGGAGGAAACAATCGACGAATGTATACGAAAGCCCATTCAATTTTTGCTGTTAAATTATCCAGACTTAATAGAACAATCTCCTTAGGGATCCCGCCTTTATTACTTGATAATAGAACCCGAGCGTGACATCCAAGCCAAATTAAACCATACCCTATAACCACGAATACAAGGTCCAAATTCGATTAACTCGCGACATGCTTAATGATATGTATCAGGAAACATGAAGACCTAAGGTATTATAACGATGTTACACAAAAAACATAATTGTTTCTTGCGATATTGCGTTTGTAAGCTACCATTTAGAATCGTCGCATTGTGAAAGACATCGTTTATTGGTATGTACTGCCATCCGATGAACGCCCTTATGTTGCTGTAAATAAAGGCTAAATCTCAGTGATGTCGTGTGTTGAAGATGGCTATCCCACATACAATGCAACCGCTCTAACAAGCACTTACGATAGTAAGAAACATCTATGAAATGCCAATACGTTATACGAAAATGTTTTAGTAATCCGTTCCAGTTGAGATGCACGCTGAAACCAACTACATCTTGTAATGAATTGGTTTTCAACTAAAAACCGAAACAAAGCTTACGATGCCAAATACATTTTAATAGATTTTTTTATTATATATTAGACCAGTAAATGACTAAGTGATTCAATTCATCAAAAACATACTTGAAGAAATAGTGTTGCTAGCCTTAAAATGGAAAACTTAAGGCGACGAAATTTTTGTCATGCTTAATAATTTGAAAAAAGAATGAAATTAGACGTCAAAATCGCGTGATACGTCATTCGTGTGTAAACAAACCTCAAGTTCTGTAACTGCATATTTACCTATATATAGATTTTTAATAGCTGGTTCAAGTTCAAAACAAGCAATTATGGGTTATTCAAGGACATCGGAGTAAAATAATTGAAGGGCGTGTTGATTGCGCCTTTCATATATTTGGAACACTCAATTTAATTTCACTGTACAAACAGATATGGAAAAAAATATTGCTCGTTTTGATTTATGTTACATTTACAAATTAACGTAAACATTTGATGTGTTTGTTTACGCAACAGAATATTCAGTGAGCAGTATTTTGTTTATATTTGAATTTATTTTTCCAATTTTAGTATCGTTTTTTTGCGGTTTAGTAATACGAACTTTGTAATTAATTTACCCTATTGCTTTACACGAGCATTATTAATGACTAGGAGAGGTTATTTATTCTATTATTCTGGTCGAAAGCGACTTGATACACCTTCGATATTTTTCGAGAGAATTCCTTAGTATACAGATTTCGTCATGTTTTCCTTTACCTTTATACCAAACGGTAATTGATTGCTAAGAATGTACGGGTAACTTCTAAATGTCAGAGGTGTCTTAGGATCATAGTCACGACTTGCTATTTCGTTTTCATCTAAGTTTTCGCTTCTATAAAATCACCAATTTATTACAAAAAACTTTATTATTAACATCGTATTACATACAAAAATAAATTCAAAAAAGGAATTACGGACACAATTTCTAGCAATATTTAAAAATATTTGCATTAACTAATTACCTTGCGTACAACTCAATTAAAAATATTAGTACAGTTCACGCGAGACTAGTGTGAATTTTATGCGTCCGTACATTGTTGTCGTTTTCGCCCGATATCTAATTTGAGCAATAAATCCATTTGTGTACACGCAGGCATGTTCACATCCCGTTGCGATTAGGAAAATTGTAATCCATTAGTTGTTTACACTTTTCTTTTTAGTGATGCTGTTTTTCACGGTCGGAAAAACAAAACCTACTTTTGACGGTAATAAATTAAAAATTATACTGAACACTTGTGATATTTGTAATGGTTAATTGTTGTACCAGTTTTGGCTCTTTTTCTATTTGGATAAAAATTGAAAATAAAAGTGGTTTATTTTTACAAAAAAATTGATTCATTAAAAACCAAGGGTGTGTATCTATACCAGCAATATCTCAATAATAATAAAATATGCATAGTATCCTTCATTGAGTATAGCACAGAATACCATATCATTAATATCAATTGAATTATTTCATGTTAAATCCTTTTCTGAAATTAACTATAACTATATTTAATGCAGCGTCCTCAATCATTGTTTCGACACGCCAGCGTTAACGAAGCGCGGCGCAATCTTTGTTGACGACATTCTGTTTAAAACGCTCTTGCATGCTGTGATTTATGTATATATCTTTACGCCTTTTATAATGTAGTGTAGACGGATGAGGAGCTAATTAGATCAACTCATTCTTCCACCCGAGTAAATTCCGTCAAAATGCGGGAAAATTCGTCTTGGTGACCCACACCATGTTGATGTGTTTCGGGTCCAGTCTGTGTACCAAATATTCAGTTTTGACCAGACGAGATGTAGAGCTCTCGTCAGAGGTACAACTTGAATTGCAATAATCATCATATGATATATTATTTATATTTCATATTCGTCTCTGCCAGGTCCGCTACTAACGTACAGGTGGTCGGTCATATAGTGACTTCTGTGTCGCGTTTTGGGTTCTACCCGTTTAAATCCGGTTTTTGAGTTGGCTGGTATAAGAGTATAATTAATTGTACGTATAATAGGCTCTCCCCTATCACATCGTGGAACGAAACATACAAGGCGAAATGTGGGTGTCCTGGTAGCACCTCTGCCTACCCCTTTTGCGAAAAAGCCGTGAGTTTATGTATGTATGGTATAATAGTATCGACCTAAGAATGCAACCCATCTTTCACCGGATACTCATTTGTTTAGCATTGCACTTGTTTTTAGCGACAATCAATTTACTTTTCCGTGGCAATTTGAAAAATCAAATCCTCGTACACTTATGCAGTAAACAACTTCCCATAGAAAGAAACAAGGAAAAATATTAACTGTTAGTGTTCTTACCTTTCCATTGTTTCCTACGAAAGCCTCCGTATGTTAATTACTATTGCCTTTAGATCGGTATCTTCGTTATTGTAACCGACCTTGCTCTAATTTAGGTGCCAATTCGTACCATTTGGTGAATATTCACGTGGGATCACAAATTCGAATGTTTATCTAGGCATAATGGTACATACATTTTGTACATTTCTGAAGACTGTGAAACAATGCGTGCATGTTTTTGCGTGCGTATACCGATTGTTAAAGACTTTATTGTCGTAATTATTTTATAGAAGAGTGAACTATTAAGTGTGAATATTTTGATCCGTGTTTTTTTCATTCTTACGCTCACGTACAGACGTGAAGTGACGTTTCTCCAAGGGATTGGCAATGGTACTGCAAGTGGTATTCTCTGTTCACCAAGCTTATTTCCTTCCCAATACTTGTGCCTGCCTTTAAAGGTATATCGGAAACATATTCCAGCATCGGTCAGCTTATTGGAGTCTATTCTTCTTAACACTGTCTTGCCTTTACGTCGCATCGCTGTAACGTAATTTGTAAATATAATTGGTTATTTTCTTTTTCTTTTTCACGTCAAACCCTTCATATAGGAGAAGGTTAATTGGATAAATATGGTCAAAAGACATACATAATTTCTGAATAATAAAAGATTAAAGGCGTGAACAAGTATACAAGTTTCTTTGTAGACAAGTCAATTAGCTTATAACAATAGCTTGATGGATGAGTGTGGGTGTTATGTGTAATCAATGCTTGAAGTTTTTCGTAGTCACATGGCGCTATTCTTTGCTATGACAATGATCACAATTATTATTGTCGTTACACCTTAACTATGAGTCTGTAATTATGTAAGGTGTACAGAACAAACATTGCGTTAAAACTATAAAATTATTATTTATAAGTATCTGTATATTAATAATAAACTGAATGTAGCCCAGATGTGGTTGATTGCTGATCTGTCGTTAGTAAAAATTCAAGTTATGCGGTATCATTCTACACATAGAACTAATACGTGAAAATGTTGATGTTTAATCACTGCTGTAATACCTATCTATGCGTATTCAAGTAGCTCTTATTTTATTAAAAAGAGGTACCGTTAATGTATTTTTAATATGAAGAAAAAGTTACTATCTGTTCATTGGAATTATCAAGGATATTATCAGCAAGGGGAATAACATCTGCGGTTGGACATACGATGTTGAACAGGAAACCGCAATGTTTTAAGCCAATGACATGTGTCGCTAAATACGAAATTGTAATTACATAATTAAATTGCAATATATTGGATAATTTAATCATTTTTGGAATTTGAAAAGAACGTGTATTCAAATAAATAGAAATTTAATTCAATTAGTTTGGTCCCAATTTGCTCATCCGTCTCTATTCAACCGATTTGAATGCAATTATGATCATTTAGTCCGGATGTCAAATTTCAGCTTCCTCTAATATTTAACTAATGAAAGTTCTCTTATAGCATTCTTCCTCAATTTATAGAAATTAAAGTAACCTTTTAAGGAAATATTGACTAATAAAATATCATACTTCTTATTCATAAGTTCCCACAGTTTTAATACCGACTAGGTACTGTCGAATCCAAAAAACATCAAGAATGTCATACACAATACGGGTGGGATTTGCGTGCTAATTTATTAGTTATCCTGGCAAAGATCTGGTCAACCATTTTGTTCTATTGTTCGCGTAGAATATTAAGTACATTTCAGAAAACGGCCAGACATACAAGAAACAAATCTATTCTTTTGTTTTGTCAGGCAATTATGCTAAGGTCATCCCAAGTATTAAATGTGTTCCCGTGGTTGGAATGGAAACAATGCGTTATATGAACGACTCCATTAAGTTTAGCATGGAATTTGTTGACGCACTTTAACTTTTGCGTGTTGGTCTATTGGTAATGAATAGGAAGTGAATACCCCGACATAGGCCGCGGGTTCGATTGCTAAGGCACACCTTTGACTTTTCGGAGCCATGTGTTTATTGATAATGAAAAACATTATGAGAAACCCTGCATACCACAGCACAATTACAAGAACTATGGTGCATGAACTCCATCAATCTACAAGAGGCCAGCATAGCTGACTGTGGCCTCACTCCTCTTAGTTTTAGACAAGAACCGTGCTATACAGTAGAACGTATACGGGCAAGAGTGTTAATATTTATTTTCTACGACCTAAACTGACAACATCCCTTCTAAGAAGTTCACAATTACTCTGTATATTTAGGACAATCCATACAGACATACGTATTCCAGTACAACTTGAAACGTCCGACTTGCAATACAATCGCATCTGAATCTAAACCTTGCAATGCGATATATCTCCAGTACAAACTACAAAGGCGAAACAAGCGACGGGTATGGGAACTATTTCCAGATCGATATCAAATAATTGTTGTATTAACGCCTGTGCTTCGCATTGTCTGGAATATGGTCTTTGTTTTTGTACCTACGACAACGAACCACAATTGTAACGCAGTGCAGATAGAAAATCTACTGACGTGCGTACATAGATACATAAAATCACGCCTTTTTCCCAGAAGGTGTAGGTATAGGTGGAAGGACAACCACATTTCGCATTTTATGTTCCGTCCCATGATGTAATAGATAGCGACTACGGGCTGATAATTAATATACAATTCCAATACCACTGTCGACAGTATCTTTTTAATTAACTGAATTGTGTTCTTTCCTTTCTCCCCGCTAACCGTTTCTCAAGTATTACCTACATGCACAGCAAAACTCAAAACGTAATAAGGCTAATGATATTTATAATTACAATCAATTAAAAACACGTATACAAAGTTCCGCACAGATAGGACCTCTATTACCCGTATTTGCATCGTATCGGTGAAACTCCGATTACTCCGGCGGTTTGGGGTTAGCTATGGGTCAAATAACTTGCAAACTTAATTCTAGTTAAAGCGTTTTAAGCGATGTGTTTCTGCCGAGAGCGATGAGGCGAAATCTTCGTATAAAACAAGTAAAATTGGCCTATAAACTGGTCGACTTTCGTGCTACAACGTATTGAGATTGAGTGTAATATCTTTAAAAAATATACGACTTGATCGTTTTATTTTTGTAGTTAATATGGGTTAATAAATACACACAACATTTGAACGTGTCTTCTCAAGGCGAAAATAAGGTTTTCAAGAAATTTTAATAAATATTTTCTTTTGTTTCTCTTGTGTTGAGAGACTTTTTGATTACACAAAACTTTGACTCAAAATTCATTTGTTGTTTTTTCTTATATTTTTTTCGATGCAGACCAAATTCGCGATCTTTTATTCCATAGCCGGTTTGTCATACGGAAGCTGGGGTGGCTATTAAACAGTTTGGTTAGTATGGTTTTTGAATTAGCGATATAAAAAACAATTTACTTCTTACTACATTTTATACCAATTTCGTTGCGATATCTGCCTTCATTGATAAGAATTAAGAAAATATTTTATCCTAAATTATTTTTCCCTAAAAACGACACTTAAATCTTGACTAGTAGTCAAGTATAAAGATCTTATGTCCTCGGTTAAATGACGCATCATAATTAATTTATGCAGCACCACTTACATAACTAAAACTAACAGGTCTAAGAGATCCTTACCGAGAAGCATCTAACTTATGTAATAAATCGTTTAAAAACAAGCAGATCTATAAATAAATATTACATAAATTATATTCAGAAACAGAGTCACGGTCGAAACGATATGTAGTCCACATTTCATAATATTTAACATATTTGAAACACAGTTAGATGGGTAATGGGATAAAGGTACCACTATTGGTATAAAAAAAGGAACTAAAAGCGTATTTACTCGTAGTTTGTCAATTCAAGTGATAAAAAAGATTTACCATTACAATTTTAAAGACATAAACCAACATTAAAGTTCAGAATCTTTTAACCTAATTTCTCATTGCAATTATTCGTTGTGAAGAATCTGTAATTAGTGTCATTTTATTCATTAAACACACGCATTATAATGTTCCACAAAAATATTTAAACAATAGAATTCACACATTACTAACGCAATACATTATTACTATAATATTACGCAGTCTTGATTTACAATAGCAGAAAAAATAATTATAGGATGAATAAAGGTTAATTAATTTAGCGTACAAATCTTATTTATTATTTAAATTAGTACATTTAAGATGTTTCAAATATTTAAATATAATTACGTGATCATTTATTCAGACCATGACAATATATGTGTTTGATTTCAACAATTTACTGCTAACCGTTCGTGAAATTACACTTCTAGTCTCTCAATCAGCTATAATTTACGTATGTATACGTAACAACCTAAAAAAATAACTATATTCATACTAAAAAATTACAAAAAATAGGCATAAAACAACTATTTCACAAAAATAATATACGTCGGAAATTTGAAAGCGTATACCTAATCCAGAACGTTCCTACAAGTCTATGCCTAAGTCTAGCTGGCAAACACTACCGTCTAGACTCAAGAGCCCTGGCACTAGGTTATGACGTAATATCCCATCAGTGCAGCTATTTAGGGGCAGGATATGAGACACGGCGCGAGATTGTGCGCCATATTGACAGAAGTGAGGATTTATTAAATTTTGCGGCTAACCTTACTCGTGGCTTGAAGTTTTGAGCTGTTTAAATATTAAATTGTAATATAATTTACCGTCGTAACTTATAATTATTTGTGAGGAGACTTTAAATTAATAAAGTATTTAGAATGTTTTTAATGAATTAGTCCCTTGGTTTACAATAAGTCAATTTGTAACTGAAAACATTCTCACGTCTAAATAAGAATAACATTAAATTACTATTAAAAATGCCCTATCTTACAAAGTAAGTCTACAGAATGTGTTTTAAAAAGCATTAAATCTAACTGTCAGATTGATACAATGTTTCTCTTGCAAGCTTATCGAAATCTCCTTACCGCCTGCCACCCGTCTATTACGAAAAGTAACGTAAAGTAGACTCGAGAGGGCTTTTAAACCGCCGCGCCGTGTTTTACGTTCTTACCAATTTGTCTTTATAAATTGGTGCTGTATTTCTTTTACAAATAAGGGTTATCCAAAGGCTTAGTGGTATCGAAAACTAAGGAAATATAAAGCAAATGACTATATTTCTGTAACAGAAAATAATTTTGAAAAAAAAAGTATTTTACTCCATCTATCGCCATCCACATATTTATTGGACCGCATTTTTTGTTGGCTTGGTGGTTACTACAATATCCTAGTCCTGAGGAGTCAATGCGTATTTCCATTATGCGTAATTGAATTATTTTTAAACATATTCACTCTATCAAAACACTAACATTCATACATAAACGTACGTCTTTTTCGCAGAAGGGGTATGCAGGTGCTACCAGGGTCCCCACATTTCGCCGTGTATGTTCTGTCAAACGATGTGATAGGGGGCGTGCCTATCGCCATATCGGGCACAAATTCCTGACTTCGGGCTGATAATGAATAGAAAAACCCAATATCACTTTGCCCGAGCCGGGATTCGAACCCCAGACCTCAGCATTGTAGTCATACCGTGGTACAACTACGCCACCGAAGCAGTCAAAAAAATATTAATTGAAAATGAAACGTTTTAATAAAATCCTCGTTAATAATAATACACATATGCCTAATTCTCCAACGATGTAATACAAATACAGCCACTAATGACGCCGACAGCACCGAAGCAGCGCATATCAATATTGACACATGAAACGAACTAGTTATTTCCGCAGCCCGGGCAAATCCTCGAATCATGTCTCGTTATGTCGGCGAACACCCCCCTATTTGCCAACGTTCTCGTGTGCAAACCTCCTCAATGTAGGTAAACCAAACGATTTGAAACGGTATCAAGTCGAACCTCTGCTCGAATCGGGGGTAATTGTACAAGATTTTTCACAGGCGCGAAGGACTGAACTGCATTAAATCTTCTAAAATATTTATCAGTTATTTCTTAATTATTATTTAAATCATTTTGTGTCGCAAAATGTCCGCTGCCGAACCTCAAATAATTACTTCCACTCAAAACTACGCGCGATGTTTCGTGGGATTAACTAGTGCAAGTCTTAATATTTAACCTCATATCCTATAGATTGTAAGTAGCGTAAATCTAGTTAATCGGACATCTTGAAGTTGATGTTAATTAGGATGAAATATTGCGTTCATAAATAGAAACATACATAATCAGCCACAGAATAGGTTTCAAAGGGTTTAAATTGCGAAAGATAATTCGGTTTATAATTTTCCGCTAAATAAACATTACAAGGTTCCACATCTGAAACATATTGGGAGAACATTATATTATCAGGCACAAATTGGCCATAGGCTCGCCCACTATCACATCGTGGGACGGAACATACAAGGCGAAATGTGGATGTCTTGGTGGAGCCTCTACCTACCCCGTCTGGGATAAAGGCGTGAGTTTATATATGCATGTAACATTATATTATCAGAAATTATTACTAAAATAGTCTCTTATGATAACTAGTAAATAAATTAAGGGAACTAATTAACGCAATACATTATTTTGTTCATATTCTCTTTGAAAATCTAATTAAACGAATGTACTTTTGAAGTAAGTACACTCCTCCTCCCCATCCTAGATTATGCCGATGTCAGCTATCTAGTTCTCACCGAGGACCAACTAAATAAACTTGAGCGTCTTCAGAATTTCTGCAAAAGATTCATATTTGGTCTACGTAAATATGATCATGTTTCTGAGTTTCGCGCTAAGCTAAAGTTGTCTATACGACTTCGCCGGAATAATAATAAATAAATAATAAATACACCCAACAGTCACATACATAGTCCTGACCCCACATTAAGATCAATTAAGTCTTGTGTCGCAGGTATCAGAAACTACGAGAGACTTTTCGGTCTCACAAACACCCAGACCCGAGACAAATATTTGTGGGCCTCACAAACATTTGTCTCGGTGCGGCAGTGGCGAAGGGTGACTTTTTTCAAAAGGGAAGCCGATACTTCTGGTGATTAGTTTTATTAAATTAACAAGTACTCATACTTCTATTTTTACACCGTTATGTACGTAAGATATTGAGCGACATATTTGCTTAGTAATACTTACTATATTTTCATACAACACTTGCACGGAATAGCACTGTGCCCGTTAGGTGCTTTTTTAACGTTTTTAAAGTAAATTTCGATTCAATGCAAAAGACAACATTAGCCTGTTTTGAAATTGATCGACAAAAAAATTTCAAGCGTTCCTTATATATAAAAAAAAGATGAAGAGATTGATGCAAGTGGACGAAAGTAAAACGATGCCAGTATAGAGATCTATCGAATCTGGCAACCCTCATGGGATGCAGGCGTGGGCTATGTTTGTACGTCCTATTTTGAATCAACGCTAAGAAAAATACGGCATTACAATATTTATTAAATAATTAAAACTTGTCAGTTGCCGTTCTTTCTCTGGTACTTAAATGTATTATCAAATTTAATATAATCTCCAGTGCGTTTTTTAATTACGTAAATGCAGCATTTTTAAAATTACCTCATTATAACAGATAAAACGACACATACGACATTATCAAGTTTCATTCATCATTAAAGTTTTGCTAAATAGATAGATCTGTTTGCACTTCGAAACCAGTAAAATTTCATAAATTACCCACTAATTATATACAAACCTAAAAATAGACATCGCATTATACATATACACTGAAACAACACAGTAGTAAATAATATTTTCTAATTATAAACACGAAATAAAAGAGGCGCGAACTGGCAAATTACTTTATAAGCCGTAGGCCCACCGGCATATTCACAAGCGAATACCGTCGTATTTCTACAAATAAATTTAGACCTTAAAAGCTAATGGTTTTAAGGTGCAATTTTGCATGCAGTTCTGAGCAACAAACGTGTAACAGAGATGGCAAATAATGCGTTGGAAATGAGCGCGAGAGCAACGGGAACTCGTGCTGTGTCCTTGTAGCCTGACGTGACGTCATCGGGATCTAGGCGGCCGCGTGTTTCGTATGCATGTACTTACGTTGAACATCGCGCAATGCGTTTGTCGTTGTGTTATTAATTGATCGATAATATTTTGTTTATTAATATCGAATAACATATTTTTATTGTTTATATTTATTTTAATATTGTTTATTATTTGATTATTTTCTTCATATAACTTGTTTAAAAAAATGTAAATAATTAATAATTTCCTTTAAATTATAAGGCGTGCTGCTAGGAATCGGCTTGTATGAACCCTTCGCCACTGCGGTGCGGGGATCGAACCCGCGGCCTCTCGTTTCACAACCGGCGTCTAACCAACTGCGCTACGGAGGCTGTCACATTACTCACATTCTTTCTCTTCTTTTCAATATTTTAATTCTCTCACCCTTTCTTATCTTAAAGAACGATTTGTTTTTCTTCATGACTCACATACGAGGTCCTTGAGGTCGTCCGAGAACAAGTTGAGAATGCCCGCGCACACCACAACATTTATGGATCTTTCGGTGTCGTAGTTGTTCGTTTGTTGAATGCACTCCCCGTTGTGGTGAGGCAGGCTCAAACTCTGTCAAATCTTTAAAGAAGCTGGTAAAAGAGCGCTACCTTTCTTCTTAAACAGATATACTGATTATATTATTTCCTTCAATTAAATATATTGCGTGGTGGCCTGTTGGTAACGGACCAGACGCGGCTGCCTACATGTTCACGGTGGTCGCGGGTTCAAATCCCAGGGCACACCTCTGACTTTTCGGAGTTATGTGTGTATTGATAGTCAATCACCACGCACTTTAACGGTGAAGGAAAACATCGTGAGGAAACCTGCATACCGTAGCGATTTTAAAGAATTTCTACGGTATGTAAGTCCGCCAACCCGCACTAGGCCAGCGTGGTGGACTATATGGCCTAACCACTCTCAATCGATTCTCTCGATTGTAGAGTAGGCCCGTGCCCTGCAGTGGGACGTATATGGGCTGATATAGATTATATATATATAAATATATTGGCAATATATTAATATATGTATGTTTATTGATATATAAATGTATTTATGTATGTTTATATACATTACTTATGTAGTTTTTGTGTATTTATGTATAAATAGTATTTATTTGAGCTTTTATTGTCTTTATTATACACTGCCCTTTCTTTCTCCTTCTCATAAATCCATCCAACGGTTTTCTGGTGGAGATTGCCTTAGTGCGATAAGACCGCCATTGTACCTAGTTGTTTTGTTGTCTCTATATACCTATTGTTATATTTATTGTGTACAATAAAGAATAAGAATAAAAAAAATATGTTGCACAAAATGTATTCTAAGTTCTTTTTGTTGCTAATCTCAAAGCATGAAGTCGTAATGTCACTGAGTTAATGAATAAAAGTAATAGAGTTCTAGTTCAAAGAAGTCTAGCGAATATTTCTCTTTCCTACGGGATACTGCATAATTAAACAACTTTTACTCCTCCAATTGCTTACATTACAGCGTTGCTTAGCCATTGTGTCCTTTTGTGTCGAACATAAATTTGCATCTCTGAAGGGTATCGTTTCCATGTCGCTTTTGTGCGAGTTCCAAGAATATTTAATCGAAAATGAGAATTACGTAAATATATAAACTCTATAGGTACATATGATCTTTGCACTTTTTTCCTCCTTTTTATTAATCTCAAGGTTAGTATGTTTGTGCTCTTCTTATTTGTAAAATATTATGTATTTTAGGCTATTTTAGCCATAATATCATCTTAATGGTTTCTTAGATCTACATAATCTTATTATTCATCATCAGTATAATGTAGTCAACTACTTGCCATAACCTTTACATTAGTACAATTTCGTTATTTTTAGAACTGTTTCCAACATTTAAGAATGCATCTTTTGCTATGAAAGTAAATATAGTATAAACAAAATTTTAAAATCACTGCTTAAAAAATAACATGATTTTGGTTCATCGTACCTCCAAATATTTCGCCACATTTTACGGCCTATTTCAAACATTCATGACGAAACGGAGTTAAACGACATTCCTTGCAGTTTTAACAATAATGTGAACGAGCCTTAAAGTCGCTGTTACTTCTCAGATCGTATTCATTCACTATCCCACATTTATTAGCGTTATGAAGGTCGTGTGAACTGATGATTTAGGTTTTTTAATCTCTCGGGGACGCGCCAAGGTCTGTGCCGGCACGATCGACATTTCGATTTCATTGTTTATCGTATTATATCCGGAGTATCTAATGTAATTGTTTAGTGTCGAGTAACATTTGTAACGTAATATCAATACGTTATTTATCTTTAGTTTTTAAGTCATGCGTTAAAATGTTTTTGATTGTGTTAGTTTTCTATCTTCATCGTCCAAATGACATGCATTTAGTCTTAGACAAAGAGAAATGTAAACAATTTGACTTAGGTACCTATAATTTGTGTGTTATCGTCTTGAACCTAATGTGGTGCTCCATTAGAATTGTAGTAGGTCGGTTGTGTCATTTGTACTTCGTTTTCGGCTAAGAATATTTGTATCATTAATTACGTATACTCGCATTATACGTTACGATATTTAACATTGTGTAATTGGCTTTAGTAATCTTTGTTTTCTTTGTAAAGTCAAAATGATGTTATTCATATATTTTCTGTTTTGTAGCTACAGTATTATGTTTTATCTCCTATTTTTATCTTCTTTGTGCATCTTCGACCTCTTCATTGTATCATCTTTTGATGCTTTCATGATTCATACTTCACACTTGCTAATGCTTATTCAGATCTCTATGAAACAAAACACGTGCAGTTTTTTTAGAAACATTTCCAATTCCCATTGCAAGATTTTCTTTCTTTTGATCTATGTTGGCTTAAGGCTAAGATATTACGACACAAAAGACTATTATTACCCTTGTAAGAGGAGATTCTAATATAGGAATTTCTGTGTCAATACTTGGGATTCGTTAGTTGTATTAACTTAGCGTGGGTGTAAATAGATACAGCAGATTGTTCCATCACTCAGACACCTTGTACTATTTACCTAAGCCAAGTTCCCTTGTAAGAAACCCCTATAAATTACCCTTGGAAACAAACAATATTGGAGGCAGGTCGGTGTAATTTATCGCAGAATTAATCAGGAGATATCCATTTGTTCAGTTCAATACGGAGACTAATCAATTAGGCGCGCCCGTGCTGTTAAAGACTTTTCGGTTTTTATGAGATTTTATTGAAGATGTGCCCTAGTTTCGAGGGTAAATTAGCGTTGTATTACATGTAAATGTAGGTATTTTATTATAAAAGTAATATTGTTTGAGAATTATGAACGCGTTATTGGCCGGCTATTCCTTGGTTTGTTGATTTGTCCTGCTATCACGGAAAACTTTCCATATAAAAATGTTTTTTATCTTGGTTAGGCAAAGAGTCTGCACCGCATGTAATAGCAAGTTTTTTTTGGCCATTCAAATAAACTATTGTTATCTTTGAAAACAGGTTGTATTCTGATACATGCATAATTGCATACAACTTTATTTTAAAAGTACATGAGTGTACGCACGAAAATTGTATTCGATGACGAAATTCTATTGTCAACCGTGACGAACCAGGAACCCAAAATTCCCTGTATATAATTATGAAGATTTCTAGCTACCGGAAAATAATAAGCTTTCACCACAGCCACTTTGTGGTAAGGTAGAAAATATTGCCGGGATGGTTGCGGACAATCAAGCATGTGGTGTTTCGCACGGTGTTATGCGTGTACGTAATTGTAATATAGGTTCTCGACCACTTGCCGGATGTCTGAGTATTGTACTTGAGGCACAGATT
Organism: Deilephila elpenor; assembly: GCA_949752805.1. Classification (NCBI taxonomy): domain Eukaryota; kingdom Metazoa; phylum Arthropoda; class Insecta; order Lepidoptera; family Sphingidae; genus Deilephila; species Deilephila elpenor. The sequence continues at coordinate 6,498,495 of OX457116.1, forward strand.
GTGGATACGGATATTTTTTCACTTGATACATGTTATACTTTGGTGGTTATGTCGTAGAAACATGCGATATCTATCTATCTATTCAGCCACACGAAGTCCACCGGTGAACATAAGCCTCAAGGATCTATACATCGACCTGTTGGAAGCCGCCTGCATCCAGCTACTTCCTGCAAGCTTAACCAGGTCATTGTTTTGTCACCCGCTTTATTAGGGAGGGAAGTGGACAATAATTTATTTCCATCTCCTCCTATTAATTTAACTTTTTGATTGATTTCGTTGCGGGTTAAAGACAAGTTAGACATTCCCGGAGACGCGCTGAGCTTCAATGCTCAGTGTCATTAAAATGCGTGCCACTGTCGATCCTGGCTTACAGGAGTTGCAGTGGCGGGTGTGAGGGCGGGACAGTCTCCAAAACCTTAACCAGGTCGTCCGTCCACACATACGATGTGCTCAAAGATAATTAGTTTTCGCTCGATACACTTAAGTTTCTATCTTGTTTGCATGATGTTTGTCTTGTACTCATGTTGTAGATATGCTTAACAAGGTTCTGGTTTATCAGTCTAGTCCGCTACCGATTTCGCTTTCGCTCTCCTCATAGCATTGCATTATAATTTTTATTTGCGCCTCTAATTAATTCTATAAAAGATTTACAAAATAGTTGTCGGACTATGAGAATAAAGGAGTAATGAAATGGATGGGATAATACTAATCGGGATTTCAATTATAAATTCATTAAAAATAAATGGTCGGCTTTGATTATAACTACTTACATATGTGAATACAATACTCTTTTGAATGGAATGAAGCAAACTTTATACGAGTACAAGACCAATTTAGTACAAGATGCATCCTTTCAGAACGAAAAGGTCATCATACTTTATGCAATACAGTATGTACGTTCATAACGAAATCATATTTCTGACTTTCGCTGCGAAATACTAGCGTTCCTCAATGTCAAGAATATTCACATAAAAATAGATGCATCAATTTATATCCATTTATTTTTATGTTCTCAAAACCAACAGTACAATAAAATAATATTGTTGGCTTGAACGAATGTTATACCTTATAAACTTGTCTATACTAAAACAGCAATGCCAGGTGTGACATTGAGTCTAATTACGATATTTAATAGATAAAACCTTTAAATTATAACTCACTTCAAACTAAGTAAATTCGTAAAAGTAATTTTCAGATGTCCAAACGAATGATGGACAGACGACCTAATAACGATTATGGGAAGTCGCTGGGTGTGGACAAATTTTAACAAGTCGATATCGAAAATCTTGATGTAGGTACAGTAGTAGACTCCTTACGACTAAAATAATAATATGGTGATGAAATCGATAATCTAATAGAAAAAATCAACCAAGTATGTGGTACCGATGTTATCTTTAAGATAGAGTGCACTCGTATAACATAAATGCATATTCTAACGTGTATAAAATGATGCCTGTAATTTATTCGCAGTCTTAACTGTATAGTTATGTTAAATGCGAGTGCGATGCATCTTGCTAATCTATCTGTAAAGAGTAATCCAATATCCAATCGTAGGGTTGTACAATCAAGGATTTTATTACAGCAGGTTTAATTTAAAGTTCCTTTTTTGTAAGTTTCATTTCGGCTTTGATGAAACTAGTGTCCCCAAGGGGCTTGCTGAGTTTTGGTACTCGGTGGCATTTTAGAGTGCACCAAAATCGATCCTTACTTACTGAATTTACAGAAATTGTGTGTAAACTGTAAGCATTGTAACCAAATATTTGAACAAAATGATCCATAAACTGTGTAGCAGAATGCCGGCTTACATGTTTCTACCTTCGTATCTTAGAACCTTCTGCCACAGTATCAAGAGGCAGTTTAATCGGCCGACATAATAATGCCGATGTAGCTGGAGGTAATAGAGTCCTGGTCTTTTGTCGGTTCTTATAAACACCATCACCTTTAATTCACCACACTTAACCCGCATTAAAATAGCCCAGTAATCCACAAACCCTATTTACACGTGTTAATACCCCGTTTGGTGTCATACCCGATAATTCTTATGCAAACACATACCGATGACATAATTCCACGCCGTGACACTTTCACCGTCATAAACATCTCATTTACTCACGTCGGGAAATGGTCTTTCATATTGCCTTCAAATAATTTTTTATGCTCATTCTATTTATTTTCTAGGAATGTTGTAGCTGTAATGTTATACTTAACTACTGTAATATAAATCGCTGTGTCATTGTTCTGGCTTCCTTGATTTGTCCCATCTTCTATCCGCTATTTTCATAGGTAGGCATGTCAATTGCAAGAAGTATTTGTAGGTTCTGCCTCCCGTCGAGGCTTAGATAAGTACACTCCACGTGTTATTTAAAGATTGAATATAGAATTAAGATTAAAGAAATTAAAATAATCAGAATATAATTAAGGAGGAACATATTTACAACCACATTTAGAAATATAGCTACAGGATACGACAAGGAATAATTTGGAAAGGAATTTTTTTTATAACGAAAATCTAGAAGAAAATAAAAAATCTAATCACAATTACAAATACATAAATCATATCAAAAAGGTTGCAATCTCCACATGTTTAAACCCTCTCAACCATGGGAAAGGCCGTCTCCATCAAACGCTCAAGGCCGTAAAAACCTGATATTATACCACAGGGAATACAGTTTTAGAATTATGCTACAGGGTAATCACAAAATGCATACAAACATTATCATATATAGAGGGAAAGTTTGATTGGACTTCATCACGAATATGATGTTTTACTTCCCAGAGGAAAAACAGATGTGTGTAGATTCATGTAGATCCCAATTACATCGTGAACTTTAAAAAATTACATAAGTTAAGAGTATTTTTGGTATAAAGCCGTAAAAACGGAGAAAGTAAGAAAAACCATTGATTTTTAAAACATCTGATATGATAACTTTGAAATGATAAATTAAAGTTATAACGCTTGAACTAAATTATAATAAGTGCAAAAACAAAAAATCTCTAATTCCATTTCGCAACAATACTTTCCATTGCGTAAAAATCCAATTATATTTACGCAAAAAACCTTTACTACTTTCGTTACGGTTCGTTTTACAAAATGACATTCACGTTTCACGACAATTACCAAACGGTTTTTAGGCCGACCGAACTCACTATTCAGAAGTGCTGACTATCGATTAGGATAATCTCATCGATAATCGCGAATCGATTATCGTTATCAGGTATTAGTAGTTCAAGCCAGTATTCCTATCATTATAGATCGGACGTTCATATCATCTGCAAGAAAAGTCTCATAAAGGAGAATAAATAGATCGGCATTATGCAGTCGACATGATTGTGGATGTTTGATTAGATTCAAATTATAGGCTTTATATATCTTCAAAATGCAATCGGTAGTTTGTGTAAGAATATTCGTATTTTAAAAGAGGGAACACCTAAGCAAATGTTAAATCTAAGATTAGCCAGTTGACTTTGAGTTTTGGACAGCCCGTCATTATTTTGTCAACCAGCGAGGTACAACTGTTACTTGACAGCCGATATCCTATCTGAGCAACATTGTTCTTAACATAAGTTAAGTTCTTATTTTAAAAAATGGCAAAATATGGTGAAATCCTTACTTTCTCCTAGCAAAATTACGATATTAAACCATGGTACAAATAAAATTAAACGGAAGAGTAAACACCATATTTAAAAAATAAAACTAAAAGCCAGCATAATTTACATTTATAATTAATTCGCTTTACTAGTATTTACTAGCTAGTATTTACTAAATTGTTATGATTTTTAGATATTTAGATTAATTTTAGAAATTGGGGAATTCATTTCCATGCATTTCTATCTTCAATAACATCTTATGTACTTTAATACTCTTATGTAAGAAAGATTTGATTTGATCAACTTCATAAAGCATAGCACTGTAATGTCCTTAATGTGTGTTAAATAAGAGAAATGCATAAAAAATCTTTTTTTTTTCAAAACTTGTTCAAAAATCAACGTATAGTCGATATGTAGTATTAAACCGTTCAAAATTTTATATACGGCACAAAAACACGGTGGGTTAAAATGACGCTAAATCTTTCGCGCATATCATAAATATGGGCCAAATTAGATAGTGTTATACTCGATCGTTTTTATCTACATATTTGTAAGTTTTCAACACAGCTATATTTATCTTGATGTATAAATTAGGAATGTATTGCAAATAAATGATGTTCTTCGCTATCGTTGCGTAGCTTACCTGGAAAATACTTATACTTAACTTAAAACATTCGAAATATCTCAATAAAAACATACATACATACATAAACGCAAGCCTTTTTCCCGGGGTAGGCAGAGGTTCCCTTCGTAGCAACCAGGACACCCACGGTTCGCCTTGTATTTTCCATCCCACGATGTGGTAGGAGGCGAGCCTATCGCCATATCGGGCACAATTGCCTGGCCCCGGGCTGATGAACATAAAAATCCAATATCAACATCTCAATAAAAAGGTTAAATATACCAGGAAAAGTTTACCAAAAACAAAATATGCAATCCAATAAATTCTAAACACTAATTTGAAGGAGACAAATATTCATAATTCACCCATTAATATTCAAACGCCGAATGTTTTTTTTATTTTCTGATAATTTATATTTTATCTAATCGTTTTCAATCAATATATTATATATCAATATAGCCGGAAATTCATTATTAAAGGCAGAAAGTGTAAGTTACGTAGCATTGATTTATTACATTTTAGGATTTTTTATGTAAATTTCTTTATGTTTCTAGCCTCAAGTCATTGGTTTAATAAATTTAATATATGTCTTAATAAGTCCAGTTTTAGCCTATGTTCAGCAGTATTCTGTTTACTTTTAAAGTTTTTGGGCACAAAGAGAAGTAACTATTGGCATCATGGATTGCCAAATAAAAAATAAACATGAGAAAATCTAATAACTGTTCCCTTGCAACTCAGTGGCATATCGGATTTACAGTTGTAACTTAATTATATCGTCCTGTAGACACGCAGGAAATTGAATTTACTAGCGCTAAATACAGTCGCTTCAAATACAAAGTATATCTAGCTTACACTTCATACCTTTGAAATTCATTCATAGATTTGATATATTGCAGATCTTCACGATGTATTCCTTCACAGTGACAACGAGCACAAATTAATTATGAATACACACGTAACGTTGACAAGTCGGAGGTGTGCCTTTGGCTTGAACTTATGACCTCTCATTTATCACTTCCCACTGCCAAATAAGTTATTACTGTAGATATTATAAATGTAGCCTCCGTTGCACAGGTCGTTAGACATCGGCTGTGAAACGAGCGGCCGCGGATTCGATCCCCGCACCGAAATGAATATTTGTGTGATACAGATATTTACTTCGGGTCTGGGTGTTTGTTGATCTAAAAAAGTCTCTAGTAGTTTCTGAAAAGACTCGATCTTAGTGTGGGGTCAGGAGACCATGTATGTGACTCTTGGGAGTATTTATTTATTTATAATTGTAATACCAAGTAAGGTACGAGGTTCTAAGCTTTACACATGATTGGTATAATTATTTACCGGAAAAAGTAATATGTACCTAATCGTTTCTCTAACGTACCATTTGGAGTACGCAAATGTCTTCATTTTAATTTCCTTCCTGAGTAATCTAAGTATTCATGCTTCCTCGAATCATTAATACAATCCACTAACCTTTCCTACCTTCCGAGTTTTTTGCACCTACTTTCGTATTCAACGCACTGTTTAATGTATTCTAACGATAGAAGCTATCAATTATGATATACATACATAATCTTACGGTAGTATGCCCGAAGTTGTAGGTTAAGTTGAAACTAGAACCACGCCCAGTTAGGCAACCTTATTTTCATCTCAAACGTGATAGTCGTTATCATCATCATCATCATCAGCCCGTTGCAGTCCACTGCTGGACATTAGTCTCTCCCAAGGTACGCCACAGAGCCCGGTCTGATAGTCGCTATACCAGATATCAATTCCAATCCCAGAAGATTAACACGATATTTTCCCATCATCATTGCAATATTTAATCCAACGATTCCTGGCCATTGATGCGTGAACTGATAATGTGATACCCGCGTTGTCCGTGTGATTGAAAACCACACTGATATACGATGAATACGCCAATACTGCTGTTAATTTAAATTAGAATGTTTCAAAAAGTACAATTTAATGTCTTGTATCAACCCATATACGTTCCGCAGCAGGGCCCGGGCCTCTTCTACAATCGAGAGAACGATTGAGAGGGGTTAGGCCGTATAGTACCCCACGCTTGCCTAGTGCGGGTTGGCTATTTACAATTCAATATTTCGTAACAACTGATCGAATTAGGCATTCTTTAGAGATAAATAATTTTAAAGCCCATCTACTCAATCTTCCTTTATTACTTAAGTTAATGACTGAAGTATTTATTTAATAGTTTGTTGATTGGTACTAAGAGGGATTGTTTTATTGTACGCTTAAGCCTTGACTAAACAGTAAACCTGAATATAAACGAAAAATGTAGCTAAATATTTGGATTCAAAATCGTGCCTTTGTTAAAGTCTCAATTTATTCTATCGATATGGAGAAATAGCTTTCTTGTCTTGGAGCCAAAGGTCAGTAGTATTAACAAGCGAAAGTTCTGGGAACATCGGGAACACGTTTGCCTATTATAGACGGTCGAATAGTTTACGCAAAATTGACGCTTGAAATGGTAAGAGAAATTATTGTTTGGTCGCATATTTATTTACACTGGTTTAATACTCAACTTCGATTAAGGAATTCCTGACGAGGTCACGGCAAGACATATTTAGCAAGGCACGTCAGCATTTCGGTATGCGAGCTTGCTGGACCCAGGACGGCGTAATCATTGTCAAAGCCCCGGACGGAAGTCGTAATAAATTCACCACAATAGAAGGATTCAACTCTTTAACAAAGAAGTATCCGAATTTAGCTGAATCCTCTTCGTCGACAGCAAAAAGGAGCCCCGGAACATCAGCAACTTCGCGCTCGAATGTGAAATCGCGTAAGCCATAATGTTTGCAATCTTCTGAGTTATGATTACGAGATGTTTTGGAACGTTTTATCATTTCCATATTCTTTTATAACTTTTTCAATAAAAACACATCATTATACATTATACAATGACTACACTGTGTTGTGGTGCAATTTTGTAAATGTCACTGTTTTTGTTCCACTATTTATTAACCTACCCTAATTTTTTTTTTTTTTTTGTTATGTCAGTACTCTGTTTTAATATGACATATTATGGCTAATAGGAATGATGCGTTCCGAAACGAAATGTATTTCTTTTTTAAAAATTAATTTATATTTACACTTTTATTTTTTTAATTCTTATTTTTGTAACTCATTTTTCTTGTTTAATTTATAGTTTTTTTACTTATACTGTGTTAGAGTGTGTTAGCTGGCAGGTGGTGCAGATATTATTTGGTGCTTTTATATATTTTATAAAGTAGCGTTAAAATTAGTTTGTAATAATCTATGTTTATATGTATATTTTGTGTAATATTTTAGTTTTGCTTAGTTGTTTGTCAATATGAATTCAGATAACTCATATTATTCTGCCAATGAATCCAATTCCACATGTAGTGATGACAGTTTCTGTTCAGCTACTGATGAATCTGCACAACTGGTACGGCAAATATTTAACTGTCAAGGTCGTCTTAACTTTCATGTTTGCCATATCAACGCGCAAAGTATACCGAGTCATTATAACGACTTGGTGGTAACTTTCAGTGACACTAACGTTCATGCCGTTCTAATATCCGAGACCTGGCTCAAACCTCACCTTCCTTCGGCCATTTACTCTCTCTCTGGTTTCATTTTGATTCGAAACGATAGAACTGATCGAAGGGGGGGAGGGGTGGCCATTTATCTCCGTAGCGATTTTTCTTATAAAATTTTAGCTTCTTCCTCTTCCCTTTCTGATAATTGCGCTGAGTATTTGTTTCTCGAGGTTTTGGTCAAGGGAGTGAAATACATACTTGGAGTGGTTTATTGCCCTCCTTCCACAGATTACTTCTCCAGTCTTGAACTAGTTCTGGAATCTTTGGGGTCAGATTACGTACATCACATCATCATGGGAGATTTCAACACCAATCTCCTTGTCCAATGTTCCACACGTTCCCGTAAACTCCTTGACATCCTTGAGTCTGCCAGTTTGCACGTCCTGCCTCTAAAAGCCACTCATCACAACATTGACGCAGAGGATACCTGGCTTGACTTAATTCTTACGTCTTCCCCTGACCGTGTTTATTGTCATGGTCAGTTTCCCTCTCCTGGTTTTTCCCACCACGACCTAATCTACATTTCTTACACCCTTAAACCCCCCAAATCCCTACCTAAGGTATTGTTCATGCGTTGCTTTGGTCGCATGGATCTAAACACGTTGTCTAAGGACGCTGCACTCCTTTGTTGGGATGAACTGACGGCAGCTACTACTGTAGATGATAAAGTGGACATGTTTAACACCCGTGTTCAAACACTGTTTGACATCCATGCTCCCGTCAGATTCAAGTCAAATTGAAGCGAACTCCAGCCCCTTGGATGACGGATGAAGTTCGAGCGGCAATGAGGCGCAGAGATCGGGCCTTTCGAAAATTCAAGCGGTGCCGTTCAGATGACAACTGGAGTCTGTATAAGGCCGTGAGAAATCGGTGCAATCAGGTGATACGCAACACTAAACGCCGACATATCCTCGATAACATCATCTCCACTTCATCTGCTAATATCTGGAAATTCCTCAGGACGCTAGGTATTGGCAAACAGAACGACACTAACTTCCGGGGAACCATTGGCTTAGATGATATTAATCGTCACTTCACCACATCCACACCGATAGATCATCAAGCTAAATGTCGGACTTTGGAATTTATTGCCAATCTCCCCCAGCCGGATATAGATGACTTTAAGTTTTCTCCAACTACGCCGGATGAGATAAAAAAGATAATCATGTCCATAAGGTCTAATGCTGTAGGCTGTGATAACATAACCCGTCGTATGATAACTACAGTATTGGAACATCTCCTCCCCCCTCTTTCCCATATCATAAATTTCTCTTTTAGCAGTGGTGTTTTTCCGTCCTTGTGGCGGAAAGCCTATGTTATTCCTCTCCCCAAAATTCAAAACCCTTCTCTCGCTAGTCACTTCCGACCCATATCCATTCTTCCCTTCCTATCCAAAGTGCTAGAGGCCTGTGCCCACAAACAACTATCTAAATTTGTACACTCTAATAATTTATTGAGCTCTCTGCAGTCTGGATTTAGACCCGGCCACAGCACTACTACCGCACTCCTTAAAGTGATTGGCGATATTAGGGCAGGCATGGAGGACACCAGAATCACGGTGTTGGTACTGGTTGACTTCTAGAATGCCTTTAATAACGTCAATCACGACATCCTTTTGTCCATCCTTTCCCATCTTAAAATCTCACCCGTAGCGTTGGAATGGTTCTCATCTTATCTTCGAGGGCGCCAGCAGCTGGTGCGCATCAATGACTCTTCGTCTAGTTGGTGTGACCTTGAATCTGGCGTGCCTCAAGGCGGTATTCTTTCCCCTTTATTATTTTCATGTTTTATTAACCTCGTAACCCAGAAACTTCAATGTTCGTATCACCTCTACGCCGATGACTTACAACTTTATGCTCAATCTGCTGTAGACTGTTTGTCCACAGCCATCGACAAAGTTAATAGGGACCTGGGGTATATCAAGAAATGGTCGGACGAGTTCGGCATATCCGTGAACCCACTCAAATGTCAGGCTATTTTGGTTGGTAGCCAACGTTTAATGAACAGAGTCGATTTGACAACTACACCGGCGGTTATCTACGATGGGTCACCTATCGCTTGGTGTTCTGTCGTGAAGGATCTTGGGTTACTAGTAGATTCTACACTAAGCTGGCGACCCCAAGTTACTTCTATATGTCAGAGAGTCACTAGTATTCTCCGCATGCTTTATCGCTTGAAGCACTTTCTGCCTTGCAAGACCAAAGTAATGCTTGTCCAAACCTTAATCTTCCCTGTTATCGACTATGGTGATGTATGCTACTATGACCTGAATGCAGATCTTCTCAATAAACTCGACCGGCTTCTCAATAACTGCATTCGATTTATTTACAATCTTCGTAAGTACGATCATGTATCTTCTTATCGCTCCCAACTTCAGTGGTTACCCATTCGTCAACGTCGCAGCCTGCGCGCTCTTACTACACTCTTTTCTATATTAATATGTCCCACTGCACCATCCTACTTAACTCCTCACTTTCAATTCTTAGGGTCCAACCACGATAGAAGTCTCCGCTCGTCTCACAGTCTTCTTCTTCAATGCCCAACCCATCGCTCTGATTTTATACATTCCTCCTTCACGGTGCAATCTATTCTTTTATGGAATGCCCTCCCACTCGAAATTAGAACGGCCACCAACCGTTATGTATTTAAACTGAGAGTTCGGGAACTGTTTTCGGAGAACAGAAACTAAATTGACATAATAAGTTAGTTGTATATATATTGTGTATGTTTGTATATGTATGGATACTATTGTATATTGTATGTATATATGTATGTATAATTGTATATATATTTTTAAGTATGTGTATTTGTTTATAAATAATGTTTATTTTTAATTTTTGGTCATCTTAATTTTGCATAAACCTGCTTTGCTCCATTTCTGCTTCACCCAAAGGTAGACTGTAATAGAATGCCTCTGGCATTAAGTCCGCCTGTATACAATTTTGTATATAAAGCAAATAAATACTCGTAGTAATGTATAACTAGGTTGTTGAAATAAAAATCTTCCCATTTTCTAATTCGGCTTCTTGGAATGCACTTTCGTAAAAATCTTAACTCATTTAGAAACCCACTTTTTAAGGAACTTATTTTAATGTGATAATTTTAATATGGATATTAATTTTGTTTCATTGATTAGTTATTTAAGGAGCCTATTTAATAATATACAGTCTACTGTAAGTATAAAATCAAACTCCGCCTACATGTGAACTGAAAAAATATACGCGCTTACAACAATTATGAATGCATCATGAGACACAAGCTATCCGTGTTAAATGATTGACGTGAACGCATGTTTTCATAGGAAACAAAAACATTATGCGCGACGTTTTAAATCAAAGACATTACAACTGTTATACCTTAATTGATACAAGCTATGCATGAGTAATCGCTAATGCTTATTTTTTGGGCATTGTCAAGAATTAATGCCATATATTTGAAGTACTTACGTGAAAGTGACAAGAGCTAATAAAAATAAAAACGTTAAACAAGTCTTATCTATTGGTTTAATTCATGTAGTATTGTTTAAAAGTCGTAAATGACTGAAAAATTCTAGTTCTAAATGTGCCTAAAGTTTTGCATCCAATAAATAAGCGTAGAAGTTTTAAAATTTCATGTTCAAAATATTTATGTAACACGAATTTCAAAAATTATTTTCTTATCCCTTGCCGAGGCTTTAAAGTAGCTCGCTATCCAATATCTCGGATTATCCAAAACCTTACATCTTTTATACAATTTGGAATTTAATATCTTGTAAGCGGCGTTATGGAACGAGGTAGGTTATAATATTTTCAGAAACTTAAAAATATGTTCTTGGTGAAGTGAATTTTTGAAAAGATTAACTAACACTTATATGAAATTAATAAAGGAGAGTTTTATGCAATCATAATAAAGAAGTCGTTGCTTAGATACATCAGAAGTCAGAATGAACACTAAGTTCAATACTAAACAAAATATGGAACAAAGATAGTGTTATAAAATAATTATTCAAGTTGGTACGAGGAATGGAATCTGTAAATATTTGATCTTCAGTAGGCTGATGAGATCCTTTATGTCCTAAGTTTAGTCTATGACTTTAAAAAAAATTGAAATTATAATCAGCCTACAAATCCATGTTAATGAGTTGAAAAACTCCCACAAACTATATCTCTATATCTATCTATATCTCTCTACTTAAAATACGTAATTAAATAAAATACAAGATTTACATTTACTGGTAAATGTAGTCCGAACAGGATATTCGTCGAATCAATTACGTCGACTAGTTGAAGCCGGTTAAACACAATTTGAAAACGTAACGTGCCATATTTCTTTGGGTCAATGTAACCACCATACGATGGTCATTATCCGGCCGGATACGCATATCCTACAGCTTTTGGGTCTCTTAAAGTTGCTGTAACACCAATAAAGCAACAACGGAAGCTGTCGATAACATAAACATTAATTACGGTCACGCAACATTTATACAAAACTAGTGTTTCTTGCGACTTCGCCGGCGTGAAAAAGTTTTTCTGGGATAAAAGTCCCGATATATTTTTTCACGGGGTAAAAAGTCGTATGGCCTTCCTCGATTAACGGACTATCCAGCTCTAAAAGATTTTTCCAATTCGCACCAGTAGTTTCTAAGATTAGCGCGTTCATACAAACTCTTCTATTGTACATATTGTTTTTTTTTAATTGCGATGAATGGCGAGGTTTGCCATTCGTCTGATGGTAAGCGATACGACCGCTCATGGACAGTTGCAAAACCAAACAACACCATGCTTAGCATCCTAAGACTTGAGATGTTAAGTCTCATGTTCTGGCTACAATGTGCTATGTATGGATACTTGTTCACTCAATAATCCGTAGAAGTACAGAAATATTACACTTAAATCATGTTACGGCACATTTCCTTGAGGAACAGATGCTGTAACTGCGACCAAGTATTGCCTTATTATATTACGCGTGACTCATTCAGCTTTACGTCCATTCATTAGTTCAGATTTGTTCCGTATTTTTATTTTAACGCCAGCTATTGTGGTTTATTGAGTAACTGTTGGGGTTTGGTCAGCTTTGTTACTGTAGAGTATATTGTTTTTTTTATTTATAGTTAGGGTATTTTATTTTTATCATTAGTAATGACTTTATATGATCTACAGTGTATTGTCTGATTATTATCGTGTCCCGCTATCCTAGACTGAAGGGGCATTTTTTCAACAAGTTCTATTACAATGTTGTGAACAGTTTGTGGGCTAATAGCATCGCTGCTTACTGTTTTATATATTTGGCATTTAGCCCGTGCATTTTTGAGTTAATTTTTGGTATTCTCATCCTTCATTACGTTTATCGAAAGTAGATAACTGTATCAATACTCTTTGAAAAAAAAATCTCACGCATTCATAAAAATAAAACAAAACAATCTTCAGTTGTATTATTTCTGCACGAAAAATATTTCTGTTGCCGCATATAAAATGACCATTAAAACACATGTGAAAAAAATACTATCCAGTTTTATCTATTTTATTACCAGATGGTTATCCATTAGTCGTGAATCGGGGTGGCTAACGGGCTCTCAATTGATGCGAACTTGTTTGTAACATATTGCAAACGTGCTATTTAATATCGCTTGTTTGAAATGTGAATTTCTCTGTTTTATATGAGAGTTTTAAAGATTGTTGTTTAGTTTCTTTGTTGTTTTCTTAAGAGCGATTTGATGCCAATATTAACAGTTGATAAGCTGTGAGAGAAATGTCATTTTTATTAATCAGGTAAATTGAAACGCGTAGTGTCTGCTACTGAATAAATCCGTAAAGTATTATTGAGTATATTACATTTAACGACACTTTGCGTTTTTTGTCAACCTATTTGTCCAATACGTCCACCCATAAATTGGTCACCACTTTATGGGTGTAAGTCCATCGCTATCAAAACTAGATTTAAACAATTCATATATGAATGTAATTTAAAATATTGACAAAAGGTAATTATCTTATTTATTGAAATCCAACTCCTACTAATTTGTGTTTTTAGCTACATATTTTGGAAGAACGTCAAAGTCTCATTTGGGCACATTTTATGCGGATATAAAATATTTGTTCCACTAACCCCCGACCTCTCGATTCACTACTAGTTATACATTTATTGGTGTCACCCGTAATAATTAGAGATTCATAAATGTTAATTTCAAGTTATAAGTTATTTTATTCCAAACAAAAAAAATGCAATCATATTTCAATAGTTCATTATTGTATGTAAAAAACTTACAAAAAAATTGGTATAAGAATTCCTATGACTGCACCATTGAGTCTAGTCTTACCAATATTACAAAACCTATACTTATAAAAAAAATGCTTAGGAAACCAAACAAAATAGCTTATTTATCTGGCACTAACATGAACACGGCTTTACAGACCGCATTGCTCCGCGTTGCGTTTTATTATTTATATCGCCTTACTATAATTCATTCTGCAGATTGTTGCTTTACAACCATTCATTGGAAATGTTTACGTAGTTTCTTTTTGTGGTTTGTCATCTTGGTCGCCGTATTCAAGAGGTCCCTTAAAGTATGAGAATATCGGTGCAACTACTATTATCTTAAAAGGGAAAGCAATTCTGTTTGTTGTGGTTGTATAAAAATTGCTATATTTTACGAATAATCAATACTTCCCAGAAAAATGCTGTAAATCGAAAACAGAGTGATCCAAAATGACTTTAAACAGAAACTGACGTTACATGGGAAGGGTAGATTTTCCAGTAACAATCGTTAAAGAAATAAAACCTATTGGGGCAGAGATATTTTTGAGTGGAGACCACAATGTGACGACATTTGAAAATTTAAAATTTGATTGGGCTCAATGATAGTAGGTGGTGGTAGATCTCTCATAAATGAGAGGCCGCCCGGTTAGGTACCACCACAATGTCAATTTCTCACGCCAAACAGCAGTGTGCACTGTTGTGTTCCGGTTTAAAGGTCATTGTAGCTAGACTAACTTCGACATGAGTCTTAACATCTTATGTCTCAGAATGGCGAGCGCAGTGGAATGCCAAACATTCCTTTGTAATTCATGGTGTTGTTTGGTTTTTCTACTGTTCATGAGCGGTCGTATCGCTTACCATCAAGCGAATGGCATGCACGTCTCGTCATTCATTTCAATAAAAAAGTTGTATGTAATTTTAAAGAGGCCTAAGCAGTAGTAGCTACTCGTATTTAACAAGAGGTCACGATGAATTTATAATATTCATATACGAAGGGTATCAGCAAAAGTAATCTAGTGATGACAAGCATATAATTACGCAAATTCCAAAAGTATTGTGCAGTGACACGAACATAATAGAACAATTTTATTTTTAAAGTAAACACGATTAGAAAACGTGAACGAAGTATCATCATGATAAGCATAATATAAGAGATGACTTTTGTTCGCAATCGTCAATAACAGGCAACTTTCTGATTTACAACCATGAAATAAATAGGTAGTTGTATTGTTGTCATAGTATAAGTACTCGTACAACCAATCATTGAAAGTAATTAAAAATAAAGAATTAATTGCAAAGAGTAAAATTGAAAAATAAAAAACTAGAACAAGTTACGCAGAAGAATAAGCTACAAAATCTATTCGACCATGCAATCTACTGTATGGATTACCGTTAAAGTTCAGTAACTAACCTGCAACTACAAAACAGAGACATACTGATTCTTCGTTATGGGTTACTTCGTTTCGTTTCTCTCAGCCATATTAAATATAAAGTAAACTTATTCGTATTCAAATATATCCTACTTGCAAATCATAACAAGTTATTAATGAACTGCTCTGATTTAAACCAACTTGTAATTTTTGTAATAATGATACATTGTAAACTGGTTTTGAAAAGAGCAACACTAGAGTTTCTTGCCCGTTCTTCTCTAGTGAAAACCGCTTTCCGAACCGGGTGGTAGTTCAAAAAATGACTGAGTCTAAACAATGTTGAACATTTTAATGGATTCAATAAATTATTTTCATTTTTCATTTTCAGAACTTTAACCTATAGGTGCGACCAAACTTTAAGAGCGCATGATGAGCACAGTAACTCAAAAATTCCAAAAGCCGATAACATTATTTTTTTCCATCGACTCCAGATCCATATTATTAAAGATCCTATTGACATTCATACTACAATTTACAAGTAAAGTGTGAGAAGATTTTTACCATAACACCCAAGAAACTATCGATTTTGTCAATAGTATTCTCACGGGCGTTGAGAATATATTGTTCTAATGCTCGATCGTGGTTTGCATGTCTACGAGGTCAGGGTTCGTCGAGTCATCGCTCCCAATCAGCTGGGATGTAGATATCCCCAACGGAGACAGTGATTTATGTGCCAGGTGACAACCCTAGCGATACGATACCCCGCTCGGGCAGTAACTAATTACACTCATGACAAAATGAACACCGAATATAGGCGCTATTGAAGTTTGTTATAGTCACTTTCTTGGAGTAAACGAGCTGCTGTCGCGAGGAGTAATGAAGGGCATGACGGTGAAGTAAAAATGTGACGGTACTTTAGCTATGGGGTAGACCCCATACGTTTAAAGGTACTTATTAGAATACGTACCTATAAATATTTAAAGGTGATGTAGGGAAATGTTAGTTTCGATGCCAGTTTCGTGGAACTGACGATCTTCAATGAACTCGGATACTTAAAAATAACTGCTGGACTATTAAAAGTAATTAATAATAAAAAGTGTAACTTAAATGATTACAAGTTAATCTCATTAAAACACGTCAAAGGGGACCACCGCTCGGTTCGAAATATACATGCTCTTAAAAAATTATGCAAATGATCTTGTTTTACAAATAAAAATGAATATTTCAACGCCTGATACATAAACCCGGCGAGCGTGTCTAAGTGAAAACACACATTGACCTTCCAAATAGTGACACAGTGTTCCAAATCTCGTCTGGCGAATCGCGTGGTCGTAATGCCCGTCATTATAGTCTATTGTATCAGATACGTTGCTATTAGGAAGTTTACTTTTACTGGTACTCGGTTGCGTTTAACTGCGCCCGCGCACGCTACCAAGCCGACCACTTTCGACTTTCAGCCAACTGTTGTGTCCACGATGCGCGCTTAACATTTTTTATCACACATTTCTTTATAATCAACATCGGAATGCGCCGTTTGATAAATACTTGGAAAGTAAAAGTTTATGTCTCATTCGGCTGCCGCTGTTTGACTTTGAAGGGACCGTTTGGGTATCGTAAATTTAGTAATATTTGTGTTTGATGATACTAAAACGTTTGCAGTTAATTTGGCTCCATTTGGAACAGAAAAGTTGAGATTAAGTTGTCTATTAAACGGGCGATGACCCGGTCGGTAAAGGTCAGATATGTGTATGTGATTCGGAAAGGCCACGGAGTAGCCATGTTTTATATAAGTATTTAGTGAACCTTACTGTTTGTGAAGATTACGAATATTTATAAACTAACATTGACTGTTTGTTAATGAGATTTGAATTTATAAGTACCGCTGATATTTCGTAGAGTCTTTCTAAAACATCTTATTACTTTGTTAGTATATCTTCGTATACATTTATAGTCACATCACAAATTGAATTTTGGAGCATCCATAAAGTTTGCCCACTGCATTACAAAGTAGTAAAAACCAATGCTGTTGACTCTTGTCTGTATTTATTAATGTCAATATATAAATATTCATTGAGTGCAGCGTGACCCGCGCCGGGATGTTATTGCGCAAATGTTTTGTATAGTTTTAGTATCATTTATAAGTCGTTTGCAACGGAAACGTAATCAAATATTGCGTATGCGACCAGTCTAGACTTGTGTAAATGCTTGCCTTTATACATTGTTAGAGTAACTTCGCTACTTGCCCCCATTTTGCTTGGCATAGTCAATTATTTTGTATTTTGCAGACGTTTCATACATTTCCAGTAAAAACATTTTTGTAGCGGAACTTTTTCTTGTCCCTAAAACCTCGCTTTCGCTGGAATTCTTTCGAAATATCTTATACAACACTAAACAAGACAGAAATTTAATATTTTTATACTATTAAATAATCAAAAAATTATGCATAAATGCAAATTATGGATGCTATAAACAAAACGAGCGTATTTCGAATCGATTCAATGTCATTAGACCTTTCTTTAAAGATATTTATATTATTTACAATTTGGAGAGCTTGCATAATTATTGCATTATTTTTAATTCCCGCATTTTATAGAATGGCATAATGTTTTTGTTTCGATAAAATTGTTACCACGATGCACAAACTACCGCATGATTGAGAAATGAACATAAAAACTGGAAACAAACACATTCTTGCATTTATTTCACATTTGTGTAGGATCTGTAATTCTTTTCTTAATTACTAGCTTTAATTAGTGTCTGCTAGTATGTAGAGCAAGACACTAGATTTTTTTAAATAATTGTTTGCCTAGCTTAATTTTTTAAGCACTTACACATTAAATGTTACAAAACCAGAAAGATTTTTTGATGATACTTCATGTCAGAATTTGGTTAGATCAATACATTAAAATGTCAGTTTA
Source organism: Deilephila elpenor (assembly GCA_949752805.1). Classification (NCBI taxonomy): domain Eukaryota; kingdom Metazoa; phylum Arthropoda; class Insecta; order Lepidoptera; family Sphingidae; genus Deilephila; species Deilephila elpenor. The sequence goes on from OX457116.1 coordinate 6,516,808, forward strand.
ACGCCATCTATCGATATTCGATGGAACTACTTTTTGAAACCATTTGTCTATTTTCGATAAAAACAATTTATTATATTTAAATCTCTTGTTAACCTTTTTTATTACTGTTACCATTTATGAATACTGGCTTATATTTTAATTTGTGATAAAAATAGTTTTAGCTCTACACTAAAAATTGGGCAACAGTCTGTATCTCAAATCGTTGGTTTATCGACTTATTAATAACGCCCCAGATCAATATTGTAAGGAAGTATAATCTAGTTTTATATATTTTATCGGTAGAGGCCGGTCTAAACCCTTTCACTTAAATTCCTGCCCGGGAGTAGTCGCATTCCGAAATACGCAGGCGTTGTTAATAATGATAATCATCATATTATATCGTTCCCTTTATTTATGTTTAGTAAATTAGTCAAGAAGTAGCAATAAAAATGCAGAGTCTCATCTGTTAACATTTTTAATTATATTTCGATGAGATTATCTCTCCGCTGGAATATTCATTTTTCGATTGCAATCAAATTAGACTTTGCAATCTGCGGATTATGTTTCTGTTTAATTAAATATGTATATGTTTAAGTATTGTGAAACTATGCTCCGAATAAGATGTTAGGCTATTAAATGTTAAATGATTTTTCTTAATATCCTATGTTAGTATATATTTTCTGTGCTTCTATAACTATAAGTATCACCAATCGTAATAGTTACTAATCTCAGTACGCACTTTAATGTCATTAAGCCAAGCAAGGAAAGAAGTGATCAAATCTAGGCGAGACGTACTCCATTGAGCAGGCAAAAGAATAAAAAGATTTAGAAATATTACTATGAACGTGTACAATTAAAACAATTTTGAAATCTACATCAAAGTCATATTGGGTTTTTCTCTTCATTATCGGCCCGGAGTCAGAAATTTGTGCCCGATGTGGCGATAAGCTCACCCCCTCACATCGTGGGACGGAACCTACAAGGTGAAATTTGGGTGTCCTGATGGCCGTCTGCCTACTCTTTCTGGGATAAAGGCGTGAGTTTATGCATGCATGTATGGACATCTAAAGATCAAAATAAAACAGCCACGTATAAATCATTGGATCGTTTATTAGCGCGTACGAACACTGGTTTTACCATGCGCGGGGCACATTTCCATACTTTTATTATGCGTTACCGTTTGACATTACGCTAAGCACCGATCTGTGGGAACTGGGTTGTGTCAATGAGCCTACGGTCGGCAGAATAAGTTCATTTAATCATATAAGTAAGTTTGTTTCTAAATTATTATTTTTTCTTCGGTTTCTTTGTGGATAATCTGTTCCAATATTATTTATGTTAATGGATAATTTATTTGTTTGTGAACTATTCAGTTGATCCTTGAACTTAATGTAATAAATTTGGTGAAAATGTAGTTCGGAACTTTGCGAAAGACATGGGATGTTTTCATCCTATATTTACATGTATGATATCAGACAATAGAATTTTATTTTTGTGAATTAAGAAGAAAAACAATTTTGATTACTTTTATTATAAAAACAAGTTGTTTGGAGACTTGACAAGTATTTTTTATTTCGATGTATGGCGAGACGAACATGTCATTCGCCTGATGGTAAGCGATATGACCGCTCATGGATAGTAGCAATACTAAACAACACCATGAATTACAAAGCAATGCTTGGCATTCCACTGCGCTCGCCATCTTGAGACATAAGATGTTAAGTCTCATTATGTATAGTAGTTAGATAGTGATCTACAATGTCCTACAAACCGGAACACAACAATGCATTTACATTGCTGTTTGGCGGAAGAAATACAAATTGTTACCTACCCAGGTGGCCTCTCACATATTTTGAGAGAGCTACCAGCAGTAAGTAAGAATTAATTGTCATTTTCATTACATCTGCAGATATCAGGCTACGGGTATATAAACTCATAATTAGCATCAAGCATTACATTGCCGGTTTTATTTATCCCATACCTAAATGGAGTCAGGTCATTCAAACAAATGCAAGTTGAAAAATGTTTTCTTTGAAAAATCCCATTCGCATAAAAACATACCGAGACTAGAAATGATATTCAAGGTAATACCGATACGCTGATTTATTAATTTGTATTAATTGCCACATTAGTGATATATTTTTACGTAAGAATCCAAATATTGGCGATGACAAGTGATTTACATCACATATTACGTTGCAATGTTTAAATGGCAATGTTTTCGACACATTTGCAATGCTTGGACATGACACCAATTAATTTAGATGATTCGGTTTTGCGTTTATTGGTATTTCGACATACTTGGACTGCGTGTTCTTATCTATTGCTGTATTACACCGCAATAAAAAAATAGACACCTCGTTTGCAGCATTTTTTATTAATTTGAATTGATTAAAATTAATATTTTGATTTGGAAGATCTATGACATTTCTGATTACCTTGGATTAATTAAATATAGTGTGAAGTTATAATTAATCCTGTTTAATTTTCCAATAAGTTCTAGAGAGTCTTTAGATCCAGTAATGATACAAAACAAAATTTGCAAAAATAGATAATTTGCCATTGCTACAAAGCAGCATTTTTCGTGCCACCATACTTAAGCAATCAGCATAATATATAGCCGTCGTTAAAACCCCTACATTGATGGAGATTCAGTAGACATTTATGAGGCGGCGGTAATTTTCAGGTAATAAAACGGGGAACAATAATAGGTTAAGTGGAACTATTCGACTCTGCGTTCACTTAGTCAAGGTCAACGAGCGGTCGTCTCAATTTCGATCGACTGACCTGATTCCCCATGGCCCGAAATTTACGGTGCTATTTATGGGAGTAAAATTAGAAGAGCGATGGCGAAGCTATTATTATAAAAGCCTGAAATATAGATACTGTTATTGATATTGTAAGAGTTATTGATGGACATGTTGATTTAGAGTAGCTTGATATTGAATTTGGTTAATCACTATACCGTTCGGTAGGTTGACATTTACATACATACATACATAAACTCACGCCTTTATCCCCGAAGGGGTAGGCAGAGGCGCCACCAGGGCACCCACATTTCGCCTTGTATGTTTCGTCCCATGATGTGATAGGGGGCGAGCCTATCGCCATATCGGGCACAAATTCCTGACTCCGGGCTGATAGTGAATAGAAAATCCAATATCACTTTGCCTGACCCGGGACTCGAACCCGAGACCTCAGCTTTGTAACCGTACCGTAATACAACTACGCCACCGAGGCAGTTGACATTTAAGGTGAAATAAATTTGGAAAATAACTTAAAATTATATACAGGGTATATCAAGACCGCGACCGAAAACGAAGCCAGGAGGTAGTATTAGTGATATCAAACACAATGCAAGTAAAAATTTTACAAAAAAAAATCGTCAATTTTTATTTTGTTATTTTTTACATATCGTCGTATTTGAGTGATTAAACATAGTTTTTCTATTATAATGACGTACGTCGCTTAATTTTTAAACACGCAATGGTACGTAAGGGTTTAAATTACAATTTTTGCAAAAACTAGGAATTTACCCCTCAAAAACCATGATTTTTAAAAAATTGTAAAAAAAAATCCGTCGCTTATTTTGCAAAAAATTTAGTTGCATTGTGTCTGTAGCCGCTAAAACTACCACCTGGCTTCGTTTTCGGTCGCGGTCTTGATATACCCTGTATAGATAATATACGTAATTAAAATTTAACACATGATTTAACTTACGTGGGTTATAAGGATGGGTGAGAAAAAAAGAGTCGATAAAGGTCGTTCTCATCGCTTCAACGACAGTTTGCTGAAACCCTAAAAAGAGCTAGATGAGAAGAACCTTGAATGGACTAGAATATATTAAAAAAATGATAAAAGTAGATGGCGCTAAAATTATACCTATATCAGAAATGAACAGAGAGAATATCCCTCGTTAGATACGTCTAGAGGAAAAAGTGACAGGTTTATATGCGTGTTGTATTAAACCAAGATATATTTATTTTAGACCCGTAAGTAACAAGCCGAATATCCTTGGCGACATACACAAGGAAAAGAGAGCAGCTGCTAACTTAGCATAAAATCTAATATCTACATTTAGTAAATGCAGTTCAATGTTTCACAACCGTATAGATTTATTCATAGTTTGCTGACCGTACCAGTGAGAGCCTTTGGCCTTCGCACAGAGGACGCCGTCTCGAAAACATTTAAACGTTCGGTTCTTCGGTACTCGTGGGTACGGCCATATTTTCCTAAGTGTATCTCGAATGCACGTATGATAAAAATATGTCCGCTCTGAAAGTTGTTGAATTAAATATGAAGCGGACTATTCCTGAGGGAAAAATTAGATCATATAACTTAGAGTACGTGTACTGCCTTTTACTGAATGTAAAATATTTTTATTTTATAAATACAATCTCGTACTTATATAGAATGGTTGGGATATTGGACGTTGGCGAAACAAGAATAGTTAGTTAATATATATTTTTTTACCAGATAGACGATTTTTTTTAAGTTTCTATTAAAATACTGTAAGTGCGTGGTGGCCTGTTGGTAACGGATCAGCCGCGGCAACATGTTCACGTTGGTCGCGGGTTCAAATCCAATGGCACCCCTCTGACTTTTCGGAGTTATGTGTGTATTCATAGACAGTCACCACGCACTTTAACGGTGCAGGAAAACAACGTGAGGAAAAGGGCATACTGTATCTATATCTATATCTATATCAGCCCATATACGTCCCACTGCAGGGCACGGGCCTACTCTACAATCGTAGAGTAGGCCCGTGCCCAGCAGTGGGACGTGGGCTGATACAATCTACAAACAATCTAAAGTTAAAATACTGATGATTTTTTTATGTTTCACCTAATTTAATAATTCTAGAGTACTTTGATTGACTCATAGAAACCGTGTCTTGTCGTGAGCTATGAGATGTCGTTTATAGATGTGCATGCGTAGAATATTGTGATTCAAAAAAATAAAATAGTAACATTTAAGCTTAGATATCGTTTAAGTTATTTGCTATCTCGTCAAATTCTTTGTGTTGACGACATAATTTTATAGTGCGATTTTATTTTATTTTTAGACACTTTCTTGTAATTTGATTTGTTTTATCTGCGTATTCGTCAAATATCTTCAGAGAGAGTTTAATTAAATTACATTCTGGGACATTTTGTTGATCGTTAGGAGAATACTGCATTTTACTTGTTTGTAAACTTTGTTTTAATCTTAACGGCCATCTTGATTCGAGAAATTTAAGACACATTTCGCGCAATTTACTTTCTAGGCAGATTAAAACGGTTGATCTCGTAGTTACGCAGCTTTGATTTGATTTTTAATCAATGCAACTAATTTTTATCTTCGCATGTTAAAAAATGCTATTAAAACATTCGTAGTTATTCTTGTGAACTTTCATTATCTTTAGATGGATCTGTAGATTTGAATTATTTTTATCTTAGTACTTTAGTTTTACTTTTAATATTGATGAGTTAAATTTTTATCCATTACGTGACTAATATAGTAGGCCCGAGACTTCAGACTTTGCGGTGTGATTAATGGATTTAATTATTAGAATAAACATAAATTAGAATCTCACATTGTATCCAGTGCCAGACGTAAGACTCACACTAAATGAATTTCTCGATTTGAGAATCAAATTCGGGACGATACGGTCGACAACGCTAGATTTATTTATTCTTTATTTTTCGCCAAATTAATAAAACTATGTGTCAACTCATGAATACAATATAATTATACCCAATAGTCTGTATAATGAAAAAGAAATATAACAAGCGTCGGAATTATCCGGCGAGATCAATCAGATAGGAACCAGAATCCGCGGCGCACATGAGCCGTGCCTACTCAACTGGATAATGAAGAAGGAAATTGGGGAAAAGACGGTTTTTGCCGTCGAGCAGTTTCATGTAATTTAACGGTTTTTCACGACGCCAGATTGAAAGGGACACATTGGGTTTCTCTCAGATGTGCGTTTTATTCGACAAGATTACGTGCGTGACAAGGTATTATCGTGATGTATTCCTTGTTTTTTTTTCCCCTATATTTTGATGAGTATGCATGAATATGTATGGATTTTATTGTGTTATTGGGACTACAATCTGATTATAAATGTAGTGCAGTCCAAATGTAGTATCCACCGACTAATTACGTCATGCCCGAAACTGTTTATATACAGCCTGTAGCAAAAACGCATGACTCTTGGGTGTGCCAGTATATTGCCACTATGACGGGTTTTTCCGCAATCGTGAATGATGGTCGCTATTGGGGTGGAAAGAGATTTACTATCACCAGCTGTCAAGTCTCCGGAAGACTCACTCACCGAACCATCGCAACTGTGAAGTTGTAACTTCACGTCGGTTTCCTAAGAGATACTGGTACAATTCTGGCCGAGCAGACTTATTCGTTTCGCGATTTATGAATGGAAGAATATTATCTTTAAATAGTTACAATATTCTGTTTTAACAGTCCTTACAGTAATAAGTCATATTAACAACATTTTGTGCTAACAATCTTTAAAGTAACCTGGATAGTTTGAGATTCATAAAGATATTTCAATACAACACAATATTTCTTTTTGCAAACTAAATTGCAGTATTCAGCTTTGAAATTAGGCCATGTTTGGTAATAAAATGAGCGGTGTTATCGCTTATACCAATTTCCACCAGACAACTGTGGGATGGATAGAATCGGAAATAGTGGTAGATGGCGGTATACAATAAAGATAATATTATTAATAAAATTGTCAACTTCCTCCATAACAATAATATCCGACTTTCATGAAATTATGTAGTAAGCGTCACTAAGTCCTTCCGTGAATTGTGGCGGCGTTAATATGACTACCTATTCACTGTTCAGGTATTCGGAAGAAAAACAAGGTTTAAAACGTTAGCATAAGTGGACCGATATAAAAACAAGGAAATCGATCGTTGCTGGTAGGATGTTCGCAGTTAAACCGACGGTTGCATTCCAATGAAATGTATAGGAAATATTTAATGACGTTTAGCTACATTGATATAATTATCTGAAAAGTAGTAAGTTGTCTATATGTTTATTATTAGACTAACTAGCAGCCATAAAAATTGTATTAAACACTTTTGTAAGTTGATACGGTAATGGGTTAATCGGTTGTTTTTTCGCAACACTCCAGTGTTTGATCAAATCGTCAAATCCCTAAATATGAAATATATTGAAAACTTCCACATATTTCCTACCAGTACTTCAGCATATTTATTTCTATACCAATATAATTTTTTTAGCAATGCAGCATCAATAAAGCTATCTAAATAATTGATCAAAAACTATTCCAATTTCACACATGCTATCGAACAAAGGATAGTGGTGGGTAATATAACTTGTTCTTACCAATGACTGGAAAATGTTAGCGGGATTCTGGAACGGCGGGAATGCACGCGAGATTGATGAACGTTGCATGTAGAAAATCGAACACCTCGTGTTACATAAGCTGTTTCTAATAATGTAGGGAGTGAAAAATCGAAGATGATTTACAAATTTTCATTTCTAATCACTAATAAATACAGCAATCTGTCACATACATAGTCCTGACTCCAAACTATGTTTTGTGTTGTTAAAATCAGAAACGGCGAGTGATTTTCGGTCTCACAAATATTTTTGTGGGCCACATTAATGTTTGTCTCTGTAGGGGATCGATCCAAAGCCTCTGGTTTCGTATTTAGCTTTTAACCGACTGTGCCATGGAGACAGATGTTGATAATATGAAATGTCAGCGTGATTGAGTGAGGTTGCATTGTGAATTGCAAACAAGTTCCGTACACGACATTGGAACTGTTAATAAGAATTAAGTAGTAGAACAATAACGATCTCAGCTCGAGGGTTGGGATGGTTATTGTTCAGAGTTCAGACAATACTTTTATTTAGTCAGTTTCTTTCTTATAAAAAAAATATATATCATAAACCACAAGTATGGCTCACAACGACTAGGCTCTCATGCCACGTGTTATTGTAAATACAGAACCATGCAACACCGCAGGCATCAACCACTCCGACATAAGAGATAAATAATAACAGACATTACACAGCGTAATCTTAACATTGAACTCTAGCGGTAGCCTTTAGTTATGAGAGAAAGTGTTTTACGACACATTTCGGCGAGTGGCCGGTGAATCACATAACTTTCGTTTGTATTGCCATCAGACTCAGGTGTTTTACTGTTTGTTACGAATTCCGTAGTCTTCTGCAGTCTTTTTTTTACAGTTTGTGTATGGAATGTATCAGCCCATGGATATGAGCGATAGGCTCGCCTCCTATCACATCGTGGGACGGAACATACAAGGCGAAACGTGGGTATCCAGGTTTTACCTCTGCCTACCCTTTCTGGGAAAAAAGAGTGATGTTTATGTATGTATTACAACCCTTATACGTCCCACTTCAGGGTTCGGGCATCCTCTACAATCGAGAGTACGATTGAGAGGGGAGAGCGGTATGGAATTTGAACTGTAATGTTCGTGCGGGGTCTTTTGATGGGTTTGCCATCATTAAGTGGATGACAGAACGAATTGCTTAAAACATCGACCTGTTATGTTGTTCTATATTGGTATTTATATAAATGTTTGTTTTTTGTGTGTTGGTGTCTTGTAGGTACAGGTAGGAGGTGTCGTCAGGTGTAAAATTTTTGGTTTTCGTTTGATCCTTTGTTGTACAACTCGCATTACGCGTCTTTCGATTTGACATTAATTATATTTCTCAATTGGGTATTTAATTCTGCCAGATTATAAAAATTAAGGTTTTTCCTTGTAAACGATAATCCACCGATTCGAGTCTTGGAATAGTGAAGCAAAAAATACATACATTTTTATATAAAAGAATACTTAACTCATAATAAAATAAGCTTACTTGTAATAACTCCATCAAAATCCTAAAACCAGCTACCAAAACGAATGTAGTTGGAATCGCTTTAGTATAACATTTGCCGAGGTTAATGTATTAAAGAATTAAGCGAATCGGTGTTAATATTCAAGTCGACAATATATTCGTCTTAAGCTGTGTATTCAATGTTTTGTCTACATTATTACATTTGCTTCGGTTGTTAGCAACCACATTAGCAAACTGACAATGGTGAATCAATAGTGCCAGTTGCGTGCTTTGTGTGATGGAATGTCTATTTGTTTGTATGTTTTTCCTATATTGGGTTGTTAAGATATATATAAAGGTTATCATGTGAAGGGCTTGTACACCAAAAATCTAATTGTTTTCAAATAGATTTTTTTATTGCAATGAATGGCGAGACGAGCATGTCTTTCAGTTAGGTAAACGATACGACCGCTCATAGACAGTAGCAAAACAAAACAACACTGAATTTCAAAGCAATGCTTGGCTCAATGCGCTCGCCATACTGAGACATCAGATGTTATATCTCAATATGTCTAGTAGTTACTCTGGCTACAATGTCTTTATGTCTCATTGTCTTTGTCAATGTCAAGCCTTCGGATATATGTATTTCACTATATACACTATTTCCAATATCAGTCATCATACGACTTACAGGTGACTTTTAGTTTCTCAATACATAGAAATTAAATAATATTCTTATGACCATTCATCGTACCATAATATTTGTGTTCTACGTAGTTACCCAACCCTTTCGTATCCTGAATAGGCGTAATGCCAAGCTTATTTATGATATTCATCCGTCCGTCATTAGCCAACCGTGTACCTTGCGGTGACCCATTTTACCCCACTATAATGTGTGTGTTTAACACCTCTTTTGAAAGAACATAGAGTAAGAAAAATAAAATACATAAATACATAGACTCACTTTTCCCAGAAAGGGTAGGCTGAGGTGGCCACCAGGACACCCACATTTTGCCTTGTATGTTCCGTCCCACGATATAATAGGGGGCGAGCCTAAAAATATAAATATTTGTCAGCAATATAAAGTGCATGTAACAATAATGTAATATAACTTGGACAAAAAAAAACTGATCAATTATCGAGAAAATTAGCGTGTAATTTAAATATATTTCGTAGGCGTATTTCAGCCAATATTTATTAAAACGTAATGCCTAACTGACAATTTTGAAGTCTTTAAAATACCCTAATAAATCAATATATTGCAAACTTTTAAAAAATCTTTATAATCCTCTCCTAAAACCTTAAATCTACAGGACAGCAACGAAGGAATATTTATCAATGAGCTAGAAGTAAATAAAACAAAACAGGAATTACGCCAGATTCCTGTATTTCCTTAACGTGTCATAGAGATAAAACCAGTTGGGTTTCCCTTTTACTTCACTCTCATGTGTAGACACTAATAGGGTATGTTTCCGTTGTTAAGTTGTCATCACTATTTTTTCTAAGAGGTCCATTCAGAATTTAGCGAGTTTAATTAAGACATAAATTTTTTTTGATAAGTTACGTCTTGCTAAATGAAACGAAGGAGTACATTGTTCTTAAGACTTGGGTTAATTTAATGAAATAACTTTGTAGTTGTATTATCTAAAATAAATGGACAGACGAACTAACAAAGGTTGCTATAAGGTCGATGTGTTAATTCGTATTGAAATGTCCTACACCTATGACCAATAGTAGACATCTTATGACTGAAGATGATACTAATGATGATGAAACGAAAATAGCTCGAATACATTAAACGTAAACATGTAATCCAGTAGATATTAATGTATTCCCAGTCCAAATAGGAAATGAAGAAGCAATGCTGTATGAAATCATCTTGTTACATAATAACTTAGATTTGGTTATTATTGTTGCAGCAATCGTGGTGTGTGCGCACGCAACGACGGTAGACGACGCCGATAAGGGCAAGAGACAAACGGAAGATGAATTGGTGCCAACACATTACGTTTACAGATCGTCTCGAAAACAGGTAAGTTTTAATTCTTATATTTTTTCTTGGTATATTGCTAGACCTACGGTTTGAATCTTCTGTATCTTTTGTTACACCCGGTAATAGAAGGTCATGTCATCAACATTCGGTTTTGATACCTTACTACAAATTAAGTAACACAGTAGTATAAAAAAAAAAAAAAAAAAAAAATACACAATATCGCTTCATTATTGATTATGGTTTTCAAATGATTACTTTCTTGTATTTGGTTATATTTTAGAATTAACTCAACACGTTGTTAATTGAATGAATATTCCAAAAAACTATCGTGTAATTTCTCGTTATAAGAAAGTGTTGTTCCATCCTTTTCAACTAACAGCGTCAATACGACAACAATACGCGAGTAACACCTTCAACAAAAACTCTGTCACGCAAACTGTACATTAAACATTGCAGGTATAATTTATCACCGCGGGTTTCTAAACCTTTGTTCCCGTCTGGCTTATAACGACATTTAGCTGAATCAACCACTGGGCAGATAACGTCCCCAAACGCCCTTTCACTTTTGTGCTCTAGATTTCGTCACGACTGGTCAATATTTGGAGCAGTCCGTATTTCGTGAGCTTAGGAAGGTGGAATGGAATTTACAAACACGTCCCTTCGCGAACTATTTGGAGCAGATTGTTTGGTCTATTCGAGCTTATTAGATTGTCTTTGTTTATAAATACAGGAGTGGGTTTGGACAATTTGTCGTTCCAAATTGCCACGTTTTCAATAGAGGTTCAATCGATGTTGTTGTAACTCAGTTTACTAATATTATCATAAATAAGCTGATACCAGTTGGCAATCAAGGATGCAAGTAATTTAATTTATAAAATATCATAGGTAATAAAATTTAGCTGATTTCTGAAGATGCTTTCCACACTTTAAGTAGCTATGAGTAACAATGAATACACTCTTAGCTTGGAAAAATCTGAGGTGTGTTACTTTGGATCGAATCCAAGAATTCCTTAGTCCATTTCGTTCTCAAGTAGCCTACTTTTTTACAAACAGAGCATTAACCTAGAATGAATAAGCACTCCCGTAAAAAAAACTAAGCTTTAAATAATGATCGACAGGCATAAAATACTGCTCAATAATATTACTTAAATTTACTTCTATTTCAGTATACGTAATTACTGTTACTTAAAACTTGACTAATATTAGGTTTAATTTGTGGCTAGAAATAAAGACGCCATAATGACCAAGTGTCGAAGTGTCGTGAAAGATAGGATAGCACTGTTATTTGTGATCGGAAAATTAACTGCTTTCGTTTCGTCTACTAGTTTTTCTTCGTGTTTGAATATACATATCTTGCGTAATTATCGAAATTATCGACAAAACTAGAGGTACCAGTATTTTGAATTTTGTTCTGGGATATTTGGCTGAGGGTTGTTCGTATTCACCCGAATAGTGACAGTAATAAATAAATAAATACACCCAACAGTCACATACATAGTCCTGACTCCACACTAAGTTCCAGCCTTGTGCCGTGGGTATCAGAAACTACGAGAGACTTTTCGGTCTCACAAACACCCAGACCCTGTAGTACATAATGTTGGAAAATCCGTTAGTGACTTAAGCAAGAGTATCGCATTTTAGGTTCAGCTTGTGTGTTTGTATCCAGTTTGGATTATGAAGTAGAACAGTAGTCGCTGGCGTTAGATAATGATCCGTCACTTACCGTCTAGTCCATTGTAGTCATTCTTTCGTATCAGAATACATTGTGAAGAAACAGTTCGACATATTCAAACAATCTTAGTATTTTTTTTGTAGTAGATAATTAGTTTTTATTTTCATGCAATATGTCAACTGTCTTCAACATACCTTACAAGTATGTTTTTTTGCAAAATTTGGCGCAAATTGAAATAAATCTTTAAATATTTTGGCAGGTGTTTAAAGTTCTTTTGAAAGTTGAATTTAACAAATTATTTAAGGTGAAGGAAAACATAACGCTCGGGACCTGTTTAGTCGTTAGGACATAATTTCTAAGGCTTGTGCAACTGGCAGCCGCCTTGATAATTTTAATACCTATCTTAACAGTGCTATGGTGCAATATTGGTTAATATAATCGATTACCTTTCCATCGATATAAAACATCATTAAATTGATTAAACCCTTGCTTAGCTAGAAGTAGATTATACTATCAAAGAGGAGATTGGAAACTTTTTTTTTTACTATTTTCGACGTTAACAAAAAAATTCGAAGTTAAGTGTGTATTGTAGTTATTTCAGTTCACGTTGTAATTATCATTCCCAGGATTGTGCATAATATGAGAGCTATACATGCAAAGATTAAAATATTTTGTGAAGTCCATAATACCACGATGGTGGTAACAAAGAACATTTATCTCTTTCAAATTTGAATAACTTATATTTATACATATTTGTGTTTTATTTTATTACAAATCTATTTACTGATGTAGTGTAATATTATAAATAACATTCTAGTAAATACAGTTTTATGATCCTGTTTATCAAAGACTTGACTACAATCGTCGGTATCCTGGGAGCGTTTATAGGCTTTGAATCGTAATTTATAGTACAATCCCTAGGTCTGTAAATTATATTTGAATTTATTTATGATCCGTATTAAAAATATAATATTCTAGAGATATAAGTATGTGGATATTTGCCTACAATTAAGTAAGACTCTGTCATGAGTTGGAACTGTGGGTGATATGCACAAGCAAACGGGTCACATTATACAAATTTTAAAAGTTATTTATCGCCATCTTTGGAAATATACTCATATATCTTCTTCGTGCTTTGGAAGGATTTTTCATATTGGATACATAGCTAATGAAGTATGGAAAAAGAGGGAAGGCGAAACTAATATTATTGGGGACTTACAAAACAAACCAATAACAAACACTTATAGCAGTTAACAATACACTAACAGTATTTCGTACTGCTTCCAAATATCTGATAAAATAATAAGTGGTGTTACGTTTGCCAACAACAATCTTCACGCAAAAATCCGCTCTATAATTCATAACCGAATTTACTTTACCCTCCGAGAGTTGCGTGTCCAAAACACCCTCCAATGCCACGCACGAAATTGATTCGTCCATTATTTATTTCGCCGTGTCACTATTGTTTCCTTAATACGTTTTTAATAATAGCGTTACAACATAGCGATAATAACGTTAAATAGCAGTTGAGTAGGTGCAAGCGTTAATAGCATGTTATTCGGTAGGAATGCCCTGCTATTTCGCAATCTCGGGAGCTGTTGAAACGGTTTCACTTGAGATGTGTTATTAAACGTGTTATTGTATCACGAATGACAAGTGACCGTAGCTTTTGCTTTGATTACTGACTTTTGTAAGTTTCTATTCGTACCGAGGTAGTGAAGGCTTGTCAATAGTAGTATGTTAATCTTCGAAGTTAATATTTACTACGGTATGTAAGTCCGCCAACCCGCACTAGGCCAGCGTGGTGGACTATATGGCCTAACCACTCTCAATCGATTCTCTCGATTATAGAGTAGGCCCGTGCCCTGCAGTGGGACGTATATGGGCTGATATAGATAGATAGATTGGAGAAAGAGCTTATGACAATTCGTCTGTGGAATTGTTGTTGTCTCTTGGTCTCATGCGTTATGTTATCTTACACATTAATTAGACGAAAAAATTTAGAAAAAATAAGCAAATATATAAACGTATATTTCGAAAATCATCTTATTTATGCAAGTTTACAAAAGAATACAATTAATGTGAAAGAGATCATTTCAAGAATATTCATACACTTTAAATAAAAAATAAATTAAATTATCACTCTTGTTAAAAAAATATTGTAGATCTATAAATGTAGCTTGTATCACTTATGCGGTCTTGGTAACATAATATGATGAATTTTACAATCTAATAAAAAATACACCGTCTGATCAACGTCATCAGTCATATAAAAATATACTCATACTACAATCAAATATTGGCAGAGTTACATTCATAGTTTTCTAAATATATATTTGACTAAGTAATCCGAGTTTATTTGCAATATATCTAAAGAGAGGTCATGGAGATAGTTAAATTTCCAATCACTTAATCAACCATAATTACGGAACCATAGACTAACATTATCTATATGCATAGTTTAAGCATGCAATTTACCATCGGTAAAGTCGTAAACCATTTGATGTTTGGCTTATGACGATGTCGGAGAAATCTGAATGTTTTTATGATTTTAATCTTCATCGTCAGCCGATTTTTTATCTTAAAATCTATTGGTTAATTTTATCGGTATATTTTACCTGATATTGTTATTACTCTTCGAAAAAAACTCTATACATAGTTGATGTTATTTTCCGATAGAATTTTAAATATTCTCACGTAATTAGAATACGCACCGTTGTATTGCCTTTATGTAGGTATCAAGGTCTCAAACTTGGCAAAGCTGTTAAAAATTAACTGGTGTTGAACCATAGTTTCTATTCTAAATGTATTAATTAAAACTAATAAACCTATATTCATATGCATTAAGGAATTAATATATTTAATTAATGGGATGCGAAATTCCCCTGAGGATCGACGGGAATGTATAATCATATAAACACTCAACAGATTGCCTTTCGGAATACAGATAGACCGTTGCTTTCCACAAACGCCTAACATTGACCTCCGTATGATTTCTCTGGCGATCTTTATCGTGGCATTAATATGAAGAGGATTTCCCATCTCAATTATCTCATATTATATAAAATTAATTTATAAATGCATGATAGTTATCTAAGCTATTGGTGAAATCGTGGTGATGTTATTGTGTTTTCCGTATAAATCATAGTTCCAAACATTACAGTGCATACATTCTCCAAATGGAAAATGTTCGACAAATATTTTATGATCCTTAAAAATAATTGTTGGGAATACCTACAGCAATTTTTTAAACCGTTTGATTTTCGATCAGCAGTTGACCAAAGTAATTTTCTGATTTTTTTGCGACTTAGGTAGCAGAAACTATCGAGCAAGCGGGCACAACTGTATCGAAATCGAATTACGCCATTTCAATACAAAATTACAATAACCTTACTTAAATAGTATAAGTAGATATTCCAAGGTGGACGTACGACCTGGTTAAGGTAGAAGGAAGCCTACATGCCTCAATGCCTCCTCCAGCCGCCCATGGATCTATCCATGGGGGAGGCCTATGTTCAGCAATGGACTTCTTGTTACTGAAGAGAGAGAGAGAGAGAGTAGATATTTTGTTTTTGTCTGTTTATTTTTTTGTTTTGTTTATTTTATTTCTGATATGATTATGTGGGGGTATAATAAAGAATTATTTTGTATCAGCCCATATACGTCCCACTGCTGGGCACGGGCCTTCTCTACAATCGAGAGAATCGATTGAGAGTGGTTAGGCCATATAGTCCACCACGCTGGCCTAATGCGGGTTGGCAATAAAGAGTTATTATTAATATCACTGCTATACTATAAAGTATATTTTGTTACGTCTTGGTAATATTTAAAGTATTTATCAACTTCAGTTATTACGTTTTAGTTGAGAGACCGTTGACATTTTCCGTGGCCGTAATTACATACACGTAGTTGCAAGTCGACATTGTTTCAAGTCTTAAGATTTTGTGCAAGAAACCTCTTTGTTACGTACAGCGTTGTTTATGATTGTTTTGCAATACTAGGCAGTATGCTGTATGACTATATAAAGTATACTATTGTTTTAATATGCCGGAATAAATAATTATATAATTATAGTTTATTTCACAACACAATACTATTCATATGAAGTAATAGAACAATTAGGTACAATAAGTTGTTAGAACTGGTGTCTGCTTATAGATCGATGTTTTACTTGAAATAAACAAACAAACAGGCGATGCGCCCATGTAGAGACAAATATCTGGAATTAACTATGATTATCTTTGGTATAAAAAAGCGCAACATTCACGCATATTGTCCTAACTTCACACAACACAACGTGAAACTGTACAGTCTAAAATACTCGAAATAAATTCCTGTGGATCACGGATAACGAATTCGTAGGCCCACGTTTGCACCCAACATAAACTGCAGCAAACGGTTTAAAATAATTGCTTACAACAAAAAACAAAGCATTTTACAACGCTTATACTACACGCTGCTAGGCCTTACCGCAATTTCAAACTAAGTCACTAAGTACTAGACTAACTAGGCATAATGTGCGTTATACCTGGATGTGACACTAACTGTTGCGCAATACCCTATGACGAAAACTAGCGATAATTGGGTTATTGTCTTTTTCTGCTTTCACTGCCCACATCCAGCATAATTGTTACATCGATGTGACTGCTAATTTTTTAATCAGATCAATAATGTGTTATGGATTTATTGGCGAACATATAATGTTTTTTTTTTATTTATCTGTTTGTTATTTATGTAACGTGGAATATTTATTTATTTATTTAGTTTGTATTGTACACAACACTGCCTCGGTGGCGTAGTTGTACTACGGTACGACTACAAACCTGAGGTCTCGGGTTCGAATCCCGGGTCGGGCAAAGTGATATTGGGTTTTCTATTCTTTATCAGCCCGGAGTCAGGAATTTGTGCCCGATATGGTGATAGGCTCGCCCCCTATCACATCATGGGACGGACATACAAGGCGAAATTGGGGTGTCCTGGTGGCGCCTCTGCCTACCCCTTCTGGGATAAAGGCGTGAGTTTATGTTATGTTTATGTACACAACAATGAAACACAATATACAGAAATAACAATAAATATGTATAGTTCTATGTAGTCACGAATGTGTCATCGTAAGCCAAGGAAAGTCCGATACTGAACATATGCGTCCCTAAGAAAAAGAAAAGTCTATAATTAATATATACCTACGCTCGACTAGACAATTTAAAAGCTTTTTTCATTTGTGTGTACCAAATAAATATACACCGCAGTTAATTATATTTTAAATAGTAAAATGCTTGTAAGTCGTCATGCACATTTATAATACTAAACTCCTATTGTTTTCACAGGAACAAGGAGCACCAGTCGAAGAACCACAACAAGAGGATGACAAAGCACATCACAGGTAATCTGTTAAAAATATACCTACAATACCAGTAATCAAGGCGATGTTGATCTAGTATCGTTAGACTAACCTTTCCACAAGAACTAACAGGCGATAAGATTGCCAATTTTACTTTTTAAGTGAGTATTTCTCGTTTTATTTGTACTTTTTTGTGTGTGGAATAAAGTGTATTATAAATAAATAAACAACAGGCCTAATAAACGATAGAAAATGTCTAAACAAACCGGAGGTGCAACAATTAGGAACCGTGAAATAAATATGAAGATAAGTATTTGCTTACAAAAAGTACGGTAAATAAGTTTTATATCTAAAAAATTACCAAATTATTCTTTAAATTACTCAACACCTACAAACGATAAAGAGACATCCTAGAAAGCTACTTATATTATGTCAACCTTAACAGCCAGCTTGTTACACAAAAAAATCATTTGTTTTTAATTTAGTATAGTAGTTTATAAGTTACAAGCCTAATTATTGCCAGTTGTGGATATTTTTACCCTAATTCGGGGGTAAACTGTCCTAATTCGGCACAAATTTGTAAAATATTAATGATCCCATATTTATATATGTCACCGTAAAATTGTAAATACCGTTACATTACAATCTATCTCGTGAGATTGTGAACTGTCGAAAGATTGTGAACCATAACATACTGCTTACAATTTAACGCATTATTTTTCAGTAGATTGTAATCTATTGAAGTGAAACTGTTAAATCACAATCATAAAATTGTCAAATTGTAAAATCTAGGTGTATTATGAGTGAAGTACCGCAGTGAGTTACCGCATAGAAACAATCGTTAGGTTAGGTTAGGTTAGTTTATTTCCATTTTAACCCTTAACTTGGCAAGAACGGAAAAATAAGAAAACATATATTATTTTGACAAATATTAGTTTGGTTAGGGTTAGATAGCATAGGAAAAATAAAATAAAAAATCTAGATATCCTAGGTTACGAGAAAACCTATGTACATCACAGTGTACATTGCCAAGTACGCGGAAATCTTCATGTAGTTTTGTTTGTACATTGTGATGCACATTGCCAGCTTCGTAATGAAATACATTTGTAATATTTTATTCTATATATTTTAATAAAAAAGACAAAACACAATGATAACCTCAATTACTTTGTATAAAATTTTCGGAAATAATTATATTTTTGCATCCCGGTCATCGAAATGCAAAAATATTTGTCATTTTTACACACGACAGTTGTCCTATCACTCTTGCAACACTTGCAACGCTATGTTTAGGCACCTACTTCCGGGAAATGGGTTCCCACTTGTTCAATTAAAACAAATAATGTATTTACTCTAATCAAAGACAAAATTTGAAGCAGTGGTATGAGTCTTCTAAGCTAGTACCAGCTACATGTATATGTTGACATATTTCTCGATATTCGTTATGAGGCATAAAGTCTGTAATTAGCAGGTATCTTGATCCTTCTACCCAATTATGAGGATAGACAGGCATCTACGCTGTACCCACCATGATCAGAGTGGCTAAGAAGTTCTTTATTTCATCTCCTGTCAACGATATAGGTCATCCTAGCTTATGCACTATCTATAGATTTGTTCTATGATCAGTGTCTGAGATAAAGTCTATTGAAATCTGTAATATAAACAATATGGTTTTGTATTTATGTGAGTTTGATGAAAGGCATATTACATTTCTTAAAAACAAGCTGTGTGACGAAGTACGGCTTTGGATGAATCTCGTAATCTAGAACAAATTTCATAGCCTTAACTTTTTTGGCTACTTTTTTATAAGCTGTTATGTTGTGGCTTAGAAGTGGTAAGTTGTTCCTATTGTCGACTGACATTGCTAGGTAAAGTGCCTGATTATTCAGCAGTTGTGTTTTGTAAAAATTGTATGGGTTCCAAATAAATATCATGTAATATCTGCTCGTGTTCGGCGTTGGGGGATTAGTGAGAGACTTATAGAGACACTACTGTATTCTTTATTAAAGTCTGTCAAACTATTTAATTTAAATTAATTTGTTAAAGTTAATATGCCTATGAAAGTAAATCAAAGGTTATGGAGAAGATTGTATGCAAATAAGAGGTGCTCTACCGGATGTAGAGTTATCCTCAGAGCTGATATTTTCACAACAGTTAATGCCACTATGTTATGCGAGTTAGTTAGTTTTTGTTCTATAGGCAAGATATAACAAATAAATGTCAAAACAAACACAAATAAACGAAACACACACAAATTAACAAACGAATACCCGCAAATTTACCAAAACCCAATGTTCTATAAACCTGGCAATGTACAGCGTGGTTACCATAGTTTACCATTGGTACTTTATCGCGTTCTTGGAAATGTACATTGTGATGTACATACACTTATTTCATTCGAATACAAGAGCTTGTTTGTAGTTAGCTACGTTAAAAGGCATTTATTGAATAATTTAAGCTTTATACATAATAAAAAACAAAACATATTGTCAAGTTTAGATGAAAAAAGTTGAATAAAGCTAAAATAATATCACGGTGTCGCGAGGATGAGCTCGTGGCTTTTAGTTTTTTTTATTTAGTCATTTATATTACAGTGCAGTCTCGACAAAATAATTGTCTAGTGATTCTACTGTATATAACAATATATTCACAAAAAACGAGAAGAAAAAATATTTAATAAACAAAGAGTAATAATTTTTGAAAATGTATGTACAGTGGGATGTACCGTGCCAAGTTAAGGGTTTATAAACTAACCTAACCAAACCTAACGATTGTTTCTTTGCGGTAACTCACTGCGGTACTTCATTCATAATACACCCAGATTCATTATATTAATCTTCGTTAAATTGTAAGCAGTATCAGTAGGTCAGAGGGTCATTCTTCTGGCAACCTGTCCGGCTGTCTTTCAGAATGGCACGGGCACGCACTCCCGGCCCCTCGAGCCACCATTGCCGCATTCCACTTCCCAATCCGCGGCTTTGGTGTCCCCCCCCCCCCACCCCCATCACTGGTGGTAGGGTTTGGGGTTGAGTTCTATTTTTTACTCAATGCCAAATCCAAGCGGGTTGGTACCACCGTCCGGTCTTTTTCTGCCGCTAAGTAGAAATGCGTTCCGGTAGAAGGGCTGGATAGCCGTTCCCTCATCCGTTCCCAACCTTCTGCTGGTGTTGGTGGATCCAGGCGATGCTCGTTTATGTGGTTGGGTGTCGGGGTGGGCATTAGGCTGGGGGACGCTGGTGTGAAGTACAGGGAGACCCGGTGGGAACGGTCACCGCCGGCCGCCTGCCGGTCAGTAGGGGACCTGAACCCGGGGGCCCACTATTATCAAACTCCCTCCCCGGGAAGCTGTCCCGCCAACCGGCGAAAATCCCGTCATGCAGTCGTCGTGCCAGAGTGGGAGACTGGAGTGGATCCCGGCGACTGCACGCGGGGGGGCACCGGGGGCCCTTCCGTGCTTCTCGCTGGCTCCTCCTATTGCCGTATGCCCGTCTCGCACTTTATCCTCCCTTTCTCGGGTATCGTCCTGGGTCAACCACGCTTTTTCCTATCCCTATCCCACTCTCTTAAAAAAAATATATATACTATGCGAAGGACAAACAAAAGAAGGCTCTCCACGGCGGGAAATGCATCCACATTTTCTGTGGACTTCTGCAATGTCAGGGGTCTACACAGCAACCTCGACGCCGTCCACCACCATCTAGAGACGGCGCGGCCTGCCCTGCTCTTTTTAACGGAGACGCAAATATCCACCCCTGACGATGTATCGTACTTAAATTACCCCGGTTACGTGTTGGAACATCAATTCTTACGTAAAGCCGGGGTGTGCGTCTTCGTCAGGGGTGATATCTGTTGTCACCGCCTTCGGGGCTTCGAGCGTCGGGACCTGTCCTTATTATGGCTGCGGGTAGTATTCAAGGGTAAGACCCGAGTCTACGCATGCCTGTACAGGTCCCACGGCAGTGATACGGGATCAACTCAATTATTTGAGAGCGTCCAAGTGGGGACTGACCGGATTCTCGAGCAGTTCCCATCCGCGGAGGTGGTGGTCCTTGGTGATTTCAACGCTCATCACAAAGAGTGGTTGGGATCCAGGACCACTGATCTCCCCGGTCGGGCTGTTTACGAGATGGCCTTGGCTTATGGTCTCTCGCAGCTGGTAACACAGCCCACCCGTGTTCCAGATGTTGAGAGCCATGAGCCCTCTATGTTGGATCTTCTGCTGACGACACACCCGAACGGATACAGGATAGTGGTTGATGCTCCACTGGGATCTTCTGACCACTGCCTGGTCCGTTCGTGGGCCCCTGCAGCGAGTTCCAGTCGTTCTTCAATAACTGGAACTCGCACGGTTTGGCGGTATTCGTCAGCAGATTGGGACGGACTCCGAGAATTCTTCGCGTCCTACCCATGGAGGCGGCTTTGCTTCTCCTCTGATGATCCTGACGCCTGTGCGAACTGCGTCGCGGAGACAATTAGCTTGGGTATGGAGACATTCATACCCAGCTCAAAAATACCCGCAGGGCGTCGCAGCAAGCCGTGGTACAATCGTGCCTGCGCTGCTGCTGCGCGCCTCAAGCAGTCCGCATACGCGGCGTGGCAAGACGCCAGGAGGCGTCGGGATCCAAATTCGAAGGAGGAGAAACTGAAGTTTAATGCCGCCTCTAGATCCAACAAAAGAGCCTTAGCTAAGGCCAAGGCGGAGCACATCCGCAGAATTGGCGAGCGGCTCCAAAGATATCCCTCTGGGAGCCGTGCTTTTTGGTCGCTCGCTAAGGCTGTGGAGGGCAATTTCTGCCTATCCAGTCTCCCACCACTGCGTAAACCTGATAACAGTTTGGCCCATAGTGCAAAGGAGAAGGCCGATCTCTTGGCCCAATTCTTTGCCTCGAACTCGACTTTGGATGACGGGGGAGCCACACCGCCGAACATCCCTTGGTGTGAGAGTCTCCTGTCTGATATTAAAATCACCCAGCGTGCTGTCAGACGGGAGCTCATGGCTCTCGACATCCATAAGTCGAGTGGGCCAGACTGTATCCCCGCAGTGGTTCTTAAGACGTGCGCCCCTGAGTTGACCCCCGTGCTAACGCGCCTTTACCGTCTTTCCTACAAAACCAACCGGGTTCCGGCTTCGTGGAAGGTCGCCCTGTCCACCCAGTACCCAAAAAGGGTGACCGATCGGACCCTTTGTGCTACAGGCCGATTGCTGTCACATCCTTACTCTCCAAGGTCTTGGAGCGAGTTATAAACACTCAGCTCCTGAGGTATCTTGAGGACCGCCAGCTGATTAGTGACCGCCAGTACGGTTTCCGTTACGGTCGTTCAGCTGGTGACCTCCTCGTGTACCTCACGCACCGTTGGGCGGAGGCTTTGGAGAGTGGGGGTGAGGTGATTGCGGTCGGCCTTGACATAGCGAAGGCGTTCGATCGAGTGTGGCATGGCGCCCTTCTAGCGAAGCTACCTGCGTATGGTATCCCTGAGGGACTCTGCAAGTGGATCGCCAGCTTTTTGGATGGTCGGAGCATAAAAGTCGTAGTGGACGGCTGTTGCTCCGAGACCAAGACCATTAACGCTGGTGTTCCACAAGGATCGGTGCTATCGCCTACACTCTTCATCCTGCATATCAATGACATGTTGTCTACCGACAGCATGCATTGTTATGCGGATGATAGTACGTGTGACGCGCGATACATCGGCCATCAGAGTCTCTCTCGAGGTTCCATTGAGGAAAGACGGTCTCAACTTGTGTCTGAAGTCGAGAGATCTCTGGGGCGGGTCTCCGAATGGGGTGAATTGAACTTAGTTCAATTTAACCCCTCGAAGACACAAGTTTGCGCATTCACTGCGAAGAAGGACCCTTTTGTCATGGCGCCGCAATTCCAAGGAGTTACTCTCCAAAGATCCGAAAGTATTGGGATCCTCGGCGTCGAAATATCAAGCAATGTCGACTTTAGGAGTCATTTGGAGGACAAAGCCAAACTGGCGAGCAGAAAGTTGGGTATCCTGAACAGAGCCAAGCGGTACTTCACGTCGGGTCACAGATTGACGCTCTACAAAGCACAAATCCGGCCCCACGTGGAGTACTGCTCTCACCTCTGGGCAGGTGCCCCAAAATACCAGCTCAACCCACTTGACTCCTTACAGCGACGAGCTTGTCGAATAGTCGATGATCCCAATCTTACGGACAAATTGGAACCGTTAGGACTGCGGAGAGACTTCGGGTCTCTCTGTGTGTTCTATCGTCTGTTCCATGGGGAGTGCTCCGAGGAATTGTTTGAGATGGTACCAACGTCGCCCTTCTACCATCGCACCACCCGTCACCGCAGCAGAGTTCATTCCTACCACCTGGAAGCGTACCGCTCTCGAACGGTACGTTTTCAGCGTTCTTTCTTACCACGTACGTGCAAGCTCTGGAATGAACTCCCTGCATCGGTGTTCCCTGAGCGCTATGACCTGTCCTTCTTCAAAAGAGGCTTAAAGAGAGTACTCTCCTTAAGGTAGGCAGCGATTTTGTTGTGCTGGACCCCTGGCACTGCGAAGTTCTCTGGGCAGCGGTAGCCGCTTACCATCAGGCGGGCCGCTAGCTCGTCTGCCTATAACGGCAATAAAAAAAAAAAAAAAAAAAAAAATAGTATGTTACGGTTCACAATCTTTCGACAGTTCACAATCTCGCGAGATAGATTACAATCTAACGACATTTACAATTTTACGGTGACATATATATCGTCGGTGTTTGGTTGCAAAGTTATGGCTATGGTTGAATGAGTGTTAATCTGTGCACAGTTCAAGTATCGGTCAAAAGATGGCGTTGTTTACAAATTCAATTGCACTCGAAAGAGTAAAAGCTTGATTTACGACGTAGGAAAACGCAAATTTTAAGAAAATTGATGTTTTATCAGACATGTAAAATTAATTTAAAAAGTAATTTTCCACATATTAATTTATTTTAGTAAGTTCATTTTATTTTCTTGAATTATTCATATTATAATAAAACAAACACCGAAATAGTAAACTATATTACCGATTTTTCAATTTCGTATTAGAATGATAATAATATATTTATTAATATAAAAAAATCAAGCTATTTTACCTAAATGAAATTTGGTTTATTTTATATCACACATAAAAAAATATAACAAAAATATGCCTCTTTCTTTTAATTTTTTTTTTTATAAAATTCAATTATTAAATATACAATATCATCCCGTATTTATTACTTCGATAATGTATATCTCGATTTAATCAATTTTGTAATCGATTGTCGATTCAATCGTCATCCCCAGGTAATTAAATATGGACGAAAACCGATTCAAACGGCAGGTAAGGGTGGGCCCTAGCGAGATCTCCCTCTAGTGTGCGTCACTGAACAAGTCGCGAGACCCGCTCCGTTTACTGCAAATCACTTGACCAGTGTTGTCAATTAAACCTTTCCACATTTTCAATTGAACTGGGGTAACAACGGCATAGTTAGTCAAGACGTATCTTTTTAGTTTTAATATTCTGTAGCTATTAGCATTGGAAATATAATAAAAACGAATTAGTAAGCATTTTATGACACATTGGATTCATTTTTTATGAAACTCCAAAAATTAATTGATAGTCTATTTCCAAAGTATTGTAAAATCCCAGGGTATGCCATGCTTTGTACAAATGTGTATTATAGAAGAATATAGTTTTTATTGACTAACAAATAGTATGGAATTAAATTGTTCCCATTAAACAACCGTAAATTATTGCAGTTAAGTGTTTTGAAAGATTTTTGCAACGTGGTCCGTTCGTAGGACCTTACAAAATATGAAATTAATAAATATTTTTTGACTTGAGATTTATCGGAGTTCAGTGTTATCAAAGTCAGGTAGTTTGCACACCAAAGCTGGCAACATCATTGCACATTCATCCAAAGCGCTTCTGTAATACATCTCTTCTGTAGCACCCGCTACTGCTTTATAGCGCTTCATGCTTTTGATAGCAATCGACAAACAACCGAGTTCCGGTTTTTTGTTATTGAAACGATATGTCCATCACTAACAGTTGGTAATATTGATTTTGACGAATACGGGATAGGTACTGAATATCCATCATCGAGGACCGAGCCCGTCGCCCAGGCCGCCGCACACCGCATGCGCCAGTGCTGCGCGAGCCATTGAGATAGTAGGGTGTATTGTGCACAATTTTTTTTTCTGCGTTCTGTAAACATTATACTCATTATATTTTATGATGTCCACAGTTAAAAGATCTGATATTTCCAAATACTTTCAAATATTAACAAAATATGCAAAATGTCTTTTGTGCTCAATTTACATCCCTCATGGCGGACAACATACAAAATCTACCACGGTTGCTTTAATAAACCACATAAAGGAAAAACACGTTAGAGAGTATGCTGAACTTACGTCTAATGCTACTACGGAAGAAGAACAATCAAAATCATTAGATGATACTTCTAGTTCAAGTTCGTCAGACCAAGAGAACTCGCTTCGCCCTTCAAAAAGCACAATAAGGGACGAAGACGATGGTTGGTCCCCAAATATCGATTATTGGATAACCGAGATGGTCGCACTAAATAACGAACCACTGTCTGTTATAGAAAAACCTGGCTTCATACAATTTCTTAAGAAACTAATGCCAAATTACGTGATTCCCAGTATAACGACCATAGCTGATGTAATAATACCGGAAATTTATGATCGTATACATGCAAAAATAAAACTACGGATAGAAGAGGTATCTGTTATTTCTGTGACGTCGAATGTGTCGCGTTGCTTGCGCAACAAAACGAAGTCTTTGAGTTTGACTGCCCATTGGGTGTCTCGAGAATTTTATGTCAATCATGCCGTTCTGTCTGTTAAGACGTTCATGGGATCTCATGGTGCTGAATATATATTTAATGAGTTATATGAAATTACATCTCGGTATGAGATACCTCGGAATAAAATTCATATTTTCATGGATTGTAGTGGTCACATAGCCAGCGAAGATAAAGTTGTTGATTCGCCAGGCTGCTTCATTCAGTCGCTACAGAAGATAATTAAAAAATCGTTATTGATCGACACCGACGTCGAAGAAATGATATCTGAAGCTAGGTACATTGTAACACACATCGTTAGATCCAATCAAGCGCAGAAAAAACTTAATCAAATTCAAGAAACAAAGAAAATGCCACGGCGTGACTTGGTGCAAGACGTTGAGCATCGATGGAATTCAACATATTATATGCTGGAGCGACTGATAGAACAAAAAACAGTGATATTGGCTTACATTGCTGACCATGATAGCTTAAACAATATGCCAACATTATCTTGGGATTTAATGGAGAATATTATCAGATTGTTGAGACCATTTGAGGAGATAACTAAAGTAACAACTTCTGGTTTTTGCCCTATCTCAGAAGTCATACCGAATGTTACCATACTGCACAAACATATAACAAAAGAAGAGACACTAAGGAGATCCTCGAAGTTAGTACAAGTAATAACCACGTTAAAATCCGAAATTAGAAAGAAATTTGACCTGGATAACTATAATTATTTAATTGGTACTCTTCTTGATCCGAGATTTAAGACCGCTTTCTTAGAAGCAGATCAGAAAGAGAAAGCAAGGCAAAAACTTATACTGGATGCTTTGAAAATTAATTGTGACGAGTCTGTTCTTGAAGAATCTCCACCTGTCACTAAAAAGATTAAAACTAGTGATCAAAGAGAAAGCAAGCCGACTTACTCTAGTTTTTGGGACTATTTCGAAGAATTTGAAAATGATAAAAATAACGACTCTAAACCCAAAACTAGTGGAATAGCAGAAGAATTGGATAATTATTTGAAAATCGATCGTATAGATCGAAATATGTCTCCATACGAATGGTGGTCGACGAATGCAAAAGACTATCCGATGTTGAAAGAATTCGCGAGGATATACCTGTCATCGCCTTGCAGCAATATATATAACCAGAAGTTGTTTTCTGAGCCAGGTTTAGCTTACGAAAATAACCGAAAAGGCATGCCCTCCTCTGATATAGAAAAAATAATTTTCATTCATCACAATTTACCTTTAAACGACTACGAATATTAATTAGTATTAGTGTTGTAACATCTATCACTAGATATAAGTAAAATTTGGAATTATACGGACTTTCTGGTTGCCTAAAAAATCTATACTAAAAGACAAAATTCATAATTTATAACACATGGATCTTTTTTTTATTAAAAAAAAACGGATAAATCCGCTCAATATATAAATTACAATAATCTTGTTGAAATAAGTATTGTATAATTGGATGTCGTATTAAGTATGTAATGAAGGACAGATTAAAAGATTATCCTTTGTTATTAAGTAATCATTTTAATTGTTGTTTTATGTACTCGTATTGTGATAATCAATGAAACTTTTGTATTATTACGGTGATTACAATAATGCTGTCGAAATAAATGTGTAGTTGGATGTCGTATTAAGTATGTAGTTAAGGACACATTAGAATATTGAAATAAAACTATATTTTACGGATTTTATCGCGATTTGGGTTAATTTTTACATTTTTTCAACTTCCCGATGTTTCGATTACTTTACAGCTTTCGTGGTCAGTCCGCCCCGTGACCACGATAGTTTTATTTCAATGTGTAACATTCGCGTTAATCTAAGAAACCATTATAGATTAGAATAATATCCTTTGTTATTAAGTAATTATTTTAACTGTTGTATTATGTACTCGTATTGTGATAACGAACGAAACTTTAGTATTATTGTGGTGAAACCTATCTTATCAATAAAAGTATTGATGTAAAAACATGTTTATTATATATTTATTCAACCATTAAATATTAATTTTATTAGTTATATCAACACAATAATAAAATATATTTTAAATACGATAGTAAATGAATTAATTTAAAACATGCAGTTATAAATATTAATTGGAAAAAATACCATTTCTTTACGTCTGCCAAAACATACTTTTGTATAATTTAAATTAATTTATGTATTTCATTCTACAATTAAATATAATTGCAGATAAATACTGACTCAATGATTATAATTGATAACAATATATGATAGGAAGACACATTACCTAGATTATTGTTAACGAGGGCTTTTCGAAATGATAACATGCTTTTATTGTAAGTATATAACGTGTAATTCCTCACACTACACTTGTCACAACTTATCTCGAGTGACCGAGGGTGACCGCACGATCGCTCGGTGGCGGAATCACAGAGTAAGTAACACAGATTACTTAGATCAGTAAGTAATCACTACGTTCTAGGCGGAATGACGGCGCGGGCGCCGCCGAGTGGAGGGGCATATTCGTTCGTTAACAACTATTATAAAACTTAAAAATAAGTAAGAGCCCCTAGGGTCCCATGTTGATTGAAACAAGACTTCTCAGGTTTGATACCTACACTAAGATATTTTTTGTGATATCCATAAATGTGGTGTTCCGGGCTTGTGTATTTTTGTAAAGATTTACACAGTTTATGGTACAATAGCTTTAACCAGTACAATAAAAAAGCAAATTTTAATACAAAAAAAAACTTAAATGTAATTTAAAATGTGAAATAAAATGTTTTTTTATTTAAATAAAATAAATCAATATTTGTTTTAATTAAATCCATTTTTTTTGTACAGCCGTTCTGATGCCGAAGAATACCGTCCGGGGCAGGTGTTCTCTCTGAACGCCCAGGAGTTATTGGAACTCCAGCCGGAGAGGAAGGCGCCTGTGGGGGGCGGCCAGCTGCTGCAACAACTCTACACCAACACCCAGCCAGAACATAAGCAGGGACTGCAGCAATTCTACTATTTGGAGCCACAGGGACAGGTTGGACGACAGGTAATCTTTGTGATTACTAAGGTGTATGGATTGTAGACTATCGTTTGTGGATTGGGAGCTTAGAGGTTCTGTAACTAAGTTTATTTATGACATGGAGTTTATAAATTGTATTTTGCAAGTTATAGAATCGTTTTCTATAATGTCAGTTAGTGAACAGTTAAAGGAGTTAAAAAGATTTGTAATGTGTTTGCTTAATAATTTGTCCTTTTGTCTATCAATAGAAATATAAGGAAAATAGTACTTGGTATACGACCCGCAAATTGGTAATGCGCTTGGACTTTGTCACATTAAATTCCATGTGACGCCAGTCGCTTATTCTCATTAATTTAAGGCTAAGTAAGGAAGTTAAATAAGTATATAATTAAAATGTTATATTTTTTCCCATTTATATTGAAACAACATTTCAATTTATTAAAATTGAACTTGGTGATACATCAGTAAATGCATTTAATTTTTTTTTTATAAAGTTAATTAAATGTATTCCTATCATTTTTACATAAATAATATCAAATCTTAGCAACAATGGTATAGGTAGTCCGAACAATTCAGACATTCTACTGATGGATAATAGCTACGTACGGATGGCGATCCGCCCGTTCTTGGCTCTTCTAGTGTAGGCCCAGCTTAACATTACTTGTTTCGAACTACGTCACTTTGATTTCACCATCATGGCCGCCAGGCGCATAAGCAATTTGCGGGTCTTATATCGCATTTAAAATTAAGTTATCATTTTAAGTAACTGCATGATATAATTGTATTATCCCTAAACATTTAAGAGTACAAACGTTATACTTTTTATTAGATAATTATGTATTACGTATTCAATAAAACATGCTTTTCTCATTAATTTATTCTATAAAAATTCTTTATTCTTTTTTCCCAGGCTGCCCTGCCATCTCACGCTGTCATCGCCCGGCCCAACTACTCCTCAAACGGCGGAGAGGCGTCAGTAGGCGCTGCCCTCTCAGTTAGCGATACTGGCGCAAGCTCCGCTGAGTCTTTCGACCACGAGCTCTTTGCTTTACTTAGCCAACCTCCCGTGAGGCCTGAAGAGCCTCGTAAACAAGCGTATGTCCAAGCCCCACAAACCCACCAGACCTCGACAGTGCAGAGCGTGGCGCCTCAATACCAGCAGGTAATATTAAAGATTTTTTTTTCTCTTTCATTTATTTTAAAAAATATACAATTTTGGCTACTTTGTAATTAATTTGATATAATAGTAGTGTATATGTATCTCCTACTATTTCTGGAGCTTTACGTTTTAAAAGTATTAATAATTAATTAACGTTTATTTTTTATTTTTCAGGTCGACCGCTACGTGACTAAGCCAAGCAAGAAGTCTTCAAAACTGCGCTCCAAGGTTCAAATCGCCGCTCCCCAAATACCACCTGCCCCTCAACAGTACTTGATCGAGACCACCAACATCAACCAACAACAGCCCCAGCAGTTCCGCCCAGCTCCTCAACAGCAGAGAGTTGCTCAATTACTCCGCTATGTGCCTTTCCAACAAACTCAAACTCAGACTATTCAGCAACCTTTATACGAACGTCCCGAAACCCAAGGATTAAAAATTGTCGCTGCCCCTAAACTGCAACAAGCACCGCAACCAAAAGCACAATTTAACTACAGACTCATACCTCAATACCAACCTGAAGCCGCTCCGAAACAGTACAGAATTATTGAAGCCCCAAGACCTCAGTTGGCACGTCAAGAACAACGCCTCCAAGTTCCTAGCGTCGAAAGACCAGTGACGTATCTGAAACGTTACCCAGAACCTGAAAAGTTACGTTCTGTAAAAATCTACGACCCCATTGGTCAGGATGGTTTAGTGCAGCAGCAAGCGCAAATTTTTGGTGACCAATATTTACTTCGCCCTGTGTACAGAACAAATGAACAACGCCCAAGATACGAGCTACCCCCTCAGGCCGTGAAGCCTGAACAACAGCGCGTGGCAGAACCGGCAAAACCGCATTCAGCTATTTACGTCAGCAAGAACTTAGCTCCTAGGAAACTGACCCGAACGCAACAGGCTTTGAAAGAACAAAATTTAAGGACTGAACAACCTCTTCAACAAGACCAGCAAATTAGACACGAGCAGGCATCTAACGTTGAACAAGTGAACATTGAACAACACGGGCAGAGTTTAGAAGAGCAGCGATCGCACTTGCCACCACCGAAGAACAACAAGGCGTACACCCCTGAGGAATTCGCGGCCTTAGTAGAAGCTGGGTACGCGGTCACGCCTATTCCAGTAAGCGCTTTAAACCTAGATGTGGCACAGTCCAGATCGGCTGTAGAACAAGTGACATTACAACCTTTAACGGCCCAGCCCAAACGTCGCCCCATTAGCAGACACCAGTATCTTCCCCTAAGAGGAGACGATGCGCCTTAAACATATCGACCACTTTGTACATAGCATTAGAAATAATCTCATTATATAAGATAGCTATATTTGTAAAGTTCGTTTCATTTGCCCCTTTCATAGGACTCCTGAAGATTAGTAAGAACTTAAATTATATTTTCTAAGAGCATAAAATGAAAGCAAACGCTGAAAGAGCTTTCATTAAGCCCCATTTCCTCGCCTCGAAGATACGATTATCGTAAGGACATAAAAAAGTTGCATCATGTAAACGTTTGTCAGAACACTATAATCTATGGCGGTTATGTTATGCGATAATCGTATACGGTTCTCGCCGCGAGGCACTCTCCCCGTGTAATGGCATTTTACGGTTGTATGAAAACCGCAATTACCTACTAGAAGAGTAAGAAAACAATTGTTTCTCATATAAAAGCAGAGTAACTATATTTTCAAAATGAATCTTCTCGTAGCAAATAATTGTATCTTTGAAGCGCTTGAGAGTGATTTACAATACATAAGCTCCGGGGATTTCTTTCTTTAAATCTCATTCGTTTAATAAGTAATGGATCTTTTTGGGTGGATATTTATTTATTGTCCTTTCTGTTTTCTCGTGCCGTTGCTTCCCAATACGCGTAGTTCACACGATGAATCACACTTTTGTGTAATCCAAATGGATTTCGTCCCCTCGATACCGGCTTTGCGGTCATCAATTTTATTTTTGTTATCCTGTTATAGGTTACAATTGTATATCTCTTATAAGCCCTTCTAGACCAATTGCTGTTGGAATTTAATACATTTTTAATTCAATAAAATATAACGTTAAATTAAAATATAACTTATCACCGTAATTTATTTTGTTCAGTACAGTCTCCCGAGTCACTGAGGCTTTTTAAATGACTAAATCCTCACCCGCGTAGGACCTAAAAATGTCTTTAATAAATTATGTCTTAATGACCGAACGTCCTTCACTGTCAACAATATAATTATCGCCAAAACTGTAATACTTTGTAAATAACATTTAGATTGATATTTCATAATCAATTTAAATCGAATTCTAAAAGCTTTCCATGTTCAATATAATTCGAAATGCTTTTGACATATTAAAGTAATACTTAAAATACTTAGATTGTTAGCTACAAACATTTAACTTAATCCTCTTTGCTAGTATATATTGTTACACCATAAAATCTCTAATTTGGGGCAGACTGGTAATAAGAAGTCCATTAGAACAAATACATCTATTAAACTCCATTAGCTGAACATGCAAGGTTACATCTGCTGTAATGATAAATGATTAGGAATCCCTAGTTTATCTTGACCTTATTTAGTGATAAATTATACATGAAAACATACAGGAATATATATGAATATAAATCAAAAGTTGATAGTTTTCTGACCGATCAATGTAGAGACAAAGCAATTGTCTTGCCAAAAATTGCAGTGCTCAGAAATATCTAGGTATTACCATTTCAATTTCACAGTAATTTATACTATCAATTTAGTGCGAACTAAAAAGCCAGCATTATTCTTTGTGAAGTAATATCAAAACGTCTCGGGTCCCTCTCAATCACGCAATATTATAACGCTGTGTGATATTTTAGCACATTTGTAACATTATTTATATTGTGGTTTAGTGACATACATGTACTTTGAGCAATGAGGTAATGGACTCAATTCGGAAGGACCTGCTATACAGGGTTGGTCATAAAGGGTATATAAAGCTTAAAGGGCTTCACTCATCGTAATGAACAACTTTTTCTTTGAGACCAACCCTGAAATCGAAAAAAAAGTCAGCTGTTCATATTTTTTTTCTTGATTGATGTTCTGGTGGAATGAGTTTTTCTTTTGGTGTTTACGAGTATTTGGAAGCATAAATTTTGCCCTTCAGGACTAAGAGAGCGGATAATTAAACAAGTGGACTACATCAAGACCTTTATATTTTCCCTTATGTTTCAAAATATAAGTTTATATTTATATACTTTTCGTAGGTTTAGCATCCTTTATAATATAAATATAATGCTATCGAGGGTAGTTTGTCGGTGTTTGCCTTCCGTTGGGTGCGTCATTTTGTAGTCTCGTGTTCGCTTCGCAACGCATGGTGCGTGCTCCGCCGCCGAGCTGGATATTCGTTTAATTCGTTCGTGTGTCTTGGACTATTTGGTGTTTAGTGTTTGGTGGATCTATAGCCAAAACCGTCGTTGTTCCCGACCATGTAGGCTCGAGAACAGGACTCCGGTGAGTAAACTTCACGTATTCTACCCTTGGGCTGGATTATCATTTGCTCGCTTTCTTATTGTCCCTCTGTACGCATTTAGATTCGCGACGTATCTACAGACCACGACTATCCTTTAGTATAAGCGTACATAATACTCGTATTCTATGGTATGTACAGTCCGCACTAGGCCAGCGTGGTGGCCTATTTGACCTAACCCTTCTCAATTGAACTCTCGATTGTAGGGGAGGCCCGTGCGCTGCAGTGGGACGTATATGGGCTAATACAAATACAGACAATACATATACAAATATCCGTATATCAAACAATCACGATATGTAAACACAACGTAGTCTGCAGATAACAATCCGCAGTTTTACGCGCAAGTTGTCAACTCATAGAAACTTGGGAATGTCACATGGGAGACCCGGCGTGAATACAAATTAGTGGTGAATATCTAACTTGGCAATATACATGTTCTGCTTGCATTGCTTACGAGGATTTGTTTATGTGTACCTATGTATGAACAATTAATTAGGTAAGTGAAGACTTCAAGTTCACAGAAAATGTATTGTTTCTATAGTTTAATGGCAAAGTGGTAGTTTGTTTTTTAGTATTAGAGATATTTTCTGGTAAGAAATTATTATCATATATCCTAATTTCGTATATTAATTTATGCGATTTGACATAGGTCGTTTATATATTTTTTTTGTAACAATAATAGAAATGACTGTTAAAAGGCGGACTATTTCACGTGACTTTTCCGTAAAAAAATAACGTCATAAAATCTTGTTCTAAAACGCCTCTACTGATCATCTTTCACTAAAACAAGAGTTCCTAGCGAAGACATAAAATCAAAGAAACAAAAGAATCCATAAAAACGAACTCAAAGCCGCATCTGAGACGGATACTCCTTATTAAATTACCTGGGCGTTAAACCTCCGGCGAAAAATCCCAAATTACCTGCAAAACTCAATTAAGTCAAACAGATGGCCCATTATGGCCCAGCTTCACAAAATTTCCCGGATTGGTTTCTTTATGAAGCAATTTTGTTTTATGTTTTGTTTCGCGTAAAAATTGTTTACGGCGAACTAATTTGAATGTAAATGATGAATTTCCCAGTAATTAAAATCTTTTCAAAGGTCGCCGGGGAATTATTGGAACGGATGCAACTGGGATGGAAATTGGAAATTGTTTTTTAAAGTTGTTAGTTGGTTTTATCTGCGTTCGTGATTGTTCATTTCTGAGGTGTTCTATAAAACAATTGCAGTGTAAAAGATTGCTCATAATTTTAATAAAAAACCACTTAATTTTTTTTCAACGGCAGAATGACAAAGCTGTGAATCCTGCATATTTGGATTCCATTACAAGGTAGGCAATCCATTTTGGGTGATTTTTTTTTGGTTAAAATAATGATTTCCAGAAAATGGAAACTTTAATATTTATGAAAAATAATACTGTTGTTTTTATTTTGTAATCTGTTAAATCTACACGAACGAAACATCTGAATCTTATATTTTTTGTCCGATCATTTTATTTTATTATCTTTGCGGTTTATACCAATTATTCTTATTTCGCACATCATTACTCCATTTGCTTTTATGAAAAATGTGTTGATGGCTCATAAAATCCAACAGTACCCTAATTCGATTTGTCAGCGTATAAAATCCTATTCCCATTAGTCCATAAATATGTAATATACGTTAAATTAATGGGTAAGGCTTATCCTATTATGTGAGGACAGTCTGTAGACGGCTGTATTTTTTATTGGTGCGACATATAACAATGCATCTGCATCTAAATGCAGTCCAATCTAACGCATTTTAACGCGTAAGGAATGAATATTTTTCGTTGAGACACAAAGTGGGAGTCAATTGAGTTCTGATTTATACTAGAAATAATAATAAATACACCTAACAGTGACATACATAGTCCTGACCCCACACTAAGATCGAGTCTTGTGTCGTGGGTATCAGGAACTACGAGAGACTTTTCGGTCTCACAAACACCCAGACCCGAAACAAATACTTGTGGTTCTCACAAACATTTGTCTTGGTGCGGGGATCGAACCCGCGGTCTCTCGTTTCACAGGCGGCGTCTAACCAACTGCGATACGAAGGCTAGTATACAGACTGATTCTGAAAAATTGCGCAGCTAATTACCCACACACGTTCTAGTATACTGGTGCAAACTGAGACTTGCACAGTTATGTCGTTACGTGTGTGGCGGCCATGTTGTGCATCACGATGAGATTTCCAACAGCGTGTAATATTTGTATCCAAGCGTATACAAATACATATTCTGATCAGCGAATATTTTAAAACACTAGCCAGTATCAAAATTATAAATCTCGTATTAACTATCGGAAAAGTGTAATGACAACCGCTTATAACTTACCAACTACACTTAAAAAAAATGGTACGAGTACCAAAAGTCATGCTCATACTGGTTTTGACCCCATTTTCATTCCTGCTCTCATTAAAATAAATAATTAATAACTTACCTACTATACCTAAAAATGGTACCAAAAGTCACCCTTGCTCTGCTGCTATACTGCTTTTGAGCCCATTACCCTTCTTGCTCTCATTTAAATAAAAATATTTCACTAGCCTATCTACACGTACGTCATAATCCACCTGCGAACACCGCTGAAGTGAGACACAATAGATGAACTTTACGATTCCCTTACCCACTAAACGCGATCATTCAAAGGGCCCATAAATCCTGAACACTTTTATATCGCCACAGTAAAAGCGTAATACCGTAATAACTTCCGGCAATCTGGAGGTCATTGTCTGCGGCATTGTCCATGGGTTTTGTTGTCTTACATACTTAGGTTTTATGTTTTTACATTCATTGTATACAATGAAATGAATGCCTCGGTTGCGTAGTTGTACTACGGTATGATTACAAAGGTAATGTCTAGGGTTCGAATCCCGGGTCGGAAAAAAATTTATGTGATTTTGCTATCCATTATCAGCCCGGTATCACGAATTTGTGCCCGATATGGCGATAGCGAAACTCACGCCTCTTTCCGAGAAGGGGTAGGCAGAGGTGCTACCAGGACATACACGTTTCGCCTTGTGTGTTCCGACAATTGTGTTCCCACAATGTGATAAGGGGCAAGGCAGTCAGTTTTCTCATTGATACACTAACCTACTTTCAATGGCAACTTTGTATGGCTGTTGCCTTATGCCTTTAGTAACTTGATGAATACTCTGCGAAATGTTATTTAGGACGTGAAACGTCTTTTAAATATAGCTACATAACATATAGGTATGAACTACATACTTGGAAAAGACCCTTTAATTTTGTAGACGGGTTGGGACCGAAGATCTTATTTAATTTAACAGAGGCTAGTACAGTAATAGAATTTGTAAGTCATCAAATAACGATTGGGTTCGCTTGGGTCAACGGCTGAAATATTCTTGAAGTCATTGTGCAAATCGAGACTCGATACTAAACTTAATTGGGAATCATATCTGCCATTGTAATGGTAGAAAAATGAACCTCTTTAACTTGTACTATGAGCTCCTTATGTCATCTGACTGCCTCGAAGATGTAGATGTACTACGGTACGATTACAAAGCTGAGGTCTCGGGTTAGAATCCAGCGTCGGGCAAAGTGATATTTAATTTTTCTATTCATTATCAGACTGGAGTCTGAAGTTTGTGCCCGATATGGCGATAGGCTCGGCCCCTATCTAATCGTGGGATGGAACATACAAGCCGAATTGTGGATGTCCTGGTACCACCTCTGCCTATCCCTTCTGGAAAAAAGGCTTGGATTTATGTATGTATTTCATCTACACAAATATGAAATTACTTGACTATTCATTAAATTAATAATTCGCAATAATGTTCTCAGTCCAGTCTTTATTCTTATATTAACCGATATCTTTCTGATGGTAGAATAAGCATATCCACCCTTATAAGAACCAGCATTAGCGCCAGTGAAAAGCTTGTATTAATGATACTCGGGACTCGGGAGTATCTCGCGTTTTGGGCTCAATCTGTGTAGTATGCATGTTATAGCATTGCTTTATAATTCATGGTGTTGTTTGCTTTTGCTACTGTCCATGAGCGGTCGTATCGCGTACCATTAGGCGAATGGCATGCTCGTCTCGCCATTCAACGCAAAAAAAAAAAATCGACTAAGCCCCCGTAATTTTCCATCAGTGGCAGATAACCATAATATATTGCCAATGGATTTTCTATTGTACTTAATTTGTTGTGCCAATATAAAAAAATATAATACCTAGTTTACTCCTCTCAAACCCTCCGTTGAGCCTGTCATGTTTTCGTATATTTCATTTTATTTTGAAGAGTACAATATCCAGTTTACTTCCCACGGGGCAACTGGACACGATCTCTCTGGCATTTATTACATTATATTTTGAAAGTTTAACAGCCTTATTCATAGACAGTTTCAAGACCTATTTTCGTTATAAATTGTTTTGTCCGTTTCGAACGACTTTTGAATTCAGTTTGAGCGAAGAAGACAAACGTTCGATAACTAAAATAGGTTTTAAAACTGTCAATAATAAGGCCGTAAATAAATAACTAACAGCAAAATAGTCGCAGTAAATTTTATGTAAACGACAGGCGTGTTACCTTTTTTTATAAATTGTTGAATAGTTCGTAATATTAAAAACATGACGTTTTTTTTTTCGTGTTTGTAGTTTGCTCAAAAAATTTTTCTTTGCTGTTTTTGTACTACATCTAAAATCTTATGCAACACGTATAATATTATATATAGTATGTGTGAAAAGGAGCGGAAATACATAACCCTGTTCATACACCCATCACTGATCACCACCACATGATCGACGGTGGCATACAATAAAATGCTACCGAATACGGAAGCTCGCTTAGTCTCCTGAGAACACTAACTTGTCATTAACCCTTAAGTAAATTTAAGAAAAATAGTTTGAATAAAGAACTAGTTTAATTTGAACTAATACCTTTATTTTACCTAATATTTTTATGTTTTTTGCAATTGTACATTATAATCTCTAAAATAAATAAGTGTGCGAAGTGCGGTCGATTATGTAGAATAAGGAGTCGACTAATCTTCCAAATACTTGTGCATATCTCACTTTTATTCTAATTGGTAAAATCTCAGGTTTCTTGCTTTCAACTTACAATTACCGACATAACAGTAGAAATACCATCCTGCGGTTGATTTTTACGGTCCAATACGCTGGCGTAATGTAACCAGGAATGACCCGAGTTAAAAGCTTTGCCACATTCCCCGATCAACTCAACTATTATTGAATATTAGTTTATTATAGCCCTCTGGTATTTCAAGCTCTAGTGAATGCTCAGAGCTAAAAATATACGCTTTACTGCGAGAAATACTATATATTTTTGGATTTTAGCCATGCTAAAATATATTGTAGTTGGTATGCAGACACATTGAGGTCACTTAAAAACCATGGATTTCTAGAACTTGTAGTAATATCCATATCAAGTACTCTCAAATCACGGTTTATAAATAATAATAAATACTAGGGTAGTATTAGGGTATAACTTTATTCTACGCCTAGGCTAAGGTCGAGGTAACAAAAGATCTTTCATATTTTTTACGTGTTATTGACGTCCGTGATAAGACCTGACAGCTCTACGGAAGACCAACAATAGTTTTATTAATATCATGACAATTAGTATAGGTAATTTTGTGACGGACATTTCTATGCTTAAATAAACATCTCGCCATTTGTCCAGAGGGGTAGGCTTTATGTCTTCTGTTGCACGATATGATAGGGAAGAGCCTATCTAACAATGAAATACTCCTTTATTTCCTTCTTTCATTAATTTATATTTTAGAAAGACAATTTTCCAATATTAAACGTGGCTGTCAAAATAAATGCAGTATTCGATTTAAGATTAATATTGCCATTTTGTTAGCTCAGTCAAACGCAAGCACAGATAACATTAAAATATTTCAGTCCAATCAGATAACCCCTGACAAATTGTCGCAGTTTGAGTTGAATAAGTACCCAGATTGAATCGAAAAGTAAATTGAACTGTTATGAAACTAGGTAATTGATGGAAATCGATATGTCTTCAATTCAAAAAATATAGGTACTTCTTACTACACAGGGATTCAATTTAAAGTCTGGATGAATCGTGCTTAATTTTGTTTGATTATTTTATAATATGATTATTTTATAAAAAATACTGATTAATAAAAAAAATATGATTTAGTTCGTTATAAAAAAAAACCTGTAAATCCTTTCTTTCTTCTTCTCAACTTCATCCCATGGTTGTCGCCTTATTTTGTACTTTGTTGTTTTGTATTGTCTCTAAAAACTGTTATTATTTTTTTATTGTGTAGAATAAAGAAAGAAATAATAAGAGTGTTATGTACCCATGTAAGCGTTACGTGGCAGTCTATGCATGTATAGTCCGTTTCGAACAGTCGTAATTGTTTCACGCCAGTAGATACTCTATATGGACCGCGCAAAATTATCAGGTGTAAATATGTTCACTTAGTTCTGCCAGTAGTAATAAAGAAATATTTGATCTAATAATTCTCCCTCAGTTTAATTATGGACGTATTAGAATTAACTTAAGGTATATTTATGATGTTATTTAGTAAGTAAATATTTTTACCGGTACCTCAATTCAATCTAATAGCAGCCTTATAGTAAACAATCTAGGAAAACAAAAGCAAGTTACAAAGCGAATAAATCCTTTAGAAAGACAAATAACTATACATTATCTTTGAGCACTGACCGATGTCGGCACTTGCGGGAGTCGTTAAACTTTTTACCCTTACCAACGCTCAAGTTTTCTCGTTAAATTGAAAACTTACTCACTTATTCAATATTTAATGTCGCTGAATTAATTTACCGAGCCTCATATATTTTAAGTACTCAATTAATCATTAGAGACTTATCAATCAACATTGTCGAGTAAAAACACGCAGGAAACTGCATTTCTGATAATCTTCGTGAGAATTTCAAAATGTCAATAAAATTATTTAACACATAATAAGCTGGCGTGATGAAAGACGATTTTATCTCCTTTAATTAGTAAAAGAGACTGATGTCCAAGTCTTTATTATGAAAGGTATCTGAGCTGGGATAGAGAATAAAGTTCTTTCGCAAAATGCAATACTTGTTCAAAGTTTTTGAAGTTGTATCAGAAGCGAAAATCTGTGACGCAAACCGTAATTAATCCGTAGATTTAATTACAATCTATTTTCTTATTTGCATGTGTAATCGCATTATAAACTTAACGAATGTAAGTAATACAAAACCCTAAACAGACCCAAAGAAGTTACGAAGTTTAATATTAATGCTGGAACTTATCTGAACCCTCTGAAGTAAGTGTCATACGTTGATATTACGGTCGGGAGTCAAACTTTGTAACAAGTACCGAAAATTTGTGTAATGTTTACAACATATTTATCATTGTGTTGTATTGAGGTGCGGTAATATATTGTGATAGTTCAGAGACAAGACTCAGCGTAGAAGCCACTGTGGAGACAGTCTAAAGTGTTATAGAAAAGTGGTGCTACTGAGTTACTAGGCGGGGCTACCTGCGTTTGTGATTAAAATAAATAAATAAATACACCCAACAGTCATATACATAGTCCTGACCGCACACTATAATCAATTGTGTCGTGGGTATTAGAAACTACGGGAGACTTTGTCGGTCTCATAAATACCCAGACCCAAAACAAATACCGGTGGATCACATAAATATTTGTCTCGGTGCGGGGATCGAACCCGCGGCCTCACGTTTCAGAGCCGGCGTCTAACCAACTGCACCACGGAGGCTGTCAAATGCATTCCAATGCATTTTTAATTTATCTGGTGTTTTGTGTCAATAAGAGGCGGGACTCATTTGTTAATTTTTTGCCGCTGCTATATTAAAATTTATTTCTAACCCCACAGGAAGACATACCTAAGTCTTGTATCTTGGGTATCAGAAACTACAAGTGATTTTTTGGTTTCACTAAACCCAGGTACAAATAAAATATGACCTACGTAAAAAATTAGCTTGGTGCGTGTATGGAACCTCCCACTTCTCATGTCACAGCCCGCGCTCAATCAATTACGCCACGGACACTTTCAATCCACATGCTTCATGAAATTTTCATCTACCAATGTAAATACTAGTCGTTAATATTATACGTATAAATAATAGAACTGCAGACGAAACAATTTCGTAAGCAATTATCACAATGATAATACACAAACATCAGTTTCAGATTTCATATATAAAGAGGAAAGATTTGTTTGTTTGTTTGCATTGAATAGGCTCCGAAACTACTCAACAGATGTGAAACATTCTTTCACTGTTGGGAAGTTACACTATCCCCCGGTGACTTAGGCAAAATAATATTTAAAAAAAAATAGGCATCCTCACTAGAACTCCAATAATGTAACCCAAGGTGAAAAAAAACCTAAAATATTCTTTACATCGCGTGCGTTGCGAAAACTATAATATGTTGTTGTAGATTGAACTGAAAATCTATCTGCACCCAAGCGAAGCCGGGCCGAGCCGCTAGTTCGTTATAAGTTTGTTCAGCGCATACCGATCCAATACGTATGATAATTGCGTGTCGCCCGCAGAGGTTAACTCAATTTAAGTTTGTCTATGGATCAATTATTAATGCTTCAGATTCATAAAGGAGGTTTTATTGGAAAATAATCTAAAATTTGAATTTCGAATTATCTTTACGCTTTCAGAGGAATATGGAGATTAATGTTGTTAAATTATTTTTTCTGGAAACTAAGTAGAAATAAAATCTTAATCTTAACTATAACGTAGACATAAGGAATGCTTAATGAGTTTGCGAAATATCAAAAGTAACCCTAAAGCTTCAGAAATAATGTTAATTTGCATTAACAATAGGCGTAAACGAAAGAGTGTCTTTAAAAATATGTACTACGTCGTTGTGTTACTCTCTTAAACTTGCCCAAAAGTCTGTTATTTTATTTCACACTTATCTTAACTTTAATAAAGTGTTGTACTTAAACGTATTTGAGAGTGCATGCATTCGTATGATGGCGTTGAGCTGTCGATATAAACTGATTGATCTAATTTTAAATAATACAGGACATATACATAAAACTAAAATAAATAATTCTCCGATTGATTCCCTATTCCTTGAACCAACCAATCAACAGGAAGTAATATCTATCATCAACCATCTCAAGTCTGATAGCGCCCCCGGTCTCGATAGCATCAACAGTCGTTTATTAAAATGTACTAAACGGCAAATCGTGGAACCCCTTGTCCACATTTATAACCTAAGCCTTTCCTCCGGCATCTTCCCAGCAACCTGGAAAATCTCCTCTGTTACACCAATTCACAAAGACGGTCCAAAAGACGATCCCGGAAATTATAGACCCATCTCTTTACTTAGCATTCTCTCCAAAATTCTCGAGAAAATAGTTAACAGGCGCCTTGTAAATTTCATCGAGAAACTTGGCATTTTATCTCCTCGGCAATATGGTTTCAGACAAAAAAAGTCTACCGAAGATGCTGTTACCCAACTTCTAGACTTAATTTCTGGTTACCTTGACAAGGGTAACTGTTGCATAGGGAT
This sequence comes from Deilephila elpenor, assembly GCA_949752805.1. NCBI lineage: Eukaryota > Metazoa > Arthropoda > Insecta > Lepidoptera > Sphingidae > Deilephila > Deilephila elpenor. Next base: position 6,560,572 of record OX457116.1, read on the forward strand.
CTTCCTTGATCTGGCGAAGGCCTTTGATTCTGTATCATCCAAAATCCTCTTGAAGAAACTAGAATACTTCGGTGTCAGAGGTCTAGCCCTCCGCTGGTTTGAAAGTTACTTGTCAAACAGAACTCAATTAGTTGGAGCAGGCGGATACAGAAGTCAACAATCCCAAATCGAATTTCGGTGTCCCACAAGGCAGCATATTAGATCCCACTTTATTCATAATATATATGAATGACATCCACCAACTACAACTACAAGGTGCAGAAATTATCTGCTATGCAGACGACACCATAGTTCTTTTTAATGGAAAAGACTGGGACCAAACTTACGATCAGGCTGAAACTGGACTACCTAAAATCACACAATGGCTAGAAGATAATTTACTAACTCTCAATCTTAAGAAAACTAAATACATATGCTTCCATAAAACATCTGCCTCTAGACCCCAATCAAACAAACACATCAAATACCACACCTGCTACAGCGACAACCGAGACAACTGCAAATGTTACAGCTTAGAACGCGTTCAAGTAATTAAATATCTGGGAATAATGTTAGATCAGCACTGCAACTTCAAAGACCACATACAATGCGTTTCTAAACGCATTAGAAAAACTACTGCAATTCTCAGAAAACTTAGAGATTCCGCTAGTAAAGAACTATTAAAACGCATTTACCTCGCCCTCTGTCAACCGTTATTAAGTTACTGCTTAACAGTCTGGGGTAGTGCGGCAAAAACGCTCTTACTGGACGTCGAAAGAGCACAACGGTCGGTGCTAAAGACAATGCTTAAAAAGCCCTTCAGATACCCCACTTCTGACCTTTACAAACAAGCTCAAATCCTCACTGTCAGACAACTTTTCACACTTAGGCTAACTCTAGCGACTCACAAAAACCTTATCGGCTCCGATAATTACAAAGCTATGATTCAAGACAGAGTTTTTAAATTCAAATTACCACACGTTCATACTTCCTTCGCACGCAGATTCGGGTTTTTTAATAGAGCGCACACTTATAATACAGTAGTCAAACTCTGCAACATTAAACACTGCTCAGTGCGCGAAGCCAAAATTAAACTGACAGACTGGTTAAAAACACTAGACTACAATGACACCGAATCTGTACTGTATTAAAATTATTTATTTAGCTTCTGGTGACTTCCCGATTTCAAATCACTATGTATAATATTTTTTTGTATAACTCAAATTTAACATATAACTGTTTGCCCCGCGGCGACACCACTTCACCTAATAATGAAAATGATCTCACTAGATTAATTTATATAACAGTATTAATACAGAATTAGGCTTAATTAATTAATTTTTGGATATAGTTATGTTTTATTTTAATTTCCTGCTTTGGATTCATTTTTTTACTACTTTCCTTCTTCTTTTCAATTCTATAACAGATACCATCTTAATACTTGAACGAGTCTTCATATGCGTAGAAATTGTTGTAAAATGTAAGGGAAAAAAATTGTTAGTTAAATTATCGTAAAAAGAATTAATGTTTTTATTTTTGTTTTGCTTTTTCATTTTATTAAAAATGTTTTCTTAGTTTAAAACTGAATGTTTATTTTACATAGGATTATTTTTGTTTATTTGTTTTCGTTTTTGTTTTTAAGAATTTTCGGCTACTTATGTACAATTCTCTTAATTAGGTACCCCAAGATACAGGCTTGACCTAGTTTGGGGACCCCTGATAATTTTGAAATGTTTAACATAGATATGCCAAATATTGTTAATTCAAATATTTGTATTTTTGCAATTTATATCTTTTCCTTTGTGCAATAAATAAAACTTTTTATTATTATTATTTCTCTTTATTTATTTTACTATTTTTTTACATTTTTACATATATAATAAAAAATCAAAATACATATAAAAATATAAAAAAAAGAGATTAACCCAACGATGGCGAGGCTCGAGACCCAAGCCACCGGTGGTTAGGACCCCAAAGTGAGGAACCTCCTCACTATACGTGCCGTGTCAAGCAATACTGCCTTCTGAATCTGGCTCATGACCCAACGGCCCATTGAGAGCCTCTGGAGATGTTGGTCGAGGCTCTTTGGTATCAATCCATGTGCAGAAACAACAATCGGGACAATAATTGTTGAGTCGACATTCCACAATTCAGTAACCTCGTGTGCCAAATCTAAATATTTTGTCAATTTATCTTTTTCTGCTTTAACGAGGTTATCATCATGCGGAATGGTGACGTCAACAAGTATTGCCCGGCGCGCCAATCGATCTATTATCACAATATCAGGCTTATTGGCAACAATAGTCCTGTCTGTGATAACAGACCGATCCCAATACAGCGTAGCATGACCATTTTCAAGAACTGGTTGGGGAACATACTGGTAATATGGCACTTCAAAAGTCACAAGTCCATATCGAAGAGCAATTTGCTGATGTATGATCTTGGCTACTAGATTGTGTCTATGCAAATACTCGCCGTTAGCAAGATACGAACAACCGGAGATAACATGCCTGATGGACTCGCCAGGACGGTGGCATGCCCGACAGATGTCGACGGTACCGTCCTTCAGGATGTATTTCCTATAGTTGTTCGTCTTAATAACTTCGTCCATAATTGCAAAGACAAAACCCTCAGTTTCCCCAAAGAGGTTACCGAAACGTAGCCAAGACACAGACGCTAATCGGTCCACATCAGGCCCATGGAGGGCCCGATAGAACCGACCATGCAGCTCCTTGCCCTTCCATATTTCCTCGCGATCTTTAATACCCATCACCAGAGGTTTCCGCCAGTTCTCATTCGCCAAAGAGAGCGGGGTAAATCCTTTATCTACCATCACTACAACCCCATGCATATCCACGTCGCTGTGAAGGAAATAATCCCTGAGATTGCACACCTCGCGATTATGCAGGTCCTTAGCATTAAGCATACCTCGGCCTCCGCATCTCCGCGGGATGTACAATCGCATTACTGACGAACGTGGATGGTGCATACGATGTGCAGTCAGTAGAGTTCGGACTTTACGATCCAGGGCGTCCAATTCGGTCTGAGTCCATCTGAGTATGCCGAAGGAGTACATAAGTACAGGCATAACCCAACCGTTAAAGGCGCGAATCTTGTTTCCACCTGACAAAAAACTGTTAAGTACTTTTGTCAGGCGGCTAAAGAAACGTTCCTCTATCGATTGTTTTACGTCTGCACCCCTAATACCTAGAGCCTCAGGCATACCCAGATATTTGTAGGTTTCCGTCGGCGAAAGGGATCTGAGTCTTACAGTCTCTGAGACACGTATGTCATCAGAGACCGCAACCACGCCTCGCTTTACATGGATAACCGCACATTTATCTACACCAAACCCCATATTGATTGATTTGCTAAATCTTTCAGCTATTTTTAACAACTCAATCAATTCAGATTGTTTTGATGTAAATAACTTGAGATCATCCATGTAGAGCAAGTGAGAGATAGGCTCAGACCCTCTCCGCAGACGGTAGCCTAACCCCGAATCCAACAACAGAGTACTGAGGGGATTCAGCGCCATACAAAACCACAGTGGACTCAGACTGTCACCCTGGAATATACCCCGCTTGATTTTAATCGGCTCATCATTCACCGAAGGATTGGTAGCGCCTGGATATTTAAGAACAGTTGTCCATTGTCCCATACATGCCCCAAGAAAAGTGCTCAATTTTGTATCAACTTTATACAAATTAAGCACTCTCATGAGCCATGTATGGGGCACCGAATCATATGCCTTTTTATAGTCAATCCAGGCAGCTGATAAATTCCTTCGGTTCTGACGAGCCTGTTGGCAAATGGCCATGTCAATGAGAAGGAGTTCCTTAGTACCACGGGACCCGCTCTTGCAACCTGTTTGTCCGGAATAAAGAATTTGATTAGTTGTAATATGACATTGAATTTTTGATCTAATTATCGACGAAAGTACTTTATAAATTGTGGGTAGGCATGTAATGGGTCTATAATTTTTTGGTTCCGTGGTACTACCGGATTTAAAGAGTAGGTGAGTGACACCTGTTGTCATAAATGTTGGGAGTGATCCCCCTTCAAGCGCATCCTGGAGTTGTGTTGCCAATCGAGCATGCGAACTTGGAAACCATTTTAACCAGAAGTTGTGCAGACCATCTGGTCCCGGAGACTTCCAATTTTGGGTTGGACGAATCGCGGTCAGAACGTCCTCTGGACTGATTAAAATGGCCTCCATAGCCGGTATCACCTTGCAAGCTCAATCTACAACACTGAACCAGGGGGCTTCAGTGTGAGAGACAGGCGACGACCAGATATTTGTCCAGTACTCACGCATTTCATGAGCACTAGGTAGCCGCCCATCTACCACACTTTGTGGAGAATTCTCCCAACATCTATAAACCCTCTTTTGATCACTTTGGAACATACGATTTTGTTGGAAACGATCCCATCGCCTCCTGTAGCGGCGGATGCGGTTTGCCCACGCATAGACTTTTTGTTTGTAGAAGTCTATGCGTTCCGTGACGCAAAGTCTATAATTGCGAGGACTGGTGTTAGTCCCCGAAAAAGCCTGCGCCACAAAACGCATAATCTTCGGTCTACTATTTCCTTCTTTGAAGGAAATTAGCTTGCCGATGAGAGTTCGGGCCCTGTTGATACGTTCCTCAATCCTACACTGCCAGGCAGGCACAGCCGCAACATCTCGAGTGGCTCTACGTTCATTTGGGAAATTAACATGAGCCACACGACATGCTGCGACGGCTGCGCAGTAAAGGATCGAGTGCGTATCAACAAGATCCCGACTGGACTCCAGGTATATAGGTAACATGGAGTCCAAAGCTCCCATCAGCGCCAAATTTCTTCTATGCGTTGGCAAACGCGGAAGACGCGGTCTACAAGACGCCGACAAAGGCATGAATTCCGAAATCGCACGCTCCAAAGCCCCTCTCAGACGCTGTTCATCTTGGGGACTTACGTTGTCGTCCAAATTGTCCGTCACCTCAATTATTATTATTATTATTATTATATCCAGACTGGGACTGAAAACGAAGCCAGGCCAGCCAAAACAAAGCGATATCTATTTATTTATTTATAAATTCTTTATTGAAAACCACAAACAAACAAAAATAAAAAAAAAATATTGGAATTTTTACTGATCGTCGTATTTGGGTGGTAAACAAACCTTTTTTAGACGCAATTGTTCCGCAAGAGTTTGAATTATTATTAAAATATTATATCGTATTTATTGCTCACTTCTTTTTTACAGTAGGTATCAATGTTTACGCAAAATTGCAGTGTTTTTATCACTGACGCACTGAACTCCTCCTTAATTTATTTCTCATTATATCTGCTACTGAAACTAAATATAATACTAACAAACAATGATAATGATATACAAGTACTGCTTTATTATTGGATGAGAAAAGGAGCGTTGTTCTATAATAACAATGTGATTAATTAACCCATACAAAGGACGTAGAGATTGGCATTGCTTAGACAAGAGCGACCTTTAAAGGTCACAGTCATTGGATGCAGACGACATGCTATTTTCAGATGTCCATGTGCTTGTTATGGCTTTTGTTTTTAAGATTAATTATAAGGACTATGAACTTATAAATAGAGGTTTAAATTATTGTTTCCCCCTAAAAGACTCAATGGCAGTATATGCGGTGCTTATCATCGACAATGAAAAGACCCCCAATCACGCACTTATTAGTTTCGAATTCTTGAGTATTATTTTTCAAGCTTTGATTTCTTGCTAATATTCTGTGCTAATATGGGGTAAAGAGACTGTTGTAACCTTTTAATCGAAGTTCAATGCCTAAGTTGGGCATTTATAAAGTCACCTACATAACGTCTGAAAAATTACCGGTCTTGGAATCATTCTAAATAATTCATAACGTTATTGTATTTGGCGGGAGAAATATGTCGTGGTGGTATCTACCCAGGTGGCCATACACATATGAGAGACCTGCCACCAGTAAAACTTCAAACAAAATTATAAATTAATTGGTACAGCTATGATTTATAAAGCGTTACGTTATAAAAATATAAGTTCAATAAACTTGAATGTTCCCTTAATTTACCGAGTAAGGTTCTCAGTGTTTAGTCTAAAATCGAGCCTACGAAAACTTTCCCGTCTATATTTGCGAGAGCATGATTTACGATACACAAAGTTAACGAAGCAAACATCACGGAGACTGAACTTATAAATAAACTGAACTGAAACATCGGATAGGAAAGTTCGGCACATGAATTGCTGTCCTTTTTTCTCTTTATTCGTACATATTTCATAAATGTGATGTGGAGATGTGAGACGACTTTGAAGAAAAGTAAAGAATTTGTACACGGCTTTTTGTGGTATTTTGTTAATCTTTTCTCTGCTGTGCCTACTACTTTTAGGTGTCTCTCTTTCTCTTTCACTTCAGCCATGAATTTCCAGAACCATATTCGAAGCGGCTTGCATATATTTATGTAATCAGCATTTGTTAACTGATTCTCTCTTTCTTTGTATAAAAGGAAAGTGTACACACTGAAAGTAGTTTTACGCACACTAGAGTCTTTAGTCGGGATATGAAAGACCCTACCCCTATTTAAGTTTAAATTTTCCCATTTCACGAAGGTATGGCCTAATGCATCTAAATTACCCCAGGATTAAAAGTCGTTGGTTATTGCTTTCCAAATAACCGATTGAATACTAAGTATATAAAAAATGATATTGGATGCCCAAGGGATCGGAGCTCAATTACTTTTATGCCAATAACAACCTTCCTTCGGGCCTTAGTAGTTTGAAAATAGGACTAATAAATCATTCTTAAGTTCCGAAATAAATCGGCTATATTTTGCTCTTAAAAATTCTGCTACGAAAATTACTTCTATTACTAGACTGTTGGTAGGTCTCTTATATGTAAGAGGCCGCCTGGGTAGGTACCACAGCAATGTCTATTTCTCCCGCCAAACCGCAGTGTAAATGCACTGTTGTGTGTCGATTTGAAGGGCATTATAGCCAAAGAAACTACTGGACATATTGTGACTTAACACCTTATGTCTGAGGACGACGAGCGCAGTGGAGTGCCAGGCACTCCTTTGTTATTCATGGTGTTGTTTGGTTTTGCTACTGTCCATGAGCGATCGTATCGCTTGCCATCAGGCGACTGGCATGCTCGTCTCGCTATTCACAGCAATGTAAAAATACATATATTAAGTTATGGCTATAATGATTATTAGGCCGTGTCGTGTGTGTTGAATAGTGAGGTCCCGGACAAAAGTTCCAAGTCGGGTAATGGACTTTGTTTATTTTTTTCGGTTTGTACTCAGTTTGTCGAGTGAGTCAAGTGTAAATAAAGGGAAACGAATAATGTTTTAATATTTCATTATTTAACTAGTCTTCGTGAATTCAGTTTTTTTTTATTTGAACGTAAATCAGGTATAACTACTCTACTACAGGGGTTTAAATTATTAAAAGCTATTCGTGTATTGGTGCCACGGTGGCGTAGTTGTATTACGATACGGTTACAAAGCTGAGGTCTAAGGTTCGAGTTCCGGGTCGAGCAAACTGATGTTGGATTTTTCTATTCATTATCAGTCCGGAGTTAGAAATTTGTGCCCGATATGGCGATAGGCTCGCCCCCTATCACATGGTGGCGCCTCTACCTATCCCTTCGGGGATAAAGGCGTGAGTTTGTGTATGTATTCGTGTATTATTCTCAAAATGGTGACCTAAAAAAAACGAATACCAATCTCAGGAAAGCTCGCTCATTTGTTTGCCGTGACACTTCAGTTCTGATTAATATTAAGGAATTGTTCTGTATTCTAAGAGACAAAACTTGGGATTTAATCGAAGGCAATTCTGTATACAATGAATAATGATAACGTAGATCGTGATTTAAATATAGAGGGACTGGAAATAGTACTGAACGTCTTATTCGTTCAATATTTTCTTGGTCACTGGTAAATAAACACTAACTATGAGAGACGTTTATCATATAGAATTTTTTTTTTTATAATACCCCCAACAGTCACATACATAATCCTGACCCCACACTAAGATCGAGTCTTGTGTCGTGGGTATCAGAAACTACGAGAGACTTTTCGGTCTCACAAACACCCAGACCCGAAACAAATACCTGTGGATCACACAAATATTTGTTTCGGTGCGGGGATCGAACCCGCGGCCTCTCGTTTCACAGGCCGGCGTCTAACCAACTGCGCCACGGAGGCTGTCTAAATTATGTCTGTTTATTAAGATTAATTATTGGAGAAATATGCGATATGTTTTCAAACTGTGTGGTTGTTAGTTTGCCTGCCCACGTATTCGTTTTTTCAAGTAATTCAAAATCTTTTAGAGTGACGAAGCATTTAAGCAGGGTGAACGCAAGGAAAAAAATGTGTTAATCTTGATCATAATATTTATGAATGGACATGTGTTCAAAACCCGTTAACGTTAAATTGTCTCGATATTGAAATTCTAGCAGTTTTACCCGTTAAAAAAAAATCTTGATAAAATTGATAACAGTGATAACAGTGATGTAATATTATATAGTAATTAGTGGAAATGTTGTTGTTATTTATCGATTTAAAGAAATATATTTAATATTTCGCTAAATAACAAGTCGAATAGAACATCGCGTCATCGCAGCGCGGCTGTATTTTGTTCCGTTTTCATTATTTACTATTCACTGCGCCTTAATTACGTGGAAAAGTTTAGAAATAGTATGAGTTTCGCGTCGCAAGCAAGCGTGTAGTCGAAATCATCAATCATTTGTAAGACGAACTCAATTTAACTCATCTGATGGATTGCTTTCCACAAGCTGTGCGATCAATTTCCATGCTCTAATTGTTGCATGACTTAATTATTTTTTTAATTATCTGAAAAATTCATAGAATAATAACGTAAATTCATTATGTTTTTGGTAGTCTTGTTATAACTAGTGTAATGATGACATTGGAGTGAAGAATTCTTTTCCATCTGTTTTGTTTTTATATACTGTGTTTTTCTTATATACTGCAGATAGATTATAATTAACTTAACCTCAATCTGCGAGGAAAATGAATTGATCTTATCATACACCTTATTACTTTAACCGCCCACATGGTAAATAATTACAGTAATTGAACACTGGAAAACACATTTATCGCGACTTTATTTTGCTTTATACCATTCATTTCATTCGGGACTATATATACAAGCCATTATTGTATATTGTCATATGAACAAAAGATTGACTAGTTGTATTGGTATACCATAGGAGTGGCGACTATGAAAGTAATATTCTGGAGCAAACACCTAAAACAGAATTTTTGTAACAAAGACTGTAGATTGCAGTTGCATTCATTCAGTCGACCCTGGCAGTTTCAATACCGCTTTATGTAGACAGACAAGCAAACCATTCCAGCAACATTAAATATTATAGCAATAAATTATATTTCATATGTAAATCTATGAAAATTTTAATAAGCAACAATTACTGGACAAATAATTATTTAAGAGAACTAATTTGACTGCCTTGGTGGCGTAATTTTACTACGGTGCGATTATAAAGCTGAGGTCTTGGGTTCGAATCCCGGGTCGGGCAAAGTCATATTGGATTGTTCTATTCTTCATCAGCCCGAAGTCAGAAATTCATGCCTGATATGGCGATAGACTCGCCCCCTATCACATCGTGGGACAGAATATACAAGGCGAAATAGTGGTGTCCCGGTGGCACAAAGTTTATGTATGTACTAATTTCACAATATCATTCCTCATTACTCCTCTCGTACACAATATGTACTCAAATAAATGCACATGCATTGATTTTATTCGAGATGTCCGGACTAGTTTAACGTCTCAATGGTGGCTAACGAACCAATGGCTGTAGCTACAGTAATCACTGCCGCCCATGAATACCCGTAGAATCGGAGAAAATATTGTAAGTGCATCCAACCTTTAAATTTTGAGAAGTATAGATTCGGTCATTGGATTTCCCACAATTTTATAATCATTTTTTTTTCGATTACTTACGTCATTTTACCTAACTGTAGTTAAGAACAGCTGATCATTGTAAATAACCTACTGTTTTTCCTCTATTATAACATATAGTTGTGAGTCTAATGCGGTTAATTGCACTTTTATTCCATTACCGAAGGTTACATCCGTTCACTCAATTACCTGATTGGGTACTTACAGCACTGAAGTATCTTTAATTTGTTACCTCGCTTAATGGACATTCTTTAGTCCCACCTCGTAGGGTACATCTATCATTGTGAGGTTTTTTCCCTCCCATATATTTTTGCCCAAATGAACTGGGGTTTTGAATTTTGCTCTGATTTAACATTCCTGTGGTATTTTAATCTAATAGATTTTAGAAGTGTATTAACTAATAAATGTATTGTTGTCTTTTGCCTGCCCTTATTAAAAAATTACATGTAATTGATTTACTATGACAGCTTAGGATTATTGCAGAATGATTCGGGTTAGAATTCTACGCTCGGCTGTCTGCCCGATATGACACTTTTCCGGTATCTGTTAATCATTCTTCTAGTAAGTCTTTAATATTTTATATTGTATAATTTGGTAAATAATTTTATTACTCTATAGTACGGGCTCCCCGAGACATCATAAAAGGAATCTATTAAATTATTTAATCCATCTTCTACCGCAATGCAGTTTTGTGGCCCAATGTGTGAACACGTCTTAAAGTTGCTGTATCCACGGGATAGCAATCGCTACCGACGGCTTAGCCTAATTTGTAAGTCATGGGGAGATTCAGAACTTCCACCATTGTCCTTTACTCCTTACCATTGAGTGATGCCAACGAGACTTAAAACTTATGACCATTAGTGGGAACTTCTAATCTTGAATTCCAACCATAAATAAAATCAGGAGTGCCACAAAAATATTTCCTACTGACTAAATTACAAATCCTTCAATTCTATTATAATACAATTTATCTCCTTCGCCTGCAAATGAACATCTGATTAAATTACTTAACAACATCCCAACTATAAACTTTACTATAGAATTAAAGTTAGTGCTTATCCATCTCTGTTTAGTTAGCCTAGTTTCATAGTTTCTAACTTGTCATTTGGAGATTCAAATGACAAGTTAGAAACTATGAAACTGATTGTTGAACTATGTTTCTTTGATTTTAAGAAGGGAACTGTAAATCATATGAAACAATTTATTTTGTTACCCTAGTTCTGGTACAATTTGCAGATTTCCCTAAACAGGAATATTTAGGAATGTAATAGAAAAAAGCGCCGTGAATGGTGAAGATTATGTTAACTAATTTTCAGGACATTGCAAGGACGGAAATATGGAAAGCTAACTTTAAACTTACATAGAAAAAGATAAAGAATATAAAGATGTTGATGGTGATAAGAATAAGATCTACACTAGAACATGTTTTTATATATTTTTTATCTTAAACAATTCTACAACTATAGTAAAACACATCCGACATTTTATTGTATTGATCTAGCGGAAATTAAAAGATCTTCGTTACTTCTGATTTCCACGACAAAAGCCTCGTTTCTTGGAAGGATCGAGATTATTGGATGTATTGAAACTGTATAGATTCTCCCATATTTCCACATAAATGAATTTGTATTAGACATTGTCAGAAACAATGAAAGCAATAACAACAGCCTAACAAAACAGACCCCTAATACATATTTATTCTCGTTTCCTTTGCTAACTAAAACCAATGGCAACCGATTTGCACTTCTGAAATCGAAATTAGGAAACCAAATCCCGAAAACCATTATGGGAATACGCTAACCACCAATTTACACGCAGCGTGCCGAGCTATCTCGAGATAATTACATCCTATATTTACTGAATTTGCAGTGCTAATTAAGCCACAACATCGGGCTGTAAACTAATGACTATGGGTCGGTAATTGCCTACAGGGTTTATCATTGAAATCCAGAGAGCTCCGCACATGTATGAGCATGGATATACAAGGTATAACAAGACTGCGACCGAAAACGAAGCCAGTTGGTAGTATTAGTGATTTCAGACAATGCAATTAAAAATTTCCCAAAAAAATCGACAGTTTTTTTTTGTAATTTTATCTTATCGTCGTATTTGGGTAATAAATACATAGTTCTCCTAAAATAATGATGTAGACCTCTTTATTTTTAAACACTCGATGTTTAGCAAAAACTAAGTATTTACCACCCAAACAAGATGATTTCTAAAAAATCCTAAAACGAAATCTGTCGCTGTTTTGGTAAAATTTTAATTTGCATCGTGTCTGTAATCACTAAAACTACCACCTGGCTTCGTTTTCGGTCACAGTCTTGATATACCCGGTATATATGTAATGGATGCAACCAATATCGTGTTTAGTTATGGAGTTATTGAATATTTTGGTGCAATCTTGAAAGATACCTACGTGTTTGCAAGGAACCGAAATATATTCGGATTATAAAGTTTTAAATTAGGTAATAGGGTTTAACAATAACATTTCATAGTCTTCTCTAGCTAAATTAAGTCCTCTACCGAAGACACAATACTCAATTATTTCCCCGGCGATCTGTGGGTAGCGGCCTGCTTCTAATGACTTCCTGTAATCTTCATTAGACCATCTGATGATACGTAGCCTGTAGATATTTTAATACAGAATTCAAATATATCAAAGATCTTATACAGGGTATATCAAGACCGCGACCGAAAACGAAGCCAGGTGGTAGTTTTAGCGGCTACAGACACAATGCAACTAAAAATTTTGCAAAATAAGCGACGGATTTTTTTTACAATTTTTTAAAAATCATCGTTTTTGAGGGCTAAAAACCTAGTTTTTGCAAAAATAGTAATTTAAACCCTTACTTACCATTGCGTGTTTAAAAATTAAGCGATGTACGTCATTATTGTAGAAAAACTATGTTTAATCACTCAAATACGACGATATGTAACAAATATAAAAATAAAAAATTGACAATTTTTTTTTGTAAAATTTTCACTTGCATTGTGTTTGATATCACTAATACTACCTCCTGGCTTCGTTTTCGGTCGCGGTCTTGATATACCCTGTATAAAACAAAGTAAAAGTTATTATGTATGAATCGCATCACGAGAGAGTATCTTAATGATCATAAGCTTTTACACCATAATTAAGAGCTAACTTTGAACAACTCTTTAAAAGTTTCAATAAAATTTACTTTTAAAAGTGGTTACAAATAGTTTAAGTTTTCCCTAGCAAGAGGAAAGTGCTCAAACCTCGAGGTGCACTAATGAGTTTCACAAACTCAAGGAGCATTTGTTACAAGTTCCAACAGATGTTTTGTCTCCTAACTACTGAAAAAGTATTTAAGCGCTTCGAAAATTTCTTTACTGTCCCTAGTAATCGCCTCAGATACCTAGTGGTAGTAGAGTATTTCTTTTCATAGGGAATTTAACTAAGAAAATAATATAAGAAATAATTTACAGCCTCCGCGACGCAGTTGGTTAGACGCCGGCTGTGAAACGATAGGCAGCGGGTTCGATCCCCGCACCAAACCAAACGATTGATCCACAGCTGTTTGTTTCGGGTTTAGTTGTTTGTGAGACCGAAAAAGTCTCTCGTAGTTTCTAATACCGACGACACAAGACTCGGTATTGTGGGGTCAAGCTATGAATGTGACTGTTGGGTGTATTTATTTGTTTCTAAAACAATATTGAAAGAATACGGTCTTGGCTAAAAAAAATACCGTTGCATTACCAGTTGTATTTTTCTACCCTCTAAATAATTAATTTAAACAAAGCATGTTACATTTTTCTTTTGTAACTTTTCTACATGCAAAGTTGTATTATAATTAGCCGCTGGCTTTTGGTACTACGTAAAGTAACTGTATTAATAAGGATAATGTCAGCGAAACATCCAATTATGAAAATACAATAGAATGTAGCTGATCCTGTCCTGCCCCGGGCAAATTGTATATTATTTTGTGGTTCTAGGAATCCTTATCATTTTGTGTTTTGGTTCTCTTTTTTAACATTGAGTCCTTTTTCGGAGACTGTCCCGCCCCCACACCCGCCACTGCATCTCCTGTAAGCCAGGATCAACAGTGGCACGCATTTTAATGCCACTGAGCATTAAAGCTCGGCGAGTCTCCGGGAATTTCTAACTTGTCAAACATCGAGTCCTTTAAGAATGAATTAAACAGTTATAATATGTAATTACCTCCATTCTGTATCTGTATAATAGCCCAATTACGTCCCACTGCAGGGCACAGGCCTCCTCTACAATCGAGAGTACTATTGAGAGTGGTTGGGCAATTTTACTGAACATAATCCATACACACAGAAAGGTAAAAATTAATATTTACCCACTTCAATTCAGCAATGAAAAAGCGCAGCGCACCCCGTTACCACTATATTTCAGCTTTGTATGTTTTAATTAATGTTGTCGCTTCACAGCCCGTGCGCTGCTCATACAATTTATGCAATTAAATGTTGTAGGTTCAGTCAATTTTAAGTTTGAAATATGTTTCGTGTATTATGTCGAGTTGGCGTGGTAATTTTAATCACTAACATGCATTGACTATACAGCGGTTCTTTTGTATCTCATTGCTTAGATTATATTGTATTCATGTGTTACCGGAAATGTGTGAAAACTAGGAATTGTACACAATTAAGTACTAGGAAACGTAAACAATTCCGAGTACACTTAGGAAATGTGTAATATAATGATTTGAAGATTCTGTCATGGGCATACTTAGAAAATGTGAAAAATAGTGATTTGAAGATGTATGTAATATAAACATATAATACCTTTTTTGATCGCGATTTAGGAAATGTATCTCCACTAACTAGCGTTCCTGGTATTAAAAACGTACAAATCTGATTAATGGGATAGAAAATTAATTGTTTGTAAATATGTTGCCATATTTTATAATAAATATAATTATCACCTTGTTGTTTTGTTTATTATTTTAACGACATGAAAATGTAGAATGCAGACAGTTGGATATTTGACAGTTGTGGCAATAAAATATAAAATGTATTGCATTATTATGATAAGTTAGTAAAAGACAATAATATTTGGTATTTTTATTTACATTTATATAAATTGTAAATATTATAATGATCTGAAAGAAGTTTGTGAGTTTTTATTAATTGATTAAATGTAACAAAACAGGATCGGCTGTCCTTGTGCAGCGTGTGACGTCACAATGTACAATTTTATTAATTTCTGCCACTAAGATCATTCACCAATTGTAAAGTGTGACGTAAATTTTTAAAAGTTACGTGACCAACATTTTTGGTGACAATATTTTTAGTAGTAAAGAAAAATATGTTTATTCGTTATAAAGATCTCTTTAAAAATATATTAACGGTTGGAAGATTTAAAGAATGATTATACCTAGATTTTAAAACACTTTATAGAAAATAGTCAAGTATCCAATTATTCTAACTTGCTACTTTTACTGGGAATAATTCAAAAGTTTAGCAAAATGATAATTATTTCCCATCACTACTCATGATCAACTGACATGTGTCAGGAACGCATTCTCTGAGCGGCCGGATTATAGTAGAAATAACGAAAGAAAAATAAGGATTAAGTAAAAAAAAAACTATAAAACTTTTGTATAAATTCTTTAACAAAACATTTGAATGGAAGCCAATAACAGTGCCCCAGACTGAAAGAAATTTAAATTGTACAGCGAATAAGCGACGAGAATCAAACAGAGCGAATTCATAGCAATCGTGACTTCATAAAGCAGTACAAAATTTTGCGAATAAATACAAGGCTTCGTCCAATTTATCCGTCGCAAATGCAACGGCTTGAGCCTGACGTGGAAATGCATACAGACAGCTTACTTTAATTCCCCTGCTGGCTGTAAATACAAAATTAAACCTTATTACAAAGTGTTAGAAACCTGAATAATGGTAAATATGATGGTGTAGTTGTGTCAGAGGCAAGAACAAAGACATTGTTGAAGCCCCGCGGACGGTAGATAAACAACTCAGTTGAAGGCATTCGACTAACGTTTACATCAGAGTGCCTTTTATGCAACTTACTGCCTATGTTGGAGAGGCATTCCAATTTGAGGAAGTAGGGCTTGCAGTTTATGTTGACATGCGGACTGAAATTTGTGTTTTGTGTACAGGAAGTTGTAGATTAAATGGTGGATCACATTACGTTGATGGTCACATGGAAATCGGAAAGTGATTGTAGTCGAGGATGTGAAGCGACCATCTTTTATGCTAATAATGAAGCACTTGTAGGTTATTTACTGCTATCATTGGCAGAAGCCAATATATTTTGGCACCGCAAAGAGACCACAGTGTATCCAATGAGTGGGCCAGTTATAACCGCTACTCTACTATATAGCAAGTATATAGAGTACCGTTGGAAGCAGCTGCTTGCTGCTGTGGACGCCTAGGGCGTCATTGAGTTCGAGCTGCAAATTAAGCGGCAGTGTGCAGGAACAGTTCCGGTAGAAGCTGGGGCGCTCTTGCTTCGGGTTCCCGGGGCCGTTTCAATTGCGCTGAAGAGGGCAACGCGGGGTTTTGGTTGGTATGCCGTCGACTGGTGAACCCAACATAATCGCCCAACTTTCCCCGAGGTGGGGCGGTAGCGGTAACCCGGTTTCCCCGCGACAAAAAAAAAAAAAAAAAAAGTATATAGAGTACCGTGTAGCGGTAGGCTTTATTGTGCCAGGCTATTCAATAGCTCTAAGGACTAAAAGTATTTTAGATTGGTTGCTATTAGTATAAGTCTTACTCATCATTAGTTCGAAGTTAGAAAGAAGGAAAGATAATTTATCCTAAAATAAAAACAACACTAATGAAAGTAGTAACATCATCAAGTGTTGTGTACTCCTTACGTGGTAAATGCATTAGAATGTAACTGTCGTAAGTCTTAGCAAGGAATGTTGTAGTTGTGGTAATGTGTATACTGTTGGAGAATTAATTTAATAAAATAAATCACAATCGATACAGAAATACATTTTCCAACAATAATTCAGAAAGACCCGACTGATGTCGTATAGTTCTGTAATAAATTCAAAGTCCGAAGTCCATAAAATCTAACGCGCGCTGCTCGGATTGTCGAATAGTTGCAACAGACAAGAGCCAGATTCAATTTGAGCACTATCGGGAAAATGATGCAATGAAAAATTGGAATTTTATTCTCGTACCCTAGCAGAAGGTACTGCTGAATACGCTGCGAAATCGTGAGTACGGTCAGACCTAAAAGGTTTTATGCAAACTCTGTTGATTGAAATTTTGCGAAGGATTATTTTAATAAAGCGTATTTATATGCTAAGTTTTAGGATGAAGAAAACTTTTGTCGGGAATTAATTAGGTTTACAACGTAATTTAATGTTCTGTCTAAATGAAAAATACTGCTGGTTTTATGAACACGAACGTAATGTTTAGAACACTTTTCACGACCGAGTATTAAAGCGATTTAGTAATTGGATTTTCGTTCCAATTCTTGCAAGTTTGAAGAACAGATTCTTATGTAGATTCACATTTATAGGTTTTTGTTGGGTGTTTGTATGTGTTGTTCAATATGTTTGCCTATCACAGGGAGACGGAAACATCATGTTACTTACATAAATTTACATACATACATAATCATCACGCCTGTATCCCATAGGGGTAAGCAGAGACTATGGATCGCCACTTTGCTCGATCCTGACATACAACTATCGCTTCATCCACTTTCATCATTCTCTTCATGCATTCTCGTCGGTTCAGGGTTTAAAATTATCCTGAAAATCAAGAAGTCTGATTGTATTACATTATTAAATTTAAAAAAAAAACTCGAAAACACATAGCCCATACGGTGGACTATACTGGGCAATAATGTTTTATGATTTCCAAACCGTAACCTCAGATACTTTAATGTATTTTTTTTACATACATAAACTCACACCTTTTTTCCCAGAAGGGGTAGGCAGAGGTGCTACCAGTACACCCACGTTTCGCCTTGTGTCTTCCGTCCCATCGGGCACATATTCCTGACTTCGGGCTATGTATTCTTTTATCTTATTGATTAACTTTAAAAGCCGGACTCCCATCTCAAAATTAAAAAAAAGCAGGTAACTATGTTCTTTATATTTTATACCACGCTGTTTTAAAACGCAGAACCAGTATAAGCTCTATCTTCTAGGCAGCTATCAATTGCTATTTTAATAAGCAGATTTTTGATTTCATATTACACAAGAGCAATCCCCCTTCATAATAATCTGTTAAATAACCGAGCGTGCAAACAAGACAACGAGAGAATGCGCCGTCGTGTCGCTTTAAGAATGAACGCGTCATAACAAGGCGTGGGTATTACGCATAGTAAACACCTTAGGTTAAATATTTTTACTAAATATTGCTTTTTAAAGCTAAGATTTACTCTGAATTGCAGCGTTTTTTAATTGTTGTTTAAGTAACATAAACTATTATTAGGTTTTTATTTCTAAATATCTTAATTGTGGCTTTGAGTTTAAATTTGCTTGAATACATTTTCACGTTTTATGCCATTGCAATGCATTATGCAAGTCGTTCGTCAGAATTATAATAGATTTTAAATTTTGTATTAAGTAAAAGCAATTCTCATTCTCCTAATAAGACTGCCTCGCTGGCGTAGTTGTACTAAGGTACGATTAAAAAGCTGAGGTCTCGGGTACGAATCCCGGGTCGGGCAAAGTGATTTTTCTTTTCATTATCAGCCCGGAGTCAGGAATTTGTGCCCGATATGGCGATAGGCTCGCCCCCTATCACATCATGGGACGGAACAAGGCGAAATGTGGGTGACCTGGTGGCCCCTTCTGGGAAAAAGGCGTCAGTTTATGTATGTATGTTTACATACCTAGTATACCTACCCACAACAATACCATACCAATCATTCAGGGAGTGAAATTCATTACATTTTCACATAATTCCCTTCCGGGTACGGATTCCTTCACTCCCCCAGGCGAAACGTCCCGACATTCTTATAAACAAAGTACTTAATTTAGATTATAATGGCAAAAAACTTCACCGACACGCAGGCGGCAGTTCATTTGTTTGTCTCATTTGCCGGATGCTGCAAAACTATGTATTTGAGAAATCTTATTTGCCTGTTGTTTCTTGGTTATTCTCGGATAATAAAACAATTTTTGAAATGGATCCGGGAACTTGGGAGGAAAGGCGACGGGTTTGTTGTGTGGTAGTTTTATTATCAAGGAACTTAATTTTGTTATTTCAAATGCTTAAGACGGAGGCTGAAGAATTGCTTAGATAGCGGGTCTAATTCTACCACAGAATAATTTATAAATATTTCCATCAAGTTTGGTTGTTGTGAAATAAGAAAGTCTCTCGTAGTTTCATTACACTAAACTTTTTACAACGAAGTCAGGACAATTTGTTTGATGTTGGATTATTTATTTATAAACGGTTCTACCATAATATAAATTAATACACTTTAGGCTAAAATAACTCATAATAGATCAACATAAATATTGATGGCACATTAGACTTGGAAACCTCCTAACTCTTTGAGCATTTACATATCAGTGGCAACGAAATTAACACTGTTACGTGATTTTGTAACTTAAATATATAATGTTTGCTTTAGCACAATAAGTTGCGTTTCCAAAAATTAAAATGTGTGGAAAAAGCAAAAAAGATCCATTTTTAATTGAGCATGTCCATGTTCGATAGTGATGGTCATTTACTTTCAGCAACAGAATGTCAAATGCTGAGTTTACACTTCCCTGAAGGATTGTCTTATTGAAAGTAAATGACTGTCTACAACCTCCATTAGGTCTTCTGAGATCTCCGGTGGTAATGACTAGGGTAATAATAAATATGAGTTTAAATATTTTATTGCTGTCGTATTTAAGTCACACCAGTAAGGAAATATGTTTATAATATCCTATATGTTGTTTAGTCGTCATAAAATGCACGCTGGAGTCCATAAAATATATTGACAACTACTAGAAATAGCTATGGAAAATTGTATTATAAATTCAAATATACGTACTTTACTACTTTCTTTCTTGGCAAAGGAATTTGAATTCCTGGTTTAAAAAGCTTCCATAATGATATTTTCTTTATTATTAAAATATTATCTGTTTAAGTGTTCTTTCATAACTTCTTTCTAAATGCTATTTTTAATTTTTATAGTTTTTCAACCGATCCAAATAATTGTATTGTTAGCCTTTAGTTCATAACGTATACTTTAGATATCAAAAGAATGACTTATAGTCTTGTTGTGTTACAATGTGAGGTTCGTTTTAATGTGTGTAAAATTGTAATTGTAAAATAGCGACATGTATTCTATACAACTTTATCTTTATCGGAGGTCTGTGTTTGACAGTAAACCACCTGTCACGGAAGACATGGGTCGAAAAGTTCTAGAGTGAGACCGTGTATCGGCCGGCGCAGCCATACGTCCATCTACAAGATAGACAGATGACATTATTAAGGTCGCAGGAAGTTGCTGATAATAAAAATATATTTTTATAGCGTTACAGCGTAAAATTTGATGGCGTTGTGGTTATAGCTATCAATCACCATTAAAACATTTATTTTAAGTAAATAAATAAATACACACAGGGAAGAATCTGAGCTATTGCGTACTACACGGGTTCCAAATCGAGGCTACCCATTCACAGTTTATACTAGATCCTAAAATAGCCAAAATGAGCCCACTGCTAAGTAAACAAAACAAAAAATGTGAAGTAAAAATAACAAAACATTATTACTATATTTTTCTTCTGTATACAATGCCATTACGATACGTCAGATGTAAAGAACCCTGGCATTATGAAGTTCGACAACACGGGTCGGTAATTTTCGCTCGTCGGTGCCTCAATTTCCCCACAGAAATACACGACCCGCGGGAACATTCATTTAAGTGAAAATCTGAAAGCCCTTAGCGATTTTCATTAGAAGTCCCGGAGTTTCGCGGCTCAAGCCGCTTCGTGTCGTAATTGGGGAACCGAATTGAAAATTCACAAGATGGGATTTTTTTATGACACAATTACAGCTACAGTTTTATACTATTAATGTGATTTGTGGCTGGGGATCTTGAATTATTGAAGTGTCGAGGCGGGTTTTAAAATTATGAGATCATAGGTATCCGAGATAAATTAATTTTACGTTGTGTTCAGTTGGGTATCTTTTTAGTTTGAATATCTGAAATGGAATTGAAAGGCTGCTTTACATGGTACTATTAACTATAATATATTACCTTTAGCACCCTGACCCATCGTCAGATACTTGCAAGCTATGTGGCCTTTAATTTCAGTTTGTAAACACTGAAAGAAATCAATGTACGCCTGTGATAAGCAGTTAACTTTTTATGGATAAATAATAAATAAATACACCCAACAGTCACATACGTAGTCCTGACCCCACACAAACTCGAGTCTTGTGTCGTGGGTATCAGAAACTACGGGAGACTTTTTCAGTCTCACAAACACTTAGACCCGAAACAAATACTTATGGTTCTCAAAAACATTTGTCTCGGCGCGGGGATCGAACCCGCGGCTTCTCCTTTCACAGGCGGCGTCTAACCAACTGCGCCACGGAGGCTGTCTATGTGGATAAAAATGATGAATATGCAAATGAATCAAGAAACTTACGGTAATCGGAAACATAATTAAAACTACATGATATCATAACATTTAAAACGAAACCTTAAAAGAAAGTAATCCAAAAAAAGATTACTGCTAATATGAGTCCTATTAATACCCAAGTTAATGAAATGTTAGAATTTCAAAATGTTGCGATACACCGAATGTTTTAATCTCATTCCTTTTATTGATCAAAGTAGTATTTACGTAAGCAAAATCACTGGAGGAAGGAAAAATACAACTTGCATCATCAACCTCAACGGCTCTGTTTTTTACCTCTTATTACGTATACGAAATTATGGATTAGTTAAGAGCTTTCGGCAGCCCCTTGGGTATAGTGGAAATGGAGATGAAAATTACGATATTTGAATTTCATATTTTAAGTGTAAACTGTATGTGTGTATTGATAGTCAATCACCACTCACTTTAACGGTGAAGGAAAACATCGCGAGGAAACCTACATACCGTAGCGATTTTAAAAAGAATTTCTACGGTATGTAAGTCCGCCAATCCTCACTAGGCCAGCGTGGTGGACTATATGGCCTAACCACTCTCAATCGATTCTCTCGATTGTAGAGTAGGCCCGTGCCCTGCAGTGGGACGTATATGGGCTGATATAGAAACTGTATGTAGTAATTATAAGCTAGTGTTGATCGCATATGAAATATGAAAGTAGCCGTAAAATAGTTTAATCAACAAAATTACACTTGAGAAATACTGGATGCAATAATTTCTTTTAGTTTAACGATGATGGGATAGAGGTGATAAAAGGTAAGAATTATTTTAAGCTTTTGTGATCTTACACAATCTTCGCTAATGTATGCAGTTCCTATACTCTATTCTTATATTCCTATGTCGTGCGTAAAAAATTGGAGATATATTGTACATAGTTACTAATTCCATCCTATTTTAAACTTCTTCTTCTTCTTTTTTTCAACTACTATTTAAAGCTAAATCTCTTCAATTCTAAACTGTTGCCACAAATCTAAAACAATTTTATAGAAATGGGACAGTTTCCTTGCATACGATAAGGAAAGGTATCCCGTGACGTCACTGGTTAAATGTCAGCGGTGACGTCACCGTGTAACCTACTTGCGGCTTCGTCGTAACCTATTGATATGGGTTTACGAGCGGTTTAGTAGAGCTACTTTTATTAGCTGACCGCTAACCTAATTAATATCGTAAAATAGGAAGTTAGCATTATTAAATTATCTTCTGGGATGTGGGTCATTGTTGAAGTTTCATATAGTGTCATTATCGTTCTTCCTTACAGCTGTTAACGTTTTATCGTCTTATGATATAACTTGCGTTCTGTCGGTCAATGTCGATACTATTTTGTTTTACTATACATCATTGCATCTGGAAGGTGTCGGTCCCAATATCGATTTCTGTGATGTTTAAATAGTATCGCGCAGACCGCAAGCTAAATTAAAATAAAAACCAAAGAGGAACAGTTTTCATAGATATTTGTAAAAATACTAATTGCGTGGGTTATGTGAAAAATATTCGAAGAATTCAGCCTAAAATAATGATAGAAGAAAACTCGATTTAATAAAATCGATATGCACCCACATGGAAATTATACATAAGTGTGTATGTACATTAAATGCAAGATCCGTAAGTCTAATTAGCGTTACTGACTGCGGTAAATTGAGGCAAATAGAGGGAACAGGGATGAAAGGTACTAAATTAGTCATTGATTCCGATACGTCGGTACATTGCATGGTTTCTCGAACCATTTCCTGGAGTTGAATAAGTATAACATGTGATTTAATGGTGAAGTAACTACTCTAGTTTATCTACAGGGTATATCCAGACTACGACAACAAAGCCAGGGGAACGTTTTAGTGACTTCAGACACAATCAAATAAAAATTTCCCCTGATCAATCAATTTTACCATCAGATATTTTGTAGGCACTTCGTCATATCTATAATACATGGAGACTTCACACTGCTTTATTAATATACATACTACTAATGCATTTTGTTAACGTCGTAACTAACACTGGTTCGAAAACAGTGTACTAATATTTAAAATTTAAGCAACGACTAGTTTCACACGAGTTTTGACGGTAATTCGGTCTGGGCGGCAACTTATTTTAATTATTCCACGGCTAATTTAGAATGATGTTTGGTGTCAAATAGGAGTTTGAATTTATTTAATCATTTTTACGATAGTCTACTGGTAATATAAATAAGTAAATCATGACTATTGTCTGTATACGGAATTCATTTTTCATCACTATTTTATACATTCAATAAAACTACGCTTTAAACTTGCGATAAAATCTCACAGAAAACATGTTTCGTCTTATTCGCTCAATCTGAATCCTAAAGTCGTTCGAAGGGTTAAAACATTCGATAACTATATCTATATCTATATCAGCCCATATACGTCCCACTGCAGGGCACGGGCCTACTCTATAATCGAGAGAATTGATTGAGAGTGGTTAGGCCATATAGTCCACCACGCTGGCCTAGTGCGGGTTGGCGGACTTACATACCGTAGAAATTCTTTGAAATCGCTACGGTATACAGGTTTCGTCACGATGTTTTCCTTCACCGTTAAAGTGCGTGGTGTTTGACTATCAATACTATAATAGGTTTTAAATTTGTTTATGAATAAGGCCGATATACATGCTACTATACATAAAATAATTTCATGATCCTTAGTCATAAGAAGCTAACAACTGATGACAGGCCTCCCTCAAGAATTGCTATAGTGATTTAAATTTTTAAGTACTTTTGCTCTATAATATAATATTAATTTCGAACCGAACCAAGCCGTCGTCTTGTCTGGAAAAATATTATTATATTGGAATAACTTAAGTGGAAAACTTTAAGTTCCATTAATTAAGTACGACTGCGAACGAAGGCAAATCTTATTAAGCCTGTCAGACAATAAGAATACGAAACGTAATGATGAAATCAAATAGTACTTTAATCCAATTATTTCTAAGAGTTTATTGGAATTTTCTCCATTTTGTGTATAATGACGCTTTCTAAAAGTAAAATCGGTCATTGAAGATTGAAATCATAATTAATAATAATGATAAATAATACCAGAATTACTAGGCTGTTTAGACACTGCTTCCTTTGTCAATTTACATACATACATACAAGAACTCTCGCCTTTTTCCCAGAAGAGGTAGTCAGAGGTGGTACCAGGAAACCCAAATTTCGCCTTCTATGTTCCGTCCCACGATGTGATAGGGGTGAGCCTATCGCCAAATCGGACACAAATTATTTAATTAATCCGTAAATTTTTATGATTATAAAATTAATAATATACTATATAAACTTTTTATATCAACCGACTTAGGTATCGCACTTGCGCCTTGTAGTTGTCGTAACGTTTTAATTTTTATCCGAATCATACATAGTGTCATCCACAGAATTATTTACATATTTTCTTATTTCCTTCTTTAACCATGCCGAACAAGCCTCCAAGTATGTCCACTACGATATTGTTCGTCATGCTTTTGACTGCAAATAATATATTATTAGAGTATGTATTATGTTATAGTAACCACACGTTCTTTCGACCCGAGCATTGATGTATATTGCGTTTCCTTGTTGCGCTATTCCTGGTTACGACTGGACATAGAATAAATGCCCTCATGTTGCCACTATTTTTCATAAAGTTATATTACAGTCATAAAGACGCAGTCATACGCCATATTTTTTCGGTTAGTTCTAGTAAAAATAGGTATAAAAATTCTGCTACATTAAATACTTTTGTAAATAAATTGTTATAACTTTGTAGACTCAAGTTCATAACATTCTGGTTTCTTAGATTTACGCGAATGTTACACATTGATTGTCCGGAGTCCGCCCCGTGACCACGAAAGCTGTAAAGTAATCGAAACGTCGGGAAGTTAAAAAATGAAAAAATTAAACCAAATCGCGATAAAATCCGTATAAAATAGTTTTATTTCAATTCATAACATTCGTTAACACTGCCTTCACGTTGATGTAAACGAAAAATTTTTTTACTTATTTATTATAATTTTTGTTGACTGCGTGGGTGGCGTAGTATTATTATGGTACGATTACAATTATACCAATACTGGTATACCATTATAATTCTTATAGAAATCAACTTCCTTCAACAAACTGTTATAACCTGTGAATACAATTTTCCAACTGGTTTATAAGGTATGGGGGAGGCGTATGATCAGCAGCATATCTTACAGCGGAAAAGAAGAAGAATACAAACTTAAAACTACGATAAGTTGAAGAAGTTTGACTCTCTACAACTCCGTGAAAACCACGTACATATCTGTAAAAACATCTGAATTGTGTAAAAAATTTTGTAATGATTGAACAATTTTATCTAATTCTAATATGCTATTGCTATTATGACTCCGAAATGTTTTATGTCTGTAAAAACGATCAGTCTAAGAAACTCCCTCATTACTAAGTTTTAATTATCATTCACATAAATCCGTCTATTACCTCAACATTATCATAAATAATAATACAAGCGAATAGCATTACGATACTCAACAAAAATATTTATAACAAAAGAAAAAAACACGTGTCTATTTGCCCCTACAATACCAACCAAAAACAATTTATACATTCTGGATAGTGGATACTAAAGAAATTGAGCTGAAGTTAAAATTTGTATCATGTCCGGCGGGAGTGAGGAGAACGCTATTTCGTCGAGTAACGAATCATGAAAGGCAATGAACTCTCGTCATACCGCCCGGCCGAACTGTCCGCCTTTAACTTTATTTAATACATTGTATTTTAGTGTATACCTCCAAAATTGGTAATATATAATATAATTTTACTGCCTCAGTGGCGTAGTTGTACTACGGTACTACGGAATTCGAACCCGAGACCTCATCTTTCAGCTTTATCAGATATTGGTAATCAACGATGAAAATAAATCACGAAACGAAAAAGGGAATACATACAAAGTTCCGACTCAGAGTTTCTCGTCACGGATCCAATTTGATTTATCCCACTACGAGTCCGGTAAATTAAATCCTGTTGCGCGTGAAACACGCAATACTGATAAACAAGCGCTTTCTGGACGATATTTGAACTATTTTTACGAGTAGTTGTGTACTAAGCTTCATATTTGTTCAAGTTGTGAATTACGACACAAGACTCGATCTTAATGTGGGGCCAGGACTAAGTATGTGACTGTTGGGTGTATTTATTTATTTATAGACTTACTGGCGAAGTACACTGGGGTCTATAAGAATTGGACCAATACCGTGCGCTGATATTCTGCTTGTTACCAGACGAAGGTCAGACCGATCTCACAGTAATCATCGTATAGACTTGGCTGATGTAAGCAGCTATAACAATGCGAGTAATCACGCTCATGCACCCCGAACCACCTTCCAAGCGTGGCGCGTATTGGCACCCTCCCCCCCTCAAAATGATACATGGGGTTGCTTTTGCTGTGATGCACGACTCTAAACGATTATACTTCCTGCAAGATTTCCTCTTTACGCTTGCTTAAACGATCCAAGAAAAAAGTTTACTTTTTAAAATATCTGCTTCGTGCTTTTTAATTTACCTGTTTTCTGTGCAAATGCTTATCTTTGCTGACCCAATGTGGGCTAATAGATAAATTTATCTAAGCGAGTGGCAAGTGTAGTGCCGAAATTTTAGTACTCCCTAGAGTTTCTGTCTGGCTTACGACTAGCGTTATTTTCAAATAACGACTAGTATTAACATAATATTATGTGCAAAAATAATTAAACTTGTAGAATGAACGTAAGTCGGAATGGTTCTCAGTAATTTTGTCTGTATAGTGAAAACTATTGGGGTTCATCCGCTCCATTTTTGTATCTTAAACTTTATAAATAACAATTATGATAATGGCATTTATCGTTAGTCTATAGTTTGTTCAAACGACTGTACATACCCTGTTGGTTTAATGGCAGCGAGTGAGTCATAAAGCATGAATTCCTAGGTCCTAATCCTAGTGACTTTAGTAGTTAAGCCTTTGTAATGGATTGCAGACAATTCTATTAACAGTGACATTTGCTCAAAGCTGAAAGGCACCCCGGTTTAACCTTCACCCACTGGGAAAATCCTTTCTTTTTCAAGAGGAAAAGCTATTAAGCTCTCATTCCGTCGAAAGGGGTATGTCAGTGTCACTGGCCTTCCAGCTCGACCCAATGCGGATGTTGTGACCGAGCTTGGTCCTTAACAATATCTACGCCAGCATACAGACTAAAACCTCTCGATAACCGTCACACGCATCGTGGGCGGCATCGGACTCTTGGAAAATCCCATAAATATCGAGATCACTTTTAGCGATAAGGCCGCCAATTGTTTCACCAAATGTAAATATGTTTCTTATTTTTTGTATTTTATGTTGTGTGGTGTAATAATAAAGTGTTATTATTATTATTAAATATTTACTTTTTTAATCTTACTCCCTTTGTTGAAGATTGATACCGCGACTAGAAAGGAATATCGATTCTTTTCTAGACTGAAATAAATTTTACGCAGAGAAATCCTTAGAATTAGATAGTGTTAATTTGTTACTAAATACTCGTATGCTCTAAATAGTTTTGATTTCACGCAACGCAAGTAAAACCTAAATATGCACGGACAGCCTCCATGGCGCAGTTGGTTAGACGCCGGCTGTGAAACGAGAGGAAGCGGGTTCGGTCTCCGCACCGGGACATATACATATTGATTGTGTGATTCACAGGTATTTGTCTCGGGTCTGGGTGTTTGTGAAACGGAAAGTCTCTCGTAGTTCCTGATACCCGCGACATAAGACTCGATCTTAGTGTGGGATATATTAATACGTATCTATTAATACATATAATATACCGGGTATATCAAGACCGCGACCGAAAACGAAGCCAGGTGGTAGTTTTAGTGGTTACAAATACAATGCGACTAAAAATTTCGCCAAAAAAGCGACAGATCTTTTTTTGCAATGTTATAAAGATCATCGTGTTTGAGTGCTAAATACCCAGTTTTTGGGAAAAAAGGAATTTAAACCCTTACGTACCATTGCGTCTTTAAAACTAAAAATGTGTGCATCATTACTTTAGGAAAACTATGTATCTATCACCCAAATACAACGATAAGTAAAAAATGACAAAAAAAAATTTGGCGATTCATTTGGCGAAATTTTTAGTTGCATTGTGTTTGTAACCACTAAAACTACCACCTGGCTTCGTTTTGGGTCGCGGTCTTGATATACCCGGTAAAATTATTATAATCTAATATCAATAAAAAAATCTTGTTTATGCTCTATCGACCCACAAAGAAATGTTATTATGCACGGGCTATGATTTACCGACTTTTATAGCAACACTTTTAATTAGCCGAGCAAGGCACGTGCAACTCGAGCGGGCAATTAGTATAACTGCAATAAAACTTGCACTTGATGATTAAAAATTAATTTACGATGAACGTTATGAATATTTAATTGCCTCTTCTTAAATGCTACTGGGAGATTTGTTAGAATTTATTCGAAAGACGCTTATGGTTATACAGGGGATGGTGCTTATTATTTTTATGACGGTCGCCTTTCGTCAACCTATTGAAGAATTAAAATTACTAACATCTCTCAGTCTATATTAGACACATAAACTCAAGCCTTCTGGGAAGTAGGAGTAGGCCTCTGGCGCCACCAGGACACCCACATTTCGCCCTGTATGTTCCGTCCCACGATGTGATAGGGGGCGAGACTATCGCCATATCGAGCACAAATTCGTGACTCCGGGCTGATAATAATTAGCAAAATCCAATATCACTTGGCCCGACCCGGGTTTCGAACCCGAGAGCACTGCTTTCAGCTTTATCAGATATTGGTAATCATCGATGGAAATAAATCACGAAACGAAAAAGGGAATACATACAAAGTTCCGACTCAGAGTTTCTCGTCACGGATCCAATTTGATTTATCCCACTCCGAGTCCGGTAATCGTACCGTAGTATAACTACGCCACCGATTCAGTATATTAGATTTAAACCACTACATGAAATGTAGTGGTTTTACTGGTGGTAGGTCTCTCATATGTGAGACGCCACCGCAATGTCCATTCCTGCCGCTAAACTGCAGTTTGAGTGCGCTGTTGTGTTTCGGTTAGAAGGACATTGTAGACAGAGTAACTACTGGACATATTGAGACTTAACATCTTATGTCTCAGGATGGCGAGCGCAGTGGAATGCCAAGCATTGCTTTGTAATTTATGGTGTTGTTTGCTTTTGCTACTGTCCATGAGCGCTCGTATCGCTTACTATCAGGCTAATTGCATCCTCGTCTCGCCATTGCTCGCAATAAAAAAACAAAAGATCTAATTTCTAAGCACTTGAGTTATGGGTACTGAAATAAACAAATAAACATCTAAGACATTCAACTTTGAAGAAAATAAATGACAATTGTAGGTCGTTAACTTCTGAACGTTTAGTTTCGCTAAACTATAAGTAGGAGACAAAGAAGTTTAGAACTTTTATACCCGTCTAGTTTCACTGCGACTTAGTGTAAGCAGGGTATAGTTTCAAACGTTAATATCGCGTGTTCTTTTATTGCTTTTTTTCAAGTTTTCATGACTAGCGAAATGACGTTATAAAAAATTATACTGTACTTTATCAGCCCATATACGTCTCACTGCAGGGCACGAACCTCCTCCACAATCAAGAGTACGGTTAAGAGGGATTAGGCCATATAGTCCACCACGCTGGCCTATTGCTGGCTGACTTTATATTCGATAGAGATTCTTATAAATTGGTAATGCAATAATGTGTCCATATTATACGAAGTAGAATTAACTCAATAATCCTGGATTGGTGCCAGGGCCCCTCGCTTGGCTCACGCCGCGAACAGGAAGCTCGCAGCACTCACATTTCAACAGATTTCGGGGCTTATAAACATTTTACGAAATGTGCCCCTTTAGAGCTTTTAGACATCTGTAACATTTTTTTATGTATAATCTTACGTACATATAAATGTTTTGAGCTAATACATGTCGATATTTCAATAAGAGATACTGAATATTGCATATAAAAAACTTTTAATATAAATAAAATGGTACGAGAAATAATATGCTGCTGATGTGGACTGGACTCAAAAAGTATATTTGCACCCGGACGGAGCCGGCTCCGCCCCAAGTAATAAATTATAACCTCATTACTAATAAAATAATATGAATCATTAAAGGTAGGTTAGCATATACTTTTATTAATTATTCTATAATATATATTTAGTAATTTCTTTTATATAATCCAGAGAGAACCGGGAAAGCTACAATATATTATATTCCAACTACATTTTGTTAGGTTTCCCATGTGTGTCAGTAAGTAAATAGGTCCAATTTCACTGTAATAATCAGTATATGTTATTTATAATAACCTACAAATATTAACTCAAAATAATGTATAAATAGATATATGCCCACACATATAATAATAATAAATAAATAAATAAATACACCCAACAGTCACATACATAGTCCCGACCCCACATTAAGATCAATTAAGTCTTGTGTCGCAGGTATCAGAACTACGAGAGACTTTTCGGTCTCACGAACACCCAGACCCGAAAGAAATATTTGTGGGCCGCACAAACATTTCTCTCGGTGCGGGGATCGAACCCGCGGCCTCTCGTTTCACAGCCGGCGTCTAACCAACTGCGCCACGGAGGCTGTCGAGTGTGTATATCCTAATGTGGTATGCAGAGGTGCTTGATCCTTTTCCAACGAATGAATTTGGATAGTATTTAAAGTCTGCCAACCCGTACTAAGTCAGCTTGATGGACTGTATGGCCTAGCACCTTATTGTACTCTCGATTGAAGAGTGCCCCGCGTAGAGTCCCGTGCCCTGCAGTGGGATATGGGCTAGTAAAGATAAAACGCATCACACAAATCCGACACCAATATCTACTAAAACATACATACATACATACATACATACATAAACTCACGCCTTTATCCCTGAAGGGGTAGGCAGAGGCGCCACTAGGACACCCACATTTCGCCTTGCATGTTCCGTCCCATGATGTGATAGGGGGCGAGCCTATCGCCATATCGGGCACAAATTCCTGACTCCGGGCTGACAATGAATAGAAAAATCCAATATCACTTGCCCGACCCGGGATTCGAACCCGAGACCTCAGCTTTGTAACCGTACCGTAATACAACTACGCCACGTAAAAGCAATCAATACATCTGATTCGGCCGATTGACGCCCAAAGAGAATAATCCATTGAAGCAATACGGATCACACCCCTCCATCAATCACAATAGACAAGAAAATTGTTATTGTACATACGTATCATTTTTCGCAGTCCAATATTTTCGAGACGCCATAAATCACGTGTTGCGTTCGCGTTGTTTTATCGTTTCTATTTCGGTAAGACACGAGATTTACGGCCTTATTCATAGACAATTTTAAAACCTATTTTACTTATCGAACGTTTTGTCTTCTTTGCTCGAACTGAATTCAAAAGTCGTTCAAAAGGGACAAAACATTCTATAACTAAAATAGGTTTTAAAAGTGACTATGAATAAGGCCGTGATGGTTAACATTTTTTAGAATGGATAGAGTTTATCAAAATTTATGATTTCTTAAGGATGGAGATGCTCAAGACCGGGTTGGTTGGCGTTTAATTAACTTATGACCAGCAAATGGACGGTAATTGGGTAACGGCCTTATTCATAGTCAGTTTTAAAACCTGTTTTAATTATTGAATGTTTTGTCTTCTTTGCTCGAACTGAATTCAAAAGTTGTTCGAAAGGTACAAACATTCGATAAATAAAATAGGTTTACAAACTGTCTATGAATAAGGCCGTAAGTATATTCACGAATTTTTTGAAGCCTTAGTAAAGCAAAATCAGTAGTTCATATAATTATACATCAATGTTTTTGTTTTCTTTGGTACATTTACCGCTTTCATTTTTTTTCTGTGATCTTTGATGAATTTTTAATATACATTTACATTTAGTCTGCAGGCTGCTTATCTTGTCCTGTATAATTACGAGCAATATTATTCAATTTTGTAGCAAGCGCCTTGCAGGATTTTTTGGTCGTAAAATGACCGAAACAATGCAATCCTAAACGAAAAAGCTGTATTTTTAAAGTGACAAGATGAACAAGGTTTCCTAAAGATTTGGTTGAATAGGCCTCATTCAATATTTTAAGATATACTTAATATTAAGACAAATCACTTTTTTAGACTGCCTCGATGGCGTAGTTGTATTTTTATCAGTCCGGAGTCAGGACTTTTCGACCGATATGGCGATAGGGTCGCTCCCTATCACATCGTGGGACACACAAGGCGAAAAGAGGGTGTCCTGGTAGCACCTCTGCCTACCCCTTCTGGGTAAAAGGCGTGAGATTATGTATGTATATCATGTTTTTACTTAGCACTATTATAACGTAAAAAGTTTTCTTAAAGTTGATGAATTCATAAATAATATTACCAATACGCAATCCTCAAATAATGTCATTGAACCCAATCTCATGTTTACGATCTGTTTAATGCAAGCTTCTTTGTACATCTATACTCGTCACGGAATCTAACGAGCTCGTTTACTTGCAAACTTGTTTTTACCAGTTATGAGTTTTTCACAGTAAGGAGTCTGTAATATTTCGCGAATACTTTGAATTTATATTTGTAATTTACATAGATATTGTAACTAGATTCTGAATTTGTAGATAAGTTATTCTTTCTTAGTAGTCTGTGATAATTTATTTTCATAAGAACGAAAAAAAAAACATTAAAATAGTTTATACATACTATATGAATATTAAATTATAGGTGAGTTAATATTTTAGGTTAATCTTCGTTTCATTGTTTTTATTTCTAAGATTAGGAATGAAGGTTAAGTTTAACAAATAATTTACTTCTTTGCTTCATTTACATATATTTTAAAAAGGTATAATCTCATGAAGGTAATTTGGATTTATAAAATATCAATAGCAGCATCAAAAAGCGCATATAATACAGCTCCTTCCCACAGACATTTTAAACTATAGTAAAATTCTTCAGATGTTATATAAAATATTTTACGAGTATAATATAACACCACAAAAATAATAAGATTTATATTAACTTCGCGCTCTAACTCTTGTAATCCTAAAAATCATAAAAATAAACATAAACATCAGTTACTTTGTAGACCAGAGTTTTAATTAAGATTTGAGTGAAACAATCTCGGAGCTAACGACCGAGATCTGAGGTGTAAGCCGTTTGAAAAAGCCGATAATGAAAAAAGTTTCCATTTGATACCTTCATATTTAAAAATAAAAATAACTTAACATCTTGTAGGTGATAAAATTATTTAAATGATTTCAGGTAGCAAAAAAATATAATTGGAAAAGTTACCTTCATTGAACAGTCACTGCCTTAAGTTATGCTGTTGGTATGATTGCTGTTATTATTTGTTTCGATTAATATGATCGATAAGATGTGTTTATGATCCTCTTTTATATTAACAGAATGCAGGATGGTAAGTAATGTAATCAAAATATCCTTTGAAACGCGACACGGTTGCATACATCGATATTGTGGGCTTTCTACCTGACTGGTGGTAGGTCTCCCATATGTGAGAACCTGCCTGGGTAGGTACCACTGCAATGTCTATTTCTCCCGCCAAACAGCAGTGTAAATGCACTGTCGTGTTCCGGTTTGAAGGTCATTGTAGCCAGAGTTACTTAACATCTTACGTCTCAGGATGGCGAGCGCAGTGGGATGCCAAGCATTGCTTTGTAATTCATGGTGTTAAGTAGTTTTGCTACAGCCCATGAGCGGTCGTATTGCTTACCATCAGGCAAATGTCTTGCTCTTCCCGCCATTCATTGCAATAAAAAATAACTTTTGCGGTCACTATTTGGGGTGATACAAACCTTGACAAACAAATAGATGTAGTCATGACTTACGCACTAGGTATTTCGTTAATCAAGCAATAATAAAGCACAGTTACTTCACTCTGGCTTTTCATTAGACATTAGTACCACTCTGATGGTATTTATTGGTACTGAGTTTAAAAAACTACAGCAAAGGTTTATCACTTCGTTAAATCGTATTTATTCATCAACGATTCTGCAATAAATTTCACGCTTTAATAATTCATTTTCAGCCAGATGCCACTACTAAATATTCCTCCAAGGGTTATCACAGCGGTATGTTAGAGACGTTATGACGTCATCTTTCCACTTTGTTGATGGAATACTGCAGGTAAGTGGTATATATTGTTCTAACACCACATCTTCAATATCTCTATAAAGCATGGCAATCACTTTTGAGTGTTAATTAAGTGTCACGATATATTGCAGATTATAACAGTGACTTACGGTAAAAATGTTAAGTAAGCTAACAGCGAGGGCTCTTTATCTATGTAGTAAAATTGATTCCATATATTTCCCAAAAAATAAACATTTATCAAGTTGAACAATTTCAAGATTTTATGCCCCTGAAAATTTATTACGGTTGGAATAATCAGCCTCTCGCCAAATAATTGAAACGACTCCATCAAGCGTTTATGATACTGACATTTCTAGCTTTAACGAAAATTATATAACCACGAAACATCAAATATAACATTCGAAATCGGTAAAACAAATCTATTTTCACAATGTTATGACGTTTGAAATAACATAGTTCAAAAACTCAACACAAACTTTCCGTCCCAACGACCGTAGCAATTCCGAATTCATTAAACGAAACATCAAAAACGGACACTATTTTGAAGGGGTACCCCAGACCCTTTTCTCTATTAATTAAAACAGTCCCAAAAGTAAGTGGTCTGCTTCATTTTTATTAATTTTATCTGACCCATTTAACTCTAGACTACATTCAGAAATCTCGACGGAGGATACAAAGATGATTAATTATGTTGCTTGTCAACAAACTCCTACTTTCCACTTGGTCGCTTCCCTAATGGCGACAGCCTAATTCTGAGCATTATTTACTGTTTCATTTAAAGTTGTTTATGTTTAAGATCACTTCTCCTTTATGGAATATGTAAAGGATGATACGGCTCGAGACGTCGCGTATTCGGATGAACAATCTAATGAGAATTATATCTATACACTATGGGCTGATGTTCTTATTGTATCCATTAAGGACTATCCCACATGTTTTTGAAAACACACAAGAAAAAAGACAGTTAATAATTATAATAGTATTTATTTACGACAAAATCGAAAACAATCAAGCAACATATCGTGCTTATAAATCTAAAAATCAATTTTAAACGATTTATAAATGAGATAAAATTCACAGCTCTGTAAAACGTCTTGTACATAAACAACAGTATCACAATAAAACATTTAAATGGTTACACCATAATAAAGAGATCATTTTAAATTTCACTACAGTAATATAAACAAATCACAATGTATTAAACTTAAACTTAGGTACAGACAACTATAACTTAACAAGTCGTCATGGAAGTCGAAATTCTCCGAAAGCTGTCAGAAGCATGAACAGTACTAGACAACGCTCTAAAATTAGGGAATTTTGGGTACATCTACAAACTACCACAGTACCAGTAAATATATAAATTAAATAAATAATCTTAATAAGCGTCGAAACGTCATGTCCATGATGCCTTAAGACCACAAGCGCCAGTCATGCTTATTCCGAAGCTGACGTTAAAGAAGTCACTTATGTTACACGAGTATACAATGGATTAGAAAGATACGGAAGTATAAAAGGTCAGTAAAAACACTACGGGGTCTAAGTGTATAATACAATATAGATTTATCATATACACACATAATATTCTCACTACATCTTTCTGTTTCGCGTTCGCGAACGTTTTCTTAACCTAAATACTAATAGTAAGTCTCTAATACATTAAATTATCTACTCTTAATTAAAATTCGGAGGGTTCGTAATCACCCACAACTCTAAACAAACACTATTTCAACACATAATAAATATCTTTAAATAGTCTTAACTATAATGACTAGATTTTAGTTCTGTATCTACATTTATGTGCTTGGCACGAAACACTGATATCAGTTAAATTCTTTTTGCCATAGTATATCTATAAATATTCACATAGAATCTATATACCTTTAGACCGGACAGGGAAAACATTCGTTTTCATTGTTAATTGCCTCAGTCTTCAGTTTTTAGAGATTTACTTTTCGTCATTTTCGTATCAGGTGTTAGAACACAACTGTTAAATCTGTTGACCACGTCTCGAACTTTTCCTTTGCTTATGACCAGTTCTTTGTCGTAGGTGGGGGTGATTAAACCTTTCTCATTACCATTACAAAAAGGTTTAGTCACTGTTGTGAATGTGGCGCTTTGTGATTTTCTGAATTCCTTCACAGCGTTGTCTATGTTGTTGATGAGGTCCTTAGCAACAAACGTGGCAATTTCGTGTTTGATGCGGTTCCTTTCATTCATAATTTCAGGGGGTTTATGGTTGTCTTTGATCTCGTTGGGGTCTGGACTGTGGCTTTGTGTAAGTGAATGGGACGCGGGGCTGTCGGGTCCTTGAAATGTGATGCTCGGATTGTTAACAACGTTATTACGCATTTCAGTAGTTTCAATTTGATAGTCTTGGATCTGGGGCACTTTTTCTCCCAGCAACCAGTACGTCGTCATTTTGCCTTTGCCCTGTAAAAAAGTTCACATTCAGGAATACTGAAAACAGCACCATAAAGGTCTTAATCTTCTTTAAAACTTTAAAAGTTAAACTTGCCAACAAAATATTTACGTCATCACAAAAAAGTTTATTTACATTTATATTTTACATCAAGAAATACGGAACAGTACCATAAACGTTATTAACCTTTTTAAAATTACGACAGGTTAAACTTTCTAAATGACACAAAAAAATTAATTTACATATTTTTCCACTCAAGTTATTTGTCTTGTTAATTTAATATCAAGTGTTTATTTTATCTGGGAGCGGCAGGTAGGCTATTTTCAAGTTTGTTAATACCCTTGCGAATACTTACTTTCATTGTTATCTCTCCTCTGCAGTCGAGCTCGAAACAGTCGTAAAGATCCAGTACTTCTTTAGTTTTAGGGCTAACATGAATTTTTAGTGCTTCGCCGTGAGACTCCATTCGTGACGCTGTGTTTACTGTATCTCCAAATAGGCAGTAGCGAGGCATCTTGAGTCCTACAACTCCAGCCACGCAGGGACCTAGGACAATATTATATAATGTTTAGTATCAATATTGAGTCTTACTTAAAGTATAAATTTATGTTTACTTCTAAAGAGAAAGTTTCAGATATTTATTTGTAACTCTTGATGTAAATGATGGTGGTCAAACCAAAATTAATCGGGAATCTGGCACTATGTTTATAGTCAAATCTGGGATTTTAACCCAAAGATATAAACAGTGACCACTATGCCAAGACGTCAGTATAGTTTCAGAAATACAGCTGTAATATGACAAGTAAATTATATCGCAACTGCAGACCTCTAATATATCAGTCGGCAAAAACGTCGCCATTTTTATACGATATTTTACACCCCGAAATGAGTAATGAATGTGCCGTGAAGAATAAATGTTTTCACAATGTCTGTGAGGAAAAATATTACACTTAAAACAAAGCAGTATTTTAAAATGTAGTAAATGATTCAAAGAGTTTAAACACTTCTGCACTTTTAATAAGAATAACGCGTTCCTAAATCACCTGTAGTTGACGGTTCTTATAGGTTGTTTCTATTTTAATTTATCCAAATATGGGACTACAGACGAAGTACAAAATAGTTTAAAACTCAATAAATTTAAAAAAAGATCTTTACAATAGCTTCTACAGTATTTAAGGTAAACCAATTTACAGTCCGTAAATCTGCAATAGGGTAGCGTAGAGATTATGGACAAAAGCCTACCAATAGAACTCTCTATTGTAGAGAAATCTCGAGCTCAGTAGTAAGCGTCTATGGGCTAATATATTATAATATACATAGTATAATATACATTATCAATATCCGAATAACAGAATATTAAAATCAAAATCTCAATGTAGTATAAAATTCTAAAAAATAATAAATAGATTTAAGAGCCCAGTGATTGCCTGAAAGGAATCATAAAAAATAAAGCTTTAAACGCGAGGTATTTCAAATAATGCGGTTCGAAAAACGCTCATATTTTACATATTCAAATAAATGCAAAACGAATGCAATTGCGGTTGGAAATGTAAAGAGTTCTCGCCGTGAGTAAAAACAGGGGAACATTCCGTGCTGAAATGGTAATATTATTTTTACCACCAGTAATATGTGAATAGTTTTATGATTCTGATTGCTTTGTCAGAATATTATTTCTTAAAAAGGAATTATTAAAATATTTCATATTCTTATATTTATTGCACATTTCGAAGTGTAAAATAGTGTACTGCGACATTTTCCGCTATTTTAAATAGAAATCGTTTAATTTGACAATACGTTTGACTTATTTTTGTTAAATGTAATTATTTTGGAAAAATGACAAATAAATAAATTGCTTGCCCTAATAAACAAACTATTATTGATAATTAATACATAATTCTGAAACAAAAATGCAATTTAAAACACGGAAAGAGACCCAACAGTAATTTCCTACTCAATACTTAAAAAGTTGATCTACAAAATTAAATTCGCGTTTTTATTCAGTACAGTTCGTAACAAAAGCCACATTATTAACCAAAACTTCATTAAGGGATAATAGCTTTTTCTTCAAGGAAAACGACTTTTAATTCCAGATTGTTCGTCGAAATTTGTATAATTGCACAATTGGGTATTTTACTATAAGAAAGATAAAATCTAAAAACTATAAATGTATATAGTAGAGCATTAAGCAATAAGTATATGTTAATTTCAGTTTTTATTTCCAAGGAATAAATTTTATAATTCGTTTTGAAAATTTCAATTTTTTTATCTGTCCTAAAAAGATGTGAAACGGCTGCCGCCATGATGGATAACGATTCTACGTCATTCCGTAAGTAGAATACCCCCTCCGGTGTCCAAGAGCTCATACAAACACAGGTTGTTTACTGGCGGAGTGACGTATCATTTTAAAGGAACATGGCGCCTAGCGTTTTCACATATTTGCGCGCATAAATTTAAAATTTAAATTTTAAATGGTTTTTTATTGGACTTGCCGAGCGAATAAAAATTTGATATTTTTTTAAATAATTTGTCTTAATCTTAGGAACAACTTAAAAGACTTTTTGAAAATGGGTAGAATACCCAATTATTAAATCTCAACGGTGCTTTGAGCAACACATAAAGGAAATGTCAAAGCAATACAATACAGATTGTATGGAAATAGAATGAACAAAGGAAAAATGTTTCAAAGGACTTTCTTATTAAGAAACAATTGGATTTTTAACCGACTTTAATATTGTTTATTTGCTGCGTAGAACTTTGGTCTATTTGAATAGAAGAGCTTTTCTATCTAGAAAGACAGATGTAATGTCTTCACTGAGAATATAGATCTTAATTATGTATATTTATGTTCATAAACATATCCACGATGAATATACCAATTAAGAAAAGGTCTTGAAAAATCTGAAATTTTCTCTTTATGCCTCCATATTTCAAACTTATCAAAAGTGCCATAGAAACCTTAAATAAAATAGTATCGAGTTTAAATATAAATATACAATTATTCAATACAGAATGAAC
The DNA here is from genome assembly GCA_949752805.1 of Deilephila elpenor. Taxonomy (NCBI): domain Eukaryota; kingdom Metazoa; phylum Arthropoda; class Insecta; order Lepidoptera; family Sphingidae; genus Deilephila; species Deilephila elpenor. The sequence continues at coordinate 6,600,637 of OX457116.1, forward strand.
ACCTGTTCTGTAGACAAACATTTATTTCGCATTTCACGGACGACCTACTAGATACGTTGTGTTTTCATTCAATTTCCCAATTCTAACCCGTTCGCTCAAAGGCTTTAACATTAAGCGCTCTCGTAGAAGCGTTTGAACTGAAACTGTTTCGGATTATGCACACGGGGGTAATGTGAACTGGGGTGGATTATGTGTTCCGACTTCAGAATAGTTTGGTTTTGTGACTATAATTGTCCAAGTCTACAGTCGCCTCTGGTCTAGAAACTAATCGTTACTAATGAAACGTTAATAATTAAAAATTCATTAGAGTTATTATCGTCACGTAGATATGAGACAGTAATGACTGGAATAAATATACAATGTTAAAATAATGACACTCGGTAAATCCATATAACTACATTTATCACCACTAGGGTAGACTCAAAAACTTATATACTCGCGAATGGGTTTAATATCAAGATGTCGATCGTAAAGTTACAAGACTAAATAATTATAGAACATGTTAAGCTTCAAAAAAAGTAGAAGAAGTTTACCTGTATGCATTCCAATTCTAAGGAGTAATCTTTCTCCAGGTCGGTGAGGTACCGTCTTTACCCGCACTGCGTTTAACAGCGCGAGAGACATCCGCGCGATTTCAGCGGCATGACGGTTTCCGTTGCGCATCGGTAGCCCCGATACCACCATGTACGCGTCGCCTATTGTCTCCACCTGGTAACAAACGAATAACTTTGTAGTTTGTTTATTTATTAGAAAACTCCTTGGTTCATCGCCCATTTATAGGTGTTTTTTATAGGTTTCAAAGAACTTAAGAGAGGCCTTTGCCCAGCAGTGGGATCTTTTAGGCTAGTATAATAATAATAATACTCTATAGCCTACTAAATAGACAATACACGACGCGCTCGTTTAGTTTGAATGCGAAAGTACTGAACGGAATTGCATTCTCAAGCACTCGGCTAATATAATAAAACGTTATAGCTGGTGCCTCAACCTATAATATTTTTGGTTACTCGTAAAATAAGAGAAACTTAAAATAATATGATACAACTTAACCTTAAATTTCAATCAATATATCTACTTATTAGAAAAACATATAGAATTGAAAATCCCACTTTACCTAGCATTTGTGGATTACTCAAAAGCATTTGACAGTCTGAGACACACAGAAATATTTCAGTCATTAGAAAACCAAGGCATTGAAGCCACTTACATTCACTTACTGAAAAACATCTACAACAATAGTACGGCTTCCATTCTTGTTCACAAAAACGGTCCATCTTTCCCAATACAGAGGGGAGTCAAGCAAGGCGATCCTTTGTCTCCCAAACTTTTTACAGCTACCCTAGAGACAGTGTTCCAAAAACTTACTGCTGAATGGAGGGATCTGGGCGTTGAAATCGGTGAAAAAAGATTAACCAATCTTCGATTCGCCGATGACATTGCCCTTTTCTCTTCGACAGCAGAAGGTTTACAGACAATGCTTCAAAGCTTAAGTCGAACAAGTGCTGAGGTGGGCCTCAAAATGAACATGACTAAAACAAAAGTAATGACCAATAGCACGGCGAAGAAAGTGGAAGTAGAAGGTGTGGAGATTGCATATGTCCATGAGTATATTTACTTGGGCCAATTAGTCTCTTTCCAGGCGAGACAAGACAAAGAAATCACTCGACGCACTGAAAACGCCTGGAAAAGCTATTGGTCTCTGAAAGATCTTATGAAAGGACCGTTGCCGCTCTCCCTAAAACGCAAACTCATGGACATGTGCATTCTTCCCATTCTCACATACGGTGCCCAAACATGGTCACTTACTAATATTCAAAAATCCAGCCTTGGCGTTTGTCAACGAGCAATGGAGCGCAGCATTTTGGGTGTCAATCTATTAGACCGCATTAGTAATACCGAAATACGCTTCAGAACCAAATTAACTGACGTTGGCCAAAAAGCCGCCAAGCTCAAGTGGGACTGGGCTGGACATGTGTGTCGCATGCCGGATAGAATGTGGGCGAAGATCACCACACAATGGGTCCCGAAGGGGCGTCGACCACGTGGAAGGCCTAGACGCAGGTGGCGAGACGAGTTGGACGCCTATTGGAAGGATTGGTCTTATAAAGCCCTCGACAGGGATATATGGAAAGCGGAAAGAGAGGCCTTTGCCCTGCAGTGGGACGTTACAGGCTCGTAATAATAAAGTAATAATATCTACTTGTGAAAACAGAATAGAACTTGAACCTACGATTTCTAACATAACTTAATACAAACAAACATAAAATACAAACAGTAGTAGAAAGTTGCGGCAATCAATTACACAATATCATAATTAGTACCAAATAATTACAAATTACCACCAGCATTGTAATAACTTTTTGTTTAACGCAACCAGCATCTACATAAGAAGTCATACAAAAGAAAATTCGAAACAAAAGAACAATGTTCTACCCAGACCGTTGGGCAATAACGAACATTGACCAATTTCGACACAAAACGCGGCAATTTCCAAATACTTTATTCAAATGTATCCTTATCAAGGATATCGTTTCGTTCGCAAATTGATAAACAAGGAAATTGAGAGGGAATACGCCGAGTGTTGGTGTATCTTGTTACTTGTTTGCCTTTTACTTCGCTTCTGATACTTTGTACCGCGAAAATCAAACAAATGGGGTTAAAAAGGGTGTTTTATAGTTCATTTGTGGTTTGGTATATACTTCTCACTAAGGGCTCGAGCTAAATATCTTTCAGGAATGCGGTCTCACCATCAATGAAAGGGACTACGGTGCATTTGTTTTAATAAAACGATTTCAAATAGAAGTGCATTAAAATTTTCGCATGATTGTAATTATCTTTTATATTTTCTAAGCCTGCAGCTTTCTTATTAATGGCGCAGGTCATCACTAAGACCTGTTTTTAATATCAACTTTACCATCTTATTTGCTTTTATTGATAAAATCAGATTAAATATTTATTTAATTCATAATACAAAACGTCAAACGAGCCTTCAAAAACACATAAATTACACAAATCCACTAAAATCAATTTCACAATATTCACCAAGGACTACAAAAACTAAATACACATTAACTACACTAAAACAATCTCCACACTACAAATTACTCCCACAATGTCTACCAAGGATATAAATTTAAAAAAATCCCTAAATCACCCACCTTATAGACATCGAAGTTCTCTATAATAGAATCGAAGCTCGTGTATAAATCGTTGAGCAGGTCGACGACCTCCAATGGCGTGGATTCAGCTGAAAGCTGCGTGAACCCGATAATGTCGCTGAAATATATTGTCACTTGGTCGTAGGTCTCTGCCATCACTGGCTGCCCCATAATCAGCTGCGAGGCCACTGACCTGTCAAAACAAGATGTTATGGTAATGATGACCAAGGTAGGTTGAGCTGTATTTGCATTTGTATGATGTTTTTCCCGAAATGTATATGTTAGAAATAATATCTTATTATTTTAGTGCTTGTGGTGGAATGAACAGATTTAATATTTTTTTAGATGTCTGAAAAAGAAATATGTATATAAATACAGATATTTTGTTTATTTATTTTCTTAAACATATGATTAGTTAGAAGAATGACGTGCAAATAAAAATCTTTAAGAACTGGGCCATAGAGGTCATCAAAACATTGACGGAGCAATTTTTTTTTCATCTCGTTTAATTTCAAGAACTCTTAATGGCCAATACATAAATCAAGTTTTAATAATGAAAGTCAAATACTATAGAAATTACTTATAAAACAAAATAATCAAGATAATCTGCAATCAACTTCCTAAGTTACGTAAAACTTAATGCTTATATAAAACACCGGAATAATTACCACTTCTAATAGGCGTATTGTTATTTACTCGTATAACAATAGCCATTATGTGATTTACACTGGTTGTAGACCAGGATTTCCTTCAATTAATAAAGATATTATGTACGAGTAGTAGGTATAGTTATTATAATCTGTCTAGGTTATTATAGTAAAAGTTTTAAAAGGAAATAAAGTTAGGTTCAATATTTTAGGTTGTTTCGGTAGATTACAATCTATTATAAAATTAATGTTCATAATCGTTATTTATTTCATTGGAAATTTAATGCTGACAATAAAAAAATCGAAACAAAATTCAAGTATAAGACCAACAAGTATACGTCAGATGCTGCTCCCTAAAAAGAAGGCATTTCTACTACCAAATGTCGTCATGAATTGTAAAGGATTTAGAGCTATTTGACCTACAATAATATGGTTAAGATAAGGTCTGACATCCAGTGTAAAAACCAAAGAATCTTGAACAAGTACTGAACTTCACGACAACCTTTCAAAGTCGATAAAGAACAGTCTCAAAAATATTTAAGTTCAATGGCGCGCGATAAATAGATATGAATGGATTCCGTTATATATTTGAATGTCCCTTTCACTCCAACGCATTAATCCTCACATACAATATCCCCAACACTTTTATATTACCCTTATAGATTATTTCTAACGTGACCTTTCTGATGGCTATCGCTTCCCTCGAGTTTTCTTTGTGTATTCTTTTGTTATCGCCATTTTTTAGTCGGACCGGCACAATTGCGAAAATATGTTGGTTATACATTTGTATAAGTAATTGATACACTAGACATGAGTTGAAGAGGTTTGTTTTGATGTTGTTTGCGTCTTATAATAAAAATATCATGAGAATAGATGTGGGTTATTTTTTGAAACTCGGCTTCACGCGATTATTTATTTCTTAAAGCTTATTACTTTACAAATGTTCATTTATTAATAAGGCAACCTTCACTTCCTATTCGCTATCAATTGTTTTATATGCTGGCATTTTATAGTATTTTTACTAGGCTATAAAATAATAGACAAAGTATATTTAGGCAATCCATCACTAAAAATGTACTTGGTTATACATTGTTTTTCAATAAATTGTATAGAGTTACAAATCTAAAGAAAACACTCATAATCTCAAAACCATTAAACGAAAAGTGCTATTTCTTCAAGAACACTTCAGTAACAGGAATATTATTCTGCCATTCAATAACATCAAGGTCCCAAAGTTTGACATTCAAAGTACTTACAAAAGTCGGGTTAAATAAAAGCATTTCATAATGGAAGACATTGTTCTAAAGTAAATTAACATACGTACGACATGAAGGTCGGTGTTTGCAAGATCTAAAAATTATATCTTACTTCTGCGTGCGGGCTAAAATCCTTGCCTTTTTATATTCCAAGGAATTACGGTAATTCAAGATATGAGACGTCATATGACGCAAGAAAGCATTCTTGACGTTTTAGTTAAGAATTCAAGGATTTTTTACTAAGATAATGGATCAAAAATATTTTGAGGTCTTTTATTTCATCGTTCATTTTATATTTTGCCCACACACGTTTCCATTTGATATGTGCATATTCAAGGTGTGTGTTTATTAATAGTGTACTGCTCGTTACCACCGCCTGCCAACGAGAACTTCGCATAATGAGGCAGAATCAAATGACGCATTGATCTCGCTTCTTGTACACCGTTAACAATATTATTTTTAAACATAACACTTTATAGTTTTTTAGTAATATTGTTATAATCATAATGATATTGTGCTTTAAACTTATTTTCATCTTCTATATCTAGGGGAATTACGTTGTTGAACATAAACTTCAACGATTTTACTGAAAAAGCGTAGTTTTATAGCGACTTATATATTTTTAGAGTAATATGTGAATTTCTTACATTGGGTAATTTTTAAAATAGCAAAATGGCAGTAACGGCACTAATATACAATAACATGATTTTTTGTCGTATGCAATACATTAATTTTATTATATAACTAACATAATATTACAAAAAGAAGACTGCGTATCTGTAAAAGAAAGTGAAAAGATACCATCATAATAACTGCGATCATATCACATTACACGTCATGTTAAACATCACATTACGGGAGTAAGTAGTGCATGACATTTTATGCTACTCGATTCTTATCGCTCTAAATTGACAGCCTCCGTGGCGGAGTTGGTTAGACGCCGGCTGTGAAACGAGAGGCCGCGGGTTCAATCCCCTCACCGAGACAAATGTTTGTGTGAACCACAAGTATTTGTTTCGGGTCTGGGTGTTTGTGAGACCGAAAAGTCTCTCGTAGTTCCTGATACCCACAACACAAGACTCGATCTTAGTGTGGGGTCAGGACTATGTATGTGACTGTTGGGTGTATTTATTTATTTATTTATTTATTAAATAATTGTCCAAGTTTTTTGTTATGATCAAGATATGTAATTCAAGTGTTTATTTACGTAGACTATTATTCACAGTATAGATAAATTAAATCCTTATTATATATCATATTTTAATAAGTACAAACAAGTACGCGAAAATCTCGAGACATTAATTCGCTTTGTGTTTTAGAACCGCCGAATAGCCAGTAAAATGAAATGAAATTCGTTTGCTTTAAAAACAGTAGGATGGTTTTATTATAATTAATTTTCTTTATTAATATTTCTTTATCACTGTATTTTTTTGTGCCCCATTTGTATTTGTGTTCATATTATCTTTTTGATTACTGTAATTGGTGTATGCTGTTGTAATTTAATACACAATTAAATTTATTGTTGGTAAAGTTGTTGAAGTGAATATTTCAACTAACATTAATATAAATAAGATAATATCTTACTTAGGCAACAGCTGATACAACAGCTCCTCGCATTTTCTCTTCTCGTCCAAGTAATCTGAGGTTCTCTCCTCCACCAACGCTTCTAGATTGTTCGCGTACTGCTCAACTTGCGTCAGCAACATATCCAGTCGTGTTGAAGTCTCGCAGTCCCTGCCAGAATTAATATTTCATCTCATACTTGTCTACGTAATATATAAGAATTTACTAGATATGGCATGTTTTGGCTGAAAACGAGTAACGCTGAAAATCTTGGCCGAAGCTGGCTGAATGATTTGACCTTTGCATCATACTTACACATGATATAAAGTTTTTTGTGTCTGAGAATGACAAATACTCCTAAGATTTTTGTCATCGCCTAGTAATGTACAAAGTACAAAGCATATTTATAAATAATAAATTATACCTGCGAAGAGCAAAAAGAAAATAAAAATTGGCGTAATCATATATATACATGATTGATAATTTTAAAACTAATTCTGGTATTCTCAAGTAATAAGTTTTTTCGTGCTTTACTTTTCGTTATTAAAAATCATTCACTATTAGGCCGAATATTAATTCAAACGAATATCGTCTGACAGCTGAATATTTGTGACATCTCTAATCATTACTATCGCTGAGGCGTACAAGTCTCGAACCTGTATATTTTATTTTGTTTCAAATATTCTATGATATTGCGAGGACCAGTTTTCGCACGTAAAATGTAGACGATAGAGCCTTGAAAAATTCTTAGAGTTTTATGCAAAAAGGTGGGCTATTTAGTGTTTGCTCGCTCGCATGCAAAACAATTCCTTTAGAAAACTCGCAGAGAATTCTTTACATTTCATAAGAATACTGCCTCTCTAGCAGTTTTTATAGTATCGTCGTTGAGACGCTAATTTCATTGTTTGTTTGAAAATTACTTTTATACGTGATGAATATGGGTGTACTTCAAGGGTTCCGCTATTTTTTACAGAAATGTAAAACAGTTGCACTATCCATTCTACAAATTAACTTAATATGAAAATAGAAGGATGGTAGTAGAAATCCATGTGCATAGTAGTATTTTGTAATCACGTTAAATCCATCTACCAACTACACATTCTTCAAAGGCAAGCAAAGTGCCGATTTCCCTGTAGAGGATGTCTATTATATTGGTAGTGGCTACTGGCCCGTCATCGCTTCCTTTACCATAAAATACATTTGTACTCTTACATACGTACTTGTTAATCCTGTGTATGTTTTCCTTAAGGGCTGAGAAGTCGGGTCGATCGTCATCAGGGAGCGTCCAGGGCGGTTCACCAGTTAGAGACTGGCGTGGTGATGCTGAGAGCGGTGATGTGCCTCGGTTCCGCATCTCTGCACTTCCTGGTGAGGTATATTCGATTAATAAATGCTTATATAAATATACATTTGTATCGTCCCAAGTCTTGTGTATTGATAATAATCAACCAAGCACTATAACGGTGAAGGAAAATATCGTGAGAAACCTGTATACCATAGCGATTTGTATGAATTTCAATGATATTCAAAGTCCGCCAACAAGGCCAGCATGTTGCACTATATGGCCTAACCCCTCTCAATCGTCCTATCATTCGTAGAGGAGGCCCTTGCTCTGCAGGCATATGTGCTTATACAGATGCAGACAGACAGTCCCAATCTCCATACTAATTTCCCGAGTCCGTATCAAAATTCGTGATATTTATGCTGGATAATATTTTTTATAATTACTATGAATGGCGAGATGAGCATGCCATTCGCCTGGTGGTAAAGAATACGAACGCTCATGAACTGTAGCAAAACCAAACAACACTAAAGCAATGCTTGGTATTCCATTGCGCTCGCCATCCTGAGACATAAGATGTTAATATCAATATGTCCAGTAGTTACCCTCGTTACAATGTCTTTCAAACCGGAACACAACAGTGCATTTACTCTGTTGTTTGTCTGCAGAAATAGACATTCTGGTTGTACCTACCCAGGCGACCTCTCACATAAGAGAGACCTACCAGTAAAAATTCTATTGAATTTCATTGTTACTCATTTGTTCCGATCCGTGGATTAAACACGAGGTCTATAGTTTACAGTTGTTTTCTAATCTTTTTGCTTCATAATAGCCCAACAATTTCCTCCCCTTGAATCGAAATTTTATTTAAAAAATATATACCTAATAGTGGCGAAGGAAAAATGTAAATTACTAACACCTACCACATTACAATTAATAAACAGGCGCACTAAAATACAAATAAACACAGAAGAGTACCGAGAATTTGACAGACAAGTTAAGCGCAGGATTAGAAAAGACATACGAGACCATAACTGCCATCTAGTAAAAACAGCTTTGAAGAAAAATGCATCATTAAGGATTGCCAAACAAGGTGCTACTAAAGGAAAGGCCTGGATTAACAGCTTACAAGACCAAACAGGAATAAAACACCATAATCGGGATAAGATCATGGACATATGCACTGAATTCTACAAAGCACTATACTCCGACAATAATAATATACCAACCCCAGTTTCGGATTACTCTCTGTCAGATTCGGTTCCGCGCATCACTTGCTTAGAGGTCCATAGAGCACTCAAATCACTGGCTTTTGATCGCAGCCCTGGAGGAGACGGAGTCACTACGGAAGCTCTCAAAATTGGTTCTCCTACCCTATTGCCTCACATCACAAACCTTTTTAACTCCATATTAGAGACAGGTCAAGTTCCAAAACGCATGTGTCATTCCAATATAATTTTACTTCATAAAAAAGGAGAGAAATCTAATATTAATAACTACAGACCAATAAGCCTATTATCACACATATACAAATTATTTATTAAAGTCATTCTGAATCGTATTGATGGAGATCTTGACCTTCATCAACCCCCCGAACAAGCAGGTTTCCGACGTAGTTTTTCAACCACTGACCACCTCCATACAATCAACCAGATTATTGAAAAATATGTAGAATTTCAAAAGCCACTATACCTAGCCTTTGTAGATTATACAAAGGCATTTGACAACGTCAAACACACTGCAGTTTTTTCCGCTTTAACAAACCAGAATATTAATAAGACCTATATAGATTTGCTTAAAACCATTTATTGCAATAGCACAGCTGATATTAGACTCCAGTCCTCCGGCCCAGTTTTCAAAATCTTTAAAGGCGTCAAGCAGGGGGACCCATTGTCACCAAAGTTGTTTACAAGCACTTTGCAGGAAATTTTTAAGTCCCTAGCAGATCTTTGGGCAGAACGCGGTATCAATCTCGATGGTCAGAGGCTCTCCAACCTCCGATTCGCGGACGACATTGTCCTTTTCGCTTCATCGGTCGAAGAACTGCAACAGATGCTCGACGATCTGAGCAGAGCAAGCCTCGAGGTTGGACTGATGATGAATCGATCAAAGACTCAGGTTATGACCAACAGCACAACACCGAGGATTGAGGTGGATGGGGTCGAGATGCAATATGTCGACGAGTATTTATATCTAGGCCAGTTAGTCTCCTTCGCCAACAGGCAAGACCGAGAGATCCAGCGTCGCATAGACAATGCCTGGAGAGGCTACTGGTCTTTAAAGAAGTTTCTCAAGGGAAATCTTCCTATTTCTCTCAAGCGTAGACTCGTCGACATGTGTATCTTACCAATCCTCACCTACGGTGCTCAAACCTGGTCTTTGACCGAACTTCAGAGGTCCAGGCTCGGGGTTTGCCAAAGAGCTATGGAGCGCAGCATGCTAGGCGTAACACGCCTGGACAGAGTGCCAAACAACACCTTGCGCTCCATAACTGGAATTAGGGATGTTGGGAAAAAATCGGCCGAACTGAAGTGGGAATGGGCGGGCCACGTGACCCGGATGCACCCGAAAAGGTGGGCGAAAATCGCAACGCAGTGGACGCCCACGGACAGTAAGAGACGACGAGGCCGACCTCGGAAGAGATGGCGCGACGACCTTGACCACTTTAGTAAAGTGTGGACGGCAACAGCGGAAGATAGGGACAAGTGGAAAGAGTTGAGGGAGACCTTTGCCCAGCAGTGGGACAATAAAGGTTTATAAAAAAAAAAAAAAAAAAGTGGCGAAGGCTCCTTAGAAGCCAGTTCCTACCGGCTTCCCTTTTGTAATTTATCATTACACTATAAACAAGCAAATTATTCAAACTTATTTATTTAATATCAAAACTCAATTATTATTTTTTACATTCAACGACATCTGTCGGCCAGATACGTAAACATTACTAGGAAGCGGCACAGTAAGCCCTTTTTATTGCGACGCGGTGCGACCTCTGGCGAATTCCTGTAAAATTGTTCGGCTTATTCAATAACACTAGCGCGGCCCGTGCGCCGCCGCCCGCCGTCGCCCCGCCGCCACCGCGCCGCCGCCGCGCCGCCCGTTACGCATTGTATAGTATGCAACAAACCACGCAAAATTGTACCTTAAATTGATAATGATTTAAGGTTCAATTTACGCTAAAAAAGCAAGAAGCAAGCCGCAGCTTCTCCGGCATTTCGTGTGTTTAGGTATAGATATTACTTATTACAATAGCGAAATGCGGAGTTTAATGTATTTATAAGTGTTGTATTTACATTTTTACAATATATTCATGGTTCATGCAATTAGTTTTAAATGTTTTTAATTACAAAATGTGTAATATTAATATTATGGTTTTAATGGAAATTACTAATCGTTAGGAGCGTACTAATATGTTTAGGTTGTCGATTTTACAAATAAAGTTAGTGTTTAGATTTTAGGACGTGCTCGATCCTCGCCTGAGGAATACATTACAACTGATAAATGCGGGGCTATCGTACTTGTTAACATATTGAGTCTAGGTTTTTATTTCTTTTATATTAATCTTATATTCACGTGCAGTTTAGAAATATACTTTTTTATTTTTCTCATTATGTAAGCATGGTTTACTTTTTATTTCATGGACATTGTAAATATTGTATAAGTACATAGGTAACGAAAATATTAAAATTTAATTGACGGCCGCAATAGGCAGATGCCACAATATCACTTACCAAATGATATCGATTATTACGTATCACAGTTTCTTACGGGCCATGGTAAGTTTAAGTCTAAACTGTACTCATTTAAGCTCGTTGATTCGCCTGCGTGCTCATGTTCAACACCTTATTGCGAATATGAGCAGTCCGCGCATAATGTACTTTGGGAGTGTAGTCTTTGGCAGAATGAGCGTAAAACCATGCTAGATAGTATGCAAATAACATCTGGTGTTGTATACTACATGGACCTTGTGGAGACTAGGAAGAATTTCCGTGCTTTCCGGCGATTTTGCCATACCTATTATTGGAATCAAGTATAACAGCTTACATATTAGGTCCCATTTAAATGTAATAATCACTATTCCGTGGTGCTTTACAGCTGGCTTCTCTGGCTGTAAATGTCTTTATGCGAGGTTGTTTGCCTCTTTAGTTCATTGTTTTGTCACCCGCTTTATTAGGGAGGGAAGTGGACAATAATTTATTTCCAACTCCTCCTATTAATTTAACTTTTTGATTGATTTCGTTGCGGGTTAAAGACAAGTTAGACATTCCCGGAGACGCGCTGAGCTTCAATGCTCAGTGTCATTAATATGCGTGCCACTGTTGATCCTGGCTTACAGGAGTTGCAGTGGCGGGTGTGAGGGCGGGACAGTCTCCTTACCAAATGAAACCCATTATTTTAGTTTGGTGAGTAAGATTCTCGAGGCAATAATTTGCTGGTGGGAGGATATTCGCAAAGGTCCGAATATAAGGACACACGTGCATAAGTGTGTCGCGTTTTGCGTTCATTCTGTGAAACATCACACAGTAAATTTTTAATCTCTATTCGGACTGCACTACTATCAGTCGCATTCACAGATTACTTAGTACTAGTCGCATTGTAGTCATTTCGTAATCCCTTAGCCCTTCTAATATTATAAATGTGAATGTTAGTTTTTTGTTACGCTTGCACGCAAAAACTACTCAACCGATCATCATGAAACTTTGTACACATATTCTTGGAGGTATTAGAAGTAACATAGACTACTTTTTATTCCGAAAAAATAGTGTTCTCGTGGGATGAAGAAGGAATTCCGATATATTTGCTACTTTTTCATACTCAAAAAGATGGGATGGGACTGGATTACATTTCATTAGTGAGAATGAGACGGGGCGGGCGGGATATAACGGGATGGGACGGGACGGGATGGGAGATATTAAAATAAAATTAACCACGCAGACGAAGTTTGCGGGCAGAAGCTAGTAACAGGATAAAGAAAATAAACATATTTTGTGTTTTGAGCTTCGGCTTCCCTTTTAAAAAATGTCACCCTTCGCCACTGATACCTAAACACATTTTTATTTTTATTTTTTTATTTTATTTTATTTTTAAATTAAAAACCAAACGCTGAATGATTTTATTGAAACAAATTACTGGTTAATTAATAGGCTCGGTGCAAAGCTTCACACCAAAACTAAAATGGCCGTTAAAACGATTCAACCAGCTCATGCGTAATAAATTGATTACTTTAGGGTCTCCATTCATTTCTCTTCCATTACAATTCCATTAATATTTTCTGCCTCATTAAGTGATAAAGGAATGAATAAACTCTATTATTTTATTTTTGGTTATATTCGTTTGAGGAATCTGTCTGGCTGGTCAATTTTGACAAGGTGCCCCTTTATATTGAATACTGTGCCCCTAGCCGGAACATTTTGCAGTATCGTAATAGAATAGTAATAGTAAAATGTTGTATGGGAATTTAAACAGCGCCATTGTGAGCGTATTTGGAACTAAAATTTCACAGCGGGAAACGTTTACTTTACTATACGAGAATTACTATACGATACTTCAAAATGTTCCGGCTAGGGGCACTGTACTGTATCAGTATCATATACGTCCCACTGCAGGGCACGAGCCTCCTCTACAATCAAGAGTAGGATTGAGAGGGGTTATATAGTCCACCACGCTGGCCTAGTGCGGGTTTGCGGACTTTACATACCATAGAAATTCTTGCAAATCGCTATGGTATGAAGGTTTCCTCACGATGTTTTCCTTCACCGTCATAATGCGTATTGATTGACTATCAAGCCACCACAGTATCGAAAAATTATTCTTTTTTGTACGATAATTTTAATAGGTCATCTAACATCTATTGAAGTGTGGCGAAAATGGAACTACAAATAAAATTTTAACACGTGGGAATAGTTCTGTGGCAGGTCAAATCAAACAAATTAATGTTGCTTAAATATTCTTCAGTATAATATTAATTGTTATAATTCGTCTTTCCGTCGTTCACGTCTTCCATCGTCTTCCAAACTGTTCTCTACTATTCCGTCCTTTCATATTTCAACATATTAATCATTCATCCTCTCACTCTTTTACTCTTTAGTACTTCCATTCGTTATCTCTTTCCCTCAAACTACGTTCCATACCAGTCATTAATGTAACGTTTCATTCTACTCATCTTTCATCATAACATTCCAATCCTACATAAGCATATTATACATATTTAACGCATTGTTTAATTTATTTTCGTTGTTATACAACAAGCATTCATACTCGTAATGTATTAACACGTCCAATATAATAAAATGTGATGAGAGAAAAACTGTCTAGGTGGCGTAGTTGCACCACGGTACGACTACAAAGCTGTGATCTCGGGTTCGAATCCCGGGTCGGGCAAAGTGATATTGAGTTATTCTATTCATTATCAACCCGGAGTCAGGAATTTGTGCCCGATATGGAAGACACACATCATGGGACGGAACACACAAGGCGAAATGTGGGTGTTCCGGTGGCGCCTCTGCCTACCCCTTCTGGGATAAGGGCGTGAGTTCATGTATGTATGTATAAAATCTATTTGGAATATTTTGACAACAGGGCTTTCGGCGATAGAAGATCGTTGACAACGTTAGTTGTAAAGAACCAAATCACGAAAACGGTTCATTAGCCATCGATTGGAACGTGATTTCGATAATTATCAAGATGTTATTATATTAATTGAAAAAAAAATTGCTTAGACAAAATCTGCATTATGCTCGTTGTGTAAAGTTATCCGGGACTCATTTATATCCAAAAATGAAGTTATCTCGACAATGTAAACATTTATTTTTGTAGATCAACAAGTTTATAAAATAAATCCTTTCTAAAACATTTAACATAATATATGGGTAAAAGTGGGTGGATAAAAAGGGATTTACCAAATCACCGAGGAAAGTTTCTGAAGTACATTTGTACGATCTAGTTTGAACCCGACTCGATAAATTCTAAGGGTCTTCGAAGAGTTTACCGAACCTTATGAGTTAACGCAAGGAAAGTTAAAATTGTATAGACTTTCCGGCATAAAAGAACCGAGTTCTTTTCATATTTTCTGAACATATTTTCTATTTATGCGAAAAAATATATTTTCAACGTTTTAGTACTTATTGTAAATTTTCCTTTTCTATTGTCCATCCGATTCGGAATCGTTGGATTCGTATTCCCGTTATAAGATTTTTAAGGAAATAAATAAATTGAGCCTATTGTAAAATAACTATTACTATATTTTAGAACATAAACAAATGACACAGCAATACGGCTACATTTAGTTAGGCTTTCGCTTTAGTTGGCCACGCTGACTTAATACCAATTGACTTATATAAATAATATATACAGGGTATATCAAGACTGCGACCGAAAACGAAGCCAGGTAGTATTAGTTACTTCAGACACAATGCAAGTAAAAATTTCGAAAAAAAAATCGACAACTTTTTTTTTTCGTAATTTTTTACTTATCGTCGTATTTGAGTGATTAAACATAGTTTTTTTTTAAATAATGACGTACATCGCTTAATTTTTATACACGCAATGGTACGTAAGGGTTTAAATTACTATTTTTGCAAAAACTAGGTATTTACCCTTCAAAAACCATGATTTTTAAAAAATTGAAAATAAAAAACCGTCGCTTATTTTGCAAAATTTTTAGTTGCATTGTGTCTGTAGCCGCTAAAACTACCACCTGGCTTCGTTTTCGGTCGCAGTCTTGATATACCCTGTATAATTAAATCAATATTACTTACGTTTAAATTTGTCCTCTAGTATGGCAGCGCAGTAGTCACAGGCCAGGGTGCAGTGTGGCCGACGCATCTCGAGCAGGGGGCTGACCGCCCGCCGGGGACTCGGCGAGTCCGCTCCACCGGGGGGCACCAGCGACATCGTACTGTGGGCAAGATGTTAGGTAAGTGACAGGGTCGAACTTAGACTTGATAAAATATTGGGTTTGAATGAGGAACCGTATGTGAAAAGTTTAGCTGTGGATTGGATAACCACGCTGAAACAAATGTTTGTGATAAGTCTGCGAGTATTTCGTAATTGGATAAATACATAATCCAATACATCAAACAGTGACGCATATACTCCTGCCTGCACTAATAGCCGCCACACACGTTCAAATGCGTTTGAGCAAACGTGAGTTTGCACCAGTCTCGAATCGAATCTTGGTACGAAGTTTGCGCAGTTATTTGCCCACAAACTTTACAGTATACTTGTGCAAACTCGGACTTGCACAGTTATATCGTTAAGTCATCCATCCATACGTCATGAATGCGAAACATCGGCGGAACCCGTAGAAAATACAAACGTGTGTCTCATAACATCGGTTGAACCTGTTGATACCCATGGGGAAAGCTGAGGTCTCGGGTTCGAAGGTTCCAGGTCGGGCAAAGTGATATTGGATTTTTCTGTTCATTATCAGCCCGGAGTCAGGAATTTGTGCCCGATATGGCGATAGGCTCGCCCCCTATCACATCATGGGACGGAACATGCAAGGCGAAATGTGGGTGTTCTAATGGCGCCTCTGCCTACCCCTTCGGGGATAAAGGCGTGAGTTTATGTATGTATGTATGTAAACTCAACAAAACACATAACATTGAAATAAAACTATTTTAAACGGATTTTATCGCGATTTGGTTTAATTTTTACATTTTTTAACTTCCCGACGTTTCGATTACTTTACAGCTTTCGTGGTCACGGGGCGGACTGAGGTATTAGTCATCCGCTCAGTGACTGTTACAATTAAACTACCCTTAATTTATAATTATTAAATTAAAAAGTTAATTTAAAAAGTTAGCTAGTATTTGCGAAAAATGTAAAAATTAAACCAAATCGCGATAAAATCCGTATAAAATAGTTTTATTTCAATGTGTAACATTCGCGTAAATCTAAGAAACCATTAAAACACATAACTTTGCAACACTATAAAGAATCCAACTTTTCTTATATGTAATGTGAACGCATAGAACGCTGTACAATATAAACAGGGGTAATTCTAGCTGCGGCGCTAAGTAGGCCACGACTGTTCCGCCTCCTATATGTACCGTGTTGACTATAGGATTTTACAGCAGCATTTTATTGACATTCAATAGGACGCTTCATGTTATTCGTATCCGGCTGGGTTTTTTTGTGGCATTTTCTTAGCTATCCAAATACCGCGGATTACAGGCCGTCATAATTTAATTAATAGTAGATCGCGAGAAATAAATAAATAATAAATAAATAAATACACACAACAGTCACATACATAGCCCTGACCCCACACTAAGATCGAGTCTTGTGTCGTGGGTATCAGATGCTACGAGAGACTTTTCGGTCTCACAAACACCCAGACCCGAAACAAATACCTGTGGATCACACAAATATTAATTGTTTCGGTGCGGGGATCGAACCCGCGGCCTCTCGTTTCACAGGCGGCGTCTAACCAACTGCGCCACGGAGGCTGTCATATAGTAATCTCATATCAATCAGCATCCTCTTTCGCTGCTGAGACCGTTATTCTAATTGTGATGCGCTTACCGTTAAATGCGTTGTATTCACTTAGTCGTACCAGTATGAAAAAAAACTATTGTACCCACCTACAATCCCATAAACATAATTTTAATATTAACCGTTTTGTTGACGTGACAATCTCAATTCAATGTTTTCACCAATAATTTTACAATTCATCAATAAAATATATCTTTCTTAAAGATAAAAAATAGACAGTGAACACACCACCAGTTTAAATCGATATTCATTAGGATCCATTCTAAAATTTAACGCTAGCTGTGCACGTCCGTTTTATTGCTGGGCATTTCCCGGCGCTGTAGACCGATGACCCATGAAATGCGACTAGCAATAACGGGCTGAGTTCATAGCATCGATGTTTTTAAAGTTGTATTTTGATTAATTCATTTGGACATCGATTTTTTGTATATTTGAGCATATAGGTGAAGAAGACATATTAAAGACGTTTGTTTAAACCGTAATGTCGTAAACGGCCCAATACAGTGTGAAGTGAAAGCTGGAAGCAAATTGTTTTTGACAATTCGCTTTAATGATCCCTAGGAGGTTTACGTCCAAGTTATTGTATTATTTATTTTGGTGTAAGAAATACGAAATCTAAAGATTATTAATAGCAGAAAATCTGTTTTCGTCCCACAAAAGTACGATAATATTCATATTTGAGGTAAAATGCAAGAAAAAGCTTTTAGTAAAAGAAGTTTGCATAAGATAACGCGTCTAGACAAACAGCGTTGAAACCAAACAAATAAACCAAGACTTATCCATTTTGTTCATAAGATCTTTAGTGGAACGTCGAACTTAAAAAAAATAGACCAATTCTCTCCCATTCTTCCTCGGAAGTAAGCCTTTCAAATGCTAATTACAACATTCGCACAGTTCAACGCCTGTAGTGAAATTAGAGAAATTAGAGATCGCGGCTTTTATTCAGATGTTTGTGCTATTATAAATAAATAAATAAATAAATACACCCAACAGTCACATACATAGTCCTGTCCCCACACTAAGATCGAGTCTTGTGTCGTGGGTATCAGAAACTACGAGAGACTTTTCGGTCTCACAAACACCCAGACCCGAAACAAATATTTGTGGTTCACACAAACATTTGTCTCGGTGCGGGGATCGAACCCGCGGCCTCTCGTTTCACAGGCGGCGTCCAACCAACTGCGCCACGGAGGCTGTCAATATTATAGGCTGTATTCACTTTTTTAAATCTGAGTGTTTGTAGGCGTAAAGTCTCTCGTAGTTTCTGATACTCATGACACAAGATATGTATCTTCGTGTTGAGTAGGGACTACGTATGTGACAGTTCGGTACGAAAAAAGTTCGGGTTAAAAGCGTCCAGTTCGATTTTCCAGCTCTTTCTAGGCAGCTCACCTCATTTACATCCATTTTCTGAGTTTTAATTAGTTGTTACCTTTACCGAACAGTCTCAATACATCTAATCTATGATGCATATGAGTAATCCTTCCTCCAAAATAGACTTATTAAACACTTATCCTTTTTACTACAAAAATAACCATAACACTTTATAAACCCCTTAAAATTGAGTACGAAGGGAGCAGATTTTGCCGAGGTGTGTTGATTTTTGAATAAAACACAGGTACTCGGTTCTGCGAAGTCGTGAATTTATTAATAAGTGTGAGTTATGTAAGGTTTAAATCCCGGCATAATCCTTTTATCATACGTAAAATGGATTAACAACTTTATTAATCAGTGAAAAAGCCCAATATACCAGTAAAAGAGAAAGTTTATTTTAAACAGTTTTATAGTGTACAATCATAAGGCCCCTATCCCACAGGCGTTTTACGAGCGTTGGCGTTTCTTCAACGTCTGCGCAGTTTGACGCTGCGCTGACACGACGCACGTTGACTTCGCGGTTGTCTACGGGACTTCTTAAGAAAGTTACGTGAAAGAAATAGAAAGCATCATATATTTCATATTCTCGTATTGACATATCCATTAGTAAGGTCGCAGCGTCAACACTTGCCGCTAGACAACCACGACGTCAACGTCGCGCCAGCACAGCGTCGATGCTGCGCAGACGTTGAAGAAACGCTACGGTTCGTTAAACGCTAGTGGAATAGGGGCCTAACACTTTATGCGTCTATCATAAAATATATATATATTTTTTTTTTATTGCCTTTATAGGCAGACGAGCTAGCGGTCCGCCTGATGGTAAGCGGCTACCGCTGCCCAGAGAACTTCGCAGTGCCAGGGGTCCAGCACAACAAAGTCGCTGCCTACCTTAAGGAAAGTACTCTCTTTAAGCCTCTTTTGAAGAAGGACAGGTCATAGCGCTCAGGAAACACCGATGCAGGGAGTTCATTCCAGAGCTTGCATATACGTGGTAAGAAAGAACGCTGAAAACGTACCGTTCGGGAGCGGTACGCTTCCAGGTGGTAGGAATGAACTCTGCTGCGGTGACGGGTGGTGCGATGGTAGAAGGGCGACGTTGGTACCATCTCAAACAATTCCTCGGAGCACTCCCCATGGAACAGACGATAGAACACGCAGAGAGACCCGAAGTCTCTCCGCAGTCCTAAAGGTTCCAATTTGTCCGTAAGATTGGGATCATCGACTATTCGACAAGCTCGTCGCTGTAAGGAGTCAAGTGGGTTGAGCTGGTATTTTGGGGCACCTGCCCTGAGGTGGGAGCAGTACTCCACGTGGGGCCGGATTTGTGCTTTGTAGAGCGTCAATCTGTGACCCGACGTAAAGTACCGCTTGGCTAATTGTTTATAGTTACTGGCATTATATCTAATTATAATGCCAGTAACTATAAACAATTAGCAGTACAACCTACAACTTAGTACTCAAAAATACCTAAAATAAGATAGCCTGTTTACCAAATTCAATTTGCACTATCATCCGCACACATGAAATTAGCAAAACCACTTTACTACCTAGACTTAAAACAGAGCCTTAAATACACGGACAATGAAATCCAATTTAGGGCCGAGTTAATAGCATTACTGGATGGAAACTGTCCAGTAATGAGAAACTTGGACAAGTTCACTAATCTCCGGATGGTTTACGAGGAGTGTTTGTACACAAAACTAGCTCTCTGGGTCACAATAATTGACATGCTCTTGTGTGTTGAGTAAATCTAGTGTGAATAGCAAATAAATTAAAATACTGTACAATGTGTCTAATAGGCAGTCTTATCGCTATTTAAGAGGTATTTAAGAAGCAAGTTTTGAATGACCTGAAATCGTAGTGCAAAAGGGGAAGTTCGTGTTTAATTTATTAGGACCACATATGTATATACGTATACAAAATATATACGCTCATGTCCATATCCTAAAGAGGTAGGCATAGATGCCATTACTGACTGCCTCCATATTCCAACAAGTTTATTTCCGTGACTAGAGGCACAAATTCCATTCTAGAGAAATTCTTATGAAAACTTCCAAGTCGTATATACACTATAATACAAATTCGATTACTCTACCTGAAGTGCAAAACTAAGACACCGATCCATAGTCATACGCGCATTAATAACATTTACGCCGTGGCTCAAAGCCAACGAGACGGCAGGCAAAATACTAATTTTATACAAAAAAAGAAATAAAAACATCGCAGTAATGAAAACCATTTCACGGGTCGTCTGCCGCAACATTTACATCAGCAGCGTAATGTGGTTGAACTGAAAAATAACGTGGCATACGTTTTTATCTCGTACGGTTTAATCGGCCAATTTGTTTCATTAAAATTACCATTAGCCTGAAATGTTACACGGAGGCGGAATTTCAATGATATCGCTTAACGTATTGGCTATTGCAGTTTGTTGCTTTTAATTTAAATGAAACCGAGTATAGTAAGAATATAAATGGCAATAAAGACACCTAAAATGGTGTTTAATAGCTTTAAAATAATTATGTAAGACTATCCTCTTATGAATTCTTCATAAGTGTTATTATATTATATGTTACTTTGACGACATATATCGGCATACTACGGGAACACTAATATTTCGTCTGAAAATGCTTATTTTTCATAGTAATGCAACGGCTGTATTCTCTAAAATAATGTGAAAACTATGGCCAAATACGCTTGTACAACGCTTGTACGCTTATTGTTGTGGAAAATTCTTAATGTGATAAACAGACATAGTTTTGCATGAAAGTCGAGCAAAAAATAAATACCGTTTTATTATTTCATATTTTTTCATTAGGTTTTTCCAACTGACATAATGTTCAGAATAATTTAGTAATTTTGGTAGAGCCTTGATGTAGGTCGTTAAATCTACACTAGAATTGAGTAGACGCGATCGCTGCTTACACTGTCTTAAAGAAAATTAACGTGAAGTTAGAACTTTGCTGATTTGTTCGGTAAATGACATTGCCGAAGATTCAACAACATTTTTCTGTGTCAAGAGGAAAGCTGTCAAGCTCGTTCGGTAGCCTGGAGGAGGTCGAAACTATGTTAGTGTCACTGGCCTTCCAGCCCGGCACGCTGTGGGTAATGCGGCCGAGGCGAGTCCCTAAGAAATTCTCCACCAGCATACCAACTAAAACCCATCAGTGGCCGTTGCGTGCATTTGGAGAGACACTGAATAGCGAGCCTCTGAAGCTGGTGGTAGGAAGTTCACATTCATCCGAATACCCACTGAGTACGATAATGAAAAACCCACCATAAAGACATAAATTTTTCCAGTTCAGCCTGAGTTTATTCGGTTTCAAACAACTCGATATTGTGTCCACCAAGTCGATATAACCTTTAGAACCATAATTAACACACGCTGTCAACTCTATAGCAGCTGTTAAATTATACCCACGAAATGTCGGTTAAACCAATAATGTTGAATCAGAACCCATTAAAACAATCCGTCTAACTACCATAATCTACCAACTTCATCTTCTGTAAAAATGAGATGAAAATGCAATATGTATAAATACTAAAAATGTCAAGAAAACCTGTATATAAAGTGAATCCAGAATGAATGCACGCGCACAATCAAAAGACTTCATCAAATCATAAAATTAATTGGAGGGCCGCCATAATGCATGAAATTCCCTTTGCAGCGCTTGCTGTTCAAATAAGACGTGTGCACAGATTTCTTTTATTGTCTTGTAAACTGCGTGTTTAAATTTAAAACTTACTGCAAAAAATGTAGTCACTGGGATAAAAGTATAATTTTTTTAAATTGTAATGTGCGATAAATGACCTAAGATATAATGTTCATTGAAAAGTATTGCATATTATTTAATTTTCTATCCATAGTTGTATTGAAGAGATGAAGCTATAGACAACGAAAATTGCACTCAGCAAGCTATATTTCTTCAAAAATCGTTGATGCCTCTCTCTCAACAACTAAATGTACGATGATAGATGAAACGATGGTTTATTTGTACAAGGATTGACCCCGTAACTTCAGGAAAAACTCAGCTTTCTTAACCTCTGCGCCAATAGTATACATATAATTTTGATTGTCCTTAGAGTGATTTAGATTCTATTCATGCTTGTATTCTGCTTTGTAAGCAGGCGATGGTTTGTGTGGTCCGCAAATGTTTGTCTCCGGTCCAGATGTTGACATAAGGCTCACGTAGCTTGTTACATGGTACAAGGAACAAAATAACACTTAGGATGAAATATCTGAATATTGCACATAGGCTAACGCAAATTATTAGATACTTGATTATTTAATATAACTATTTATATCCCAAGTATAATATTGCAACTTTGCAATATTATATCTGAGATTAATTGTAATAAATACTGATTATATATTATGTATACTTTGTGCAAAACAAGTCAATGAAACAAATTAATTAAAAGTCGAATAATCAGAAAACATAAATAAATGGTTATTTCAATCATATTGTATAATGAAAATTAGGTTACACGAAATGGTAATTCATTGTTTAACTGTTTTACTTGCGGAAAGCTTCAACTCTACAGTCTAGTTTGGTACTCAAGTCATAACAGCCACCAAAATGGTATATAAAACCAGTTTTATTTTTTATATAAATAGTTCCCTAAAACATTGCCATGGTCAAAAATCTACTGGCAACCATTTATAACACCTCCATATTTTCCAAAGCCCATTATTGTCATCCATGAAATATGTTATGGGGTACCCCATAGAATTATCTCCGTATGGCATTAATCTGTGGGTTATCTTGGTAATTAAGTTTTTATACGTGTTTCAAATTGTCAGTTTGAACCTGACCCAAAGAAGTTCGATAAATATTCCTAACTTAACCCAAAGATGTTCGTGATAGCCAGCCAAATTATACTAATAAGAGTTATTACGAGTTTAAGTGCCTAAGATTTTGAATTTTGGATTTAAACCAATATTTGTGCAATCAACAAATGTCTGTCTAAATTTATCATGAATTACATTTTGCGCCCAAAGTGTTGTTTAATGCTTAATTAGATATGAGAAAGTATGAATTTATTACTGATTTTGATGTTTTTTTTTTAATTTTTGTCGTAACACTCCTAAAGGTTGAGATTTTACAAGACTTTTTCACTCCACTTCTGAAGTATGTAGCGTGAAATCACATATAAAACTTTTTTAGTTCTCGAAATTATTTTTATTGTGTGTTAGACGATCTGTTTGACAAAATATTGTTGAACTGTTTAGTGTAAAGTTGGAGAAGACTATACATAATGAAATTGTTGTTGTTTTTTGGAATTCCGTTTTTTGTGTTCCCCTATCCACTATGTTATTTTACACTAAAAACATTTTGAGATAGATGTGAAATCTATTTTTGTTATCAATTGTATTTTCCTATTTTAATTCAATCGATTTAACCTATATTTTGAATTTGCTGAGCCTAATGTTCCATTGACGTCAATTAGTCAGGTGCACAGATATTTCCGACGGGTAATACCTGGGTTTATGTATAGCAATAAGTATGCCCAGAGCTTACCCAACTTAGCTGAATTCATAATGAATTGCCCCAATATTTTTGGTACAGAGCCATCTTATGATCCGACAGAGTAATGAAGATAAATGTCACGAGATACAACGTCGACAATATGTTACGCAAAATATATGAAGTTCTATACAAATAAATCAGGGTAGAATATTTTTTGTGGAATATTTTGTATTATGTTAAATGGTGGATGAATAACGTAAATAAATGATGCGATGCTTGAGGCGTTACGTACATTTTGTGTTGGAATTATTCAACAGCATCATTGGCGCTGTAGGCAAGAGGTAGATTGTGAAACTACTTTCGCAAAAAAACAGAGCCTCAAATACGTGACATATGACACAGCTAGTTTCACCGCAGGATGAATGGTCTACTACACTCTACCTTGATCGAAGCATACATTTTCTAAGTAACATATACTAGCTTGCCTTCCTCCGCTCATTTACATATACCTACCAATAATTGGAGAAACCAGTAAATCTACGTTATTAAACTACGCGTATATCAGCAGGTAAACTGATTTGTTAATTGTGTCTGTCAAAGAGCTTATTTCCCTTTCAACTACTAATAGGTAAGTCTATCAAATTGCTATTAAAAGACTTGTAGTTCTAATTTTGATGTTTCCTCGCCTTGCAGTAGGTATCATATATTTGTCTAATAGAGCAGACCAAACATATTTTTATTTCGCGACAGTGTAGCGTCGCTGAGCGCGTGGTGGCCTGTTGGTAATGGACCAGACGCGGCTGCCAACATTTTCACAGTGGTAGAGGGTTCAAATCCCAGGGCACACCTCTGACTTTTCGGCGTGTGTATTGATAGTCACCACTCACTATAACGGTGAAGGAATACATCGCGAGGAAACCTAGAAAACCGTAGCGATTTTAAAAAAAATCTACGGTAAGTTAAGTGGTGAACTATAATATGCCCTGCAGTGGGACGTTTATAGGCTGATACGTAAAGAAGCGTCGCTCCTGAATATGGAAACCATCGAACAATATTTGTTTAGTAAGAATAAGCCTCGAGGATTCTTATCCTAATACAATAATACTTTCGACAGCCTCCGTGGCGCAGTTGGTGTGACACCGCCTGTGAAACGAGAGGCCGCGGGTTCGATCCCCGCACCGAAACAAATATTTGTGTGATCCACAGGTATTTGTTTCGGGTCTGGGTGTTTGTGAGACCGAAAAGTCTCTCGTAGCTTCTGATACCCACGACACAAGACTCGATCTTAGTGTGGGGTCAGGACTATGTATGTGACTGTTGGGTGTATTTATTTATTTATTTTATTTAAATAAAGATTCTTTTGATATATTCGCCTACACTCCCTGAAGGCAGTCTAACAAAACAGAGTTATTTCTTAAAGTTAATAAATGTAATAGAAAAGTATTCCCTATAGTCTTCATCTGAGACGGAATCATATCTTTTGTGTATGTTTTCTTGATCATTATTTATCCTATTTATTCTGTGATATTATTTCATTGCCTAAATAAGATAAAACTATAGGTGGGAGACAGTAGGATCGATTTTCAAATTGATTTATTATTGTAGGTATTATTGTGGTATTTTTAATATAAACGTGTATCCCACATTCCATATTACTGATCCACTAGCAACAACAAAATATCTGTGAAAATATTGATACTTTCCATCCATCTTTTTGCATTTTACGTATTACTAAAGTTAATATAAAGAATTATATGTTTAGTATTAACTAAAATATTGGATTGTTGTATTCATTATCAGTCTGTAGTCATCAGAAAAAATGTGCCAGATATGGCGATAGGCTGGCCCCCTATCGCATCGTGGAACGGAAAATACAAGGCGTAACGTGTCCAGCTTGCACCTCTGGCTACTTCTCCTGGGAAAAGGCGTGAGTTTATACATGTATTGACTTAAATCTATACATGAAGCAAGTCCACCAAGTGTGAAACACCAAGTAATTCTAGCTCAAGATAAAACGCCGCAGCATAGGAAACTGAATTTGATATCACGATCTATTCACGAAGCCTTATGAATAGGCAGACATCGTAATACCACATAAGAACCGATTTTCCTACGTACCTCAACCCTTTCCCGGTCAAAAGGCTTTTATTACCCGCCCGGGCGCTGTTATATTAACCCGTATTACCCTGTTATTTATTGTGTGTATTATTCTCCGTATATCCTTGGAATTATTGTAATTTTAATTAATTAGCTTTCATTAAAATATTAATGAATATTATCTGTCATAATTAATTAGGATAACACGAGCGTGAAAGGAAATACACGTGTGCTAATTATATTATGTCGAACATTGTAATTAATACTCATTATAATTACGGGTTGCTAATTAAATGTATTGTAAATAAAATCGTGTGTGTGTAACACACAATTTTATTAACAGGTACAGTTAAAAGGGGCGAATAAAAATTCAAGGGCGAATCGAAAATAAATACGTGTTTTAAAATTAATGTGGTTATATTATCGTCCTGTAAAATCGATACGGCATTAATTAATTATGTAAACCATTTTATCCATTAATTCAATACTGAAGTCTTTTTAAAAATTGAAAAGCCACCGGCTTGTCCAATTAAATTACCAAGTTAAAGTGACAGAGGGCAGGGCATATAGCGCGGAGAACTGATGTCCGAAAAGTTTTCGAATAGAAGCTTCATACTGACATACATAAACTCACGTCTTTATCCCCGAAGGGGTAGGCATAGGCGTTACCAGAACACCCACATTTCGCCTTGTATGTTCCGTCCCACGACGTGATAGGGGACGAGACTATCGCCATATCGGGCACAAATTTCTAACTCCAGGCTGATAATGACTAGAAAAATCCAATATCAATTACCCGAGACTCGAACCCGAGACCTCAGCTTTGTAACCGTACCGTAATACAACTACGCCACTCAGGCAGTCATACTGAGAAATGCAGAAATATACTTTCAGACACAAGGTAAAGAAACGACCTAGTAAAGTTTTCGGAAAATCGCTGGCTGCAAGCTGCTTCAAACTGGTCGTAGTGTAAATCTTTCCGGGAGAATTATGGTCAGTAGCTTCCTGTCCTTACAATATTAATAATAAATTCTAAAACATATGTAATGCATTAAATAAATACACCCAACAGTCACATATATAGTCCTGACCACAAACTAAAATCGAGTCTTGTACATAAGTTCATATGTACCTTGTTGTACATAAAAAAGTACAAAAAGAGTGTTAACCCCAGAAAACAATCCTTTATTTTTCATTTTAAGTGAATTATAAAAGATATCTCGGTAAGTTTAATTAATCATAATTATAATAAAACGGTACATTACGCATAATCAAAGGAGCTATTAAATGGGCCGGTTACAATCCCTTTTCCGGACCGGGTTTTACGAGTGAAATTTCTCGGGTTTTATTCATCCGGAGATATTTTAAAGCCCATTATATAATTTGTAACACCTTCTTAATGTTTAATATTTATCATCCAACAAAAAATGCAGATTGAGGTAAAAAACTTTAACACAAAATTGTGTTACACCAAATTCAAGTTCAACAAACAAAAGTTGAGCCAACCGAACTGTCTAACCATAAAGACACAAAATGTTGTAAACAAACATAGCTCTCTGAAATGTAACACTCATTTATTTCAAAAAATGAAAACCACGTGGAGAGTTCGTACATCGTTAGCAGACGCTTAGAGACAACTTCTTTAATTAACAGATAAAAATTGTTCGCTAACGAGCGCCGACAACGTGTGCCAGTAATTACGCAATTACACTCGGACTCGGTTGTGCAATGGGTTTTAAACATTACGTATGTGGACCCATGATCTAATTTGGCATATATATATTTGCTGTATTGTCTTTTTAAGTAAGCGCGCTACAATAAGTTGTAAACTACATTTTAAGTTAGAGGGCTTGTTTCATAATCTACGAAGTTTGAGTAAGCAGAGATTTTTAATCCAGAATAAAAATATAACGATTCTTATCATTCCGTTAAATGATTTATATAAAAATAAACTGTCAAATATATGTTGCCTTAAGATTCCGTAATACTATCACTTCTGAAAAAAGGACTGGGTGATATAATTTTTACAAATGAATTTCATTCGTAATATAACTCAGTATTTCATAAACAAATCCCAATTACATGAAGCTTCTTTAAGAGCGTTGTAACACAGACGTATCTTCGAGAAATAAACAAAGTTTAGACAAGAAAGAAAACCACTGGTGTGAGCCATTTATCTACCTTACTCACTGCCCGTTATAATAGATCTTTTACCGAGAAACATATGGGTCTTCTTTTATTTACTATTGTAAGGAATGTTCCTATATTCCTTTTTTATTTAGGTCTTTTTTCTTATTCAGTTTATTGTTGATTATTTTTCCGACCCAAATATCGACCAATAGAATTGCACCATTCGACGTCACGTGGTACAACCTACATGGTATTATACTGATAATTTTTTGAAAATTTTCTCTGGTCGTTGCTATACATAAAAAACAAAACATGATCCAGTCAAATTAACCACACGTCAAACTGACAGGTTGAATTCAATTGTGAAAATTGGAGATTTTGCATGAAAATGAGTCGATTTGGAGTTTGTTTGTATTCTTATTTGTTAACTGTACATTTCGTCTCATGGTGCAATTCTATTGGCCGACATTTGGGACGGAAAAATAATCCCCCGAATACCACACGAGCTTCAAAATTATCTGGCATTTCCCTCAAGGTTCCCTGCAAACAAATAAAGTCGTCAAGTTTTTCAGGAAAAATCACTCGCGCTTCGCGCTCGTGATTTTTTAACCTGAAAAACTTGACTCCTTCATTTGTTTCCAACGAACCTATCGAGAAATACCCGATAATTTTGAAGCTCTTGTGGTATTATAAGTGAATATTCTTACTTAAACGTAGATAAAATGGTTGTGCCGGGCTATCCTTTTTCCTCTTATTGTCTGACATTAGACAAACTGTCCAACATGCACTAATTATTTAAAAAACAAAAGTAAAAATAAATGTTTGTGGCTATTGAATACCACTCAAACTCTGTCTAAAAATACTTTCGGCTAGCAACGGAATAGCAATTTGTTGTTAATTAATTAGTTCTTTTTTCACTAATATCGCACGGCTACCAACATTACGGACAAAAAAATATCCACGTTTTTATATTATATACTCTGAGCTACTAAGCTACGCCCCATCCCCGTCGAGTTGAGTTATTTATGCATAATTTATATTAATTTATTCCTGACCTATTTCAACTTTGTAGTCCTCGGCGGCAGTTAAATCAGTTTCGAGAAAAAACGTCAAAACTTGTTTAATTGGTTTTGTTGAGAAAACATCCGACGATATTTGCACTAGTTTTAATTAGTTTTCGTGCTGTAACAAGTAGCCTTTCTGATGCAGATAAGGGTTATTTAGAATATACTTATACTAGCCTGTTTTAATTCTTAACTGCATACAAAAAATCATCGCCTCTTTTTTAGTTAAGTGTTATTATTGTGCGTAAAGTCGGTAAACTACCACCTGGCTTCGTTTTCGCACGCAGTCTAGATATACCCTGTACATTATACATGCCAGGATCTTGAGGGAATCGACGAAATCTAAGTTGATTATTTTCACGTCTTTGAAAATTTTCCGTTGTAATTTATTGATTAGTGGCTTCCAATATTTTAGGAAATTATCAATAAATATATACTTATATATGTTCCAATCACACATAGTGTATGAATCAATGATATATACAAAAATAAAACGTTTGTCTTGAATATCAAACTTTGCGTTTCCTCCAAAATGAGAAAAATAACTTCAGTGAAAACAAATCTATGTAAAACATTGCCTTTGTAAAAAGCACTACGCCTTTTGCCTTCCTATTATAACAGAATCATTTTCCCCACAGCAAACCCCAGGTGAACCGAAAATAGTACAACATTCATATAAATGAATAATTCATTCAGTTTCTTTGACGTGGTGGAATTAATGTCATGAAAGAACCCCATGGCAGTTCGCTTAAAGAGTTTTCTTGAATTAAATTTGTTCATCCCCTTTGTTAGCTTAAGCTTTCACGTCGTCTTTTATAATTATATTTAAAATGAGGTAGAAAATTGGTTTGATCAAATAGATGGAAATTTTGGTTTCTTAGATTTACGCAAATGTTACACATTGAAATAAAACTATTTTATACAGATTTTATCGCGATTTGGTTTTATGTTTTTCATTTTTTAATATCCCGACGTTTCGATTACTTTACAGCTTACGTGGTCACGGGACGGAAGTTATTGTAATAATTATGAAGACTAGATGTATGCATGTAAATATAGGCACGAGCTATTCCTACAAATTAAAAAAATACGATGGCCCGACGTTTCCTAAGTAAATAAATAGTAATTTTACTCAAGTACCAAAACCTCAATAAACATTTATCACGTTTTGACAATGTCGTTCATGATATATCACGCGCCTTTCGCCTGACTTATTATTAATTGTTCGTGATTTCTGCATCTGCAAGTGCGTGGTGGCCTGTTGGTAACGGACCAGACGCGGCTGCCTACATGTTCACGGTGGTCGCGGGTTCAAATCCCAGGGCACACCTCTGACTTTTCGGAGTTATGTGTGTATTGATAGTCAATCACCACGCACTTTAACGGTGAAGGAAAACATCGTGAGGAAACCTGCATACCGTAGCGATTTTAAAGAATTTCTACGGTATGTAAGTCCGCCAACCCGCACTAGGCCAGCGTGGTGGACTATATGGCCTAAACACTCTCAATCAATTCTCTCGATTGTAGAGTAGGCCCGTGCCCTGCAGTGGGACGTATATGGGCTGATATAGATATAGATTTCTGCATTAGTATTAGATATACCTATGTACTGTTCTTGATCAGTCCACATACAGCCCACAGCAGGGCACAAGCCAGCTACAATCAAGAGTACGATTGAGAAATATCTTAATAACTAGAAATTATGAACAATTTGCTGTAGGTATTTTATTCCATCTTCTATCGTAACATCAACAACTTTTCCACGACCAGCCACCAACAAAAGAACACAATCACAACAAAGACATTCATCAAGGGCACTCGGTAAAATAAATAAACAAGAAATATTTCCACGTGTCATTTCACTTTCAATAGACCGGTTGGAGATCGATACAGTAATGACAGACGTGATCAGACTTCCAAACGGGCCCAAAACGTGGCCTGCGTTGGCTTGACAAGTATGCTTGTATGAAAAATGTTTGTCGAAGGAAATTGAGCACCTTTGTTACAAGTCTTTTCTGCTGAGTAAGACTATTTTAGCTCTTTTGAATCCTGAAGACTTGGCAGGTGTTGTGTAAATAATAAAGATACCGATATAAGTGAATGTTAAAGAAATAAGACAATTATTTAAAGCATTCCATACTCTATTTGGTGACTTTTTTAAATTCTGCCGGACGTGAAATATGCGGGACAGGGGACGTTGGCCAATTTAATAATAGCAACCGATATGGAACTAAATAGTTATCGAATAAAGTAACCTATAACTTTGTTAGTCACAGCGTATCTGAGGCTATTGGAGACTTATACTACAAACTGGAGTACAAATAATTTTATATCCAAAATTGTATTATGAAAATAATTTCAAACTCAATTTCAGTCAAAATTGCTATACTGAGAAAACTCATTTTCAACAAATAATTGATGTCAAATTCAACGTCAATAACAATATTTCAATAACCAACATTGAGAAAATTTTACAAAGATTCTGAATATCTAGATAACCGATTATAATTGTTTGAAAAGCCATTACAAAAGAACAATAAAAGCTATTTTTCAAACGCATTCAGCTGGCGACAAAAGGCTCGGAATCTTTGAGAACAAATAAAAGCTAGTGTACACGCTCTCTCGCACCAGTGCTTGGTAAAAAACAATTCAGATTATTCAGTTTTTACCGCTAAATTGATATCGGTTCTAGCAGTTACGTCTAGTTCTGGTATTACGTCAACTGGAATTCGGGTTGCAGTTATTCCACTTCCAACCAAAATTTTAATACCAAAAAGCCTTAAATCTTAAAACTTAAATCTTGACTGTTTTGAGTTAGGAGTTGGTCAATAACAAGAGTATTTCATTTCAAAACGCGCTGTTTTTGTTTTCTTTCGGATTCAACATGTTTTATTAATAATTTTATTTTAGTGGTAAAGTTCTTTATTTTTTCTAAGAATAATTTCTTTGATATAAATTACGATATACCTACGTTACTTTGAAAGAATTTATTATCAACAATTAGTTTGCTTCGTATTCCAGGCGGGATAATGCTCGGTAAAATGAATGAATGAAATTAACCAGCAGTACTTGGTTGGAAGCATATTGTTAGAAGCAGTCGGCAGAACGCTAGTTAAAAGAAATTAAATCTAGAATGAATAATAATTAATGTAGATTTGTTATACATGTCACTGTGTTAGTTTGTTTTACTGAGGTCTCTCATATGTGAGAGGCCGCCTCGGTGGGTACCACCGCAATGTTTATTTCTCCCGCTAATCAACTGTGTAAATGCACTGTTGTATTCCGGTTTGAAAGACATTGTAGCCAGAGTAACTACTGGACATATTGAGACTTAACATTTTATGTCTCAGGATGGCGAATGCAGTGGAGTTCCAAGCATTAAATAATAATAAATAAATAAATACACCCAACAGTCACACACATAGTCCCGACCCAACATTAAGATCAATTAAGTCTTGTGTCGCAGGTAGCAGAACTACGAGAGACTTTTCGGTCTCACAAACACCCAGACCCGAAAGAAATATTTGTGAGCCGCACAAACATTTCTCTCGATGCGGGGATGGAACCCGCGGCCTCTCGTTTCACAGCCGGCGTCTAACCAACTGCGCCACGAAGGCTGTCTAAAGCATTGCTTTGTAATTAATGGTGTTCTTTGGTTTTGCTACTATCCATGAGCGGTCGTATCGCTTACTATCAGGCGAATGGCATGCTCGTCTCGCCATTCATTGCAAAAAAACTTGTAAGGTTATGTTACAACTAAAAGTATCAATCTACATCACAGTAGATCAATGGCAAGGTCAGTGACGTAATCAGCTGGAAGCCACTAAACGACAACATAATTAATTGTGCCCAGATGTGACCTTGGTGTTCTATTGTTTCTGTACACTAGACCTTGGTAATGTCAATGAGTATTTGGTGGTACATAGTTATTTTATTCGTCTAGTGATACAGTATACTATGAACAGTGAATAGTAAAAAGTTAGATTTGATACTAAAATTAACCTATCCATAAGTTTTACCACTGAATGAAATTAGTTTTTTCGTCACAGACTCATGTCTTTTAGCTATCACGCCAGGCATGCTTAAAATAAATTGCTTCTGTAATATCACTGATTAGAAAATACGTAAAATATTTTTATGACCTAGTTTGTTGCTTGTAATCTTCGGATTACCAAGCACTTTCTGTTATTTCTTTTAATACTATTTAACAATACCAAACCATTTTAGGGTTGTATCATTAAATTAGTAGACTATTAGCTTAGTTAAACAGAACTTCTTATATAAAAGATTATATAAAAAGTATTTCAATAATAATAAAATTGCAAGAGTTTTCATAAGTTAAATAATATGCTTAACAGCTCTTTTATATGCAGGCCAAGCTTCAGAATAAGATAAAATATTTTCAGTGCTAATAACATTATGGGTCAACAAACATATTGTTTAGTACGTCTAGGCTGCATATACTTTTTTCTTTCCAAAACGCAATGTCGTTGTCATCAGCGCTATGTAAGCAATTTCCAAGGTTATTTAAAAAGCCCGTTTGTTAGTGAAATGATCGCTACAACATCTCGTTTGTAACAACATGCAGTTTCCCTTTGTGAACCACAAATAGTTTGTATCTACAAAAAGTTAGATGGTGGTGGAATTTGTCCATACATAATTATAGTCATTGTCATGGTTATATTTTTACATAGGTAATATGCGATTATATACGACTTCACATTGTAGTTCAAATGATCTTGATGGAATAAAATACTATTACCTCCTCAAGGGCATACGGACATATTCTACGGAATAGAGACTATTTGATATGAATTTCAAACCATTTTTTATTAAACACGAGAAGAAAATTTGAGGCAATGTTAATAAATTTTTACAGAAACAAAATTGTTAAAACATGTTTTTTTTTAGCTTATTTTTTATGAAAATGAATAAAGTTGCCAACTATGAATAATCCCAAATCCGATAAAAAGTAAATCACGAAATCAATTGAAGTAATATACACTGGCTTAGTAATACGATTAATACAAATAAGTAAATCAAACAATCTGTATCAATACCGCAATAACAATAACAATATTTGTACTTTTGGGCTTGCTGACTCGGAGATTGCTCGGAAAATATTTACTCTCTCAGAGCAGTAAAATTAATGGCAAAGAGGTTTGCCAAAGTCCCTCAAGTAGGACGTTTAAATTCTTCACAAATCCTTCAATGCGATTACTTCTGAAAGGTCTGACTAAGAACTTTATATATTTGATCAAAAGATTTAAAAGCAATGCGTGAAAAGCAATTTTTTTTTGCAACAAAGTTCAGTAGTAGCGACGCAAAGCGGGTCATCTGACGATATCTGATATTGTGTAACTAACCTTTCTTAATAAGTTGTAAGCAATCTTACTTCTTTATCATTAACATCTTCAGATAAAGAAAGTCTAGTGCTGAGTATAAATCTTACACAAAGAATTTCATAGCGCCTTTGGTAATGGCTAGTATCAAGCGACTTTTTGACGCGTTTCGGTTTCAAACCATTTTTATCTGATTTCATTCATTTTTCATCCATTTTTATCTGACTCGCTTAAATAATATGTAATCAAGTACACGGCACAGTATCTCTATCTCGACTGCATTGCACTCTGCGTCAGTGATAAGATGAATGGTAGGCATATTGTTTTAAAGGAGAGAGCGGAATATCACGGGATTGTAGTCGATAGGAGGTTCTTTTAAGTATATGAGAACCATGAGTCCAGTCCGTAAAGGGATTTGGTTGCGACGGTATAAAAAAAAGTACCTAATATAGTCTGTGCGCCAGTTAGCACTAAATAAAATACTACGTCAGTTTTCGCAACATGATAAATATGTAGGGAAGCATGAATACAAACGTTGTGGTGTGTCGTTGTAGCTATTCAGAATTTTTGGGCCAAAGTGTGAAATACAAAGTTGCCCCTAATTCACGAAGCATATAACTAACTACCTTCGAAACTATCTCGAAACCTGGAACTTAAACTACTCTTGGAATTCCATTAATGGAGGGTAGGTTGCAATTTAGTTAACTTGGTTATTGCATGTTGGACGTTTAGTCAGGTAAGACGACCCGAACAAGACGTTGATTGCAGAACACTTCGCTACATACCGATGAGTGAGTCCTATGATTTATGATCAGAAGTAGTAGCTCCGATTGACCTGGGTAATTTTGAGACATGAGTAGAGCCTCTCTAGAGCAACATTTTGGCCAATCTACAGTTCTTTTGTCTGGCAAGGTGTCCTGTTCACCTTTACACAAAACCAAATAACGAATTGCTCCACAACAAAAGCATTGTAGGCAATAAAAACATTTATCCCTGCAAGAATTTAAAAACCTCCATTACAAAAAGCCAAATTCTCAACCGCTGCGAGTTGTCAGCAATTTTTGTAGAATTCAAATTTGCTCGATAAAAATATTTGTTTAAAGCAATAACGCTGTCTGTCGGGGACACCCAATTGTGTTAGCAATCCGCTGCTGAACCGATCTTAATGGAATAAACGCTTCGTCCAGACAATTACACGGAGTATGAAAAGCTAGACGCCATTTGCGAAAATTGCTCTGGACCTAGATTTTTGTTAATTCTGCCAACATGTCGCATTCGTTTATTTGGACAATTTAGAATTCTTTTTGTTGGACAGTCTGATTGGGAATTATAAATGTAGAACTTTATATTAAAACCAATACCTAGTATTTAAAAAATGTTTGAAGGGAATTTGATTATTTTTTCTAAGTTTTGAAGGATAACTCAGTAAGTTATTCATAAGGTAATATGATGGCGTGTGTTTGTGTGTGTTTGTGTTATATTCCGACGTTATCCTATACACAAATAACACAAGGCACCACGCATTATAACGATGAATAAACCTGCATACCATGGCGATGTTTAAGAATTTCTATGGTATGTAAACCTCGTCAACCCGCACTAGGCCAGCGTGGTGGACTGTATTGCCTACCCCCTGTAATCGTATTCTCGATTGTAGAGGAGGCCCATGCCCTGCAGTGGAACGTATATGGGCTAATAATAAACATGATAACCATTTTACCTCCTTTTCTTTAAAATACAGATTTTATAAATAAAAATATAAAAGACCCACTAAAATTAAATATTATAAAAAGGTTTATAAAATCCTTCTAAAAATAGAAGCTGCCAAGAAACCAGCGTGTTATGTACGTTGTTCATACATTCCCGGCATAATTAGACATGCCTTGAAAATTTATGCTCCACTGCGCTCACAGCTCCCGTTAAATATTCAACAACTTTGACTTCAGACTTCTATTAAAATACATGCTTTGGGCAAATATTTACTAAGTATTTCTTGATGTAATTTCTCTCAGTAACTGTCTATATAGAGTCTTGTAGAATCATATAGGATACTTGTTATTACTATGCCTTTATATAAGGCGATGAAATAGATTTCATACGATAATTTTTTTTTTGAGAATCTTAGTCATTAGTAATTAAAAAATCCCATCATGATGTAAGAGATGGCCTGAATAGAAAAAGGGGGTCCTGAGTTATATATTTCCGAGTCATTTTTATATTTACTACCAGCTTAATGCTTTTTACGAATCGATAACTTGAAAAATTACAAAATAACCAAGAAATGAAACCAAGAACATCACGATCACAGGTTATGATTTCAACACACCTATTTATCGATACTCTGTAATTTATATGCCATATTACATTAATTAGTTGCCAAGCGCCACTTATTGTAATAAAATAAAGCACTCGAGTTTGCCACGCACGTAAATTATGAAATAAGGGTAAACACATCGCCAGATTGACTGCCCATAAACACTTTGTAGGCAAAACAAGGTCGTACATAACCCTACTTATTTTATACACGAGGTTTTATAGTTCCGTAACGTTTGGGTTTTCTTCGCGAAGTTATAGTATCAAAATACGAATTTATTTTATTCTACGACTTCTTTATCGGTTTTTTCGTAAGTACTGGTACGTGAGATTGATGTGAGATGATTTTTACTCGAAAATATAAGTGAGGTAATTATTTTAGAAATGATATTTTACTTTAAATATATGTAACAACTGCTTCCTTTCACAACAACTATGCATACATAAACTCGTGCCTTTTTCCCAGAAAGGGTAGGCATAGGTACAACCACAACACCCACGTTTTGCCTTGCATTTGCTATCCCACGATGTGATAGAAGGCAAGCTTATCGCCAAATCGGGCACAAATTCCAATAAAAGCAAATCCACATCAACTTCAATTCACGGCTTATGCTAGTTAAGACCAAACCCACTTCAATTACATATACAAGATAGTGTACCTTTCGAATTATCTAACAACCAATTACCTTTTGTCTTCCCTCGTGCGCGATGATGGCTATCCGGTTCATTCTTTTTATTCTGGCACGGCAGAGTGACTGCACTGCACCTGGTGGTAAGTGCTAATGCCGTCCAGAGAGAGTATCGAATGGCATCAGACGGCAGTCTCATTCAATTCACTCATGCCGGTCCGCTCATTCGCCCTACATACGAATATATAAAAAATATAATTCCATAATGTTCTCGCCAAATGCACTAAATGTGGTTTCAATTTAAAATGTACGATACTTGATGCAACAAATCTTAAACACAGTTACAGAGGCACGTAGAACCAAGATTTACCCTCGATATTCCTGCCCTGATTCCAAACTAACGTCACACGTGCGTACTAACCGAAACCTCGACGTCTTGCTAACTCAGTTACTAAATGTATGAAAATAATTAAAAAATGAACAATGAATATATTTTTTATTGTAAATCACAAAATAATTACATGAATTTTAGCATGTTGACATTTAAAAAATGATAAGACATTTGTATTTTTTTTGGATTAAGTATTGTAAACTATTCGTGGTCCCCTCACTAAGCAAGCCGACGTGTCCCAAAATTATATAATAAATTATTAGATATAATTAATTATTTGTGAGTTGTAAATGGAAATGTAATAAGATTTGCTAAGACTGCAGAACCACAGTAAATCAATCACAAGCTATTAATTACGTTAAAATGTTTCCCCAGTGCCTCAACTATAAAATTTATAGCAGTATTGATTGGCTTCTAGGTCACACCTACTGACCAAACATAAAGAGTGCTTTAATAATCCGCGGTAGTATTCCCTCTGGCCTTCGCTTACTATATGAAAAAATAATGGCTCTATTTTATAAGTTACAGAATGTTAGTCGTGACTTTGGTAATGAATTTATTAAAATCCTGAGTTCCATTACTAAGCAGAGCAAATTATTTAAAAAGAGTAAAGGATATCACAGAACATGACCTCGCCTTACTCTTCATTTTTTCATATATTATGCATGTTGTGACACCTGCAGGCAATGCGTTAAGCATCATACCGAATCAATTATGTATTAGATTTAAAAACATTGTATTTTCCGTTGGATGTCCTCGAATAAATAAATATTTTTTTTTTAAGCTTCGTACAGTAAAATTGTACAGGTAGACTTAATTTATATATTAGTACAGATTTTCCCCAGGAAAACCTAGGTTGCACCATTACGGCAGGGGTGTAATGGAGCATTATGTGCTAAGGGGAGGTGCGCGGTAATGAGTTTTCAGACACTATCCCTACCTGCATTACGGGACGGATTTACTAAATAAACCTTACTATACTGTGCACAATAATCCTTATATATTATGTTTATTCCAGAAGATTTGTTGCAAGTTTATAACTTAACATTACATAACTGACCTTCAAGATAAACCCATGAGGTCCAAAAAATTCTGCCCTAATGTAATTCAGAAAGATATTACTATGATTTTTTTCATGCTCTTTATTACAAAAAGATTCAATTTAATCTTCTAGTTCTTATTATCTTTAACTTGATATTGGTTTTGAGTTTGATCTCCAGGTTATCTTTGGGTAAATTTCGTAAGTTACGGTACATTATCAATATAGCCTCGTAATTTTTTTAAAACCAATAATACCATAATTTTATATGATTATTTTTTAATTTTAGTTTAGTTTTTTGAACCTTATATTACTCGCGACTTCAACCGCATGAAAAGTTTCTCGGGATAAAAGTCCTACTATATATTTCCCCGGAATCAAAAGTGCCCTCCAACCTCCCTCGAAAAATCGACTTGCCAACAGTAAATGAATTTTACATTTCGAACCAGAACAAACAAACACACTTTTCAGTTTTATATACCGGGTATATCAAGACTGCAACCGAAAACAAAGCCAGCCACAAAACCAAACTACCATTTTATTGGTTATAGACACAAGGCAATTGAAAATTTCGCAGAAAAAGCGACATTGATTTTTTGAATTTTTTAAATATCATCGTGTTTTGGTTGGTAAATACCTAGTTTTTGCAAAAATAGCAATTTAAGCCCTTGCGTACCATTGCGACTTTAAAAATACAACGGTGCATATTATTATTTCAGGAAAACTATGTATTTATCACCCAAAAAAGACGATCAATAAAAAATTTAAAAAAAAAATGTTTTTTGCGTTGTGTCTGAAGTCACTAATACTACCATCTGGCTTCGTTTTCGGTCGCAGTCTTGATATACCCTGTATTAATATAGATTTAATACGTTAACATTCACCTATGTTTAAGTCGAACCCTAGTCTTTGAGCAGAGTACAGTGCACTCGTAGTGATTCATATTTCATAGCCAGCCTTTGAGCGACGGCCTTCCGCTTTTATTCGAGTTAGAACGCCCGTAGCTTAGCGTGCCTGGCCAGCAACGTTCAAAACATGTAATAAGCGGAAAATAGCTTTAGTGCCTATACTGCTCAAACGCTTACTCCTGTAAACTAAGATAATAGAGGAACATAAAGAGTTTTCACCAAGCAACGAAGATCAGCAAAAAAGCACTCTTAAAGTGCTTAAACCTCTTAAAGCAATGTCAGGTCACCGCCACTGTAGCGCTGTTAGTTAAGACACCAAATGGAAAACAAGAGCCTACAAGTTCGATTGCTGTCAGAGAGACAAATGTCTGTGAGCACAACGTACTTTGCAACTTGCAGAAAATATAGAATCAAATCGAATATTTCTTTATGTATGAATGTATTCAAAATAGATAGTAATTTCCCTCATGGTTCCTTGTATAACATTGCTAAATTAGCCAAATCATACAGTTCATAAGGCAGAGAAGCCAATGCGTTTATGCAAATAGCGTAATTCAAGAGCAGCGGTTAGTCGCCGCGCTCCGCACACATTGCCTTTGAGGCGGGACCGCAGCGCAGATCCGGCAGCCACAAGGCTTCCGCCCTTTGTAGAAACAACTGTTTGTTTTGTCTCCTATTTTAATTATAGTATATTATTGATTTTTTTACTTTGAAATTAATTCTATAATCTATTCTATAAATATGTTTTGAGTTAGGCAAATATCTCATGAGATGACTGGAGGTGAAATTTGTCGTATGGTGATAGGCTAATCGCTTTTCATATCTTGGAATCGAGATAAGCTCGTAGAACTATGGCGCTCGTGGGCTCTGGCACCTCTGCCTATCCCTACGAAGATAAAGGCGTGAGAATTAGCACAGTGCGTAACATGTTTTCTTTTCTTATAAAAAGTTTTGGGTGCTCGCAGTCAATATTTTCATTCTTCGGTGATAATTATTCTAAAAACCTTATTTGCAGCCAAATATATACGATCGTAAGGTGTTTTGTATGTAATAAAATAAAATTGGGACAAAAAAAATAACATCTACATAATACATATAAATAAAAAATAAATAAAATAAAAAATAAAATACATATATATCGAACAGACATATTGTACATACAAAGAAAAGCACTTTTTTGTGTCTCATAAACATACAATACCCATACATCACCTCAACAAAGGTCACGTACGCAAATAACATCGTATTTCGACAAAAGAAACGTGACATTTAAAAAACGTACTCAGAAAAAAAAGAAGTTTCTCAATGTGAATGAACTGGAGGTGAAAGGATTCTGGCAATACAGGGAGAGTAATGAATGGAATCCGGAATCGTTCGGTCATTGGTCGGCGACTATCAGGCAATGTGCCAAGTCTGGCAAAATGTTAAATAAGCGCCAACTCAGCACGCGCCGTTTCGCATATTTCCGTCGAGAACAATATGTCTGGCGTAAATGCTAATGGGATGAGCATTTTCGATACTTTTACTCAATTTGAATACGCCAATTTCAAGAAATTTATTTAACCCTTCGGGTGTCCCGGTACTGCCAGAAAACTTTTGACAATGGAGAACAATTGGAGGACAATGCGCAACGTCATCAAATTTTGACAGCCCAAAATGAGCTTTTGGACACCTGAAGACACCTGAAGACCTGAATACCAAATACAACGTTGTATGGAAGATTTTGTTACTCAGATATCATTTTAAAATGTGATGATGAGTATGTACATTGTAAGTACTTGTTCGTTTAATTTAAATCATATTTTTATCTTAGATCTAAGGTTAAAAAGAAGTATAATAAGTCCCTAAACAGAATATATTTAAATTAAAGGAATCGGTTTTTTTTTGTCAGATTTATAAACTTTTTCAAAATGAAAACATTTCAATTACTTGGAAATTACATACATAATTATACTTTAATATAAAAATACAAATATTTTGAACAAATAGTTATCCACTTTTGTATCATAAGCTTATAGTGTAAATATAAAACTTGAATACACATAAAATGTTTAGTATCCATCAAAAACCGATTCCATTGTTTTCTTAACAAAAGTGGTCTGCCCACAATAAGGGTGACCCAACAACGCATACATTATATTGTTTTGATCGTCCAACACGTGCGAAATGTTTACCGAAGCAGAAGGAACCGATTCTGAAATACTCGTTCAAGTGTTAAAGACGTTACTTCTAGTAGGTATATTATATTATTATTGCTTGTTGCGTGGTATTTAGTCATAGCAAAAATATTGACAGGAAAATTTTATATCAATTGCAATAGTTCTTTTGTTGCTTTTGTAATTGAAATAATTAAAAGAAGAAATATATTGGATGGAAGGGACATTCATTGTTAAAATTTCAAACATTGTGCCTTTATACAGCGAGCTAAGAAAATATCTTATCACTTTATATACAATATTTGTAATACTATATTAATAAAAAAATATTAAAGCTGAAAATCAAGAAATAAATTGGGAAAATTATTCTTAATGTCGTCGCCTTTTCTCGACATCTGAAGACATTAATTACAGTTTAATTCGACTAAGGTTGGTGGAACTTACATAATAACATTTTTTTTATTCTTTTCATCATAATATTTCTCCTTTGTGCCATTTTCGAGACATTTGAAATTGGAAATTACAGCGGTTCCTTCTTATTTTATTGCAGATGTTTTAAACGTTTATTTTTAATTTTACGACGTAAATTCATTCTTTTATTTGCATTTGGAATTAGAATTTCTTTATGCTATAAAACTATAGTCTAGTTGTGAGCTAACCAGACTGAAAAAACAGAGGTCGAAAGTACGGGCCAAAACCAGCTTAAAATTTTGTTCGTTTATTCTTTATTGCACACAAAAAAAATAGTAAGAGGTGTTATTACAATTACATATTAAAAATAAAAAAGGCGATCTTATCGTTCTAGGCGATGTCTTACAAAAAATATTGGATGTTAATTTTATTTTAGAAATTTCATCATGTGTAATAAGCAATTACTTATCGTTCGCTTTAACGGTGCACTAAAACATCTAAATCACACCTTTATCCCTAGCCCATCAGCCACAAAATACCTACCTTTAAATAAAAGCTCTTTTAAAGTTCACGCAACGTCCAATGCTTCCAAAAACACGATGTATTGTTCACCTCAAAACTTAATGGTTCTTCAACCTATAGAAATCTACAGATCTAGACAATTACTATTAAGTATTAACCCTTCGGACGGTTCTCAGATCTGATCGGTAACTTCAATACACGACCTCGAGTATTAGTTTATTTTCAGAAGCGACAGAAGACATCAGGTATCTCTGTGCTTAGCTTCGCAGTACATTTGCAGTCTTGCCCATCAGGTAGACCGTTAAATATACCTTTCTAATAAACCGGCGCATGTATCGCTTGTAGAGAATCAAGCCCCAATCAATCAATACAGGGTATATCCGGACTGCGACCGAAAAGGATCTGGCTTCGTCTGGTAGTTTTAGTGATTTCAAACTCAATGCAACCAAGAATTAAAAAAAAAAGAAAGTTTGTTTTATAGTTGGTGTGGTAAATACCTAGATTTGCTGAATACGAGGGTAAGTAAAAAATTACAAAAAAAAAGTCACTGTTTTTGGGAAAATTCTAGTATCATTGTGTCTGAAGTCACTAATACTACCAGCTGGTTTTTCGGTCGCAATCTAGATATACCCTGTATAAGTAAATTGCATAGGCTTATTGCTTAAAGCAATACATTATGTAAGCATCCATTCCCTCCAAATTGCGGAAATGATTAGCTAATGTTATCTCGGTCCCCACGGTATGAATGCACCACGCCACCGCATTATCATAATCGGGCGTTTGTAACCCGACGCGCACATCCCTCGGGAACTATTCGTTCTCCTCGAAAAATTAACCTGGACGTAACTTTAGTAACGTAGCTTTGGTAAGGAATATTGCCATCTATGTAAGCACACTAGTAAAACTAGACCGTTTTTTTATTGCTTTGAATGGCGAGACGAGCATGCCATTCACCAGATGGTTAGCGATACAACCGGTCATGGAAAGTAGAAAACCAAACAACATCATGAATTACAAAGCATTGCTTGGCACTCCACTGCGCTCGCCATCCTGAGACATTAGATGTTAAGTCACAATATGTAGTTACTCTGGCTACAATGTCCTTAAAACCGGAACACAACATTGCATTTACACTGGTGTTTGGCGGGAGAAATAGACATTACGGTTGTACCTACCCAGGCGGCCTCACATATTATGAGAGACCTATCACCAGTCAATTGATCTTATTGTATTTGTC
Organism: Deilephila elpenor; assembly: GCA_949752805.1. Lineage (NCBI taxonomy): Eukaryota > Metazoa > Arthropoda > Insecta > Lepidoptera > Sphingidae > Deilephila > Deilephila elpenor. The sequence continues at coordinate 6,645,119 of OX457116.1, forward strand.
TCTATTGAACACGGGACTTAAGCTGGTCTATTGCAAGTAGACGCAACTCACATATCATAGAAGTTCTTGAAGTTACACAATATATATGTTTCCAGACGATGCTTTCCTTCACCGTGAAAGCTTGTGGTAATTGACAAAAAATATACACATGACTCAGAAATTCAAGAAGTGTAACTCGTGATACAAATCCACGTCCAACCTTTTTGTTGAATGTCCAGTCCATTATCAACAAATCGAACGTTAAAAAATGTTAAATGGTGAATGTCAAGTGACTTCCGGTACTTTTGAATATAATTTAGTGAAAAAAGGGCAATGGTAGCGCAATTGAACACCATTTTTTTATTTTAATATATTTTAATCTTGGTCACTTAACGAACCATTGAGTTTGGTACTGCCTAGAAAACGAGTTAAAAATAAAGAGGACCGTCCTAATTTAATATTTAATTAATGCCAAATCCTTACTAACGTAAAATAATCTAACAATTAACAGATCTATAGTAAAGTTCGGTACATTAAGAAAATAAAAAAACAAAACGTCAAGGTCAAACTCTGACAAAATTAACATTTCATTAAGTAAAATAAATACTGCGTATGAAATAAAACTATTTTATACGGATTTTATCGCGATTTGGTTAAATTTTTACATTTTTGAACTTCCCGACGTTTCGATTACTTTACAGCTTTCGTGGTCACGGAGCGGACTGAGGTATTAGTCATCCGCTCAGTGACTGTTACAATTTAACTACCCTTAATTTAAAATATTAAATTAAAAAGTTTATTTAAAAAGTTAGCTAGTTTTTGCGATCCGATCTACGCAGAAGGAGCTCACTGTGTCTTGAGGTCTGGCAGCTGGTCTTTTGGGTTCCGATTTAATTAAATGTAGAATTGGATCCCATGATGGTGCAAGCTTCAAGCCGTCTTCTCTATTGAAATTTGGATGTTTTTTAATTTCAATAGCCTCGGGAAACATCCTGGGCATTAAACGGTGTTCTTTGGCGAGGATTTGGGGCTTGTCAAAGCGAAGGTAATGCGTATAAAATAGTTTTATTTCAATGTGTAACATTCGCGTAAATCTTTAACTACACGTATGAGTTATGAATTGCTTTTGCTTCATTACGTGACTGCTTCGATTCAAAAGACCTTGGAAGTCACTCAACATGAATAAGGTATTCTAACTAATATCGTTCGTTCACGCGATGCTTCAGATTTTATGAGAAGCGTTGAATCATAAAATGCAGTTAGCGGCATTAAACTCCTCAGAATTGATTACTTATCGTTTGAGTTATGTTGTCATCTATATGAGGAAGAATTACGACATCAATGTAGGTGGATATCATATTTTGAAATTTCATTTGTGACATAAATTAAAAAAAAATTGATTATGTGATGATGAGTCATTACAGCCGCCTACTTAAAATGCTTCGGTAAGAATACCATACTTAGAGAAGATTAAATAGTGGGAGAGTAAAGACCCGAAATATATTTAGTGTAGCTATTTGGAGGTACATTTTTAATAATTCACAAATTTTAGCACACCACGTCGAAAGGAGATTATTATGTAAGTTCAAATGTAGGTAGCACTATCAACCTTTGCTAATCACTTCGGGGATTTACAATTAACAATTTTATTTACGAAAGAAATTAATAAAAAAACAACTGAAATGACCACGTTTGGAACCATTTCTGTCCTTCCAAAGATTGCCTAGAAAAATACTCAATGCTATGGGCTATCCTTTAAACCTAAACATAATGTATAACCACTTATTTGTAATTGTATGCCGTAAAATAAACAAGATAAATAAATACCATGGTCGCCAATCAAGTGTAAACCATTTAACTCAAGACGTAGCAAAAGTTAAAAAAAAAAAAAAAAAAAAATAAATACACCCAACAGTCACATACATAGTCCTGACCCCACACTAAGATCGTGTCTTGTGTCGTGGGTATCAGGAACTACGAGAGACTTTCGGTCTCACAAACACCCAGACCCGAAACAAATACTTGTGGTTCTCACAAACATTTGTCTTGGTGCGGGGATCGAACCCGCGGCCTCTCGTTTCACAGGCGGCGTCTAACCAACTGCGCCACGGAGGCTGTCAAGTTAGCTACGATCTGCTACCAAATTGGGTCAATTGTTTATTCAAACATTCAAACCGCGTATAGACAAATATATGTTTCTGCGTCTGATCGTCTTGGATAGTGGATACAATATAAGCGTTTTGAAAACTTTATTCATGATAATAACTTAGATAAATGTGTGTATTTAAACTTGAGTTTTGCGTTTAAGTTCAGTCTTAGGTTGATTTTCGGAGTATGTATTCTTCTTGTCTCATAATATTATGTTTAGATATATTTTTCTTCTTCTATCGTTTTTTAAATGAGTATGACTGCCTCGATGGCGTAGGTGTACTACGATACGATTACAAACCTGGGGTATCGGGTTCGAATCTCTGGTCTGGCAAAGCGATATTGGATTTTGCTATTCATTATCAGCCCGGAGTCACGAAATTGTGCCCGATATGGCGATAGGCTCGCCCCCTATCACATCATGGGACGGAATATACAAGGCGAAATATGGTTGTCCTGGTGGCGCCTCTGCTTACTCCTTCTGGGATAAAGGCGTGAGATTATGTATGTATGTATCAAATAAGTAGAAAACAACTTATTTCCTACATTACAAATCAAGTAACGAGAACGAGTTATACGAGTACAAGCATCTCAACAAAATGTAATTTTCACGGCTATGTGGTATGTATTACCATACTGTATCAGCTGATAACTGCCCGCAGCCGAACATGGAACTCGACCTCAACCGAGACTTCAATAGGTCCTGATACGTATAATGAACTAATGATCTATCATTTAATAATTTCATCGCACTAATTTGCATAGTACAGTATAATTTGTATAGTACAGTGTGGTTAAGTTAAACCCATAATTACAAGCGAGCAAATGTTTCAACATCGGAATACCAAGCGACATCCAATATTGTTGCGGTCACCCAAAAACACAGAATTTTAAACAGAAATTTCCAATACGTTACCTGATTTGAATACGGTTACTCTGAATGCGTAATCTCCAAATTCTGTATTCATTTATACGGCATTTATATTTTTGTTTTATATAAATATCAACATTTGACAAAATGGAGAATACTTTTTAAAGTGATTTATACAAGTGTCACGTCAATACAAAAATGTATAATCCTTGCTTATCCTTGCTAGTAAAAGATGTGATTTTATAAATGTCTAAATATTTACTAACACGAAAATACATAAGAGGGTCACCACCTATAAAATTTTTCAAATTCGACGAAGTATGAATCTCCGCTGCCGCTCTTTGGAATTACGAGCTTCTTTTTAAAACAAATCAATATAGGAGCGATAAATCAAATAATGTTTAGAAATATTTTAAAGACTGGCATATTAATAAAAATAAAGTAAAAATAACTAAAAGCAAAATTAAATGTATACTTGCTTCCTCCTTAAATATAGAGGCTCTAGCAAAATACACATCCCTAGCAGATACACAAATAGTACGGTACTTCTACCCATCCCTATATTTCAAGATTTTACCAAATTCAAGTAAATAATATAACAAAAATCGTAACACAATATTCTCAAGGTCATCACACACAATTGTATTAATCCACGCCATATTTTAGCGTCCCATTACATGTCATGTGTGGGATGATCATTACCATATTATAAGAGGTCAATAAGGGCCGATTCGTAGAGTTTTCCACGTAAGCGTCCCTAGAACTTTATTACAATTAAGCGTAAAGCTGAGATGTATTTTTTCCTTTTTCTTTTCGAGTTGAATATTTTTGAAATAGTTATATTTTTTTTAAAATCGTTCTTCATGATTTAAGTCAGAATACGACACAAAGTAATAATTGCAAATATAAAAGTTTACAATTCCAAGAAATTATTATATATTTGCGAAAATCTTCAAAGTAATAAAATGACCGTAATAAACTGCAACTAAATAATTTTAAAAGTTAAATACGACAAAAAATATACAATAGAATTACTTAAAATATGGAAAAAGTACATTAAAACTAATGTAATCCAAATAAATTCAACACTTTCTCTCGTTTTTTAAAACGTAAAATATCTGGTCGCAATGCCTAATCTTTGATTAGGCCCAGCGAAATTAATTTTTATATTACGGATAATTTTTTCATTAAAACGCTACAAAACATCATTAAAATATAATTATCTCGTTACAAACTCACGCAAACTACCTAAGTCGCAGGTACACTGCGATCATTGACCTATTTTTTAAGCTTGCGAGCAAAACTTCAGCTTAAACTTTGACTTTTCTTAAATACTACCGGAAAACGAATGAAATTGTGTTTAAAAAATATGACCACTATTATTTTTATAAAAAAACAATAACAAATAGATTTTTATTAGTTCACAAAAAATATAAACAAAACTCTAAAAACAAAAATTTATTTTAAAACAAACAAAACATTAAAAATATTATTTCCATTATACTTTTAATTATATCACAATAACTTTAGAATATAAATAACTTACAAATAAAAAGACAACAAATTAAAAAAGTTCCAAAAATCTACTCACGTAGCAAAGTTGTAGCCAAGTCACAATTCACATTCACTTCACAGTCAAACAATAGTCTACGTTCGGGACGCGCGGACGTGCTACGGCTACGCGCGTAGCGGGCTACGACCGAACCGCTACTGACGCTACGGACGGTCGGCCTAGTCGGAACTCGACTCTGATCGATGAGGCACGTCCAACGTAGGGTGTGCTATGTTTATCCCAGCCATGATTTATAGGTACAGTCAGCAGCATCATTTCTCTTCCCCAAACTGTTACTGTCATAATAAACAAGCTGAAACACGCAGGTCTTACCTTTCTTTAAAAAATATGACGATGTAAAATTGAGTAAATGTTTCTGCATAAATGTGAAATTATAAAGTAGACGCAGAAATTGTAATATAATAGAATTCGAGACCAACTGTAAATTTAAAAGTTGACAACACTAAAAACATGAACTTTCAAAAGTTTTCGATGCTTTCAAAATATTATTTGGATTCAAATGTTTTAAATTGACGACTTGTCAGAGAAACTAAAACTTTTATTCTCATCGTTTTAGTAAAAAGTTTTAACTTACTCAACAGATCCATTACAAAATTGTGCTTAATTTGATTGCTTTTACACTCAACTTTCAAGTTCTTATAAAATGCACGCAAAAAACTGTGCCACAAAAGTTGAACAATTTTTGAGTGTTAATATTTCTGTCAAATAACAGTTATATGTGCGGAAGGAAATAAGCTTTTAGATTTGTCATTTCGTTTTAGCGGACAAATAAAAATTGAACTACAATACTCGCTACTGATTATAGCTGGTTGGTGATAACTTTGAATTTTTTAGCTGACTTTGGCTATATCATAAATTGTCAGTCTCAGGAAATTTATCTCATCTCATACACAGCATGAAATAAACAGGAGAAAATCTCGCAATATACCGAGCTAGACATCTCACATGCAGGTTTGACGCATAGCGTATAAAATTTACGAGTCCTTGTTTTTATACCCACCTTTGTCTTTTTCACACCTGAGTATATTTACATTTTACAATATCTATAAAATAGTCTCGATCACTTTAGTAGATTTCTAGTGTACGTCCATAAACTCTCCGTCCAATTATCTATGTTACGTCGTTTTCTAAACACGTTTTAGTTAAACTACCTTGCTCATACTGTCTTTATAGCTTCTCGTTTGGTTTCTTAAACTAAAGTAAATTATTAAATTGCGAGATCAATAAACAAGCACTGCAATTCTTTAGTGGTCATAACACTGGTGAGTCTCCAAACAAATAAAAAGAAAAAAAATAGTATAATATAAATCCCACAAATAAATAAACACAAAAATTCTGGAAAATCATAAATTCGATACCAGTGTTTGGGAGTGGAGACAGATGAAGTGGAAGGTAACTATAGCTGGAGCTCCAATTATCTCATTGATTAAAGGAAACGCAGGAACAAAGATTTTATTGTCTGATTTTGTTAGAATGTGGTACTACATGAATGGTATACACTTAAACTCTGGTCAGCCCCTAAAACCCTTATACAGATCTCCATTACTAGCTGGGCTTACAATGTACGCTTTCCTACCTTATATCGCTCAACCACTCAGGATTTGGTATCCTGAATTTCAAAACCATCGATTAACATACCTTAAATTTATTGAAACAGTGCTTGGATATAGTTAAACATGTTCGGTGTATAAATTTAAGGTACAGGCTTTAGAATAAATATCCCAAACCAACAAGCGACCCAATCTATTGAAATTGATTGATACCATAATCCTATAACCCCAAAAAATCAATTTCATTGAGAATAGACTCTTTCAAAATCTAAAATGCGTAATCGGCGCTTAAGAATTGGATTTTAAAAGGGCGGGTCAAGAGACAAGTATGGATAATACAGCCTTAAGCTACATTAAAATACAATCTACAAAGCTTTCATGACAATAATGAAAAAAGTCAAACCTGTATTTGAATATCATCTATAAGCCCGCAGCATAGCAACACCCTGTATCATAAATAATACGAGACTGTGAAAATTTCACCGCATAAATGTTTTTATTGTCACACATTTTTCCATATATGAATATTTAAATGAGGCCCGGCATTGAACGAGATCCGACAATTTTGGCTTTATTTCGAGCCCTTAATCCATATGGTGGTTTCCTTCACTCCATTGGTTTAGCATTGTATGCCTATTGTCAACATCCTGTAATATTTTTAAAAGATATCCATCCATCAGCCAAAGGAAGTCCACTGGTGAACATAGGCCTCTCCCAATGATTTCCACAGTGACCTGTTGGAGGCAGCCTGCATCCAGCGACGTCCCGCGATCTTTACGAGGTCGTCTGTAAAAGTCGTCCAGGTCGTACTTTAAAAGATAAAGATAAAAATCTATAATTATTAAATTTTGACAGCCTCCGTGACGTAGTTGGTTAAACGCCAGCTGTGAAACGAGAGGCCGCGGGTTCTACTCCCGCTCACACAAATGTTTGTGCAAGCCTCAAGTATTAGTTTCGTGTTTTGTTTGTGGGACCGAAAAGTCTCTCGTAGTTTCTGATACCCACGACCTAGACTTGTAGTTTTGTCTATACATGTGACTGTTGGGTATCTCTATTTAGTATTGAAAAACAAAACACATACGTTTTAATAAACAAAGAAAAACTGAATTAACATTTACAAATGAACAAATAGCAATTGCGATAAAACCAGCCAATACGTTTTAGCGAAACAAATATTTGTGCATCGGCTAACCAAACAAAGAAATTTTAAATCCTAGCAATATTGTATGGAGGTCAGTGTATTTTAAAACTCAAATTGAACTAAACCCGGTCAGAGAATACAATACTATAACAAAAGGATAAAATCTAGAGACTATACTCGTGCTTCTATTTAATTACATCTTTTATTTGTAGAATAGGATTTGTGACTTGGTCGATATATTACGTGTAGTTATATTTCAGGTGGAGTGATAATAATCACAGAGCGACTTGGCGGGGTTGGATGAGATAAGATGATGATCGGATTCGATGTCATGCATATTTTGGATTGATCTCTGTACAACAGCGGACTGCTATGGGCTAATGATGATAATTATGATGATGAGGTAATTTAGTTCAATAAGTTTGTTCGTACAAATATCTTACTAAAACATATTTAACGCATCGGAATAATGATGAAAGCGATCTTATTTTTTTTGCTGACTTAAAAAAATGATACCAATTGAGCTACTTTTAAGCTCTTCTTCAGATACCCCGGGAAGGTCGAAAGAGATATACCGGCATATCTATACTTATTATTATTGGGCCAATTTGGTGGAATGAAGTATGTTGAATATTAGATAATGAATAAGAACTAATTTCCAACTGATTAGTAGGTAAGTAATATACTGATAATTATACATTTTTTATAAATATAGGTAGAATCCTCCTTACAATTTTATCTCGAATTGTATATTGAGCAGACCTGAATTTCTAATGAAAGCAAATTTTAACCAAATTCAATTCTAAGTAAACCAATCTTAGTAAATAGTCTTTGGTTTTATGTGTCCTGTTCATCCGTCTAGATAATACATACCCATATTCCGGACGATAAATTTATACTGGTTTACATACCGAATGCGGGATACCTTGGTAACGCACCGCAGGTTGATTGAACACGTATATTTCTAGAAGTAATTCTTATTCATACACCATTTCTAGAAAACTTGTATGGAGACCGCATCAATTTACGAGATAGACAAGTCAATGACACAGCAGGAACTACTTCAGTTCTCTGCGGTGAAGTTTAGTGCTTAGGTTTCAAAACTAATATTTTTTTGCTTTTCTATGTGACCACATCTCACATACCTTCTGGTAACTGTTTTGTATCCACGTTGTAGAATTTCTGATTGTTAATTTTTATATTCGCTCGCGTGACGTCAGCCATTTAATAAACAATTAACACTTCTATGACTTAGAGACTATTGTATTGTATCAGCCCATATACGTCCCACTGGGCTGCCTACTCTACAATCGAGAGAATCGATTGCGAGTGGTTAGGCCATATAGTCCACCACGCTGGCCTAGTGCGGATTGGCGGACTTACATACCGTTGAAATTCAAATTATGAAATTTCACATTAGTGACTATATTACAAATATTTCAGGCATCTCTGATCTATAAATTCGTTTATTTTATATAAGCCTGGCAACATACAGTAGCAATTCTAGAGAGGTTATTAACCTTAAAATTATGATTTATTTTTAAAAAGCCTCAGGTGGCTGCCAAATATACAGGAATAATGTCAGTTATTTTTGCAACATTATATGGCATTCTCTAGAGAATTTCAGCAGACGTAAATACCACATTCATTCGACTAAAACAGCTGTCAGGATTATTTATAATCTCAGTTACAGAATTTCCCTCGGAGAAAGTTCAGAGACATAAACAATCGTGACACCGCGATATTTGTACGAATATATGTATAATAAATCCGAGCAATATAAATGGAATTGATGGAGAACTAGATTTTATTTTCAAAGCTTTTAGCCTACATTCATGTGGTAGTGGCGTATTATAAAGCGTACCTACATACATAAATAAACTCACGCCTTTTTCCTAAATGGGGTGAGCAGGGATGCTACCTGAACACCCACATTTTGCCTTATGTGTTCCCTCCTTCGATGCGATAGTGGGCGAGCCTATCGCCATATCGGGTAAATTCGTGACTCCGGGCTGTTAATGAATAGAAAAATCTAATATCACTTTGCTCGACCTGGGAGTCGAACCCGAGACTTCAGCTTTGTAATCTCGCCATAGCACAACCACGCCTCCGAAGCAGACAAGTGAGGCAGTGGCAGTCAGTCAGAAAAATGAGTTGGTGCCAATTACCTCGACTTAACATCTTAGATACAGAGGTGCAAAGATGTCCTTAATTTACCATCGACATAATTTCCATTCAACATAATCGCCCCTTATATCTTTTTTATCCATAAAACAACACAATGGTAGTGGCGGTACTTCCATACAAGCCCAAAAGCCCGGCTTGCCTTACTTAATACGTATATACTAAATTCTGAACGAAACCATTACATTCAATACAAAACAGTAATTACGAAACATCTACCATTTTTGAATTTACCGCGTTTCGTCGCGGCATCGCGCTCTTCAATGAAGCGCCTGCGATGGCGAGCCGAAGCGCCGCGCCGCCCGCGCTGCGCAACGCTTGTAATAAATTCATTCAATAATTTTACCTCTCACGTTGAACGTAGCTCCACACATTTTTTAAAAGACGGTACGCGCAAAATATATATCTGTCTTTTTCTCTCTCGTGTGCTTTTACGAGGCTTTTGGCAACGCATGCTATCTCTTTCACAATGACGGGTGAAATGCTACACTCTGGCACTATGAATGTATAGCTACAGATATTTATATATAGCAATAAAGTACTAAACCAAAAGCCCAGCTTTTGACCACAGAATTGTTTTGAGCGAACATCGTACTTTTGAAGGTCGTCATGTGTAACATTATTTGTTAACTAAATTATATTTATTGTTATTAATATGTTGGTTCTTTTTTAAAATTATTTAATCATTTTTTAAATACAAATAATGAGGTTTTTATATTTATTTCATAAATTATAATTGCATGTTGTAATATTTATTTATTCGTTTAGTAGCAATACTGTACGAATTACTACTAACTTCATAAGTATTGTGATTTGTGACAATGTGTAATTATTGTAAATAGTTCGGTTGTAGGTTAATTATTCGTTTTTTAATGTTATTTAAACTTTTTGATACGAAAATGATTTGTAATGTTTCCTGTAATGGTTTTAGTGTGATGGTAAAAGTGTTCATTGCCGTTATAAAGGTAATTTAATTCAATTATATTGAAACTGGCGCGAAAACTACGCCGAGTTTGTGCATTTCTTAAGTTCGTGGTAAATCACAAGAGGCATTTTAGCGGTTCAGTTTACTAAACTACGTAATTCGATTTCTAAATGCTCCCCTTCATAAAGGTGATTATATTAAACAGTCGTGTTACATATATTTTTCAAGGGACACTTGTGTATTAGAATGTTTGGATTAATTCTAATGAGTTCAATGAGTTTGTGGTCCTTTCAAAAAGGCATGCTATTACTTGTAATTAAAATTACTTGTAAACACTTAACCTTAATGTATTTATAACAATTTCTGTCCGCAATTTTGGTTAACTGCGCAGTCAAACACGGGACTATAGTAGCTATCGTTGTGCTAGTGTAATGCCGGGTATTAAAAGTGCTCAGTACCTAGTTAGTGCCTTAAAAAGTTACGGTTGCATGACCACAAGCTATCTATATATGTATTACCTAATCCTAATATTGTACAGATAGTGTGGTAGGTCTGCCGCCGCGCCGTAAATTCGATTTCGTCGTTCTTAGTATTTTTGTTTCCTTCTAAATAAATATTATGTATTAAAACTAAAATAATATTGGGCTTGCCTTATTCCAAAACCCTAGGCACGCCACTGCACAATGGTATCAAAACATTGCTTTGTAATACCTCCAACAATTTTATTAAAAAGTACACAACAAGTCTCGAAAAATAAAGGAATAATCGACTATTCCAGCGGGGAAACGTATACCAGTTTGTTTTGTATAAGTTTCCATGCAATATGTTTTGAAGTTTCTGAGTTTTAAAACTGAACTGCGCCGCAGCGGGATACGGCTCGCAAGATTCAAGTTTATTCGCCAACTGTTGCGTATTATTTACAATGCAGTCGGACTAAAAACTGGTTTAATAAATTTCTGTTTATAAAAATTTATATAAACGCAGCGTTGGTTTGAGAATTTTATTGTATACTAGCTTCTGCCCGCAAACTTCGTCTGCGTGATTATCTTCATTTGAAATTAACTTTATTTGGAATTTTCCATCCGATCCGTCCGGTTATATTCCGCCCGTCCTATCTCATTCTCACTCAAGGCATGTTATCCAGTCCAATACTATCCCTTGGAGTATAAAAAAGTAACAAATATATCGGAATTCCTGCCTCATCCCACTGGAGCACTAATTTTTTCGGGATAAAAAGTAGCCTAAGTGTTAATCCAGGGTGTCAGCTACCTCCATACCAAATTTTATAGAAATCCGTTCAGCCGTTTTTGAGTTCCTCGCGCACAACCTCACAGACAAAAAGACAAAAATTCTAAAAATCATTGTTTTGTATTCTATTACGTTAATATAGACCGCCCATATTCGTTTTTCTCATTTATCTTCCATGTACAGACATCGATCGGTTACATATTTATTATATGTATAGATTTTGATTCCAGTGACAAATCTATGTTGTTCTTTCTGATATTTTAATGATATATATACATAATCATCACGCCTGTATCCCATAGAAATAGGCAGAGACGATTTATCTATGTATGTTTTAATTATACTTTTGCTTTACATAAAAATATATTTGGACGGCTATCCAGTATCCATGGATTCGATCCTGCGATTTTGAATTAACTAGTGCAAGCCTCAATAGACTAAGCTCCACCGTAATCATACAAAACCGCGAGCAGAAACTAGTCATTAAAATAAAAACAAATAGACAAATACACGACTGTTCAGTGTTGTTCTGATCGCACCCAAATAAAGTTTTATAGTAAACGCTTAGTTCCATGATCCCTTTAACGACTGTCTTTACTATCAGCGCTGAGTTCGCAAGTTTCATTTTGGTAAATTTATATACATACATACATACATAAACTCACGCCTTTATCCCCGAAGGGGTAGGCAGAGGCGCCACCAGGACACCCACATTTCGCCTTGTATGTTCCGTCCCATGATGTGATAGGGGGCGAGCCTATCGCCATATCGGGCACAAATTCCTGACTCCGGGCTGATAATGAATAGAAAAATCCAATACCACTTTGCCCGACCCGGGACTCGAACCCGAGACCTCAGCTTTGTAACCGTACCCTAATACAACTACGCCACCGAGGCAGTCAAATTAGGTAAATTTATATTTAACAAATAAATCAAACGAACTTTGTAGATTTCAAGTATAAATAAAGATATGTGTAGTTGCGTACCTAATAGCCCCACACACATCATGACCCCGAACTAAGATTCAATTAGTCTTGTGTTTTAATCAATAAAATTTAAGGTAGTCTTGTGTTGTTAGTATCAAAGAGTACAAGACACTTCTCAGCCTCACAAACGCGAATACTCGAAACAAATATTTGTGGATCACATAAACATTTATCTTATTGTGGGATCAAACCAGCAGTCTTTTGTTTTACAACCAACTGCGCCTTTGAGGCTGTCCAAAACCTATCTTATTTGCTAATAAATTAATAAGTTTCTATAAGTATACAGGGTATATCAAGACCGCGACCGAAAAAGAAGCCAGGTGGTAGTTTTAGCGGCTACAGACACAATGCAACTAAAAATTTTGCAAAATATGCGACGGATTTTTTTTTACAATTTTTAAAAAATCGTCGTTTTTGAGGGGTAAATACCTAGTTTGTGCAAAAATAGTAATTTAAACCCTTAAGTACCATTGCGTGTTTAAAAATTAAGCGATGTACGTCATTATTTTAGAAAAACTATGTATTAATCACTCAAATACGACGATATGTAAAAAATAACAAAAAAAAAATTGTCGATTTTTTTGTAAAATATTTACTTGCTTTGTGTTTGATATCACTAATACTACCTCCTGGCTTCGTTTTCGGTTGCGGTCTTGATATACCCTGTATATTGCATTGTAAGAATAGGTACACATATATGTATAAACTAAGAACCCTACCGACATTACTATTCAATGTAAACCGTATAAAATCGATTTCGAACCGCAAAACCCAGTTCCAACAGCAAACAACGGGGAATCTCATAAAGCTTGCACAAACACAATGGTGGATTGTAATTATTCAACGGGATTGAGCTCCAATAAATACAGATAAGCACCGTGATTAATACGTTCCTATAACTATTTAATTTGGCCATACAAGGAGGATTGCTTCGATATTCCGAAGATTCTAATTTATGGTTGCTCGAAAACCAGCCACGACTACGGATTTTTACGAAATTTGGTTGATTCACAATTCACAATTATACCGGGTATATCAAGACTGCGACCGAAAACGAAGCCAGGTGGTAGTTTTAGTGGCTACAAACATGATGCAAATAAAAATTTCGCCAAAACAGTGACAGATACTTCTTTACATTTTTTTAAAAATCATCATGTTTGGGTGGTAAATACAAAGTATTTGTAAAAATACTAATTTCGACCCTTACGTACCATTGCGTGTTTAATTTAGGAAAACTATTTAATATATATATCACCCAAATACGACTATAAGTAAAAGATTACAAAAAAAAGTTGTCGAATTTTTTTTGCTAAATTTTTACTTGCTTTGTGTCTGAAGTCACTAATACTACATCTGGCTTCGTTTTCGGTCGCAGTCTTGATGTACCCTGTATAATTATACATCTAAATTAAATAATTAATAAAAACATAGGCGCTGCCGTTACCATCCCCCGCAAAGCGTGACGAGTGTTGACATGATATTCCATAGCTGGAAACCGATGTTCAGCAGTGGTATTTCTAAGATTGATAACGATATAGACATTAATTAATCAGCTTTTAAAAGACAAATTAAAAAAAAAATACGTTATTGCAGTCTGTAAGAAACACTGTTTCACGGTACACTGACCAATAAAATAATTCATCTTTTTTCTTCTCTAACTTACATACAATTCATCACTAGAGATTATAATAAAGTCGTTCCCGGTAAGTGTACCATTAATCTAGTTTGCCCGGCGAGTCCCAGCCTCCCAGGGCAAAAACAATCGCTTGGCCGAGCTGTCTATCCTATCCGGTTTTTGGGTCGACGTACCCGGGTCTTTGAACCCGATGGAAACTTAATTACGTCTCGACAATCATTTAAGTAGTAGGTGAGGTTTCAGCAGTAAGACAATTTTATATTTATTGCAAAATAGTGATATTTCGTCATTTGCCATACATAAACATACATGTTAATTTAGCTTCGATAATATACATAAATACATACATGAACTCACGCCTTTTTTCTAGAAGGGGTAGGCAGAAGTGCTACCAGTACACCCACATTTCGCCTTGTATTTTCCGTCCCATGATATGATAGGGGCGAGCCTATCGATAGTAATAGCCTTCAATAATATATGTCGATATGACAATGTAGCGCTGTATTAATATAAAATTAAATATAAATGTCCTTTTTTTACAAAAATATGTAATTTAACTAAATTAAAATAGTGAAGCATCAACGATAACATTATCATATTTAACATTGTCATTTTTACCCTAATTTCTCAATTAAACTCTTTATTTTGATTGGGATAGTGTAGTCAAGTACAAGAATAATACGCTAGCTGTACCTGTAACATACGAGTATAACAAAATTCCACAAAAGTCGTCGAACCAAGATCAACACACTATTTTCCCCTTATTTTTTCCAACAAATTACCAGTCTACTATGATACAGAACTTCCAAACTCATTTCTCACAAGGCTAAACTAATAGAAGGTAATCAAACGAGTTGTATTACCGTTGTGCTGTCGACTGGCCGCCCGCCAAATCATTCGAAAGAGCGCCTAATAAGCGACGCAAACAAACCCCGTGGCACGTAAAAAAGATTTTGCGAGGTAAAAATTGAGGTAAACAAATGTTTCGCATGTTTGATAGTTGGTCATTGGATTTTGGGGTAAATGTGATGTAAGGATTGTTGTGTAAAGATAGTAATCTATATCTATCTATATCAGCCCATATACGTCCCACTGCAGGGCACGGGCCTACTCTACAATCGAGAGAATCGATTGAGAGTGGTTGAGAGTGGTCTCTCATTTTAAAGATAGTAATATTATACTAATATTATAAAGAGGAAGGATTTGATTGTTTGTTTGCTTGCGATAGGTTCCGAAACTACTGAACAGATTTGAAAAAAAAATCACTGTTGGGAAGCTACACTATCCCCGGGTGACATAGGCTATATAATATTTTCAAAAAAATAAGGGATCCTTACTAAAACTCCAATAATGTAACCCAAGGGTTAAAAAAATACCTAAAATATTCTTTACATTATGTGCGCTGCGAAAACTATATTTTGTTTATGTCTCTAAATCAATTAAGGGGCTACATTTACTTTTATTATTATTTATTTGAAAAATAATGCTGCTTCTTAATTACACTGTTTTTCATAGTAAGTACAACTTCTTAATATTAACAACGGTCGGTAGATGAAATTTTACAGCTCGGTCGACACGATTGTGCTGGACTGCTAGAAATCAAGGTAAGAACCCTGAATTTTCTGAAACGCAATAACATACTTGCAAGAGTCACATAAATACATTTGATACTATCCTGTACCATGTTCAAACGTATTATAGTACCAAATCTTTCCCAGTAAAGGGTCACGGAACTATTTTACGAGGGGGTGGGTATAAGGGTGCGATGTAAAAACGCTATCTGCAAATTGAAACTTGTAAGCTTGGGAAATCCCTGTTTGAGTCGAGCTCACGCGTGTTCATTACAATCAAAGGTACAGCCGCTGAGTAATGATATCATTTTCGTATATTCGGATAGAAAAGTGAATTTATTGGTATTTGGACACAAAGTGAAGCGTTATTTGTGCTAAATGTTGTTTTTTCTTGAGGAAGAAAACACCATCTCAGTCTTTGTTACTACGAGTATTTTAGTTTTATGGCATACGATTGGTTCCAAAATTAATAATTTTAGTATATTAAGTACGTTTGTTGTCCATTTAATTTATAATAATTTTGCGGCTGTTATTTTAATACAGTTTTATTTTATACGTTAATTAGTACGAATTGTAGGCAGTTATATATAGGTATATATACACAACACCTCTAATAATGCTAAACAAATCAATACTAAAAATAATTTTACAATTAAAACTACAAGGCGAAATGTAGGTGTCCTTGTGCCGCCTATACCTACCCCTTCGGGGATAAAGGCGTGAGTTTATGTATGTATGTTATTTTTTCCTTTTTTACTTCACAACGGACCCGGCGCGACCTGTACGTTCAAATTACAAAGCATACCTTTGACTTTTTGGAAATCATGTGTCATCAATTAAAATAAATAAATGAATACACCCAACAGTCACATTCATAGTCCTGACCCCACACTAAGATCGAGTCTTGCGTCGTGGGTATCACGAACTACGAGAGACTTTTCGGTCTCACAAACACCTAGACCCGAAACAAATACTTGTAGTTCTCACAAACATTTGTTTCAGTGCGGGGATCGAACCTGCGGCCTCTCGTTTCACAGGCGGCGTCTAACCAACTGCGCCGCGGAGGCTGTCTACGAATTACTATGAACTATAAGTCTTAAGCCTTCCGAACATCTCTAATTACACCTTCCAAATTCTTATTAAAACTTATATAACTATACCACATCAATCATCATATAACAATTAATTTACCTGTTCCAAATTCAAGCACAAATTCATAAGCCAATTGTGGTATTAATCTCAATTTCCCAGGGTTCACAGGGTTTGAATATAATTTGATTAATTTCAACTTAGTTATGCTTAACTTAGATTGGAGAATATATTTAATGGTTTCTTACTGTATCTATTAAGAGTTAGTTATTTGCGTCCGTAAACCAATATGATCTTAACATAGCTTCTAGATATGCTTGAATATTGTGTAATTATATTTACGTCCATATATAAAAATTTGTAAAATCTTATAATTACATACATACATATAGAAGGGGTAGGCAGAGGTGCTACCAGGACACCCACGTTCCGCCTTGTGTGTTCCGTCCCACGATGTGATAGGGGGCGAGCCTATCGCCGTATCTGGCACATATTCCTGACTCCGTGCTGATACATAGAAACATTCAATATCACTTTGGCCGACCCGGGATTCGAACCCGAGACCTCAGTGTTGTAACTGTACCGAAGTACAACTACGGCACAGAGGCGGTCTCAGTCACTAATTACTCCTTAAATATTCATAAACCTCAATGTTTAATTATAGGAAGTCACCCATCACGCGATACTGTTATTTCAGTGACATCCATGACTTTATTCCGCCCTCAGCAATATTGCGTGTAATATTAAATAAACCGAACCTTTAGCTTAGTCTTGTCGAAATTCGAGGGTGTTAATATTTTCAGTTAGTAATTTAAAATGTGGCCTCTTTACTATAGTAAAAATGCAAGTAGTATAATAATTTCCTTCCGGATAATGACCGTACATGAAAGTTAAGGAACCACCTTAGTGATTTACATAATTATTTCCCTTTTCAACTGTTATATCTGGATACCATCAGGCCGCCATAATTGTAGCGACTGACAAAAAATATTCTCTGAAGTCAGTGGATACTCTACCTGAACGACAATGCACTAACCACCTGTTGCATTGTAGTTACGTTGCCATGACAAGTCAAAAAAAAACAACTGACACAAGTATCCAGTTAGGGTGAGCAGAGTCTATAGCGCCAAGACATTGTAGCCAGAGTAACTATTGGACATAATGAGATTTAACATCTTATGTCTCAAGGTGGCGAGTGCAATGGAATACCAAGCATTGCTTTGTAATTCTTTGTGTTGTTTGGTTTTGTTACTGTCCATGAGCGGTCGAATCGCTTACCATCAGGCGAATGGCATGCTCGTCTCGGTATTCATTGCAATAAAAAAAACCTCTTTCGCTTCTTCTACAAACTAAGTTAAATAACTAAACTATTTCGAAACTACTTTATTCCCAAATCCTGCCATGTATTCGTACTATACCACGTTCGCTCCAAGAGTTCCTTTGTCAAGCACCCAACCGAGATAAGGCGTCATTGAGTGCCCTCGGTACCGCTAACTCGCCAACTTCGACTCGTTCCGGACTCTCTATAAGGGATCTTCTACTTCGAAATCTTTTAAGGTTTAGTTGGGATAGTTTGGGATTTATTGTTAATGCAATTAATGAAGTTGTGTTTTATTTTTTGGGTGTGTTTGTTCGGAAGCCCATAAAAAAATATTATTTTAATTCTTAAAGTCTAACTTAGTGCGACTAGATGGCGGAAAGGTCGCCTGTGTACGAAATAAATGTAGATTTGTACTCCTATTTGTCCTTCTTGCTGACTTACATATTATATAATTATATGATGTCAAATAACTATATCTTAATTGCCCAGAAATATTTTCCTGCCTGATCGACTAACTAACGAACCATCTTTTTTTTATTTTTTTTATTTAACACTCTGTACAGTTAAACAGTACAGGCGGACTTACGCCCGAATACTGGAACGACATTCAAATAATAAGTTGCTCTTAACAGCGCACGGCTCACTTAGCCAGTACATTTAATCGGGATTAACGTAGTTAAGCGCAAGTTATATTTAAGTTGCGTTCCAGTATTTGGGCGTAACAGACTTTAACTTGCATTGCCAAATTAAGATTCTTAACATTGAAATTGCGGTTGTGTGATTTTAAAATATCCTTAGAAAACATGTAATTATATAAACTTAAGGAACTTACTACAAACAAATTACTTTCTTTTTAAATTATGACTTTTTCTTTTCGGTATAATATGTTTGTAATTAATGTCGCACACATTAAACTTACCTTATGTTTAATAATAACCTGACCTAAACCGGAGAGTTTTGTACGAGAATTACAACGACACATGAATACTACTGACCCTCACTAGGCATTTTAATGACCTTTAAACTACAATTTATTAACGGTAAAGGAAACTGGTAAAAACAGACATCAATGAACTAATAATATACCACGGGGGAGAAAACTCTAATTTATGCATATATGCATATTTTTTGGTCTAAACATTATTGCTCCCTAATTGGTTCTATCAATGTAAATGTAGAAAAAAGGCTATCAGTCTTTTGTTTAATAAATATAAGTTGCAAATACATCACTGAATTCAATACGAACTCAAGTAAACTATCAAGAAGTTCCGAAGCAAATAACGATGAGAAGTTTAGAAATTATCTGAAACAAGGATTTAATTAAAAGTTTACATGAAATAATGAGAATAAGACTATAAAGCGTTGTTGGTTGTTTGAATATAATAGTACGCTATAATAGTTTGTTTGCAAACTTTGCGCTAGTCGCTACAGCTACAATTGTAAATAAATTTGTCCTTTGCGGGTAAAATAATCCTTTTTTTTCTCTATTTGTTTTATTGTTGTCTGTTGAATATAAAGTTACTTTAATGATTTGACCCACTTATCCTCTGGACAAAAAATATATGTATTTTAAGAGCATCTTTAAAATATCTTAAACATTACAAACTTAGTTATTTCACACCAACACTCCATATGCATTTTAGAATTACCAAAACACACTCGGTAGTCCAAAAGATTTTTTTATTTTATAAATCTCAAGTCACTTACACTCTATTCAATTTAAGAATTCAAGATAGTAAAAAAAGATTCCCTGCACAATGCTTTGAGGATAATGGATTTTGCTAGGCAAACGAACGCATAAGAGAAAACCCTGTTTTTTCTTAAGAAAAAACATGTTTGAAATCTGGGACGTTTTCAAACTTATGTCTGTTTTTTTCAGCTTATAGAAATAAACACAATAAGATTTTGAAGTAAGCTGGGTTATTTTCCCAGCGCCCTTCGTATAACTTTTATAAAATTTATATTTTTAATATTACTTTCTACGAGTGTCTCTCATCACTAAAGAATATAAATTACTTTTAAAAACGAATACAAGCTTACAATTTTAAAATATTTGGATATCTATACATTTTAGTAGCATTCAATTAACAATTTGACTTTGATCATGCGCGCCGTTCGAAAAACATTTTTTTTTGTTAGTCTAGTGTTTATTTATTTACTTACTTGAACCCTATGTAATGTAAATCGCATCTCGACCTTTTCACAATCTTATTTGTTACGGCCCGGTCCGGCTCCGCACGGGTACTATGCACTTTTTTGAAAATATTGTATCGCCTATGTTCATCAAGGATAATGTAGGATTCTAATGGTAAAATAATTTTTCAAATCGGTCCAGTAGTTTCAGAGCCTATTCAATGCAAACAAACAAGCAAATCTTTCCTCTTAATAAAATTAGTTGAGATGTATAAGAATTTGGAAAGATAAATATAAGTTCTTCACGTTATTTTGCTGTGTATAAAAGAGTTTTATTATCATCTATTATTCTACAAAGTTATGATATTTTATGCAAAACGTTGCGTATAACGAGAATAGGTTGAGCAACGATGTAGAAGATAAATGGAAGCAGTGGCGAAGGGTTCATACAAGCCGATTCCTAGCAGCACGCCTTATGATTTAAAGGAAATTATTAATTATTTACATTTTTTAAAACAAGTTAAATGAAGAAAATAATCAAATAATAAACAATATTAAAATAAATATAAACAATAAACAAATGTTATTCGATATTAATAAACAAAATATTATCGATCAATTAATAACACAACGACAAACGCATTGCGCGATGTTCAACGTAAGTACATGCATACGAAACACGCGGCCGCCTAGATCCCGATGATGTCACGTCAGGCTACAAGGACACAGCACGAGTTCCCGTTGCTCTCGCGCTCATTTCCAACGCATTATTTGCCATCTCTGTTACACGTTTGTTGCTCAGAACTGCATGCAAAATTGCACCTTAAAACCCTCAGCTTTTAAGGTCTAAATTTATTTGTAGAAATACGACGGTATTCGCTTGTGAATAGGCCGGTGGGCCTACGGCTCATAAAGTAATTTGCCAGTTCGCGCCTCTTTTATTTCGTGTTTATAATTAGAAAATATTATTTACTACTGTGTTGTTTCAGTGTATATGTATAATGCGGTGTCTATTTTTAGGTTTGTATATAATTAGTGGGTAATTTATGAAATTTTACTGGTTTCGAAGTGCAAACAGATCTATATATTTAGCAAAACTTTAATGATGAATGAAACTTGATAATGTCGTATGTATCGTTTTATCTCATGAATTGCATTATTATGAGGTAATTTTAAAAATGCTGCATTTACGTAATTAAAAAACGCACTGGAAATTATATTAAATTTGATAATACATTTAAGTACCAGAGAAAGAACGGCAACTGACAAGTTTTAATTATTTAATAAATATTGTAATGCCGTATTTTTGTTAGCGTTGATTCAAAATAGGACATACAAACATAACCCACGCCTGCATCCCATGAGGGTTGCCAGATTCGATAGATCTCCAGTTAGCTCTATACTGGCATCGTTTTACTTTCGTCCACTTACATCAATCTCTTCATCTTTTTTTTATATATAAGGAACGTTTGAATTTTTTTTGTCGATCAATTTCAAAACAGGCTAATGTTGTCTTTTGCATTGAATCGAAATTTACTTTAAAAACGTTAAAAAAAGCACCAAACGGGCACAGTGCTATTCCGTGCAAGTGTTGTATGAAAATATAGTAAGTATTACTAAGCAAATATGTCGTTCAATATCTTACGTACATAACGGAGTAAAAATATAAGTATGAGTACTTGTTAATTTAATAAAACTAGTCACTAGAAGTATCGGCTTCCCTTTTGAAAAAAGTCACCCTTCGCCACTGAATGGAAGACTGAAAAACTGTAATGCTTCCTACACACTATGCCGCCGGGATTGTGCCCACGCGGCACAAACACAAACCACACTTGACTGACGTCTTATAATTAATAAATAAATAAAAATATAATGAATAAATAAATCATATTATGTATGTTATATTATCATATGTTTATCATGTTATCTATTGCAGTATAAATTAAGTAAGAAATGACATTTCCTGGACAGATTCGTCACCGCCCTCCTGTATTTGAACTTGCATCGATATTATTAAATAATCATAACTTGTATTAAGACATAAATAAATTAAAAATACCTACTACCTAATATACCTGTCATCTCATAAATTTCCGAATGTTTCTGTTGTTTCGTATGGTACTTACGCCAGCCATATTGTACTCATGATAAAATATTTCGGCCGTTGACAGTCGTGGGAACTTGTTGACCTGATTCGGGTAAAATGCCCCTTCTCATTCATATTTTTGGGCGCATCAACTGTACCCACAACGCAAAACATACTGAATTATTAAACAAACCCAAATAACGCTTTATACTCAAGCACTTCACGTAATATGTACATACACAAATTATACCAGGTTTATTAAGACTGACCGAAAACGGAGCCAAGTGATAGGTTACTGACACAATGCAACTACAAATTTTGCAAAAAAAAGCGACAGCTGTAAAGTTTACAATTCACAAATCCATACCATTTTCTGGTCTTATTATGAATCTACTTTTTTTTAAATATGAATATGATTACTAGTAAAAATCTTCTTATAAAGCTTAAATAAATATCTGCAAATCTTGCCGCTGTGACCTCGGAATACCTCAGATAATATTAATCTTGTAAGGAAACTTTAAAGTTATACCTGAGATGACTTCTGAGTTATGAAGCAAGTTTAATCAAACTTTTGGCAGTAGAGCATAACGAGGTACCGCCGCGCCTGTCTATTACTCAAAATTATGAAATGTCCGCTGTATAAAGAAGTGCAGATTTTTTCATAATATTAATTGTAAATTTAATTCTAATAAATGAGATTATTTTAATATGAAATCGACGTCAAGAAAAACGGACAAGCCACATATTTTTATTACGGTAAAGAGTATGTGAAGGTCTTGTAGAGCTAGGGCGTGAAGAGTAAGAAGCTTGGCTCTACATGAGATCAGATTAATTCTTGACAGTGCTAGTCATATGGTCTTGGCAACATTTTCCATGAAAACGTTTTTGGTGGGATTATATTTTCTACGATTTCTTTAAGAGTGCAAAAAAAAATTATGCAAAATCAATACTCCTTCAGTTGCTAGTATCAAAAAATATAGGAAAGACAGCGAAGGAACCAAAAATATATGGAATTAACCGTTTCACAATTTATTTAAGGGCATTCGTTTTATACCGAAGGTATAATTTAAGCATTTTTCAAAAAACCAAAAATAATTTTTCGATAAACCAAAATATACTTTTACTGCATAAGATATACAAAGTAGTAGGTAGGTAAAACAAATTAAATACAATAACAACAACATGAAAATCCCGTAGTAAAATCACAGTGAAATGCAGCAGAGAGATTGTGGTTTCATTGCGGTGACCGAAGGGCCACGGACGTGAAATAAATCATTAGGAACTCTCAGAGATTAGAACTGAATGCTAGACGAATACTAATACCTTATCTGTGTAGATAGAAACACTTTCTAGACCGTTTTAAGCACTAAAAAGATATATAAATCTTTGATTTAAATTTTACAATGATTTATTGGAATAGTTACAAATAATATTAAATTAAAATTAGATCAATAATGATTTCAGACCGAGGCAAAAGTAATCAATATAGTCCAGCTGATTAGTAAGGTGGTAATAAGCATGGAACAGCGATGGATATTTTGTCAAATAGGCAGATAAACTCTGAAATTATTGGCATAGCAAACTCCATTAAAATCATGTAAGGTTAATCACTACGAAGCAATATAGGGGCTTTTAGAAGAAAGGAGATTAGGTATTCAATATACAAAGCCTCTTAGAAAATAGCTATGATACCTGGACAATTAGAAACTTAAAACTTAATGTCTCGAGGTGACAAACGCAGTGCCACGCAATGCTTAGCAATGGTTCTGCGTAGTTTATATTATTATTATTTATTGGCAGACGTGACGCTAATTAACAGGCGAATGAACTGCTCTGTCTTTATAGCTGATAAAAATACGAAACACTTGTTGTTTTTAATACCAAATGGTCAGTACAAAAGAAACGCATCTAGATTATTAAAGTTAAACGCAGCAGTTTGCAGTAGCCGCCGACGCCCGACGTGATCGCTTTGCAGACGCGAGCATTATCGATACAAACTTTGCCGTCTCCTGTCCATATAGATTCTATCACGTTTTTATCTTCCAGACTTCTTAAATTGCATTAGTTGATTGTCTTTGTGGCCTGAATTGCTAATTGTTGCTGTAAATATTATATAATATAAGTCTTATTGGTTGTTTTATTCATTAGCAGCCCGGAGCCAGGAATTTGTGCTCGACATGGCGCTATCGCCATGTCGAGCACAAAAGGCGAAACTACTGTGTCCTAGTACCACCTCTGCCTACCCCTTCTGGGAAAAAGGCGTGATTTATGTATGTATGTAATATTAACTGACTATTCTTTAAAATTAGCGTTAGGGTCAGTCAAATAAACGTTGAAAAAGGGAAGGTTTGAGAGTCGGAAATTCAAGGATATTTTGATTTAAACTGGAGTGTAATTGTTGTTGATGAAATACTGTGGTATATATTTCGGAAAATCTAGATTTTTTTATAACTAAATATACGCGACGCGACGTTCACACACTATAATAAAAAATCAACCATGAGATATATATTTGACAGTAATAAAATAAATTTATGTCGGAGGAAGTATAATTTAATCCTCATTTGGTTTTCACTATTAATTGTAAAATTCGAATTTTATTTCATTCGATTTTTTAATTTAGTTTTGTAGGTTATCTTGAAATAAAAAAAAAATTGGTTTGTAGGTAATCTTGAAAATTTTATACAGTCACTTTATTGACATTTTGTGTTATATCCAATCTGAGGTGGGGATTTCATCCAGAGTGGGGTCCCGGCACGGTATTTAAGCAACGGCAATGTGGTGCGGAGGGTTTTGTTGTGCTCCAAGAGTCGAGGTGGTCATCATGGTTGTGGAACTGGTGCTCGGAAATCAATGCCGTGAAGCTGCTGCCGGTAAGTTTTTCTGACTAATTATTGTTTAATTGTATTAATTAATTGTACATAACTTGATAACTATTTCTATGCTAATGCTTTGTTTCGCTACCCGCTTTAATATATGAACAGTCGACAAACGTTGCGTGTGTCTCGTGCCTCCCAAGTTGTTTGATTGCCAGTCATGCTAATCTGATTTAATATTTTACTAGCAGCATTTTACTTGCTGTTTTTTGTTTTCAAGTAAATCGAGAGTAGTGGGATTTCAATCCCTAAAAATGAGACTTCTCGAAAATCGGAACTGAATTCTCTAACCGTAACGTCCTTACGACCCATTTAAATCATGTTTTTGATCGGAAGATTTATGATTGTTGGATAAGTGACGCCATTACACGATGTCGACGGCATTCATGTCGAAATTAAAGTAAGGATGTGACGTAATTTCCACACGACGCGCTGTCACGTCCGCTCAATGTCACCTCGCCGAACTAATGATTCGGATAATGCGTGTTTCGGCACCACAAGTCTAAGCGTCTCTTAGGTATGCGAACGATTTTTTCTTCGTATGAAAAATTAATATTTGTAAAGTGAAGACCGCATTGAATACGAACGTTGGATGTAACCTATTTAAGTATTCGAATGTGCAAAATAATCGAATGTATTTTAGAACCTCTCAAAAAAGGCGTTGGATATATTTCTTTTTTTGTTCTCCTTTATTTTGTGGGACTTTTATCCTGGTTTTTTTATTGTTCCAAATTTCGCCACCATTTCGATTTCAGATCTGTAATAGGACATCATCGTCGTCTAATTATGGCTCATTTTTATAGGCATATGTTTCTATCAAGCCACATAGATTGCTGGCCGAAGTCCCCTTCAATAATAGGGTAGATATAAAAGTGATACCAACAAAATTCTAAATAAAAACGGTACAAACTCTAATTGAAGCGCCACAGACCGAAATGCAAATCCAACGGTATAGTACCCGCTGGCAAATAAACAATAGCAAAATACGGGCCGTTTTAAGTGAAAGGTTTTCTTTGTACTGGAAATACTTTATAAACCTACATACACACACATACATAGTAATATTATATTCAAAATATAAATGGCAGTATATTTTTATTATAGCTCCAGCCTACACCCACATTATAAGTGTAAGATAAATGTATGCCGTAGTGTCGGAAACCATGGCAAACAGGTCGTGCCTACGCTAGCTTTTATACTTTTCCTCATAGTTTTAGATTTGGCAATCGACGCCAACTTGAAAATCGCCCTGTTTATGAAAAGTCCATCAAAATAGTTTATCAAAATTAGGCTTTATTAATGGAAATACCCCTTGAATGGATTTATTGTTATTCGGTTATATCTGGTTAACCATCGGTATAGGGTTTACAAAAAATCGGCTTTATATCAAACCTACTACATAACGGAATTTAATAAAATTATGCTTGTTATATGGTACAATAGAATTTTGACAAATTGTGTCCATTGAAACTTTCAGATAAAATCAAATCTTCACGAAAACCTTACCAATTGGATTTTTCATACAGAAAGAATGTTTACGAATGGACTTCGTTGGAATTGTATTTTCAAATAGTCGAATATTAATCTAGTTCCGTAGTAATTTTGATTCTTATAAAGTCGAAGTTCGACAAACACCTAAAAAATCACGATATTCATTCACATAATCCATGGTAGTTTGGCCTTATTCATACAGTTTTAAAACCTATTTTAGTTATCGAAGGTTTTATTCCTTGCGAACAACTTTAGAATTCAGTTTAAACGCAGAAGACAACATTCAATAATTATAATAGGTTTTAAATCAATAAAGGCGTTCATCACTTCAGCGAATATTAAGCCTATAATTACCACTACTTAAACGTCTTGCTGAGTATAATATTTAAGGTTCGATTATGGGTATTCGCGTTCCACGTTCAAGATTACTGAACTGTATCCAACCGTAGCATGTTTGAATAATTTTGCATATTACCCCGTGGATTAGAACCCTTAAACCTGTATACCGCACTTAATATTCACGCTCTTGCCGTGATTAATTAGGAGTTATCCCATGTAAATTGTTCTGGAATCTTCTGTTTACCTGAGCGATATTGCCATTCCTACGAAAATTATCTTGAGATATTCTATTTGCCTGAGTAATATTGCATATATTCTTGGTAAAGGGAGGTAATGGAGCACTTTCTGATAACCAAATCGAAGATCTATGCAAAAGCAATTAAAATATTTGTTAGTGGAAAAAAACAGATTTGTGCGATGTTTTAAGTGCTTATTTTATAATTCTTATTTAATATTCATAACACCAAACACACATCCTTGCCAGTATTCCTATCAAATTATCCAGCTATATGCAAAGACGGGTACGTAATATATTACATTTTTAAATTAGATACATCATGTTCCCTTCCTTCCCTTACAAGAATTAAGCCTGCTCCAAGAATTTCCACATCGATCTAATATGCACTTCTATGTACATACATACGGTACATCAACCTCCACTGTTCCACTGAAGGGCAAAGGCCTCTCTACCCTTCTTCCATTCGTCCCGGTTCAGGGCTTGATCCTGCCAGTCTTTCTCGCATATGTCCAACTCATCTCGCCATCATTTTGTGCCGCGACGTTTCATATGAAATTAGTTTATGAAATTAAATGAAATTCGTTTATTGGTCACGTAGGCAATTAAATAGCAATAGCTCTTATGAGAAGTCAATACACACAGTACTTTTCTATTTACAAGATATTTGTTATATTTTATTAATTTTACTCTTTTTCGATCATTATGTGTTAAATATTATATAGTATTATTTGGTAATTTCTTTTTTTTTTAAGCCATCCAAAGCTTCAATGTAACTTAAAAAATAAAAATAAAATAAAACCACTGCATTTTAATATAGGACAGTCTTTATTGTTATTTTAAGTAGTTAGCATAATAACAATATACAGCGTCTAAAATATAACATTCAGTATAAAAATATTTAGGAATGAAACACGACGTAAGCTCATCGATATGTTACAATATAATAACAAGATAAAATTCTAAATTAAGAACATTTGATCGGTGAGTTGTCGAATTAAAAGCCTCTTATAAATAATATTCACAATTCCAATCGTAGAGATTTAAGTTTTAAAACGCATTAATCGAAAATTATAATTGGCTATATTGTTTTTTATAGATAGAATCGATAACACTTGACCAGAGTGACAAAAACTTCAAAATAAACTTTTCAAATTTGAACTCTTGAAATTCTTGCTATAAAATAACCGACTTAGCGATGAAATCCGTAAGAAATAAGTATTTAATGTATAACATTCTTGAAAACCATATTGCTTTAAAAATAAGTAATCAGGCTTTCAACATATCCAATTACTATTTTCAATTAATAAACCATTTTCACACGCATTTTTACTCCATCATACAATTTTTTCATAACTTTAAATATAACATGAATTTGATATATTCTCTATGAAGGCACACCACCACACAAATTACAGTAGCACGATTTTAAATCTTAAAGCAGCGTAAAAAAGTTTATTTCTTTAACATTTTTCATTTCAAGTAGAAAAAAGTCGGTATGTATAAGACTGAAATGATAAAGCGAGTTTCAATAACAAATTTTTAATTTATATTTTTAATAAGTTAATTTCATAACAATCGTGTCATAGTTTGCTTTTAAACTCAACTGAAGTTTCACTTTATGAATAAATTCAGACTTCAATGTACATCGACAGTATTTTATAGATTTTTTCACAATACAAGAGCGATAAACAGCAATGTATACTTACATTGTATTGCCAGCCAGAAATTTAACAAGGAAGGATAAAATACGGAATTTAAAGTATTTTCAAGTACCTAGGGGTTCAATATAGTCTTATATAAGATATTACAAATCTATAATCTTTCAGAAAAGCCCATACATTCTATATTCTATGACTCAACATGAGCCGCGTAAAACGTCGAAGCGTGTTCAACAATTTCATAGAATAGTGTACATAATATATTTAGTGTAAATATTCATTTGGAGCTACATAGAAATGATTCGAAGGCACCTATTTTGTACTGCTTATATAATGTTTATGGGATCATCTATGAGATACATAAACGAAGTGGATGATTAAATTTATTTTATTCTTCATAAAAAAAATATGAATAACTTTTGTAAAAGTAAAAAAAATTTTTTTGCAAATGCCAAAAATAAATTCTGCTAATTATGTCATAAGAACATTGTTGTATATATAGTTTACGTATCTCATAAATAACCTCATGTAATAATTATTTACTTAAATTAAAACTATATACAGTGTAACTTATTTACATGGCACGTACTTGGCTTTGTTATTCATACAAATATTAAAATACTATAAATTCTTAAATAACGATTGGGATAGATTTTTATACAAATGATTTTAATTAGAATGGCACTGAATTCATCATCTAAAACTAATTTAACACACATCAAAATCACATGCGTACAATACTTCCACATTCTTGTATCTTAATTCATAATTAGAAGTCTCGCAATCATCATTCACGTAACTAAATAAGTTCAGTTGCAGTGCAGTTGCAGTTAAGTTTCGATCAAAACGGTCCTTTTCGTATTCTCGTAATTTAGACAACCGCTGTCAGATACGCTCGCGTCAAGTTCGCGTCACGTGAGTGCTTTAGCATATTCTACGGCTGCGCGTTTTATACATGCGTGATTCAGATCGCAACCTGATTGGTATTTACCTATTCATTTGACATCTCCAATGACAGTTTAGTCCCACCAACGTGCAGCACATGCGCAGTTTAAAACAATTACAAGAATACCATTTTGACGTACGTACGATTAAGACGTAAACCTAATCGAAACTGCATCGAAACTTGATCGGCGCGTCAATAAATTACGTGAATTAGCCTACAGAAAAACTTGACGTTTTCAAATTTAAAAAGATACCTACTCCAATTCCAGTAGCTTTTTTGGGAGATCTTTTAACAATGCCGATTTGACGGTACAGTATAAAAAGGCCGATTTGACGGTACAGTATAAAAAGGCCGATTCGACGGTACAGTATAAAAAGTGACGATATCCGATTCAGTATTCCTTACGGCGAAATTCTAATTCTCATCTACCCAAGGTATGTGGAGGCAGGGTTGTAGAACAGGATAAAGATTTATTTATTTTATAAATATATTATAAGGCATATTCTCACTGATTCATTTTAGCAGGAAAATATTTTCAGGAATCCTGAGAATTGTCCATAATTATTTTAATTGTATGTAAAAACTACCAACTCGCGCTACGCGAATGTGGCTCATTTATTATAAAATTTTAAATCCAATACCTACTCATTCTGTTACATTCACCATTGAAAAATATCTAAAAGTGGTTTAAACATGTCTTACATTATGAGAGATCTTTTATACTAACTGCCTTATTCATACAGTCTTAAAACCAATTTTAATTATCGAATGTTTTCTTTTTCGCTCAAACAGAATTCAAAAGTCGTTTGAAAGGGACAAAGTTCGATAACTGAAATAGGTTTTAAAACTTTCTAAAGGCAGTGTTTTTAATATACAATTAACGTCACAATTTGTTTAAATTATTCCTTCTCTTATTCCATTCTCGCGTACGGTTACATAATTTGTCTTTAATTACATGTTTTTATTGTATTTGAATACAATTTAATCTGATAGGATATGTAGTCCAATCTATATGTAATATTCACTGGTACAAAAATATCTTTACAGTTGCCGGTGGCAATGGAGCTGGTGGTACATTATAAGTGGCAGGATAACCACATTACACGGTGGTGAAAGTCCCGTCGGTGATCCATGTAAGTACCGCTTTTCTGTTTGCGTCTGTTTATGCCGTTTGAACAAGGCTATATTAATCTTGTCGATAGATACTCGATTCCTATTGCACTACGCTCAAAATTACTTATTGTATCTTGTCACTTTATATCGCCATTGAACGCCATTTACAGTTTCTCGCGGCGAGAATCGTATGCTATTATTGCATGACATAACCGCCATAGATTGTGGTCTGATAATGTTTACTCGATACAACATTTTTTATATCCTTACGATTATCGTATTTTTGAGGCGAGAAACTCCCCATATAAATGGGACTTAAATTAATATTGTCAAAATTCATGAACCACACGATGAGTAGAAAGTAAGACAAATATAATCCAAAAATATTTGTTACATTACGAATACTTTTGTCCTTTTCCAAATTATCGACCTCAAAACCACGCATAAATCATTCGGACACGTTACGATCTTATACCTTTGTCAATATTCTTAAAATCCTGACCTTGAAGTCGCATTTATCAATAGAATTTATCCTCTTCAATATCCAAATTCGTCTTGTTGTTCGGTTGGTTGGAGTGCCTCCGTATGGTGCCCATGGAGTCGTACTCATTGGCTATGGCCTTCGGGTACAGCTTGGGGGTGGTCACTGTGGGGTTGTGGTTGTTTGCGTTGGATAAATTGTTGCTTTTTGATAGGAGAATCCCACTGGTGCTGCCGATGCCTGAGAATGATGGCTGGCGTTTTGCTTTGCGAGGCTGTGGGAGTAAACAAATACCCAATTATTAATCTAGATTAGCACTATTGATAGTTGACTATGTCGTTGGAATGGCCTTGCTGTACTTGGGACTTGCTCTATTCGCAGAAATATATTGTGGTGAGAGATTGCAGTAGGCCATTGGGCCTAGGGAGAAGAAAGTGAATCCACTCCCTTCTCCCATCGCTTTTTTCCTTCCCCTTATTCCCAATTTTAAGAAACCTTCAATATATCCACAATCCAAGTGTTGTAGATGTAGATGGGCGACAATAAGAATTCACTTGAGATTATCTATAATATCCAATTACTTGAAGAGTTAAGATACATAAATTAGTTTGATCACAGTAAATGAGGGCCCGATACAGTAAATTTGCCAAGGGCCTCATATGGTTACACAACTACTTTTAACCCCGTAAGGTTGTCTGAACAAAACCAGTAGTAATACATACAACTTCTTTCAAGGGCACGGTGACGTAGCTGTTCTGCTTGGCGGTGATGTAGTGCGGGCTGGACGGCACGCGGGCGGTGCGTCGCCATGGCAACGAGCCGCGCCGCTGGCAGAATATTACGCCGGCCAGGCACACGAGGCAACCTGGAAGGGGATGGTATGTTAAGTTAAAAGTATGAGACCCAACATAACAGTGAAGAATGTAATAAAATGCAAAAGTGGACAAACGTGGAATCGTAGGCGTGTCTTCAACGGAAGTCAGAGGTCGCTATACAAGGAGCCCTGTCTACCGTGTCAACTGCGCGGGTGTGTCGCATTGCTGCCACGTGTTAGCGAAAGCATACCATCATCCCCTACGAACAGGTTATGTACTCATTGTGTAGCAACACCTCCCGTATTCTGTGAGCTGGCACATCTGTCGCTGTTCCAGTATACGGGAAGGCCCTTTTTCGATTATTGTGAAGCTTTGTGTTCCAGATTCTTCCCTCACTAGCTCCTACGTGCCTCTTCACTGCACTGACACCGGCCCACGCATCAGGCCCAGAAGAGGCTGCGGGCGTGACCTTCAGCGCTTGGGAAGGTCGCACTACCGCGTGTAAGGTCACCACTCTATGGGAGTTGTTCCATCCTGTGTCAATTCCTACATACATTGTGCCGAGAAATGCGAATGTTGTGAGAAATAAAGATCCGATTCCACTGAATACTGAGTCTTACTACCTACCCTAAAGACAAATTACATTTCCGGAGATTCGTAGAGCTTCAAAGCTCGGTATGAAATGCGCCACTGTTGATCCTGACTAAGGAAAATGCAGTAGTGGGTGTGAAGGTACCCACCTACATTTATAGGTAAACTGACCGGTGTTAACTCCTGATCCACCTCAACACCACACTTACCCATCACAAAAGCGGCGACCACGCATCCGATAATGCTGCCGACACTGAGCGACTCTCCGCCCGTCACGAACGACGCCATCTCCACACTCGGGCTGTAGGCCGGCATCGCGTATAGTTCTGGAATAATAAAGTAAATAAATACACCTAATAGTCACATACAAAGACCTAAACATACACTAAGAGGTTTTTGTCGTGGGTATCAAAAACTACAAGACTTTTCGGTCTCACAAACAACCTGTGCCCGAAACAAATACCTAGGGAGCTCACAAACATTTGCCTCGGTTCGGGGATCGAACCCGCAGCGTCATTTAGGATCGTAATTTAAAGAGTGATCAGGGGTGTAACAAGGGTACAATTTGGTCCCCATTTTTACCTGGAGTTTTAAGCATTCCCATTTTTAAATATCTAAATAGTCAATTTAGTGTCAAATTATATCCCTACAAAGGCGAAACCGATTATTTTTTACTCAGGGAGTTGAAGTTAAAAGTATACAATCACTAATATAACAATATCTACTTACCATTATCCACATCGTCATCGCCGTCACCAACACATCGCGCGACCTGCAGCTGCGCGCCCACGCACGCGCCCGCCGCGCAGCCGCGCCGCCGCACGCGCTCGCCGCCGCCGCACGGGCCCCACGACCCCCACGGACCCCAGCCGCCTTCCGACTCTGTGGGATAGTGGGGTTTATAGCTGGTAAAAAATGCTCTTAGGCACTAAGTCCGCCTGTACTGTTTAACTATACAAAGAGTGATAAATAAACAAAAAATAAAGATGGTAAGCAAGTCTACAGTATGTAAAGTCCGCCAACAACGCCAACGCCAATAGGCCAACGTGGTGGAATATTTGGCCTAACCCTTCTCAATTGTATTCTCGATTGTAGAAGGCCCGCGCCCTACAGTGGGACGTATATGGGCTGTTACAGTATAAGTAGTGGTCTAATATGTGGAGGACTAGACATTCATAGTAAAAGGCCTTTCCTTACAACAAAAGTATTTTCTATTAAATCTTATTTTATAATTTTTTTTAATGTGATGACCACATGACATTACATTACATGTAGAGGTTTAATTTACATACATACATACATAAACTCACGCCTTTATCCCCGAAGGGGTAGGCAGAGGCGCCACCAGGACACCCACATTTCGCCTTGTATGTTTCGTCCCATGATGTGATGGTTTAATTTATGTAAATATCAAAATGTATTTGTAGCAGTGTTTGCATTCAAATCATGTGCCCCCAATATCATGTCCAGCTTAACACAAAGATGGAAATAAGTTTTCTTACCAGCACAAGTAGGTACGCAGACAGTTCGTTCGAGCGCCCCAGCGGCATCATTACAGCCACGTGGCGATAAACACGCGCGAGTGCGGGTTCGATGCCCCGTCGCGCCGCACGAGCCGCTGCAACCGCTCCACTCGCTCCAACACGACCATTCACCTGCAAAAATAAAATACCACTTCAAAGTTGAAACACTACATAAATTTGTGAAAGCCAATATTACAGAGGAGAGCCACTTAATTTCGAAATTAAGTGGCTCTTGGGCGTATGATAATGATAAAGTTTGGCCAGCTCTAAATAAATCATAACTTTAGCTAGGTTGTATGATTTAAGTCACATTAGGACTTATTATGTAAAGTTAACTTGTAATTCGATTTCTATTTTTACTTTATTCCTAATCACTTACCGGTACAAGGATGTGTATTACACGCTCGTAACATCTCCGAAGACCCGTTGCAAGGGGGCCGGCGGCAGCGCCTGGTGCGGGACTGTTGCCCCCCACCGCAGGGCGCCGAGCACGGCTCCCACGCCTCCCACTCCTCCCACCCTACTTCATCCTCTGGGGGAGTAGAGCTGCACTGTCCGTGCGCTGTGCAGTATCTCTCCTCTTCGCGGGCTACCGATAGCTAGGGAAGTAAGTAGAATGTTATCTATACTTTGCTAGAAATGTTTTTTGGGTGGGTGACAAATACTCTGAAAGTGAGCATATTTTTGGAAACTCATAAGCTTTGTGTTTGAATAAATATGCTTATGATTTTTTCAGCTGTTTTTCTGTTATCAGTGGTTAGTGTTAAATGAAATGAAATTTACACTCACTTTTATTTGTTCCGGCGACGGAGCCTTGCACACGAACTTGAATCTCTTCTCAGAGTAGCTTCCATCTGATGTGTTACCTGGGAGACAAACACAAATAAATGTAATAATGTGCTAATTTTAGGAATATCTTACAAAACCGGAACCTCTACAGATTCTATATCACATCCTTCTCTGATAATAATGCCCGGAACTAAATAGTGAAATATAACTGAACTATAACTGTACCCTCACATGTTTCTATTAATAAATAAGAGTAAAAAAATAACTTACCAGGTATCTGCACCCAGGGCGTCCAAGCAGTGGTCTTCCGAACCTCACAGGGCCTCATATCACACGTCTGCTTCTCAACCTCAGGACCGTCGCAGTCCGCCCCGCCGTGCTGGGGGGCCGGACTGCCGCACACGCGGCGTCGCTCGCGCATGCCCCCCGCCGGCCCGCAGCCCGCCCCGCCTGATGCGCTGCATGGGGACCACGGGCCCCACGGAGACCACCCGCCGTCTACTGGCGCCAGCGCCGGATCTGGAGTGAATTGTTCGTGTAAACTGCGGAACCGTTCTTTGAAAAGATCTTTTATATGAAACCATACTTTAAAAAAAGACTTCACCAAGAGGCCACGTGCAATTGCAAAGTGCTGTGAATTATTGAGTGCGTAATGACGATAGGCATGGTTGTTAAAACTACATTTATGAATGCTAAAATCCAAAATGATTTAGCCCACGACACTAATATCGTAGACATTATATTGCAGCAATACACATGCGAAAAGTTAGCTTAACTATACTTCGAACTATTAAATGAAAATTATTTTTAAATTTAATTTTATTACTATTTTGAGTATCAAAATAACTTTCATCTACAATTTAAGTAAATTCTAGAACCTAATTGTGTACCAAAATTAAATTAAGACTCACGTTTAATTTCTCATACTTTCATCATTACCAAATATTCCTAAATCATTTTTAGACACAATTAAACACTCACCCGGACAAGGCGGCAGATTATGACAATAAATATCATCCACGTCTATCCCGACGCACACGCGTCCGCCAAACTTGGGCTCTGGCGACGTGCAGGTCCGCCGCCGGGACTTGACGGCTATCCCACAGGACGCGGAGCACTCCGACCACGCCGACCACGACGACCAGCCGCCGTGGACCGTGCAGTTGGTCACGGATATGCTGGCCCCTGGATATAGAGCCAGGAGTTAGATTGTATATCGGATTGTAAATATCGTGTAAAGGAACACCTGCTTAAAAAATATGTTTTATTATAGATCTATTTAATTTCCTGTCGTGTAATTTAAGCGCTCTAAAATAGATAATCTTGTGGAGGAACAGGGGAAGACTTTTGCCCAGCAGTGGGATGAAGTAGGTTAATAAAAAAGAAAGTAGATAATCTACAACTTTCTGGGTATCGACTGGCCTCAGAAATTATGCCGTATCTTGTCTGTACTTTGAATAAAACATTAACCTATTAAAAATTCAAAAGCACTTATCAGTAATATCACACCACACATTCCCATATAAAACCAACAACTAATTACCTTTACAATCCTGTCCTCCGTGAACCGGCTTGGGGTTGTCGCATCGGCGCGTCCGACACACGCACATGTCGGGCTTGTCGTCGCCGTACATGGAGTGCGACGTGCCGTCCTGCATGCAGGGCTGCCACTCCGACCACGCCGACCAGCCGCCGTCCACTGCGGGTTAAATGAAAAATGTGATGGCAAAAAAAAAACATTTTAAAAAGATGTTTTTTTTTTATTAAGGGCAGATTCTCACGTGAAACGCTATTTTTCCGGGATGAAAATAAACCTGTATCCTTCTCTGAACAATGGACTATCCAACGCTGAAAGAACTTTTCAATTCGAACTTGTGCTTCCTGAAATTAGTGTCGTCAAACAAACAAACCGTTCAAGTGCGAGTTAGCGGATTTTACATACCATTGAAATCCTTGAAAATCTATAGGTTTTATGTGTACGTTTCCTCACGATGTTTTCCTTCACCATTATACTCGTAGTACGTGGTAATTGACTATCACAACTCGTAAAAAATCAGTTGTGACTTGGTATTTGAACCAGGGACCAAGGTGAACATGTTAGCTACCACGTCATGGCCGTTACCAACAGGACACGTACAAAATAAAAACGCAAATAACAACCAACAATAAAGACTTCACAAATATTCGAGGAGAATTGTACAATTAACATAATCCTACCACCAATCATGCAATTATTTAACCTCCAAAAAGTCGCTTTGGTAATTCCTTATGTCCATTAGTGTACTTTTGGTGGATAAGGATGATGAATAAACAATTTACCAATTAGTAAGAAAATTAAAATGAAAGAAAATAAAACTGGCTGTACCATTACTATTGTTATACTCGTAAAACCGCTCTATAGAAAATAAGGTTGTGGGTGACAAATAAAAGGTTTATAATTTGATATCACTTACTTGTATTTTTTCACGAGGAATTTCTACGTCTATCTCCTAGCACAGCTCTCGACGGAATGAAAAAGTATCTAATGACAAGCCTTTTATATGCTTGTATAAAGAAATTTTGAAGGTAGAAAAATAATTCTTACTTTTTGCAATTTTAAAATAAATTACCAACACGCTCTAAATCAAATTGCATCACAAAATTCGAATCATAACATATGCAAAAAAAACGTTTTGTTTCATAACCACAACTAAAAACATAATACATTAACGAGCAAATGCTTAAATGGCACAAAGAGATAAATAACACAATACATATTACGTTCAAATCATTAATCTTTATTAGAAGTGTGATGAATGTTATTTAATAATACGTGGGTGAGGAAACAGCCAAAATTTCACGTAGTGGGTGTCATTCATAAATCAATGGATCGGCGTATATGGAAGAACAATATACTACTTCGATGGTATTTAAATATCGAACTACATTCATTTAGATTTAAATTTTTGGTAGCAATTATTATTTATATCATTTTTAAAGCGTTAGTAATTTGCGTAGATAAATCGTCGAAATATTTTGAAAATAATTTAATTAATAACCTTTCAAATATTGCCTTTTGGATATTCATTTTATTTGAGCTAAGATGGAACGTAACGCCTATTTACTACTAATCGATAACGTCACACAACTCGCGCGATATTTCAATTTGAAATAATTCACAAATTAAGATTAGATGCTTACAATCAGGTAAGCGACCTACTGGCTGAAGATTTCTAATCTACAGCGACAATGTGCCATCAATTCTGGATTCATCATTCATCTGAACATCTCTGGATGTACAGTAAAATTGAAAGTGGTTTGCATCACACGACTTCCTAGCACCTTTATAAGCACATTTGACCACCTCACGAGTATTTACAAAACGTCACTCCAGAAGTCCTATGTTCAGCATTATACTTCCTATAAGATGATTAATATATCTAAAAAGTGCGTGGTGGCCTGTTGGTAACAGACCAGACGCGGCTGCCTACATGTTCAAGGTGGTCGCGGGTTCAAATCCCAGGGAACACCTCTGACTTTTCGGAGTTATGTGTGCATTGAAAGTCAATCACCACGCACTTTAACGGTGAAGGAAAACATCGTGAGGAAACCTGGATACTGTAGCGATTTTAAAGAATTTCTACGGTAAGTCCGCCAACCCGCACTAGGCCAGCGTGGTGGACTATATGGCCTAACCACTCTCGATCGATTGTAGAGTAGGCCCGTGCCCTGCAGTGGGACCTATATGGTCTGATATAGATAGTTAGATATCTCACCGGCGGTATCAGCGGCAGGGCAGGCGGCAGTGGCCTGCGCGAAGTTGGGGTCGCGCAGGTGCGGCGCGGCCAGCACGCAGCGCTCGCGCGCGTCGTCCCAGCCGCAGTGCGGGTCGCCCGCGCCCACGCACGCCGCGCGGGACCCGTGCCGCGCGCAGCGCCCGCTGCCCACGCGCACCACGCCGCCGCTGCTGCCGATGTACAGCGACATCTAGGGACGAAAAATATTAATCAATCCCTAATATTATGTAAGTTTGTCTGTTACGCTTTCACGCGAAAACTACTCAACCGATCATCATGAAACTTTGTACACATATTCTTGGAGGTATTAGAAGTAGCGTAGGCTACTTTTTATCTCGAAAAGTTTAGTGTTCCCGTGGGATGAAGAGGGAATTCCGATATATTTGCTACTTTTTTATACTCAAATGAAGGGGATGGGACTGGATTACATTCCATTAGTGAGAATGAAACGGGGTGGGCGGGATTTATGGCAATCCCGTCGTCACCCTTCGGTGCCTTTATTCATCAAATAAAATTACAAATTATAGACATACAAATTAAAATACTTACAGTATCCTTCACAAACTGCATAGCTTGCACGTCATAGCCTCCTTTTTCATCTTGCAACCGCCATTTTTCTACCAAACAGGCTCCGTCCAACAGCGGCAGTACTGCCAACTTAAGCACGTAGCCGCTTTGCGTCGCCACGAACACTACCAACTGTCGTTCAACGTTCTTGGCACTGGTGACGTCAACGGTGACGTGGGTGAACCGTTCTGACGTCACTTTATAGATGGGCGCGCCTGATATTGGCAGGATTGACTCGTACATGAGATGGTAATGGTGGTAGTCCATTGTTTCTTGGTCCCTGCGAAAACAAAAAATGTTTAACATCCTGTATAATATTTTTTAAAGGAAATCAAGTTACTTAATATAAAAATGATCTTGCTCCTGCTATAATTTGTAATCTGACTGGGAAGTGGGCATAATATTTGATTGTAAATAATATTGGTTCTTTGCACAATACTTAATAGTCTGTCCTAGAAACATTCAAAAACATAGTCACGCTATGCACAACAACTGAATTTAAGAAATCAAAAGACTTTTTGGAGCAAGAATGGAAAAAATGTTCATATAATCAAATAACTTAGTGCTTCTGACAATCACCTTGAATCCAGTACACATCGGAATCTCTCCCTCGCTTGTTTTGACGGCGAATGTTGCTCCCAAGTTGATCTGGGTGAATCCTGCACCTTGTATGGGCCTTCAAACGCCGCGTATATGTCAGACATATTGTAGACGCATACAGCACTGCCGGTTATACTGTTTCTGTTGACAGGAGAATAAGGTTTTACATATTGAAAATTACTACAAGGCGGTCATGAATGAGTGCTGGATGTTCTCTTGAAAATCCAGCCCTTATAAATAAATAAATTAATTAATACACCCAACAGTCACATACATAGTCCTGACCCCACACTAAGATCGAATCTTGTGTCGTGGGTATCAGAAACTACGAGAGACTTTTCGGTCTCACAAACACCCAGACCCGAAAAAAATACCTGTGGATCACACAAATATTTGTTTCGGTGCGGGAATCGAACCCGCGGCATCTCGTTTCACAAGCGGCGTCTAACCAACTGCGCCACAGAGGCTGTACATGTGGTGGGTACCACGGCAACTCTTGTAAGTTGAGATCACGTAAAATTTAACAATGCGTGTTGAAGCTTGATGTGTCAAATGGACACACTAGTTAATTAAAAACGAAATTAATTTTGAAAGTTAGTTGAAGCTGTTACAGTCTTTATAACATAAATTACATTTGTCAGATCACTGAATATACCAACAATACAAGGAATAACATATTTCACATATATAATGAATATAAGAAAAAATAAATAACGGTTTATAATAGGCATCAATCTAAATAAATTAAGTGCAGTAAAATCCCCAGAACACTCACGTAGGTGTAGTGAAGGTAGCCACAAGAATCTTCTCTTGAGGAAGATATTCCACGCTTTGCACCTCGTCGTAGTAGAACGGGACTTCTCCAGGCACCGGGCATTTGAGCCGAGCCTTCAGGAACGTACTCCACTTGTCTTTCATCATCATGTAGCCGCCGGAGTCGTTCTTACACACCCGGGCTATACGGGAGTATATTATCTGTGGAGTAATACAAAAAATCTTTATTTTGGTCTTAATGAGTATTGTATGGTGAATGTTCAAATTTTTATTCTAAGTTTATTTGGTCGATATTTTTGAATTTATAAACTTCAATGTATGGTTACAGAAATTCACTGAAATTACATAGACTTCTTTAAATAAAACCTGTCAAATCTTTTGTCTGACATTATTTGTTGCAAAGAATTACTGATGCTTGTAAATATGATTTTAAATAATTTTGGACCTATAATAAATATGAGACCTAGGAATTTATCATAAAACCACAGTATAGTACACTGTACATAGTACGATTGCATCAGTTTCCCTGTAATCGATGCTACGAAGCTAACGGTAACCCAGGCATTCAAATAGCCGACTTTGCATAATTTGTAATTAGCTAACATAGGCTTTACAATTCAACTTGAGGTCAATTATATCCGTTAAAGCCCCTTTTACACGGGGAGAGTTTCTCGCATCGAGAATCGTATGCGACTATCGCACGACATAACCGCCATAGATTATCGTGTTCCGACAAATGTTTACACGATGCAACTTTTTTATATCCTTACGATAATCGTATCTTCGAGGCGAAAACTCTCCCCGTATAAATGGGGCTTTAAGCATGGTCTATGTTATTGTCACAATTACCCACTTTGCAAAACGATTGCGTTGCTAAACCCTACATCATCAGCCACATTTCATATATTTCACTCGCATACGAGT
This sequence comes from Deilephila elpenor, assembly GCA_949752805.1. Lineage (NCBI taxonomy): Eukaryota > Metazoa > Arthropoda > Insecta > Lepidoptera > Sphingidae > Deilephila > Deilephila elpenor. The sequence continues at coordinate 6,687,061 of OX457116.1, forward strand.
TTATACGATACTGCTTGCACATCTCGGATTACAAACAGTAGTTTTGCGTAAGGATTTACAAATTGTCTCCCGCTTCAATCGAACGTGGCATCCGATATCATACGATCTAAATCGGCATCCGACACACGATAAATGGGAACGTACACTATGGTATACAAGCTCCTATAGAGCTATTGATCGGATCCGACGTCCGACAATTGTGAACATTGCGACGACGCACGATTAAAATCTTACGATTAAAGATAAGTCTTACGAGAAAGAACGGTTTACTGTATAAGACATATCCATATTTGACAGCCTCCGTGGCGCAGTTGGTTAGACGCCGGCTGTGAAACGGGAGGCCGCGGGTTCGATCCTTCACCGAGAGAAATGTTTGTGCGGCTCACAAATATTTCTTTCGGGTCTGGGTGTTTGTGAGACCGAAAAGTCTCTCGTAGTTCTGATACCTGCGACACAAGACTTAATTGACCTTAATGTGGGGTCAGGGCTATGTATGTGACTGTTGGGTGTATTAATTTATTTATATCTCTTGTATGATCATACATAATGTAATAACTACAAAATTCTCACCTTTCCACAATTCATGTATTCGATGGCGATTTCTCTGTATACGAAGTACACGAAATGGTCGTCCTCGAAGCTGCCGACGAACTGCGGCTCGTTCAGCCAGCTGAAGTCATACTGCGTGGTGCGAAGCGTCCCTGAGTCGTCCATCGATGTTCCTCCACTCCTGTGGAAATATATAATGTCTTTTTGTTATATATTTATTTTGATATGTTTTATGAAAGCTATTCTTGCTGGGATAGTAATAGAATTGGGTATTTGACTCATTTTTTTTATTGTATTCGTCAAAAAGTATCCATAACCAAAATCTAACAAACCAAGAATTTTGTAAATCCAGTCAGAATTTAAAAAGTTAGAAACGTTTTAAATCTTGTAGTGGGGGTAAAAGAAAAGGGATGCAAAACAAAATTAGTGACGTCACTATTCTTAATATGCATTATAGTGTGCGGGTGTGAAAGAGACGGCAAGATGTCCCCACTACGTCCCCACTCGTTCATTTAAAATACTAATATTTGCCTCATGTTACAAGCTACTTTAACACTGTTTTCACAAAAATGTTTTGTTTTAATGGCACTACTGCTTGTCTGCAAAATAATTCAAAAATTCGATGATAGTCAAATACCCAATTGCCCTCTATTAGAAATTTAAACGAAGTTCGGCGAAATGTGCGTGACACTAGTTGCACCTCAATCTACCCTTTGTCAGTGAATAACGTGAGCATACGTTATAGAAGGACAAAGGTTCGATTCAGCAAGGATATTAGATAATTGCATTTTAATTTACTATTATAATTATGTGGTTATAAAAATATCGACATCTCAATAATAATTTAAGTAAATGTAGATGTTGTAATATGTAGACGCATTTGACTAAACAAACGGTCGGCTTACCACCAAATTTTTGGTTTGAGCTTTAGCTCCCTATTCTTTCATATTCTCTTGGATAATTGACATACACACATATATAAACTCACGCCTTTATCCCCGAAAGGGTCGGCAGAGGCGCCACTAGGACACCCACATTTCGCCTTGCATGTTCCGTCTCACGATATGATAGGGGGCGAGCCTACCGGGCACATATTCCTGACGCCAGGAATAATGAATAGAAAATCCAATATTATTTTGCCCGACCCGGGATTCGAACCCGAGACCTCAGCTTTGTAACCGTACCTGTAATAAAACTACGCCACCGAGGCAGTCGAGATGATTAATTTGGCAAATATTACCTGCAAATGGATATATCGGAGCTGCTAAAGTCCATGGGCGTGCCGGCGTAATAGTCGCCATTGGAAGCCAACAGAGCGGTGGCATTGGAGCGAGGGTTGTACGGGCAGTGAGCAATCCCCGGCACAGTCTTCGTCACCGTCTTTATTGACTCGATCTGAAATAATATTATACATATACATCGGTGATATTATTCCACGATGTTTTATTCTTCCCTTCATTGCACATTACATATGTTAGTTAAGATCTGAATTACAAATTAGATGGCGCAGACTCTATCCCAACTTCATGAATATTTGTGTGATTCACAAATATATTACATTCGGGACTAAGCTGAAAAGTATCTCGTAGAGTTCAATATGCATGACACAAAAACTGTATGATAATGTTGCGAAAAGATTCGTTAGTTGTGTGATTGTAGGACATATTCAATATTAATTTGAACCATTCATAAATTACCCACGACTAACCTCTACCATCCCACATTGTACTGTATCAGCCCAGCCCAGTCCCACTGCAGGGCATGAGCCTCCTCTACAATCGAGAATACACAAAATCCATTATTTTACCAACCTCTCTCCAAGTGCACTGCGGTCTGAACGCATGCGTCCCGCAGGCGAACAGCTTGTGTCCATACGACAGCAGAACCTTGACGTAATTGTGGCAGTCTTCCTTGGACTGGCCCTTGATCTGACACAACTTCGCCGTGCTCTCCGGAGGCGCCCAGTCAGCGCGCTCCAACTCGCGAAGACCACGAAGAGATAGCCGGTAAAGGACGTCTCTGGAATGATAGATTTCATGAATAGAACCTCTGGGATGGGACGTATGAAAGCGTTTGACAGAACATCTTCTTCAGTATATTTTAAAAGATCATACATGAGGACATTCGATAGAACTATAGGTTTGCTTATTCAATGTATTCTAAAATAATACGTAAATTAATTAAAGGAACATTACTGTTTACTATGATGCGCCTGATGGCACGTGCGATCCAAATTGAGTAACCAGCATCCACTTAGGCTTCTTATACCTGCTTGAAATCGGTTATGTACGGGTTGATCTCAAAATGCGACATTTCTACAAGTCACCATAGCTAATTTTCCACTATCGTGTAGGTACGCTCAAATATAAAAATCCCTAGCTTGTATAACTTTAACATCTCATTGCTAAGTAGAACAATAGCTTTGTTCTAAAACACTCAATCCAATCACTGTTATGCCTTGATAAGCTGTAAATTTTCAAACTACAGAACTTTCGACGAAATTATCGAGTAGTGTCTGCAGAATTGACAATGAGGAGCAAATTAAAAAGCGCCCGTTACAATTCCGTCGTAGATAATAAATATAGAATACTTATTAATTCAAGGCTACACCTCGGATTAGCATAAAATCATTATCCATCCACACCGTGGGACAACATACAAATATTTGCAAATCGCGTCCCCGAAGTCCAATCACGTGCTCTCATACAGACAAGTCTAAGAACAGGCCTAATAGTCTAAGATCCGACCGCGTGATTTATACGTTCATATGTTTGATTAATAAAATATAATTTTTATCGATATTTATAACTAAACCAATGCAGATCCGCAAAGGTGGCCATCCAAATTTGGCCGCAATTAATTTTAATTAAAATGTAATTAATTATTTATTTTTGAACAATTACGTTCACTTGTAATTGTTAAAAAATATATTTCATTAGAAAGAAATATACCTGAGATACCGAGAAAGTTCAAGGTGCCATCCCTCACTTGGCCGCAACCTAATGTCAGCCAGGTGTAAACAGGTATAATTTCGTTAAATATATACGTTCATAATGTATTATCATGTTATACATACCAAATTGAAGATTAATTCTTTCCCTACATGATGAGATATAGGTGCCTATGCAAAAATGCCCGCAAATAGTGACTGCCAACGATTAAAGATAAATAAAAGCGAGAGAAACTTAAGATAAACACCCCATGTCGAATAAAGATAGAGCATCCCAGCTGCTTGTCGTTTTTATGCTACTGCGCATGCGTCCATAGATAAGGTGCTCAACTAAATACCGTACTGAATATTGCAATCATATGTTTTTGACAGTCTTATGCGCCACGTTGTTTTTTTTCAAGTCCAAAATTATAAAACTTTGTTAATATTAATATTGATATATTTCATTCTTAACGTTATTAAAACGTAAGAATAAAATGAAGAAGTGTTTTTTGTTGTGTAATGAAAAGCAAGAAGTGCTTAACTTTAGTGATGTATCATTTAAAAAGTGTTTTTTAATGATATTGTTTCGACGTCACAAAAATTTTATGTATCATAACCTAAAACTTAATGTGGAATCAACAAATGAATTTGGTTATCACATGAATTGTTTAAAAAAAGTTATTACTGTAAAAAGTAAATACAAGGAAGAATTTGAAGAATTTTGTAAAACCCAAAATGTAAGTACAATTTTTAATCACACAGGACAAATGAATAATTTTATAGCTACTAAATATAAATATTATTGCGTTGAGTGTAGGTTTAATAGTACGATGTTTTTAATCTAATAAAACTTGTATAATAGTAGACTATCTTTTTATATTTAATAATGTATAAAATAATGTTTAATACAGCGATATATACAGAAATTTTCAACTACCTAGTTTTTCATCTAATACTAAAATTGAAAATTATTCCAATGATACTTATTTCTCCACGAACTCAGGTAGGCAAACCTTTAAAAAGAACAATACTATCTATCGAGTATCGTTTAGGTTTTTTTTTTGTTACTCCAAGATGAACATTGTACATGATTTTGAACTGACAGTAGTACTAAAATGTATGTTTCAAATTCGGGAAAAAAATTTTTTTCTGTTTTTTTTTGTTATTGAAAATCAGTAAACAAATAAAAATATTTCATTTGATTATAAAAGTTTCGAGCTGTCGATATTGTCTATGGGATAGCTGTTTTTAAATTTTTATTGTCGAATAAATACTCAAAGTACTTAACTATTAGTCTCATTACTGAAAAAATTTTATTGTTGATATTTTATAAATGATCAATGACAGACAATTTAATTTTAACGAAGTTTTTTTTTCAATTCATAGGTACCAAATCTTTCATCGCAATGTTCTGAGCCGAGTACATCTGTTGCGAATCAACAACCGAGTGCATCAGTCTCTGACCAAGAGACCAATCGTATATCTGCTCCGAACGACGACATCAGTAGCTCATCTACTCAGCAGGAAACATTGGAAGAACAACCAAGTACGACATCTGAATCAACAACAAGAAATAAAAAATTAGCTTGTGTTTTTTGCGGCCACGTTGAGAAGAAAGTTGGTAAGCGACGACTTTATGTAACGATTCCACAAAAAGAGGCAACTGTAACCGAAATCAAAGAAATGGCTGAATCATCGCGAAATTCGTCATTAATTAAAAATTTAGAGGACTTTCCGACTGTCGCTTACCATTCCAACTGTTTTACAGCTTTGAAGACAACTTTGCAACGTCAAAATAAAGAGAAGGCAGAACCAGGACATTGGCATGCGAATAGGCAATTGCACCAGTCAGCATTTGCTGTTATTTCAGATGTTATCACCATGGAAATAATTGAAAAAAATCGAGTCATGTTCCTTTGTGATTTATTTTCTCAATACAAAGCTTTATTATTAGAATTTGGTGAGAATAAAGTAAAAGCCGAAGACTTTCACGATTACCGTGCTGAAAATTTAGAAAATAAAATAATAAATTCCTTTGGCGATCGACTGATCATAGAGCCATCTTCTGCAGCACACAGAAAAAAAATTGTTTATCAATTTAAGATTGATACCTCTCAATTAGCTGGTGAAATTGCTAATTTAGAAGAGAAACAGCAAAATCGCCATAGGGACGTTGCTTATGAATTACGAAATAGCATCACCTCTGTTGAAAATAAGAAGTTACCAGCAGATCTTAGCGTGGACGACGTTATTCGTGGAGAGTGCACCATTCCAGAAGAATTGTTTAACTTTGTTTGTGACTTGGTTCAAGGGCCGGATATTCGTCGCAAAAATTCAAACGAGGATTTAGTTAAAATTAAATCAGTGTGCAGTGACCTTATTTATATAGTTTCTAAAGGTCGAGTAAAACCATCTAAGCATCTTACTCTCGGATTAGCAATGAAGTCAATAACAAGTTCCAGAAAAGTTCTTTCAATATTGAATAGGTATGGTCATACTATCGGCTATAATCTAGCCGAAGAAATTGAAACGGAAATGACATACGCAACGCAAAAAGACGAAAGTTTAGTACCATCCGGCATCCGTAAAGTTAACGGATTAAGTACGCATGTTGCTTTTGACAATTTCGATCGTTTTGTCGACACTGCTACTGGTAAAGACACTTTACATGATACCGTTGGTATTATATACCAGTTCAATCATAGGATTAATGAAGAAAGTGGTGATATGGAAATCTTGAATTGCTCTACATCACAATCTAACGATGACAACATTGAATCTCATCCGCCTCGTAAAAGACGGCGTTACGAAGGAATTCCACAAAGTATTCGAACTTACTACAAAAAACCTCTCACCAGTATGCCTTTTGTTCATGTCGATTCAATTACACAGACTATCGATGCGTGTCAATTTGCGAAAATAATAGCTATGGATAAAGATTATATTTGGAGTATGTCTCTATCACGGATTGATTCTCTCCCCATGTGGTTGGGATACAATTGTAAGATTTGTATTGATTGTAGCAAAACTCAAACAGTCGAGTACTTACCTCCTATTAATTCGTCTCCTACTTCATTAGCAGTTGTTTATCAAACTCTCTGTACTGCTAAGGAAATTGCGAAAAATTGTGATCAAGAACAGATTATCGTCACTTATGATTTGGCAATTGCAAAATTAGCTATGCAAATACAATTACATGAGAAGCCTGAATTCGATAATGTGTTTGTAAATTTAGGAGCATTCCATATGCAAATGGCATATTTCAAAGCCATTGGTAAGTACATTGACTCCAGTGGATTTTTGGTTCAAGCTGAAGCACTAGCGGGAGGATCAATGGTTAGCTTTTTAGACAGCAAACATTTTAATCGGTGTAAGCGATTGCATCCGCTGGCATCTGGTGCCTTACAAGTTCTTCATTTCGAAAAGTATTTATCGGAAAAACAATATGATCCAGATACATTGAATGAAGATTTAGCTGCTGTAATAAATACCCCGAGTGAAGACAATGAACGTATAATTTTACAGGACTCACTACAACAAATACTTGAAGATTACAAACAGTATCGAGAAACAACGCTTCAGGGTGGCCATGGAAAGACCGCTCAATATTACTTGCTATACTCGGAAATGATTAATATTTATCATCGATTTTCCAGAAGTATTCGTTGCAGTAACTTAGAGCTCTACCTAAATAGCATTTTTGAAATATGTGATTATTTCTTTGCATTTAATCTACCAAATTATTCCAAATGGGCAGCTTTGTACTTAAATAATTTAATTAAGCTGAAAATGGACGATTCAGCTTTGATTGCGGAATTTCGTCAAGGTGCATTTGGTGTTAGGCGTACCAATTCATGTTTAGGTAGATCACCTGTGGACCTAACATTGGAGCAAACGATAAATGCAGATGCTGGTAACACATTGACTGGTGTTAGCCACTTCACTAACTCTATAGCTGCAAGACAAAGGTGGGCTCTTAGCCATAGCATAAGAACCAAAATTTTATCAGCTGTAAAAGCGGAAGTTGGCCTATCACGGGCAGATGATACTTCTCATTCACTGCAAAAGAATCAAATAGAGAAAGACAATAAAACGCTGAATAGAATTATTGAAACAATGAAAAAAACAACGAATCCTTTCAGCGAAAATTTGGATAAGAATATTTTATTCAATATGTCAACTGGTAAAGCAGCATCTTCACACGTTTCTGATTTTTTATTGAATTGTAAGACATTAGGTCATGAACAAAAATTACGTTTCTTTTCGGAATGTTCTGAAGATCCTACAAGGTTTGTGAAATCTATCAAACGTAATGTTATTTCTAACTTTGCATCTGACTGTGCAAAAAGAACAATTAAGAATAAAAGTAAAGACAACCAAGCTCTATTAAAAATGGAACGCGATATTTTCGGACGACTTTTAGCAATTGCTATCGAACATAAAGTTGATATTGAGAACTGCCTGTCGTATCCACTTGCACCTGTACCTCCGGCACTGTTCCACTGTACTGGTCATATGTATAAGACAGACAAATCTACTCTAAGTAAACATCTAAAATCAAAAATTGAAGTTTCAAATCCTGGACATATTGATGTAGAAATAATAGATGGTTTCTATTATTTGTATTCTATAGGTTCTACTCTACCACAAAGTTTTGGAAAAGTAGCTGAAGCAATACTGATAAAGCTATGCTCAACAAATAGCCAAGAAATACACATAATATTTGATAGATACCTTACTCCTTCTATCAAAGATTGTGAAAGATTGAACAGAGCGGAAATTGATATTCCATATACAATTAGCGGTCCATTACAGCCTAGACCCAAGGATTTTTTAGCAAGTTTAAAAAATTATCGTTTTAAAGAAGCTCTCGTAAAATTTTTAGCTGATCACTGGAGTGATAATAGTTTTGCTGCAATATTAAAAAATAAAAAAGTTTTCATTACGGTCGACGAACTATGTTTTTCATTTTCTTCGGTTGGAAATATCGTACTCAAGAACGAAGAACCTGAATTAGCATGCCTACATGAGGAAGCTGATACCAGGATTATTTTTCACATCAGTAAAATACATGACGGTGCAAAAATTTTGGTTAAGGCAACTGACACTGACATCTTAATAATATTATTAGGAAATATACATAAATTTGCCAACTTACAAATTTGGTTGGCAAACAGTACTTCAAAAAAAACTACCAATCAAGATCAAGCTTGCATTAACTGCACAAAATTATCAGTGGAATTAGGTCCGACCTTATGTCTTGCACTACCAGCATTCCACGCGTTTACTGGTTGCGACTATACAGCAGCATTTTTTAACAAAGGAAAAGTCCGCCCTTTCAAGATATTTTGTAAACACCAGAACATTCAAGAGACATTTGCATCATTAAGCAATCCGGAGGATATTCTTGATGATAACAAAATGATAGTAGTTCAAGAGTTTATAGCTCTAATGTATGGGATTAAAAATTGTCAAAATGTAAACGCTGCAAGACTTTTAATGTTTAATAAAATGTATGCCATGACTACAATTAATGACAAATTTATGAAAAAACTTAAAGGTTTCAATTCAAGCACTATTCCACCATGCTTGAAATCCTTGCAACAAAAATTATTGCGTACGATCTTCGTTAATTCAATGTGGCAAAATGCCACTAATCCAGATTGCATCAGATTTAAACCTGAAAATAATGGTTGGATTTTAGATGAAACTTTAAAACCAACATGGTTCATTGGAGATTCAATGCCACAGCAAGTAGAAGATGTTATTTGTGATTTAATTGAACAATCTTCAGAAGATACAAACGATAAAGATCCTGACGTTTCAACATATGAGAGTGACAGTTCTGATGATTCAAGTGACGATAGTACGTAAATGAAAATTTTTTCGTTACAAGTACTCCGATATGTATTGATAATTATCTAACTGTAAAATCTTTTTTATCATTTTTGTAATTTTTATCATTTTTTTTTAATAAAGAAGTGTTTGTATTTTTTATCATTTTTTATAATAAAAAAAAGTTGCATTTTAAATCAAAAATAAATAATTCACTTTTTGTTGTCACTATCCCTATCAAATGAAAAAAAGGTTTGTGCATTTTTCTTTTAAAATATATAATTAACAAATAATTTTTTTAAACAAATAATAATTGTTAAATAAATGATTCCAACATTTTTTGTTTTCAAAAAATAAAACAGAAAAATTTATATTAATCAGATCCCTGATTAAAGAACCGAATTAAAAGCAATGGAAACAGAATTCAACAGAATTAAAAAATCAATTCTGTTTAATTCTGTTACCATTGTTTTTAATTCAGTTCTTTAATCAAGGATTCAAGGAAAATAAACGAAACTTTATATTGATGAAAATAAAAATAAAAAAAACATTTGTGTATAAAGATAAATTTTAATATAAATTCAAATTAACGTCTTACAGTTCAAAGTTATTGTTTGAGTTGGATATAATTAAAAAAAAAATTAAAAACACTGGTTTGGATAGTAATTTTTATGACATTTTTTATGAAGACCGAAAATAAACGAAACTTAATATTGTTAAAAATTGTAATAAAACAAAATTTATTTAAAAGATAAATTTTATATTTAAAATGACTTTTCACAGTTAAAAAATATTGTTTTAGTTGAATATAATTAAAAAAATATTGAAAACACTAGTTTGGTAGATTAATTATTATGACATATTATTTTTACTGCTCAATTTTTGGAGTATTTTAAACTCCAAGCAAATACGCGAGCTACTAGTTGAGCACCTTATCTATGGACGCATGCGCAGTAGCATAAAAACGACAAGCAGCTGGGATGCTCTATCTTTATTCGACATGGGGTGTTTATCTTAAGTTTCTCTCGCTTTTATTTATCTTTAATCGTTGGCAGTCACTATTTGCGGGCATTTTTGCATAGGCACCTATATCTCATCATGTAGGGAAAGAATTAATCTTCAATTTGGTATGTATAACATGATAATACATTATGAACGTATATATTTAACGAAATTATACCTGTTTACACCTGGCTGACATTAGGTTGCGGCCAAGTGAGGGATGGCACCTTGAACTTTCTCGGTATCTCAGGTATATTTCTTTCTAATGAAATATATTTTTTAACAATTACAAGTGAACGTAATTGTTCAAAAATAAATAATTAATTACATTTTAATTAAAATTAATTGCGGCCAAATTTGGATGGCCACCTTTGCGGATCTGCATTGGTTTAGTTATAAATATCGATAAAAATTATATTTTATTAATCAAACATATGAACGTATAAATCACGCGGTCGGATCTCGTACTATAACTATCGGTCAGCCGCTTACTTGCACAGTATGTTTCCATTTACTATGAATGGACGTTTATTAAATAAGCATAGTGGGTTTTTTATATGACAGGTATGGATGAAAAGATTACGATTCATACAACCGCAAAATCGAAACGTTACAGAGCATGAACCTAAAAGTTAACTTATCTTTATTAATTTTTACAAATAAATGCTCACTTTTTACTAAATTCGTACACTAAATTTTTAATTACCTAATCAATTTATAGCTGCCTTCTAAATAAATTTCAATAATTACTATGAAGCCTTAAAGCAACACATCAAAGCTTTTCTTACATATTTTCTAAACAAAACACCTTATAAGAATCAAGAAGCTAAGTAGTGTGACATACAAATCTTGATACATTTGCATCAGTCGTGTTCAGTGTGTCAAGTATCAAATATCAATGTAACAGTCGTAACCGATACGCTTTGAGTTGCAACAGCAGATATGAAACGGTATCACTCTGATTTATGCTAGCAAGGCACTGTGCAATGATAGCTTGTTTTATATGCGTACTGTATATTTTATAAGGATGGTAGTAGCTTTATAAGCAACGCGTATGTGTAGCAGAAAGTCTACACTTTCTGTGACTGAAGAAGAGGAAGGTATATTGTAAATCTATAAGAACGTGCCTTTGGGTGCATTGTTAAGTAATTGCGCAGGAGTGTGTTTGGCATGGTTTAATTTCTATCGGGAAACAATGTTAATTTGTGGTTTAAGAATCTACGTCTGATATTTTTATTGCATTTTTTTTCGTTATTTATCAAACCTTAGAACTTAAACGCTTACGACGCTAAAACTTATTAATGCAATGTAATACGTACCAAATTATAAAAATATAATATTGACTGTGTCAACAATGCTCTGGCTGAAAATAAGTGTTGCTAAGCAGCGTATACTTGATGACACATCATTGAATCTACCTTCAGTCCAACCTATCTAATACTGGTTATCTCTGATGTGTCATACAGCTAACCCAGTGGCTTCCTATTACCTCTGCCCCCAACCGTGAACTCATAGGAACTTTGCACAATCACGCCTTATCTCGCAGGATGAATAAAATCCCGTGATTCATTTTATATTTTTACTCATCATACTGATGATACGCTAATAATATAACTGGAAACTTGGGTTTTATGTTTTGGTATTTTATCCAGCAAGTAAATTAAAGTTCGATATAACTTTTTAACCAACTTTAGAATTCAATGAGGTTTATGAATATTATGACTTCGATATTATTGGATTGACCCGGTAAATAATATTTTGGCCATCAACGATGGGAGTTCTAAATAAAAAAATAAAAAATATTTCGGATTCAACAATCAATTTCCACAAACCGGAGCAACGCTTTAACATTCCAAGAAAGTACTTGATATTTTGGCACCTACCCACTCTAAATAAAAAGACCAAAGTATAACTGGCAGTACCAATTATAATAATGCAAATGGAACACGCAACTGAAAATACCGTAAAGTCCATAGACAAAGAATTCGAAGCAAGAGTATAAGATAACACCCACACGCTTTCCAGCTCTGTTTAGATAAAGTTTCTTTAGTGTGGCTGACACGAGAATCACTTGTGCAAACACCATGTTTTAATAGCTTGGCCAAATGTTGGACGTGTAAGACTGTTGCTAAGGGGTTGTTAAAGTGCGAACTATGAGACATGCAAAGCTAAGCTATAAATTACGTAATACATACATAAAGTCACGCCTTTATCACCGAAGGGGTAGGCAGAGGTGTCACCAGGACACCCACATTTCGCCTGGTATGTTCCGTACCACGATGTGATAGGGGGCGAGCCTATCGCCATATCGGGCACAAATTCCTGACTCCAGGCTGATAATGAATATAAAAATCCAATATCACTTTGCCCGACCCGAGACCTCAGCTTTGTAACCGTACCGTAATACAACTACGCCACCGAGGCAGTCTAGCTATAAATTAGCTAGGTTAAGGGTGGGTTGTCGTATCAAATAGCGAGACCCTAGCCCTTTGTCAGTTAATTCACCCCACATGATCACTCACTACACTGAGCAGCGAAACTAATCACTCCCCTCCTTAATAAAACAAAGGAGAAAAAAAAAAAAAAAAAAATTGCTAGGTAATATTGCATAGGATTTGCATTCCAATGAAGTTGTTGTAGAGTAAAATGTTTATTTTAAGACCCAGACAGATGCCTTTGTTAATTGTCGCTGGTAACTTAATAACAGAGGAAGCGCTTGCTATACAGGGTATATCAAGACCGCGACCGAAAACGAAGCCAGGAGGTAATATTAGTGATATCAAACACAATGCAAGTAAAAATTTTACAAAAAAAATCGTCAATTTTTTTTTTGTTATTTTTTACATATCGTCGTATTTGAGTGATTAAACATAGTTTTTCTAAAATAATGACTTACATCGCTTAATTTTTAAACACGCAATGGTACGTAAGGGTTTAAATTACTATTTTTGCAAAAACTAGGTATTTACCCCTCAAAAAAGAAGATTTTTAAAAAATTGTAAAAAAAAATCCGTCGCTTATTTTGCAAAATTTTTAGTTGCATTGTGTCTGTAGCCGCTAAAACTACCACCTGGCTTCGTTTTCGGTCGCGGTCTTGATATACCCTGTATATTATGGAAAAATAACTCACTTATGGTAATGAGTTCGCCGTGACAAACGAGAAAAAATCACATTAGTATTCTATTTTCTAAGAGAGTGGAATATATCTCCTTGATCCAGACTCATTCTGAAAATAGAAAATACTGATTTCTCTCTACAGTGTACGATATAGAATTCGAAATAAAAACACTGGTCATGTCATGAACATCCAGCCTACATTTTGTTTTTCAGAACCACCTCGATGAAATAATTTTAATTAAATACACATTCAGTTCATATTAATTACCATTAGCGAGATGAAGGATATAGGATGAAGGATAAAGTGTGAAGGATATAGGATGAATGATATAGGATGAAGGATATAATCCACAACGCTTTTACTACGACGTCAACCTGAAACTACATTGACAGAACGACAGACTGCGCACACTTCCCTCCTTTTGAAGAGCCCGCTTTTAATTTACACCAGCGAACTAAACCATATACATTATTACCTCCATAAGCTATGAAGTGAGTGAGAATTATTCATATTTAAAACTCGTTACTACTTATTCCTCGAGATGTTATAACACGTGCGTATAGAGGTGCAGACTCGCCCGAATATAACGGATGCAGAGTTAAATTCTTTAATTAAACTTTAGACATGCACTTTCGCTTTAAAAAAGCACGGTTTTATAAAAATAATTAACTGCTAGATAAGATTAGAGGACCAAAAGGCCTGCTGTCCGTGCCAGAAAAGGTATTATGATGGTCTTTTATATTATTTGAGTATTAAACATTGAAATACAACTACTTCGTATACGGATTTTATCACGTATTAATTTAATATTTAACTTTAGCTTTACGTTTCAATTGCTTTTTAAAATTATACCAAATCCGCGATAAAAATCCGTAAACTTTAATTTAACTAAACAAATTTAGTTAAATAAAAATAGTTTTATTTCAAGGCATGATGATGTCAGGATGGTTATAGTAAAATTATAAACCATATCGTTTTTCAATGTTAATAAATAATGCACTTATAAGTGCTTTATAAGAGAAGAAAGAGCGAGCAAGAGAAGAAGAAAATTAAAGAACTAATTAATTAAGAAGAACTTATTAAATCATTTGAACCATCAGTATCAATGTTTATTTTAATTTGTGGGCAATCGCGTTTTCTATAACTTTTAACAAAAAAAATACATTTTATTTTTTTATTTATATATTTTATGAATGTAAATTTTCCTCGCCCTTCTTTCTAAATCAAAGCAAGCACGCACCTAGTTATCTAGAGCAACATAAATTAAAAGGTATAAATCCGGGTCGTACAAACATCGCGTTTAGCACGTAATTAAACAGGAATAGTTCTCAGTACGTTATCATATCGCGCCAACTACGAACATTGCTCAACGAAATAATTGTTCCCTTTATCACTATTACATAAATAAACGGTCAAACGCACCGTCTGGTACTTTGTAACTTTGTGTAGAGGCGTCATTAACTTTAAGCTTTTTTAACCGATTGCGAGGTTATGTTTTTCGAGTGTATGTATGTATATTTCTTTGGCACGCCCTAGAAACTAAACGGCTTGTCGAATCATATTTTAATTAGGCATTATCAGCTCACTCTTAGATTTCGTTACTCTATCCATATCACCGACAAAATTATGAGAAGTGAGCGTGTTATGCATCCGACTGCGTTTGTGACACTGTCAAGATCATTAAAAACCAAAATAAAATATTCAAATTAAAATCTTGTTTCTATCTTTTCAGTTCTTCAATGAATTTAATAAAGATGGCAGATATTGACGCAGGCGGATTTTTTTAAAATCATTTTTTTACTTATATGTGTCTAACTAGAGATATAGGGTAGAGCTTAGAGGAGGCCTTTGTGCAGTAATGGGATCTTATAGGCTAGTATACTAATATAATAATAGTAATCGGAAATCTCTTGAAAGAGTTAAACAATTGAGATCATATTTCTGCTGTATATTTGTAGTGTCTTGGCGATGGTTTAAACCTATGCCTAGATCTGTTAATGCCATAGTCACTTGACTGAAAAATCAATAGCTCCATTATATTTCTTTTTTGTGCGATAAATAGAGCGAGTTTTCCCCTATCGTTGGATTTTTACTAATGGAAATAATTTCTTTATTGTCTAAAAACACGGCACAATGTTTAGTAGACCATAAAAATACCACTTAAATCTCTACTATTGAAATGTTTTTATAGTGAGCTATTTGGGAGCGAACCTTATTTTCAAGGCATTAGCCAGCAGGTATCCTGAATTGTAGGTACTTACTAATAGTTATACTAAATGTTGTGTCATGTCGCTCAGAAATTACGAAAGGCATTTCGATACAAATAATTAGCAATCAAACCTTTAGCTTCTTTTCACATCCGGTGTATAACTACAAAAGCTAAATTACCTCAGCCCTCACATACGTACATTACTGGCGAAAGTGATCGTTTAGCACCGAGTACTATCTCCATATTCCGAATGTACGGTAAACAATTCGTAACATTATGTATGAAATTTTGTTATAAGTGGCATTGGAATGCGGAACAAAACGTGTATGATCATAACCAGGCGTTAGCAAAAGAAAGTAAACTTGTCAATAGCGTAGCTTTTACTTATAATCAATGGATTTAAAATTTACAAAGGAATTGCAACGTTCTTTCAACTTATCAATAGAATTATTTATGACAAAAGTAATGAAAGCTAATAAATTAGCGCAGCAAATTGTCACTTGTTTTGCAGAACCCATAATTAAGGGTCTTAATTAATAATGACATGTCTACGCCGCGCCGCCCAGACATAATTTACAATCGTAGGTATCAACCTATTTAAAAGTTGAGAATGAAAGAGATAATGGATATTATATTTAAATATGTCTATGTATTAAATTACAAGTTTACTGTTGAATTATTCTAGATTATTATTTACTCCTTGACTGCCCTTCTCCTGTTTTTATATCCATCCCAATGTTGCCTGAAAGAAATTGCCCAGTGCGATACGGCCGCCTTTTGTACTATTTCTTTTTTATATTATTTCATTGTAATTGTTTTTCTTTATGGTGCAATGAAGGATAAATAAATAAAATGGAGAAAGAAAGGGAAAGGGTTAGATAGTGGTTATTCAGTAACCTCTATCATTAGACTAAATGCTACAACAGACCTGTTTTATATCACCTTACGTAAAAAAGACTACAAAATCCAAAATATTTAAACGACTACCCAGGATTCAAACCCGACACCGAAAACAGCAATTATTCCCAGCACCACAGCATTCAAGCTAAAATTAAAGGCGCATTTAATTAAAGCATTGAGATACATTAACCGGCGCATTCCGTTACCAACCTGTTCCCTGCATTGATAACAACTATCTTATATCATAAGTTGACAGTGAGTCAGCCTGTTTGAACAAGTGATTAGGACAGTACACACTGTTATCATTACATTACGGCTATAATTTTAACTATAGAGTATACTATGGTTTTATTTTATATTTGACGTAGCAGACGCCATGTGTTGCAGTGTTAGGTTACATAGGGGTTATGGGAGTTTGAGGTTGGCCGAGTTGAAAATTGGCCAATACATATGAAATTTCTTTCAAACTATTGACAAGATAATTAACATACATACATAAACTCACGCCTTTTTCCAGAAGGGGTAGGCAGAGATGCTACCAAGACACCCACAGTTCGCCTTGTATGTTCCGCCACGATGTGATAGGGGCGAGCCTATCGCCATATAGGGCACAAATTTCTAACTTCTAGCTGATAATATTAATGAATAGAAAAATCCAATATCACTGCCCGACCCGGGATTTGAACCCGAGACCTCAGCTTTGTGATCTTGTCGTAATACAGCTACGCAACCGAGGCAGTCAAAATAATTAAGTTCGCGTGTAATATGTGATTGTATAAAAGATGAGTGGAGAAGGAATGAAGCAATAAGTAGGCTGGAATAATTGGTAAAATAAATATCGAGTGGTACCAGATAATGGTCTATCGCTATTCGCTACTCGGACTGGACGGATGGTACTTCGGCATGCCAGTTTAAAACAATGTGGTATCATATTTAATGCCTATCTAATCCATTTGTACGGCCCACAAATATTTCATTCGGGTCTGGGTGTTTGTGAGACCGAAAAGTCTCTCGTAGTTCTGATACCTGCGACACAAGACTTACGCCCAAATACTGGAACGCAACTTAAAAATAACTTGCGTTTAACTACGTTAATCCCGATTAAATGTACTGGCTAAGTGAGCCGTGCGCTGTTAAGAGCAACTTATTATTTGAATGTCGTTCCAGTATTCGGGCGTTAATTGATCTTAATGTGGGGTCAGGACTATGTATGTGACTGTTGGGTGTATTTATTTAATTGGTAAATATAGGATTTCCACTGTCGCTATAACAGTGTATAAATCGAAGAAAAAACTAACTTAAGACTCGTCTTCTTCTTTCCTATATTCGTCTAAAACGAAATGCAAAAATGAGGAAAAGAACCATACCGGTCCAATACTTAATGTGGTGTTCATAATTCGGTTCTGGACATACCTATTAATGATAATTGTGAATTTAATAGCCTCTCACAAAAATAAATCAAGTTTCAAATATTTTTTTCAGGCATGAAACAACAAAATATAAATCAAATCGCTACAAACTCAGACAGTTTGATCATATTAACTGAAATTAATGTTACTAAAAACGGCAAGCATTTGCACAAAAATAAAATAAAGTCAATTTAAAACGTAGGCAATAAACCATTATTATTAACAGGGGCGAGTCATTACAGTAAAATGTTTAAAACATGAGGAGTTGAGTTGAACTTTCCGCCACATATCCTTATATGAGCCGACATAATACTCGCGACTCGCGAGTGGACTAGATCAATTGACAGAGATTGATTAAACTTCACGCATCGCCTCGGATTTTAAACACCTTTAACACGTTCTTGGATATGTTGTTTTTATTCTTTAATCTATTAATAAAAGGTGCGTTTACATATGTGTCCATACTAACAGTGAAGACTACATAAATAAAAATAATATCGAGCTGAATCCACCTTGAACTTAGTAAGTGGAAGATGACTGTTACCTTAACACGTGGACGTTATACTAAGTATCCCGGTAATTTTCAGCAAATTACCAAATTATTTATACATGTAAATAATATTATAATAAATGTGTTGTAAATAGGGATTAAGTACTCTATGTATTGTCATAAGGGGTATTTCATTGCCTACATAACTAATAAACTATTTATATCATATAATTATCTCTCATTTCTATAGCTAGGTACGTCAAAAAAAAATTATTATTCAATGTATTTTATTGCACTGAAATAATATAAATATGATTGAATATAAAATCACTCCCACCAGTTTTCCATCTCATTATTCACACCTCACATATTATAAAGAACATACAGCATTCCTCAAACATATATTAATAATAAACAAACAACACTACATTCCATAAGCATATTTATCAACAAGTGTAATCACAGCTTAACGTTACTATAAATGGTTTAGGCCATGTTTAGGCACTCACCTTGCGCCCACGATCACCTGGTCCCTTGCAACATCAAACAGCAGTTGCGAAAATGAATTACTGCTCTTATCTTCGAATATATCGCTGTCTGACGCGAGCAGATCTGTAATTTTAAATTAATTATAAAAACGGAAATTATCAATATTTGGTGTGGAGTTTTATGGACAAACTGCTCAACGTGTTTGAAGTAAATTAATAAGTCTTTTCCCTCAAAGAAACATAAAATTATATCGAGTACTTATATGGAAACAGGGTCAGTTTTAGATAAACTATTGACTGAATAGCGTATTATGTTGTTTGCAGTTCTACACTATCCTACATCATGGTAAAATAGTGCAATATGTCTATATTATAATGTTGTAGAAAATAATTATGATATCACAAACTCCTGCCGTTTTAAAAAAGACATTTGTTATTTTTATAAATTGTTAACAAATAAACACCCTCCCGTTTTATTATTGATTCTATTGACAAAATTAATAAATGTTTAAAAATAATTCGTTAACAATTCAGCCACTAGATAAGTTTGTTTTTTCTCGTGTTGATTTTAACAAAACACTAGAGGGCAATAAATTATTAAACAGAACTAATCTTCAAGGATGTCATTTCAATTACCATATTTTATGATAATCTCATAATCATATGTACAGGAAAACATTAACCAAATACACGAAGCAATTCGACATGCTAATTACCATTCACATTCGAAATTTAATGGCATTTACAAATATCATAATTTATCATATTCGAAGACGCTAATACCAATTAAAATTCTATCTTTAAATTTTTATGATGTGAATTAGAAATCCATTAACCGTTTGTTTAGAATTTATCAATATGGGAAAAACAAGCAAATATAATGGTGATTTTATATAAAAGCTCGGCAGATGTAATTTTTTTAAGCAATAAAAGAAATAAAGAACAATATAGATACAGATCCGAAGAGTAATATTGCTAACACCCATGCTGGAAGACCTGCTGACACATGCTGCTATGATAAAGACATTATATTTTATTAACTCAGAATTGTGTCGTCTAATTACAAAATTATAGAAACGCCAACAATTGATTCTACTTGACATGAATAGATATTAAACTGATAGAAACGGATAAGACTGGAGAGATGCTAAAACCATTAAGGACAATAAATATGGGACTTAATAACTTAAAATTAATTTAAACAATTTGCACACCTATTAATAACAGACTTAACAGAAACGGAGGTAGCTAATGATTTGTGTAAAACTTAATGAAGACAAATTCTCCTCAATCGAACAAAATAAGCAAAGGCGTAATCTGATTAACATAATGTAGTACTTCACACTACAAAGCAAATAAATTAACTAAAAGAACATTCAACATTACTCAAGTGGTCAAACAAGGACGGTTAATGGGATTTGCAGCAAATATTTAATGTCTTCGCTTAAACGTTGGTAGGCGATTTTTTGTTGGCATAACCTTCATTAAATGGCCCGGATTCTGCTCAATTATATCATTGTGTTTGTAGAGGTTTTAAATTTCTTTGTTAGAAATCCTATGAACAACTCGGGAAATCATTTTCGTTCCTCGCCTTTGGTTGTTCCTCAAATATCTAAAGCTGGCAACAAACCTACGATTCTTCCAGCTCCTCATAGACAATGTCCAATTTCCACAAATTACAAAACAAAATTCTGGCTTATAAAGCGCGCTTATAGTATGCATAGAAAAGATTTAACACCGGAGTGTCTATGTCTCATTTCATAAGGGTTCAATTTATAACTTTGCTTTCCTGACTATGAATGACTGAAATTGCTAAAAATTTCTGAATAATTCATGGAATTGAAAGTATCCATTATGTACAACTCACAACTCAACTGTTGGACATTTATTTCTACACAATGGCTTTTAAATCCTACATTCACCAACTTTTTGCGACCTTTGTAATGTAGACTGACCACAATATAACTATCAAGAGGGCGTAGATTCTTTAAACTATTAAAGTTTCTAAATGAATAAACCTGTTAACAACATACCGTGTACAGCTTCTATTAATCATATATAACAATTACCCATTCGAGCACGCAAATAAGCAGTTAAAAACTATTAACGAAAGTGGAAAGTGGACAAACAAAACTAAAACACACAGAACCTACCGGTTATCGTAGTTTCACCTATTAAATCGATGCGAATATAGCCAGTGGAAGTCAGATGTAAATCGCAGTTTATCGAGCTTAATGCGCGAAACTGAGTGGACCTGGAAATGTTTACTTTTTAGAAAGGCGCGTAATTATGTGGGCGCCAGTGAGATATTTACCATTTACCAACTACGAGAATGGCTTTTATGTGTTAGGCTCCAAGATATCCTCATTAGTAGATTGCAATTGACTTGCCTAATGTGGTAACGGATTAGAAGTTTCTGCAATGCTAATTTTAGTAGCTTGCTACAAAGTGTCTCTTTAAATGTAGTATGTGACGATGCTTACGCTTTTATCTACAACGCTGACCTAATATCGATTGATAAAGAATAGATTATAATAGAATCAAGGCAAGTACGTAATGTTTAATATCATGAAGATTTTGACGCGGTAATTACTACAACATAATTATGTACCTAAATACAACAGGTATTGGATTTGATAGCAGTGGTATCACGAGAATTTGATTTATCTATTAAACTACTTGTCCTTAAGTTAACATTTGATGGCATTATATGTATATTTAATTTAAAAAATATATTTATCACTATGTTAACAGACTTTGATCTGTAATCATAGGTCACGTTCTTGCAATTTACATAATCTAAGGTACTATTATTTCTTAAGCTCTAATTGTATCACCGAGAACACGGCCACTTCAACCATTCAATTAACTATTAATAATAAAGTGTTAGTATCGAATGATGCCTTTATGACTATTCAAACTTCCGTAGTTGTCGACATTGAATGGAACGTAGCGAATAACCTAACAATACTATGAATATTATATGATTCTGACTTTAACTATGTGTGGATGTCGTTTCTTTTATTATATGGCCAGTCTAAATGCAACATGATTTTTACTAACAGCCTTATTCATAGACAGTTTTAAAACCTATTTTAGTTTACGAATGTTTTGTCTTCTTCGCTCAAACTGAATCCAAAAGTCGTTCAAAAGGGACAAAGCATTAAATAACTAAAATGGATTTTAAACAATCTATGAATAAGGCCGTTATTGTCTTAATTAATTCTTAGGTAGTGTTTATCGCTTGCAATCACGGCTTTTAAAGAAGTTATAAAGCAAAATCCATCTTACAAAAACATCCTTTCGAGTCTAAAGCATTTGTAGCTCTGCTTAGACATAGTAAATGAAGACATCCGATTTACTTGATTGCTAAACCCACTTATAGTCTTTGTACTGCGTAGACACCAGAATTACTATAAATTGGACTAGATATAGGTTTACGCATAACTTTTCTATCCTGCATTAAGGTATAGATGGTATGGAATTTCTCAAAAAGCTGTAATTTTATATTGGTTTTCTGCAACTATGTAATCCACCTTCTTTGCGACTCTTTTAAGAACATTGACTCTGACCGACAATAAATGAAACAAGACTTTGTTACAATACATGAATTAACAATGAACTGAAAATCTGAAATCAGTAACTACTGAGCTCATTAATGTCTACATTTTTGGCCATTTTAGCGCTACACTAAGCCATGTTAAGTTCGCACGCCCGCTAGCAAGACAAACGTCTTAACGGTTCCTGAAAAGTTCTTTGGCTTTGCTAAATACTCAGGCCGCGGATTAAGGTTACCCTTGGTGGAACCGTGCCTTATGGTTTCCAGGGAAAGAACATAAACAACCACGGCGGCTAACAAAGCACACACGATTATCAGCCGTCAATAAATAACAAACAAATGCACAAGTTACTGCAGACTTATTCTGATTTACTGTTCTGGGAACGCGGTGCATAGTCCGAACACTATCGACTTTATGACTACGTGTGTTGACACTTTGAACATAACGTAACTTTTATTTCCATGCATTACATTCAATTTATCATGAACTCGAAGCCAGCTTTACAAGGAAGAGAGATGTTGCCAGAATTTCGAAAGACCTCACAATTCAATCGAATGGACATTTTATTTTGATTTGCATATATGTGATGAATTCTTATCTAAGAAGAGAACTCCTCCGATTCCGAAAAATCCGAGAAATCCGATTCTAGTGACTTTGAATGATAAAGAACCACGAAACATCATTACTACCTAATGCTGCAATATCAGGCTAATAGTCTTTATGCAGTCTCAGAGAGTCAGGTATTTAGTATTTATATTAGGCTGAAGCCCAAACCATACCAATATGATAGCTCTCAACAGAACTCTTAGAACAGCTTAACGAGTAGCTTAGCCAAATTTCGGTAAGAAACGAGTACATATTAATGTTTTTGAAGTAAAGCGAGACCACTTAACTTGGTCGTTTTTAATGTCCTTATGTAAAGGTTGTATTACTAAATTAAGCTACTAAAATTACAAGCAAATTATTCATAAATATTCCACAATCAGGACATACACTTACGTAATATAAACAAATCAATATGCATATAGGTATTAGGTACTAATGTGCACATATAACAAGGATGTATTTATGTACATAAATGTATGTTTTACACTAACGTTTGAAGACGAGTAACATTCAATAACATTAATAGGTATTTAAATGTTAACAACATTGTTTTAAATGTCGGAGTCGATGAGCACTCGATGTTTTTTTATAACCACACATCAGTATACATTTGCATATTTATACGGTTTAAGAATAAAGACTAGGTAAAGATGTAAAAACACGTAGAAAAACATCGGAATTTAGAATATTTTAAGTGTACTCTATTTACTTTTCAATTAAGGCAGTTTTGTGTGTGAATGGTGTTTTTTTTTAGTATTCCGTTAAAACACGGTTAATTCGAAGCACGATCGTTATACTTTGATTTTGCGCATGCCTAAAATCAATGTACACACGGGAAAATCATGTATTTCCGAATCGCTGAAGAAACATGAACAATGGAACTGACTGATATAGGATTCAAACCTAAGACATCATGGTTTATATTTCAAGAAAATTTTGAAATTGGACACCAAATGTTAATGTCAACGTCGATCATACATTAGAATTCAGAATACTCTGTGAGATATGTTCTACATACTGCATTTGTTGTTGTATAGGTACTAATTCGATCAGGCTACATGGCTTGTAAATCAAGACCTGACATTTCACGGATGAAGAATTCTACCCTGTGATGGAAATCCAACCCAAAGCCCGTCATTTTTAGATATTCCCACAACTCGAATGACATTTACGACTTTGAAACTTCGCATTACTATTATATTTATTTCAACAAAACCACATTAAAAAGAACTTAAAGATGTCACCGATATGTCGGTACCTACTCTAAAAACCTACCATCCACATATCACAGATACATCGCGTGCAATATATGGACTTAAATGAAAGAGTCGCACTACTTTTCAACTAACGTGACAGACCCAATGCCCCACTTACGAATCAAATAAATTGATAAATTCAATTAAACTACGATAGCTTCACAATGCTATGCCGATGTTGTATGACTTCGCAGAGGTAACATGCTTGCATACATTATCCGCGATTTAAATACTAGGTTCTATAGCGGATGAAGTTTAATTTTATTTAAATCTTACCTGATGCAATCGATTAGGAATCTGTAAATTATTTTCAATAAAAGAAAAACATATTTTTAACTTCGTGCTGACTTTCTAATTATAAATGTTTTTTTATGTGTCAGGAAAACAAATAATATAGTGTTCATTATTTAAATAACAGAATTTACTATGAACAATCCGCCTCAATAATAAAAGCGGCCAGTACGGGCTGTTAATCCTTTTGTGTAAATAATAAGCTGAGCCAACTAAAGATGGCACACAAAGCTCACCACTTTGCAAACATATTTATTATATAGACATAAATGCACATACGTACACGTTTATATACCTACAAATGACCAAGGAAATAATAAGTAATATAACCAGTAGTTCTTGTTAACGTAATAAAATATATAAGTATCTCACCTTGTCGGTTTATTATCCTGAACTCGTCCTCGGGAAGATCTCCCTTGCTCAGCGCTGCTAACAGTATTATTGCCGCTATTCTGTATATGGGGCCCATTATGAAGTTTATGAGTCGATTGGATCTGCAACAAAAAAATATTTGTACTATACACATACAGATATTTTTGCATATTTAAGTTGTGTCGAACGGATATATGTATACAGTACACGCCCTAACATAATTTTATCTATGTTTTACGAACTTGGTCTCACATAAGTGTTTTTTAGTTATCATAAGGGAGCCGATGAAGGAAAAAAAATAGTAATTCGCAGATATGTGTTGATATTAATGTCACACAACAAACTAAACACGCAATTTTCTATCTTTTATCCATCATCGTCTATAATTTAAATTTTTTTTTATTAAAAATAATAATAAAAACTATAACAAGTCTAAATATAACTAAAACTATTACAAAGTCCTATTACGGATAAAAATAAATATACAAACATATTTATTTTTTTTGTATTTTTTTACTTATCGTCGTATTTGGGTGATATAATGTTTACGACCAATGCTTATGTTAGAACAATAATATTGATAAAAAAACTGTTATAGTACATAAGGCATGATCAATAATTAGAAATATGTGTCACAAATAAAAACTCGGCTTGTTTGTAAATGATTTTTGTGAAATTATGCTTAAATATACCTATAATTAAATATGGTGAGCCGTATATGTCCATTCAAATTTAATCCGCATAAAACAGAACCATGAGAACTCCGTTTCATAGTCGTAAATATATTCGCAATTCATTCGATAATTAAAATAAGACTTTCATACTGATAGTATCTTATAATAAAACGGAAGTTCTCCGTGGCTTAGGGGGGATCAAATTGGTTTAAAACGTGAGCCAGTCGTTTCGATTTCCACACTCAATCTTAACATTAAAGATAGCAGGGTTACGATCGACCAATATTTGTTTCGAGTCTGGATTCTATGACAGAACAGAAAAGATTTTTATAGTTATGCATTCTAGATTTGTATCTCACAGATGCATTGAAACTGCATGAATGACTTTTGGGTGAATTAAGTTTCTTGCGCATTCAGCATCATTAATATGCTTTCAGCTAACTACAAGCAAACTCCATGTTTGTGTTAGTTTCTTGCATTGTTTCTTCTTCAAAGCTACGATACGCGAAGGTATAGTATTCATGCAAGATTTAGAAGGTCTTGCAAAAAACCATTAGAATTAAAAGTATTTCGATTTTGATCAGTGAAAAAAGACGAATCCTAATAACAAACGCCCAACCACAGCATGATTATTGATTTATCTTGGAGAAAAAACTATTACAATATAATTAAACTTTCTCGTTCGTTTTGAAGCATAAAATTTACCAAATCACTAACACGCGCGATTAAATAAACTTTTATTGCAATCAACTTTCTTTCAAAAATGGTGGCCTAGTAATACCAGTTTACACGAAACTAGAATCGCATGGAGATTTAGTTCGACGAAAGATTCCGAGCTATTAGCTATTAACTACGTGTTTAAATATTATCAAAGTAGCTGTCAGTACGTCCATTTGTCTATCCGTATGTCATTACGTTATCTGGCTTTAGTTGAAGCTTAAGGATTCAATAAAGCCCGGCTTGCGAAAGCTTAAGGCTTTCAGTATGATCAATCCAGATGGGGACATCTTAAACATGATGATTTAGGAACGTTAAAACCACTTTAAGAATGCTAATTTATTACATTGTAAAAAGTGTAAATGTGCTTATTTTACATTGTAAAAAGAATTATAAACATTGCATAAGCAAGCTTCGATGCGAGTGGTTTGAAATCAGAAACAGAAAATAAAGTCATTTATGCAAGGTCTGAACACAATACCATAAAATGACCGGACACAGTATAGAAATTGTGCATTCCCATTTCGATTTAGGTTAGGTTTAGGAAGAAGTTAAGAACCCTATAGTTCCTTATAGCCATATAAATAAAAAATAAATACACCAAACAGTCACATACATAGACCTGAAATGCATAATTTACCCTAATATAGCATCTATTTATGTATGTAAATACAGTATATAATTATATATACAAAAACTAAACAATATAGTTGCACGGTGCCTTGGAGAAATTTGCGGTCTCGCAGTTCGTTTCCGCATAGAAACCCGTATCGGGGCGATTTATAAGCTTACGATTTATTTGCACCGAGACTATAATTCACGAATTAAATTCTTGTGCACGCAGATAGTAATATGTGGCGTATTGAAAACTTTCCACCGAAGGAAACTGAGAACGTAATAATTATTTATGTCTAACTTAGCGACAATATGAACTTTCACTTTCAAGCCTCCATTTTTATACTATTCATGGAAACAATAAAATTTACTAATATATTAGGACTGAATAAATAAGTGCAAACAAATGTTCCGTCATCGTATTCACCCACAGGAAGTCCTCGACTGACTAAAATATACTTACTATGGTTCAACTTTTAAATATAATTTAACTTGTAAAACTCATATTTGATAGAAAGCACGACAGAATGTTACTAAAGTAACCACGTCAATTTGCTGTAGCGAAATTGCCAGTACCAAGCTCTTTAAGGAACATTAAGCCAACGATATCAGATAAGATTTTCAAATCACCAGAACACGGGAAACTCAATCATCCTTCCAGCAACCAACATTTGACAAACTTTGAATCCATTGGACCAATACTAGACCAATGCGACCTAAAAACTCTTTAATTATTGGGGTAAAACCAATGGGCGTATATGGATTAATATCTCGGCAGAAACATCCAATAAAAACCAAAATGATAAATTACACCGTAACGAGCGGCTACTTAAAATTCCGAAACACGATGTTTTATTAGTTTTAATTTGACTTAATTGGTTTACAATCTGGGCTTGGATATGAACTACTGAGCAGCTCTCGACTATTTCCACCGAGTAATTGACTCTTCTAAGATTACGCTCGAATAAAAAATATGGTAACATGTCGGACTATTTATCTTTTTCCTTACTACGTGCTAGGGTCATCCACCTCGAACAAATTTGTTACAAAGCGTATATTGACAAAATAGAATCATCAATTGCCAAAAATCCTAGGGCTTTTTGGGCATATGTTAAGGCTAAACGTAACTCGAATACTTTTCCTAATGTGATGACATACCACAAATATACAGCTGATACTGGGGAAGGCATAAGTAACTTATTCTCTGCGTACTTCCAGTCCACATTCGCTGAACCTAATACTCTGGATACGAATTTTATTTCATTAGATGTAAAACCCCCTACCACTTTGAATATTAGTTCAATCAATATCTGTCGGGAGAAAGTTTTGCATCTACTTAAAACACTGGACTTGTCTAAATCTGGTGGTCCAGACAACATTCCACCTATTTTTATTGCGGAATGTGCTCACTGTTTAGTGACGCCAATCTGCATTCTTTTTAAGAGGTCAATAACAGAAGGAACTGTCCCAAGTATATGGAAATCAGCTTTTATCACTCCAGTATTTAAAAAAGGTAATAAATCGCAAGTCGACAATTATCGGCCGATTTCAAAACTGTGTCTTTTCTCCAAAATACTAGAAAGAATAGTTTACAATGCCCTTTACTCTACCCTATGCCACAACTTTAGTCCTGAACAGCACGGTTTTTTAAGAAAACGCTCCACTACTACTAATCTCATATTGTTCAACGAAATAATCACTGGAGCCATGGAAAATCGTACACAAGTGGATGTCATATACACCGACTACAGTAAATGTTTTGATCGAATTCATCACGGTGTACTGCTGAAAAAATTACTGTCAGCAGGAATTCATGGTGATTTATACCGATGGTTTTCATCCTACATCGAGAAACGTTCACAAGCTGTTGTCTTAAATGGCTTTATGTCAAGTTGGACGTACATTCCATCAGGAGTTCCACAGGGCTCTTTATTAGGCCCTCTTTTATTTAATATATTCATTTCGGATGTCATACATTGCTTTCAGAATTCCTTTATACTCTTGTACGCTGACGATATGAAAATAATTAAATTAATTCATAACACTTATGACGCCCAACTTTTACAAATAGATCTTGACAGGTATAATAAATATTGCATAGATAATAAGTTGCATTTGAACGTGTCCAAGTGTTACCATATCAGTTTCTCACGACTAAACAAAACAGTTCAGACCTCATATACTATAAATAATATTGCAATTAACAAGGTCTCGGAAATACGTGATTTGGGTGTTATTCACGACAGTAAACTACTTTTTGACAAACATGTTGATTACATCGTAAAAAAGGCTTCTAAGGCACTAGGTTTTATCATTCGCATGTCAGATAGTTTTAAGTCACTAAAATGCATCAAGATTTTATATTGTTCTTTGGTACGCAGTCACTTAGAATACGCATCGCAAGTGTGGAATCCTCAATATGAGATCTACAAGTCTCGTATTGAGGCAATCCAAAGGAAGTTTTTAAAATATCTGGATTTTAAAGCGCAACAATGGTCAGATGACTACACACACCGGTGTAAAAGGTATCATTTTTTGCCTTTGGAAAACAGGCGTAATATTAATGATATTTGTTTTATTATGAATATTGCCAACGGATCTATCGACTGTCCTCAGTTATTATCGAAGTTAGGGTTGCGCACTAATCACACAGGGCTTCGGCACAAGCCTTTGTTATCAATACCTTTTGCATCAACCAATTACAGACAGAATTCATTTCTGTTACGCAGTGCAAATTTATTCAATAAGCTTCCGCTAAATCTGGACATAGATCTGTTTTGCACTAAACCTAAAGCAGTGAGGCGTAAATTAGGTAAAAACTTCTTTGTGACAGACCTCGATGAAACTACCTAGAGGGGCTATCTATCATACTTTCTTATTGTAGACACATTGCAGCTTGTGGTTATAGTGTCATAGTACAGTAATGTTATTATTATTATTTTATTGTAATTAGATATATTTTCTACCATTTCTGGCGAAATAATCAGATGTGCAGGCTTGTGGCCAAAACAAATCTGATAACAAAAGAAGTTATAGGTTCCTAAGACAGAAAAATAACTATGACTGGTCATTGACAATTATTGGGTTTCTATTGAGAGGAATTTACGAACAATTCGACAAGTATTCAGAATTACCGCTTTCTGCATAAGGGTGTATGTTAAGGGATGAATTTGGAGTGTTTTCAAACTAGTGTGTAAATATTTAGGAATGACACCTGTGGTCGATACCACAATAGGGACGGTACGCACAGAGTCTACTCGCCACTGTCTTTTTAGCTCTATGGCAAGATCGGTATATTTTGCTATTTTTTCTGTATGTGTTGTTTGAAGGTTGTGAGTATTCGGTATTGCAACGTCAATTAGAAAAACAGCTTTGTTTCGTTTATCGTGTAGTGTAATATCTGGTCTATTGTGATGGATTGTTTTGTCTGTCATAATAGTCCTGTCCCAGTAAAGTTTGTAGTCAACTGATTCTAATATTATTTTTGGTGAATATTTATAGTATGGCATTTTATCAATAATTAATTTATATTTGTATGCTAGATATTGGTGTACTATTGCAGCTACTTGGTCGTGTCGATGTTTATAATCAGTTTGGGTAATAGACTTGCAAGCTCCGGTTACATGTTGTATAGTTTCAGGACTACTATGACAGTGGCGACATAAATCGTTGTGTGCTGTAGGATCCTTAATGATATATTTTCTATAATTTTTAGTGTCGATGGTCTGGTCCTGAATGGCAATCATAAATCCTTCCGTTTCGGGAAACATTTCGCCTCGCTTAAGCCACGCGTTTGATGCTGTTTTATCAACGTTCGGGTTGGTTAAGTCGAGGCGGTGTCTCCCGTGGAGAGATTTTTGTGTCCATGCATCCAGTTTCTGTGTGTTTGTGGTGTGATTTAATCGCATACTTGGCTCTGATAGGTTGAGTGGTGTATATTTACGGTCAGCTCGCACTACAGCTCTGTGTAACTCTGAATTTTGGGATTTAGAATTTATTATTATTTGGTTTTCTTCTATGGTTATGATATTGGAATTGTCTTGTAACACGATATATCTTGTTGCTTTCGTGTTGTTCTTTTTTTTTCTTTATTACCGTTTATTCCTTTTTTTTTTTAATATATAATTATTATTCTCAGTTTGTTGCTTGTTTATGTTTTACAATTTACATTATTTCATTGTCAATGGTGCTCTAAATTGTTAATTATTTGTGGAGACTTGTTATTAGCAATATGATTATTTTATATTTAAGTTTTTTTTTATATACATTTGTATTAGCCTGTAAGTCTTCCTAAAATAAATAAAAAAAAAAAAAAAAAAGAAATATATATTAATGTATTTTGATGTTGTACTGCCAATTATATGTGATGGAGCTTGGTATGTGGGCCTTGTGATTGGTTTATTTGGTACTTTACCATCACATCGTTTCGTACTATTTTTGCATTTATTAATTATCTGATGAAATCCAGATAACTTATGTTATTAGATTAAGAATCACACTCCTATACGCTCGGACTAACTTAATTCTAAATATGAAGTACCTAAAAAATAACGACCTTATTCATAGATAGATTTAAAAACAATTTTAGCTATCGAATGTTTTGTCCTCTTCGCTCAAACTGAATTCTAAAGTCATTCGAAAAGGACAAAACATTCGATAGCTAAAATAGGTTTTAAACCTGTCTATGAATAAGGCCATAAGACTATTGTGGCCATCGTCAAATTGAAATAACGGAGAGTAACGGCCTATTGTATTTAAAGCAACAAGACACGTCAGCTTTATGCTAGTAAATATGTCCATCTTCGCACGGAAATCATGTCTGGATTCACTACGTCTTTCACCAGTTCTGAGAGCAGTAACATCGAAAAAATATTTATTTAAAATTACCGAAGTTTTGGAAGATGCTATTTAAAATTTTTAGTTTTGGAAGATGTTATGGAGTTGATGCTATAAAAACTGCCTGGTCAATACAGCGTACTATTAAATCACACCTACAAATACAATCATACATACACTCACGCCTTTTTCCCAGAAAAGATAGGCAGAGGACACCCACGTGTCGTGTTGTGTTCCGTCCCATAATGTGATAGGAGGCGAGCCTATCGCCATATCGGGCACAAATTCTTGATTTCGGGCTAATAATGAATAGAAAAATCCCATATCACTTTGCCCGACCCGGGGCTCGAACCCAAGACGTGAGCGTTGTAATCGTACCGTAGTACAACAACGCCACTGAGGCAGTCCAATCAATTCCAATAATTCTCCAGATATTCGCGAACAAAATACATTTTCAAACCAAGAAC
Source organism: Deilephila elpenor (assembly GCA_949752805.1). NCBI lineage: Eukaryota > Metazoa > Arthropoda > Insecta > Lepidoptera > Sphingidae > Deilephila > Deilephila elpenor. The sequence goes on from OX457116.1 coordinate 6,719,387, forward strand.
CTTACTTTTGAATCGGTTAAAAATACTCAGTGTTGCAACAATCACTACGGTTCTATTTGTAGGCGCAATTAGAGCAGCGTTCAATAAAAGCGTGAGTGATCTAATTTGAACACAAAGACGCGCCTATATGTACAATTACTTAATTGCTTTTATGACTGCGACACATTACGCTTAAATTTTGTTTTGGGTACCCGTTACTGGTGTATTGAAAATATTCGATAAATATATGATGTGATTCGGAAAATAAAATGTTGTTTTCAAACTAATCATTTTGATGTTTTTTTTTCATTCATGACAGGTTTAGTCCCACTTAGATTAAAGGCAAATATGGCATTAATAATAAACCACTTTTTATAAGTTATAGCTTGGACAAATCTTAAGGTTATCCAGAATTAGTGCCCGGCATAGCTATAAGCTTATCTTCTTACATGTGATAACATGTTGCAACGGAAATAGCTCGATGAAATGTAGTTGTTCCCCAGACGCAGGTATCCACGAGAGTGCAGGAGTGAATGTATATTGTTTTTATATGTAAACATATCGAGATATAAATGTTTATGTTTTATAGTGAAAAATACATCATATAGATTATAGAGACTAAAAATTTCACTTCAAAAATTCAGACAATTCACGCAAAATCGTTTTATTTCTATCTATTCAAGAAACGGCGTGTCTAAAAATCTTAATTATTAAATCGAATATCGAAAACGCGGCCACAGTCATATCAAAGAATCCGGATGCAATCTACAAAATAATTTCATGGTTCAAATTCACTGTAGTTTTTATGTTTTAACCCTTTTCTTGGCAGAAAAAAAAATGTACGGGATTAGTTCTTTTTTGTTTAATTCTGTTTTGAATACAAATATAAGTGATATAAAAAATGAAAAAAAAAATCCTGGGTATTCAGTTTTGGAGGTATACAACGTATCGCACGAGATACATTGCCAAGTATCTGTACTTTCTCCTACATAAGCCAATGTATCTGAGAGGATACAATGCTCAAAATAAAACTCAACAAATTACTAAAATAAAAATTATAACCGGAGTTATTGATATGAAATTATAAAATGAACAATAAAACCTTAAAAATAATATAACTACCATAAAAAAAACTATTGAGGTCAGCTATGAAACATTAAAAAACAATTTCTATTAGGCAGAAGACAAAGTTTGCATAAAGGTTTCTTAGATTTACGCGAATGTTACACATTGAAATAAAACTATTTTTACGGATTTTATCGCGATTTGGTTTAATTTTTACATTTTTTAACTTCCCGACGTTTCGATTGCTTTTTGAATGTGTCAGTCCGCCCCGTGACCACGAAAGCTGAAAAGCAATCGAAACGTCGGGAAGTTAAAAAATGTAAAAATTAATCAGTCCGCCCCGTGACCACGAAAGCTGAAAAGCAATCGAAACGTTGGAAGTTAAAAAATGTAAAAATTAAACCAAATCGCGATAAAATCCGTAAAAATAGTTTTATTTCAAGAAGACAAAGTCTCAGGCCGCATTTTGAGCACATATCAGTAGTTTGTCCTTTAATGCATAGTTTGCACCTCCCCTTGCCGCTGAACATTGGGAAATGTCCAACCTGATCGTACCTGACACAAGGTGTGGGTCTTGGCATAACAGGAGCTTCAATTATTTTAGCTGGAGTAGGCCCTGCCACGTCTAATCGCTCTAATGAAGTCTCCTTTTTGTGCATCAATATACTTTGAATTGTAAGAGCTTTTGGCGTATAGGCTTTGGGCGTGTAATTACAAGCCTTGGTCGTTTAGATCGGGACGACAACGCTACAGGTGATGATAAGTTTGGTGTACATGGAGAGACTACATTTGTTAGCAAAACGGATGTCAATGGCTGTGTAACAATTGGTGATGGCTGTTGAATAATTGGCGATGGCAAAAGTGGAGAATCGGTTACTGCTGCTTGAATAAATAATCAATAATCAATAAATACACCCAACAGTCACATACATAGTCCTGACCCCACATTAAGATCAATTAAGTCTTGTGTCGCAGGTATCAGAAACTACGAGAGACTTTTCGGTCTCACAAACACTCAGACCCGAGACAAATATTTGTGGGCCTCACAAACGGAATTTCACGGAATTTCTACGGTATGTAAGTCCGCCAACCCGCACTAGGCCAGCGTGGTGGACTATATGGCCTAACCACTCTCAATCGATTCTCTCGATTGTAGAGTAGGCCCGTGCCCTGCAGTGGGACGTATGTGGGCTGATATAGATATAGATAGATCCACGGCTCAACGTTCGTTTCATGGTATTCTGCAAAGAAATTAAGCATTCACCACCAATACCAAGCATACATACAGACTTGTTATAGTAATATTCTTTGCGAAAATAGAAAATAGAGGCCCGTTAGTTACATTTCTAGCATTCTCATAAATATAATTAAAGCCATCCACTGAGCAAAAGTTTAGCACAATGAGCAAGATCATAAACGACGTATTTACAGCAATAAATCGCCACCCGTGCAAGCAGAGACACATGCAAAAACTATTTCATAACATTCCCATAATATGGCAATGTGCACCATGAGATACATAACAGGTAATACCTAATTCTGTTGTAACTTGGCGGTGTGCACTCAGGGATACATAGCACGCAGTACCTAATTCTGTAATAACTTGGCAGTGTGCACCTTGAGATACATACACAAACAAGATTCGTTTTTTCATACAATAGTTAACATTTGGTTTGAAAATACAATTTATACACATGTTTACTTCGTAAGGAATATAAAAACAATCACACTCTATAAAATATATCCATGTAGAATTAAAAAAATACAATATTCTTACCTTCTTGCGTTGGATCGTGTCGATTCGACGAACAATTTTCGATTTTAAAATGTAACGGTACTACCAACATTATCTTGCTCAATAAAAAATCGTTCGGAAATATACAAAATATAAATTGTTATATGATGTTTCGTTTCATTCGCTATTTTTTTCAAACTAGGAATTTTTAAAGTTGTCTGTATCTGACGAGATACATTGTCAAGAAAAGGGTTAAAAAACTTGCAAATGTTCACGTGTATACCTCGATCTGTTCACGTCAAACCTTAATAATGTTCGTTGTTTATTAGAAGAAAGAGTTATGAGATCCAGGGCAGTATCGTAAAAACAGCAATTTACATATTTCAATATGTTTTATCGTTGAATAAAAAGTGCATTTTTTACTTTTTCATTATACTGATTGTTCAATGAAAAGTGATCACCGCTGGCTATGAACACCCACATTCTATAAATATTAGGTATGATCTAATTTAATCCTTGGGGCCTATGTTCACCAGAGGACTAAACGTGGCTGAAGAAAGAAAGGCAGTTAAAGAGAGACTGAAAGAAAGTGAGAGATGTATGATAAACTGATGAAGAGTGAACAGAAGTCATAGTTTATCCTCGATCTTGAAGAATGAAAAATGAATGTTAAGATTATTATGGCGTCCGAAAATGTAATTCCTACTAATGTTAAAATTAATAAAATAGCCTAATGACTGCAAGGATCAGCAGTTAGAAGCATTGTAAAATACTGTGTATGCAAATTCAAAATTAAAAACCAAATTGGATCGATTTGTTACCTTTGTAAATGTTATAAATTGACGTCGCTCAACCCACCAATTACACGGCCTGCATTTTACACGATAAGGTACATATTTTCTCGTTACATAACCCATTATGTTTTACGATACACATTATAATAACAGTAACTGCGAACATATTAAAGTCATGTAATACAAACCGCAAATTATCACTTTACGAAATCCTCGTAATACCTTAAATAGAGCTATTATAGAGTATTTATATCTCAATTAAATTAACAGTGTTCCCAAGAAAAACTTTAAGAACACATAAACAATGTTTTATTGCAGCAATAGCAATCAAACGCATTTTAATTTCTTTGCGCAGCGACTTGTGAAATACATCCACGACGCGACGTCTTGCTATGACCGATGGTGTCTCGATAATAATATTTTATTTAAAGTTTAATAAGTACAAGTAGATGTTGTATAACATAACTAAAATTTATTTTGGTATAATTAAAATTAATTAATCTGGATTTATAGTGAATTTCCACGCACTTGAACGGTAACGAAAGACATCGTGAGAAACCGCAACAGGCCTGCGCAGTGGACTATAACCTACAGGCCTAAAACCTATCAATCGAACTCACAATTGTAGAGGTACCCGTGCTTAACGGAACGCAGTGATGACCAAATTGAGTAGCGAATGTGATTCACTCTCAAAATCAAAAATATACTAATACCTGAGATCTTACACAAAACCCAGCAGTAGTATGTATAGCGTCGTCTAAACACAAAACAACCAAAATATTAGCTATCTATGTGTAATTACAATCGAATCTTAGGCGCAGTGGCGCTCAGATAACATTCATAAATTCGTCTGTCCGTCTGTATCTGATTGAATAGCTTCGACCTACATTGAGGGCTCATTAGCTCCATATCTCAGAACAGATAGCTGTCCCGATAGCTTCCGTATTTTTAACTACAAAGCAAATATAGAAACAGCTATCGAAACGATATCGATCGATTTTTTATCGGCCAACGTATTTTTATGTGTCATTAATTTTATTTGTTAATAATAATATTATTGGTTTGATTAGTAACCTGCTTCTAAGTGATTAGTAGATTAGCATCCAGTATGTTTTATTAATCGATAAAATTTCGAGTCTGAGTATTGTTATACTTACTTTTTTACTATCTACTTATAATATACCCGCTAAAAATAGTTTCCGATTTCTTAGTGTGCTGTTGAGACTATCTACATGACTGTTGGATGTAACAGCATGTAAGCAATCAGAATAAGCATTGAAATATTAATTTAATCGGATTCTTTCCTTTTAATTTGTATCATTTAGTTTTCATCCATTTATATTTTTCCTGCTTCAAATCTAAACCCTGGTCTTGGAGATATATTCCAAAACCACTTGAAAGTAAAATAGTCAAGAAAGCTTATAAAATTAGCTCCTTCGGTTAGAAACTCCGCTAATCTCACAAACCTACGGTTTCAAAATATTCTCTATACTTGAGTAATAGTAACTAATTAAATAACAACTCAGGTGCACCGTGTTGACCGAGTAAATAATTTGAAAGTGTTTATTTACTATGAGATAAACGACATCTAAGTATTGGCTTGACCCGGATTGATACAGTGTGTAAACCTTACGCGGCAAGTGGTAGTAACACTTAACTGATAAAGATACGCTTATCTGTATGTTTAAATTGCGTACTACCGATATCGGTCTTCAAGAAAGAGGGGAGGTTTGGGTTCTAGAATACTGAAGACAAATTGATGTGTGATGAAAAAAAGTTTTATGTAATACTTTGGGGAGATTTAAGGTCAGCAGTGAATTTCCTGTGATTGATGATGTAAAAAATCTTGTTTTGCAAGAAAGAGTAACTATTGCCATGTTTAATATCGTAATAACATTTGGAACAAAATTTATTTCAAAATTCAAATTTATTCAGAATATTAATCGGGAATAATTTAAAATAGTCCCAGACTCTACGTTCAATTCTAATCATGTACGACAATCGATTAACTCCATAATCGATTAACCATCCGAATAAAATACTAGTACAAAACCGAAACCCGCCAAATCGATCACAATTAAATTACACCGTAAAACCATTTCTTAGTCAAAGCTAGACTCAATTTAAAATGTTCGACCATAACTGTAAATTAATGGTCGTTTTATGTAAATACTAACATATAAACTGCAATAAATTAAAACTATCCAAAACTAGTTGGTATAATTTATTACACGTATAGTTACACTGACCGATATGGTGTAACGATCACAAATTAAGTATCAGATAATCACGGTCCAATCTCGATAACAAAAAAACTGTACTCCAATTTTACTTACAGTACAATCTAAACTAGTATAAAGAGGATTTGATTGTTTGTTTGCATTGAATAGGCTCTGAAACTACTGGACCGATTTGAAAAATTCTTTCACCATTAGAATCCTACATTATCCCTGATGAACATAGGTATTTTCAAAAAAGTATATCTGCACCCGGGTAGATCCGGGCCGGGCCGCAAGTCTTTTAATAAACAGGTTCTTACTACAGAAGCCATCATCACACTGTAGGTTGATTTAAGTATACTAAAACCTCAAGGATTTTTCAACCATCCATTGCACTTAAATTGCTAATTACACACATAAAACGAGCTGTAGTATTCCTTTTCTATCTCAAAACAAATAATTCAAGTGATTTTTGAAGCGCGAAAATCTAATGGCCGATTAGGCCTAAAAGTTCTCAAGTGGAGACCACGCACTGGCAAACGAGACTTCAGACGTCCAACTACATGGTGAATAGATGACCTTGCTAAGGTTTTAGGAAGTCTCCGGTTGCAGGCTTCCAACAGGTCGTTTTTAAGATCCTTGGGAAAGGCCTAAAAATGTTCAGCAGTGGACATCCTGTTGCTGAAGAGAGAGGAGGAAGGGCTTTGAATGATATTTAATAACAGAAATTTAATGACACGGTCGCCGCATATTTACACATATGTTAAGAATTCATAAAAGAAGACAACAAAGGATTCGCAAGACGCAACAAAATCCTTGACGTTCGATTAATAGGAAAGGGAAGTTGGAAAATCTTAACCGAGGTCTTCAAGGAACTTCTAACAATAAAAAAATATTACTCATATTCTTACACAAAAGTATATTTTAATTTATTATAATGTTTTGCAGGGATTCGATGAACTTTATTTTACACGCAACAAACGATTTTGTCACACGTTGGTAGTAGCGCACAAGGGCAGCGAACCCAGTAAAAGGTTTCGATATTTAGTTTTTAAAATTAAACAATTAATATTTCTCAGATATGGGTAAGGATTAACGTTAGACAACAGCTTGGTTGTAATATTTTAACCACAAAAACTTAAGTGGATATAAAAAACAATGTTGCTCGCATGACGGTAATTGGACAACCCTTTTTTGAAGACGAAAGTTGTTAAGTCTCACTTTCTACAGCCCATATTTTTATCGAAAAGAAAGCTTAATTTTCATTCGTATTTTTTATTTCATGAAGGGTATGACAGAATGCCGCTATTTTATACCGATATGACAAAGTCACTGCATTGCATCTGGTGGTAAGTACAATGCAATGCAAATACGCTACCCACCGACGAGACATGGTTATTTCTGCCGCCTGTAAAGTGACCACCACGAGCAACAGTGGAAAACCCATAATGGTATCTGATACAAGTGTGTAGTTTCGGCTTCAACCCGTCTACCCAGTCATTAAGTCATTAGCCAAACACACCACATAACATGGGTATCTGCATTGCATTACATTTGCCATTCTTTTTTTTATTTATTATTATATTTAAAAAAAACTACAGAAAGTTTATAATTAGCCCCGTAAAACCAAGTACTTGGTTTGTCTGCGAGTTCTAAGTTCTTTTTTTTACATACATGTGTCTACGAAGTCTATATAATTATATAGTTGTTAAGAGGTACTTCTTAATGTTTAATTAATAGTGGATTTATTTTTATTTAAAAGTGTATTTCATAGAAGTATGAATATGACTGTAGAATTGCTTTATCATTTATTTATTTATGGTACACCAGCAGCTTACTCACCAATGACTTTATTCATAGACAGTTTTAAAACCTATTTTAGTTATCGAATGCTTTGTCTTCTTCGCGCAAACTGAATTAAAAAGTCGTTCGCAAGGGACAAAACATTCGATAGCTAAAAAAGGTTTTAAAACTGTCTATGAATAAGGCCGTAAACTTACAAAAGAATAACCGAAAAAATAATACAATACAAATATGCGAGCCAATAACAGGAATACACATACATCAAAATAAATAAGATACTAGAAACTACTAAGATAGTTATGTCAGTAGAATAATCGTCATACTCATTCGAACTGATATAACGTCAAGTGTATGAAATCATCTTCAAACTTGATAGATTTTGTACTGAGCCTACCACATACTCAAATCGATAAGTATTACGTGTTTATAGATTAACTCGTTTATTATGAGTATTGATAAAGCACGCTACGTGCCGGCCGCCATGTTAGCCTCAACGTAAACATAAGAACATAACTATTGTGCAATACGAGGGAAACAATGGACCCACTCAGGGTACTGAACAAGCAAGCCACTGTTTCCCGGTATAGCTTCTTTAATATACCTACATTCCATAATTTTGAAATGTATTAAACATAATGTACTCAAAAATAATGTACAAAATAAAATATGGTTTAATGTTGAGTCTGTAAAACGATAAATAAGATTTGAAAATAAGATTTATAGATATAATATAGGGTGTTTCGTTATAATTTATTTGAGGACACAGGAAAGAAAAACTTAAAAAAGATGTATTTTTTTCATTTTATTCATTGGAAAACCAAAAGCTTAAATACAAAAATGGGCGACACCTTAGCAACTAATAGCCAATTACAGGTTTTCACGGATATGATATCTGTCTGTGCGTCACGGATAATCGGAATACCATTTCTCCTAAACAAAATAATGAAAACACATGACTCATTTCTCTAGCGCTATAAAAACTAAGAAATCATTGTAAATTACTCTAGTAATAAATATTAAATTGTATCGTCTGGCCTGTCCATAAAAAAACTGGGACACACTTAAAAGGCCAGGGTGCATGAGGCTCGATATAAACAGCAACCTTGGAAACATTGAAATTAATTATTGAATGTTGTTTCATAGATTTACGTTTATAGACGGTAATATAAATAGAGAGTGGAGGTCAGACATTGTATTCGTCAATAGTTTAGTAAACAAATACAGACGCTTATAATTCTATCTCCGAAATGATACAAGCTTGTATTGCAAATATTAAAATCCCGTAGTGTAAAATCCGGAAACAAATATTGCGTTTGATTTTTTTCTGTCCTGCGTAACAAAACTCTTAGGTTTATAAGCTTTTCAATCATTGCTGCATGAATATTTTAAATGTGCCAGTGATAGAAATAAACTATAGCACAATAGATTACTAATACGAATAAGTTAAAGTATCAAAACTGACGTGAAGTATTTGCAGTTTGATGCCCTCAGTTGACAAATCCAAAAATAACCTCCCTTGTAACTCTCTTCCCATTTACATAAAAACATTTGCTTTATCAAAGACCAGCAACATTTAATCATTTTATAAAGAGGGAAAATTTGATTGTTTGTTTGCATTAAATAGGCTCCGAAACTACTGAACCGATTTGAAAAATTCTTTCACTGTTAGGTGACATAGGCTAGATTATATATATTTAAAAAAAGTTAGGGATCCTTACTAAATCTCCAATGATGTTACCCAAGGTGTATAAAAATTACCTAAAATATTATCTACATCGCGTGCGCTGCGAAAACTATAATATTATGTTGTTGATGTGGATTGGACTCAAAAACTAACCGCCGAAGCCGAGCCGGGTCTTCTATAAACTAACTAGTTAAGACTAATAGAGCCTTCTACTAAATAGCGGTGACCACACAAGCAACAAGCCGCTTTGTAGTTTTCCATTTAAGGTTATAAAAAATTCTAAATTATGAATACTAAATCCTGTACAATCAAGTTAAACGTTTGATGATTTGTAGTACCAATAAAATGGGTGTAATCGACCACCCCGATAGAGCAATAAGGATGAACTTACGAAGTAAACTATTACTTAGATACAATGTTCATTTGACAGCCTCTGTGGAGCAATTGGTTAAATGGCTGTTGCGAAACCAGAGACCGGATGCTCGATCACCGCGCCAAGACATACCCTGTATTATCCACAAGTATTTGTTTCAGGTTCGAGTGTTTGTTAGACTGAAAAGTCTCCCGCATATTCAGATACCCACAACACAAGACTTGATCGTTATTTTCTTTATTTAATCAATGAGGGCTTAATCAAAAAATGATTATCACATTGTTTGTACATACAACAACCGCTTTAGCTACATTATACAATAGGTCTGCTTCCTTTGAAGAAGGTAAAGCGTAAGGTATAATATTATGATTAAACTCAGGCAAAATATTTTTTTATAGTGTGTGGTCAGCCTCATGTATGTGACTATCGGTGTTTTTATTTAAATTTACAATAGCGAGAGTAAACAACGTGTCAATCAAGGCCAATACGATTCAAATTGCAACACACTATTGTTTCGAATCACATTTGCATAACTATCATCACAAAATTAAGCTTCGAACCTTCAATCTAACCGTTGATGGACTTCGAAAGTGGGTATATTTGCATTCTATACTTTTACGCAACGTTTTTTCTATTGGCATTCACCACTATATGTATTATGTAATCACAGCTTTATTGCGAAAATGAACAATCAGTTCCATAATATTCCAATTCCAACAGCTTAAACCTCAGATTTACTAAACTACTACTTTAACTTACTGATAATTTCACCTCATAACGGGTTAAAGTATCCCAAAGTGGAACCAACAATCTTTAAAATATAGCATTCAGTCTACGAAATATCCCTCTGAAGTTATTGGACAACGGTACTCATTTAACTGCCAGGTAAACTTACTCATTCGCCAGTTGTTTGCTATAAAAATAACAGTGTTAATTGCCATCGCACAGGATGGTCATAACAGTCGAAACCGTTTAAATGATCGTCTGGCTATAAATCCAGTTTTAACATCCATTTCGTTTGATTGCCTATTACAACTGTAGCTTTAAGATTTTTACCACTTTTAACTACTAAAATTTTAATCTCTATAAAATTGTCTTCGATGTCTCATTAATAAAGACTACATAAGCAATAAATGATCTTCTCTGTCTGTTTAATGTGTTTCAAATGCTATAGTGGTATACTTAATGAAAATCTAAATAAAATGGCGTTCACTTTTGAGAACAGAAACTTTGAGTCCTTCAATGGCTTCAAAGGACTGTTGACCTCAGATATTAGCATTTGCCAATGATTGCAGTTGATAAACAGCCTAAGGATTCTGTGTAGCTTAAGTAAAACCGTGATATGCTAAAACCACGTAGGCGCCGTATATGTATAAGTAGAAGAGAAAGAAAAATACAAAACGAAATCTAATTAAGGTTTCAGACATAATTACGATAAGACACGCCAAAAAAGATCACAAAAATTTGCTCAACCCATCTTTTTGTATCATAAACAAATAAGACATTATAAGTAATCAGAAACGAAAAATACTCCAGAAACCCGTCGCATGCCAGTACTTTATAACACCCTTTTTGGATGCGCGAAAACGATTTTTTGTTAGGCACGCGTGCAACGGTAACGACCTTTTTAGGGAGCTCATTTTTGGGCATAAATTAAGAGATTATCCGAATGCTTTCGTATCTTTTTCGAGCTCTTGAAAGGATGTGAAGACACATAACAAATTACTGTCAGTTATTTGCCAACTTTCGAGTCCATTTAAACGCGAAAGCTTGAGCGGATGTTTAAGCATTTGTTACCCAATGGCATCGTACCGCGAACTGGTTTTAAAATTAATTCAATGACTCTTGAATTATATGAGGTCTCGTATTCCATGCTAGACAATAACCAAAGTGCCGTATTTTTTTATTGCCGCTTTCTAGGATTACTCCTGCCAATATTTGACAGCCTCCGTGGCGCAGTTGGTTAGACGCCGGCTGTGAAACGACAGGCCGCGCGTTCGATCCCCGCACCGAAACAAATGTTTGTGTGAACCACAGGGATTTTTTCGAGTCTGGGTGTTTGTGACACCGAAAAGTCTCTCGTAGTTTCTGATACCCACGACACAAGACTCGATCTGGGGTCAGGATTATGTATGTGTCTGTTGGGTGTACCTATTTTTGTATTTATTTAACATGAAATATGTATAATAAATTCTGAATACTTCATGCAAATCTTTGGTTTTAGTAATACTTTGCCACTTTGCCGTAATCGAAACACTTTTTCTTATTATTTGTCTGCAATATTTTGTATAACACTCAAATCTTAAATGAACAAGACTCCAGCCAAATCTCAAAACACCGCCATATTAAAACTAGACTCACGATACGTATTAAACAGAAACAACATTTGGTAAATGAATATATTCATACAGAAACAGTTCAACAGCCGGAAGCTAGCTCTGTTATCTATGACCTTTACTTTTGGCCTCAGTTGAGATGGACACTATTTCGGAGCACGGAGCATCTACTCAGATGTTTGCCTGATAAGATCTGAGAAATCAAATCAAGAAAGATCTGATCTGATCAGATCTGAGAAACAAACCTTAACCTGGCAGTTTTATAGGCAACAAGTACAGCGAACAATTTTGCAATTCTTGCTTATTTTGCCACTAAACTATAAAAATCGATCGCCACCAAGTTCAGCTTGCGTAAAATGAAGGCTCGACGCATATTTTTGCCCAAGTTTTTGCAGATGCACACGTGCACGTAACAAAAGCTTGCAATATCTTGCGAGGTAAAGATACTCGGGATCGTATTCCCTTTATCTTCACGATGTTGACAAAGGCATTGTGTTTCATGCGACGTATTCAAAGCTGTTTAAAATATTGCGTTAAAGTGATTTTAAATTTAAATCATCGGGTTAGTGTCGTGCTATGGGCCATAAGCTGCAGGATCTACTTTCAAGATGGATCACTTTGAGTGAAACTTTTAATTTGGATAATATAATTCGATCGTGTTTAGATGTTATAATTTTGTTTAAAATTAGACAACCGGTTGGCTAGATAAGTATCAGTCTTTTTCTACAACACACATTAAATCATATTGCACAAACTACTTCTCAAGTAGATGTTGGGAGCGGGCACTCGGCATCCTGTCTTCTACCGCGTTAAGCTTCTTAATGCAAATTCGCAGTAGGCTGACGTTAAGCAGGTTTAACGTTTCGTTTCGAAAAGTCAGTGAGGTTGCTAGTAACCGCTATTTTAAATCATCCCTTTATTCTTCAAGGCTTGTAATTCATCTACGTAAGTATATTACGAGTAGAGATTTCGGGCTGCAGGGCCGGTGACACCAGAATACCCGTTTTTGTTTTTTGTAGATTTCCTCTTGTCAAAACATTATATTATAGTTTCCGTGAGTAGCGGTGATCAACCTCATTAGTCTAGCAGCCTGGTCATTTGCCACTCCTAAGCTATAAAATTCATGCAATACAAATATTATGTCGCCATTGTTCAACTCAGCTTTTAAAATAGAACTTTAAATCGCTACTCTCAACAAAGAAATGTGAAAATACCGTTCTAACGTTAAGCAAATCGACACTTCACAACTATCACAATTGTTTGGTCAAATAATATAGGGAAATAATACGGACACTTATCGTCTGCCCACAAAACGCGCCAGGTTCGTAACCCTAACGGCACTTCTCTATTTAGACGGGTTTTACAATGTGCAATACACATTTGTATCTCATGTGTAATGGTCTCGTGGTGTAAAGGTTTGTGACATCGAATTTGGTTTTAGCTGAAACTTTAAGATCATCCATTTGCCTTTATTGGTTTGGACCAATGACTAGGCTATTGGTCTAATGCTAATACTGATGCTGCAACTTGGGGCTTTGGAGCTGATGTCCACTTTTTCCCAACTTTTAGTTTTTGAGAAATCTCATGTAGGTTGCCCGAAATTGGAAAATAATTATATTCTACCCTAACTTTGGACGAAAAGAAGGTCGACGAAGAATCAGTAGAATATCTATCTATCATCGCATCATGCGTGGTTAGACTGTCCTACTCACGAAAGGGTTAATGTCAGGCACGTAGACAATCTGACGTAGTCAAAATTTTATTCAATTCCTTCGGATACCTGAAAAGTCCTGTTACGCTGACCCCCACAAAATTATGGAATGAGAGCAGGCATACGAAGAAGTTAGTAGACATAGTTCCGCAAACGTTGGATATTAATATGTGTTTCAATGAAGAAACTGTAAGGTCTTACTAATTAGAACACAACACAGGCTTAAAACAAAAAATTGTTGATCATAAAAACAATGTTATCGTTGCGAGGATCAAATTCGCGGCTTCTCGTTTCATTACCGGGGTTTCCCTCACTAAGCGACAAAGGTTCTCAATTAAAATTTATAAAAGGAGGCAATTTCTGAAGGAATTATCAAAATATTTTATATTTTTAATTAATTAGCGGTTTGTTTTATGCACTAGTTACTAATGTTAGGGTATCTTCGTGATTTACTAAAGACATCCTCCAAAGATAGTTGTGTGAAACCTTGCTGCAGTAATAAAATAATATTTACAGAAAATAACAATTTTAATAGACTTTTTGAGTTCATTCTGTGCTTAATAAGATTTACCCAGCCCAATAAGTAGGTATTGGAATATATTGATAGAAAAACTGCAGCATTGGCGGGAAACCATACAGTGATTGTGCAGGAAGTAAAACGTGTTTGCAATAATCAGAAAAAATATCCTCTTTAGTTATCGGTGTGAGTATGTCCTTGCTCGAAATATAAATGGATTAATTACTTATGTTGGCAATAAAAACACATACAACTGAACAAATACGCTAAAATTTGAGAGGTATATGTAAAGAAGCACATTATAAAATATGCTCTCATATTGAAACTTCAATTTTACTTGTAGAAGTAGGTATAAGCTAACAGTCTTCATGAGACGAAATGAATACAGTCCTAGTCATTACTATAAAAAAATAAATTGAAGATTTTGGAAATAGAGCCACGATATATCAATGACCCGATTAGAAAAATTGATATCATTAATTAAAATATTTTTACGAAACGAATATAACCTTCGAACTATTACCAAAATTAATTCATTGAAGAAATACCTACTTCAAATATTACTTAATACAATTTAAAATACGATATTACTACAACTACACAGATCTACACAACTGGGTATTCTACCCATTTTCAAAAAGTCTTTTAAGTTGTTCCTAAGATTAAGACAAACTATTTAAAAAAATATCAAATTTTTATTCGCTCGGCAAGTCCAATAAAAAACCATTTAAAATTTAAATTTTAAATTTATGCGCGCAAATATGTGAAAACGCTAGGCGCCATGTTCCTTTAAAATGATACGTCACTCAACCAGTAAACAACCTGTGTTTGTATGAGCTCTTGGACACCGGAGGGGGTAATCTACTTACGGAATGACGTAGAATCGTTATCCATCATGGCGGCAGCCGTTTCACATATTTTTAGGACAGATAAAAAAATTGAAATTTTCAAAACGAATTATAAAATTTATTCCTTGGAAATAAAAACTGAAATTAACATATACTTATTGCTTAATGCTCTACTATATACATTTATAGTTTTTAGATTTTTTCTTTCTTATAGTAAAATACCCAATTTACTGACTAAAGATATCAACATAGACCAAAGTAAGTAATTAAAATAAGATAGTGCGTGGGCCAGGCTCCGCGCACGCAGGTAGAAGAGCCTCGTAAATGTTGCACATAAAACGCCTCAACACCAACGTAAAACTTACCCTCACTCCACTCGGTACAATCCAAAATGGATACACAAAAAAAGAAATCGCCCAGCAAAAAACATCAACTGTGTTACGAAACAAAACATGAAACTTTTTACTTACCATAAACGCTATGTGGGTGACTCGATATTCACATCCGAATCGAGAATAACACCCATCCTCGAGCACATTAAACAGTTTAAAACATTGTTTAATTCATCACTAGTCCTCGCGGCGAGAGTAACTTGTCCCGATCACTGTTTATTATTATTTGTTGACACAAAACAAGGTTGTTGCCGCCGCTATAACATCTGGACTTCACTCGACATAAATTTCACTTGATGTTTCGCACCCGAGCTCGCGACTCCGTGGACTGGCGTGTTTAGAGTAAAACACACGATATAATTTAATAACAAAGTTCCAAACACTTGCAGGTAAACGGTGGGCAAAGAAACAAGTGGCTGGATACGAAAAAAACACAAAAGTTGTGGAGAGCGCACACAACCTACACAGTCAATGCAACGCACGAGTGTGAGTGAATGGCTACGAGCGAAGAACCCGCACGCATGCGCTCTCTATCTAGATAAACGTTGCCACTCTCCGTGGAAAAGGTTACGTAAATAATAATAAATGCTCTGAGGTCAGGTTTTTTATTTCTATTTACTATTATAGATTGAGTCTTCACCAGTATGATCTCCGATCTTGGTTTAATTTTGATCTATTTTGGTGAAACTAGTTAAAAAATGGACTCAGGGCGCAAAAACATACATAAATGCATTATAATTGTCAAATTTTATATTTCGAGCACACAAAATTCAGAAACCATGGGTTAGCAATTAGCACCCACAAGTTATTACAGTTATTAACTTAATACACAGTAACCATTAAGTATAAATTCTTGCAAAATTCCTCTTTTTTTTTTACTTTTCTTCAATTATAAACTTCAACTTACTCTTTAACAATTATTACATTCGCAAACCCATACTCCACCATCTACCTCTATCCAACTCAAAATTCCAAAATACCACAAACGCGGCACCAATTCATTGAGTTGACAACACTAAGCCACAATATCGTTCCCCGCCAAGACGCTAGCCTACGTAGGTACGCGGAAACGCACACTCTCATGCGTATGCCGTACTGTGATTGGCCAAGAAGTTGTCGAACGGTCGCCTCCGCCCGCGCGCCAACGTCCTTGCGGTCGCGGGCCACCGACCGCTGTGCTTGATGCTATGGTTCACTTAAGTACAAAGTTATGTCCCTAAGTTTCGACTAACTAACCTGCTGCTAAAATTGGGCGCAGTGTCCGGAAATAGAATACAAGTACGAAACTCTGCCCCAGTTTCAACTCGCAAACCAGTGCTCAGATTAGTAAAGCACAAAATTCGAAAAGATATATTATATATTTTATTTTATTTTAATGAATCATTATTTTTTTTTAACATGCCATTGTCAACTAACACAATATTTGAAAATAGATTTTACGTTTTTTTTAATCATATTCAGCCAGTATCCGGAACTAGTGCAGGTACCAAAGAGGATTAGTTATAATGCCTTTTGTTTCTCAAGCTTTGTTTGCATTCAATAAAATTTAGTAGCTACTCCAATAGCTTTATATTCGAGATGTTTAAAGAGGGTTACATATAAGTCCTTTAAAACAATGTGGATATTAGTACTAAAATGATTTAAAGTAGAAATAAAATGAATGGCTTAAAGTTAAGTATGAATTAGAGCCCCGTAATTACGTAACCATGTCATAATTATTGATAAAATATTTTAATTTAAATGAAGATAGCGCCTTTATTTACTTAACGACATTCTTTTATTAAAACTTGATTTTTATGTAGATCCGTCGAAATAGTCATATAAAAATATGATAGACAACGCGTAACATCCACGCAACTAATAAAAAAAAAAACATAAATATTTTTCATATTATTATGATAATTATAATCAAACTGGCGGTCGGAATTTTAATGCCGGCGCTACAATTCAACACGTGAACGTACGTGGGTGGTTGCGGTCGTGTCATTTGTAATGTAAAACAGTCCTGTATAATCTTTCGCGCATTATTAACAACATGTAAAGAAACATGTGTGTATCGGGAAGGAATAAGGCTTTAGTTCTTCATACAAGATCTTTTTATTTAATATCCATTATATTTTAGGAATGCTATGTCTGAATGCTAAGTGTCGGGTATCGTACGAGAGTGTCTTGTTCTCGTTATTATTATTATTAGCCCTAAAAAAAATAAAAAAGCAGTTCATGCTGCTAAGTAAACTTCCATTTCATAACAGCTACAACTTACAAGACTTTCCGAAGCGGTGATGTTTTTGATGAACGATTCCGAAGCACTTGTAAAAAGATATTTAAGTAGAGTATATTTCTATTTTACTTACTACTACCCAAAGAACTTTTAGTTCAATTTTTAATTTTTTCGCATCTTTTCCTCTCAACTTCAGTAGCCAAGATGAATAGAATTAATTTCTAGAGAATGTGTGCATAACAGTAAGTAGGATGTCAATATCTACATCTACCCAGATAGTGCCTACTATGCATGATGGTGGAAAACCCACCATTACGATTCAGTCAAGTGTGCCGCGTTTCAAATTACTATGACTCGGCGAAAGATGTTTTTTGTTTGTTGCAAAAAGTTTAACATGATTTTATAGTAATAACGCTGTCTAGTTAGCTATTCAACTAACTTTATTCCATATTGCGACGAACTCATCTAAATCACATTGGATGTCTCGTAATCATCATTTAAATAAAAGTTTATGAAAGGTGATTTCAAACTAGGCTTTCGAGTCATCTACTCATTTGCGTAACTTCAACTGCAATCAGCGTATATCTACGTACATATATCTACGTTTAAATTCATAAACGCTGTATCTAATTACGGGTCTGTATAAAGCTTTCGCTGAGCGCTGAATAATTTCTCTTACTTCCTTGTAGGACGAACTGCACATATGCAAACTGTCGACACGATGCGTCTGCGAAACACGTGTACTTAAAACAATTAAATAATGTTTCGTATATTGCCGTGCAGCAACAAAAGGACCTATATCGATAAAAACTTTTCTTTTTGGTTTTAATAGTTACTTTAAACTCAAACTTAGGACTCTTTCGGCTAATCATTACTGACAATTACCGCAATTTTTTTTACTATAATGCACAAAATATTTTTACATCATAATGGTGTCTTTCCGTTCATGATGTATTTAATCCTTCATATTTCAGTGAAACCAACAAAAACTATTTAAACTTTTAATGATCGTGTCAGATTTTCCTCGTAATAATAGATTAAACACAAATGTAATTAAAACAATAAAACCTAAGCTCAAATATTTACTAAGCAAAATGTGCACATATTAATGATAATTGTCATCCATCTAATTTTCATTCCAGTTAAAAAGCTAAATATGGATGATTCTAAGAAATCGCCCGCCAACATCTTGACTGCTTTGCCGCCAAAAAACTTAACCTCGTTTAAAGTAACAGCTACCTTATGTCGTACAATAAAGGTCTGCATTAAAACCTCAAGTATTGTGGAGCACACAAACTTTTCCTTATAGTTAAAAAACAATGTAGGTACTTTTTCCTCGCTTTTTAACAAGACTCATTTATATACAGACAGAGCACTGATTATGAACTTTGAGGTTATTTTTAGATAAACAATATGGCCAATCAATTTATTAACAACAGTTTGCGAATTAGATTTATGAGCACAAATCGTATTTCTTGCGTATAATTCTACACCAAAAGACATTTAATTTAAATTTTAAAACAATATATTTAAAAAGTATTGAATAGCAGACAAGACAAACTTTTTTTACAAAACCAGTCTTATTATTTCTACCAGTTCCTCGATTATTTAAAATGAAATCCGACCCGATAAAATTATTATTTTACCATAAATGCCAATATATTTAATATATTTTCGATTTAAAACCATATTTTATGCTCTAAAAAGGTCAAATACAAAAAAGCTCAACCAACCTACATAGTAAAAATCCTTTTTTACAACACAAATATGGCGCCCACGTTAAATAACTGCGAATATGTAAATGTTATAAGTTTGGCCTCGTGTGTATCCCTTATTTGATATGTTAATGTATTGATTACAAAATATATTATAATTTATAATTGAATGTTATAGGTACAATAAACACGCTTGCTTATGATTCTGCGGCATGGCATTTAGCTTGCAACAGCATACACGAAACAAGTTTATATGGATAGAGAGATAAATATCAACACTATTTAATAATATATCATCGAGATCCATAGGGTTTGGACCCCATTGGATACACCTCCACATAACTACTATGTTTTATTCACTGGCTGTTTAATAGAATACCATGGACACATCTACACTAATATTATATAATGGAAAGATTTGATTATTTGTTTGTATTTTTCACTGAATAGGCTCCGAAACTACTGAACTGATTTAAAAAACTCTTTCACTATTGGGAAGCTACACTATCTCCGGGTGATAGAGGCTTTATTATATTTTCAAAATAATTAGGGATCCTTACTGAAACTCCAATGTAAACCAAGGTGTAAAAATATTCCCTAAAATATTATTTATATCGCGTGCGCTGCGAAAACTATAATATGTTGTTGATGTGGACTGGACCCAAAAACTATCTGCACCCGGGCGAAACCGGGCCGAGCTGCTAGTATACAATACACTGGCCTAATAGGTTGCGAATTTAACTTATCCATAACTAATAATTATTTGTGGCTCGTATTAAAGAAAGCTTTGTTCTGATTACGACAAAGTGAACCAAAAAAACTCAATATTACATGCTATTTAAATACTTTTCAATTCCAAAAAATAACGGTACGTCATCGTGAGAAAGTTCTATTGTCATTGGGACAATTTAGTCTAATTTATGCAAACATTTGGCCGAATATTCCCTGATCCAAATAATAAAACAAAAATGTATCAGCATTGTCTATGCCCGCTTCTGTGAAAAACAGTTTATCCATGGTCGATAGAACAAGAATGCAATGACATTTTAATGTCTATGTCGATTATCCTCCAACTGTTAAGCCAAGCCACGGTTGTTTCCCAAATCGAAACGAAAAGCATTAAATCAATGGTCACGTATTGAGATTAGGCAACATGAGAAGTATTTTAAAAGTTCCAAAGAGGTAAACGACCGAGGAGTTATTCTTTTTCTTCAGCTACAAGAAGTCTATTGCTGAGCATAGGCTTCCCAAAGGATCTCCACAATCTTGCATCTAGAGATATCTTGCAATACTCATTAGGTTTGTCGTCTTACACAGGAGTTCTAATGATGAAAAATGATCACTGATAACTTTAAGGACCCTCAAATCCTGAGTACTATGAGCTTCTTAAGCCTTAGGGATTGGCCCCAAGTCGCGCAAGAGCGCAGGATCTGGAAGGAAAGGAAGCCTTTGCCCAGCAGCGGGACACTACTGGCGTCTGGCTGAAAATAAACCCTAAGGATGGCGAATACTAGATGCTAGAAAAAATATTGTTGAAACTTTGACTATATGAAACGTAATAACAAAGCTGTTACTTAAAGTCGATTTTGGCAATGCACTTATTGACACGACCTAGTTATTAGCACAGAAGTTATTAGTCAATGCTAGATGCGGCGTGCTCCCAATATGTACCTAAAAAACTCATTGATTAAAGTTATTTTTAATAGGTAATAATTCTTTGGGAATATAATAATAGCCTTTAATAGCATTGATATATCGTAATCGTGGTTTATTTCATCAAGAGACTACTCGTATCCCAGATTAATAAATCAATAATAAGAAAACGAAAACTATTCGTTCTATATTTAGGTAATTAGATATTTAACGTAAATATTTTTTGCAAATGCCAAAAGTCAAATGTAATAGATAATATTTTGAATTACTATAAATACGCATAAAGATTTGATCTCACTAAGTGGGTCGTTTTCATATCGTGCTAAGATCATGGCGAGGTCAGGAGTATAAAGATTGGCTAATTTAAAATGTAACGTAATTAAACTGTTTCCTTCAAAAACGTTCTAAGCTTTAACTTGTTTTTGTTAGAAATATCAACAAAGTAAATAAAGTATTCATAAACTGTCAGAGATAGGTAGGTATGATCCAAAATAAGTACATCCCTTGAAAGCTGTTAACAATGTCTTACAAAAAGATTTTACAGTACACTAACGCATATCCTACAGTTTGAAACAAAATATAAATTATAAAAGGGCGTTTGATATACTTCTAACTCATGCATAGAAATTAAGCATAACTATCAAGTAAACAACTTAGAGCAGAACTTACAAATTTGGAAACGGAGTGAACAAGCAAGTTGTAAACAATCGTTTAAACGTTCGAGCCCATGTCGCAACTTTTGGCTTATCAAAATTATTACCTGTATATTCGTAATTATAGGTAGTTTTGACATTGAAGAAAGACTAGCAAACCTTAGAATTTTTCACAAAAATTTCAAAGGTATTAAGACCTGCACTAAACAGACTAAACAGGCAATGGAGTGGAATCCCGAAGGAAAGCGACAGCGTGGCCGGCCCAAACAAACCTGGCGACTGACGGTGATCGACGTTAGTGTGGGTACAGGCTAGGCCACATACTGTCTACTGAATAGTATGGCCCTACTTGCCCACTGTTGATCGACAGTAGAGCCTTCGGTTGAATCCAGCGTGACTGACTCTTATTCATAGAGGAGGATCGTGCTCAGCAAAACCTTTATACGCATATATATATTAATCCTATAACGATCACACTACAAACATTACACAGTAAGTACCACAAAAGGTACCGATAAAATGCAGATTATCGATCCAAAGTGCAAACATGTAAATCCGTAAATAAAACTGCAATGACGCATTGACGTCAGCAAGTCTGCCGGCACAAATCACCTGTATCCTATATCACTTTTCAGTTATCAGTGCCGATTAGATTAATGCAAGGTTTCACCTGATAAACACTAACACGTTGCGCACTCCATATCAAGCGCCAGCGTTAATGAGTGCGCTGTGCGAAGTAGGTAATTAAAAAAATAAGGTCGAATACATGACTAAGTTTTGGCGCCGCCAGTTGAAAGTAGGTTGTTATTATCGAAGATTCTCCCGTTAATAGATTCATATGATTCTTTGCATGTTTGTGTATTGGTTAAGGTCTTTGATTTAGTTAAAGATTTACCATAAATCGTCTACCATTAGATACTTATTGGTTTCAGTATCTGTATATATAAACAGCCTTCGTGGCGCAGTTGGTTAGTCGCCGGCTGTGAAACGAGAACCCGCGGATTCGATCCCCGCACCGAAAAAATATTGTGTGCTCCAAAGGTATTTCTGGCTTCGGGTCTAGGTGTTTGTGTGACCGAAAAGTCCCTAAGTCCCTAGAATATCTGATACCTACGACACAAGACTCGATCTTAGTATGGGGCCAGGACTATGTATGTGACTGTTGGGTGTATTTCTTTTAAAAAAATCCAAAATAACTGCTACAGTTTTAATTTCTGTATAAATCTTAATTTCTGCTCTAGTTAAACAACCAATGATATAATTAAATAAAAAACTTAAATAGTCACAAAAAATAGTTAATTGTGCAACAAAACTCGTAATTCCGCCTTCCGCCATATTGGATTTCAAAACATTTCACACCCGCCACAAATCATTCTGTCATCCTGTGCTCCTGTCACAATTTCCTAAATCTGTCATCACGTTTATTTAGATTTTAGATCTACACAAACTGAAGGGCGCAGTTCCACATCATCTCTCAGATAAGATAAGTAATGTGATACCGATGTGTGACGCTCGACCGAGCTTAGCGGCCTTGATCGTGATTTTTTTTTCAACTATTATCTATATTATATCTATGGAGTATGGCCATTGAGAAACTAAATCGGACAGTGAACAAAATAGTTGCGCACTGCATACGAATAGAACGAGAGGCAAGATAGTGTCATTGTAAAAGAGTGATAAGGACAAAATAGAAGTAGGGGTTTGGTACCGCTCTGTTTTCGCCTTTGATAATAGTGTCTCCTCTAGTCTAATATTTCAATGTGTGTGGAATTGTTTTTGTAACGTTTTAATCAGACGAGGAAACGGAAATCACGTTATTAATATTGGTTCAGATTTAGTAGCCCAGTTGCTTATGATTTTTTTCACGATAATTCTGATAGAAATTAAACTGAATGCATAGATATGTCAACTATCTAAGCATTGATTTTACTTTTCAACTTCATAGTCCAGGCTCGTGCCTGGATTTGCTGCAGATATACCTATAATTCCTAGAAATATTATGTAAGCTACATTTACAGCATTATTAAATGTCAACCAATCGTAAACCGCATTGCACTTTGAATTTGAATCTGCCTGTTCTACAATATTCTACCTTATATATGTATGTATTCATCGAGCGAAGTTAACTAGATAACCATCTATGATTAAAAATAGATCTAAGACCATACACATTGAGTATTACACTATAAATTACAAATTCACGTAATTTTATTATTCCCGTGCAGTTGATAATTCCTATAAACCAACCAATTCTCGTAGCGAATGGTTATCCCGTTAATTTACAACGCATCAGCGATGTAAATGAGATTTTGAAGCTCATTAGAAAATCTTACGCATTATAAGGATGTAAATATGCTGATAACTTAATTAATAAAGCGTTTAGAGCGTAAAATGTTAAGCAATTTTGCGAAACCGATTTTCATATACACGCAAACGGAATGCGGTGGAGCTGGACGAAATTGTCTAATGACTTGTGCAGCGCCACAAATTAAATCATAACGGAACCTGCTCACGTGGGTTGGCCGGCCCTTACCCGCTGTAAAGGTGTATACACACTAATGTGGACTGCGATGCTGTATTGTGTTAGAAGCGGAGATATATTTGAGCGACGCTTGCTATTGGCGTTGAGCGTATTTTGTTACTATGATTAGTAAGAAATATGATTAAAAAGTAGATGGCAATAACAGAGAAATATATCGTGGCGTTAAGGAAATAATTCAAATGAAAAAAGTTTTGCAATATCAGTACATGAACAAGTATAGAATCCAATTTTTTAGTTTACATAATAGATCATGTTAGATTACATTTATATTAATATACCTACAATGCACCTAGTACATGTTCCAAAACATTGAAAGTTATGTATTTCAAGAAAAAATATGTTTTATAATAATTATGTATTACATTTATATCTCAAATTCATCCATTCGAAGTCCATTTCATTCAAAACGTATGCAAGCAAAATTCAATATGCTATATATTATAAGTTGTTCTAACTTAATGTGCGGCAGCCTTTACAGCACATACTTTTCACCTTTCGAAATAATGTAACAACTTTGAAGCATTCTGTATCAAGCACAAATTATACCGCACCGAAATTGCGTAAAATAACATTATAATCTACTTAGCTCTATTTAATGTCGACATTTCAAAGAATTCTGAGGTAGGTACGCCAATTAATCTATCATGCTGGTCTAATTCGGTGGTAGATTTCTCATGTCTCCGAAATTCTTGTGGAAAGGCAGGCGATAATTAGATAATTATATATGTACATACTTTATACATATGTGACTAAAAAGCCAGTGGTATTTTCCCAAGGTTTGAACTAGAGACACACGGTTAAGGCATTCATTTGAGCTAACTCTAGCTTAATGCATAGGTCTGCCACCCCAAAAAAAAATACATATTAAACTTCCGAGTTCCGGTGCAAATATTTCTAACCAAAATAACGTAGAATGAATTAGGTCATGGACCCAACTTTACTGTAGTACCGTAAAATAAATATATTTTTACAACAGGTTTGTCATTGATAAAATACATAATAACATATTTTATCTTCAATCTTTACGCAGTTTAAACGGTAGTTAGACAGGGGCATATCTAAGTACAAGCTATGAATACAAATCTAGCGGGGTATGCAAGAAATTCCTTCACGATAAGTTATAACTGAATAAATAAGCTGTAATGACGTTAAAGTGAAGCGCAAACAGACAATTTAAAGATATTTTAATCTGCTTATGATTCCTGTGTACGTAATGTTTGTTTAAGTATAATTTATCGCCCTCGGCGCCAGATAGATTTATTACGATACTAGATTTCCTGCATCTTCGCTTGCCTTGTGTAAATATCTTGGAGAAATGTTATTCTTGGATAGAACGCTTTTACAATAATTCGTTAAAAATAATTCGAATTTCTATTTTAGGCTATTAATATGACCTTTGTCTCGAGACTATTATCGTCAAAGTTTGTTAAACTTACTTGATCAATGTGCGGTTTTAGTTAGACCTTGGGATTCTTCCATTAAAACAGTAATATAATAAGTTGGGTTTAACAACATCTTCTGGAATCATAATGTTCATTTCATGAAATGATTTATTGTTTAATTTTGCTCCAGACTTAGCTCTTTTAATGGCAAATCAACAAATCAATCAACTGCATGGTCACACTTTATAAGAGTGACATCTAACGCCACATTCACAAACAAACTTATCCGTAACCTCGCTCACTTCATTAAAAACTACAAAACAAAATCGCGATTTATCGCTAGTCTGTATAATACAGGTCATACGATAACTTGAATAAAATGAACGAAATCAAGAACGTGTCACGCATTATCTGTGTGGTCCGACGAACATACGTATTTCTACATGTAATATGTACTACAATCTGCTGTAAAGTTGATAATACTGCGAGACAGCTTGGCGTTTATGCCTTGCAATTCTTACGAATGAATTTATTTTCTTTCATTTTAACATGTCGGCTAATGCGCGTGCCGGTCATTTAATAAAATCTTTGTGGTAGACAAGCGTGTTTAAAGGTTTATAAATTTTAATTAGCTTTAAATTAATGATATTAACTCTATTAATAGCTTCAGACTGCCTCGGTGGCGTAGTTGTACTACGGTAGGACTACAAAGCTAAGGTCTCGGGTTCGAATCCCGGGTCGGGCAAAGATATATTGGGTTTTTCTGTTCATTATCAGCCCGGAGTCAGGAATTTGTGCCCGATAGGCTCGCCCCCTATCACATCATGGGACGGAACACACAAGGCGAAATTTGGGTGTCCAGGTGACACCTCTGCCTACCCCTTCTGGGGTAAAGGTATGAGTTTATGTATGTATGTATGTAATAGCTTCAGCTGGCAGTTAGTTAATAATAGTATTAACAGTGATTTTTTTGAAGTGGAAGAAAACTAAAGGCCACATTTTCGCATTCAACACCATCATCAGATATAGGGTAGTGACACAAAATAAAACCTGACATTTCTGTACAAGTAATGGTAAAAGTTGAAATAGTCGTCTTATCTTTACTTTCCATTTTATTTCAAAAATACCTCTAAAGCAAAATTACTGTCGATAAAACTGTTATAAAATTATCTTGCATCAGACCATTTTAAATGGACCCATTTTTATCACATATGGGATCTGACTTGCTAACTGGAAATAAAATGTGTTTACAAAAATATCAACGAGATTTTAGTTTAATTTATTGTAATTTTTATTACTTCACATTCAAGATCGTATAAAATTTGAAATCTAAATCTTGAGAACCCAGCATAAGTGTGATGTCATTTCGAAACATTTTATATTCAATTTCCACATCCTTATTTCCGTTGTATCATTTGCCTTTGAAATTGCTCACATTATTGTCTTCGTTGCATTTTTATTGCCTGTATTTTAGTGTCACTTTGTATTTTGATACAAGATATATTCAAAACCCAGTTCAGAACGGTCAGATGTCGTGAAAAAAAAAACTGAAACCTTTTAACATTACCATTTTGATTTGTGTATTGATAGTCAATCACCACGTACTTTAACGGTGAAGGAAAACATCGTGAGGAAACCTGCATACCGTAGCGATTTTAAAGAATTTCTACGGTATGTAAGTCCGCCAACCCGCACTAGGCCAGCGTGGTGGACTATATGGCCTAACCACTCTCAATCGATTCTCTCGATTGCAGAGTAGGCCCGTGCTCTGCAGTGGGACGTATATGGGCTGATATAGATAGATAGATTTTGATTTACTTTACATACATTATATGTAAATTGCAAAATATTCCTAAAATACTTCTTAAGAAACCAGAAACAAGATGAAATTTCTAGACAAAAGACAAATTTTAAAAATATCTAGACAAATTTTATGTGAATAAATAAAATAAGATAAAATAAAAAGAAAACAATCTGCAACGTGGTTCCATCATCAATAGAGCGTCATCTATCGACACATAATCAAACTTCCTACCTCCAATCTTTACTCACACATGAAGATTACCAGTATTAAGATTTTACCAATGAAAAACAACTCGGCAGAACAGCTAAAGCGCATCTGCGTACATTGGCGTCAGCTTACGATAAATGAAAGGCTGATGAGGTCATTGTTTATTTCGCTGTTCCTAGTATTAAGATTATGCCTTTATTGAGCCACGATCTACGAAAAGATTAATTCCTACTTAAGGATATGAGCTGCCTTTGTTCGTGATATGTCATGTCATTAGGAAAATATTATGTTCTTTGAAGTAGAAAAACTGCAAGCTTTGTTTTGCATTGAAACAAATGATTGTGTGAACGACAAATATTTGATTCTAGCCTGGATGTTGTGTGGCTGGGACGAATGTCGTAGTATCTGATCTTTTTTGGCTACAAAACTGAAATCTTATCTTACAGTGACTGTCACAGTAGATTATATGTTTATACCTTTTTTAAAATGTACTGCTTTCGACCAGTGGAATAATGAAATACATTTCCAAGTTAGGCAGAGGTCACTCTTAACGCAAAGTTCGCCAAACTTATTTCTGTTTCAAGATATTATAGTCGACGAGCCA
This sequence comes from Deilephila elpenor, assembly GCA_949752805.1. NCBI lineage: Eukaryota > Metazoa > Arthropoda > Insecta > Lepidoptera > Sphingidae > Deilephila > Deilephila elpenor. The sequence continues at coordinate 6,747,624 of OX457116.1, forward strand.
AACATCATATCAATGATACATCTTAATTCATAATTAATGATGCACTATTTACAAATCAACCACATCAATTTCTGATACAAATGGATTTTTTTATATTTCCGTCCTATTATAAACAGCACAAGCTAAATTGAGTGTATACTTCTAACTTCACGTATAATATCATAGTTGATGTAGCTCTTATTATGAGATCCTATCAATCAAGTGCGCGCAACACGATGTTTCCTTATTCAATAATCCTCAAAATGTATTGCAGGAAACTAGCACCATTTATATAATGTCAAACGTTACGGAGATTTATATAATTTGTATTCCAAATGGCGTCTTCAAGCGCCTGTTTAGGCATTTATAAAGTGACTAAAATAAACTGTTTTGTATGCGAAATTGGTCAATTGTTAAATTCAATCTGGGTTGTAGGATTGGACTTATTTTTATGATCGTCTAAAGTCTAAACTGACAAGTTAACAATTTTTATTGCAGATATTTTTGCTGCCAGGTGTCATTTTACAAGCTACATAAGCTGAATCCGGAACGCGACATAATATACGTATGCATAGGTTCCTAATTACTATGATTATTTCAACAGGCCACAACATTCAACAAGGCTCTACCACATCCGAAATAAAGGACTTCGCTAAACAGCTTCACTCAGCAATTTACGTCTTCCGATGGCTTTAAAACTTCTGCCATCATCTTAGCTTTTGCTGCATAATAACAGACCATCATATATATGAACCCAGTATTTTACCGATACCTTCAAAATATTTTTAATAGGTTTTTTTTTCGGATTCAGGAAACTGTGCCCGATATGGCGATAGGCTCACCACCTATCACATCGTGGGACGGAAAATACAAGGTGAAACGTGAGGGTCCTAGTTGTGCACCTCTGCCTACCCTTTCTGGGATAAAGGCATGAGTTTATATATGTATGGTATTATTTTTCAAGCCAAGTGTTTGTTCCGGATTATGAGTATTCCGTACCACGCACAACACAGAATAGAAATCACGTGTAGGAGTTGGAATGTGCGTTTTCGGAGCTATTCAGCTCATTATGGAAACAACACTTGTAATATTAATACCATAATGATATTAACATCCGTTTTTAGTAAACGATAATTTTAGCTTCGAAGTTTTTACTAAATCGTGAAGTAACAGGCCTTTATTGTAATGACGTGTCAATTTGTAAGGAAATTACATATATATTTTAATTGGGTATTTATACAGACTGTTTTCTATAGCATGTGTAGAAACCAGAAACAAAACAAGAGCAGTGGGATCTTCAGTTGCAACGCCAGAACAAAAATTTTTTTTTAGGGAGCTTTCAAAAAACTTAGTTGCTATGCTTAATGGTTTCTTAGATTTACGCGAATGTTACACATTGAAATAAACTATATTTTACGGATTTTATTCCGATTTTATCGCGATTTGGACTGCGGTCAGTCCGCCCCGTGACCACGAAAGCTGTAAAGTAATCGAAACTTCGGTTAAAAAATGTAAAAATTAAACCAAATCGCGATAAAATCCGTAAAATATAGTTTTATTTCAATATGCTATGCTTAGTTATTTTCAATTATTAGGATTTTACTTAACCTTAAGAAAAACCAAGTGTTTTTAGTAAGACCTGGTACATAAATCATTCAAAAGGCACATAATACAGCCATAGAAGAAGGTACTATTACTAGTAGATATATATAAAATCACGTTAACCTTCCAGTAACTACCAATCGAACTTTACCAATACTAAACACAGTTATCATCAGTGCTTTATGCGAAATGCAGGCGAGGATGGATCGTGACCGGAGAGGTTCGCCTTGACACAAATATACCACACATAATACAAATTCTTTAATTACGAACAGCACGCACTGTTTTTAAGCTAATACTGGGATTGAACACAAATTCTCGAAAATTACTGACAGTCGAAAAGGTTTCAAGTTTCAACCTTGTGTGGAATGCAATTATACAAACGTTTAATCGTGGAATAATATCTACAGAGTTAATAACTTTAATAGTATTTCTACAAATGTTTTGAATCATAGACATTAGACACACTACTATATAACTGAAAAGTGGATTTGAAGTTCTGATTTAGACTAATAAAATATTATGCGTGCACTAATGGTCAAAATCACGTTTTTTTGGAGTTACACATAAAAGCTTAAGTATTCGTTAGCACAATCGGCCTTATTCATAGACAGATTTAAAACCTATTTTAGAAGAAGACAAAACATTCGATAACTAAAATCGGTTTTTGAATCTGTCTATGAATAAGGTCGGATATCTTTAGCCTCTATCTCCGAACAAGAACGGAGTATCATGGTGAGCATTACGCAGGCTAAAAAATAATTATAATATTAACTGCCCTCATAATACGCCTTTCAAAAAACAGATACATGTAGCTCGAATCTCAATACTTACTCACATTTTCATATATCAAACCTAAAGATTGAAGAAGCCCTTTAACAGTAAACCTTTAAGGGCCTTAAATATTTTATCTTAATCACCGACTACTCGTTCCACATCTCATCTATTCTGCACGGTTGTCGAAATAATCATACTTCCTGATTCGTTAACGTCATGTGCATTATGCAGACTCATGTTAGTAGGAGGTTTGGTGTGACCACTGACAACTGCTCAATTAGATGAATGTTCGTATCATTCCCATGGTGGCATCATATGTATGGACCTACGTACTTTACTTTCCTCGAAAGGCATAGTAGGAAATAATATGTGTAATTTATGTACATTATTATTTTGATGATTTTCTTATTAAGCCTATAGTAGATCCGTATCATTATGTAGAATATAAACGGTAGACTATAAACGTAGAGAAGGATATTCGGGATTCATACCCTTAGTATGTATAACCTCCAGAAACTTTACTATCTCCATAGGCCGGTAGTGCATTTAAGGGTAATGGTGTGTTTGTGTTCATTCGTGTTCAGATTTTAGTCACAGCTTGGATAATTTAAATCCTTAAGGTCTTCCTAAGCACGTCTTAGGAGTAACCAAAGTAGAAAACATTGCGTTGTTAACTAACAATAAACCGAGAACATTCCAATACACTTTAATGAAATCTTGGAAGTTTGGCTCCTTTCTACTGAACTAAAAATATCAATTAGTGTTAAACAAATGATGAATACTGGCATTAACATCAAGCACGATGAAGAACGGCAAAATGATTACACGCTGCGAACGATCAAACCACAGATCACTCCCAATAGATTCCCCATTACGATAGTTTTGTTTTGAACTGAAAACGCCAACGAAGGGAACGGTGCAGGGAAGTGGGCGGGTTGCAGCGCTGTCACGTGTACTTCGATCGAGAGATGAGGCTTGTCGATAAATAAAATAAAAAGTATCGATAGTTCGATTTGCCAGTAAGTTTAACGTGTTATGACCGCTTTTATAACTTGATTACCCACTTGTTAAATGTTTTATAATATGTTTTCACTGGCCTGATCTAATAAATTATACCAATCGCTAACACGAATAAAGTAGGATTAAGATTTATACTTTAGTATGTAACGGTTTTATTTCCATTATTCGCCGTTAATTTTTGTATACCATAATGCCGAAACACCAGAATTAAGTGTTGGGTTAAAAGATCAGATAAAAATATGAAATATTAAATGATTAAACCTCACGCCGTAAAGGGCTACAATAACTTATTCAGTTTCTTGAATTCCGACGGCGGCTGTAATAGATGGTAGGTAATATCGACAAGTGACAATGAAACCCACTTGACGAATTATGAATGTTTTTGGGATGATAATACAACGTATGTTGAAATTAGTGCAACGGCTTGTACTACTCATTCTCAATAAATTTAGTATACTAATAGATATGTTAAATACCTTCCCATGATATTTGACAAAAGGCGGTTCTAACGCCACGCATCAAGCACGAATTTCTAACATTACGTTCTTAGTAATTAAGCAGAAAACCCCAATATCACTTATATCAGTCAAAATAAAAATGAATGTATTAAAACACATAGTCAGTAGATACTTGATTCGAGAAATAGGACCCGAAATACCATCAGACGAATACGCTTAAACGAGCTTCATCTCAAGGCTATAAATGTTACTCTTGGATGCTGGACAAAATCAATATAAAATTATAATATTATTTGATAATCATATTATTCTATCCACACAGAACTACGAAATTATAATTTTTTAAATAAATAAAAATGTACAAGAATTGGTAAATACTCTGTCGGTACAGAAGTATCCATTAAACGACGACGATTTTTCATTGGGAAAAAACATTCTTGGGTAAAATGTCGTGAACAAATTACGCTATTTTTTGTAGGCCACCAATCGTCATGTTGACATGTTGCATCTACCCATTTTTTTAACTTTCGGGACATGTGGGGAATCTAAAATAAAAATGGTATTATTCAAACATAAGGTTATATACTAACCCACAGTTTTTACCCGACGATAGCAAAGCAAGAAGAAACAGAAAAGTGCAATTATTGAAAAAGTACCTAGTTAAAAACTTGACCTTTTTCAAATTACATTAAATGACGTCGTCATGGTGATATGCAATTTTTATTTAAATCAATATACATTTCGTGACATTGTCATTTAATCAAATTATTTTACATTAATGTTTTAAAATATCGATATTGCTTGGAATTATATTATAAACATGCGTCAAGCACTAGAAGAACGCGTGATTTCACCAGAAAAAGATGGCTTATTATGGTTATTGCTATGCGAAAAAGAGACGGCTGATTTTCGATTCAAACTCGACTGTTTGACATCGATACAATAACCAGTATAAATTGAGCTCGCTCGTGAGCAAATTAATTTAAAGAATATTAGTTACCGATGAAAAGTTATTCCGTTTTTTTGGATACTTGAATTTTTTGAGTTTTTTCCACACCATTTTATTGAGCAAGTCATTTTTAACTGTAATATGATATTTCTAAAACTTAATTTTCGCCAACGCTCAACGATACGTGCGGGTCCACTACTTGGATGAGACTGATGACGCGACATTTGGAATCGGTTTATATCAGTCCGATAGCTTATACGTGTGGCGCGCAACCGCTGCCTTGCATTAGGTATCTAGTGGGAGTGATCTGTGGATCAAACGAATTTAGAACAATGAAAAAAGCAATCTGAACACGCAATGTACCGTAAAATTACATCCTTACTGATGTAAATGCGAATGTGAGTTTGTTTGTTGCTCTTTCACGATATAACTACCCGACTGATCTTTTTTCTTATTGCGGTTAATGGCGAGACGAGCGTGCCGTTCGCCTGATGGTAAGCGACACGACCGCTCATGGACAGTAGCAAAACCAAAGAACACCATGAATTACAAAGCAATGCTAGGCATTCCACTGCGCTCGACATCCTGAGACATAAGATGTTAAGTCTCATTATGTCCAGTAGTTACTCTGGCTACAATGAACTTCAAACCGAAACACAACCGTGCATGTACACTGCTGTTTGGCGGGGGAAATAGACATTGCGGTGGAACCTACCCAGGAGACCTCCACGAGTAGAAAATTTTGTATAAACATTGACAGGAATACAAATTAATAGGACATATCTTCCAAGATTTTACAAAAAAAACTGCTACCAGAGAACTATAAAAATAACTCTTAGTTTTTACATCAATGCCTCCTAGGTATACCGACAATCTAAATTGACTGAAAAAATCTACATTAAACAAAGTCAAGCCGCGGGCAAAACATACTTTAATAATTGTAAAACAACTTTATTACCCGTTATGACTAAACAAGAGTAGTAGAAAAGGTTATTAGGCTTTCTTATCGTTGTGAACGCGTTTTATAATCAAATTACTATTTTTATTTGAATAACTTTGCGTAACAGCTTTCACCATAACACTGTTGGTTTCAATTGCTTTAGAAAATATATTGAACGAGTTACTTTGTGTCTGCTCGGTGGTAGCAATTGAATTGGTTTTGTATCTCGTTTTATCGGTATCATTATTTAGATTACTATTACTAATATTTGTAATATTACATTGGAGCTTAAATTTCAATATGCATTATGGAAAAGATTGTGGTGAAAGAGCAGAGCTTTAATATTAGTTTAATATGTTTCAATACATCCAAATAATACAATAGGGTTTAATATTTTTAGGACTTGGCCAATCCAATAAAACAAGTTAAGAACACTGAACCTTAAACAAACCTTAAAATTATACTTAACTTCTTTTGGTAGTAACATTTTTACTACTTTATCAATCATTTAAAGAATAGCTTTATGCAAATAAATAGCATCATTTATTTAAGATTTTCTACAGCTGAAAACCGATCTCTTATGATTTTCTCACACCGCTGTTAAAAATGGTCAGCATCCATCGAATTGCATTTATAAAATCCCCGTTTACTTTGCTCATGGAAGTTCTACATCCCACTTCCTTGAATGTACACATAATTAAATACTTGATTGAAATTCATGTAACCTTAGACGGTCCATGAAAACGCCGAAAAACTGTCATGACTTGTAAATAAAAGTGCAGAAATAATCAAGCAGATCATTTTACCAGACACGCCCGAAACGCGTAAATGAAAGTAAATAAAACAAGTAATTTTAATACTCGTTAACATGAACGAGACTCGGAAATATTGTAAGCTTGATTTGTGTGAGATAAATTGTAAATTTTGAGTATTTTATTTCACGTGTAAATTAAGACAGTCTTATAAATTGGGCACTAACTGCATGCTTGGACCGACAATTAAATTTTGCTTGAGTTTATTAAAGTGTTAGCATCATGTATTGATAATATGAGGTCGTTATTAATTGTTTAATCAACATTGACATTAAGCTAATTCTCGGTCGAAATAATAACCAAATCCTGGCAAAAGTTAACGAGTTATGTTAACAGTCGATAATTAATTGCAAACAGCAAGAACAATAGGTACACAAGTGCAAAACAACGGAAGGTGTTAGCTAAGAAAATTAAAAGTAAATATACACAGCATTAAACTTTTAAACAAATGTTAAATTAACCTTACAACTACCGCATATTATGTACTTTATGTGTGCATCTTACCTAAACAATGTTTAATGAAAGAAAGAAAGAAAATCTTATCATCTTAAATTATCTTTTTACATCTGAGAGTCTAACGTACGCGTTTCTTAGCCTCCATTTATAGGCCTATACCTTTTTGACCTGGATTTGTTATAATTTACTTGAATGTTGGCTTAAAATCTTATCTTAAGACAGCTATTATCTCATAATGAACAAAAACATTATGAGCTTCCATTTAAATAATGTCAACTTTAATGTATAGACTTTAGTAGAAACTTGGTTAGAAAAAATGTAGCGCAAATGATCCAAATCAATGCCTTATCGTGTAATCTGAACATTGATATCCGTGTATTAATTAAATCAAGTAGCTGATAGCATCGGTTCTCACAGTTTTATCTCCGATGTCATTTTCATATGCTAAATTATGAGTAATTCCGGTTCAATTGACTGTTTTAGATTTAACAATACCGTTACTTGAAACTAACGTTAAATACGTTAGGTATAATTGCTGTCCTATCTTTCCAACTTTTGCTTGAGACAGCTGTCTAGCCTAAAAGCTTCCTACTTTTTTTTCTATAGAACGATCCATACTTTCATAGTGAACTATGAAGGCTTAAGCCCCTCGTATAATTTGGACGGAGTTCTGTGGATTCATTGAAACCACATAAGAGATCTCGTTTTTTTTTTAATTCTGGCATAGTGACTGCATTGCATCTGGTGGTAAGTGCTAATGCCGTCCAGATAGAGTATCGAATGGTATCAGATGGTAGTCTCATACTATTCGATACAATCATGCCGGCCCGCTGAGATGCCTCTTCACGCTACGGCGGAAGGACCCAGGATTATAGGAAGAAGGGGACACGTGTGATGGCAAACCGTTCCACAGCTTGACTGTGTCAGCAGTACATACACTATTTTATACTAGCCCAAGAAAGTACGATTTTATTTTATTTTATTTATTTATTACGATGCAGCTGATTGTAATTGCAATGTAGTCCACATAAAGTACCTACCGACAGTTCGTGGTTATCTCTTGGCGATCGATACTTTGTCTGGTATATTTAATTCGACTCCTAGCGATCCTCAAAGCTAATTTTTACCACCCTGTGTATCCGTATCTGTATCAGCCCATATACGTCCCACTGCAGGGCATGGGCCTCCTCTAGAATCGCAAGTACAATTTAGAGTGGTAAGACCGCGTAGTCCACCACGCTGGTATAGTGCGGGTTCTTCCGAATTGCATACCATATATGCAGGTTTCCTCACGATGTTTTCCTTTACCGTTATAGTGCGTGGTGATTGACTTTCAATACACACATGACTCCGAAAAGTCAGAGGTGTTCCCTGGGGTTTGAACCTGTGACAATCGTAAACATGTTGGCAGCCGCGTCTGGTCCGTTACCACAGGCCACCACGCACTTTTACCCCCGTGTATACCTATATAAATATTCAACCCTACTTCCATTTAATCATCGAGAATCATCAATAGCAATAGAATCGTGAGGTCAACTCTTCTTCAGTCATGCCCATAAATAAATATAAAACAATTAAAATAATACAATTAAGCTCATCAAAACAATACGGAACTCACGTCTTGAATTTATGATGAAGTGTTATATCAGTAACCTGCGGAAGTGTAAGGTTGTCTAAAAAGTTAATAAGTAATTAACTATCCAGCATCTTATACTTAGTACCAACTTCATAATTAACTCAAATTGGCTCAGAATTAAGCGCAAACCGCTACACAGTTAGCTAGGTAATCTATGTACCTTAACTATGTATTAATAACCAATTATAACAATTGTGAGTTTATACACATCTAAACATAACTCGTTCCTATACATACTAAATGTTGGTAGTGCATTTCTTTTACTTTAAAATTTAAGAAGTTTTTTATTGCCTAGACCGGGCCAATAAACAAACCGCGAATCTGAAAAATAAATGACTCCCGCCCATGAATAACTACAGTTTTTTTTCGAGTCCCGTAACATGCAGGTCATAAACATTAAACAGATATTTCTTTCACGAACATTTGTAAACTTATACCGGTAAAAAATAAAGCCAACATGCCACTGCTGTAGCTAAACTACATTCCCAAAATGACAATTAAATAAAAACTTACATCCAAAGTGTTATAAGATGGATACCAATCGAAGCAAAAAAATAAAAATGTTATGTTTCTATCACACAGATTATTCCCGAGCAATTTTCTCAAATGCTCAAACACCGCATACAAACAACGGAACTAATACTTAAAAGAGATAAGACCAAGATAGCATTTCAATTTGAAATATACCGACTGTTATCCAGCGAGGGAGTATAAAGTATGATATTCAATATGGAGTGGAGGTAGGGACGACCGCTTGATATGGTAAACTCGCCACTTTCTACCCGACCAATATAACTTGATTCTTGACTGCATTAGACTTCACGGAGCTTCGATAAATATTCATATAAACTTGTAGCCCGCGCTGATTAAGACAATATGTGTTAAGAGGATCCTTTTTTGCTCACTTGAATACTGTTGTGGATAAATAAACTGCTTTCGCTCAACGATCGCTTAATGACAGTTATGGGGTCAAATTAATTATGAAGATATATATAGATTCATCCAATCCACACAAACAACCCGACACCGTACTTAGTTATATCAAGTCTTGTAATAAGTGTATGATGTATCAAAGTCTACAAAAGTCTTTTCGGTCTAATGACACCCTTATGGGTCAGGATTTGGAACTTCTAAACCAACATTTATGGATAACACGAGCATTTGTCTTACAGCTTTATTCATAGACAGTTTTAAAACCTATTTTAATTATCGAGTGTTTTGTCCCTTTCGAACCAATTTTGAAATTAGTTTGAGGGAAGAAGACAAAACGTTCGATAACTAAAATATGTTTTAAAACTTTCTAGAATAAGGCCGTTAGTGTAGAAATTGAATTCGAATATATTATTATTATCATTACCATATTTCATGTAGAAATAGGATGCTGTAAAATTCATTGACATTTTCTCAAATACAACCTAAAAAAATATACGATGAATACACTCATCGCTCTTTTCTCGGAATAAAACAGACCACAATAAAATAGTACCACCCAGTGTCAGCTTGAATGAACTCCTTGCCTTATAAGTGTAGCTTTAGTCTGATTTATATATTTTTTGTATAAGAACCGAGTTAAGAAATGTAGCTGCGAACTAATCTATAATCAAATGATACGCCGAAATATGATTTAACAATCAGTTTTATTCCAGGAAGGACTGTAGTTTTTATAAAAAATAAACTAGCATCAAACCACTCAAAGGTTGAACTATTAGATAACATAACTATATAGATATAAAAATAAGTATAAATCCATATACAGGGTATATCAAGACTGCGACCGAAAACGAAGCCGGGTGGTAGTTTTAGTGGTTACAGATACAATGCAAATAAAAATTTTGCAAAATAAGCGACAGATTTTTTTTTACAATTTTTTGAAAATCATTGTTTTTGGGTAGTAAATACCTAGTTATTGCGAAAATAGTAATTTAAACCCTATCGTACCATTGTGTCTTAAAAAATAAAAAGGTGTACATCATTATTTTAGGAAAACTATGTATTTATCACCCAAATACGTCGATAAGTAAAAAATTGCCAAAAAAAAGTTGACGATTTTTTTTACGAAATTTTTCATTGCATTGTCTCTGAAGTCACTAATACTACCACCTGGCTTCGTTTTCGGTCGCGGTCTTGATATACCCTGTATAACGTGAAATGATTGATAGTTTAGGTGTGAATCGGCCTTGATTTCCGTCGCGGGTTTGATCCCAGCGCGCCATCGCCGAATTAAAAATTACGATTGTATTCATAGATATAAAATCTTAATTGAATGATAACAGAAAAACATCGTAAGGAAACTTGCAGCAAAGTTCTCTACGTAAATTGCAAAAAAAAAGTAAAGAATATCCGTATTAGGCCAGTTTATTGAACTAATTACTAAAGTATAATTATTCGAAATGACGTCAACGGCCGGAAAATGGTGAGACAAAAATAGGGTATTATAAAACATATTACATGCATGTATAAATCATGCTACGCAGAATCCACGAGGTTTTGAATAAGGACCGGTAGAAAATATCTATTTACAGCGATTGAGTCAACTAAATTTCTCTTCTCTAGGATATTTTATGAATAATTTCCAGTACGGATACCCAATTTTTTTTTTTTCCTTTAAAGGCTGTATCATGGCAATAAATACGATTGTATAGAAAAACTTGTTATTCCTGTTGACTAAAGTGGAACATAATTAGATTATTACCTATTAATGGCCTACAATGACATGCTTTAGACAAGGCTATAAATTCGCAGCGTATAATATTAAAACGAGATCTTGGCGAAATTTTATAAACTTCACATCCGTTCATCGCTAGAATATTATATTGGTATAAAATCTAGGAAATTATGGCTGTTATAATAATTTTAATAAAGTGAACGAATTAATGACTTTTTGTAAAGCAGTGTAAGCTGGACAGGATTCAAAAAGGCCTACAAAATAATATCAAAATCAACGCTTATAATACCAGTCGTTTCCCACAACTACAATGAAGATAAAAATTATCAATTTGAATTTATAATCGAACGAATATATAGGTACTTTAGGTATAATATATGATGTACTAGTACACGTACTTTACCATGACCATGTCCGCAGCGCGGTTGATTACAAAGCCGGCTGTGAAGCTCGAGGCTGCTGATACAATCCCTGCACGGAGACATAATTATGTTTGTGTTACCCAAAAATGTACTCGTATTTAATTGGGGGTGCAGGTGTTGTGATACAGAGATTTTTTTATACAAATTTAAAAAAGAAAAACTCTTAAAAAGCTCTAATTAAACATTACAAGAGGCGGGCCACTTTCTATTAGCCACTCTTAAAGTCTATAGGCTGTATAATACCACAACTATTTTAAATAAGAAGACTTCATTCAAATTATTATCATATTTTGCTGTGCAATAATTCCGTTACAACTTATTTTACTCATGGCCAAGTACATGCAATAAAGATCAAGTTTTGCTGATGTTAGTTTCACTTCGCTTCTGTTAGCCCCGGGCGCGTTTTTATTACTTGTAGGTGTCGACTATTCCGCATAGTATTGTCGTGGATAGTGCCAACGTCTTTATTGAGGCATAAATCAAACGCAGCGCCTCATTTTATCACCAATTTTATAGGCATTATGTTTGATGCTCCTTTGCCTGATAGCAACACTTTAAGAAGATACGATAGCCTTTTTATTTGTTTATGTTGCCAGCCTATAAAATCTGCAGTATAGTGTTGCATACCAAACATTGATAAAGAATGACAAAACAAACATTACGTATTACATTAAGATCCATCTATCAAATAAAAGCTGCCTCGGTAGTGTGATGAAGACACATAGAACGTACAGCTGTTGTTTCGCTGTAATGGCAATACATCGTAATACCTATATATTTTCATAGAAATAAATTTGAACTATTACATTGCGAAATGGTTTTCTATATTTTATAACACAATAATAAAAAAATTACCTACGCAGTACAAAGAAACAAATAATGGACACCAACTTCTTTATACATAAAATAAAACCAACACTAATTTGAACTAACTGCTCCAATCCTCCGCATATTTGTGGGTTGTTTTACAAGACGTCCGTCATTCACTAAGCTGCAAGGCATTTCGATAAACTGAGTGATGCGACCGCGCCGGGATCCAAACCTGTTCCCCTGGTAAAAACAATATCGTGTTCTTGAAACGTGTGGGCGTTGCAACGTGTTTCGTTCGGGACGTCTCGTGCATTTTTTTTTTTGTTGCTTATGTGATCTCGCTGTATATGCAATATGTGTAAAAATGAATAAAAGATTCTTGGTTTATTTTTATAAATATTTATAGTTCTAGTTAGTGTCTAGCGATAGGGATTTAAGGTTTCTCGAAGTTGTAAATATTTGATTAATGGACTTGCTTGCATCTTAAGTCCATCAAACCGAATTATCAAGGAACCAACAAAACCTTGGACATAACATATTATATTTCTATGCGTAATTAATAAACATATAATATAGTTATGCAGGAGGGATCATTATTATCATTAGAAACCAATTAATTTTGTAAAATAATTGTAAGGTATAAAATGTATTGTACTCAGAAATTACACGTGGGTTCACCTCTTAAGTTATTTCACATCGGTTTTTTGCGACACAGCCGTACCCTATCATATCAACTCATTCACACTGTATGGCGTGGCTTTACCACTTCCAATAATATACATACAGGCAGTATTTAATTGCATTAATAATATACACTGATAGGTATATTATGTGGTCGGTAATAGGTAGACTGCCTCGGTAAGCTGAGGTCTCGGATTCGAATCCCGGGTCGGGTAAAGTGATATTGGATTTTTCTATTCAACATCAGCCCGGAGTCAGAAATTTGTGCCTGATATAGCGATCGCCTCGCCCCATATCACATCGTGGGATGGAAAACACAAGGCGAAACGTGGGTGTCCTGGTCCTCTGCCTACCCCTACTGGGAAAAAAGCGTGAGTATATATATGTATGAATGCAATTAAGTAAGTAGACTTTTATGTTTACAATCAAATTAAATATCACCTGATTGAGTCGCGGCAGAACGTTGCCCTGCTTTTGATTATGTTCCGATTGGACAATTATAAATAATGAAAACATTCAAGGTTTGTTTTGAACTAAAAGTCAATGTAATTATTTATCGCGCGACCAGCAGTGTTGAAGTAGGGTCGGGTCAAGGCTGTTGCAAATTCGATTGTTTTTTTTTCTTTAATAACATTACTTCATAGTATGATTTCTCCTGCGTTATTTGTGCGTTTACAGACAACACTTCCGACTATATTTACCAACTGATTTCGAAAAATTGTTACCGCAATTTTGTTTCTTTCGTTATATGTATCAAAAACTACCGGACTCTTTAGTTCTGTAACACAAGATCTCTACATATCTATAACATGTTATATGTTTAGTAGAACAAGTAGCCACAAACCACGAATTCCCCTTCATGCGAATATCGAATCGAACATACAATCTCTCATTGATAGAATAGTTTACCCATTGAAAAATGCTGTTTAAAACAAAATACAATTACATTTTTTGAGAGGCAATGTGCATGCTATTTTAACAACAAGGCAGGTGATTATTCATCTGCTCTAGAATAAATTTCATCTCATTATTCCGAAATGTGCACATTTTATTTTAGCAGTCACAATGCAAAGGCGAAACGTTTTTGTTCTCCAATTGAACAACTATTATAAAACCAATTATTGACGTTTTGAAATTGAATAAATAAATGGCAAGTTAGCATCTGCTCAGTAGGTTATGTATTAAACTCGAACATTTGGCAGAAGCCAGCTGAATAAAAGCCGTCAGTCAAATCCTCACACTGCGATAATTATTATTTGTCCATAAAAAGTCTATCTTACTTTCTGGTACCAATAACATAAAATTTGTTGTATAACAAACCTTGTAAGAGAAAGATTGATTTATATTAAGAGATTGCTGTGTAAAACCCTTGTAGAATCCCTTAAAAACGTGTGCTTACTGTAGGAAAATTAATATAATATTGTAACATCACATACTTCATAATGAAAAATCCCACCAACAAACAATTACTTTAAGAAACATATTTATTTTATATTTTAATATCTGTATCGGCCATATCCGTATCAAAAACCGATAATAACCTTTACAAAACAGACAAATTTATTAAAAGCAACTTTTCCTAGAGTTTACAAAGCCTTGACTTTAGCAACCTCTCTCTTATGTTTATTTATTTATTTATTTTTCCCACCAATACAACTTACAGGATTTACCACAATACTGTAGTATCGATGTTAAAGTAGGAATTGACTGCGACTCAGTCAGCATGATTATTTGAACGTATAGAAAAAACATACGAGCAAACTTTTTTAATAGCAAGTGAAATTGTAGCCAGAGTAACTACTGGACATAATGAGACTTAACATCTTATGTCTCAGAACGGCGAGCGTAATGGAATGCCAAGCATTGCCTTGTTATTCATGGTGTTGTTTGGTTTTGCTACTGTATATGAGCGGTCGTATTGCTTACCTTCAGGCAAATGGCAGCTCGTCTCGCCATTGATAGCAATAAAAAAGTGATTTATGGTAGTCTGTAAATATATTTCATTTTAGAGAATCTTAAACATTCAGGGAGCTTGATGACTGACTGTAAACGCAGTGATAGTAAGATTTTGATATCCACCCGTAAAACCAGTGTTTATTTTTCTTTCAGGCAGTAATGGCTCTACCGATTAATATTACAGTATAAATATTATTTTGAGCCAAAATACACCCGAACAATGCATGAACTCTGTGGAATTTTGAGTAACGAGCGGTTCTTTTAAACTTTAAGGTATAGCCACGTTTAAGACCTAATCATTAATAACGATGATTAAGATCGTCCACTTTTACATAGAGAACAGATATAAAGCTAGTGAAATGTAGGTGGCACTAATGGCAGCCCTGCTTACCCCTTCATGATTACAAGCGAGAGGTTTTGTAAATATAGGCTCAATAGTTTCCCTGCAACAGTCATACAAACATACTTTCATATCGACAACATTAGAAAGGAGAGTGTAAACGCAATTTAACCACATTATAGGCTTCATGCTCACCATTTATTATTATTGTATACTGCCGAAGGTTTTCAACGTTTTTACTCCAACCGGGAAGTAAACCGAGGACTAGAGGTTACAATATCCGTTCACTAGAGGTGTTAAAGCTTAATTATAGGTGTAATGCTAATTATAGGCTTATTGGTAGTGCCGACGTGAAATATTAACTGTATATGCATATATGGTAGATATTTTAGTTATGTCACTGTTTATCGGGCTTTTACGATAGACGCATTAATTAACTTCACCAACCGAAATTCTTAAATATACAGGGTATATATTTAAAATGAGGTAGAAAATGGCTTTGATCAAATAAATGGAAATTTTCTTAACACGAATGTACAAAATCATATGCAGACCTCATACATACCGGGTACCTAAATCAAGAGTTACTTTGTGTCTGTAACCGCTAAAACTACCTGGTTTTGTTTTCGGTCGGTTACCGGGTATAGAGACGCTTAAGGTATATAGGTTACCTTGCAATGCGTAATTTTACCAATAAACCGCATCACGATTGAAAACTCATTCTTTTAAAATCAAGGGTATGTGGCTGTATCGAATTAACACCACCAAGTTATTACACACTTTTCATCTAAATCAATACTTAAAAGATAAGACATTATTTAGTATTTCAAAAAGCAGCAGTATTACAATAGAAAATCGTATAGATTACTTTCATACTTTCACAACACTTCAATTACACAGCTTGCAGACAATGACCTCTTTATACGACTGATTTCAATTATTTAAGGATTTTATATCACATATTTTATTGAGGCGATATCAATAAAATACGAATGATAAAATCTACTTTAATAATTAAATCGTGGACTAAGAATAAAGCCTATTTCAGGGATTGTAAACCTTCTCTTGGTCGCAGGCAAAAATCTTTTACAGATATAAAACATAAAGCATAATTTTTTTCTCAAAAACGAAAGAAAATAATAAAGAGAAAAGAAATAAATTACCGAAACAATAAAGAAATATGCACTGGGTAAATGAAATCACATAATATTTTGGTATCCCATGAAAAAGATAACTTAAGTGTCTTAAAGATGAAAGATTATCTAAAATCTAAATAGCAGAGAAAAATGCACCAATACATTTAAAACTGAACAAGGTATTTACAGAAAGTTCAACGAACAGCGAAACAGCCATTGACTATATTAATTTACACTTATGAAAATTGCGCTAATATTATTTTTAAAGATGAACACATTTCAACGCGCCAATGGTTCGCCGTGCGCGACTATCCGCCCACACAAAACAATGTATTAGGCCTAGTTCATATTATTTTAATACAAAAACTTTCGCCATGATAATTTATAACGCCGTCCAGTTTGGGCCGACATAAATCTCCGATTATTGTGGATGGCGCCAGTCACGCCGCCTTTATGTTAAATTCGTTCTTATTAACACGAAATGTACATCTACCGGCCTAGCAGATTAATTTTCACCGAATTTAATTTGTCAAGATCGACATGGTTAACCGCATTCTTCCATTTTATGTATTGTAACAATCGTGACGCCTACTTATCTATAAACTTGATTATATAAATTTGAGAATTGTATCTTTTTGAATTAACAATACAATAAATTAGAAAAAAAATACGTATTAGAAATTTTAAAACACAATATACAAAATTACACAAAAAACTGGATACGTCTACAAATTTGCCGAAACCTGGACTCGAACCAGGGACCCCAAGTTCACAAGTCTCTTGCGCTCTGCCACTGAGCTATTTCGGCTTACATGGAACTTGCGGAAATACACATAGTAATGTTACTTCTACACAAAATAGTACAGCTGCGTGTACCTTTGACAGGATGCAATGATTGTAATATCTCATTATCCTATTATGTGACAATTCATTTTAAAGAACGGGCCTCTTCTAAGAGACTGTTTCATCGATCATTACAATTTTGCCGACATGATTGAAACCGAAGGTACACAGACTAAAACCGAAACGACATTTATGTGGGTAATTATTTTTACGGGGTTTCCACCTTTTATAGATAAGGTGGGTGCAATCCGGGCGGACACGAATTTATTAATTTTAAGTTCGTAAACGTAATGATGACCCAAGTGTGATCATAACCTTTAAAATAATAGGGGTCAAAAAGTAGACCGAAGTCTGTAGGCCAAAGCAGTTTTTATCTTGGAATAACACATAGATTTCCAAGAATTGACGCTTCGTAAAACCACATGCAAGAATCAATGTCCACATAAATAATGTATTAAACGAACACATTTTTTGTGTCAAACAGAGAAACGGATGTAAACTATTCTTATCTTCCCCGTGACGGGAATTATATATTTTGCAATAAAATATTCTGTTTGGCTAAAATATACTCCATTAATATTCTTTAGGTGACGCCAAATAATCCACTCAACAGGTATCAAATATTATTGATGCGTGGCGGCCATTTTGAATTATCACTAAAATTTTACGAATTATCATTGTGTCTTTGTCTGTTTATGTATTATCGTGCTTAAACCTGAACCGATTGTAATAATATTTCACATGTAACCGGATGGATAAGGACATATTATGTAACTATAGTTTTACATAACCCTCACAATATTATATTTAGTTGTGACTATAACACTTCAGGTACTTAACTCTTCGATAAAATATAAAATATGCACTATGATCGAAGACTTAATTACTTAACTACTAGGTAACTTCCATTGTATTAAAAATGAATGGTATATTTTAAGATGTCTAGTATATTTTTTTGGGATACAAGTACAAGGAACTTTAAAAATGTACAGAAATCAGCCTGCTATGAGGAACCGACGCGTTCAAAAGAAATTCAGTACACCGGCATAAATGAGAGAACACCGAAGCAGTATCTTTAAAAGATACATGGCAAAGCCGGGATAAACTACTAGTTTAATGTTTATAGATAATTTTAATCAACGGCAGTCACATATTTATTCAGCAAATGTTAGCCAACGTTTGAGGAATTTTAATTATAACTAAAATGGAGGGTTTCGGAGTTATTACGCGATATGCGTATTGCATGATTGTTTTGTCCGTGACGTGTGATCGTTGTACTGATGATGTACGCACAGATTATTGTACCTACGAATGTAATGGTTGGTTTGGCATATGCCACACACCAAGATATCTCAATTCTCATTCGAATGCAAGGGACGAAGGATTAATCATATCTAATAAAAAATATATATATAAGTATTATATAAAAAGTAAAACGCTTGCACTTGACAAATAACAAGAAAATCCAGTCATTCTAATTCCCAAAAAGGTAACTTGACAATATGTAAAATATGGATATGTACTTGGGCCGATTTTAAGGCCGTCCCTAAGTCACAGCTTCTGGCTTTCAAGCAGGCTTATTCTACAGCTAGTCTAAACTCTATTCATAAGGAACTGGAAATGCAACCTCTAATTATTACACCCGGAATAGAAATACAATAAAGTCATCTAAAACTCTCATTCAATTAGATGGCATTAAAACGTAATTTCTATTTAATTAATGTTTTACCCGGATCTTAGCGAATAATAAAACATTTCGACTAGTCACCGACTAATGTCTAATACCCCTTCACATGCCCTAAGGCTACTAAAACAATTACCAATAGAATATCGGTGCATGCATTTCTTGTCGCACTTTCGAAAATATTTTATTGTTCATTATTTATTTCCTTGACGAAGTGTCGATTTTTTCATTGTTGGGGCGAAGTTTGGGTCCGATTCCCGGGATGCATGGGACAATTGAATTTCCTAATAATAATTTGTATTTTTTCGAAAACAATGATAAATTATAAATAATAAATAAATAAATATACCCAGCAACATAAGTCTTGTGTCGAGGGTATCAGAAACTACGAGAGACTTTTCGGTCTCACAAACACCCAGACCCGAGACAAATATTTATGGGCGTTACAAACATTTGTCTCGGCGCGGAGATCGATCCCGCGGCCTCTCGTTTCACAGCCGGCGTCTAACCAACTGCGCCACGGAGGCTGCCGAATTGATGATTGAATGATCGATTGATGACGGAAGTATGTCGTTAAATCACGTTACGAAATACCTACCTACTGTAGCATATTTAACACTAGCTTCTGCCCGCAAACTTCGTCTGCGTGATTAACTTCATTTGAAATTATTTTTTTTTGGAATTTCGTAACCCTGTTTTGGGTTGTATTACGTTAATACAAATCTCCCATATTATTTTTACTCATTATCTTCCAGGTACAGACATCGATCGATTACAAATTTATGATATGTATAGATGGGATAAGGTGCAAATAAACCATGAATTAAAAATACAACATTGTTTTTTGATTTCTCTATACACAATCAAGTTTATATCACCGGATTAGTAGTTCAAGCCTTGATAATCGTTCTGTCAACCATGCTAAGTGGTTCTATTGTTCTTTAAGACTTGCAAAAGGTAAACTCGATAGGTGATTGGCTACTTCACCGACGGTTCCGTATTTATTTATAAATTTCATTATATTTGGTTCGTAAATACTACATAGAGAAGATATCGCGATCTTATTATTCTTTTATGATAACTATTGGCCATTGATGTCTGTTAACTGAGGTTAGCATTGGGACGTTGCCAATGTTTATTGATTAATTAAAGTTGGTAAGAGTAGTGGCGGTACTTCCATACAAGCCCAAAAGCCCGGCTTGCCCTACATAATACGTATTTACTCCATATTGAATACAAACTATTACATTCAATACAACAGTCATTTATTAGAAAACATCTAGCATTTAAATTTTTTGAATTTCCCGCGCCGCGATTCAATGAGACGCCAGCGCCGAAGCGCCGCGTAATATTCATTCATTAAAACTATACTGAACTTGAAAAGACGGAGCACACAGCACATATATCTATCCTTTTCTCTCTCGTGTGCTTTTACGGGGCTTCTAGCAACGCGTGAACTGTATGGGGAAATGATATTACTCGATCGCTACGAATGTATAGCTATAGATATGTTATATAGCTGTTCACTGTACACGAAATGCCCGGCTTCGGCCTTGATGATGTAAAAACATCGTGCGTTGCATGGTCGTCACGTGATTATTTGTTAAATCAATTACATATATCTATTGTTATTAAATTAAGTTGGTTCCTTTTAGAAATTATTTCTAATATTTTTTTTAGAACAAATAATGAAGTTTTAATATTTCTTTTAATAAATTGTATCTTTTGTATTGTTTATTTCACGTTTACTGGCAATACAGCACATTTTTCTACTAACTTCATTTGTATTATGATTTATGAGTTGTGAATGTGTTTTGTTTAAGGTTAATGTTTAGTTTTTTTATGTTATTTAAACTTTTTGATACTATTATGAGTTGTATTGTTTTCTGTGATGGTTTGAGTGCGATGGTGAAAGCGTTCATTGCCGGTAAAAAGGTAAATTCATTCAATTATATTGAACAATAAACCGGCGCGAAACCTATGCCGGGTTTGTACATTTAGTAAGTCGCGGTAAATCACAATAGACATTTCTTCAGGTCAGTTTAATAAACTACGTACTTTTATTACTACATGCTCCCTTTAAAGCTATTAAACAATCGTGATTCATATGTTTTTATATGACACGTCTTGTGTGTTAGATTGTTTGGATTATAATGCTTTAATTAAATTTTCATTAATTTAGGTGGTCCTTTCAAAAGGCAATCTATTATTTTAAATTTAGAAAAACATTTAAACATGAATGCGTTAATAATAATTTCTGTCTGCAATTTCGGTTAACCTCGAAGTCGAACACGGCACCACAGAATAGTGACGGCAATAGAAATGCAATGAAAAGTTACGGATGCATGTTCACAAGTAATCTATATTAATTGTTTTAATCTTAAGATTGTGTTGAAGGTTTGCCGACGTATTATAAATTAATTTTCTTCGTTCTTAGTAACTTTGTGTTAAATAATATTAATTAAACGTAAAAAAATATTCGGCTTGCCCTACTCCAAAACCCTAGGCACGCCACTGGGTAAGAGTAGAAATGATTTCCCACCTTTCTACTTAATGAAAAATAAATATAAGTTCATGTTTGCATCCCCGATTATTAGCCCCGAATCTTACTTTGAGGAATTATTTTTTCGTCTCCAGTTGTAATAAGATTAGTCAGACCATCACCATGCCAAGCACAAATACCAATACCTGGCATCACCTTTTTCAAATCGAAGTACAAGAGCGAAGGACCCAATTTGGTAAAGACACTAAATAGTAATAAATCAAAGTGATAAAGGTTTAATAGCATGACCAACAGAACTCCAATAAAAAACGACTTTTATTCAACTTTCACTGACGCCAAACCGTTTGATCGACATCTACACAGCCATCAATAACCTATTGACAACGCAATGAAAAAACATAATGCCTTGCTAATTGAAATAGAAATCTTGTAGATTCCAACTTCATTTGACTGCCGTCTGCCCGATGCCGGCAAAAAGTAAATGAAACGTGAATAAGTTAAGCTAATGTTTGCGGATGTGTTTGAATATACTGTAATCTACACTTGGTAGTTGAAAGGGCATAATAACAACGATAATGCAGGTCGTATTAAACTTGGTGTTTGCATATCAAATAAAAATAGATGTACATGTGAGAGGCCGCCTGGGAAGTTACCACCGCAATTTGTATTTCTCCCGCCAAACAGCAGTGTATTACACTACAATACACTTTTGTGTTCCGATTTGAAGGACTTTGTAGCTAGAGTAACTACTGGACTTAACATCTTACGTCTCAGGATGGCCAGCGCAGTGGAATGCCTAGCATTGCTTTGTAATTCAAAGGTGTCGTTTGGATTTGCTACTGTCCATGAGCGGTCGTATCGCTTAGCATCAGGCGAATGGCACGCTCGTCTCGCCATTCATCGCTATAAAAAAACATATTGTTTATTTGCTCGATATCGATATAATTGGTGTGAGGATATTTGTAATTAATACGATGATGGATAACCTTTGAATTCGCCCTGTTTATATTCGGTTTCGAGTAAGTCAGCAAAGTGCATAGATAATGGGTACCTACTCTATCTACCCTGAGGGGTTACCCTTTGATCCTAAACGAAGTTCGAATATTCGAACACTAGACGTCCGAAGTAAGTTATAAGTTCTCCCCTTCTAAAAATCAATACTATTCTCTATGAGACTTATCATTCACTCCGAACTTAGTCTATGGTTACGACGTACGATAGTTGATTCGAACATTTTGTGGAGTACCTAGGCCATGCGTAATAAACAATAATAATAATACGTCCATGGCCTAGGCACATTCATACAGATTCACCGTACGACATTTGAACCTCGTTTCCGGCTATAGTGCGCTTACCATTTTTAATTAATTTAAAAATAGTAAAATTATTTCTTAAATTTTCATAATACTGACGGCCTCGATAGCGTAGTTGTACTAAGGTACGATTACAAGGCTGAGGTCTCGGTTTCGATTCCCGATTCGTGCAAAATGGTGTTGGATTTTTCTATTCAGAGTCAGGAATTTGTTCCCGATATGGCGATAGGCCTGCCCTATCACATCATGGGACAGAACATACAAGGCGAAATATAGGTGTCCTGGTAGCACCTCTGCCTACCTTTTCTGGAAAAAAAGGCATGAGTTTACGTATGCATGAATAATTTTAATACTATGCATCACTTCTAATTTTTGCATAGCAGGCACAAAATACTAGTATCTAACCCATATCATATAAAATTTTGTTCTTCGAAATACACCCATACATGCACAGCCTTTAATCTTACTCACTCATACCTACGTGTTAGAAATCCCGTCTCCATCAGACAATTGCTGTAATGGCAGTTTCTCAGAGCGTCTAATGGGCCGCGTCCGCTGTGCCAAGAACTCATACGGGTCTTTATTCTATGCTCTATGCTCTATAGTATATGCTCTATGGTCTATACTCTATGGTTTGCAGTGCGTACGTGACGCCTCGCATCGACTACGGTGCACATCATTACCGCTAAACGAGGGACAGTTGCCCTATCTGAGAATGTTATATGTGGAGTACTTGTAGAGCCAAGAGAGTTTATATGACAACTGGGCTATTCCTTAAGCCTCCTATGAGAGTTTATATTTTATAACACAATTAGAAAAACAAATTGAACTAAAACATTTATAATTTTAGTGCACCCCCAAAATATTTAAGAAGGATTTAACTTAAGTGTTAAAATGTAAGTTCAGCGTAATGTAAAAGCCCTTAGGTGCAATTTGCATTGAAAGATGCCTATTTTAAAACTGTTAAAATGTTGAACCTACCTATTGTTTATTAATATGACATGAAGCAGACTTCAGATACTTCATGTAGACATTCATCAGACATTCAAATCTAGTAGATACCATCTTTATGATTAAAAAATATACAGTCGAATTTGAAAACTTCTCCTTTTTTGAAGTCGGTTAAAAGTGACGTACGCCATCTTCTACATTCCGAATATAACTGACAAACATTATATTGACTGAAGGAGCTATGTTATCAATGAATTTAAACTTCAATTTCTGAAGCTATTAAAATTACCTAAATTCTGTAACCGCACACAATACCACAATAAAGTTTTTATAAAGACACAATAGACCACGATCTTTGAACAATAAATCTGATTGAATTTGAAATGAATGTGCCCAAGACCCGACAAAAACTATCCGAAAGCGATTTCACGACAGTATTCGTTGTAGGAATGTCAATTTGTATCGTTATAACATCATATCGATAGTGATGGATTATCGATTTGAACTTCATCGATTGCAACCCACCTTCGTCTCAACGCGGCACTATTTGTTATTTAAAGATTGAAAAAAAAAATGTTATTTCATATAATGTGAAACACGAAATAAAAACGTAATCTAGAAATATGAAAAACTATTTTGTCAATTATCATCACAAGCAAATCACCGTTTTAGTCTAAATCAATTCCTGAAACCGATTAATTGATTCTCAAATCGATTTACCAAAATCAAATCGATTTAAGATTCCCGCTCAAACGATTTCAAATCGACATGCCTCCGTCAATGGTCTAGAAAGCTAACTGAGCCGGAACCGCGCAATACTGACGCATTCCAGCCGAGCGGCCCTCTGTCCTTATACGGCGGACGGCCTGGACACACTAACTGTAAACCGCCGCGCAAAAAGATTCCTCTAATTGCTGATGAGCCCAAACAGGCACCGTTCGAGATGTCTTTATTTAAGGCACGACACTGGAATATTAACTCGCGGAGATGAATGGTGATAATCTGGGTAAAAGATTTTTGGTTGGTGGCTGTATAATGTTGAATTGAATGTAAAAAAGGATTTTGAAATATTCTAAACTCAATTTTTTTCATTAATCTTTTAATTCATTTTTAGATGCTATCACCATAATTAAACGTAATCTATCGGCAATTTTCAAATGAGAAACTTTACTTCTAAAAAATAATATAAATACATTTTGTAACATTGTACAAGAAAACAAAATGCACAAAATAACAACAAAATTCAATCAAGTAACGTAATTAACACCCACACTGCATCCAAAACAAACCACTTCACAGTTCCCCCGACCGATAAAAAACGAAAGTAAACTTATCTTTAAATCACACATTAGTGCGGATTAATCAACCTCAGATTAAACATCATTAAGATATCAGTGTAAAAAGGAAGTGGAATAGATTTTAAGCCCACGTGATCGAATGAAAGTAAATTGTACAACTGGTAGCAAGTTTGCAGTATTTTTTGCTAACAGCGTCTTCCGGCCGCGCGATATTTATCGATCGGTAGAAAGTAAAAAGTAATCGCTTGTAAATATGTTGTATTTGTCGGTAAGGTGGATGGAATGTCATATTTATTTTTTGTCTATTTATTGATTTTCTTGGCAAAAAATATATCATTCATCAACTACATTGTAGCTTAAATGTCCATAGAGCTTATCGTAATGTTAGTTAAAGGATTAAGGAGAAAATATTTAAAAATTCACTTACCGTAGAAACCAAGACAAAAGTATCCGAAACGATGAGGAAGCTTGTGTCTCACGCCTGAAACAGAAAAAAATACAGTTCACGAAAATAGATCTTGGTGTCGGCATCATTTTACACCCAACTTGTCGTAAGCTGATCGTGCGTATACTAACTTTTAATAAAAACAAAATTATAATGAAGACCAGCTCATACAATGAAGGTAAACATCGTGAGGAAACATTATGTAGATTGATAGCCTCCGTGGCGCAGTTGGTTAGACGCCGCCTATGAACTTCGATCAACAGTTGCATTGTTGATCGAAGCATGTGAAGCGAGAGGCCGCGGGTTCGATCCCCGGACCGAAACAAATGTTTGTGTGATCCACAGGTATTTGTTTCGGGTCCGGGTGTTTGTGAGACCGAAAAGTCTCTCGTAGTTTCTGATACCTACGACACAAGACCCGATCTTAGTGTGTGGTCAGGACTATGTATGTGACGTTTGGGTGTCATTATTATGAATTATTTTATGAGAATTCGCTAAGAAAATTAAAAAAGGTATGAGACGTCAGGCAATCCACCACACCAGGGCACTATTACTAGCCTAAAATCCAAGCTATGTGCCATATTTAACTACAACAAAATACCTGTAAAACTACCATTCACAATCAATTTATCAATACATCTTAACATAACCATTATTATTACACACATCAAGAAGCACCCAGTTGCACCATAAAGATCAGAAAAAAGCCCTTCTAAGCTTAACTGGTTTGGTATCGGGAGCAAGGGACCGGGGTATGCGGTTCGAATCAGTTTTTGCCGCAACTCCTTCATTTTGCCGCACGTGATGGGAATTTTGTACAGCCCAGCCGTACAATTAAATCAATGGACGTTCATTGTATCCGGAATCGTATTTTATTTTTATTGGCGATTATGTGAATGCCTACTTATACGTTTATGAAATACAACGTCTGTTTGTCTGTGGGTTTATACGCTATACGTATAGCTCGAGAATTACTAATGATATTCTTCTGAGTGTGAACATTATTAAGCTAGGATTTATATTTATTTGCGGTAACTTATTAGCAATACCAGTTTTAATTCATCGAATAAAGGAAGAAAAATCACGTAGCGATTCGAACGCACTAAATTACAAACCTTAGTTAATAATATTAATAATCCTTATTGCTTAATTTTTTAAGATTGACATCAAATGCATAAAGAGACAAGTTAACCAAATCAGACTTTATAAATTATGAATGGGAATAACACACGAATTAGTGAAAAGACTGAAGAAATCAGTTTAATGTATCTTCTTTAAAGCCTTAACTTGGCCCAAACTGGACATAAACCCGCACAATCATATGATATCTATTAGATTAACTATGTATATTGGCTGTATAATACGCTCCTTACATTCGATTCCCATGCAAAATATCCAAGACAAAATTATCTTTTAAACAAGTCCTAATAAGGCAAAAGTGAATTGTCAGTCAATTTTTCCCCGTCAAATTGAAGGTGATGTCCGAATGACCTTGCCCCTTTGCGGTGAAATTTCAGCATCAGATAATTTAAGAGCCATCATTTCCTTCAACAGAAGTGGGACGCGATAACGAGCTTGTGTTTGGGCTGAGTTCAACAATCTGTCTTCGTTTCGCACTTAAATTGTACAGGGTATCATTTAGATTGAAGACAAAATTATTACCTAATTTATATCTCGAGTTAAAATTTCTAAGTGCAAAGAGAACTATCGTGCACTGTGCAGGACATGATATGTATTTAGTGGAGCTCAGGCCAAAATTTAATAGATTCACGCCAAAATTCATTACATTCAATGGAAAGACTGAGGTGCCCCTAGTATCACAATTTGCGTAGCTCAATTCCTTCCGATGTTGTGATAGAGAGCGATTTTACCAGCGGCATGCCGAGTAGAAACTCCAATCGCTGCATTCGATATTAAATGTATCCAAACTCAATTTAGCTTGGGAAATTGTTCCCAGGACCTCGCAAATCACATATGCTCGGACAAGTACAATCTTCTTCTACTTCTTCTTTTGAGCCCCCATAGATCGCCTCATAGACCTGTTGGAAGCGGCCTTAACTTAAGACAAGTATGATGCAACAATATACTACCGTAGTACTTAGTATCTAGTACATACTTTCGATTGAAAACAGCCGAATTATCTTTTACCATTCCACAATCCACACCATAAGGCTGGCTCATAAATTGCTTCTATAGGCTATTGTGAAAATATCCAGGATTAAATTGAAATTTACTAATTATATACACTTGACAACAAGTATTTCCATTAAACGCGATCGATATTACAAAATTTCAAATTTCTATCACGAAATACCACCTTTCTACAAGATTGGCAATACGCAAATGTAAATGAAATACCTAACTTCACTAATGAGATTTCCTTATTTATAATGAACGGTAATAGAATGTGTTAATTGTGGTATCGGTAAATATTTCAATAGTCAATTAACATAATTGAATAGTTGCCTAGTAAATAAAGTACATTATGCGCGCCTTGACGACGCTCCGCGCAATATCTAGACCTCAATGTCTTTTACAGCTAATGTTAATTCATACTTATGTAAATGTGTAAACTGCTTTTTAATAAATATCAGTGTCAGCCCGTGGGAACGTACAAGCAAGGCAAGCAGCGTCTTAGTAATGTTTTTCTTTGAAGAATTGTATCTGGGGTATTTTAGTTATGGCTGGGACAGATGCTTTTTGTGAAAGCCTGATATGTGGTGGTCAGTCATAAAATAAGGAGTTAAATTAATACCAACTCTACGTTAATTAGAAATAAGGCCTGGTAGAGCAATCACATTCTATTTTTAATATTCGATATCAAGAAAATATAAATAAATCCAAAAATTTACTTCACGTCACGTCAGAAACCTTTTTTTTAAATATCAGGCTGCAAAAGTCCATTAATTATACAGTCAGAAAAATGAATTTATTTGGTATAGCTCTCTAAAAATCAATGAAGCTTTAATCTCCAAAATATGTTCTCTCTTCATGTTCATTCGTTTTAACAGGCATGGATCATATCTTAGAGGATTTACCGATTTTTGTTGAAACATGCTTCAAAAGAAGAATCTCTTATTACCACGCTTACAGTAAATTTACAAAACAGGCTATTTTATTTGACCTCAAACAGCGTGTGTAGTAAGGTGCCTCTATCCATTTAAGGAAGCATATTTTCTTCGACACGCGGGCCGACTGCTAAGTGACTGATCTCCGACGGGAAGCAATATTTCGTAACTTTGTTCATGGAGTAATCAGCGATGGATTTACGACCGTGTGACAAATATGATTACAGGCCCTTACTAATTTATGTAAATTAATAACGTCAGGATGCAAAATTGCCGTGTTTTGAGCAACAAAACAATTATATTCAGATAAAGCCGACCTGAATCCTATAAAATATTTCTTGAGGTGTAATGTCATCGGCTACTTGAGCAAATATAAGTTATATATTAAACAAAGCTATTAACTTAGTCGGTGGCGATGTGGTAATCCATAACAGTATCTGAGCTGGGAAATAACTTGCATAATTATTTGGAATTTTAATTGTAACAAGACTGACCTAAAGGACGCTCCTAATTATATACAGTATTATCTATGCTCCTAATATTAGGCAAAATGTAATGAACTGTTTTAGCTGATAGTACAAAGTTTCATTAGTTAATTGATGAATGCACGTTGCAATTCAATATTATCTTCGCAGACATCGCCTTATACAATTTCGAATGTAATAGAAACCGCTGCCTACGCATTCCCTTCACCAGATTTGACTTATACTAACCTACAGATCACTTGCAGAAGGACAGGCGGCCTGTCTATACGTCACGAATATTTAACGAAAGTGAATAAATACCATGACATTTTTAAATAGCAATGACTTGCGTAGATATTTCAATGGGGCAGACAAAGAAAAAAACTTTTCTTATTGTTTTTAAGGACTTTCGGCTAAGTTTATGTAATTCTCTCTTTTAGGTACTTCAAGATACAGACATGACCTAGTTTGAGGACAACTGATAATTTTGTAATACTCGTACTAGCCACAGATATTGTCAATTATTGTTACGTAATAAATTCTAGTTTTATTATAACTTTTTATCAATTCGACACTTCGGAAGAATTATCTATGTAGTTTCAATGATGCGGCACTTGTTAGATTGATAAAATTGGATCTAGAGTGACCCTAGGTCTCATTATTCTTATGTAACATATGGGCAGTGAAGCACGACGTCCTTGGTTCGATTCCTCGGTCGGACACTTCAATTAGAGCGAGTTTATCGTTTCGTGGCCTGTGGTTTGCCTTCGTGGCACTTCTGCCTAGTCCTTCCAGGATACAAGTTAAATATGTATTTACGTTTAGTTATTAATTGAATTTTGGGCACGTAAAATATCGCCAGCCAGTCGATGAGCGCAATACACTTTCTGTATTTACATGCATATTGCAATCTTTAGTATCTAGTTTATCCAGTATATAATATGATATTATGTGTGAATGGCATTGTATAATAAGATTACTTTATTTAATAATTACATTTTATATCGTCTCAGCAAGGAATTCCGTATCAACAGTTTCAAATATCAGCTATAAAGTTCGTTTTATCTAGGAGATAGACGCCTGGATTTCAAAGTGACAAGGCCACAACTTGCGTCCACTAACCTGTTAAATCTAGCACCGAAATAGATTACAAGGAATCGTGGGCGACGTTGCACCAGCCAGCTCGCGAGTCGCGACTCATTACAATATTCAAGTGGCCATTTTACTTAGACTTAGAAATTATGGATACTCGGGTCTCGGTGTTAGTATTTAGAAAATTTTGTGTTCGAGCTCTTGGGATAACAGAGGGGTTTGATATTTTTTTCTGTATGCTTAAATCTACTTCGGTGGCGCAGTTTTATTACGCGTTGCAAAGCTCAGGTCTCGGGTTCGATTTCCGGGACGTACAGTGATATTGGATTTTGCTATTCATTATCAGCCCGTAGTCGGAATTTGTGCCCGATATGGCGATAGCACCGCCCCCTATTACTTTCTGGGACAGAAAATAAAGGCGAAACGTGGGTGTCCTGGTTGGACCTCTGCCTACCCCTTCTGTGAATAGGCGTGAGCTTATGTATGCATGTATGCTTAAATCTGTGATGCAGCTATGTACATCAAATCTTTTTATGCAGTCAGTAAAAAAAACAAAACTTATAACTTTTATTATCATAAAAATGAGGTAGATCATCACAAATACTATATTTAATAGATATATTTGTTAGTTAAGTGTATTCACACATACCAACTGAACGTTTCTTCTAAAAATGAAAATAGAATTTATCATTCAAAACTTATGCTCTTTTACAGACCTTATCACTAAATAAATACGCGCCACCCACCACAATATACAATAGGAATATTTATAGCCATTAATTATTAGGGATGGTCAGGGATGCTCCTATCTAGTGGTCCAGGCCTGTCCCTAGAATAGGTGCTATGAGTACGCGACCTCGGCCCCCCGAGCTACTGCAGTCACTACCAACCTTCCCTTCCGTGACTGCAGTATCCACTCCTACAGGCCATACTTCCCTTTCCCATAACATCCTCCAACCACAAACCCTATTTCCCTTCCTCCGGTTGATGACGGGCAGCAGCGTCATCAACGCGAGTCTCCCCCCCCCCCCCCCTTCTGCGCTCGCCAACCCGCCTGCCAAGCGTGGCGAGTATTGGCAAAAACCTCCAATGATTGGCAACATCAGGACCAGGCCCCCAGTCCCCGGCAGCCCCGCTATTCCTGGCTATGGTAGCGGCCATGGTTACGGCGGGGCAGGGGGTGCTAAGAATCCCCGGGTTGGCCCCGGCTACCACCCCCGACGACGACTGGCCCTGGTAACACACAACATACGCACGTTGAGGACAGACGAGAAGATTGTCGAACTGGAAGAAGAATTGAGTGGGTTACACTGGGACATTTTGGGGTTATCGGAAGTCCGTAGAATCGGGGAGGATACGATAACCCTGAAGTCCGGTAACCTGCTCTTCTACCGGGGGGACGACCAACAGTCCCGAGGAGGTGTCGGATTTCTCGTCCACAGGTCTATCATCAACAACATCGTATCCATCGAAAGTGTGTCGAGCAGGGTAGTGTACCTTATACTCAGAATATCAAAAAGATATTCGTTGAAGGTCATACAGGTATACGCGCCGACCTCGACACACCCAGATGAAGAAGTACAGGAGATGTATGAGGACATTAGTCGGGCCATACATACTTCCAAAACCTACTTCAATGTTGTTATGGGAGACTTCAACGCAAAGTTGGGCATGAGAAGCGATGCAGAGTTGAAAGTGGGGCAATTTGGACATGGACAACGGAACCCCAGGGGCCAGAGGCTGGCCGACTTTCTGGAGAAAGAGGGACTCTTTGCGATGAACTCTTTTTTCCAGAAGCCGCCTCACAGGAAATGGACCTGGCTGAGCCCTGACGGTTCTACAAGAAACGAGATAGATTTCATCTTGACGACGAATAGACAGATGTTCAGTGATGTCTCTGTGATCAACAGGGTGAAAACCGGCAGTGATCACCGAATGGTAAGGGGCTCATTGAATATCAATGTCCAATTAGAAAGGCGTCGCTTGATGAAGTCTACGCTCCGACCTACTCGTGCCCATATCCAAAACCCCGAGAGCTTTCAACTTGAGCTGGCAAATCGCTTTGATTGTCTCAAAGAAAACTTTGCAGTGGACGAGCTAAACAGCGGTTTGGTAGAAGCTGTCCATACGGTGGGATCTAAGTATTTTAGACCTCGCCGTAGAGATAGACCACAAAAACTCTCGATCCACACTCTTGACCTCATGGCCGAACGTCGATCTATGGCGCTGCAGTCTTCCGATGATGCCGAGGCATATAGGCAGCTCAATAGACGGATCTGGAAGTCCTTGCGACACGATGTCCGTGCTCACAATACTGTGAGCATTAAAGAGACAATTGAGCGGAATGGAGGCTCCAAAGTGTTTGCAAGAGACTTGTCTATTGGACAAAGCCAGTTGTGTAGGCTGAAGACGGACGGCGGCCGCGTAGTATCGACGAGGGCAGAGGTTTTAAGGGAGATCGAGAGGTTCTACGGACAGCTTTACACCTCGGTTGCCGAACCTACTGTTAGCTCGGCCGAAGACCCGAGAGCCGAGTTGATCCGGCACTTTAGCGATGATATCCCGGACATCAGCCTGTGTGAGATTGAGATGGCCCTGAAGCAGCTTAAGAACAACAAGGCGCCGGGTGAGGACGGAATCACTTCAGAGCTTCTGAAAGCGGGCGGAGCGCCGATACTGAAAGTCCTTCAGAGGCTCTTCAATTCCGTTCTCCTCGAGGGATCAACGCCAGAGGCATGGAGCAGGAGCGTGGTGGTACTGTTCTTCAAAAAAGGTGATAACACCTTGCTGAAGAACTACAGGCCCATCTCGCTCCCGAGTCATGTCTATAAGTTGTTTTCGAGGGTCATCACAAATCGTCTCGAACGCAGGTTTGATGACTTCCAGCCTCCCGAACAAGCCGGTTTCCGAAAAGGCTTTAGTACCATAGACCACATTCATACGCTTCGGCAAGTTGTACAAAAAACCGAGGAATATAACTTGCCGCTTTGTTTAGCGTTTGTGGACTATGAGAAAGCCTTTGATTCGATCGAGACCTGGGCTGTGCTAGAGTCTCTCCAGCGATGCCACATAGACTATCGGTACATCGAAGTGTTGAAGTGTATATACAACAACGCCACCATGTCGGTCCGAGTACAAGATCAGAGCACGAAGGCTATTCCACTACAGAGAGGCGTGAGACAGGGAGATGTCATATCTCCGAAACTGTTCACTGCCGCGCTGGAAAACGCCTTCAAGCTCTTGCAGTGGAAAGGATTCGGCATCAACATCAACGGCGAGTATATCACTCACCTTCGATTTGCCGACGATATTGTAGTCTTGGCAGAATCGCTGGAGAACCTTAGCACTATGCTCGAAGACCTCAACCGAGTCTCCCAACAGGTGGGTCTTAAAATGAACATGGACAAAACGAAGATCATGTCGAATGTCCATGTTGTGCCCACCACCATTGGAGTTGGGGGCTCGACTCTTCAAGTTGTAGACGAATATGTTTATTTAGGACAAGTGGTCCGGTTAGGCAGGTCCAACTTCGAGAGAGAGGTCAATCGTCGAATCCAACTCGGTTGGGCAGCGTTCGGGAAACTACGCGACGTCTTCTTGTCCAAAATACCTCAGTGCCTCAAATCGAAAGTCTTCGATAGTTGTGTGTTGCCAGTGATGACATACGGCACCGAGACGTGGCCTCTCACTATGGGCCTTATTAGGCGACTCAAAGTCACTCAACGAGCTATGGAGAGGGCTATGCTCGGGGTTTCCCTACGAGATCGAATCAGAAATGAGGAGATCCGTAGGAGAACTAAAGTAACCGACATAGCCCAGCGGATTAGTAAGTTGAAGTGGCAATGGGCGGGGCACATAGCGCGGAGAACTGATGGCCGATGGGGCCAAAAAGTTCTCGAATGGAGGCCACGTAGCGGAAAGCGCAGCGTGGGACGTCCACCCACAAGATGGTCAGACGACCTGGTAAAGGTGGCGGGACGTCGCTGGATGCAGGCTGCCTCCAACAGGTCACTGTGAAAATCATTAGGAGAGGCCTATGTTCAGCAGTGGACGTCC
Source organism: Deilephila elpenor (assembly GCA_949752805.1). Classification (NCBI taxonomy): domain Eukaryota; kingdom Metazoa; phylum Arthropoda; class Insecta; order Lepidoptera; family Sphingidae; genus Deilephila; species Deilephila elpenor. The sequence continues at coordinate 6,781,980 of OX457116.1, forward strand.
TTTGGCTGATGGATGGATGGATGGAATTATTACAGAGGTAATGTTATTTTTTTATTCTGGTCAACAATTACCACAATACACAGGGATATAAACATTTCTCATGTGATAACAGATCCAATAAGTATACATGCCCTAAAAATGAAATCTTAGACACGTATGAAGCTACGATAAAAGACTATAAAATCATACTCTGGGAAAAAGCAAGACAGTGGTTTAACAACGTTATTGCTCCACGCTCGATCACCTTAAAAAGGAAACGACAAATTGCGAGCGGGTGCCGTGTCCTGCGTGTCCTGCGGCGACGGCCGGCGCCGACCGACTTATCCTGCTTAATGAGCCGAGTATTTTAATTACGGCCTACTATCATCCTGCATAGCTACTGGCTGGAACAGAATAAAACGCGTTCCGTTTTTAAATATTGTAACGTTGATAAATTTTTGCAGATTTTGAATTTTGGAGACTTTTTATTAATATTTTTTGTATAAGTAAATAAATACACCCAACAGTCACATACATAGTCCTGACTACACACACTAAGATCGAGTCCAGTCTACACTAAGATCGAGTCTTATGTCGTGAGTATTAGAAACTACGAGAGACTTTTTGGGTCTCACAAACACCGAGATCCGAAACAAATACCTGTGGATCACACAAATATTTGTTTCGGTGCGCGGATCGAACCCGCGGCGTCTCGTTTCACAGCTGGCGTTTAACCAACTGCACCACGGAGGCTGTCAAAAAACCTCTTAAGTGGGTTTTTTTCGTGGTATATGTACATGGGGTTAACTTTAATTTTAGAAGCCTCTTTAATCTTTGTTGTGTAAAACCTCTTCATTATTTTTTTATGTACGTTCTGCTGATCAGTAACAAATCTCAATATGCAAGTGAAAGTGTTTACTGACGCCCATCAACACCCACAAATCTTCGGAATCGTAGGCGCATTGCTGAGATTTTAAGATAGTGGTAGAGTAGTGATTGGCTTGCTTGTAAACTTTTGCGCTATCTTTTATTGGTAATCAATTTTCACTTCAACATATTCTACTTATAACATAGAAGTTTGTATTTTTGTCGAAGCGAAATATGTACCTACATATTCAATAAAGCCCTAGCCAACTTTAAATTTAACTCCTGATGTGACTTGACGACTAACACGACTTAGGTACTTAAATTAACCAAAGCCGAGATAATTTAATAACAAATTAGTCACCATGAACAATAATGACACCATGCCATTGTCATATTAATCAATAACAATGATTACTGTGAGAACATTTCTACCATAATATTTACAATATAGGCCAATGACTGTTTCTTAACGGAAGTGAAGTCAACTAGGCGGCCATTATTAAAAATATTATACATACAGGGTATATCAAGACCGCGACCGAAAACGAAGCCAGGTGGTAGTATCAGTGACTTCAGACACAATGCAATGAAAAATTTCGCAAAAAAAAATCGTTAACTTTTTTTGGTAATTTTTTACTTATTGTCGTATTTAGGTGATAAATACATAGATTTCCTAAAATAATGATGTACACCTTTTTATTTTTTAAGACGCAATGGTACGATAGGGTTTAAATTACTATTTTCCCAATAACCAGGTATTTACTAACTACCCAAAAACATTGAATTTCAAAAAATTCAAAAAAAAAATCTGTCGCTTATTTTGCGAAATTTTTATTTGCATTGTGTCTGTAACGACTAAAACTACCACACGGCTTCGTTTTCGGTCGCAGTCTTGATATACCCTGTATAACAATTGATAGCAAAATATTTTTATGGCATGAATGTAAACCATATCGCCCTGGCCCTAGGTTGATGTGTAGGTAAACACAAGTCATTCGTGGTGGCTGGTAGCGGTTGGCGACGATGGGCTGAAGGTCGAGTCCAGTGGCGTGCTATGGGAGAGGCCTATGTCCAGCAGTGGACGCAGAAGGGCTGATGATGATGAAGAAGTCTATTTTATTTATACTTATGGCTGCGAACCGTGAAATCTTAGGTTCTATTACCAGGCTAGGCAATAAAATTAGATGTTCTGCATGCTTATAAACCATGACGCTGTTAGCCTATGTAAAAATAGGATAAAGTAGAATAGTAAAAAAGCCTTGATGTGACATAATATTGGTATAAGGTTCCTACTAACCTTTTGTGTTTATACACAAAATAATAGGCTTGATTGAAATAATACATATATTTTGCTCTCCAAATATATACACAATGAATACATTAAGCTATCTTAAATTAAAATCACCTCGTTTTCGTCCTGATTAATTTAAATTAAACTGACTTATGGACTAGATAAACGTCGATCTTATCACTATTTGACACAAATTACGCACATGTTACGCACTAGGACTTGCACGTAGGTTCCCTTGTATCAATACTTTAAATAATAGTCTGACCTGACAAACATGGAGCGACTATGATCTGACAAAACTTGCAGATAGTTATGTGCATGGGTCGTTCCGAACAAACCGCTATGGAAATTTTTGAGATAGACTCTCGATATATTTCTATGAGGTGGAATCATGTCTGCAGTGGACTTCTTGTGACTAAAGCTGTTAGTGATTCGCGAAACTAGTAAGCAGAAGACGAGACGATGACAAAGCCATCAACAGCTTCTAAATATTGAATTAAAAGAAAAAAGTTGTAGGATGAAAGATACAAATTATACACAGTTTTACAACATCTATCTATATCTATATCTATATCAGCCCATATACGTCCCACTGCAGGGCACGGGCCTACTCTACAATCGAGGGAATCGATTGAGAGTGGCTAGGCCATATAGTCCACCACGCTGGCCTAGTGCGGGTTGGCGGACTTACATACCGTAGAAATTGTTTAAAATCGCTACGGTATGCAGGTTTCCTCACGATGTTTTCCTTCACCGTTAAAGTGCGTGGTGATTGACTATCAATACACACATAACTCCGAAAAGTCAGAGGTGTGCCCTGGGATTTGAACCCGCGACCACCGCGAACATGTAGGCAGCCGCGTCTGGTTCGTTCTAGCAGCAGCAAAGTAAAAACAATGCTGTCCAGATAAGATTGTCAATTAAAGACATCATAATTTTCCTAGTTCTAAATAAAATATAATAATAATTAACACATGCCCTATATGGCACATCACATCGTGGGACGGAAAATACAACGCGAAAGATGGGTGTCCTGGTTGCACTTCTGCCTACCCCTTCTGGGAAAAAGGCGTGAGTTTATGTATTTATGTATGTAATTTACACATTCACATTAATAAATTCAATAATATGATCACTGGTACTTCGAGTTTTAAAGTCTACGTATACAATTAAACTCTACACTACAACTTCCAGCATATTTCTCAGGGCATTTACACGCCAATAAGAAGTATAAACACAATTACAAGAAAATAACACAGATATTAAAGTATAATCATACGTTAAGCATAAAAATAAGAAATCAACATTTTGTAATGAATGTGTGGAGACCGATGAGACATTGGGCCTATTAATTTGCATGAATAAATAAAATAATGTATGATGTATAAGTATGGAAATTAAATACCATCGAAGACAAAGGAAGTTTTAGATATATTATAAAATATATGTATTTATCTTCTTCATAATAGCCGGACACAAAAAAATATTAAGTGATAGTAATCATAGTTAAGTTCTTAGACAATGAAAACATTTAAACTCTTTTCGTTTTAGAATTGCTGGAAACCCTAACCTAATTTTTCTAAGATGAATGTTTTTTTCAAATAACTCCAACAAAAATCCCTTTCAAATATTTATTTAGGAAACATGTAAGAAACCAAAATGGCGCCAAACTAACAATAAATTATCCAATTACAATAACAAGGCTGAACCAAGCTGTGTTGACCATTAGCATAAGACTAAACAATTGCACTGCTAAGCTTAGCATTCTGTCAAGGTGCGTTTAAAATTTCGCAATAAATCCTTATAGTAATCGGTTGGTACGACAAAACGCCGATAAATTAACTTGATCGTCTTTCAAACTGGTCATAAATAACATAAAAGGAGTCATTTTGTTGCAAGAGGCATCGCGTCCACAAAATGGATATCATTATGCATGTTTCAAATAATTAAGGAACTATTTTATAGCATGGATACGGGTAGAAAAATTCCTAATATAATGTATATTAACTTTTTAAAAATACGATAATTATATAATCATAGCTTCGTTTCTATTCTACAATGAATACTAACGTAATATCCACACGTAAGGTAGGTTTTAGGACAATTTATAGGCAAGCCAATGATACATACTACGTATACATACAAACTATTACTTACGATGGCCGATGTGATATAGACATATCTACCTGAATAGCGACCATCTACATAAAGGTGTATATCTCTTATAATAAACCTAATGCAAAAAGAACCATTGAAATCCTACTCAATTTTGAGGAGTTTTACTCTCCAGGTCCGAAGATATTCTTTAGATCTTGACTATTTTTTTATGGCACCACTTGTAGTCCCTCTGCCTATCCCTTCTGTGAAAAAAGGCGTGAGTTTATGTATGTACATATTGGTACATACAATTCAAATCAATTTCACCAACAAATACTGAGATGTACAAACTCAATTTCAAACGCAAATAATAAGATATTGCGTTTAACGAGCCATAAATCTTCATCACAATTGTATTCTCAGCTTCTAACATAAAATACATCGTATATAATTTACACTTAAATCAATTGAGTTTAAATTAATTGCGATCTTACGATACCACCCATCATGTTGGACTCACAGACGCCGTCTACTTTTCGTTTTTGCTTTTCTATATCTATATCAGCCCATATACGTCCCACTGCAGGGCACGGGCCTACTCTACAATCGAGAAAATCGATTGAGAGTGGTTAGGCCATATAGTCCACCACGCTGGCCTAGTGCGGGTTGGCGGACTTAACATACCGTAAAAATTCTTTAAAATCGCTACGGTATGCAGGTTTCCTCACGATGTTTTCCTTCACCGTTAAAGTGCGTGGTGATTGACTATTAATACACACATAACTCCGAAAAGTCAGAGGTGTGCCTTGGGATTTGAACCCGCGACCACCGTGAACATGTAGGCAGCCGCGTCTGGTCCGTTGCCAACAGGCCACCACGCACATCTCGCTTTTACCTAAATAAAACTAAAATGTACCAATATTCTCATTTATTGTGAAAAAGGTAAAATAATGTAGGCGTCTAGACTGATTCGCGTATGGACATATAGATGGCGACAGTTTCGCCACTTTTTATTTAATTTGAAGTTACTTTTGAATGAAGGTACGAATGTAGACACATACGTCATACACCCTTCGAGAAAGGGAAAGGGAAGTTACTTAAGAGATTCTAGACAAAATACAATCCCGGGAGTTAGAAATATGACATTCTACTCGACATAGGGATGAAACCCATCGCCTGTCGTTTGTCAGCTGTTTCTTTTAAGCCTCAATCAGTCCGTCACCGCACCTAACCAAGTTCTTTCTATTTAATCTACATAATATTTACGTATACAGCCTATAGCCGTTGACTGCTAATTATTGTCCTACTCAAGTAAAACAACCATAAAACATGATGTACAAAGAAATTACTGTACACGTTATAAATCCATAACACGAACATGCAGCTCTCTGCAAGAACGCGACCAATATTCTTTAAAAACACGTTTTAATTATAACCGACTAGCATCATTAACCATCACTATCCTGCGAGATGAGACCGTTGGCCTTCTTATTTTTATTAAATTTTGCTATCACAAGCCGCATCCTGTGGATTAATCACCGGTATCAAGTTCCTGTGCCGTTGGAATAAATCAGAACGTTTTAGTAGTCTGCGAGAACCAGTGCTTGGTAGGATGCTGTTTGTGTTCCTTCTGTTTCTGGTGTGTGTGAATGCGGATAAAGGAGATTACTGTAAGTGCTTATTTTAAAACAATTAGAAATAAATCAGCGCATTGCCATATAGGGAACGGTTCCTAAAGCCTACCAAGCCTTGCAAGTCTAATCATGTTTTATTATTTTTAATGTTGTCGCCGCAATTTTTTTATTTTATTATAGTCAGTTTCTGTTCGCTTATATTAAAATTATGAAACGGCCTTCACGTTGAAATTATATTCGAGAGAAAAATGGTTAAGTAAAAGATATATAGTAAATAAAATATATTGTAAATAAAATGGTAAAGTAAAAGATATATTTACAATATAATTTCATGGGAAATTAAAACGGCATCTTTCACAGCCGCATTGCAGGATCCAGTATGGCAAGACATTATAGAGCAAGGAGGGATGCACGTCGGCGGCGGGAGAGCGAAACGATTCATCCAGCTTAACCCAAACCAGGTACTTTGCACTACTTCACACTCAATAATTATTGTAAAATAAACCCAACAGCCACAGACACAACCTTACTAGATACCACTTCTTGGACCGTGGGTATCAAAAACCATCAAAATCTTTTCGTCCTTACAACACAATCGTACATGTGTTATGTGTCATCACAAGCGTACTATAGAGAAATTATGAATAAGCAAGTAGATCTCACTCATATTTTATCAGAAAACCTATGCAAATTTTCATGGAAATATTTATACCGATTTTCTAAAAAGATATCATTTCTAGACAGGCATAAGATAGTAAAAGCCCTACAATTGTAAACTCTCATAACCTACATAATTTGTATACACAGATTACGTATACATGATTAATAATAATTATATCTCTTACTACTAGTGATCCCGGATTGTCTGACAATTATTTACTAAAATATATTTAGTTCAAAATAGTAAAAAATGTGAATTTTACTTTTTAGTCAAGTTTAAAATTAATTCAATGCTTACGAAGATGCATACGCAGAAATACATTTTGAACAAAACGACAGCAGTGCACGTTGTCTTTGTTATAAGGTTATAAGTAAACAACTGATTGATATTCCTAAAATGTTTAGACACTAATAAACACATACTCAGGCTTGTAAAAGGGCAATTTATGCTCATTTGATGAAGATTTATGGGTTACGTAAATAAAATAGCCTCGTTCCACGATTTCCAACATTGTAAGTACTAGCAATTTCAATTGAAGTAGCCTGCGACCCAAATGTGATATTTGTATGTACTTACCCATCAAAGCGAGTACAGTCCAAGTGATGGTAAACACAGTGCAGTTCAGATAGGTATCCACCAGGGAGATATAGTCTTCTCTTAACACCAAATACCAGGTTCAGATACTCACTAATTTACGAGTGTCACTACAACAGCTTAACCGTCAGGTTAACAATAGTGGGTATCCTGATTAAAACGATTATTCTACCCAGCAAAATGCAATCATTTCAATTTCAACATCATTATCAGCAATTTTAACTATAATAGTCTGCGAAGCAGATGTCATATTCAATTATGTTGGCGTCAATGATTTATTATTCGTGTTAAAGAGCATACGGCGCCAATTTAGTAATTTCCACGCCTTTGCGAACCGATTTCTAGTTCTCGCTATGTAGTATCAGTCGCATTCTATTCATCTCACGCCTACTGTCCAACCGCGCCTTCTGTTCTTATCTTTATAATAAACTTATTACGAATTTTGCAATATTAATATTGCCAATTTAAATTGAGGCGTAGTTAACTATAGTTAGTTACCGCAAGTACATTTTTGGTATAATTGGTTACATTGCCTGGAAAGCGTAAATTGCATATATAAACTTTGTCCTTTTTGATTCGCACTGGACTTTATATATTGAAAATACACAGGAATATTAAGACACAAAGACCCTAACATTATCTAGTAACAATTTAAATGGACATCATAATCTAATCTTTTTCTAAAATACGTCGATGTTTAAGGGAAACATTGCATATCAAGCTTGCACGCTTCCAAGCGGCAAAAGTGGACATTGTCGCCATCTTCGCTACTGCATTCAGGATGACTTCAAACAAGACTTTGTAAAGTTCATGAACTACGCATGCGTCATTCAAGACCGGTATGTAATAACACTCTTAACCATAGATAATAAAACACTATTTAGTTAACTTGGAACTTTTGGAGAAATGTAGTTTCTATTCAAAGTTTTTTGAAAACTAAGTTACTTGGAAGCTAAATAATATATCGATATAACTGAAACTCAGTTACTAGTCTGGACCAAACTAAGTTGACGTATAAAATTTTGGACATTTTCAAGATTTACTTATTAGCTTAAGATCCCAGTCGTCAAACCTCCGTCACTTAAGCAAACATACAATAATTATTTGTAGTATAGCTGTATAGTATTAGCTTCACCGTCAATGTGAATAAGATGTTTAACCCTAATTCTAAGAACGATGGGTGTGTGCTGCCCTGATGAAACGAATGTCGTGGGGCCAGAAGGTTTGGCCGGGGATCTGCCTGCGACCGCGCCGCAGGAAGGAGAAGACGAAACTCTGTTGAAAATTACACGAGCTGAGAATAGGGGTATGAAATATTAAATTTTAATTTTTCTACAAACATTTATAATACTTTTCGCAAAGTTCTTTTTAGTTAATTTGGTTCGCCATGCATGCTTTAAAAGAAAAAAAACAAAGCTGAAAAAGTAGTTTGTCTCGATTTGCGACTCTATTTGAACAGCACCGTCTACAACAATAGATGGAGTAGGTCTATAGTCTCTTCACTAATTTAACTTAACTAATTATATAAATCCTCATTAACATGAAAGCTCAACCTTCATCATTTATTCTGGATATTACAATGTAATTTCCACAGGGTGTGGTCTGAGCACCCGTCCTCAAGGCAGAGTCCTGGGTTCTCGTCCAGCAAACCCAAGAGAATGGCCGTGGATGGCTTCCATCACCCCATACGGCTTCGAGCAGTACTGCGGAGGGGTTCTCATCACCGATAGACACGTTCTAACAGCAGCACATTGCACACGAAGGTAATCCAATTGCTAGCCGGAAGGACACATCCGGCCCAATTATCTGTTGTTAAACATTCGCACCAGCTTCCTGCCAGATTAAATTGGGAATATAAATATAGAATGGGTGTTTTTGTGCAAATTATTTTATTGCAGCAAAGTGTTACGCGTATTGCTTGATTAATTGTGTATGTTTGATGATTTTATTATTTGTTTCGATTTCAATGGTAACAAATATTTGCGTCTTTTGTATGAAGCTTTAAAGATTGTACTATCAAATTAGAACTGAGAACAGATAAAAATTATAGTACAATTTGAGATGTTAAAATTAAGACTGTATTAGTAATTATTATATTTTCTTGACGTCTAACATTTATAGAACATTTAACAATTTTCGAAATATTGTTTTACCAGAAACACATTTATCATGAATACAATTGATAGGTTTTACGCTGCCTGTCTACACGTTTTGAATAATTTATGTACGTATGCTAATTTGCCATTGTCTAGACACCTCTTAGTCATTGATATAATTGCATTCATAAATGCAAAAGGCTTACTCTTGGAGACATTCTGTCTATGAATCAAATTATTTCTATGAATCGAATAGGTCTATAATAAATACACAATCTCGTAAGATCAAAGCTAGTTGGACTCCAATCATTTAATTTGTCTTTTTATCCTCAATGTAGGAATTCCTACGCTGATGCGAATTTCACCAATATAGTACCTGAAGTCCCCTGCTGAACGTAGGGCCCTCCAAGAATTCTTACAGTGACTTATTAAAAGCGGCCGTCATTCAATGCCTCCTAGCAACCTTAATTACATACTAATAAACTTATTTTAGATGGGAAGCAAATGAATTATTTGTGCGCCTCGGCGAGTATGACTTCAAGCGGACAAACGACTCCCGTTCGTACAACTTCAAGGTGGTGGAGAAGATCCAACACGCCAACTATGAAGTTCCTAACTATCATCACGACATCGCCATCCTGAAGCTCGACAGGCCTGCTGTGTTCAACACTTATGTCTGGCCCATATGTCTCCCGCCTCTGGGATTGAAGTTAACTGATGAAATTGCTACTGTTATTGGTATATTATGGGATTATTTTGCTGACTCGGTCTTAAATTATAGCTTTGCTAGGAACATTCTCATTCATTCATATACTATTGCTTTAATCACCTATACCAATGGGTCTAGTTAACCTGGATCGTATTACTATCTCGCAGCAAACCAAGTTGAAATATCAGTTTTGCAATAATTCACTTTATTCTTAAAGCAATTTGATGAAATATTGCCAGGTATATTAAGAAAGCCTTGTGCAAATTCCTAACACTACTAGTATATTTCTATCACCTGGCCCTAGAAGCCGCTAATTTTTCGTTACGCCTTTGAGAAAATATTATATTTCTATATACATGGACCTATTCCGATGGGTTTACGAAGGAATTGATATTTTTTGTTTCCAGGCTGGGGCACGCAATGGTACGGAGGTCCGCATAGCAACGTCTTGATGGAAGTGACCATTCCGATTTGGGACCACCAGAAATGTATCGACTCGTTCGTGGACTCCGTGTTCGATGAGAGCCTTTGTGCTGGTGGCCACAGCGGCGGCATGGATGCTTGTCAGGTATGATATATAACAAAAGGTTATTGAAACTAACAACTTTTGTTAACAATAAAATAAAATAGCCAAGTCATATACACAATCCTGACCCCACACAAAGAAACACGTATCACAAATATATTTTTTCTGTCTCACCAACTCCCACAAAAAATACATATGGGTGATCTTGGTGCGAGAATCGAAATCATCTCTCGTTTCACAGCTGATGTTCTAACCAACTCCACCACGACTGTCAAAGAAATTTAACAAACTTATAAAATACCACAACCAATGAAATACAAACATTCCAAAATAAATCATTATTGTGTTACAACACACGATCCTAGACATAAATTTGAGTAACGAAATAAATCCGTGTGACCGCAGGGCGACAGCGGCGGGCCGCTCATGTATCAGATGTCGAGCGGGCGGTGGGCAGTGGTCGGGGTAGTCTCGTGGGGCATACGCTGCGGAGAACCCAACCACCCCGGAATATACACCCGTGTCGACAAGTACCTCGACTGGATCATGGAGAACGCACGCTTCTAAACCTTTTTTACGACCTTGTCCAGAACGCGCGAATTGGAGGCGAAAAGCACGCGAATAGCACTGGAGCGTTCAGAGTGTAAACGTTTGGTCTTGTGATTGGAATGTATAACGTGTAAAAAAGGATTCATAATGTTTTTGATGTAAAGCCGTGTCCGACAGCACATAATATCGTATAGTGTAGCGTCGTGCGTTTAGGTCGAGAGACTAAAGTTTAACGTTAGGACATCCAGTATCGCGCCAATGCGAGTTTGAATTCGCGCAATCGATTTGCATATTCGCCACTTCTGGACAAGATCTTTATATCTGTTTTTAACCGAATGCACGAATATCGCCACCAGTGCCTGCTCAAGACAAATTAATTGGGTAAGAATCAAATCACAAATTACGTTGTGTACGAATTTGTTTATTGGTAATGTGTACCAGTGCAGTTTAGACATGGTTTATGAGCGTGTTTAGTTAAATAAAATCATGTATGCGCTATCTTAAATTGAATAAAATATTTTCCTTATTCGTTTTTGTTTTAAATGCACCTATTTATTTATCTTTTCTTTTGTTACACTTGAAGGAATAAAATAATGAAATAAATCCTTAGGAAATTGATTACTAGCCGTCGATGGAATAAATGTAGGCACAACGCAGTACCTCATCAACAACTCGTAGATAAAAGATAGAAATAAATAAATAAATACACCCAACAGTCACATACATAGTCCTGACCCCACATTAAGATCAATTAAGTTATGTGTCGCAGGTATCAGAACTACGAGAGACTTTTCGGTCTCACAAACAGTCAGACCCGAAAGAAACATTTGTGGGCCGCACAAATGTGGTGTTTTTCTCTTGGTGTGGGGATCGAACCCGCGGCATCTCATTTCACAGCCGGCGTCTAACCAACTGCGCCACGGAGGCTGTCAAATATCAGATATGTTTATAAAGATTCTGTAAATTAAAACAAATCTTTAATTTTTGGTAAGATAATTTCTAAAAACAAAATTTCTACAAGAACGCGACTTCCAAGGCAGGGAAAATCCATACAAGGTCACGAAAATACATTATATCATATATTGTGCATGTCAAATACTTGTAATATAATTTGAAATACATTTTGTATAAGTATAACCTTACTCCGTTTCAATAATTAGCTTAACATGTCTATTGTTACTTCTTCACCACATTTCTCTATAGACTCTATCATACCCAGGACGTCTTTCTCGTCGATCTTTGGATGGAAGGAAAACGCTAGGCGGAAGAAGTTTTTATGATGACGTAACGGAGAATAGGCGACCATTAATAGAGAGCTTAATGTTAAGAGTTCCTTGATTTTTGGCGTAGCCTGAAAAATAACAGAAGGTATTTTATAGTATGAAAAAACATGAAGTTTTGAGAACACCAAAAGTACACGTTAATTTCAATATGACATAGATGTTTAATTACACCTTAAAAGATTTTCTGGACAAATAACTAAACAATTATTTAGTTTGTTGCTGTTGTAGCGTTAAATAATATTAGGTTCTTTAAAAAGCCATATTGCCCTACTATCAATTTTGCTTCTTTCTCTTAATTCTTTTAATTAGTATAAAGTATTAAAATGTTAGTACAAAATATTATGAATACCTTATGCATAACCTCCCACCACTCTTCATCTGCATCCTTGCCTCTCATAAAGCTCGGTATATACCAGAAGCACACATTAGGACACTGTAGTTCACTAGTCACTAATCTGAACCCGGGCCTCGAGGCTAAAGTGTTTTGGCAGAACTGTGCGATTGTCATAACGCCTTCTAGAAGCTGACTGAAGCCATGATCACCTCTCGCTTTCCACATCACCCACAACTTGAATGCGTCTATCTGAAATGAGCCACTAATTTAAACATAGATTTTAAGTGCAATAATATTAAAATATAAATAAATTCACGAATATCCTGCACTGTGCACTATACTGCACTGTGTCAGCCCATATACGTCACTGGAGGGCACGAGCCTCCTCTACAATCGAGAGTACGGTTTAGAGGGGGCCATATAGTCCACCACGCTGGCCTAGTGCGGGTTGGCGGACGAATATGCAATCGGATTTTTTTAGTTATAATTGGACAACCATTGCTATTTTGCACCTAGCATCTTAAGCACTGCGTTGCTTATAAAGTATATTTTTTATTTATCTTAGATTGTTGAATCAATCTCTACTAATAATAACAATAAAGGTTGCCAGATGCAGCCTGCTTACAACAAGCCGCTGTACAAATCCTTGGGGAATGCCTATGTTCAGCAGTTGACTTCCTATGAAAAGAAGTAAAAGCAGGTATTTACCTTCCTCCCACACTGAACGCTTTTATCACCAGTATCATAGGACACGTCATAGAACTTATCCTGTTGAAACAGATACTGTGCTGATGCGGAATTAGCTTCGTGAAGCAGACCTTTCTCTCTGACCATGAACAAGGAACATTGCAGAGGCGCTCCTACCATCTTGTGCGGGTTCCATGATATTGAAAATGCTCTGGAAATTGATATTTTAAATATTTATTAATGAATAAATATTAATTATTAATTAAGAGGGGGGCTATGTTTAGCAGTGGACTTCCTATGGCTGAAAAGAGAAGAGAAGAGAAAAGAGAGAAATATTAATTAATAAGTTTGCAACGAGAAATACGATAATATGTTTAATAAGTATAATATTTAGAGCTACCTTTCAATTCCCGACAGTCGGTTCCGATATTTCTTACTTAACATTAGACTGCCGCCCCAGCATGCCTGGAATTGAAAACAATTAGTGTGAAAAATGTTCCTAGACCATTAAATCATGTATGTATGCTTTGATCGAAGCTGTATGCATTCTTTTCTGCTGATTTAATCTCAACAATAACAACTCGAACACAGCAGATATTGTAAAACCACATTTACACGGGGAGAGTTTCGCGCCTCAAAGATACGATTATCGTAAAGATATAAAAATGTTGCATCGTGTAAACATTATCAGAACACGATAATCTATGACGGTTATGTCATGCGATGATCGCATACAATTCTCGGCGCGAGAAACTCCCAGTGTAAATAGCGTTTAAGACTAGAAGATTCCAACGCAAAATTACTTTATACAAACTTACATCGACATGCATCCAAATATTATGTGTTTCGCACACATCAGCTATGTCATTTAATGGATCAATAGCTCCCAGAACAGTCGTGCCAGCGGTAGCGTTTACCATTATCGGATATTTTCCGAGTTTCTTCTCTTCTTCTATCGCTCGATTTAGGTCTTCTACTATCATCTGTCCATTTTCATTTGTCTTCACTGTTTTTACATTTTCGGTACCAAAGCCTAACCAGTGGGCAGCTTTATGGATGGAGTAGTGACTCTGAAAAATATACCTATATATACAGGGTATATCAAGACCGCGACCGAAAACGAAGCCAGGTGGTAGTTTTAGCGGCTACAGACACAATGCAACTAAAATTTTTGCAAAATAAGCGACGGGTTTCTTTTTACCATTTTTTAAAAATCATCGTTTTTGAGGGGTAAATACCTAATTTTTGCAAAAATAGTAATTTAAACCCTTACGTACCATTGCGTGTTTAAAAATTAAGCGATGTACGTCATTATTTTAGAAAAACTATGTTTAATCACTCAAATACGACGATATGTAAAAAATAACAAAAAAAAATTGACGTTTTTTTTTGTAAAATTTTTACTTGCATTGTGTTTGATATCACTAATACTACCTCCTGGCTTCGTTTTCGGTCGCGGTCTTGATATACCCTGTATATTTTATATTCGGCTTGAAAAGTGAGTCAATTAACAAACGGGCTATTTGTGGTATTCTATCGAGGCACCCACTGAGTCTTACAAAATAAAAAATCATTTTGAATATATTTATCAAAACCCCGACTAAACACAGTAAATTATTAAGTGATATGTACCTAAATAAACAGGTGCCGTTCGAGTGAGAATTATCATGCTACAGCTATATCATAATTATGAACATGTATCATATCCGAGAAATAATAATCACTATAAGACAAACATATCAAGTTGGCTGTGAATTCAAGTTTTATGTATAACAACTTTGTTACATTTATATTATTAAAACAATTCTACAAGCATAGGTTGTAGAAGTAAAAGTTGCTTCTCTAATAGCGAGATTATAATGGTAATGAGTCATGAAGTCATGAGCCTTTAATACACTATCTTAACGACTCTAATTCCTATTCCGTGTCTACATAATAGAATAAAGTAACTGCACTTACATCTTCCGAAGTGAAAATAACCATCTCCGGTAAACACCTCATACCCTTTCTCTTAACTTCGGGAAAGGCTTTAAACCTGGCAGCTACCAACGCGTACAACATGGATATACTGCCGCCTGGACTAAAGATGCCATCGCCATTTGGAATACCGAACAAATTAAGCACATGGCTTAGAATTTTTAGTTCGATTAGAGTAAATACTGGTGCCACTTCAAAGGTGTATCTGGAAAATTAACAAAATATATTGTATGAATTCAGCCCACAAAAAAAAACTGTTTTTACATACATACATACATACATACATACATAAACTCATGCCATGCCAGGACACCCACATTTCGCCTTGTATGTTCCATCTCATGATGTGATAGAGGGCGAGCCTATCACCATATCGAGCACAAATCCCTGACTCCGGGCTGATAATGAATAGAAAAACCCAATATCACTTTAACCGACCCTAGATTCGAAACCGAGACCTCAGTTTTGAAGTCCTACCGTAGAGTTCAACTACGCCACCGAAGCAGTCTGTTTTTGTTACACAATAGTAAAAAAAATTAATGTACTGTGAGACTGAGTGGTTAAATTTTGTAGTGACTCATCGACTTCTCATCATTCCGCATATAGAACAACTTCGAAGCACACATCCTCTCATACAATACTCATTATTCAGGAACTAGTCAACCATAGCTTAATATTAACAGGTCAAAATATTATGGTTATGGAGATGAAATCACGGTAGAGACTTCTATCAATCGTATGATGGAATAATAATCATTGTTAGGCGCAACGATCTACGCAAAGTCTGGTAGAGGATAGATAAAAAATGCCCAGGATTATGCCGAGTGGCGCGTGGTTGATATTGAATATCCTAGAGTAAGCTCTGCTAGAAAGATGAATACATAAAAATATGTTGAAATAACTACGGGGAGTCCGCCTCGGGACCATGAATACTGTAAAGCAATCGTAACGTAGGGAGGTTAAAGAAAGTAAAAATTAAACCAAACCCGCGATAAAATCCGTAAAAATGTATTTCAATGTGTAACATTCGCGTAAATCTAAGAAACCATTAATTAAATATGATTTACTTACTGGCTAGTATTAAAAGCTTCAGCCAGCCATGCTCCCGAAAGTCCATAGGGATCTGTATCTCCGTACAGCTGATTTCTGAATATAGCTTTGTTTGTTTTAACACTGTATTTGAGTAATTCCCGGACATGTTTCTCTAAATCCTCATCATTCAATGCCTCTGATACATCCAAGTTCAATATTCTCTGGAAAATTATAACAGTTGTAAATGAGCGGTTAATTAGGCAATTAAAAATGATAAATAAGAGTAATGTACTTAAAATACTGATAAAAATGTGTAATACGTCATGCAATTTTATTTTAATTCATTGAATCGATCAATGTTTTATATTTAGAATCTGTATGACTCTTATCAGGTCATCTAAATAGTTCTGCGAGACAGAGAAATCTCCGCACTTTACGCAAAATGACCTAACGTTTACTGAGAATCAGGAATGAGCTCGTGAGTGTAATGCTCCGGAATTGAAACCCACATTTCTCTAATGCCGCGGAATCGCACAAATGCGATCTACCCTCTAAGCCTAAGGCACATCATCATCATAACTACAATACTTTTTTTATTGTTACTTTCATACATACACATACATAAACTCACGCCTTTATCCCCGAAGGGGTAGGCAGAGGCGCCACCAGGACACCCACATTTCGCCTTGTATGTTCCGTCCCACGATGTGATAGGGGGCGAGCCTATCGCCATATCGGGCACAAATTCCTAACTCCGGGCTGATAATTAATAGAAAAATCCAATATCACTTTGCCCGACCCAGGACTCGAACCCGAGACCTCAGCTTTGTAACCGTACCGTAATACAACTACGCCACCGAGGCAGTTGTTACTTTCATGTTTGTATATTAATTTATTAATAAACATAGCATAATTACAAACACAATATTATTATTTTCTAATTAAGCAATGACCTCCAAATTCATAAAACGCTTAATTTTACGTGATTAAGTAATATCGAGGTGTATAAATACACATACAGTAAGCGTCTATAATGTTAATCATTGCACATGCACAACCTAAATACATTTATGTTATATTTTTAAAGACTATATAAACTGCAGCCGTCCAATATTCTACTTCACGCATAAAATACAATCATTAAACCAATTTACGCTTGCATGCATTTAAATAACTCGTTATTACCATTTACATTTATTCCCCACCGTAAATTACACACCACTTACCTCCAATTCTTTCGGATGCTTGAATTCTATCAACGGTTTATTTTCAGACCTTTCCTCTTTAACAATTTTAAGCACTTTGTCCAAAAATGAACGGTCAGAGAGGTCCATCGTCACAATATTCCAAGGCGATGTGTTAATAAAACGAACACATGTGAACTCAAGTAACGCCTTTCTCGTACTGAACCGTTTGAAAGAATTCATGCCACTGTTTATCAACACCATAGAAACAATTTGCATTCAGGCGGTGCATGATAAAGCTTTAATTTGTTCAACATTGGTAAAGGTCTTTAGTTAGAAACTAGTTGCACAGGAAAAGAACAGGTTTTAATAAACTATTTTTGTATTCCTTTGTGTAGTCAGTTAAATTGCATTTCGTTTTGCATTAGTATATAATATAGAAATAACTAGCTTTGAAATATGAAACTGGTTAAAAAGGTAGCATTAAGCCCGCTGCCCACGACGCTTGTTTCGCTGCAGGATAGCTCGCTAGAATTTGCTGCTGGGTTCAAAGTTGGCTGTGGCGCTGGGTGCAATGATGGCTCTCTTGATATGTTGGCTTCACACGGTGCTTGCCACTACTCGCCGCTTGGCGTTCATGCGAAGCGACGTCGCCATTAAAGACACGAGTATTCCTAACCTCTACAGTACCATGGACGCTCGAGTACAACAAACTATTGCAGCTGAGATAATTCGACGTAGAAAAGCTATTATTGTGGCAGCTGCAGTTATTGCTTTTAAACAGAAACGAGACCTTGAACAACGAAAACGTCGATTATGGAGTCGCGAGTGGCTGTTACGGCGTAATACAGGACAGAATGTTCTAAACATGGTATTTAGTGAGCTCGGCTATGTAAAAAAACCCCAAACACGCAAGCAAGCTATCACGAAAAATAGCACGCGTTCGATCACCGAAATCCAGCACGCGACTACGTTTCAGAGACAGCAGTGACGTCACTTTCTCGCAGCGCTGCCAGCAGAGCAGCCATCGGCGAACCCCGCAAGCAATCTAGCAGCAAAACAAGCGTCGTGGGCAGCGGGCTTTACTCAGGCAAGTTAACGGATCAGCCTCTACGTTTGAAAATAATATATTGTTCTCAACTCGTTTTAACATAAAATAAAATTAAGCAATAAAAAAAATTATAATTGACATATTAAACATGTCACAGTGACTAGACATGTATAAATATAGAAATCCACGAATACGATGTTTTACCGTACTAAAACATTAATACAGTTTGTTTTAATATTCATGACCTCGTAGATTTGCTTCATCACGTTAGGTTAAGTTTTAAGTGACTACAGCCATCCGTTAGAACATACTTATCAAAATTTATGTAAAATCTGCCATAAAAAGCAATCATGAATTTTCGCAAGCCTCGAACCCGATCTAGAAGAAATTCAATGAATGTCGTAGTAAATACTGAAAAATGGAGGCATTACGGTAAAAGAGTATCACGGAGGGGTACCGACTTCATGGACGAAAACACAGATGATGATGAACCGAAATACAAAGAAATTAAAGATTGGGTCCAAGAATTCTTTGACAGGAAAAGTGAATGTCTAGATAAAGCCGATCAAGATGTGGAAGTACAGCTAACAAAGAAACAAACTCTTATACTGTCAACATTGGTACCCGATGAAATACTGCTAATGGATAGGTAAATATATTAACATAAAGCTATAAATAAAAATACATTATATTATCACCAACAAGCATACGATATTTTCAGATTCGATTCAAGTGATCCTAAACGCTTCGTGGGAGTGCTTTTAATGGCAGATGTTTCTGGATATACGGCACTATCAGAACGCTATAACAACACCGGCAAAGGTGGCACGTACAGGCTAACTGTAACATTAAATACTTACCTAGGTTCACTTATAGAAGTCATATACAGTCACGGCGGGGATATACTCAAATTTGCAGGCGATGCTTTTCTAGCTCTCTGGAAGACAGACAAAAGAACGTTTCTTTGCCACACAATTCACACAGTGATCGCTTGTGCATTGATCATACAACACTCATATTCGTCGTATGAAACTGATGTGAAAGTAAATCTAAAAGTAAAACTAGCAATATCAGCTGGCAATCTAATGTTTGCTCCAATCGGTACTGGGATTGATATGAATTACGTCGTTACTGGTTTACCAGTTATAGAAGCTAAAGCTGCTGAAAGCGTCTGCGCATCAGGAGAAGTCAAACTAACACCCACCGCTTGGGGACATTGTTATTCAAGAAACTATGATCACGTGATTAGCGAAGATGGATACGTTACTATAAAAGCTATTTTGTATGACCCCCATGAAAAGGATGTCACAAAACCATTTGTTGGCTTTGGAAGTATGATAAGACAAATAAAAAAACCATTTACTGCAATTGAAAGTCTACCTGAAACATTTTGGGAGATGCCTAAAACAGTTAACGTTCCTGAAATACTAAAAAAGTATGAAGTTCTAAACCTTCGAAAAACAATTTTACTTGCTGAAGAAAAGAATATTGGTTCTGAAATACGCAAATTTATGATACGACCTGTACTGACGCAAATTGACGCCCATCAGCCACTAGAGTATCTCACTGAAATGAGACAAGTTTCTGTATTATTTATTACGTTGAAACCGGTGGAATGTCCATTTCTGCAACTCATAACTATTGTTAATAATTCCTACCAAATAACTTGTGAAATAGTGTACAAATCGATGGGATGTGTTAATAAGATTATTCTTTTCGATAAGGATGTTATGATATTGGTTATATTTGGATTACGTGGCTTTAAACATGAGTCCGAAGCTCAAGCCGCTCTGAAATGTGCATACAACATTAAAAAATCTGTATCTGCACTGGACGGAGTGTTAGAAGTGTCTATTGGAGTAACAACTGGGCAAGTATATTGTGGAGTAGTTGGACATCCTCTAAGAAGAGAATTTACAGTAATCGGTGCTATAGTAAATAAAGCAGCAAGATTAATGTGTAATTTTCGTAATCAAATCACTTGTGATGAAACAACATTTGTAAAGAGTAAAATGTCTACTAACGGCTTTACTTTACAACCAAAAACAGTTTTAAAAGGCATCAACCAACCTGGTAAAATTTATGAATATACAGAAGAAATCAGAGTAAAAGAATTATATGATATACCAATGATACCTCCATTACTAAATCGCATTGATGAAATGGAATATTTTCAAAGTTGGTTAAATGATAGTCATTTAACATTTAGAGATTTTGATGCACTTTTACTTGTTGGAGAATCTCGAATCGGCAAAACCAGAATGTTGGAGTGGATGGCACGTTATGCTCGGAATAATGCGTACAGTGTGTGCTACTTAAAGTTGACTTCAATTCATTCTGCAACATCGTACTTGGCGTTGAGTCAGCTCATCAATCAAATATTAGGACTTAAAGAACCAATTAGTGGCTTCGCTAAAGAAGAACAAATAGTCCAATTATTACAAGTATACAGTGATGATTTATGTTATTTAAATAACATTCTTAAAGTTCGTTTCGCTTATCATGAAGGTAGTCGTTCTGTAGACGAACGCAAACGAAAGGAAAAAGCGAAACAAATTTTTAACAATCTCATCAGGTGTATACCAACAACCTGCGTAATATTTTTAGATGATTTACAAAATCTGGATCCATCGTCTTGGGAATTCATATCACTTATGTTCAATAGCATGAAAATATTTACCGTACTAACCGTGACTCGTGGAAAATTTAGTTCTATGCATACATGGCTTTATAGTTTATTTATTAATAACAATATAAGAAAAATGGTGTTAGGACCATTACCTTCCATTTGGATTCCTGCCTTAGCATGTCAAATATTAGATGTTAACGCAGTGCCAAGCGACCTATGCAATGCCTTGAAAAATAAATGTGATGATATGCCTGGTGTAATAGAAAGCTTCATCCTTCACTTATTTTCTTCTGGAGCATTAGAGTTAAAAAAGATTCCTAAATCGGAAATAGAAAGTTTGCAAGATGAGAACTTACAATTTCCAGACCCAGATTTGCTACACCCACAAGCACTCGATGTAAAAGATCAAACTAGACTTGACGAACTTATAATGAAGGATGATACACAGGAAGTAGCAATATGTGTTGTGATTCGCAAAGAAGAACTAAATACTAACATAAATGTACAAAATTTAGATGCTCTAATTATGATACAAATTGATTCACTCACGCCATATCAGCAATTGCTACTCAAGATTGCATCTGTTATTGGAAACGTCGTATCGAGAGACCTTTTAGAAAATATAATGTACGACAATAGTAAAATAATAACCGCAAAGGCAATAAAGAGACTATTTGCTCTACGGATACTATCATGCGCAAATTTAATAACGCATAAATGGAATCGACAAGGACCTTCCACTGGAGCAATGCATTATACTGATGATGTCAATTTGGTATGTGATTGTAATTTTGACTATGATCCAGATGCAAGTGAAGGCCTTCCAAAGTATGCATTTTGTAAAGTCATGAGGTTTAAAAATAAAAACTCCAGGAAAACTTGTTACGAATTGTTACCAATGAACCAGAAAAAAGAATTCCACTCTCGCGTCGTCAGTTATTTGGAAAATAATCGACAAAAATGTCTTGAATGTGGTGGGATTGTAATGTTGGCCCAGTCTATGTCGAGTATTTATATAGACGGTGTGAATAGTTCGAAAAGTTCCATAGAGACAATAATGCCAGTAAACGACACAGATTCAACTGTTTCTGGAGAGAAAGAAATAGAAAACATTGAATTGAGAAATTTATCCTTTACTGGAGATCAAAACGATAAACCCAACGAATTGAATAAATCTAAGTCAGATTCAATAAATAGTTCTAAAACTGTTGAGACGGATATAAAAAATAAACGTCCTTCTTCATCACAAAACGTACAGTCAAATGTTGTATCTACACCTATTTTGAAAGTGAGAAGTAATGCAGATGATGCACCAAGGCGAAGATCAAGTAAAAGAGTGACGATGACTAACTTACAATTCAAAAATATTAGCTCTAGCGAAATAAATACCACAAAAATATTTGATATGTTACGTGCAGTTGTAGAAGCACAAAGTCCGCACGATTGGCAAAGAATCGGTGCAGTGGACAGCTTAGACGATATGGAAACGAGTAAAATTAAGAAATCATTCAACATTAACGTAGAAAAAGGTGTATCTCTGATCAATATAAATAAATGTACTTGCGCTGAATTAAATATTATGGTTTACGAACAACTCATATACCATTCGCAACAAGCTGATCTAAAAATAAAAGCTATAGAGTTTTTAATAAAATACAGTTATTTAAATTTACTAGCCACTAATTTTGAAAATGTTACTCCAAAACTGGAAGAAGCCACAAATATGTGTAGAGAAAACCAAGAGAACATAGAAAAATTTGAAATGAAAAGATTTTTAGGAAAAATTTATTCCCTAAAGGCAGCTGCGCTTTTAATGAATGGAAAACTTTCCGCAGCAAGAATAGAACTAGAACATGCATCAAGAATTTATGGAACGAATTTACACAAAGTATCAGAGTTTCTAAAGTTCAAACATTTAGTATCTTCTTTCAAAATAAAACCTCGTAAATACCGTGTTCATGAAATTCTTATGAAAGCTGATTCGGTATTTTGTCTTAATGTTGCAACTTTATTATATTCTTCACTAGGAGAAGAAACTATATCAAGGATTGCAGCTTTTAAAGCGCTCGAAACAGTACAAAGTGTTCCATGTAGCGTGGTTGATACATGTGATGCATACAGTAATGCTATACAAGTAGAACTGGATCGCGGATTGCCTGACGCCACAGCGGAAATTGAACAACAGGCAACGCTATCATTGAAACAATTACCGCGCCCGATTCAAGCAGATGAACTATATGCCGTGGGAAAATTATTTAATGCATCTTTTCGAGCACGCATGGCTAGGGGTAATCTTACAGCCACAGCAAGATCAGGTTTTCGAGCATTAGCAATTAGTCGATTTCTTCAAGCCGATAATATTTCTTTAGACATTATACCGGATTTATTTTACATTTTACTAACACGACGCCGCATTGAAGAAGCTATTGACATTGTTCAACTCTCTCTTCGGTTAGGCAAAAATCACCTTTCACTTGACAGTGAAACTTGGTACTTCGCTCTTTGTATAGACTTGATATTAGATGCCGGTTTTCAACTTGAGTCACCGCACGAAATAAGCCGTTATGCAGAGTATGCTTTAGAGACTGGTAAATCGGCTGGACAAAGTAGACGACGACTCGTGGTAGGTTTATGGACATATTGGCTTAGAGCAAATATGGAACGCAGAGCTAAACGATTTGAGTCGGAAGCTCTTAGCTGGTCTACCAATGAAGATGATGATGGGTCATTATCTACTTTTATAAGCGCTATGAGACTTGCTGAAGGCATGTTAGAGAGTTTAGCTCGAAAAGTGGATGACTTAAGAAAAGTAAGTTAATCTATTTTGCATGTTCTAGCTGACAGACACATTTTTTTAATTGAGATGAATGACGAGACGAGCATGCCAGATGGTAAGCGATATGGCCGCGATTGCACAGTAGCAAAACCAAACAACACCATGAATTATAAAGCAATGCTTGGCATTCCACTACGCTCGCTATCCTGAGACATACGATGTTAAGTGTCATTATGTCCAATAGTTACTCTGGCTACACTGTCTTTCAAACCGGAACACAACAGTGCATTTACAACCAGTGTGTTTGGCGGGAGAAATAGACATTGCGGTGGTTATCTACCTCTACCTAGGCGGCCTCTGACATATGAGAGACCTACCACCAGTACACATTATATTCACAAGCATTTTTTTCTAGGTTGTAGACCTAATGGAATTGCGATCAATAGCCGACAGAGAATTGACAAAACTTGAAAAAGATGTGCGCCTTCTACGAGCCTTATATCCCCGTTGGATATTGTTAAAAGCTAATTCTTTAAAATTATCGGGGCGATCAACTTCAGCTACCGCATTATTCAATCAGGTAGTTATACTAACAATTAATTGACTTTATAATTATTAATAATGTTATAATGCTATTTAACGATAAGTATTTAGTATTTACCAATACACAAATTCAACTTATTACTTCGTAGGCATTAGAAGAAGCACGAAAAATTCACAATAGGCTGGAAGAATCACTTGCGATAGCAGCGTTATCTAATTCTGTATTCTGGGTGCAGAACGCACGTTCTGGTATATTTGTGAACTGGCGAGATGGTGCTGAACATGCCAGGACTTCTTGGCATCAATTGATGTATAGCATTACGACTTCTAGGGAATGATAAGCAGGAAATCTACACTATATAAAAATATATATTTGGGAACAGGTATTTTGTAAAGACTCTTCTAATAAATATCATATGATGTACATAAGACAGAACATTCTTTTTTTTGTGCCTGTAATGTCCCCTGTAATGCAGAGTAAAGGCCTCTCTTTCCACTCAATTCTGTTAAAGGCTTTAGAGGGCCAAGCTTTCGAATGGGAATCTCATTCGTCTCACCACCTGCGTCTGGGCCTTCCACATTGTCAACGTCCTGTTGGGACCCATTCTGTAGTGGTCTTCCCCTACATTTCATCTGGCATGCGATACACGTGTCCAGCCCAGTCCCATTTGAGCTGGGCGGCTTTTTGGCCAAAGTCGCTGGTATTAGGAAGTATGCAAGCTTTTTCGGTTTCGCAAACGCCCAGAACTAAATCAAATGTTCTTGTACCTACACAAAAACATTTTCGTTGGTGCGGAGTTCGAACACACGGTTTATAGCTGGCGTACGTAGCCATCAAACATCCGTAGGATGTCTAAATTGTTCGGACTATGCCATTGTTGTTCAGTTCTATTATTTGTTATTGTTACCGTATTTATGTGAAAATGATAGGAAAATACCTACTTAACTTATTAAAATAATGTTAAGGATCTTCAATTTTAATGTTTTGAAATTTTGTTTAAATACTTTATTGACAATAAGCGGCTGACGTCACAACTCACATGGACGTTAATGTGACTAAGTCCCTGCGCATTGCCAATTTGCGGGACTTGTAACTTTACTTGTTATTCTGTACTTGTACGGTGTACCCATTAATGTAATTAAAATATAATAATAAATAACGATCGTAATAGAATCCTCATTTAACTTCCATAAAATGAGACGGATATTCACAGCAACTTTTAAACGGAAAAGTTCCTGTCAAATTCTTATCAGCGTAACGTGATAAACTTTTGCTAGTGAAGTTTCAATGCCATTCAAAGTACCTACTCATAACAATACTGATGCAATTACTTTATTAAATCAATACAGCCAAAATTGTCTACAAAATGAGTGAAAACTGTATTTTCATGGGTTTGTTCATTTATCCTAATTCTAGAAAAGATTTTTCTATATTCAATGGTTACCTGTGGGTAAAGAATGGAAAGGTAAACTATTTGTATTTTTTATTTTGGAACTAAATATCAATTAATTATTATTGTATAAATATTGTAATATGATAAAATATAGCGAAAATTAGAATTGCATCACAAATACTTAAATGTGTTTATTTATAATTATTGTATTGATATGCAGATTGAACAAAAGGGATCCATTGAGGACTTTGATAATCTAGAAGAATCTGGATTATTTGTGGATGTGATAAAATTATCTTCCAGCCAGCTTATTATCCCTGGTTTTGTGGACTGCCATGTCCATGCTCCACAATTCCCAAATATTGGGCTCGGACTGGACAGGCCCCTGCTTGAATGGCTTGATAAATACACATTCCCTTTAGAAAAGAAATACAGTGATGTTGAATTTGCTGCTAAAGTGTATAATCAAGTTGTGGTGAGTTTTTAATTTTATTTAGAAATTTTCAGCGTTAAAGATAACTTTATTAAAGTAACATTTCAATAATTTATTGAACAATTTTTGTACATTACCTGATTGCTTTATTTCTTTTTCAACTATGTATGGAAATATATTTTTTATAAATATTTTTTTACTTTACTTAGACCTCTGTGGTGCATTCACCAAAAAGCAAGTTGTGAAATGAGAGGTCAAGGTCTGTATCAAGAAGAAATGTTTATCGCTGGAATACTCAAACCACATTTGAATATTAAGTTGAACTTATCTACCCACATCCTACTTAATCATTTAAGAGGGACTTTGGTAGTTAAGTGCAACATAAATTTAAGTGATGTTTGATTATTCAAGCATATATATTTATGCTCGCTTTTAGATTTTAATAACCCCAGTAGTAGTTTATAGTATATTATTACTTGTTTGAATAATTTTTGGATCATTATTTTCTAGCAAAGATTACTAAAGAATGGCACCACAACTGCATGTTATTTTGGTTCTCTTCATTTAGAAGGTACTTTGCAGCTGGCCAAAAGTGCAATTAAATATGGCCAAAGGGCCCTGGTAGGCAAAGTGAGCATGAACTTGGAAAATGATGCAGGTTACTATAATAATGTGGAGAGTGAGTTAGCTGATACAGAAAGTTTTGTACAAAAAGTAATAGAATTTGGGGTAAGTGTATTTAATGGACATTGTCAAAATAATAATAAATGAACTTCTTGGTTCATACAAACTGTTATTATTATTTGTTTAAAGTTTATTTTTGTCTTTGTTTCTTGACTTTGTTTCCTTATCACATACAATATGCCAGAGATAACAATCAAAGATATTTTTCAATGTGGAATAATCACATACATTGAAGTAAATTTCCATATCTTAACAATAACACTATCTTCACTTGAGGAACCTGCTTAAGTGTTAAGATTCGAAAATGTACTATTATAATATAATAACATTGTAAAATAGGTTATTTTTTACAGAGTGATCTGGTCCAGCCAGTCATAACACCAAGATTTGCAGTCAGCTGTGATAAAAAACTTATGTCTAACCTTGGTGCTATATCTGATAAATATGGCTGCAGAATACAAGTATGCATCAATTCAAACTTCTAGTAATCATATTATTTGATTTGTAAATGTAGAATTTTAATATTAGTTTAACAGTGACCACAACATATTAATTAATTATGTATATTTAATGTACCCAAATCAACTTCATGGCAGTCTATAGATTAACTTTCAGTTATTGATGCTCTGAACTGCAATAAGCTTTCCATTTCTCACTTACTATGCCAGTAAAAAATACACTTTCAGTAGTTGTTTTTTATTTCTTTCTTTTACCAAAAGGAAATAAATATTTTATCTAAGACAGAAATATATCTAATGGT
This sequence comes from Deilephila elpenor, assembly GCA_949752805.1. Lineage (NCBI taxonomy): Eukaryota > Metazoa > Arthropoda > Insecta > Lepidoptera > Sphingidae > Deilephila > Deilephila elpenor. Next base: position 6,809,750 of record OX457116.1, read on the forward strand.
CTTTTTTATTTCAGAGTCATCTATGTGAAAATTTGAAAGAAATCGAATATGTGCTGCAGTTAAATCCTGAGTGCAAAAGTTATGCTGAAGTGTATGATGATTGTCAACTTTTAAATGACAGGGTAACTATACTTTATATAATTTATCAAGTATCAAAACTGGTGGTAAGTGTATGAGTATCAAAACTGTGTTAGTAAGAATTATATATGAAAAAACAGGAGAGGATTGTTTACACTCTTACTATAATTATTTGATGGCAGAGGGGAACCATGAAACGACTACTCCAATGGTCAAATACCTACTGATAAAAACGCATTGATGTGAATAAACATGAAGTGTAAGGTTGATTGCTTACCGAATCAATCTGAATTTATTTATTAATATGTCTCAGCAGTGGACTATAAAATTATTGTAATACTCTAGCATGATGTTAAACAACTGGTAAACTTCCTCAAGAACCAGGCTGTTAAATGCAAAAAAACATTTCATCAACCAATGGGAGTTTTAGAGATTATCAGGATTAAACAAACGATACAACTTAATTATATGTTAATATTATATTAACTACAGCCTCCGTGGCGCAGTTGGTTAGACGCCGGCTGTGAAACGAGAGAGAGAAATGCTTGTGCGGCCCACAAATATTTGTTTCGGGTCTGGGTGTTTGTGAGACCGAAAAGTCTGTCGTAGTTCTGATAGCTGCGACACCAGACTTAATTGATCTTAATGTGGGGTCGGGACGTGTGTGACTGTTGGGTGTATTTATTTATTTATTTATTTTACTTACCTTTCTCAGTGTATAATGGCGCATGCAGTGCACATGACGGATGAAGAAACAGGGTTAGTGGCTAGTAGAGGCACGTCTATAGCACACTGCCCTGCCTCCAACACTAGACTCAAGTCGGGGCTGTGTCCTGTAAGAAAATTACTTGACCACAACATCACTGTTGGATTGGGGACTGGTTGGTATTAGTTATATGAAGGTTGTGAATTACCATCGTGTGGGATTCTCGTGTGCCTGTGGGTTGTTTTAGTTAACATTTCAGGCTTAGAAACATTGATTTCGACCAATGCTAGGTTAATCATATATCAGATGTAGTACGAGTATAATATACGCGTAAAACGGGCGACTGAAACCTTTGCCATTTCTCTCTCCATGCAACTTGTAGCAAATCCCAAGTTGGTAATTGAATTCCGCACCGATTACGAAATAAAAATGTCGATTATCATAACATAATTTTAAGGACTACCCCCGATTTTTTTTATTCTGTAATAATATGGTAAAGTTTAGGCTTTTAAATATACGTTCAAATAGTAAAATTAGGTCAATGATTTTTATGCATCAGATAAAAAGGACTAAAAATATAAATTTTAGTTAATCTATGGTAAAATATCTAAGATCTTAACTAACCAAAACTCAGATGATTCAAATGGCGTTTATGTATTTTATCTCACATTTATCGGAACCTTAAAATAAGTGATAATAAAATAAGGATCAAGGATGGCATATAAATTAAATTATTTCTAGATGTCTCCGGTGGGGACAGTGCTTCAATATTGGACGCTCTACGAAGGACAATGGACGTGTCAATGCACTTAGAACTTAATGGATCTGACGGATACGCTATAGATTGGAAGGAAGCTTTCTTTCTGGCTACACAGGGAGGTGCTAAAGGTGAAATAATTGTATGAATGCTTTTGATAATGGCATTATATGTCTAATATAATCTATTTCAGCCTCCGTGGCGTAGTTAGTTAGACGCCGGGTATGAAACGAGAGGAAGCGGGTTCGATCCCCGCACCGAAACAAATGTTTGCGAGGCCCACAAATGTTTGTCCTGGTTCTGGGTGTTTGTGAGACCGAAAAGTCTCTCGTTGTTCCTGATACCCACGACACAAGACTTAATTGATCTTTATTGTCAGGACTATGTATGTGACTGTTGGGTATATTTATTATTATTTATTTATAATATTTTTGAGTAAAAGGCTAATTTTAGATGTAATATAATTCATTGCATAAATCTTAAATATTTTTTAAAAATACTTATCTTCGTCTTGCATAGCTGTATGTGTTCTTGTGTTATCAGAAGGTCAAATTGAGTATGGAATCTGATGTCACCAATATTTTATTAACAATTAATGTTTTTACAGCATTGGGGCTTGCGGACAAAATCGGCAGTTTCGATGTTGGGAAAGAATTCGATGCACTTCTCATAGATGTGTACGCGGAAGACGGTCCTATCGATAAATACGATTACGATGTGGTACAAAATAACGAAGAATACGCCACTAGCCTCCTACAAAGATTTATTTATTTGGGGGACGACAGAAATATTGTTCAGGTGTACGTCAAAGGGAAAAAGGTAAAGGAAATGTAATAAAATATGTGTTACCTTATATGAGGATTTTTATCAAACGCCAAACGGTCTATGAAGTAAATTAATTTATTTAAAAAAAGCATACATATCTAAATGGGAATCATTGGTTAAGTTTTAATACATTTTTGATGTAGATATTGGTCCTTTCAACCAATATTGCCAAACTTTCGTAACAATGTAATAGTAACTTTGCCTAATTATTATTGTTTAGAGATTATTGGATAAGTAACAGATAAAGTGTTAAAATATCAACAAAATTGCATTCCTTGCCTTGTTAATATTACTATTTCTATGTTTTTGTTAATAAAAATCATTGATTTTAAAAATGTTTATCAAATTTCATTAAAAATTACCGGAATCACCACAGATTTTCAATTAAAAAATATTCGTTTAACAAAATATCAAGAAATTAGAAATGTTTTGTATTAATAAAAAATACACTTGTAATAGGTAATGTTTTATTTTCATGTTTAACTTCTATCTGACGATTGAAAAATCAACTCTCAAGGAAATAAAACACATAAATATATGTTATAATTTTATTATCGTGTATTTTTTTATAATTTGTGTAATAACTGTGCAAATATAATGTGAAATACAAACTGAATTTACATAACGTACATATTACAAAACGGAATTAATATTAAATAATTCCCACATCAAATGTGGCAAAAACAATGTCGAAATAATTTTGGCTAATAATCATTTCACTAATTTTCATCATAACAAAACATAATTCAAAATATAAAATTATGAACACAAAATCAAAATGTGATTTTTTTAAAGCTTCGAGATCTAATAACAATTTATAGGAGGACCAGAAACTAAAATAATAATGTCGATAAAAAGAATTTAATATATCAAAAATTTAGTTTGTGGTCAGCGTATACAAAATAGTGATGCAGTAGCGATTATACTCGATGGTTTCTTATCGACAAATGTTCATTGTAAAGAAAGGGTACATTATTTTACTAACAATACTCTTTTGCGACAATCCCCCTTTATTTTCAATGTCCAATACACATATTCGAAATAGCATATTCGCTTCACAACACAAAATAATACTCAAATGCAACTGGTGGTTGTTACAATACTTAAGTCGGTGGAATGATAAAACAATTAATGTGTTATTCGAGTGTTAGCAATAAATACGAACAGTCTTATAAAATCAAAAAAATACGCTATCTAAACATTAGAGAAACATCTTACAATAATTAATATACATACAAAAAATGTTATACTCGTATTCAGTTAATACATCGTGTTACACTTTTAAAAATATTAATTTTAAAAAATATTATCGCAATAAAGACGAATACAATTATAAGATATCAATTTACACATTCCAAACAAAATTGGTATGTCGCCGTTGCTATCACAATTGTAGATCGCTGGGTACATCGACTTTGTGATGATAAGAACGACATGCAGACCACAGACTAAAGCAAGCTTCACACGACACTTGTTTCGCTTCTGGATTCTTCGTTATACGCTTTTTAGACACTAAACTATAAGCCGCGATGGGAAACATTTAGAACACCTTTATAGTTTCGATATTATAGCTAACTGTAAATTGGTTTCGGTTACTCACTAAACAGTTGTCAAGGACCGGCTTATATCTAGCCAATACCCCAAATTCCCAACAGATTTACAAATACACTGAAGATCCATCAACGAAATGAGTATCGTGCGAGTCACTTAATACAATTTTACACTACAACATCCATACCTAGATCTAAACAATGAACACAGGAACTTGGACGAGCAAATATAAAAAAAAATGCAAGCCGCTTTCATTTTGAACAAGTCCCTACTTTATTTGACTTTACCACAATGTGCTATCAGATATTTACTCATAAAATTCACTATACCGACTATTCAAAGTCTAATAACTTGAAAGACGATTACCAATGCACATGTATACTCGTTTTATATTCATAAGTTAATTTTATAATATGAAACTATCTAATATGCCTATTGTTTGAACAAAAATATTTTCTAGGCATCGTTACGAACAGTATTAACTTTCATCTAAAATAAACTAATATACTAAACAAGACAATACTAATGTAACCTTTTTAAAGATTTATCTATATTTATATATACGAACAACAATTTATAAGCGATTAAAATATATCGATAAACACAAGTCAAACCCTTCACTCACTCAAGCGGGTCTAGGATTCAGTGGCATAATTTCACTATAACATACACCAATGGCGAAACGATAAGGTACATCACAATATGGCCACCAAACAATCGTATAGCGTTTACAACTAGCTGCTAACTATTATTATTACAAATGTTTGTTTGAGCTGCCTTCTCCCACAACTATCGTGAACCTAACCTCTGCAGAGTCGACTTTCACACTCCCAATCGTAACACATACTGCACAATACTCTAACAGTCTTAAACAATAACCTTAACTGAATACACTTTAATGTGCGAAAAAATGTGCTTAATGATGTGCAAAACTAAACTATTAAATATTTACATAGATAACAAAACAAGATTCTCTGTAGATCCTACAACTGAATAACATAAAACTTAAAATAGTGAAGTGAATCAAATGTCCACATTACAAAACTAAAATTTAGAATATTCATAAGACATTTCAGACACAACTAGCACCTATAATACATACTAAAGTCGTAATGTTCTCGTGTTCGTATTTACACGATGTTACATTCGCCATTACTTTTGACTGCATAACTCCATTTTGTACTATTAAATAATAGACAATACAAACTCGACAATGTAGCTACGCATTATAAATTCCAAAGACGCATAAGTAAACCATCAGAAAGATATTTCAGTCTTTTATTATCGTGGCTTGTAAATAACCTGTGTACGAGAATTGAAATCGTTTCCAATTAATTATAAATTTTGGCATAGCTTGGAGATACGTGTATTATGTACAGTATGAGCAAATAAACTGTCCAAGAACAACTGAGGTAGAAAGAAATGCAAAGAATTATAATTACAACTATATACTGATAAAGCACAAAACAATTTAGAATGTATTAAGTTCTCATTACTATAATATAATACTTAGTCTATCGCAATAATTTATTTATAGGAATGTATGTAGTTAGTTGCAAAGTTACTTGGGAACATCGACTTGATGTCCTTGTGATGACGCGTTACAAATCTTTGCTCTTGTGATTTTTGTAATCTTACATCAGCGTACTATGTACCAAGTAAACAAAAATATATGTATCGTTTAAACAATTCCATAAAAACACAACATTTTATTAATACCCTAGCTTTACTACATCAACTATAAATTTCAGTCGAAACGAAAACCTTTGTTCGTTATTTCACTACACCTCTCATCTAACTTGAGATACAGATCTCATTTTGAGAAGGATAAATTTGGAACTTGCAAATATTTTTGGTTTAAAAAATAGAGAGCTTCATTTATATTTGTGATCTTGAAATAAATTCTTTAACCCATAGCCAATGAATTGAATTTATGAAAGGTTTTACTATTCTAAATAAAATTCATAATTTCGGTATCGATCCTTAGTGCTTGTATTTCAAGCAAGTGTATATGACTTTTGTTTTTTAAATCTTACCAGTCGATTAATATATCAAATTACTAACAATTTATTGGCAATTCGATATAAACATGCAATCGGAATTTTATAGAATAATTTTATCTACCTCATAATATTACATGCACTTCAATGCTCACGCGACTCTTGATTTCCAGGTCAAACTTCGACAAATAACGGGACTGATCGATATAGAATATAACTGAAAAGGTAAAAAAGATCAACCTCCTCAACAGTTATTATCGAACATACTTAGTTCTAACTTTATAATCTTTGAGGTATCTTGTAATTAAAATCCAAAATTAAGAGGAATTTGCAGTATAACATCCAAATCCCAAATAAGAATATTTGCGGATAACACAAATCTAAATTTCTTTGTACATATTTTAAATCGTGAGTTACAAAAATCCAGATGTTATTCATTTATTAATAACATCTAAATTTACCACATTAACTATTAATATCGATATTTAGCATTACCCTATTACATTCAAAAGCAGCGTATCGCAACACAAACACATTGACGATTGATTAAATTCGATATTTTATACTATCTGCGACAAACATCGATATCGACATCAACGCCATATTCACTTTCTTATTTAGCGAGATTGTGTGATGTTATCGATATTCACATTGACACTATATCGATCACTCTCTGTTTAGTAGTGGTGTGGTATTTATCGATATCGACATTTATATAAAGTTTGACTTAGACACTACTATCGATCGCTCATTCTCAGTTTACTATAGTGAGATGGTATTTATCGATCTTGACTACATTGATCAGGCCCATGCGGAGTTACCTGGAAGGTCTGCGCGTGCAGGTGCATTCCCTGGCAGCGGGCAGGGTGGACAGGGTGGGCAGGGAGGGTCAGGCGGTCACTTTACGAGGCTGGACAGGGAGCGGGACTTCAGCGTCGGCGTGCGCGAGTGCGCGGCACGCGGGGCCGCCGCTGCACACGCGCGCGCGCCGCGACCGACGCCGCGAGCTGCGCCGCTCGCCACCTGCACACACGCACGCTCGTACCGGACACATACTATACACATGCACATATAACGTGGACTGCGCAATATTTTATATACGACGATAAGTTGTAGTGACAATGCACTTGATGTTAGGTGTAATCCATAAAGTCGATACAATCATGCCGGCCTATTCAAATACGGTATACAGAGGTAAATGAGGACTGAACTGGTTATGTAGTTTAAAAGTCAATACTTATGTTTAAACACTAAAACTCTCGACTTTTTGTAGTGTATTCTGCTCGACAAATGGAAATTAGGCCTAAGTGATTGTGTTATCATTACGAGTTGCACATTCGCTTTGTCTCTTTAATACTTCTGCGGCAATTTTCCGTTAAAAAACATTATAAAAGTGCGCAGTCCACGCTCTTTGTCTATTACAACTGCCACCAACGAAGCCTTCCTTTGTTCAACACGTCATACAATTACTTTGTTCATGTCGACTACAAATATCATGAAATTATGCATTTTCATAAAAAATTAAGTTTGTAACATTTGCAACCAAGGCAAAATATATTTTACCATAATAAAAAATTAAATAATTGTACGCCATTTGAAACAATTTTCGCTTGGTTGTGACGCAATAAATGAAAAATATAGCTAAAAAAATATTATTTTCTATTTGGGAAGAAAGGAAATAGTTTTTTTTTTTACTTCCCGAATACAAACTTTTGTTAGAGGTGTAGATAGCGTCACACGTGCTAATTAATTTAAAAAAAAACAACAAAATTGTCTATAGTCTTTTGTATAGAGTAAAATGTCTTAACATTTCATACAAATACATCCCATCTAAACCTTTAATAATATTTTAAAGTTCTTCCACGTGTTATAATTAGAGCAAAAAAAAACACGCTTATTTAGAGCTGTCTACATCCCCAAACCTTAACTATCTACTATAAAACTACAATATGTATGCTGAATAAAATTCACATTTCTAAACGCTTCCAATAATAAATGAAAATTGATAATTGTAATATAATTAAAAAAATATAAATAATACAAACAATCAAAGCATTTAGAACTATGATATGCATGGATACACAATGTATATTTTAAGATTAATTTAACATAATTGTACTAATAATGAAAAATAATCTTTAAAAGATAAAAACAGGGAGGGTTTTTAACTAAATTTAAAATCGCTCAATCAAATAGGGTTTTTTTTACTCCCTAGTTTTCATCAAAAGCAAATGACAAATATATGTATATTTCTTGCCATAAATTACCATAATATGCAACAAAATACAAATATTAACTTATTGAATGCTATGCAATAACATTAGCTAGATAAAATTGATTTCAAGAATGGATTCGAAGCACCAGGCCGTCTAACAAAATCGATAAACTGGAAAGTTTATTTTTTATGGATAATAATATTTACTTGTCTTATCACAAAAATATTATTATAAGTAGATGCCAAATCCATCCCTATTCGGATATACGCAACATAATATATAGTATGTTTTATGTATAAAATAAGCGTGATGTGTACGTCACAACATCGACCATGCTGAAATGTATGTAATGTCAATTTATACAGGCGCAGGTCTAGTTGCTACACAATCTGTCATGGTGTGACTTTGTTTAAATATATTTATTAGGAATGTAGTACAATTCAACGGGTTAAGGCTTTAACTAGCTGGGTTATATTATGACCTTAAACTTTAGGGCCCCAGTTTAGAACCGCACCTGTATTTAAGCTCTAGCTCAGTAGTACATGCCTCGATATGTCTGGCATTATTTATAACTCTTTATATGATTTTGTCTCGATTACTAAGCTTCAAACATCGAATAAGATATCAAAATCTTTTCAAAAGCCATATATCGACTGCTAACTTGACAATTAGAGTAAAATATTATTGAGGAGAAAGAAGATGACCAAAAAAAACCGGTGAAGAAAATGGAATGTAGAAAAGGAAGACTGAGTGATGCCATGCAACACAGCAACAGACACAACGTGCGTGAAGGAACGAACAGTGCGACAACTCATGCCAAACAAGCGGGAAGCGAGCCCGTAGCGATAAGTACCGTGGTATTAGTTCAAGCTTCGGAGGCTTTATCTCTCTATGATACAAAGTTTCATAATAATGTAACATGGATTCGTCATCTAAAATTTTATATTTGAATGGCAGGCGTTTCTTAATCGACCATTTCAAAAAAAGACGAAAACGCTCAGAAAGTTTGACAACGAGAGGAAAGCCTTCGACGAGCGTACGTGAGACCCTCCGCACCGAAGCGAACAAACACGAAGAAACAGTACCGGTGCGCGAGGTTCAAAACAAAAACTCTAGGCAGGCCACAAGCACGTATAGTGCCGTGCTCTCGCCGCGGCGGTCCGAGCACGAGGGGCACGCGTGCAGCGCGCGGGGGGCGCGGGGAGCGCGGGGGAGGGGCGGCGGGGACGTAGCCGGCGGGGGCGGGGGCGTACCGGCGCGCGGCCGCGGCGCGTCCAGCGAGCTGGCGGGCTGCAGGAACCACTCCGAGCGCGTGCGCATGCGCGCCCGCTGCCGCTCGTGCACCTACGCACCACCACCACGCCATCACGACACCACATCACCACATCACCACCACTGCACCCGAGGCCGCCGGATCCCCGACCGCGCACACGAGCTTTGCCCCTCATTTAACCCACTCTATACCCCCACATGGCATAGTCAATTCCTCGCCGATGGCATCAACTAATCTATGCTTTAACATTTTAATATTATCGACACAAAATTTCAACCCTCGAAATCTTAATACCAATGTCGCTAATATGTGTATTAAGTACATTCTAATAGACATTCTTGAAAGGTGACTTGACATATCTAAGTGAGCGTTACTAATACTCGAGCGAAAGGCGAAACTACCCACCACATGTATAGGTATTGAATGTTCTATCGAAATGAAAACTACGAGTTAATACAGTTAATTTGAAAGAAAACATGAACAGTTGTCATTAGTATTAAATCCATTACCTGAATATTAATTAGATACAATCAGGGGACAAGGGTGTTAATTATAAATGAAAGGGACAAACCACAACCTTTGGGGACATTAATAGAACCTCCAAACACCCTATATAATGTAAAATAAGAACACAAAGTACTAGGTCATTATTTGATATATTTATATACGATACATTGCCTACCCATTGAAAAGTCTTTCACAAATATCGTTCATTAAGTGATAAGAATAAATAACTCTACATCAAAAGACGACTTATGTCCATAATAAAAAGAACCTCCAAATTATATTATATTAGTGGTTCATCGTGTATATTATTATGCCTTAAAATATACCAAAAACCATACCATATTTATTGCCTCGCTGATAATATTATGTATGTGTTCAATTTACATAGCGCATCGGAATAAGAGCAAGTAACTAAATACTAACAGATCAGCCACAAATTTCCTAGTGATATTTTTGAAAGGGAAACAGACATGCAATTTGTGAAGAATCGTGGATCAGAAGGAAACACATTTATAATTATTTTAAATACTAAGTAACTACGCTAAACATATTTATAATTGATACATATTTTTTGTCTAACATTTAACTTTCTATTAACATTTTTTTTAAAGTGAAACTACATCATTATTATGGAAAAACATTGTATGTGATATACTACCTACATTGAATATAATTACAACATTAAATACATTGGCAACACCATTAAAACTATAATGAAATAAGACATTTTGACATAGAGTATGCAGGGTTGCCAGTAATTAAATATTATTTAGCCCAAAAAAAATGAAAACACTGGGATTCTAAAAATGACTATAATGAAGAAAATACATTTATGTAGTGGTGTTTGCTAATGATCCACGCGGAGAGACAGTACAAGGGAGACAGACGGCTGTAGTAGATTCTACAGGTGGATACTGAGCAAAGTGTCGTCACCATCACTTATAAAACATGTCCTTCAGTGAGCGCTAGAATCCAAACAGATCGCTTTATACACTCGTCACACAATTCGTTCTTTTGTCCACATATGCGTACATTGCTGCTTTTGTAAAGCTACACCAAAGTGAGGACTATTGACAACAATCAATGGGTAATGTGGAACGCGACATTTACAGTAACCTCGTATTTTATTAACTTGGCATTTTTACACAACGCATACATGGGCATTGAAACGGATATACTTAAATCAGAATTTTTAGAACCGTTTATGAGTTTCTTATATTTAAAATTGGGTTAATATTGTTGAAACACGTATATGGAAATAAATCAGTCGCATAGAAAAATAATATTATTTTAAAAAATTGTCAAAATTAAGAAGACAGGTATTAAAATAATTAACTAAATGTATAACCAAATTACACGAGTAGAATATTATCAAAAACGATTTCTAATCCAAATAATACATATTATCATTATGAAATGAATTTAAAGTACTTGAGTATTTATTACTACAAAAACCCTATCATTATTATTAAAGGCGCGAGATACTGAAATGCATCGATAGTATTTTAAATCGATATCACATGGTATCGCTAAAACAAGAGGTCGATAATGTTAGAAAGAGATGGCAAGAGTTTGACAACGTACCTGAGGGAGATAGGAGAGGCTCTTGGTACTCTCGGCGTACTTGTTGATGGCGCGCAACTCCTCAAGGGTCATGTGCGGGCTTGAGTTGCTGCGAGACGACTGCGATGAAGAACTTACTGATATCTGCAATTTCATGTTCATATACATTAGAACAACAAGGCAAAGGAATTTACGAACGCTCCTTTTGAGAGAAACCACGCGCGAAACCTTATGAGGGAATACCCAAAATTATGGTTCTCCTTTTCTCGGTTACTCAATTAATAGTATAAAGTTAAGTTCTTTAAGGATACACATAAATTCTGACACCATTAATATGCTGCATTTTTTTTTCATACAGACTTATGTCTTTTCAAATAATTCGATGTATCGATCATTGAACCTCCACTGCAGTTTTCATACACCACGATCAAAAGACGCTTCAATTTGGAATTTCAACTTCGATACGAGATAAAAAGTCTTCCGGTGGGTTTTCGGCAAATTTTCAATTACACAACACTCCGAAAAAATAGGAAAAACAACTTGGAAATACAAACTGCCAGTTCCGTCAACATACTCCGGATACAAACCTGAACTAAAATACCATCTATTAAATATACCGACCTTGAAGACGCTTTCCTCGAGCGATATGGACAGGCGCGTGCAGGAGTCGAGCAGGCTGTGCTCTGGTATAATACCGAGCACGGAGCCCGCCGCGCCGCCGCCCACCACGCCCATCAGCGCCGGCATCGACTGGCACTCCTCCGACTTTGTCAGACCTACACACGGAACTACATTACCTTCTCTACTTAGTCACTATAGAGAAATACATATATGGTATACTAGAGGGACTATCGCGAATAAAATAAAAAAAAGTAGAGGCATTGTTTCTGTCTCTTTCTAGTTCAACTATCCACCTTCTCTGTAAGATATCTCTCTACATGCCTGCGGTGGCATTTCCACCGAAATGGGGCTAACGGAGGGCAAATAGATAAGAATCGACCAATCATATTGAACAACTACGTCACTATAGACGTATTGAACTTATGTGGTTGGCCGTCTTGACCCTATTCCGCTCGTCTCCGCTTCGATAGAGACGCAGCTTGATACATAATATATATTTTGTTCGCGATGTCCAATCTAGTATAATAACACAATGGGGGACAGCTACGTGAACATGATGATTATGTGTCCATATATTCGTGGCTACATTTTCAAAGTCCTTTAAAGTGATAATGTGTATATTTTTATTTTCTCGACTGTTACCATAGACACATTATACATGGACTCAAAATTGCATGATACAGAAGAACCAAATCCTGATGGAAACTTCAAGTATTCTACAATCTTTCAAAATAATTTACTTTATGGTATTCTCATTTAAAAATGTTTATTGACACAATGTGGCAATGAATGAACGGGAATGTCATTCCCGCAATTAAAATTTACTTTGTTGAGATACAGTTCATATGGAAATTATAAATTAAGACTATTTAAAAGTGAAACAATAATATATAGAATTTAAATTAGGATACATTTATATTACCACAAATGAAATATTGTCTAATAAGTAATTATTGACTCGGTAACAAATATAGCAAGTGAAACGATAAATACATAGGGAGATATTTTTGTGTAACTAAACATAGAAATCTAATGAGAATCGACTCTAATGAGAATTGAAATTGAGATTAAGGCATTTTGGACAACGCTTTCTAATGTGATAAAGCGTTTTAACTTTTAAGTTTGTACATTCGAAGCTTACTGTACATAAAATGTATTTTTTTAACGTCCTGTATTACCGTAGGCTCTTTTCTAGCATTTTCTTCTAAATGCCACAAAGAATACCTAGATAGATGATCTCTGCCATGTTAAATGTATGTTAAGGAAAATCAATATTTAAAAAAAATAACTGTTCCATTGAAATATATTTTTAAGTGACACCATGATCCCGCCTTGTAACAACTCAAAGTATTGCAACTAAGTCTACAATATAAGAAAAACTGAAACATATGGATTCACTTCAGTTCAATTCAGGTGACATGACCTAGATGTTATCTATTCATACCTTTCTCGGACGCAATATGTGCCGGCTCCTTCACATTCATTTGGCGCGACATTTCAAACAACCAATCACAACTCTCAATTTCCTATTTAGATGTATAGGACCACTTCTCACGGACGCAGAAGAAATGCAACACTTTTCAATAGGAGTACATGCACGCTTGGTGACCGTCCACTCAAGTATGAACCGCCAACCGGTATCGCTTTACACCTCTGAGCAACCCTCGTTCAAGGTCAACCTATTGTCCAATAATTACACTCCTATATCATAGATGGCACTAGCTGCATCTAACAGAGGGCGCTTAATCCACCAGATTAGACAGTTTTCAGCTTTCCTCGATAGAGGGTATCATTTGTACGCACGCGCATTGGCGCCATTTTCAAATGTCAAATCATATTAATTTAAAAATAAATAGCCGTTACAAAAAAATATGAAATATATACTATGTTCATAGATTTATCATTTCACTTGTCTAATGATATTTAAATGAAATAGTTTAAACTATGACTGAACACCTATTTATAGTTACACCGATCCAGTTATTAGTGTTTACTGTGACAGATAACATAAAGCTAATGCGTATGAACGTACATTCAATTAATCATTTGTTATTAGTGTAAATGTGCTTTTACACGGACCGGGCAATGTCGTTACAACTAAACAATGCATTCTGAACTCTATTGTAGTTCTTATAGGGACATATTTGTAGGCTTTATCGTATAAAAACAAAATTACCTTTTTCAAATTGACAAAAAAAGATCATTGTTATTTTTTTAATACATCGCTGTCTTGTAATTTTGTGATTTAACAGAATATATCCACCAAAGAACACATTAAAATCAATAAATCTTTGATTTCTATAACATTATTGGAATGTGTTTTAGTATTATGTGGGATATTTTTTGCAAGTGCAAAAAAACTAAATCTACAAACAAAAAATCGTTTAACTAACGACTATGTGCTACCTGCCACCAGCCCAATGGGTCACACAAACATTGGCGTAATTAGGAAGACTTCAATTAATATAGGCTTCTTTGTAATTCTTTTATCACATGTAGAGTTTATTTTTCTTATAGGTGTACTGCTGGTTAGTAAAAAAATTACCTAAATACGTATCGCTTAAAAAAAAATGTGTGTGTGTATTAGTGTACACACGTAAGAAGTGAAACTTCTTTATGACATCATTTTTCGAAAAATGATCTACTATTTACAAATTTACAGAATTGGTAAAATAAAGCTAAATTAAATAAAGTTTAAGTTTAGGAGGGGGGAAATTTTTGAGGGAATTTGGGATTTCTATCGGGGCCAATTTGTAGCCCTCACCGAGACGGTTCCGAGGATACCAAGCTCGGTGGGTCCACGACCTTTATTGGCCGAGATAGGTTTAGGGGGGGTGAGGTAAAAATTTTAGGTGGGGGTAGGGGCGGGGGGGCTTTAGGTTTCGTGGGGGGGCTATTGGGCATCTTAAAATATTTTTGGGTGGGGAAAGTTGTGGAGGGGGAATTCGGGAATTCTGTTGGGGCAGGATTGTAGGCCTCACCGAGCCGGTTCTAATGAACCCAGGGTCGATGGGTCTACGATGGATATTGGCGGAGATAGGAAAAGGGGGGGTGAGGTAAAAAATTTAGGTGGGGGTAGGGGCGGGGGGGGTTAGGTTTCGTGGGGAGGCTATTGGGCACCTTAAAATATTTTTGGGTGGGGAAAGTTGTGGAGGGGGAATTCGGGAATTCTGTTGGGGCAGGATTGTAGCCCTCACTGAGCCGGTTCCAATGAACCCAAGGTCGGTGGGTCTACGATGGATAATGCCGGAGATATGAGTAGGGGGGGTGAGGTAAATTTTTTAGGGTGGGGGTAAGCGGGGGGGGGGAGGTTTCGTGGGGAGGCTATTGGGCACTGTTTTGGATTTAGGGTGGGGGAAGGCCAGAGGGGGGGTAAGGATCAAATTACAAAAAAGTGGGTGAGACTTAAAATTTTGGGTGGGGCTTGGAAACGGTTGGGGGTGTGGCTTACTGAAGTGGGTACTAATTTACTAAATAAAAAAAGATGGCGCGTAACGGAAGAATGTGACGCGTAACGAAAAATTTTTCCAACCCCGATAAAGAAGTTTCACTTCAAAAAGCTACTTAATATTCAGAAAACCAGGTGAGCATAACCAGAAAAATACTGGAAAAAATATATAACCTGTCGAGGGTGAAAGATCAGAAAGGCAAAACAATTTATAGGCTAGGATATTCAAGATTGACAGCTACCATCGAAAATAGCATTGAGCATTGATGCCAAGTCTTGGAGGAAACAGACTTTAGTTCCATAGGAAAGTCTTACACGTTTTATTTTTGAAGATTATATTCAGACCCTTAGACAAAACATACCCACTAAAACTAGAAACCTAATAACGCCAATGCACAAGTTAATGAATTCTCAATGACAATTGATACGCATGTATGTGTGTATTAGATATCGTTTCTCAAACTCGACTCACCAAATATAATACAATTGACTAATTAAACGTGGCTAGTTAACTTATACGAGTATACGAGTTTCGTTTTGATGACCTGCGAAAAATATCCTAAATGTATTCAAGTAAGAAGTATTAGCAGTATTTGTGTCTTCAACGCAGTTTTAAAAGAGCGTAAGTGACAAATATTTAAAAAAGGGCGTAACCGTACGCCTTCTCATAAAAAAACAACACTCTGTATATAAACATAGAGTCTATTATTGAATAATATTTAGACCCACAGCACTGGTATTTATTGCCCATAGTAAAGATTCATAAACTAAGGCTCAGTTGCATAAACTGTCTTGCCCAAAACTTTGACTTTGAAAATGTCATCGCCATACATTTGTGACGTATTTGTCATTCCTAATGTATAGGATTAACATTTTCAAAGTTATAGTTATGGGTAAAGTTAGTTTGTGCCATTGGCCGTAAATCATTTTGGTCTTACGCTGCATTAAAACTGCGTCAAAAATGTGTTAGTAGAACAACCACAGTACCTTTACCTTCTAAATTGAACTTATTGCCCCAGCGATCGCATTCGCACTGCAGCCATGTTTTTTCTGCCTCTAGTGATAATTGCCCTGCAAAAAATAAACGTACCAGTTACATTTCCATGTCATTATTACATGTCATATTACAGTTACGGGAAGTTTATTGCTGTATATAGGCCTTTCCCAAGAATCGCTTTGGTAAGGTCTTGCCAATATTAGATACTTAACAGGTGGGCGAGCGAAGGGCCATACACATTAATCGCACCCAATGCAGACTTATTTTTCTACTTTTTATACTTAATTTAGGGTAAAGTTTATAACTGCTCTGGTACACTGAACTTTTCTGGTACACTGAACTTGGAAGCAACAGTAAACGAAGGGGTATTAAAATGCACGAAAAATATTCTATTCATTTTGTAAACTAAGTTTATAATCATTGAGAAAGACAATATCCTTCAATTGACGATTCTGAACACACATTGCATTGTCTAAATATAAACCCGTCTTATCCTCGAGTTAAATCGTTACTTAATCTATAGACGAGTCTCAATGTCAAATCAACTAATGTTAAACAATTGAAACTGAATGCGCGTCACAGCAGCGTCTTAAAATGTATTTACCAAACAAACTCTTTATTGTGACTAAGTTTCTCATAACAAAAAATCAATTTCCGTGTTTTGCGAAACACGGATTGTTTGATGTGAACTGTGAATTTTGCGCTTTGTAAACTTAAATTACTTCAAAATTATGAGCATTATTTAAAAAAAAGCCTGTTGAGTAAGGTGTTAGTCATGATTTCCTTAACTTAAGTATAAAACAATGATACAGGGTAACATAACATAACATAACATAACATATACAGGGTTTATATACATTATTGTCAAAATCATAAGAAGTAAATGTGACAAACTACCATTGCTTCATTTGCCTATACCAAACAGCTGATCACAGGCTTACCTACACATAAGATGCCATTTGTTTTCTTATGGAGGGCAAACAGTATAAAATACTATGTAATATAATTTATTTACGCCACACAAAAATTACAATATTATAAAAAATATATACTGTCATCAATTCTAAATCATCAATTCAAGTTTGAATTTTCTTCTGCCAGACTCAGACGAAACGTCCATTAAACGTTTTAATGTAATAAATAATACTTTATGTTTCTAAAAGGAATGTAAATGTATCACGCACAGACTCGTCTCCATATGAGGAAATCTTTATGTCATCATATTCGCTACGCGGGAAATGAGGCTAATTACATTTTTATATCCATACATTTTTATAGTGTTGCTAGTTACTACCGAATTTCAAAACTAGATCGTTTCAACTGCATGGTATGTAGACAAGTAGGTGAGGATTTTGTCCATTTCATGAATTGTAATTTTAGTCAACAATTTTTAAAACATTGCAATATAGCTTTTATACCATTGTACATTTTCGTTTTTATTTGGACTCACCCATATGATAGTATAAATAAACCTTTACATTGTTTATTACAAAAAAGGAATACATAGGTAAAATATATTTTATCAAGCTTAGCAAACTCAATATCCTGTGCAGTGATTACAAAACTTAATCTAATTTTCACTGATTTCAACTAGAGACGCAAAAACAGGTGTGTTATAAGTTAAAAGTATGTATGTTTATGTGTATATGTGTCTACTCTTAAACTAATTTAAATGTTTTTTTTTATTTATTGGATTTCTTGTGTTGTTATCATATATAGCCTTCTAGAAACTTTTAAAACAAAATGTCTTACTAGCATAAGCCTCCTGGTCCCGCCTGTGTCGCGGCGGGGGCGGGTCCCTGAAGGAGCATATCCACTCGTCCTTCACTCGCAGTATCCGGCCCGTCACGCGCGCGTAATACTCGTAGTTGTCGCGCCCAAACAGATCCCCCGCGCTGAACTGCTCGATTAACTGGCGCATTATGCGCGTCGCCACCTGGTGGGAAGAGAGGTGTATTAATTTTCGGGTTTCATTTGATTTGTATAAAAATGTTTAGGTGCAGTTTTAGACGAAATGTAAAATTGCGGCATTTAATAAAATGTGTTTTATCGAGTAAATGACTACCGAGTTTTGTCTACGCTTTATTATGTCATTTATGACATTCAAATACTAAAATCATGTTGTTTGATTTTAATGATACTATACCGACATAGAAACACCAAGATTGTAGTTTTTACGAGTGTACTTTTTGACATTTCGCCTAAAACTTTAGTAAATATGACTAGTATAGATATTTTTGCATGGAAGAGAAATTGATAGTAGATTTTTATTTATAAGGAAGTGGAAGCGAATACTTTTTATGGCGTACAAAAGCATACGTCTAGTATTTACAATAAGGTTTTTTGCACTACGGGACCAATTACACAACTCAAATGATTAAGGAGCATATGTGTTGCTAATTCGAAAAAGCATATTATTAAAATGTCTTAAAACTTCTTGATTGTGTACTAATTTAAAATATAATATAATTAGAAGAATCTTTAATATGGCAAAATGGAATCTACATTACTACGGACATGAGAATCAACAAAAGCATTCCCACAATCCACCTCAATACTGCACAAATGATCTAATAAACTAGTTGAAGCGTGGCAATGAAAGAATCCACTTCCGTTGCGGTAATCGAATTACGTTCGGATGTATGAGTAATGCGCTGAGTAATTGTACGTGAACCAAAAACCTTATCAATTTAACAGAATGTGATGAAATTAATCAAACAAGTTACGTTCCAGGAAGAGTGAACTATGAAAGGTTTTCCGGAGAGCTTATCTGTGAAAAGTGATAATGGGCGAAGAATTCTTTATATTTTGACAGGATAATGTTGAAATATAAGCAGAAAACCAATGAAATTATTCTTAATACTTGACAAATATATAGGTCTAATTAAAATGATTAAAATTAAGTAAAATGAATATAGTAAGGTTTATAAAAAAAAGGCATCTGAATTCTTTACAGTTAAATGACTCCAACGAAACGCTTACAAACTAAATATTATACGTGTGCTACACATAAGCAGTGTTAGAAAATTCTAGAAATTAACAAGGCGTAGACGGAAGCGCAGAATAACAATGTACAGTCAAATAGTGAAGTGATTAAACAAAACTTGTATAATGTTAGTACTCACGCACACTTCAGCCTTTTGCCGCATGTTATAGACAAGTTTAGTGAACAATGTAAAGCTATATACACATCATGCTAACAAACTATACATTATAACATCAAGTACACGACAAACAATCACATATTTCAAACCATTGTGGACTTAATTGAACAGTGTTTATTTATTGTAATCGTGTTTTGATGTCAAAGGAAATGCTCAGTTTTCGGGCCATTGTCAGTTCATACTAAATTGTAATTTTCCACATAAAAATGAAATAAAACTAAGCGTGGACGACGACGGGCAAAATATCGGTTTTATTATTGAGATTATATTAGTTCATGTTTGAACCCAAAACACCACAGTACAATTAACTATGTACAATGTGTCCTTTGACCTCAATACACAGTTGACCGGAATTAGAACAGCATTTCCACACAGTTTTCAATCAATCTTGTCCCTCTCTATAATATTTTATTATGTGAAAATCTATTTAAGACATATCCGATGAGACACCGCTGATTGGGCGTCCGAGCATACCTCCGGGATAGACGCCCGAACGCCTGATGTCGGCTCCTCGTGTTAACCTAATTACTATAGCCGATATGGAGGCTAAAACTGGACTGGGACATTAACCTGACATTCAGACTGTGATGATCGTGTTCGACAAATGAGAAAAAGTTGCGGGGTCGCTCATACCCTTAGGTTTCCGTAGGAATATTTCACTTTTGAGTTTAGTACATGACATTGACGTAGTTAAATTCATTTTAAGACGATTTCTTTAACATTACGATACATTTACGCAGCGTTGTCGCAATATGCATTTTATAGACGTAACATCAAATAGAGAGGAGTAGAGTTAAAGACCTCGATTTCCTATTTATCTCTTGACCAATGAGGCGTTAATAGAGAAGCCACTTTCCATTTTTATTAAGAAACATAATTATGAAATTTATCTCGAGATTCAAACGCAATTCAGTGTCGCTGGCCAGCTAGCGCGTGCGCAATTCAATGTAAATTTAACTCCTTATCTGATAAGAAAACACTATTAGAAACCCCAGTTAACTATACGGCGATAAAATGTGTTTATTGACTTATATGGCGATAAACGGGATTAGCAATCAGTTGTAAATCTTCAATTATAAACACGAGAATTACAATAATAGCGTTATCATATTTATAACGGTGTAATATCAGAACAAAGGTTTCGCGGAAGAAAAGTGACGTAGGATTTTTACATCTTTATTTTTTTGCTACTGTACTCTATTATCTAATAACATACCTATATGTACGAGTAATAGAACCCGACAATAATCACATGTCTCAACTTCACTATGCATATATTTCTATTTCAAAAATAACACGGGAAATGTCACATTTTATTCGGCCAATGATTTTACTCGAAGCGCAATCATATTTTCCTTTAATCCATTCCATTACATTCTCAATATACTCGTACCTACGATTTCGAAGAATTTGGAAAGCAGTGATTTTAAAATCAGGTAACCGCCTTACTTGTGTAAAAGAACGATCAAATATTGACCGACATATTCAGGCCAAAGAAACAAATTGGAAAATTCGAACAGGTTAAAATTTTACACAAAAATACTTTGCATGAAAAGTAATGAAAAATACTTAAACCAATTTTGTGATTTGACCAACTCCACAAGGGCCATGTGTCTATATCAACATTTTATAAATGAGACATTGATAATATTTCGAATATCATAATTTGTGTGACATGTCACACGTAATATTTACATCGAAACACGTGCTATGATCTGTACAAAAAACAGATGGCCACATGTTCAGACACTTCGATACAGGGCAACTGTGCTTTACAAAGCGATATCATTAGTTTATGATACATTAAAATGCATTAATTTTACTGATGCAGTGTTTTTTATTTTTATTTCATATTTGACACTATGAATACCTCTTGGTGAAATAGATTTTAATATTTTGAGAGCCGATTATATTTTGATACTTTTGTTTTAGCTTGAAATAAATCCTGTTTATAAAAGCATTTTTCACGTGACTACTGACCTAAACTTCACTAACATTTCTATCTTAAACAGCTCGCCTAGTCATTTGGGTGTGTTTCACACATCATTCCACCTCTAATACAATGAAGACAACACACCATCGTAACCATGACAACCATAAATAAAATCCCCCACATGCCCACAGTTTATCATAGATCAATAACCATATCCCGATACAATTGCCGGTACATAAACGTCCTACATACGGCTCATTAAATGTGGTAAGAGCTCATTGTGACAACTAACCTTGAATCTTTGCACGTCCTCCATTGTAGCCGTTTTGCCGTCGGACACGCAAGAGTGGAAAAATGACGGTGCCACCGACACGCCCAGAGCTTCCGACGTCATACCTGTACCTGAAAATAACCGAAACATTTATCTAATGATATTTAATATTAGCTTTTGATCAGGCAGGCGTCATTTTGATAACTATCTCTCGATAGTGGGTATTGAATTGGTCCATCAATTTCATTGTATTCATGCCAGTTAAAAATAAATGAAAAAGGCCTGCATGTATATCAATCAATAAACTAAGTATGAAACGCATAGCCTCACACTGACAGATATAGACGTCTCATGTCGTATCAGAAATTACAAGATAATTTTCCTCCTTGAAACAATAATTTCCGTCGAGGATTCAATAGTGACCAGCGTCTTGTCTTAGGGCATTCCTAACACTTTCTGTATTCGTTGAAAAATCTAAACTTTGAATTTTAGAACGACATAAGTAAAGTTGGATCGTCATGCCTATTCCACTTGTTTTAAACTGATTTGCTCTGCGCCATATACACTGCAGCAGCAAGTAGTAAGAGATTGAAATCGGCGTATCATCACTCCAATGCAAAGTCATTCAAAATATTATTGCCCCAAATAATTTATATATTGACCCCTCGTTGACATGTTCATTAAAGACAAATTGTTAAATATTTCACATGATAGTGCATATTTCAAAAAACAAAACAATTCCAAGTTTAACGTCTCGTCTCGAAATAGAAGTGCTCAGTTGGAAACAAATTGTTTCGACTATCGCAATAGAATGTCTTGGATCCGAAACCTAAATTTTGCTATAATTTTTAGGAACGTACTATTTATTTAATCTTTACAAGTAAACAAAACTATTTTCACCTTCGTTAACTCTAAACTTCACAAAATTGTAATAAACCCAAATTATACAGGGTATATCAAGACTGCGACTGAAAACGAAGCCAGGTGGTAGTATTCGTGACTTCGGACACAATGCAACTAAAGATTTCGCAAAAAAAATCGTCAATCATTTTTTTTTACTTGTCGTGTTTGGGTGATAAATACATCGTTTTCCTAAAATAATGATGTACTCCTTACTTATTTTTAAAGACGCAATGGTACATAAGGTAAGGGCTTAAATTAATATTTTCGCAAAAACTAGGTATTTACGACCCAAACACAAATGTATTCTGTATCAGCCCATATAAGTCCCACTGCTGGGCACGGGCCTACTCTACAATCGAGAGAACACAAATGATTTTTAAAACATTGCAAAATAAACATCTGTCGCTTTTTTGCGAAATTTTTGTAACCACTAACACTACCACCTGAGTTCGTTTTCGGTCGCAGTTTTGATACACTCGGTATTTTGCCTAATCACGCCATTAGTCAAGTGTTCCCGTTTACCCGGCATACCAAACGAAGTGTTTATTATTTCACGCGAAAATAAATAAGTTCATGAGCCAGGAAATCTTTGTGTGTTCACATGTTTACTTTCTCGCGCCCTAAAAAACTATTTAGGCGACAAATTACGTCAATTAATGCCACAGACGGCGAATTTAACGAGCAACAAATTGAAAGTGAATACGGACGAAAACATCACATTACTTCACGCAACCGAGAACAAGAATATATTATACAATTGTTGGTTAAAACATTAGCTAATGATGACTTGAACTGAAAATTATAATTCCATGAATATGCAGATATACCGCAAAACAGAAGTATAACCGTAAAAGGAAATGATTATATGATAATGATATGATTCTGAAAAATAACAGTCTTGAGTTCGCAGTTGATGTATAGATTATTTCGTATTAAATTCTGAGTTTTTTGGCGTGGAAGTAAAATCTGGACATATTATTAATTACGGCCTTATTCATAGACCGATTTAAAACCTATTTTATTTATCGAATGTGTTGTCCCTTTCGAACGACTTTAGAATTCAGTTTGACCGAAGACAAAACATTCGGTAACTAAAATAGGTTTTACATCTGTATATGAACAAAGCGGTTAGTCTTTAGATTGCATTAAACTCCAAAGTACCTGCATAGACCATTTGCATCCATAAGCTTAGCAGTTAGCAGCAACTCCTCATAACATCCCGGAAACTGCACTCCACAACTCACACACTTAAACTTCGCCATAATTTCATAACTGAAGTTCAGAGTTCAGTGCTTCGCTAACAGTATGTACAGTACAGTTATGACGTACTGTTTTGGGCGAGTGATCAAATTTATCCTGGGGGAATCTATTTTCCTGAACATCATTGCTTCGTCAACTAAAATACTTATAAAAAATTGATGACTGGTTACTAAATTCTAAAAGCTAAACGCTGATTAGATTGAAAACAATATATTTTTGGCTAAATTCCCAGCATTTTATTTGTGGTTATGAGCTATGTGTGATATTAATATGATATTCCTTAAATATTATGAAGATATTTAATCAATCCTTCCGTGTATATGAAACCTTCAGTTTTCCTTTCGTATGGCATTTATTGAAAGGGTGTGGAGGATCCAAAAATGTCTAAATATCACACCGTTTCACCAATTTCTGAATAGTACGAGTAACTCTCTCATAATTGTCCATAAGAAACTTCTGTAAATCCTAGAATACTCCAATCACACCATACTTCATATTGCGACTGGTGATGACAAACCTCGAAGTATCAACCAGTGACTTTATTTGAACGTGACTGCCTGACACGAGCTGCGTCGACTTCCTTTGTACTCCTCTACCATAATGGAACCACAATGGCGATGGTATGCATTCATCTGATATGATTAAGAACACGACATGATGTATTCGTTACATATTTATTCTATACACAGTATGTATGGCATTACTCTATTCCATCTATCATCATTCCGTTTTAACACATTCAGGCATTTCAGGAATACTCTAGTAACAAACATTTTGTACTTATAAGTTTTTTTCTTTCCCCATTAATAATCTTTATGATGTATTTTTTTGCTAAAACGGCTTACAGTGTTGTTTCGCACAATAACTACTATTTCGGATGGTCAATTATTTGTATGTCTAAAATTTACAAATTCGCGTAGGTCTTTGTGATGGAAATTACAAAGTAAATAGCTACGAAGGAAAAAGTCTAGCATTTGTAACTGCATAGGTTTTAAATGGTAACTAATGTTATAAAGATAATTATTGCTGTTTATTAGCATATTATCAGTATTCGCAGTTGTAAGACCAATACGAGTTTTTTTTCCTACCCTAGGTCAATCTACAGCATATGAACATGTCTCCAGATCCAAATTTATTTTTAGAATCAAGGAAGTGAATGGTAAAAGACAGTATCAAGTAAATAACCAACAACCAGTTTCTTATGATTGACTGATCATAACAACTTTTTTAATTGTATAACCATACATAACAGACATCAATATGTAAACGTGAAATGTTAAGGAACACGTAAATTGTAATTATCCACGCCATTACATAAGCGGAGAAAGTATGTGTGAACGCATATAAAAGTTAATTGTCCAAATAACGGAACTGATTTTAATTTAACACATCAATGTGTTAAATGTAATACGTCTGGTGTCCGAAAGATGCCGTTATTTTATTCGCAATGTGAAGACATGTTACGAAAACGAATACTCATAACATTTACAGAAGATAAGTGAATACACATATTGCCCATTTCACTCTAAGATACATGTCTTGCATGGTGGTTATCGACAACTATGAGAGACTTTTCCATTCAGCAACGCCTAGATTCCAAACAAATATGTGTAGACAACAATTTTCAAGAAAGGCATTCTTCAGCTCCTGAAAACTACCGTAAAAGGGAGCTAAATCCATAATACTTCTAAAAAAAGCATTTAGAATATAGAATCTGACTAACACCTACAGATCCTCACGGGGTACAAACTACAAATCATCAAAAACAGACGTCACAAAAGCTCAAAGACGAACGATTTACATCAACATAAACTAACAAATACGCGCGCAACCGAGTAATAAAATGCAAAGACGCTGCAAGAATTAGGTTTACACATAGATATTCAGCTAAGTAGGTCAAACAATAATCCGAAGAGACGAGATCAAACAATTCACAATACAGAGCCGGTTGCATCAGTGACGCCCACGTCATGGTGCCAACGACAGCGCTATTAATTGGAATAATTACGAATAATTATTTTCGGACGGCCAATGTCGAATGCGTGTGTCAATTAGAGTGAAAATTTCAATTAGTAATGTAAGTGTAAACAGAGCTCCGCTTTATTGGCGAAATAATATAATTTTATTAGTATAGGTAATTATGGTAATTGTTTATTTCTCATGTTTGTGTGTATCGCTTACAATCATTAAATATTTCTGCGATCAACAAACATATTTTACAATTAAAATTACTCAAACGGTAGTTTATTATTGAATAACACCAAAAGTGTACTACTCGATTGATCATTAATTGTAAAATATCGTGTTACACGCAATCAATCACGAACACTTTTTGAATAAATAAACTAACCGATTTCAACCGAATTGTTTAATTCAACGATAATTTTATGAACAAATATTTTGTTTACACAGCAGTTTATTACATTTACTTTTAAAAAAAGTTGAGTTTTAAAAAATAGAACAATCAAAATGACAAAGGAGGTTTGACATAAGCCGTTCATACCACCCATAGAATCATACTAATGCATAACAAAAGTCTTACTACTTGTACGCTTGCTATCCCACAACAGTACTATAGTTTTTACATATGTATAAACGCTCTAGTTACAAATCTAAGATAAAATATCTAAAAGCCATCAACATGTGTACATCGAGTATCGCACGCTAACTGGCAGCAGATGTTAGGACCTTACAACATCATCGGTCATTCAAGATGTATGGGAAATAAAATGAATCACACTTATAAAGGAACACTGAGTTGTTCTTCTGAAAAAAATGGTGTTCGTATCATATGACGTCATACTTCCTGTAAATGTCGCGTCTTTGTACTGAGATTAAAACTGTCCCTGCTCTTGGGTCACTCGGCCATCGTGGCTAATGCATACCCGGATAAAAACGAAGGGACACAAATATAAAACTGAAAACAAGAATCGCTAAATTCAAATGTAATGAGACTGCGAAATAGCGAAAATATAAATATCATAACTATAGAATAAAAAATAATCCACAACAAGGAGATCGTTGCTGGGGCATTGAAGTTGTCGTGTCTCTATTAGTTTCTACTTTTTTTGAACCTTGGTCCTCCATAAATGCATCTAACCCATCTTCTGGGCTAGTACCGAATGCAGACTATGACTCCATTTTACTTATCTGAGACCTATGTAAAATTATTAAAGATTAGACCAAAAGTAGATTCGTTTGGATTCTTAGAGCTAAGATGCATTACGGCAACTACAAATTTTGGTAGATCGATTCGTCCGACATTCAATCAATCTCGATGTGCAGCAAGCCAAATATTACTCATCTAAAAAGGCAATGATCCATGTCAACACGAATTTAGGCCAACTCGTCACTGATCCGTAAATTGCCGAGAGTATTTCGTCGTGCATAAGACTAGAATATGTGTCGAGCTTGATGTGCATCGAAAATTACAAACCTTGGCAAATTTTTGGAGCATTATTAAAATTTTTGCATGTGATGTGTACTTCTTTATTACATCATTCTACCATCCTCAAAAATCCCCATAATCCAAGACATAACCGCACGAATTATAGAAATGAAAGATGTATTTGTTGAAAATTGTAATAAAATAAACAAATGAAATCTCACACATACTAAGACACCAGCTAAGCGTGTATTTTCACCGACAAGTCATCACGCAAGCTGACATGATCGATCCAATCCCATTTTAGATTTGAAAGACGTTTTTGACTCTCGTCTGAAAGCGCTGCATCATGTTTTATATTCAGACAATACACTTTCTGAACGACGACTTCACTGAAGCAAAGAAAAAATAGTA
Organism: Deilephila elpenor; assembly: GCA_949752805.1. Lineage (NCBI taxonomy): Eukaryota > Metazoa > Arthropoda > Insecta > Lepidoptera > Sphingidae > Deilephila > Deilephila elpenor. Next base: position 6,837,622 of record OX457116.1, read on the forward strand.
CCTACAATCTCAAGCTTGTTTCTAGCGAAAATGAGATTTCCTGCATTTGTGGAATCAATATTAAGGAAAATATCTGTAAATGTTTGCGCGTTCTCTACATTTTTCTATCTACGTAGCTTTAGTCGAGCTAATAAGAGATTTGGTGGTTAAGTGTTTCTATCGCACATTAATTTTCCAATAGAACCATAGGCAAATCGCTGGCTTCATTGTTTGCAAAGATCTTTTATACCAACCTTCTACTGTTTTTGCCATTCTTTAAACTCTGTTTAAAAAAGGGTAAGAGAAAAAGGATGTTAAACATGGCGTAATCTTGGAAAGGGCTTTCCAGTGGACGAATATAGGCTGGTCTAAACTGGTCTTGCTTTCGTCCATCTATCATTCCTTTTAAGATTAGGGTGTGAGAAAAATTGAGGCGGTGAATTCATTCCAGAACTTGTAGTAGTACCTATAGTAGCATTATATGATAGTTCATAACCACTCCACGATTGTGTTACATAAGGCCAAATAATGCTAATAATTGCCAATACCCACGACACGGAGAATCCAACAACTAACTAGTGACTTGTAAGTGTGAACGCACCTGCTTTATCAGCATTGGAGGCCATCACCCGAAACGTGCCGAAGAGTAGCACCAACAATCTCTGCGTGCACACTGGTAGCGACAGCAGCAACCTGAAAACAACAGTTATTTTAAAAACATGCAATTAACAGAAAAAACACAGTTGAATAGTGTCGTTATAAATTCATCAAACATAAAAAAGTTTTATAGGGATACACTTTTTTTTCTATATTTCTTATGATCAGGCTCTGAAGAGGATATAAAATAATGCCTGTTTGGTATAAATACTTCCGCTCAATGCTATTAACGATTATAATAGCTAATCTATAAAACCTTAATCAACATAGAAAACCCTACTGCATCGACATGTTAGCCAGAAAACGCATTAAATCAACTGATGTAATATAGGAATACTAATATCAATAAACGACAAATATTTTTCTCATAACCAATATAGACCACCAATAAAGCAGTGCAAATAAAAAGCCCTGCAAATATGAAGATATTATACTGGCACCCTTTTTATTAAAATAAAGTGGATAACCGTCGGGCTGCAATGTCCCTGTCAATCAAAATCATAGCGCGCGAGTAATTCACTTACGGCTCGCTTCTGACTCGGATATGAGTATCTGCATGTGTATATGTAGTGAGTAGTGCTATTAAGGGCAAATTCAGTATTTACTTACAGATAACCATGTTTCTATATGCTAGCATACATATATACTTCAGCAAAAAGTTAATAAAAACTTCAACATGCGTCGTCAAGGAAGATAATTGGTCTTACCATGGAGCATACTAAAAGCTTGGCAGGCATTGCAAATTTGAAATAAAAAGCGGTTTCAGATACGCCTTGGTTAAAGATAAGTAGAACAAGCTTAAACACTCCGCCACGAAGTTCGGACAATTTTTTAAACGTGCACGATATAGTGACTGCAGGGCATCTGATGATTAATAGTATATCAAGGCAATTCTGCCGACAAGATCCAAACCAAAACACAGCCTGACCTCAAAAGGCGCCAAACTTGCATGTTCCACTATGATGTTTTCCACCATAAAATCTTGTACGTTGGTCCCTAAACAGGGGGACGCGAATATCCAGCAGCAAGCAACATCAACACATTATGACTACCTAATTTCTATGATCGCTATCTTGTAAAGTGTCCTTGAAAACAACAAAAAGATCATACTCTGCAATTGCAACAGGATAATTAAGAAACATAAAACCTTGTAAGCGACTCTTAAATTAATCACGCTCCAGCGATTCCACAAAGTGAAGCAATTAGACGGAAAACTGTAACGGCCGGGTTTGCACAAAATTTTCGAGGTTATTGATCCTCCGGTTCAAGGTAGTACGTAAATAAACGCGGTCACTTCGGCACAACACAGATCCGAAATTAGAAATAGATAACGTGGACATCTGTCGCATGATTTAAAAAAGTGAGCCAGTGCACCAAACTTTAGATAGGTATATTTATCCATATATTTAAATACAAGCGATAGGCTCGCCCCCTATCACATCATGGGACGGAACATACAAGACGAAATGTGGGTGTCCTGGTGGCGCCTCTACCTACCCCTTCTGGGATAAAGGCGTGAGTTTATGTATGTATGTATTTAAATACATTATGATCATTAGTATATATTATATTGCGAATCTTAGCATCCACAGAAGTCAGAACGTATATCTCTGCTCTGAGCATAATCTTTCACCAAAATTTTTCACAACAAACTGATGGAAGCTAATTGTTTAGTAACACGTATTTTATCAGCCTATTTGATCACCTTGGAAACATATCACGATGATAGCTCCTAATTTAAAAAGCATACCTGTACCCACAATTTAAGTAAGCAAGGGGAAAATCATTATTTTTGCTGTTTGCACATTAAAATTCAATTTGCAATATTCATGATTTGACCGCTGATAATTTTCTTCCCACGAATCTTTCAGAAAACAATGCACTTCCAGTCTCAATAGGAAAATATATGTACAATATTTTGATATAAAAGTGTGCGTAAAATTCGTCTCTGTGCAAGATTAGTATGAATGAACACGAGAGCGCAGCGTATGGGCGTGTGTTGGAGGTGTACGCACCAATGATCCGTTACGCTAGCGCACATAATCTCTCATTATACGCAACACATCTTGATTGTGGCGCAATTTATTGTTCGTAACCATTCAATATTTCGTCAGTTTATCAAAGTATGTAGACTGCGCGTTGTGAGGTTTTTAGTTCGATGTTTATATGGGCCAATGCACGTGGCGTAAATTTTCGATGAATACAAAAACTTCTGTGATCCGAAATCTTGTGTATGTAATAAAAAAATACTTTATTTGAACGGGATTATATCATTCCCTGTAAGTAATGACGTCAGACAAACAGCCGGTCGTAAAAACGAGATCAAAATCACTTCTGAATTGTTCACAATAAATATAACGCAAACCTATATGGAATCTTCATCAGCGGAGACTACGAAGGTTGAACAACTGGCCAGTACCGTCAGCTTAACACACTCTTTTTAGAACGGAAGAAATCAATATCTTAATAACCAAATTATTTCTGACCCCAGTATCAGCCACTTTTACAGCAGCTTAATTTCACTAAATGCGTTCTACCCACAAAAGCTTCTTAAGGCTTTCTTTAAAAAAGGAAATTAATAACATACCTCTAAAAAATATAATGCGTGTGGACATTATACCGTTATCATATAAACGCTTCCATATGCTCGCAAATAGAAGACACGAGCGACTCCATATTAGGCGAACATCAAGGAGATGCTCCATACTTGGAACGCATTTGTATGAACACAAGCGGAAAAAATATATCTAGCCTTATTTAGATGTATTTATACTAGTGTGTGTTGACAGCCCATATACATCCCACATGTAGGCATAGTTCTCTGCAATTAGGCTTACAGTTAGGCTTTAGACCACGGGTCACCATTCTGGTTTAGTGCGGGTTAATGGACATTTACATATAATTATAATATTATTATTCTTCAATTATGCCTGCCAAACATCTACTTACTAGGGTTTGGCGAAATGTCTATCTTCTATCGTATTTAAAGATCGGTTTGTGCAATATGCAAATTCTCGGCGGTTTTAAAAGAACTAAACCGGGATGGCAATTCGAGAAATATGACTAACTCAAGACGGAGTTCAAAATTATGAAATTCGTCACTTTCTTGATAGCGTACTTTAATAGTGAATACGGTTATCAAGAAACAATTTCAAATTAGGTTAAAGATAAATTAATCACCGGCCGCATGCATACCAATTGAGCCATAAAGAAAAAAATGGAACACATTTGAAAAAACCGTTGGACGCGCATCAACATGCATTTTTATATTTATAAATTGTATAAAGCGCACGCACACGTTTGTCGCCATGCGTCGCCACACGTCACTCGTCTCCCGCCACATCATGTTACCGCATCAAAATTCCGGACGCACGTCTATAAACAACCATTGTTCCTATCTATAACGTCGCCGTGTTGCGGCATATTTTGAAAGTTGAATACCTTCCCGCCGTTGCGTTGCGGTAAACAAACAACGTAGCGACAATGCAAAAGAAATTATTATTGAGGAGAAAATAAGAGCTTTGTATCAACACCGACTGTAGAAGGAATCTCTATTTTTAACGAATAAGATACTCCCGTTTTAAAAATGGTAATGACTTAATGGTTTCTTAGATTTACGCGAATGTTACACATTGAAATAAAACTATTTTATACGGATTTTATCGCGATTTGGTTTAATTTTTACATTTTTTAACTTCCCGACGTTTCGATTACTTTACAGCTTTCAGTCCGCCCCGTGACCACGAAAGCTGTAAAGTAATCGAAACGTCGGGAAGTTAAAAAATGTAAAAATTAAACCAAATCGCGATAAAATCCGTATAAAATAGTTTTATTTCAATGGTAATGACTTCCAAGCCCGCTAAAAATGATTCCTAGCAACATTCAATTTAAACCGTATTTTAAAGTTCTCCATATATTCTAGCCGATTTCACACTAAACAAACCAATTACAAAGATGAGTGAGCAAGAAAAAAATAAGTAAAATCATTTACAAGAAATTGACCATTATTTCGCGGTTTTTTTTTACCATCGTCATTTGTGCCTAACATTCTACTGTGATTCTACTCTTGACTTCAGTAGATCTATGCAAATAGTGTAGATTTTACTGACATCTGCGTAACATATTGTTTATTAATAATTCGTTATTATTACAATAAGTATAATGTTTTTCAAATTGTTTCCATTTATAAATGACTTATTTATAATTTTATATTGTACAAGAATAGTTAATGGTATTTGTAAATAAATCTATGATATTTTTTAATATTACATATATATTTATAGTTAAACAAATTTACTTACAAACTGGTGTCTTTATTTAACTTTCTACATGGCCGCGTTGCAATTAATTATTCAAATACTTTCAATGTCGTGTCTAACTTGACCTTACAACGTACGATACTAAATTATTCACACTAAAGATAACATACGAAGCAATTCCTTAACATGCAATCTCACATCCTATTACTAGTATTAAAATAAAATCTTGCACCTCACAAACATACAATCCAGTTGAAATAGCATAAAAAGCGAATTGTGACCTTTTCCAATTAATGTTTATTGAGTGTTGATGAGGAATCAATTCCGTTTATTAGAAATTATCAGTTATCGTTTATAAGAACGGTTGAATATTATGAAAGCTCATGACACATCGAATTATGGTGATCATTCATAAATTCATAATTGTTACTTTATGTAAGTAAAAAGTGTGGATAAGTCAATCCTGTGCAAATAAAAAGTTCATGGTGGCATCGTGGGTGACCTAAGATCTCTACACACAAATAAAATGTTATGTCAAATAGTCAAAAGTATATCATGGCAGGTCCAGTTTTCGCATAATTACAATAAAACGATCAATGTGACCCATTTATACCAGAATATATTACAGTCCGATCAATGTAATGTCATTAAGACATGCTTTCATGAATTGTAACATTTTACCGTATCAGATCCAATTTAAAGAATGAAAAAGACGTGAATTGCATAACAATTCTGACACCAAAAAATAGTCTACAGTACAATTAAAAATCAAATATAAATAACAATAAAATGTGAGGGGACCGTCAGTTATTCACCAAATATGTACAAACAATCGTTCAATTGTTCCACTTAACGGGCGCGCGACATAAAGGTGAACAGCGATAGCACATACACCATACGTAATTAATTTACATGTATTTGCATTCGCATCATCTTCCTTAACGAGTTTTTCAAAGCAAACACTTTGTTATAATGTTTACGTTGTTAGTTTACTCACGTCACAGCTGGCTTTTTACAATTGCTGCGATGCGTCGCGTCGCGTCGCCTATGGCTATGCACTTTGTGTTCGGTCAGTTTTTTTAAATATAATTTGCCTATTGTGAATATGTTCTAAGGTTCTAAGACATCTAAGGTTCCCATGGCCAGATCCTGGGATATATTATTTTTAATCAATTTATCTATTTTGATAATCAGTTTCCCGTCATCTACGTCAAAAAAATGACCTGGGTGATTGATAAACACATAAATTATGAAACAGTGCAACCTGAATCAACAATGTTAAATTTCTATTGGTAACTTTTTACGTATGTAAAAGCAATTAATTTTAATCATAAAGCTAACCAGTAAACCTGAGCTTCAACACATGCATGCATAAACTGACTGATAATCAGAAAGTTCCTCTGAATAAAAGCAAAAAAACCATCATATATTGCCACATACTGTCCTTGTAAATATATTCATCAATTGCTTTCACAGAGCCCATAATGCTCAATAAACTGACAATACAGCACTTAACGACGAGTTCTTGACCTTTACAAAGGGAACGCCAGACGGATGCATCTGCACTCCATTACATAATCGACTGAATTACTTAAAAACCATTAATACATGTAATACAATTTATTTGCATCTGTGAATCCTTATGTTCAATAAGGACTTGACAACTTCAATGCCTATGCAATTAATCCCTGATATGAATAAAGATAAGAATGCCAATGATTTTAGAATCGTGGATACTAGAGACCGGTCGAAATAAAAAACGAGCAGAAAAACGAACTCGGTGCAGGCCAGTACAACGATATGTAGAAAGAAAAGACAATTGTAAATCATCTATTTTATACTAACGGTGACAAAAAATTATCGAGAGATTGGTGATTTAGGTACACCCTGTCAGTTCAACTATTCAACCTTCCAACGCCCTCATTTAGTAGACATAACTATAAACAATGAACAGATAAATCATATTAAACTAAATTCTGCTATTTCATTAGAATGTTGTCCTGCCACAACAGGCTCGAGACAAGGACTGGCTGACAAATACTGTAACAGTAATATCAATAACCCGCGACTTAAACGACAGATTAAGTTGTTACTTCAGTGCTGATACTTTAGAATGTGCACCTGTATCAGTTAGTCTCCATCAAGAATCGAACTCGGGACAAAATACCATCGAACGGTATCTGTCATATCTCGACCTTCAATATAAATCCCAACAACGTATACACAGAGATGGATATTAGATAATTAGTTGAATGTGAAATCATTCGTAAATGCATAATTTAAGAGCTTTTTGCACCGGCTCCACTAAAATCCCGGGAAACAGAGTACCAATAAAAAAAAAGATTGCCGAATTTAAACAAACCATAATATAGCGCAAGTATACGAGGTAGCGTGTAAAGACAGCAAATAGAAAATGTCATTCATATTCTAGGTGTATAATCAACCTTCATTGCTGCTCATTAACAGCTAATGTAAAACAAGGATACTATTAATACAATTACTAGCAAACATGTTGGGGTATAAATGTGATATTAAACTTCACACCAACCTTCGTATTTCGTCGACTTGCTCCTGTTCAGGCAGCTCCACGGCCGCGAACAACTGCATCTCACCCTCGCGCCCGAACACACCACCCGGTATTTTCCTACGAAGAAAATATTAACTGCATTATACAGGGTATATCAAGACCGCGACCGAAAACGAAGCCAGGAGGTAGTATTAGTGATACCAAACACAATGCAAGTAAAAATTTTACAAAAAAAATCGTCAATTTTTTTTTTGTTATTTTTTACATATCGTCGTATTTGAGTGATTAATACATAGTTTTTCTAAAATAATGACGTACATCGCTTAATTTTTAAACACGCAATGGTACGTAAGGGTTTAAATTACAATTTTTGCATAAACTAGGTATTCACCCCTCAAAAACGATGATTTTTAAAAAAATTGTAAAAAAAAAATCCGTCGCTTATTATGCAAAATTTTTAGTTGCTTTGTGTCTGTAGCCGCTAAAACTACCACCTGGCTTCGTTTTCGGTCGCGGTCTTGATATACACTGTATAAATATACTAATAGATTACTCAACAGTAAGATACAGTATTGCGCAGTGAGTACACACAGCCACACATCTAGTGCTGACTCCACCGTAGGATACAAAGTTAATTGTGAATATCACAAACTTCGCGACTTTTTGACCAAACTGCGCCTGGACCCGAAACAAATTTTTGTGATCCACAGATTTGTTTTGATGTAGGGTTCGAATCCGCGGCCTTTCGTTTCACAGCCGGCTCTTTATCAACTACGTTATGGAGACTGTAAACATCATGTATCATAAATCATATTGTATGATTTTGCCATAGTTTATTACAACTTTCTTTAGACAGCAAACTGTTTACCACAATCTTTATGGCGTACGCGGCGCCGGCTGTGATATAAGAAATCGCGTGTTCAATGCCCATACCGAGACAAATGTTAATGCGATCAACAAATATTATTGTAAAAACCAATTTTTGTTAATTGGTTGAAAATCGTATTTTATGACAAAATGAGGATATCTATAATTTAATTATTGATACTTCAGTCAATGAACGTTATTTATATGGAATATTTTGTTTCTTCATTTATACATATAATCCTAAAAAAACATTAAGTAAAGTTTTTACTGAATTACAATAAACATGGGTAAAATTATACTTATGTATAATTTAAGCAAAATATGCTTTCCACCTACATGTAAACCTTGTAAAGTAATAAAATTTAATGTTAGATGTATCTTACAAAGTAACAAGAGTTCATTCCCTCTAGAGAATTTTCCCACAATTTATTTAATTAGAGACCCAATGACTATTATGTGTATGTAACTATGTAATAAGAGCACAGCTCAAAGTACTTCTTTTGAATGTATGATAATAAAAGATACACAACCAACATTATATTGGTGATGGAGTACAAATTATGCACCATATAACTTGTTTGTGCGTGAATACAAAAGTAGTCAATGGAGCATAATATCAAATTAATGGGTTCTGTATACATACATTTATTATATTTTACCTTATTCCATAGATGTTACGGTAGTAAATTAATTATAACGGTAGTCAAAGATCCTTTGATAAAAGGTAATATGGTACTAGAATAAAAGGTACTTTTAAATACAATGGATTAAAGGAGTCCATGAAAAGAAACATTACATTTTTAAATGTCAAAATTAAAATGACTTCAGTTTGTTACTACATAATTTTGGAAACATACTTTGATAGTTTACCTCATATTTTTTCCTCTACATTTTATCATAGGAGTTGAAAATTAATATCTGCACAATAAATTGTATTAATATTCCTAGGAAAAACTATGAATGTTACAATATTATTTATAAGCTGATATATAATTAGTCATAATTAAGCCTTCAAAACAAAACATAAAAATCAGCAAAATATAAAATGAATCATATTCAATTAAAAAGACTTTTTACAATTATGATTTAAATTGTAAATGAATAATAGTGATAAAGTCAATGTATGTACCTTATCTGAGGATGTTACAGATGTTCTGATAAGGTGCATAGAACCCTGTTAGATCTTAAGTGTTATCTATTGTGACTGAGATAAGAGCACACATTAATTAATTCAATTTTGTTTTCAACTTACAAGGCTTTTATAAAGACAGGACTTTGTAGATGGTAGTAAGTCTTTCAATAAATTCAACAGATGGTAAATAATAAATAAGTAATGATGGCCTTAATAAATAATTTTATATGCATAGTAACAACAATAAACAAACAGCAATAAACTTAAGGAAAATATATTTTACTATATTTAAAACACTATACAGATTATATTTTTCTACAGGTAAGGTACCTTCATTCCCATAATTGTTATTAATAACCAGGCATACCCCCCCCCCCCCCCCCCCGCCATCAGAAGGTGAAAAAAAGATAATTATTACATGAAAGCTTGCCTCATGTTAATGGCAAATTGTAAAATAGGACTCGCATTAATACATACATACATACATACATAAACTCACACCTTTATCCCCGAAGGGGTAGGCAGAGGCGCCACCAGGACACCCACATTAATTTTGTTATAAAAAACTTTTTCCACATTTAAACAAATCATTTCAAAACTACAGCATTATAAATGTATTTTACCCATAATGTATATTGAGGAATTCTTTTAGCAAATTAAATAAATAAAGTACCTGGAAACATTTTACAGAATTTACAAATTAATAAGTTACACATTCCTTCAATGAAAATAAAACTATCTTTGTAATAAATTGTATACTTGATTCAAAGTGTTTTAATTGCAAATTATATTTATAGTCACATTTGTAGAAAATAAATATAAGAGTAAAAATACTAGCAACAAATATTTTTAAAATTTGCATAAAGTATATTATAATGTATTATTTATTTATTTGTATTCCAAGGGGATATACTTTAATAACAACAGGATCTATGAATCAATATGCAAAAAAAATGGCATGAGTATTTACCTTAGGAACTTTTTCAGCACACTGGCAATGGTATACACAGAGTAGTTATCCACATTGACCAACCGCCCAGTTTGCAGGAAATGTATGAGCTTCTTCATGGCGCCCTGGTGTCCTGGAGCTCGGAACACATCTCGACGTAGCGGCGCCTCCTTGTTCAACTTCAATATCAGCACCTAAGCAACATTCGCACATTGTAAACCACCAGAACGCACCACATTATTTTCTCACTTCACGACACTATTTTTATGAATTGAAGCTTTCACGACGGTTCGAGAAAATAAGAATAAAACATAAGTAATTAGAAAAACTGTTAAGCCCAAACAGATAACTAGAGTTATTCTTTAACTTTGCGTTATCTACTTCGAGGGCGTTGACAACGAAATTCACAACTCATATTGAAGGTACTAACAAGCAATGGCCCGGGTATGTCGTCCTTGCAAACTTCGTGGAGCGGAACACCAAATTTCACTTTTTCGAGTCTTCTAGGATACGGCAGAGAATTAGGATGCCCGCAAGACGTAACCACATTGCTCAATGTAGCAGCTCGCCGATGCATCCTCCTAGCCCAGTTGCTCATCTTGTCAGATACCGGAAGGCAAAGATCTAATTAGTTTCCTGGCCACTAGATTAGGGGGGGCATTTTGTTTTATCGGTTCGGATGTGTTTTTTTGTTTACTATTGGCAAGGGAGAGACAAGGCAGGTCAAAAAGAATCGTGTGTTCCTTCGCGTTTGCCTGCTGCTGCTTGTCCGCACGACCGTCGCAAGCACAAGCGACACAGATAATAAATCAGATCAAAAGCTTTCTACAAGTGATGGAGATCCAGTGTTTATAATTTGTAATTACAAAACGTTCCACATCTTGAATTTATGAACATCTCAGAAAATAATTAAAACATAGGGATAAAGTTTACCGTAAACACATGTGCCTAACATTTTTATTTATTATTTAGGTACTAACGTATAATAAATACATTGAATATTGAACCAAAGAGTTTAGTAGTAATGACTAGTGACTGCGATTCCATTTTCTGTTAAAATCGTAGTTAAAATATACGACTAATAAGAACTGTAATATAACTACTTCTTTTATCCAGTTTTAAAATTTAAACTGATTATAATCCATGAAATAGGTGTATTTAAATTCCGATATCGGACTGGGCGTTATCAGGTAACTTTGATCCGGCGCGGCGGCTTTTAATGCAAGATTTTTAAATATATTAATGGTTTGAGTAACTTTACAATATTTTTTTTAGTTTATTATGAATTATAGGTACATATGATGAATAATAATTCATAAATAAACAATTCAACTATGTATTTTTTATATATTATGTGGTTAATTCTTCCATTTTGTTTATAATTTATAGTCTACATTCTCCAAGCACATGTCAAATTATTAATTAATCGACCGGCGTTTATTTTTGTTGGTGTGCGGTTATTCTTTCTAAACTGTCTTTAAGAACATTTATTGGTAATTTTTATATATCATAGAACTCTAAATGGCTGATTTTGACGACGATTGGGTAGAAGACCACCCTGTGGTGATGCAGCCTCCGGCATCCACGTCGGTGCAAAATAACTATCGAACAAGAACATGGAGAGGCGGTAGAGGCCGTAACTCCTCTAGTAACGACACTAATTGGAGACAAAATGGTACCAACACTCAACAGAACAACAACCGAGGATTTTCATCTAGACCAGAATTTAACCGAAAAGTTATATTCGTACCCTCTCAGAAAGTTGGCAAGATTATTGGCAAAGGCGGATCAAAGATTCGCGATCTTCAGACGGAGTCTGATGCAAAAGTTCGTGTTGGCGATTCTAACGGAAATGAGACCGACATTACTTTAACGGGATCAGATGCTGCTATTTCCAAAGCAGAGGAATTGATAAATGACTTGATTGAAGATCCTCCACCACCAGACTTGAACACAAGTAACAACAGTGCCGGCTCGGGAGATTTCTTCAAGAAGAGCGATGGTGGAGTTCAGATTATAGATTGGCAGAAACTGAATGCTTTCTATGATGAAGAACAGAATTCCAGATGGTCAAAATTGCCCCCTGTGATAAAAGATTTTTACCAAGAAGATCCTGAGGTAGCTGCGATGCCTAAAGATAAAGTAGCACAATGGCGCAAGGCTAATCATGATATACAAGTCAAAAGAACCTTTGATGACAAACCTGATCTTAAACCAATTCCTAACCCTGTTATGACTTTTGAACAAGCTTTTAAAAACTATCCAGAAATACTGGAAGAAATATACAAACAAGAATTTCAAGAGCCAACTCCCATACAATGTCAGGCTTGGCCTATCCTCTTGAAAGGTGAAGACATGATTGGTATTGCACAGACTGGAACAGGAAAAACATTGGCATTTTTGTTACCAGCCCTGATTCACATTGAAGGTCAAACCATTCCCCGAGATCAGCGTGACGGACCAGTAGTACTCATCATGGCGCCTACTAGAGAACTTGCCCAACAAATAGAGAGAGAGGTGGGAAAATATCAGTACAAAGGTATTAAATCCATCTGTCTGTATGGTGGAGGTGATCGCAAGGAACAAATTAAAGGACTCACCAAAGGTGTAGACATTGTAATTGCCACTCCAGGACGACTCAATGATTTAGTGCTTGCTCGACATTTGAATGCAATCAACTTTTCTTACATAGTATTGGATGAAGCTGATAGAATGTTAGACATGGGATTTGAACCACAGATCAGAAAATCATTGTTTGATGTGAGACCTGACAGGCAAACTGTAATGACTTCCGCTACTTGGCCATCTGGAGTTCGTCGCCTTGCCCAATCATACATGAAGGATCCTATACAAGTCAATGTTGGATCTTTAGATCTTGCAGCTGTCCACACCGTTACCCAAAAACTTTTGTTTGTTGATGAAGATGACAAAGAACAAGCTTTGTTTGAATTCTTACACAGCATGGATCCTAATGATAAAGTTATAATATTTTGTGGAAAAAAGGCAACAGCCACACACATCACTACTGAATTATGTATGAAAGGGATAAATTGTCAGTCTTTGCATGGAGACAGGGAGCAGAGTGATAGAGAGGCAGCACTAGGAGAAATGGTTGATGGGACAGTCAATATACTAGTGGCAACTGATGTTGCATCAAGAGGAATTGATATAAAGGATTTGACTCATGTGGTAAACTTGGACTTCCCACGGCACATTGAAGAGTATGTACACAGAGTGGGTAGAACGGGGCGCGCTGGTAAGACAGGTATTGCATTGTCATTTATATCAAGGAATGATTGGGCGAATGCTCGAGAACTGATTAAAATTCTTGAGGAAGCAAACCAAGACATTCCTGACGAGCTTGAGATGATGGCACAAAGATTTGAAGCTATGAAGCTAAGACGGGATAAAGAGGGAGGAGGTCGGGGCGGCGGTGGTGGCGGTGGTGGCGGCCGTGGCGGCGGTCGAGGACGACGCGACAGATGGTAGACAGCTGTCTTTTAAGTTTTTCTCTTGTATTGGGTGATAAGCATTTATGTACCTTATATTTAATATTTCAGTAGAGCATAGGTTTTAAGATATCATATTCTCTGTGGAACTGTGATGTTGTTAGAACTGTGATTGTGTTAGGTACTTTATTTTTTCTAAAATGTTAACTTATAGCTATAAGGTTTTATTGCAGTATTTGAATGGCGGCAGATGCGATATATCATAGCTTTAGTTGTTTTCCTACCGTAGTAGGTATATCGAGTTTTTATGTAGATTAAATGATAATTGTTTACAAAAACATTCATAATATTTGCGACTGTGCACCCTCTATAACAACATCTAAACTTGAAAAAGTCCCCAAAATTTCGAGGCAGAACTGATTTAAATAAAAGATATTAGTCATATTTGAATCATAGTAGTTAGAGTTACTAACATTTAAATCTAATCAGTTGTTAAAGTGTGCAACCAGCATAATACTCAAACTTTGTTAATTGTAATTTCCTATCAATAGATCAGTGATCTTTGTAGTTTATAGCCTCTTTGTCTACTTAATATGAATGTCTCGTTAAGATGTTAAAATTGTGAATCTTCATTCTTAATGTGTAGCTTAAATGTGTAGCTATGGTGGCCGATTTCCCAAAATTGTCTACTGTTCCAAACAGTAAATGTTTATTGAGACAGTTTTATATGTCTACAGCTCTATTAGTAAACAATAAACTGTATGCAAAGTTGTATACTACTTCATTCAACTTAGTAACAGTAAGACTGACCTTGTTTTTATTGAGAATACATCATAGATGTAATAAAACAAAGTTGTAGTTAATACGCATGTATTTAGAGTTTACAATTTGTTTCAACCATATTTGAGTAACATTTAACACCAATTAGCAAATAATTTATAGAGCGAAAATATTTATACACCATACACATTGAATTTATATTCTAAAAAGTGCTCTCTGCTAATTTTGTGCCGTACATTTAAACATTAAAGTATTAAAATTTATGAACTGTGTTTCATTGTAGAAAAATTATATAGTTGTCAAAAACGAGTCAGTGTCACGAAATTTTACTCGTTTCTTGCCTGTATACAATTTAACGCAATAATATCGTCGATTGTAATATCAATCGAAAATAAATAATGCAATACATAACTAAACACTATACAGTATAGGTATATCGTGAATATTATTTCAGTAAGCGTAATTTAGACGATCTCCAGTCGTTTCATTTCTTTAAAGAGTTCTTCACCCATCTTGGCTGGGGATCGGGTGACGATAACGTTGGCATTTTCGAGAGCTTTGATTTTGTCCATAGCACCGCCCTTGCCGCCGGAGATGATAGCACCAGCGTGACCCATTCGCCTGCCGGGCGGAGCTGTAAGACCCGCGATGAACGACACTACAGGCTTCGCCTTCTGACCCTGAAATTGTAAACAAATTAATGATTACTTAATCTATTGCAATTCCGGTCTATATCAAAATAGGTACATCACTACTTTATGTTTACAATTAACCTCATTTTTAAAACTACGACAAATAGAGGCCATAATATATGTGTTTACATTACGATCTAGATTTTTTTTTCAAATAATCTGAATTACGTATCTATACAGGGTATATCAAGACTGCGACCGAAAACGAAGCCGGGTGGTAGTTTTAGTGGTCACAGACACAATGCAAATAAAAATTTCGCAAAATAAGCGACAAATTTTTTTTTGCAATTTTTTGAAAATCATTGTTTTTGGGTAGTAAATACCTAGTAATTGCGAAAATAGTAATTTAAACCCTATCGTACCATTGTGTCTTAAAAAATAAAAAGGTGTACATCATTATTTTAGGAAAACTATGTATTTATCACCCAAATACGACGATAAGTAAAAAATTACCAAAAAAAATTTGACGATTTTTTTAACGAAATTTTTCATTGCATTGTGTCTGAAGTCACTAATACTACCACCTGGCTTCGTTTTCGGTCGCGGTCTTGATATACCCTGTATATAAACAAGCAGATCAAAAATTATCACAATGACGAATAAATTCTTACATTTAAGATGGCTGATGGATAAAAATAACTAACAATGGATGTAGGTGAAGAATATCTAATCATCTATAGAAACCTACATCTAATTATATCACGCGCATACTAGTGACTTGGAATCGTGTAGCAATTATTTCACGTCTATAAACGTTTTTTCGTATTGTTTGCTTCTAGAACGCAGTAACAAGACATTATAATGGTTTTTCGATTAGGGCAAACGAGTTCAAGTACGTTCCCTATTGATTAATTTGTCCCGGCGCGCAGCTGAATTGAGACATGCGTAGTACACGTCGCTACTGCTATTTTAAACGGGATCTAAATGGTTTGTTTACACTGAATAAATAAGAAACAAGTCGAGAATATTTAAAAGTAAAAAGCGTGAGATGTCAACATCAACAATAAATCATTTCATTAACTACATTAAAAAACATACTTAGTGAGAATAATTTCGGCAATATTGTTGAACAGTGTATAGTCGCATCCGGTTTGTTATATATTTTTTTTTAATTCTAAAACCTTTTTAAAACTGTGCTACATATTTTACTACAACTTGAAATAATTAATACAGCTACATAGGTAATAAACTGTATTTTAAACTTCAATAACATTAACACACTGTATAATAAAAGATACAGTTGGCACATGCAATTCAAGATCACCTTGCTACGCGAACTATTAACATTAACAATGTTGTGTCATAACATTCACGAGTAAATAAATTAAAACGAAAATAACGCATCTAAAAAGGTAGTGAATGATACACCTATTACTAATCTAGTTACCGCGACCGACATGTTTACGATTACAATTTGACACATTTGAAAATATGTGTTAATACTTAATATGAATCCGACGTGTAGGGTCTTAGTTTGGCCTAATAAAATAAACGATAAATACAGATACCACGATTACCTATGAATAACATAAGATGGTGATAAGAAAAATAAAATATGATTAACAATATTAAAATTATTCTTAAGCTTAATTTGGCTCATGTAGCCAACATACTATTTGGTAACGTATTACTTATTTAGTTTATGTAATATGAAAGTAAAACATAGAAAAGTTTAATTTTTTTCTTTGTGTTACGTAGATATATCGTAAGTAAATACCTACACATTTTGGCAATAATACTATTAAAACTCTTATCCATACTTTGGACTTTGTATACCATTCATGACATAGCTACATTGTATTATTGGAACTTGTCCTACAAAATGAGAACTAAGAGTTTCCGAATGTGCCGTGGTTATTCCTTACATAGATTTTTTTGATATGTTATTTTATAAGTATATCACACGATAAGTTACCTACTATTGTAAGAAAAGTAATGAATAAATACCAGACATTCACTGAGTCATAAAATATACAGATTTATGAATACGTCACTGTGTCTAGAAACTATATTTATTTCATTTACGGATACTTTACCTTTAAACCAATCTAACTAAAACGATAAGAGTTACCATCTTCCTAAAATAAAATACACTAATACTAACACCAAGTTGTATCTAAATATTACGGCGAAACGTAAATGTAACCTTAGTTGATCCATTTTATGTGTACCTTTTTCTGTAGAAAGACAAATACAATCAGTACATACATAATCACCATCACGGATATTTAAAAAAATCTACAATTTTTACTTACAGTGTTGTACTGGGTGAGATATTCAGATGCCAATTCCTCGGCGTTACCACCGATCTCACCGATGAGGATGATGCCCTTGGTCTCCGGGTCCTTGAGGAACACTTCTAGGCAGTCGATGTAGTCTGTGCCGTTGAACGGGTCACCACCGATACCGACGCACAGTGACTGTCCTAAACCAGTCTGGAAACGGTAGGGCAACTTTAATAGGCACTATTCTTTAAAGATTTAAATGTGTAACCTAGTTAGAGGATCTAATTTTGGATCATTTCAGAATTTTGATTAGAATATTGTATCATGTTAAATACACTATAATAAGAATTGGAGTATGTGCAAAAGAAGTTTACAATTCGGATTCGTAGTTCTAGAAAGTAGGCCGAGATGGAGAGATTTAGCATTAACAAATATCTGGCGAGTATTTAAGTGCTGTGATACATGATAAATATTTTTGAGATGATCAGAAATCGGTATGAATGCAAGAGTATGTTGGGCGTTGTCATTATCGTTTCAAAACATCTTTTGATAAGCTAAACACGTAACACGTAACGCATTGCGTCAAAACTGTACAAATATACGCAAAACAGCGCCCGCGATCGACCCTATCAGTACAATAAACTGTAATACATAGCTATCTTTAAATAAAACCGCGGGCATATGTTATTAAAGATAATACAGCCCTGACTTTAACCATTCCCATACACTTTGATATACAGTTCTTAAACTTGACCTGTGGTCGCCTGTGTTTATAATCTATCGTACACTGACCTGTTACAATACTAGGAATACTAGTACAGTAAATTGCAACGCCTACAAGACTCATTATTCATTGTTTAACTCTGTGGAAAATCTTGCTATCACATTAAGATTAAGTTTTGACATCAAGCTAATCTACATCGCAACCATCTTTGTACACGTGAATATACAAATATTTGCAAATAAAATAAGGACGCCAATCGTCACAGTGATACTTTTACGTAATACATATGGAAAAATAACAAAATAGAGCTGTTTACACTAAATTCATGTTGAAGATAAAAATAAATATTGTTATAGTAGATTTTTATCGAGGAAAGTACTAATGGTCTTTTTTCCTATTTTAAATCAAACATAACATTTATAATCCAGCAACCAATAGCTATGCAGAATACATGAGTATGTACATAATTACATAGTGAGACAACCATGAAACATTAATCATAGACATAAGCCGTAATATTAATGCTCACGACAATATATCACAGGACTTTATAGAGAACGTGAAAGATGTTTAAATATTTTACTGGCAGATTAACTAATTAGAGTATATCTAAGATACTTATTATGTATATTTCTGTCTATCGTCTATCGACAGCTGTATAGTGTATTGCATGGGCAAATATTACGGGTTTTATGTCGAAACCATGTATAAAAAGATCCGTTTCCGCTTTCCGGGCTAATATGACGCGACGTGTCCTTCCACCAGCAAACTATTATTGATTGTGTTTGTTTATGCACGACAGTGACTACAAGACACCTGATGATTTGTAGTTTTATTCAAATTAAAAATCCACCGATGAGAGATAGTTTTAATCTTGTAACTTCACAAACTGAAGTGGTTCGGTATGGCGGATTTTCAGCCATCGAGCATGACGTTACCATCAATGCGGATATGATTACCTTACTTCCAACTACTACTATATCCCTGTACTAGTAAATATAGGCACACCACGTACGTACGTATAGTATATCACCACGCACTTTAACGGTGATGGAAAACATCGTGAGGAAACCTGCATACCGTAGCGATTTTAAAAAGAATTTCTACGGTATGTAAGTCCGCTAACCCGCACTAGGCCAGCGTGGTGGACTATATGGCCTAACCACTCTCAATCGATTCCCTCGATTGTAGAGTAGGCCCGTGCCCTGCAGTGGGACGTATGTGGGCTGATATAGATAGATAGATAGTAAATATAGGAATCTGAATACACTCACCAAAGAGGTCTGATGGCAGGCTTCGTAGGTCAAAGTGCCGGACCGGGACACGATGCCGATGCAGCCGCGCTTGTGCACGGCGGCCGGCATAATGCCGATCTTGCAGCGCTCCGGGGCGATGATGCCGGGACAGTTGGGTCCTACCAGCCGGGACTTGTTCTGTCTCAGTAGGGCGTGCTTCACGCGCACCATGTCCTGGGAAAAAGGAATATACAGCCATAAAATCGCGTGTTTTATAATTGAGCCGCAGACCTCGTTGCGATGTCAGGATTACAAAGACTGATACGTGGCTGCAACACTCGATCTCGGATCGATTTTTAATTATTTTTTCTTATTTACTAATCATCTTTGAGGATTCTTTAATGCAAACATTAAACTCACACAAAGAATCTACGTAATATTGCTTTTAATAATGTTATTGCATATTACGACCTTCGTGGAATCTATGGGGGGTTACTGTTATCTATCGATATGAAACTTATTGCTCTTATGTCGTTGATATGGGAAAATAGTGCAAGTCATTGCATTACATAAGCGGATGATCGCGACCTACATCGGATAAAAAGATCAGGATTGCTTATTGATAGGTGTGATTTAGTAATACCAAGGCAGTAAATCTTTGGTAGCCAGCATGCATCAGTTATAGTTTAGTATATATAATATAGTAAGTATAGTTTAGTATATAGGAATTCCGATACTGCTTATGTGCTTACTGAGATTACAGAAGAGCATGAGACTTTAACGTGTATTTTGTTGTTATTTATAAAAGACACAGAAACTTGTAAGGTTAAGGCAATACTTAGGGATTTTTGTAAGCGATTTTTATTCTCGCGGCTGATTACAAAAAAAAATAGTAGTGGTATCTTACAGCGATAGTCATTCAAATCGATTCAAGTCGAATACTGATTTAATGCGGCTTATTGCAGATTTTGCGACGCCGAATATAAGTGCATAAAACTGTTCGAGTCACATAAAATTGTTACAAATTGCAAAAGAACTTCATTCGTGGTTTGTTTTAAATGGGATTAAGTAATAAAAGCGCAGTGCAGATTGTGCCCGTGGGGTGTGGCCAAACGATCGGAACTAAGCAAACTGTGTTACGTAATTTGAACTCTACTTATTCCGCATTGTCCACGATTACAAACCTAACTTAATGTATCTGAATTTAGAAGAAATTACGCACCAAAAAATAATTATGCTTTTCCTTCCCCGATTTCGTTTCTAAATTCATACGTTGGTTGTCGGTTTGCCCGTGAAAAGCGAAATAATATATTACAAAATTTACATACGTGTTGCGGGATGCCTTCAGTGATGCATACGATGAGCGGTACTTCGGCTTCGATTGCCTCGAGAATAGCTGTAGCAGCTCCAGGTGGAGGGACATAGAGTACAGAGGCGTGGCACTGAGTCTTCTCTCTGGCTTCTTTGACATTCGCAAACACGGGTTGGCCAAGATGTTTAGATCCCGCCTTTTTAGGAGACACACCACCAACGACCTTAGTGCCATAGTCGAGTGCTTGTTGACTATGGAATGTGCCCTGCTTACCAGTAAAACCTTGGACAATGACTTTGGTGTCACTTTTTAATACCAAGTTTTTCCGGGTGTCGGAATACTGGGCGCACGATGCGAATCGAACATTGCTGAGTTTCAATCCATCTATGGAGGAAAAAAATAAATACACCCAACAGTCACACAATAGTCTGGACCCCACACTAAAATCGAGTCTTGGGTCGCGGGTATCAGAAACTTATAAAAACTTTTCGGTCTTACAAACACCAAGGCCCGAAACAAATACCTGCAGAACACACAAACATTTATTTCGATGCAGGGATCGAACCCGCGACTTCTCGTTTCACAGCCGGCGTTTAACCAACTGCGCCATGAGTGCCGTCCGGTGATTTAGTGAACCCGGAAAATGTGATTGATAAATATGTTTAATATTATAAAATACACACTGCAGAGGGATATTTTAAATATAATGCCTGAAAAATGACTACATTCAGATACAATAAATACACAGAATAACCAATATTAATATCAATTGTCAACCAACAGATGATGGGCATACCCCCAATCAATAGTAATTAGTATAAATTATTTTAATTAGAAAGTACTCTGGATGGAAAAGAGCTTAGATTAAAAGATTGGTTCATGTTTTATAATTTAAGGAAAATAGTGTTACAAAATAAAAGAGATACCAATGTTTTGACATATTTTCTTTATAAATAATAACATATTAATCTTACCTCCTAACACTTTTGAAGTTTAAAAATGTTTACATTACCAAGTGTATACCTATCAAAAAATTATAAATAAACGATGTTTTATTTTAATTTTATCACAATCTTCCTTGTAAATTAACATATCCTTATATTTTTATAAGATTAACTCCTATAATATGATTATCATCATGACTTTGATAAAAGTATATATTCAAAATATATTCATAAAATCTAAATAAAATGCAGTTGTAAGTTTGAGTTATCAATTCATAAATTAAATATGTTTTATTGCACACATATGTATATCACAACATCCTGGTAGAGATAAATATATTAATAAAATATAGTAGAAGATACAAGATAAATTATGCCATATTGAACAAAATATTTTCTTATGTACATACTTTTATATCAGCTTATGATAAGTGAAACAAAACAAACATGGTTATATTAAACATGACTACTTAAAGATCGTGATTTTTAAATGAAAAATGCATTTTATAAATAAAATATTATATTGTCATAATGCAATATGTTTACTTATTAAATTGAAGTAAATTAAGGTATCATCTAGTATTCTAAACCTCTCGACAACTTCAGAGGAACAATGTCCCAATATCAAAGGTCAAGTTATTGATCCATGACTAAAATAAATTAATCCATAAAAATGAGCCTTATCACTATATTATTCTTACACTTTTATGTAATAATCAGGTGTCCTAGCGACATGTTATCACAACTGGGGATAGAAAGCGTATTTTTAGATGAAGGTCTCGGTTACATTAGGTCTAATAGAAACGACATTGAAAAAATGTAACGAATTTATTTGCGAACTCATTTCGTCGGTCATGATAGCTTTCGTATTATATGTTAATCTGGTTTAAATACAGTAAGCTGCTTTGGGTGCCAATAGACCCGCAAGGTTATTACCATAGGTTATCACAATTACAAGAAATATGTAACTTTGTCAAATCTATGGAACAGCGCCGAAGTATGTTGGAATATAATTAGACATTAAATTATAATTTACCTTTGAACCGAGAAAGAATCCGTACCGGGACAGCCATTGTATAACTAGAACTAGAAAAATGTGTCTACGGAAGGAAAAAGGTACAAAATAATTTGGTGACACTGACAGGACTACTACCCCTGCCAGCCATTACGTAACTGACAATTAACTAATAATGTTGCCATGGTCTCTACTCTTTTCATTTCTGTTCTGTTTTGCTGAACAGAATATTCCATTTTTGAATATTATTGATTTTTTAATCACAATTTTTTTATTAAGCCAGAAAGTCAATAATGCAAATTGATTTAAATCCACATTTCCAATTAACAATATACCTTGAAAATACGTAAAGCAGTTTTAAAACGATAAAATAGCATTTTACAATACTTCTAATCTTCTTTATTGGTCTGTGCTTCTAATACCATAGTTATCTACAGTTAGTTTCTTAAAGTATTATTCTACTCTTTGGTTATCTACTACTATTATTTGACTACTAATGGTCCGGCTCGGCTCCGCACCGGGTGCAGACTGCAGATACTTTTTGAATCTTGTCCACATCAGAATCATATTATTTCATATACTGTTTAATCTTTAAACAAAAATACCCTATACTACTTTTCCCATTACGTTTCTTTACCTAACATCCTATTAAATCCCTTCTAGGCGCGGCTGCCTAAATGCTCACGGTGCAGTGGTCTCGGGTTCACTTCCTAGGACACACCTCTGACTTTTCGGGAGTCATGTTTATATTGATAGTCAATTACCACGCACTATAACGGTGAAGGAAAATATCGTGAGGAAATCCTCCAACCCGCACTAGGCCAGCGTGGTGGACTATATTAGGGCACGACTCTCAACTTCAACCATTTACACAGCGCACACGACGCAAACTCTCGAAAGGAATAAAATTTCGCCCTTTTTGCAACATTTTTCACTACTGCTCCGCTCCTATAGGTCTTAGCGTAGCCTTCCTCGTTATATGACAAACTCAAAAATAATTATCCAATTCGAACCAGTAGATCCTGAGATTAGCATGAACAAACAAAAAAACTCTTCAGCTTTATACATTAGTATATAAAGTAGATTGCACTTTACTTGCACTTGCATTTTAAATGCACCTAAAATAATATGAGTTTTTATTTTTTAACACATTTTTAACACTTTTTTGCGAGTTTTATCTTTAATCTACATTAAGCTTCTATTGTCTAAACGCTATAAAAACAATAATCTATTTACTATTAGTACTAGAATAAGTAATCTGTGTTATCTATGTTTGTCTCTGGTCTTGTTATGACGTGTAATTTTGTATGAGTAAATATTCTTTTTGCGGAAATTCCGAAAAAAAATTGTTTTACTTAGTTATAAATGCCTATTTGTACCTGAAACTTGTTTTCTAGTTCAGATCACGTAGTCCAGCAATAGAGTGATTAATTCAGAGTTAAATAGTAAAGTGTTTTTGTTTTGCTTTAATACAAAATAATACTTGAAGATGTGTGGATCTGATAAGAAACTTGGCGAAATCAGAGCCCTGATACTTGTTGGCGGGTATGGGACTCGGTTAAGACCTTTAACTTTGAGTAGGCCGAAACCGCTTGTAGAATTCGCTAACAAACCCATACTTATGCATCAAATAGAGGCCCTTGTGGATGCCGGCGTCACTCAGGTATGTTGAAATTATTATACACATAAATAATGAAAAGTTATTGAATGTAATCAAAATGAGGCAAAAAAATAAGTCAATTATTTGTGTCTGGTTTTGCAATATTTTTTAGCTTTTTCATTATTAATATAAAACGGTCAATGAAAATAAACACAATCTATCATGAATAACAACATTATCTATACTGCATTTCCTTTATCACTCTTAGCGTCCATTAAGCCATAAATAAACACAATTGTTGAATAAATATAATATCATCCTACTTACCTCAACAAAAACATTTAAAAAAAACACTTTTACAGGTTATATTAGCTGTTTCATACAGAGCAGAAGATATGGAGAAGGAACTAACTGAGCAAGTATCCAAACTAGGTGTATCCCTCACATTTTCCCATGAGACTGAACCACTGGGCACAGCCGGGCCACTAGCTCTGGCACGGGAATTACTAAGTACTAGCCCAGAACCTTTCTTTGTGCTCAACTCTGATGTCATCTGTGACTTTCCTTTTAAAGAACTTGCAAAGTACCACAGAAGTCATGGAAAGGTATGTTCTTAATATGTATAGTTTTATTTTATATATGGAATGCAAACAAACTGCATTGCATCTGATGTTAAGGTCAATGGTGTATCTATTTATAATAATTTATCCTACACCCATGATATATAAAATATGGCCAGTAGATAACAAACAGAAAGAAAGAAAAAAGTTATTTTCATACTCAAGTGTTAAGACTTACTTAAGCTAATTGCTTACATGGTTTTGCTTGTAAGCTTTGTACAATAGTGAAAGTAGCATTTTATACAAATCAGTTTTCTGTATATTCTATGTTTTTATGTCACAAAAATCTAAACTATTTAAAGATTTCCTACATAGTACTGGTAACATAGTAACATGAAATAAGTTTTTAATATGGAAATAATCATGTTTCAATGAAGTCATATTTTATCAATGTTTTTCGATCAAACAATAATTAGTTTGTTAGACATATCTGCAATATATTATCCCTATTAGATATGATAATATTTAACAAGCCTTTATTTAACTTGCAATGTATTTTTAATTATATGAAGATTTAATCTTTTCAATTTTAGTGATGATTAATCTGAATCAGAATATTTAATTAACAACTTTTTAGGGTTCTGAAATTATTTGTATTCAATATCTTTTTAAACAGAAAACCTCTTTCTTTAATAGTATTTTTATAAGAATGTTTGCTATTATTTATTCAGCATAAATTATCCACATTATCACAAATATTTCATTTGTAACTAAAATAACTATGAAATATATAATATTTTTTTATTCATTAATAGTTTAGAAAACAATAAATTAATTTAAATATAAACAATTAAAATTAAAATATATATCCAGATTTGAACATAATATACAATCTTGAATGGTTATATCTTAGATCTTATATGTCCAATTTTTGCATATAGTTACATTGTGAGATACACATGAAGTAAGTCATGAAACTTAAAATAATAAAATAGTATTACAATATAATCCCTATATTATAACTGCCCCTCTGATATGTGAGAATTATTTTCAATTTTCTTTACTGATAAAGTAAAATATATAATGTGATAGGAATGTACATATTACATACCTAGATACATACATATTACATATACCTAGTGTGATAATGCCGCCACTTGTAGTATTATTACTATTGTGTAAATTCTTAATTGTATGATGTATCACTATAGTGCAAAAAAGGATTAAACAAATAAATATTATGTAAACATGGTTCTGTGAAATAATCTTTTATCAGTTTAATTAACCTATATCTAACAAAGCAATAAACATCAAAGTTATCATTGGCTTTAATCTTTTATCAGTGTGATTATTCGATATGATCTTTTCATTATCCACTTTAGAAATTAATGGGTAGGGCTGAATATAAATTCAGCAGTGGATATGTCATAGCTGCAAAGATTTACAGTAAAATATGATTAATATAGGATTTCTTTGCAATCAATTAATGCTGCCCATATATTTGACATAATAATTTGCATGTACAGTTTGCTCAACTTTAAGTGTTTTAAAGAACAATAGAATTTATTTTGAAGAAGAAATCATCCATCCATCCATCAGCCAAAGGACGTCCACTGCTGAACATAGGCCTCTCCCAAAGATTTCCACAGTGACCTGTTGGAGGCAGCCTGCATCCAGCGACGTCCCGCCACCTTTACCAGGTCGTCTGACCATCTTGTGGGTGGACGTCCTACGCTGCGCTTTCCGCTACGTGGCCTCCATTCGAGAACTTTTTGGCCCCATCGGCCATCAGTTCTCCGCGCTATGTGCCCCGCCCATTGCCACTTCAACTTACTAATCCGCTGGGCTATGTCGGTTACTTTAGTTCTCCTACGGATCTCCTCATTTCTGATTCGATCTCGTAGGGAAACCCCGAGCATAGCCCTCTCCATAGCTCGTTGAGTGACTTTGAGCCGCCTAACAAGGCCCATAGTGAGAGGCCACGTCTCGGTGCCGTATGTCATCACTGGCAACACACAACTATCGAAGACTTTCGATTTGAGGCACTGAGGTATTTTGGACAAGAAGACGTCACGTAGTTTCCCGAACGCTGCCCAACCAAGTTGGATTCGCCGATTGACCTCTCTCTCGAAGTTGGACCTGCCTAACCGGACCACTTGTCCTAAATAGACATATTCGTCTACAACTTCAAGAGTCGAGCCCCCAACTCCAATGGGGGTGGGCACAACATGGACATTCGACATGATCTTCGTTTTGTCCATGTTCATTTTAAGACCCACCTGTTGGGAGACTCGATTGAGGTCTTCGAGCATAGTGCTAAGGTTCTCCAGCGATTCTGCCAAGACTACAATATCGTCGGCAAATCGAAGGTGAGTGATATACTCGCCGTTGATGTTGATGCCGAATCCTTTCCACTGCAAGAGCTTGAAGGCGTTTTCCAGCGCGGCAGTGAACAGTTTCGGAGATATGACATCTCCCTGTCTCACGCCTCTCTGTAGTGGAATAGCCTTCGTGCTCTGATCTTGTACTCGGACCGACATGGTGGCGTTGTTGTATATACACTTCAACACTTCGATGTACCGATAGTCTATGTGGCACCGCTGGAGAGACTCTAGCACAGCCCAGGTTTCGATCGAATCAAAGGCTTTCTCATAGTCCACAAACGCTAAACAAAGCGGCAAGTTATATTCCCCGGTTTTTTGTATAACTTGCCGAAGCGTATGAATGTGGTCTATGGTACTAAAGCCTTTTCGGAAACCGGCTTGTTCGGGAGGCTGGAAGTCATCAAACCTGCGTTCGAGACGATTTGTGATGACCCTCGAAAACAGCTTATAGACATGACTCAGGAGCGAGATGGGCCTGTAGTTCTTCAGCAAAGTATTATCACCTTTTTTGAAGAACAGTACCACCACGCTCCTGCTCCATGCCTCTGGCGTTGATCCCTCGAGGAGAACGGAATTGAAGAGCCTCTGAAGGACTTTCAGTATCGGCGCTCCGCCCGCTTTCAGAAGCTCTGAAGTGATTCCGTCCTCACCCGGCGCCTTGTTGTTCTTAAGCTGTTTCAGGGCCATCTCAATCTCACACAGGCTGATGTCCGGGATATCATCGCTAAAGTGTCGGATCAACTCGGCTCTCGGGTCTTCGGCCGAGCTAACAGTAGGTTCGGCAACCGAGGTGTAAAGCTGTCCGTAGAACCTCTCGATCTCCCTTAAAACCTCTGCCCTCGTCGACACTACGCGGCCGCCGTCCGTCTTCAGCCTACACAACTGGCTTTGCCCAATAGATAAGTCTCTTGCAAACACTTTGGAGCCTCCATTCCGCTCAATTGTCTCTTTAATGCTCACAGTATTGTGAGCACGGACATCGTGTCGCAAGGACTTCCAGATCCGTCTATTGAGCTGCCTATATGCTTCGGCGTCATCGGAAGACTGCAGCGCCATAGATCGACGTTCGGCCATGAGGTCAAGAGTGTGGATCGAGAGTTTTTGTGGTCTATCTCTACGGCGAGGTCTAAAATACTTAGATCCCACCGTATGGACAGCTTCTACCAAACCGCTGTTTAGCTCGTCCACTGCAAGGTTTTCTTTGAGACAATCAAAGCGATTTGCCAGCTCAAGTTGAAAGCTCTCGGGGTTTTGGATATGGGCGCGAGTAGGTCGGAGCGTAGATTTCATCAAGCGACGCCTTTCTAATTGGACATTGATATTCAATGAGCCCCTTACCAGTCGGTGATCACTGCCGGTTTTCACCCTGTTGATCACAGAGACATCACTGAACATCCGTCTATTCGTCGTCAAGATGAAATCTATCTCGTTTCTCGTAGAACCGTCAGGACTCAGCCAGGTCCATTTCCTGTGAGGCGGCTTCTGGAAAAAAGAGTTCATCGCAAAGAGTCCCTCTTTCTCCAGAAAGTCGGCCAGCCTCTGGCCCCTGGGGTTCCGTTGCCCATGTCCAAATTGCCCCACTTTCAACTCTGCATCGCTTCTCATGCCCAACTTTGCGTTGAAGTCTCCCATAACAACATTGAAGTAGGTTTTGGAAGTATGTATGGCCCGACTAATGTCCTCATACATCTCCTCTACTTCTTCATCTGGGTGTGTCGAGGTCGGCGCGTATACCTGTATGACCTTCAACGAATATCTTTTTGATATTCTGAGTATAAGGTACACTACCCTGCTCGACACACTTTCGATGGATACGATGTTGTTGATGATAGACCTGTGGACGAGAAATCCGACACCTCCTCGGGACTGTTGGTCGTCCCCCCGGTAGAAGAGCAGGTTACCGGACTTCAGGGTTATCGTATCCTCCCCGATTCTACGGACTTCCGATAACCCCAAAATGTCCCAGTGTAACCCACTCAATTCTTCTTCCAGTTCGACAATCTTCTCGTCTGTCCTCAACGTGCGTATGTTGTGTGTTACCAGGGCCAGTCGTCGTCGGGGGTGGTAGCCGGGGCCAACCCGGGGATTCTTAGCACCCCCTGCCCCGCCGTAACCATGGCCGCTACCATAGCCAGGAATAGCGGGGCTGCCGGGGACTGGGGGCCTGGTCCTGGTTTTGCTCATCATTGAGAGGATTTTGCCAATACTCGCCACGCTTGGCAGGCGGGTTGGCGAGCGCAGAGGGGAGGGGGGCGACGCGTTGATGACGCTGCTGCCCGTCATCAACCGGGGGAAGGGAAATAGGGTTTGTGGGTGGAGGATGTTATGGGAAAGGGAAGTATGGCCTGTAGGAGTGGATACTGCAGTCACGGAAGGGAAGGTTGGTAGTGACTGCAGTAGCTCGGGGGCCGAGGTCGCGTACTCGTAGCACCTATTCTAGGGACAGGCCATGACCACTAGATAGGAGCATCCCTGACCAAATAGATATCAAAGATAAGAATCAATAGAATCAATAGATAAGAAAGATAGAAAGATAAGAATCAATAGATAAGAAGAAGAAATAGATATCAAAATTATTAATTCCTTATTTCAGGAGGGAACCATAGTAGTAACTAAAGTAGAAGAGCCTTCTAAATATGGTGTAGTAGTGTATAAGGATGATGGAGTCATTGAGAACTTTGTAGAAAAACCACAGGAGTTTATTTCCAACAAAATTAATGCAGGTATTACTTTTATTTGTAATTATATATCTCATATATATATTTTTATCTTGGTATTATAGAAGAACACAAAAAAAGCAGCCAGCAAAACCAAATGAAGTTAATAAAAAAAATACAAAAACTTTGCCTGACAACCAGATGTTATAAACCTGGTTATTTTTTATATTACCCATAGTTGCCACCTTGTAGGCAATTTATGGTACACTTAAACTGTAATGGTTATTTAGCAAATGGTTTCTTAGATTTACGCGAATGTTACACATTGAAATAAAACTATTTTATACGGATTTTATCGCGATTTGGTTTAATTTTACATCGCCGTCCCGTGACCACGAAAGCTGTAAAGTAATCGAAACGTCGGGAAGTGAAAAAATGTAAAATTAAACCAAATCGCGATATAATCGGTTATTTAGCAACTCAAATATATGTATTAAAAAAAATATGTACAAAAAAATGAGAAAAATTAATCAGTAGTATCAGTGTAAATTAGAACAATCATACAGAGATTGGCACATTCTGAGAATAAATATTTTATACCTTTCAACAGGAATGTACATACTTAACCCATCAGTACTGAGTAGAATAGAATTACGGCCGATGTCAATAGAAAAAGAAGTGTTCCCATTCATGGCAGCAGACGGACAACTTCTTGCAATGGAATTACAAGGGTTCTGGATGGATGTTGGGCAGCCAAAAGACTTTTTAACAGGTTTGTGAACTTCCTTTCCATTGTTATATTCAAGCAACACATACTTACATGGGTTTGGTGCATCATGACTTAAATTGCTCACTTTGGATTATTTTTTCTTTTTATACTAACAAAGAAAAGCTTCTACACTTAACCATTAGGATGGTAAATACAGTACTTTCCATAAACTTTAAAAATAAGGGATTATTATTGACGACTGTTGTCATAGTCAAGTCCAGTATAGTAATTTAAATACGTTAATTGTTATGTATGATGGCGTCTGTGTGAGCAAATAAAAATTGAATACTACAAGCAAATTATCTTTAAACGCCATTAACATGGGGGGAGTTTCTCGCGGCGAGAATCGTATACAATAATCGCATGGCATAACCATCAAAGACTATGTTCACTGTTTTTTGTATCCTTAAAATCGTATCTTCGAGGCGAGAAATTCTCCCCGTGTAAACGGGGCTTTATAGACAATAAAGACTTGCTGACTTTGTTATTAATTTATTCATTCCATTTATTAAATGTTAGGTACTGTAATATGTCCGATACGACTTGTTTACCCTTGTAGAAGCATAAGCGACATTAACAAGTTTTTTAATGTAAAAAACATACCAAATGTTGTCATGAACAGCTACACAAATGTTTATTTTTCTATAATAACAAGACTAGATATATACTATAACATTGCTCTTTATGTATAATTGTTTTAAGTAAGGGATTTATTGCATGCATTGCTGATAATGGTAAAAATCCAAGATAGCAATAATCCCCCATTTAGGTCTGGGTTGGTGACATTACTGTAAAGGCTAAAGCACTAATTGAATACATACATACTCACGCCTTTTTCCCAGAAGGGGTAGGCAGAGTTGCTACCAGGATCCCATCTTTCGCCTTGTGTGTGCCGTCCCACAATGTAAAAATAATTGAATATCTTTACCTTTGATTTTATACAGATAATAAAGTGGTACTTTTGAGCAATTTGTATTTCTTCCAGGAATGTGTCTGTACCTAACCAGTCTCCGACAGAAGAACTCAAATAAGCTTTACGACGGCCCAGGTGTAGTTGGTAACGTATTGATCGACCCCACGGCTACCATCGGCAAGGGTTGTCGGATAGGACCCAATGTTACCATCGGACCTGACGTCGTCATCGAGGATGGTAAGAACTATTCCTTTTTTTTTTGGTCTGGCACGGCACGTTGACTGCATTGCACCTGGTGGTAAGTGCTAATGCCGTCCAGACAGAGTATCGAATGGCATAAGACGGTAGTCTCATACCATTCGATAAAATAAATGCCAGCCCGCTGAGATGCCTCTTCACGCTACGGCGGAACGACCCAAGATTATAGGGAGGAGGGAACACGTTCAAAATGTTAATGTTTGATTAGTTGAATAAATACAACAAAACTACATTTACGCATTCTACTGCCAGAAAGATTATAAGCCAGAAAGTCCTATGACCAAAAAATTAGGCGATCTATTTATGGGTTTCTCCTAGTCCCTAGAAAAAATCAGATAAGAATATCAGGAGCCACATCGAAAATTGGAGTGAAAATACATATTTTTTTGCATTGTGAAATTTAATACTCACTGGTATGAGTCGATGAATAGATATTGTCGTCAACGGAATGTAATTTATCATTGTCATGCGGCCTTGGACGTTAAACTATGAAATGTTGCTCATAAAGCAACTTCCATGTACTACAAACGATTAGCGCTATAATATGTTGTTCAGGATAACTGCAGCATTTACACACATTTTGTCTCATTTTTTAGAGATATAATGACATTATACAGGCAACAATATATTCACTATGGCGCTATATAAGAACTGTTTAGGTTTCCGTACAAAAGAAGAAACAAAGGTACAGTAAGTACCTTTGTTTCTGTAAGTAAGGTTACAGAATCAAGACATTTTCTGTTTGTATTTATAAGATAAATAATTATTATGAATATTATGCCTAGACTGCTTATTTAATGTTGTCAATTCGTTTTCTTTTTCATTGGCTTCTTTATAACATTTTTGACTCGAATTTAGAAAGTGAAGTCAATCTAATTTTTAAACTTTTCATTGTATGATCATAAGACTTTATACAGTGCCATTATTTTATTATATAGCAATCCTGGTATAAAATATGTTAAAAATCAACATTACAACATGGTCCTATAAATGATAAGCCTGTTTTGTTGTGCTTTCGATACGAATTCCTGTTGTTTGATATGGCTGGCTATATGCTAATTAGGGTATTCAATAGTCAGGGTAAATTCAAACAAATGTATGTAATCTGCAAAAAGTCAATGGTATTTGTACGCCAACTGAGTACATACTTAGGTTCAATTTCGAATTATTATGGTATTTATTCACCACAAAATTTGCAAATTTTTATTACTGTGCAGTGAGAAAAGATCCGTTTTATTTCAAGTTTAAAATAAAAAGAGTACAAATGTATCTAGGTAGATTTTAACCACACATAGTATGGTCTCACATTAAGGCATTATTCATAACACGGAACTCGAGATGGTTATTTTAATTATACTCTAGTTTATCTCATAATATTAGACTTAATATTTTTAAAATATTTTTTATTAATCGTATTGTAATTTTGTTCGGCATATATTTTTTATAGCATAGGTACCGACAAACGACCAAACAGGTCACCTGATGGGATTGGCTTTATTCATAGACAGTTTTAAAACCTATTCTAGCTGTCGAATGTTTTGTCTTCTTCGTTCAAACTGAATTCAAGGGTCGCCCGAATGGGACAAAACTGTCGATTCATGTCGATCTTTTTTCTTTTACCTTTCACTATTACAGGGCAAAGTGTCTACCCTCCTTCCAAAATATTAAAATAATAACCGTTTTGATCTTCTGTACCATAAGTACCTCATAAAATTAATAAACAATTGTTCCAGGTGCGTGTATAAAGCGCAGCACAATCTTGCGGGGTGCATGCGTCCGCCAGCACGCATGGCTGGACGGCTGCATAGTGGGCTGGCGGTCTGTAGTGGGCCGCTGGGTGCGTATGGAGAACTGCACAGTGCTCGGAGAAGATGTCATTGTGAAAGACGAACTGTATGTCAATGGCGGACAAGTACTACCACACAAGTCCATAGCGCTGTCCGTCCCTGAACCACAGATTATAATGTAGATATCACAAAGACTGGAGATTATGGCCGGATGTTTTATGCAAGATTATTTTTATGTGTTATATAATTTCATGTCAAATACAAAGTTACACGACAATTTGATATATAATTTTGACATGAAATGATTTATTGGGTGCCTATGAAGTAAACATAGGATTATTATTTTTTATTATAAATGTTTTATTATCACAACTTGGGTAACCTAAAATTATCTTTATGCGAACATAAAATATATGGCAGCATATGTCTACAAACAATCTTGCCACATTCATCATTTACCAGTCAATACAAAGCATTGTTCAGAAAAGTTCTAACAGAGCTATTATTAATCAAAACTTTTTACTTCAACTGACGAGTCATAGAATTTAGTCATAAATAAGTTTTGAATATTGTTAAAAATACTTCTCTGGGTTTAAAAATTTTGACAGTTGTACTTTAATTTTATGGTTTATGTACAAATAAATTAAGATAATTGTTCAATGATATATAAAAATAGCATGTTTACCCCAAGAATATAGTCCTACTATAATTTTAGATAATTCTATACTTATGTTTTTATAGTTAACAAAACGATTTGAACTTATCCATTATAAATGGTGCTTATTTTACTTACGAAATTTAATTTTATTTAAAGTAATTATATGTGAGATTTAATTATATTTTTATAGGACAATAAAGGTTTCAGAGGAACATTCCATATGTGCAGACTAAAAGCTAAAATGTCATAAGTACTAAATGGTAAGCCACTGCCATTGTTACACCAAAACAATTAGCATAAGGTCTTTTATATTTTAATAAATCTGTAAGGCTATTAAGAATTCGACACTATAGATTGGTACACATAGGTTTTCATTTAATAAATTATAAGAAAAATTGAATTTTGTTATTATTTTTGCGATTGCAATCCTTTTATTATGTTTTAATGATATTAGCGCGCAGATTTATGAAGCGATCGTAGTTATTGATGATAGTGGTGCTTTAAAATTATCGTTCAAAATATTGGATTATTGTGCTACTTTTAACATCCTATAATTTTTAAACCTGATTAAACTTTTTCGAACATTTCCCTTCAAACAAGGAATAAAGAAATAAATCATTACAAGTCACATACATAGTCCTGGCCCCACACTAAGATCGAGTCTTTTGCAGTGGCGGCGTAAGGTAGGTTGGCACCCTGGGCGGTTTCGTATTGAGCACCCCTACGGCCTACCTAAAATATACCTAAACTATACATGCTTACTCCGGACTTTTCGTGAAGGAGTAAAAAAAAAAAAAGGTACTCCTCCTTTGTAGGCAGCGACAAGCAGGATCGTTTCGCCCACGATCGTGGTCCACGCTCTTCGTTTGTTGTCGCTTGTCGGGTTGTCGTTGTCACCCCTTGGTGGTTGGTACCCGGGGCGGACCGCCCCCATCGCCCCCCCTTTACGCCGCCACTGATCTTTTGTCGTAGTTTTCAGAAACCACGAGAGACTTTTTCGGTCTCCCAAACACCCAGACCTGAACTGAAATAAATACCCGTGGATAACACAAATGTTTGTTTCAGTGCGGGAATTAAGCCCGCGGCCCCTCGTTTCACAGCCGGCGTCTTACCAACTGCGCCACGGAGGCCGTCAAATGCTACACGCTTACATACATAATAGTTAAAGACATAGGTATATGGCTTTTCTTCCACATTATGAAGTTAAAGCAGTAAGAGTTTTAACATAGATTTCCAGTATTTCAAACTGCATTTATCTCATGCTACCCACTCGTAGAGTAGAAAAAAATAATATTTAAACATTAGTTATCTAGTCAACCAAAATTTAAGAATGAATTCCACTTCAACTTAATCTTTAGTCTTTACTTTACAAATAAATAGAAAATTTAAATGAAAGAACATAAAAGTTAAAAATAAAGCGTGTAAAGAAACGTGTTGCGTTGTCAAAACAGTTTGACATTGACACTTATTTGACAGTTTGATTTGCGCCAAAATCGGCCGGAAATAACGATTAATTTGTGTATTAAATTCACTTACAATATATTTGATAAAATACACATAAAATGTCTAAAAGAAACAGTACTGGAGCAGCTAACACGTTATTTAATTATTTTTCCAAAACACCGCCTGCTAATAAAAAGGTGAAGAATGCTGTTGATGCCGATGCCAGTCCAACGCCGGGATCCAAAACTAATGACAAAGACATTAAAATTGAGAGTAAGTTTAATTCTACATTGTGCACGTGAATTGATTTGCATAAAGTAATAATTCTAAGTATATTTACGGTAGTGTTTTGTACATAAATTGATTAAATGCATAAAAAGTAGATATACGTATTATCGAGAAAAAAAATACTAAAAATTATAATTGTTATGTAATATGCTGTCAAAATACAGCAAACTATTTTGTAAACATTACCATCCCAAATACATAATTGTTCCATATAAAATGTGTATTTAATAGTGTGGGGCAGAACTATGTATGTGGCTATTGGGTATATTTATTTATTGAAATTATATTTATAAAATTAAAATGTTGTTGTTATTCTGAACTTTAGATAAAAAGCGTGAAAGACAGCCTACACAATCCCCTGAGCTGAACAAGGCTCTCAGTGATGATGAAGAACTTCCAGTGGCTCCTAAAAAGCGGAAGAGGATTAGGCTTAATCCATTGGACTCTGATGATTCAGATGTGGAAAATAAAGGTGAGACCATAACTAAGGAAATTATATAATGAAAGCTTCTTAGCCAATGTTTCATAAACTCAATACTCATGTTTAAAAAAATTTAAACAATAAGTTTGAATTAACAGAAGGTACTTCTCACTTACAAGAAATATTGTGGGGATAGTATATTTGTATCTAACTGGATGATAAACATTGTAAATCATAAGTGTGAATGTATTGAAGAAGATATAACAGCCAATTAATATTTCAGCAGATAATAAAATAGAAAGCCCAAAAGAAGAGAAAAAATCTACTTTGGAGAAAAAACTGCAGAGGAGTTTTAAACCAGAATCAAACCAATCACCAAAAAGTTCAAAGAAAGGAAAATCTTCTGAAACAGTCTCTAAAAATGGGTATTTTTTACTTTTTAATGATTATAAACAAACAAAAAGTCTTTCCTTATTATTGTCTCTTAGCTTCACACTAATGTTACACATTGACATAAACTAGTTTTTATAGGTTTTATCTCAGTAAAATTTGTTAGTAATTGAATAGTATAATAAAATAATTATATAATAATGGTTTTCATTGTAATAAAAATAAAATATTTAAAAAAACTTGTTTATGTTTTCTAGGCCCCCTACAGCTCTAGTTAAATCTGAAGAAAAACCGGTAGTAAGTGATGATGGTAACTGGGTCCACTGTAATTTGAAGTGGCTCAAGCCAGATGAAATCAAAGATGCCATGAAGAGAAGGCCTGACCATCCCGACTATGATCCATCTACTTTGTATGTACCACCTGACTTCTTGAAAAATCAGACACCTGTGAGTTGCATTTTATTTGTAATTGCATTTTTAAGTGGAGGGATAAAAGCTGAATGAACTTCTGTTCCTGAATCTCATTAAATTGTAAAAGTTACAATATCCTATGATAGTTGATACCTGATGATAAGTAGAATGGAGTCCGGATATAGGACCCACTACAAAATATGCTTGTCTCATAGAAACTGGAGTTTACTTCCTGAATTTAAAATATGTAATATATTGTGTCTTTGATTTGATGTGTCATGGAATTATAACATAATGAAGGTATAGTGTGAATCTGTTGTTGCAGTATTTGAAATCTAAATATAAGGCAAGAAGTTTTATATTTCAATGGCTTTTACAAAATTATGATACTATATAAAAATGATCCTAAATATTTTCAGGCACATCGTCAGTGGTGGGAAATGAAGTCTTCCCATTATGATTGTGTGTTGTTCTTCAAAGTTGGCAAGTTCTATGAACTGTACCACATGGACGCGGCTGTGGGAGTTAACGAGCTTGGATTCAGTTACATGAAGGTATTTACATACATAATAGTTTTTCAGTATACACAACTTTTAAACTAGAAATAAAATGTCAGGACGACAAACTGTGATAAATTTGTAAACATTAGTTTTATTTGAAATTGAATAGATATTTATTTCTATGTAACCTACTGACCTTGAAATAGAACCATGAAGAAATTTTGAATGTACAGATCTGTTTATATTTTAGGGTGAATTTGCACATTCTGGGTTCCCTGAAAGTGCATACAGCAGGATGGCAAATACTCTAGTTTCAAAAGGTTTCAAAGTGGCCCGCGTCGAGCAAACAGAAACACCTGAAATGATGCAGGAGAGATGTAGAATAAGTATGTAGTTCTATATTTGTTTAACCTTTGTATAATTTTTGGACATTCGGCACGATGTTATAAAAAATTTAATCCCTTAGTGTGGCAGCATTCCTACGTGAAAAATACTCACTTCGCCTATTTTTCAGCTTCCTGAATTACGAGAGCTGAGACCAAATTTATGTATTTTTTTATCGACCTTGATGTCTTGGCTTCTCAGCGTGAGAGAATGCTTAGTGACAAAAACAATAAAATTCAACACTCGTACTTTTTTTTATTTCGATGAATGGTGAGATAAACATGCCATTCGCCTGATGGTAAGCGAAGTGAATAAAACAACACTTTAATTTACAATGCAATGCTTGGCATTCTACTGCGCTCACCTTTCTGAGACATAAGATGCTAAGTCTCATTATTTCCAGTAGTTATTCTGGCTACAATGTCCTTTAAACCCACAGTACATTTACACTGCTGTTTGGCGGGAGACATTGCGGTGGTATCTACCCAGGCGGCCTCGCACATATGAGAGACCTACCACCAGGAAGGTATTACTAGTAAAGTATTGGTACAGAAAAGTATTTCAGTCTGCATTTCACTTGGTGGTAAAAGATCTGTTGATAGACGATGATCTGTCTCCATTATACCAGTCCAATTGACAGCATTGGTAATTAATATATTTATTAAAATTTGGTCATATTTCAGCTGGCAAAAACACGAAGTTCGACAAAGTGGTTCGTCGCGAGATATGCCAGGTCACACTCCGCGGTACCCAAGTGTGCGGGCTGCAGGATTCAGGGCCTTGTGACGCCGACGCTAACTTCATGATGGCTATTGCGGAAGAGGTAATGAGTTACTTCACATATTTATTGCTTTTGGTGGGCAAACTTGTAAACAGGATATTTCTTGAAAACAATTTTATAGATTCTGGTCTTAGGTCTCCATAGTGGACTAAATGGCATGTTCAGGAATGAGGTGATGTCACGTCGACAATAAGTATATTGCATGCGTGGTGGCCTGTTGGTAACGGACCAGACGCGGCTGCCTACATGTTCACGGTGGCCGCGGGTTCAAATCCCAGGGCACACCTCTGACTTTTCGGAGTTATGTGTGTATTGATAGTCAATCACCACACACTTTAACGATGAAGGAAAACATCGTGAGGAAACCTGCATACCGTAGCGATTTTAAAGAATTTCTACAGTATGTAAGTCCGCCAACCCGCACTAGGCCAGCGTGGTGGACTATATGGCCTAACCACTCTCAATCGATTCTCTCGATTGTAGAGTAGGCCCGTGCCCTGCAGTGGGACGTATATGGGCTGATATAGATATAGATAGATAGATGCAAAATATTCTTACTGCATGTAGTTCTGTAAATGTGAGATGTGGATGGTAGGAATTGGGATGTGAAGTAAAT
Source organism: Deilephila elpenor (assembly GCA_949752805.1). Taxonomy (NCBI): domain Eukaryota; kingdom Metazoa; phylum Arthropoda; class Insecta; order Lepidoptera; family Sphingidae; genus Deilephila; species Deilephila elpenor. The sequence continues at coordinate 6,877,188 of OX457116.1, forward strand.
GTGGAATTCAAAAGATAAATAACTTCGCCTTTTATTTGTGTTCTCTTGTTATATGAATAATGCTGTTATTTATATTTATTGTAGGAGAGCAATGGGTGCAGTTCCTACGGCGTATGCTTCGTGGACACATCAATAGGCTTGTTCCACGTGGGACAGTTCCAGGACGACAAACATTCGTCCAGACTGCTCACTACGCTGGCACATTATCCACCAGTTTTGGTACTTTTATTTAATTATACTACACATAGCCTATCGGCTCCATGACCAGGAAAAGTGGGGGGTTACTCTATGATCTTTTTATTTAGTTTGTTTATTATTGATTTCACCGCAATTCAAAAGTCAGTGTCTTTATGAGACTTGAGAGGTTTACTGGTTAAATATCAGTTCTACCACAGGTTCTACAATCATTGTCCCAATGTGTGGATGCAACACACACACAAATACATAAAAGAGGCTGTAAATGTAAAGTCGTATTGATTTGTTTATCTGATACTTAAAACTTGATTTGTTTATTAAACTATCTTATACTGCCTCGGTGGTGTAGTTGTACTAAGGTAAGGTTACAATGCTGAGGTCTCAGGTTCGAATCCTGGGTCAGGCAAAGTGATATTGGATATTTCTATTTATTATTATTACGGGATCAGGAATTTTTGCCCGATATGGCAATAGGTTCGCCTTTGATCACATCGTGGGACGAAACACACAAGGCGAAACGTGGGTGTCCTGGTTGCTACCAGGGAACCTATGCCTACCCCTTCTGGGAAAAAGGCGTGAGTTTATGTAAGTATTACACTATCTTGTCTTGTTGTAGGTGATATACGATCGTAAAACCACAACACCACGAACAAGTAAATTGCTCTCAACGCATTCACACAACGCTCGCAAAGAGCCTCGGAACATGTGGAGGCCGGAGAAAACGCTCAAAACATTAGCCGACAAGTACTACAGGACTAATGAGGATGGAAACTGGCCCGAGGGCATCAAGCAGTTTTTATATGACGGTAAGATTGTTACTGTTGAATTATTCTAGATTATTATTTACTCCTTGACGGCCCTCTCATTCTCCTTTTTTTATATCCATCCCAAGGTTGCCTGGAAGAAATTGCCCAGTGCGATAAGGCCGCCTTTTGTACTTTTTCTTTTTTATATTATTTCATTGTAATTGTTTTTCTTTATGGTGCAATAAAGGATTAATAAATAAATAATAAGATGACATTAAATTTTTCCATCCCTTATGACGTATGTTTGTCTATTCGACATTCTTTGAGCTAATATATATATATAAAGAAGTTATACGACCTTATTTATTGATAGATTTAAAAGTGTCTAAATCTATTGTGTTGTATGTAAGCTGTTGGTTTTCCAATAAATATAAAATAAAATAAAATAAAAGATATTTTAGTTATTAAATGTTTTGGTCCCTGTCGAACGACTAGATTTCAGTTTGAGCGAAGAAGACAAAACTTTCGATAACTAAAATAGCTTTTAAATATGTCAATGAATAGGGCCGTTCGTAAATGCATTTTACCTTCCTTACAACTATTTAAAATTTTACGGTTGCGTAACGGTTCTTGCATAACAGATATTATATCCAATAGAATTTGAAAAGTATGTATGTGTTCTAAAATTGCATTCTAAATTAAAGGAGACGCCCAGCTCTGCAGTCTGCTGAAAATGCCCTGGTGACCTTTGCGAATGTGTTGCATTTAGAATCAACTAGTATAGGGCCACTTTACTTACGAGCACTGAACAGCCTCCGTGGCGCAGTTGGTTAGATGACGGTTGTGAACCGCCTCTTGTGCGGTTCGGTCCCCGCACCGAAACAAATATTTGTGTGATACACAGGTATTTATTTCGGGTCTGGGTCTTTGTGAGACCTAAAAGTCTCTTGTAATTTCTGATACCCACGGCACAAGACTCGATCTTGGTGTGGGGTCAGGACTGTGTATGTGACTGTTGGGTGTATTTATTTATCTATTGACTTCACAGGTGACGCATTAGGCCTCACACCGGCCCCCAGCTGCTACCTCGCCATCAGAGCCCTCGGCGGCTGCGTGTCCTACCTCACAGACTGCCTTCTAGACATTCAAGTACTAGGCATGTCACAGTTCACTGCCTACGCCCCGCCTGACGTGCTAAATCAGACCCTAACGCAAGAACATAAGGATGAAAATCGCTGGGAAGGCGGCAACACTATGGTCCTTGATGCTATCACCCTGAGGAATCTAAGGATAGTGCAAGATGAAGGGTGTTTGTACGATAGACTGAATTTTTGTGCAACGGCTATGGGGAAAAGGTTTGTGATTTTGATTATTACTTAATTATTTTCAGGTTGGAAGTAGATTGAAAGTGTCTTTTAGCATATTAGTTTGGATTTTTCAGGGGAGGCATACTGGTTTTCCTATCGCTGAGAATGAAATAAAAAGTAGAAAATGAAATAAAATTTTATGGCTCATAAAAGCAATTAAATATTAACAAAGGATAAGAGACTGGTAGTGCCCATATAAAGATTGAATTCTGACTGAAGCTAAAGCCAATTGTCCGGCTTAAGCTAAAAATGAAGGTTTAAGAACCTCAAGTAATTAGTGAACCTAAAATTACCAGGTTATAAAAAAAAAAATCATCTTGATGTTAGTAATAAAACATTAAATATCGGAACATTTTCTAGGTTGTTATATCAATGGGTGTGTGCTCCTAGCTGCAACCTAACCGTCATCAAGGAACGTCAACAGGCAGTCAAGGCGATGTTCGACAACCACGAGGTCTGCCAAGAGGCCAAGAATATGCTCACCACGCTGCCAGACTTGGAACGACTATTGGCTAAGTGGGTATCTTTGTAAATATTTATTATACATACATACATAAACTCACGCCTTTATCCCCGAAGGGGTAGGCAGAGGCGCCACTAGGACACCCACATTTCACCTTGCATGTTCCGTCCCACGATGTGATAGGGGGCGAGCCTGTCGCCATATCGGGCACAAATTCTTGACTCCGGGCTGATGATGAATAGAAAAATCCAATATCACTTTGCCCGACCCGGAACTCGAACCCTAGACCTTAGCTTTATAACCGTACCGTAATACAACTACTCCATCGAGGCAGTCAATATTTTTTATAATGCTATAAATTATGCATCTGTTAAGCATTTGATTCCTAGTTTAGTACATATAGATTTATGAGATTTTTATAATACTCCCGGTTACTTACTATCGGGTTAATAAAGTTGATCTACTCTCTCGAATTAGATAAGGTGATTGCAACAACTATTTTAACTTCAATTAATTAATTTTAAATTGTGGTAGGTATGATCAAAACTGGGCTTACACAGTTCAAACCCAAAACACAATACTCTAGCAAGTGTGACTCATTCAACCACCCGCTAAATTGGTCGGAATCCAGGCGTATATGGACATCCTACACCAGCTTCTCACAAATACATTAAGTTCAAAATAGTTTTAAGGCAACTTATGATACTATGTCTTTTATGAGGAGAATTTAAGTATATATTATTATTTCAGAGTACACGCACTAGGAAACCTCAAAAGATCTAAACAGCATCCTGACGCTAGAGCAATATTCTACGAAGAGAAAACCTATTCAAAGCGGAAAGTTCTAGACTTCATCTCGGTGCTGAACGGATTCACCACTGCTTTGAAACTGGTGGAATTGTTTGAGGATGTGGATGCAGTTCTCTTGAAGACTCTCACACAGTTCGCTCCGGAGGGAAAGTATCCTGATTATAGAGATACTTTAAGGTTCTTTAGGGTATGTGTTTTTTTAGTCGTAAATCGTATTGAAAATAAAAATGATTGTGTGCTTCAACTCGTTGAACATATTAAGGCTCTAGGAGGCAGCCTTATTCATAGACAGTTTATACACGTTTTCTTTTGCCCTTTCGAACGATTTTTGAATTCAGTTTGAGCGAAGAAGGCGAAACATTCAATAACTCTAAAAATTTTACTCGTCGAAAATATCTGTGGAACTGAATAATTGACGTCATTGGAACATAAGCTCAGCAAATTCAAAATGTAGGTTAAACAAATTGAATTAAAATAGAATAAAAAGAAGAAAAAATAGAATTCGCATTCATCTCAAAACGTTTTTAATGTAAAGTAACATAGTAGATAGGGAAACACAAAAAAATGTAATCTGAACCGCATTCTAGCTAGGTTCACATATATTTCCGACGGGTTATAGGTTCATAAACTGTCTATGAATAGGGATTAACGGAAGAATTTACTTTATTGAGTTGACTATTGCTTTTAGCACCAATTTCATGTATTATTATTTTTTATTAATATATCTTCTATTGCAGGAGTCATTCAACCAAAAAGAAGCAGAAAAAGAGGGCCGTATTCTTCCCGGGGAGGGCGTCGATCAAGAATACGACAACACACTACTACTCATAAAGGAAATCGAAAAGGAACTAAAAGTTTATTTGACTGAGCAAGAAAAATATTTCCGCTGTCGAGTAAGCTACGCCATTTCTTACTACATACATACATACATAAACTCAAGCCTTTATCCCCGAAGGGGTAGGCAGAGGCGCCACCAGGACACCCACATTTCGCCTTGTATCTTCCGTCCCACTATGTGATAGGGGGCGAGCCTATCGCCATATCGGGCACAAATTCACATTTCTTACTATTTTAGAAGAAATAGTATACATTGGTTTCGATCGCTACACTGACACAATGTTTGTGACTTAAATATATTTGTTCAAAATCACAAGATTTATTCTGTGTGAAATCAAAGTCTTTATTTTAACACTTTCTAATAATCGTAGCTCAAGAAACGAGTCTTATTGTGATGTATATAACTATTTTATGTATAAAAATTAAATTTTGTAACATTTTCAGCTCACATATGTCGGTACGGACAAAAAGCGTTATCAAATAGAAGTACCACAAAACGCGGCGTCTAGAGCGGGCTCGGAGTATCACTTGGAAGGCGCGCGGAAAGGATTCAAGAGATTTTCAACCGAAGAGACGAAGGTAAACTTTCATTTAGTAACATTTTGTTATGACAATGTTTATTGGTCTTTCCTCCTTTTAACTCCTATCTTATATTTTCGAAGTCTCAGCGCAGTGCGATTTTATTTTCGGTTTCGAATTTTGCCATCAGCTATCTGCCTGACCAACATTTTCGGTAATTGTCCAAAATATTTTAACCTTAAGGTCTAAGAACATTCAGGTATTTTTCAATCTAAATGGTATTAACTGTAAAGTTGGATACAAAACTTAAAAATATTGAGTGGTAGGTGCCTCTACTGTCTCGACATTCATATAATCATACAGGGTAAAAAGACTGCGATTGTGTCTGTAACCACTAAAACTGTCACCTGGCTTCGTTTTTGGTCGCAGTCTTGATATACCCGGTATAAATAGATCACTAACCTATACAACTTCAGAAATTGATGCACTGGCACTGATAAACACAGACAAAGAGTCACAAACCGAACTTTAGAATAATGTCCTTGAAAACGATTAAAATAACGCACACCGACATGTTTCTCGCACGTCATTTCGTACCGAACTGGCGGTTGACGCGATGCGGCCGTATCGTATTTTTGTAATCTACCCACAAATGTTCAAGATGATAAAAAATGCACAAGCAGACACTTTTATAAACGTCTTATATTTATACGTACCACACAATATAAAACCATACAAAGCTCCGTGATCCAAAGCTTATAATGGTCCCTGAAAAGGCCTGCAATATAAAACCTATAATCTATACTTCTTATTAAATAGTAACAAAATATTTTCTTTACAGGATCTACTAGCACGCATGTTAGCAGCAGAAGAACAGAAGTCCAACGTATTAAAAGATCTAAGTAGGAGAATATTTGAGAAGTTTTCCTCACACTATATGCAGTGGGAGACGGCAGTGCAGTGTATAGCCACGCTTGATATATTACTCGCCTTCACTGAATTTGCAAGGCAGCAGAGTGGGGATATTTGTCTGCCTGAAGTCACCTTTGATACAGATAGAAAGGTATAAATTAGTGTGGTTTTACCTGGTCTAAGTTTATGTTATAGCAACCATAAAATTCAAACTTTCTAATTTCCTTGTATTACACACGTATTTTAGATCGATTTCTTTTTTATTCAGACACGACAATGTGGAAACGTGTACAAAGACGTGCAGTTCATATAGTGTAGTTATTTGGGTGCATTTATGTCAGTCGGTTTTAAAACAGATGTACATAGGTTGAATCTGAAATTTGATCTACATATTACAATATTTGTATTGTGTCTAATAATAGTGCAAGACCACAGACAAGACAGTTTTACTGACTCTAGATTCTAGAAAATAATTTATTTTATAATCTTATTTCAGCCCTACATTAACATAGTGGAGGGTCGGCATCCTTGCATCTCGAATGTAATAGACTTCATACCCAATGACACTAGTCTAGGAACAGATGATGCTAGTCTACTGCTACTTACTGGACCCAACATGGGAGGCAAATCTACACTCATGAGACAAGTGGGGCTTCTCACAGTACTAGCACATTTGGTAAGATTAATTAAATATGTGTTTATGTTATTTTGTTTTATTTGTAGTGTTTTCATAGTTGTCATCAAATTTTCTGTAGAATCTTCATGTTTATAGTAAGACACCGTCTTGGACCATTACCCTATTTTCTAGTGGAAAAAACATGTTTCATTGATTTAATTTTTCTGCTTTAATATCACTTTTCCATTAATCAAAAAAGCCTTTAATCCTGTTTACTCCTGGTTAACAAATTGATTTTATTATAAATACAGATTTTATTCTATGATTGGCAGCTTAATTTATAATTTAGGTATATAACTTTTTCTATTAACCCATTTCAGGGCAGCTACGTGCCCGCACAAGAATGTAGTTTGAGCGTGGTGGACCGCATCTTCACTCGGTTGGGAGCATCAGATGACATCCTGGCGGGACAGTCGACATTCTTAGTTGAGATGAATGAAACTGCGGTTATAGTTAGACATGCTACTGTGCATTCGCTGGTGTTGCTTGATGAATTAGGTCTGTGTTGTGTACAAAAATATTCGTAGATATTTTCAGTCATTTTTTTAATGCATGGATTAATGATTTTAGAAGATCATTTTTTGTAACAATTAAATAGGTTTCTAGTGACTTTTGTGTAAGATTATGCTTATAAATTCTTAAGATATGTACGTAGTTGTTGCATTGCCAATTTTAAAAAATGGATTAGCAAAATTATGGAGGGAGAAGTAAGGATTATCGAGTCTTGAGGATACCTTTTTCATACTAAAATAATAATTGATGTCTAACCATGTAAAAATAGTTGTTTTAAATAGTGTTTTATCTGCAGGTCGCGGCACCAGCACGTTCGACGGCGCTGCCATAGCGTGCGGCGTGTGCGCCGAGCTCGCGGCGCGACGCACGCGCACGCTGTTCTCCACGCACTACCACGCGCTCGTGCACCAGCTCGCCGCGCGCGCCGGCCTCATGCTGGGGCACATGGTCGGTACATACTACTGCTTATTCTTATTACTATTGTGTAGAGGAGGCCTTGGGACCTATAAAAATCTAGAGCCATTTATTTATAGAGTATTGACGCAGGCCGGTATCCAATAGATCGATATGAAAATTCTTTGGCTGAAGATGATTGGTGGAATAAAGATAATTACATGCGCACTATTATGCTAATAGCTATGCATAATTTTCTTATAATCATATCTCCAAACACATTAATTTTATTATTCTTATATGCTACAATAAATTAAAATACAATTACTAGAGATAAAATTCAATAATCATGTTAGTAATTGTTCCAAACCTTCATGTTCCATTTTAGTTCAAAAATATTAAAATACCTTTTCAATCCCCAAAATGAAAACTAATTATAAAATCACATCTTTACAGGCGTGCATGGTAGAAACAGACGAATCGACACCAGACAGCGACGATCACATACCAGAAGAAACAATAACATTCCTATACAAATTGAGTCCAGGCGCGTGTCCCAAATCCTACGGGTTTAATGCGGCTCGGTTGGCCGGCATACCCAAGGAGATCACGCGACGAGCTCATGTCATATCCAGGAACTTGGAGAAGGAAGCTACATGCGCCAGGGCTTTTAGGGATATCGTCAAGATGGGGGATAATGCTAAGGGCATCAGAGAGCTATTGGCTACGTTGAAGATCTGAACGCAGTGTTCGTTTTTAAGTTATACAATATGTAAACGTGAATATTACTCGTGTTGGCTGCGTTATCAGAATCTCTACTTCATTTTTAGTTGATTAAAAATCATGGCCCCCATAAGAAACAAAAGACAATTTGTTTTCCGTGAACCTGTGAATGAAAAGAATTGATTATTAATTAATTCTGGTGCCATTTGTGGACAATTATCTTGATAAATTGAACATAAACCAACCAAAAATAATTGTTATCAAAAGTATCCAAATCGGCTGCTATTGTTATACACATTTTGGATTGTTAAAGCATTACTTGACAAATTAAAAGTTGAATTTTGTGTTATGGGCAATTATTTTTAGTTTTTATTAATTCTAAAAATGTCGATATACTTCACTTATTGTGCAAATACAATTTGTTAACCTACTCTAAACATTTGTTTAAAAACTATATAAAAACATCCCACCAATGTGCTTTCATAATATTGAGTGCTTTAGTCTACCCCACCAAGCAGACCAGAAATTACTGGTTATAGTGCCAAGATGTACCACCCAAATTTAAAATATTTTAAGCTTATAATTGTATTTAAATGCATTTGTATTGTCCTTTGTGAGATCCGTCTGTGATTAATTGAGATAAGTTGTTATACCCACCTGATTATTAATTTTGTATTAAACATATTCAACATACACTGCATTTTATTTTGGAAATGGTAATGAGACACATTTTAATTTAATCAGTTTGTATATTTTACACTCCACTCATTGTACTTAAATTACAAAAATCATTTCACATCGTTACATTTATACAATTTAATTATTTTTTATTATAAATATTTATATACACTTTAAGCAATTTATACGCGAATTTAAAGGAGTTGGATCACAAAAGATAGACAAAATGATAATAACTTCTAATGAATAATGCAAAAAATACAAATTCTCTATTTGTTTTACATAATGAAATGATCGGTCATACGCTTATGTCTCACAAGATTACAACATGCAAATAATAACAAGTTGAAATAAGTGAATATGAAAGTAAATAAATGCATCTTTACACTTTACTACTCTACAATACTATAAATTCGAAACTTAATTTAGCTGTGTGTGTGTAATTCATATTTTTTTCTTATTAATGATCCAGTGCGATTTTGACTGAATAAAAAAAACACTACATATTTTAATTTATCCATCTTCTGTTACCAAACTCCTACTTTGTTCCATAATACTTTCTAATTACTATAAATATAAAAAAATAATGACAATGTAATTAGGGGAATGTGAACGTAAATACATACTTATATTAAATGCATCTGGAATTTCCAACTAAACAAAAATAATTTGTTAACGCATGACTAGGTTTGTGATTTGACGCCTAATGTAGATTTTGTGATGATTTTGCCTAGAAATGTCGATATTCTGACAATAAATATTAACTCATCAAAAAATTTTCCAGCACCCAAACTCTATCAATTTATCTGTATCAGATACAGATAAACTCAATGGCAGTAACTAAAATACGACTTTTGCAACCAAACGTAAAATGTTATTTTTCAGTAAAAGAAAAATATGCTTTATTTTAAAATAAAATCCAGTAATGAAAGAACGGTAATATAATTTGATAAAATACTTCAAGTTTATAGATACTCATTCAGTTAATACCTTTCGGAACAGACTTATTACTATTGGTGTTCTATTTTGAAAGCACGCGGTATATTAATTTCTCAAAATTCCATTTATTACACATTGTACCTAATTTGAAATAATAACGGCAAGACAAACAAATTATGATTAAAAATATTGCCTCAATATTAAGTACTATAAAACTTAGCAGCTATACACACACATCATATACATTTGTTCGTGAAGAATGTTATAATCTCATATTTTATTTTTACCATCTCATTATAAATAGTTTATATTTAACAAATTGAATATTTATTTAATCTGTTATTGCACGTTATTAAATTTGCATATATGACTGTATGCTATTTATTATCATACAGCTTTAGATTTCCTTATCAATCGGTCAAATTACTTATTATTTGGTACCCCATTGCACATAACTAGTAAATACCCCTCTAGTTAGTATACTTGGAATGGGACTGATTAGTAATTCCAAATGTTTTAGTGTCAGTATTTACAAAACATTTTGAATTTCATAGCACACTCAAACAAGTTATATCCTGAGGAAAATAATTATTTTCGTTTTACATATTTGTATTATATTTGTGATAGTATTATTATACAGGGTGATGAAAACAAGTTAACAAACTACACTCAATCGCTATCAAGTATAATTAAAAATGTCCAGTTAGTGACACAGAAATAATAAAATTAATAATTTCAAGCACACTAAATGTGAATAACTATGGAGTATGGATATATTTTATGTAATTATTAGCAAAATACCTAATGGCTATTACACTGATTATATTGGTGTAAGAACTGCAGACTATGGACTGTAAAACTTAGCTTGATAATTTTGACAGCTCACGCCTATAAAATTTTGCATTCTTTTTGTTACGATGTCATACAGATAAATACTGTACTTCATGGATGGTTACCGCCCCCTTAGAGATGTGCCACGCATAACGAATAACCGCAGACTATCAATAATCGGTTTTGAAATGAAAACAATACATAAACATAAAAATAATTTGTTTCTTAATTGCCGAAATATGTTCCATTAACAGTACTGATTACATGATAAAATATGTGCATTGAATAAAAGTTACCCAGTCATATTTTTTGGTGTTATACTAGAAAATGGATATAAAAAATAGTATCTATTGACTCCATGACTGTAACAATAATATTTCTAGTCCGGTTAATCAACAAATAAATAATAAAATAAATAAAGAAGTTTAAAGAAATGATTTTATAAAATCCATACCTTAATCACGCGATTATCGATTACAAGTTCCAAAAAATAATAATCGAATAGATTCATTAACGATTATACACAACCCTCATCCCTACTGCGAGCTGTCAAAATTATCAAGCTAAGTTTTACAGTCCATAGCAATCCTGTGTATAGTTTTAGATGTTATCATGTTTCCATCACCTTGTATAATGGTATTTGAAGGTTTATCAATTCTAAAGTATTTTTCGAGACTACGTCGTATTGTTACAGTTATTACAAAATATTATAGTTCTGCTTGTAATTACTGTATTTGTACTAAATACAAAGTTCACAAAAATAATATTTTAATCGATTTGACACTAAATAACCCCTTAAACAACTTCTACTCTCTCTCTCTCTTTCTCAGCGTACATTCAAACAAAAATGGAAATAAAATAGCCTGGATGAATGCCAGTCCAGTTAATTAATATTTTTTATACCTATTTGTTTCAAAGAACTATGTATAATCTTTCTAACCAGAGTATGTGTTGACTATGAACCAGGACGTTGCATCCGGTTCTAATTTGAAATACACATTTCGTGTGACATTTTACTCTTAATAATAGAAACAAAGCAATATTTGCCCAGGAATAGACAATTTCGTCGTATGGATGCATTCAGGCGGTTTTTCGAAAATTCATAAGGCATTAACTTTTTTATTTTGCCCAGACATCACATTTAGCTATGGGTTGACGCAGTGTGAAGACAATTATTAAGCTACATGGATGCATAGTTTTCTTTTCACTTTAAATTTCTATACATATTGGTATATTTTTTATTTTTAGCAGTCTTATCATAAATGTATAAGCACTTTCAATGGCGATTTTTTTAAGTACCTAGTATAGCATTGACACCTAATTTAATCTCTAAAACGATGTTTAAATGTAAAGTACTAATTATAACAATATAAAACGTAAACATGAATAGATAAATGAAAGTATCTATAACCTGTCGGAAATATCTGTGAACCTAGCTGGAATGCGGTTCACATTTCATTTTTTTGTGTTCCCATATCTATTTATACTATGTTATTTTACATTAAAAACGTTTTGAGATGGATGCGAATTCTATTTTTTATTCTTTTTTCTATTTTAATTTAATTTGTTTAACCTATATTTTGAATTTGCTGAACTTATGTTCCAATGACGTCAATTATTCAGGTCCACAGATATTTCCGACGGGTAATATGAGTTATAATTCATTAATTTTGTTCTGTATACCAGGATAACTATATTTTGTAACTAGGTAATGGATAATTAAATAGTTACTGCACAAAAAAAATCTTAATATTTTTTCTTTCATTACATTGTCAGGCTTTCCTTAGTACTTTTATCGCTTGTGGATATTACATTAGTAAATATTGTTTCATACCTATATGTATAGCATGTTTTTAATTGTACAGGCAATTGATTTATCGTCTAATAATATTCAACTATTTTCCTAATACTTAAATACATGTGTGGGCAGTATAAAAATTACAATTATACGAAATTTATGACAACGCCGTATGGATAAGAGAGATGTTTGTCATGAAAATATAGTAGAGAATACGTATCATATTTACGAATATAAAACACAAATCTCCGTATTTATATAACGCTATCATAAACTAAGAGATGAGGTATTTTATTCACGACGAAAAGTACCATGATTAAATACCATTTTTTGTCACCTTACTACTCATGTGGCGAAAAGACTGCCAGCCATGATATAAAATAAACGTTTTATTATTTCGTCACGATTTTGTTATTTAAATCCTATTTAAAAAATATTTCAGCGATCTAAATTCTTGATAAGGCGAAGCACTTATCTACAATAAATATTAATTTTCATTCATAGACAATCTGAATTTGTCCGTAACTCGAACAGCACCAATATTTCAATACCTTTATTTCATCAAGTAGACACAATCAAAAACCATGTAAATCAGGCTTGGATGCATGTATCTGGATTTTGTTGGAATTTATTGTGCTATATCTTTGAACTGTGTATATTTTTTTATAAACAGCAATCTAGATTTTTGCGAATACTGGGTATATTCTGGAAATTATTTGTAATGTTATGTTCTATTGGAAATACATTATAAATAATGGTCATTACCACTATTTATATGGTAATTAGTATAGAAGATTCTACCAAAGCGTACCTTCGGTTTTGAATAGTTATAAATGAATTATATCAAGCATGCCAAGGGACGTTTCGAAAGTGAATATAAATTAAATTAAAAGGAGGATTCCTATCTTACGTCACTAAAGCCCAACAAATACTAATTGACCCTTCACATAAACTATTGTGATTTCATAAATACTATTTCATTAATTGGTATATACGTATACTTGAAATCAGCTCCATCCATGCGCAAACCAGAAAATAAACCTATTACAATTGTAATAATTAATAAATAACCTTAAGAAAAATACGCCATGCTTAATCTATGGGAGTCGAGGGGAGGTATGGCAAATAGGGCTCATCTACAAAACCTGATAACGATATATGTCTGGATGTTACACTCATAGTTCGTCGAAGCTGGAGCTTTCTCGTTCGTCGAAGGGTCTGGCGCGTTCGCCCCAGCGGTCCCAGCGCTCCGAACTCAGGAGAGATTCAGACTCCTCGTCCTGCCGCGGTGTGGGATACACGATGCCATCGCCGAAACTATATTACCCAGTGTAAAGTATTGTATTTATTTGTTACATCATTCGCAATTACACACCTTTTTTTAAATGTGAGGGTAGGTTTGCGGTAGTTACTTTTTAGTTTGTTTCATATTGAGGTTATGTTTAATTATGTGGTGGATTAGTAGGAAAATATCGGACACTTTTTCTAAAACACACAAATATTCTACCAAACACAAAACATGTATACACGGTACAAAGATTTTTATGAAATGTAAGTTTATTGTTTTGGGTGTAATATAATTTAGTCCTTGTTTAAGATATAGTCATAAAATTCCATCTTTTTAATTTTTTTTGTTCTTCCACACTGTTTTCAAATGCAATGACATCAAAATCCTACAATAATGTGCTTATTTATTACTTAAAGCTTTTTCTACTAGTGTTAAAGCATGTGATCCTCTTAGCGCACTTAAAACTAAATCGCGTCATAATAACTACTTATGTTATCTCGCTTAACAAAATTAGCATGCAAAAGGACACTTTTATTAATTAAATAATCCAGGAAAAATAATTATGTTCTACGATATAAAAAAAGAAGTGAATGACTGATAAATTTGGAATGTCGCCGAACCGAATGTAGCCAATGAATGAAAAGCATATTGTTTAGTCGAACAAGATTTATTCAAATATAATTGTAATAAAAATATAGTGAAATGGAAAAAGATTTTGTAAATACATTATCCTTATACTATTTGCGGGACGGTTCTGCCCTTTCTGGGGCACAGTCTCCATCTCTCAGTCTCGCGGCCCATCTCCACGCTAAAATTGCAATAAAATATATTTTTTTCTACGTTGATCTCTTAGACGGTAATAAAGAATTAGTGACAGACACAAAAACAGAAGCTTTAGGAACAAATATATTGAAAAAAAAAACGGAAAACGGAAGGCATGCTAAAACAGACTGAGAGAGAAAGAACGAAGTCGGGAAAGTGTTGAATATACAGCACACAGACGTATTGTTATTCCAATATTAGTATAAACAACATAAACACTGTTGAAGTAATTAAAGTTAAACGTTTAGTTTCAGCATATACTGTATCCATTTGCTTGCTAATAAATGCGTTCTATACTGTCTACTTCAAAAGCAACTCGGCTGTGATATGCGCTTAATTATATTTGAAGCGTTTTGCAACTTTATAATAAACAAAAAATAAAAAACCAAAATCAATGAACAAAACATTTATTGTGCACAAAACTTACAAAATATGAACACCTCTATAAGTTTATCAGTCTTGTGTGTTGTATATAGCTCAGAAAAATAAATGCATTAAAAAGCATATTGCATATTTTAAACAAAGGAAAACAAACATGTATAAATTGGAATTCAGTATGGAGAATCGACAATCTGTTGAACACGCGTCAGCACGCCGCCTCCACATATCTTGAGCATATTATTATAGAAATCGGCTCAGGTACGTTGTTTGTTCAAATCGAATGCTTTACTACATTAATTTCTAAGCACACTAATTCGTTGGAAGTACACTTGTGATGATAAAACTTAACATTTCTTACTAGATAATTTTAATGTAATGTCAAGGCACTGAGTTACCCGCTAACTACATACTATAATCGACTACTTTACCTAAATTATAAAGTATTAAAATATTAAATTAATAGAGATTTTATTAATTACAACCGATGGAAGACAGCAAGAATTTAATACTATGGGATATAGTACATTGGCACTGTCAAAATAATAAAAATTATACAACCTAAGATGAGAATCGAGCATACAGTGGGACCTCGATAATCCGGACCCCTGGTAATGCTAATGCCCCTACAACCTTAGCGGCACATTCTGCTAATAAATTAGAAGACACTTCTAGCTACGTTCTAGATAAGTTTGATCCTAGAGATGATACCCCAGCAATCGTTTTCCATAACAAAAGTTTTTCAGAAGATAATATCAGCAATATCTTATATTTTCCAATAATAAAAACCTTTAAAAACTATCTACATAGTGTAACGCTCTATACATCCGAACATATTTACACGGACGTTCGGATTACCGCGGCTCTACTGTGATTGGAGGAGCGCGGGGCAATTTGGCGTCCGTTTAATGTAAGTCAAGGTATGTGTTTCGTGGGCCGTGACGCGTGCTCGGTGTCGTCTGACCTGGACCGCGTAGTGCCCATAGACTCGTACCCATGGGTCTCCTGCGGGGTTGTGAAGGTCTGCAGCTGGTGTTCGCGACGCACCGGGAATTCGCATCCGTCCCCCAGGCTGACAAAACCACCAGTGATATCAGACCTTCTGTACGGCACAACCCTTGTGGCAAACTTCACTCCGATGCTTGTTAGTTTTGTTAGTACTTTGTCGACTTTGAAGGTTATTATTGTGGTAAAATATGTATTTTTAATTTTGTTAAAAGTATTTAGGGGTATTTTATATTTATTTAGTAAAATTTGTAATATCCTTAATGATAATAAATTTGAAAATATCTAAGAAAAAATTAGAATATATTTTTCGATTAGAAATGATAAAAAAAAATTAGAAGAAGTGTGTTGCATGCAAAATTCAAAATCATGCCCAAAAAGTGTCAAAAAAATGTAGAGAAAATATTATGTTTCTGAATGTAAAACGACACTAAAGTGATGAAGCTATTATAAGATATCGAAACTCGAAAGCCATTTTGACTATTTCGTGTTTTATCAAAAAGTTAATAATAAAATGTAATATAGTTGTGACTATAAGTGCGAATACGTGTTGAAACACAAAAGTTATAAATCGATAATTTAGTCTTAATTCCAAATCAATCAATATTTACAATCCATATTTTGAAACATTGACAAAAGTCATGGTTTTACATAAAGGAACACTTCCTTTTGCACTTTCAAGACGTATCCACACAGTTTCTGCATCGCGTGACTATGAACGTGGGATGATGTTAGTACCCAATCACATGTCGAGAAAACCCTACAATGATAAATGAGGTAAAATTACACATAGCATACATAATAATAGCATGATTTGTGTTTCCGATATTAATTAACAATGTTATTGTTATTTTAGTATTATATCCACGCGCGTTAGAAATGGTCATTCACTTCTTTTTCACACAATTAAGGGGACATGCGTACTACCTATCTTGTTAGAACCTTAGACCTACACATTTATGTACCAGAGTCTAATAGGTGTATATTTCTTTATCGATATATGACACAAGCGATCGATGTTTAGTCGCTTTCCATAGATTATATAAAAAGTGACGGCAGTGCTGCCAGCTTAAAAATTAAAAATACCATTAAAATTTGCGAATGTGGTAAAAATGTTACCTGGTAAATACTGGCACCAACCAGAGGTTCGGGCTACTGCCGAACACTTCTTTGAAGTTGTTGAAAGCACCGATGGAGAAGCCGTTCTTATCAGCGCCGCTGCGGAACATCGGCGCCCGGAATGCTTCTGAAAACGTTCAGAAATCCCAAAAAATATAGAAGCAATCATTTCGATATTTCTGATTTGCTGGAAATTAATCTTACGTGTTAAATCCTATATTAATAAGTCGGCCCTTGATTCAATTTATCTATGATGTAGGATGAATTAATTCGCTATTTTTATGAATACAAATGCTAGTGTGAGACTAACTATTTTCCTAATACTAAAAACAATGGTTTCTACTTAGTAATACGTCATCTCAACCAACAATTTACTTACAAAATTACATATTATAATTGTACAGTTTATCAAAACTATCTGCAGTTACCATTGACCAATGTTTTAAGCATTCTGTCAAGAATTTGTCCTGTAGGACTGCTCAAGCGCCGATAATTTATAAGCATATCTGAAAACAATATAACGATTTAGTTTCATATTACATTACGTTATTCGATTGTACAAAATTCAGTTTCAAAGGTCAAGGTGACTGCAGCTATTAATTTTATAGGGTGCTACTATATTTAATAAATAATTGACTATGAACTTTATAGAATAAAATGGCAATCGATTTGAAGAAATCGATTATCGATAAAATCGCAATAGCATCGATGTACTTATAATTCACGTTTCAGTTTAACTGCAGTGCGACTAGCTATATCATTTCTAAAACACATTTTGTTAGATTTACAAGTATCATTGTATTGCATGCGTTCTTAAAGTATAAGAATCAAACAGTAGGTACCTTGGACTAAAGTAGAAATAGGTGTACTGGACCGAGGTAGTTTATTGGTAGAGCCGAGTTAGTTTAGTGTAGTAGAGGTACTGGTGAGACAGTGCTCTCGCAGAAAACCGACTTCAATCAACGGCCTTACCGTGGTGGTTTCTTCGATGAATGAGATTGTCCATAACCTTAACCACCTCCGATTTTAAAAGGCTGACAATGCATCTTTGATCCAAGCGTTGTAAATGTTCATGGACAGAGTTCACTTACCACGACTTGATAGACTTTTGGAATAAATAAAACCACTCACCTAAGGTAGTTCTATTATTGGCGACGAGGTAGCAATGGTAGCCGAACAGCGAGCCCAGCGATATAGCGAACATGAGCGACACGAAAAACGCGAACACAATGTGGTATCGTCCAGTACTGGCCGCCGAACCGAAGTCCCCCTGAAATATATTGTACTTTCAGTGTCTTCAGTCGTAAATAATTCGGGGGTCACCTCTATAGGAGAGTTTTACGCAACGTTATAATTTTCCTTAAGCGTTGTAAGCCTGTATTTGTTAAATTCTCTATACGGTAATCTCAAAATTATGAATATTACTGCGGTAATTACTAATGTTATTTTGCTACCAAAAACATTGTTCATTTCATATGGCTATGTCATTTGGGTAATTAATAATGTTAATAATCTGACAAAAAATATAATAGACTTGCACATCACATATTTGAAATTAGAGATAAATATCTAACAATCAATATAACCGTATAAAGTTACACTTTTGTCGGAGGAACACGATATATTAACGATGCGTTATAATAAGCGTTTGGTTAATAATTCTAACGTAAATGCACGACAAGGAAAGAAACGTCGCGTGAATTTCTTTAAGAGGTGGCCCCTTATAGATACTGGCAGTACTCTTTATCAATGACGAGCTGCATTTACAAAGAATTAATGTTTATGACAATGACACTCAAGTTGTAAATACTTGTTTATGCACATGACTAAGTCAAACAAGCTACTGAATGACGCGTTACGAGAAACCGTAAATGGTATTTGCGACCAAACCATATTTATCTGCCAATTGTGAGTCTACACTTCCAATTGAGAAAAGGAAGTTACGAGAAGTCAAATATATAGTTATTTATATTTTCGTTCATTGAGCAATTTATAAGGCTTTATTGAATTAATAAAATAACACGCATTTATGATTACATCGATCAAGGTCGAATTGCAGTACTAGTTTAATAATGCAACTTAACAATGGAAAGTGTAATATATTTGCTATATCTATATCAGCCCATATACGTCCCAATGCAGGGCACGGGCCTACTCTACAATCGAGAGAATCGATTGAGAGTGGTTAGGCCATATAGTCCACCACGCTGGCCTAGTGCAGTTTGGCGGACTTTACATACCGAAGAAATTCTTTAAAATTGCTACGGTATGCAGGTTTCCTCACGATGTTTTCCTTCACCGTTAAAGTGCGTGGTGATTGACTATCAATACACACATAACTCCGAAAAGTCAGAGGTGTGCCCTGGGATTTGAACCCGCGACCACCGTGAACATGTAGGCAGCCGCGTCTGGTCCGTTACCAACAGGCCACCACGCACTTTGTATATATTTGCAGATTTATAATTCTCCTAACGTATCAAGTGATCAATGTTTGGTAAGCATCCAAGTTTCACAGACACAAAATTATCTTATTTCATTATTCATATCACGCACAGAAGCGGCAGAACTGCTTTTTTACCCAAACAAATTAATATCTTATAGACTTCTTCTTACTTACATGGTATATTTTGCCAGGCGATTTCTAGGCCAGCGAGGTGGACTATATGGCCTAGCCCCTCTTAATTGTACTTTAGACTCAATCATACTTTAGATTGTAGAGGAGGCCCTTGCCCAGTAGAAGGACGGGCTGATACAGATCCAGATATTCTTTAAGATTTTATTTTAGAAAATGAATTTAGGAATATATTTCATTCGCAAAATAACAGACGAAATTGTAATCAGACGCTTGCGACTAAATTTGTTTCCGGTAACAAAATATAGACAAATATATCGGTTCTTAAAATAACCAATAATATTGTATTGGGTAGCAACTCTTCATTTTAGAAAAATACTACGCCTATTTTTTTTATCCTAGTTGTATGGCATGATCAAAAGACATTAAAAAAATGAACATGCCTCCCACAAACGAAAACAACAATAATGACGTACCACTACTGTCTCCAACAATAACATCATGTTTATAAAAAACTAATATTCGTTCCACATTGTTTATCTTAATTGTTTTAAAACATGAGTTAATAAAGTCATTCCCACTGCGATTGCTATTGACACAACACACATGATATTTAACCCTTTCTAGATTCTGGTGAAATGTAGATTAATTCACTTACCGTAAATATGAGGAATACATTATTTTTTACCATTGACCATTCTTTATATTAGCTAATACTAAACTACAGGAATCAGAATCAGAAAGGGTTAAAGAATGAAGTACTAATACAATTGCTTTATATGCAATAATTCTTGAAAGGCAAATAATCAACTATGTTTAAGTAGGACTTCAATATCTAAGTCTATTACATTTCGCCAAAATTCATAATGTCAGCTTGAATGCGGACAGTAGGATCAAATGCCAAGGGGTACATCGGTTTGATAAAAGGTTACATAACATAGCTTGGTTTTTGAAGGTCGTTAAATGACAGAACGTATATCCAAAAGTAACCTGTCTTAAAAAAGCCTTATCTAAGAAACGCATAGCAAACAAAAATAATGGTGACAGCAAGCGAAAAAAACTCTTGTTTCACTCATTTCGTCGGCTTATCACCATCCTTAATTAAACAATGTGGAACGAACAGAATTAAGCATACATGAGTCAACAGCTATGATCGACCCTGACTGCTCATTTACTAAATCATATTTGGTATTATCTCTTATCTGATATCAGCTAATACGGACTCGCGTGAGTTTAGCATTCGTGACGTCACTTGGTGCATGTTACCAAATTGTTGCGACGTATTTGTACAGTTAAAGTTTCCATGCAAGTATATTAATTGGGGCGTGTCGAAGTAATTGAAAACATTCGTGTATATTAGAATTATTTGTTTGGACTACTGTAAGCGTTTAGATATACATATGTATCTATAAATTAATTGATAACTTTTGTCGTCACCCATCGGCCCTTATCTTGTTTATTACATATCTATTAATAAGTATAGGTCGCGTCATTATATTATGATTAATTCCGATCATAACATATTTACAGCAATTTTCAAATTATAGACCAAATTGTTTAGTATCTGCCCATGTATGCACTACATCCTTAAAATTATCTAAGACCATTTTAACCTCGAGATAACCAAAAGTTTCAAAAACTGCACAATAAATTAAACATTAGGCATTAAACAAAAACAGCTTCGGACATTGTACTACCTACTAATATCTAATCTACCAAGCGATAAATGTTAACCTATTGAACTGTTTGCGCGGATAGCAAACGACACTATATGTAATGATTTGCTCTACAAGATTGGTAAAGATAAAGTAAGTAGTTCAAATTACGTTAATCATATCCATGCAAATTTTAGTGTATGTGCCGTTTTCGACTAAACGGTCGCAGTGGGCATGCTTGTATTCCTGATACATCTGCAACATCGTTTTATTGTTAATTTATGTGGAATAGTTAGTCACGGATAAGTCGATATCGGATATCGATTATAAAAATATATCTGTGGAAATCACTGTAATGCGAAATTTGTGATAAAATTATTCTAAATCATATTAGTACAATCTACCTACAAATACATTATATTCAAATCAGTATTATGTTAAGATATTCCACTTATTAATTACATATAAACAGTAGAAAATACCATTTTTTTAAAACACATCTCTTAATTATTCAAACAAATGTTTTACATTAAAGACTGCCTATAATTTACTAGAAATCTTTCAAACCATCAGAAAGCGAAATCAAAAACACATCAAAAGCTACACAACACAGAAAACCAACAGACCATTATATACTTAATCAACACTTACCTTCCAAAACCTAATAAAGTAAGGCAAACACGTTGCCATGATGAAGAGGCAGTAGATGAGCGCGTATCCGAGGAACAGCATGAAGAACTTGTAGTTGTGGAAGCACACGCAGTTGTTGACCCAGGGACAGTGGTGGTCCATCTTGAGCACGCAGCGGGCGCATATGCTACAGTGGTGGGCGCGGTCCGGCTTCACCAGCACGCATCGGTTGCAATAACGCACCGAGCCTGACATAGTCCTACATACATACACTTTAATAAGAAATTAGAAAGGTTTGCCGTCACTCGTGTTTCCTCCGTCATCATCCTGGGTCCTTCCGCCGTAGCGTGAAGAAGCACCTTAGTGTGCCGGCATGATTGTATTGAATGGCATGTGACCGCCGTCTGAAGCCATTCGATACTCTTTCTAGGCGGCATTTGCGCTTACCATCCAGGTGCAGTGCGTACCAGATCCGTGGGAATTAGAGGAAAACAGAACACAGTGTTGCTCAGAAGTTAAATTTAGAATCAAATAGCTTAACATTATCCGTTCTTTTGTTACACACATTTTGTTCGGGCCGTCTCCTCTAGTGTAATAATATCTTCATGATTATAAAAAAAATTATTAATATGACTAACACGACAAAATTACTACATGCATGATAGTAAATGCTGTTCAGTCCAGAGTACTGTTGGGTCGTGAAAAATTTCCGAAAATTTTCCAAATGAAATTTTTCAATTTTTCATAAAAATATGAAAAATTTCAAAATATTTTTCCGATATTTTTCCATTTTTGAATTTCGAACGAAACGTAACTTCCAGAAAAACGGGGTGAATCGAAACTCAGGGAGAAATAGAAAAAAATATATTGTTTGTTTTTTCGTGTTTTATGAACCAAATTGATTATGTTTTATTTATATTTAATGGTTTATGACTCTTTTTTACAAATTGCAGCCATTACATTTAATCCCTACCGCGAATTTGGACTTTACAGTATTACAAATGCATGTCTTTTTACTTTATTAGCAAATTTATTACGAATATAAAACAATTAAATCGACTTTACGATTAAAAAGCAATAATTAAGTTAAATAATCGAATTTTTCCATTATTTTTCCATTTTGAAATTTTTCCGAAATTTTTCCTGAAATTTTTCCGAAAAATAGAATTTTTCCGAAAATTACACAACACTAGTCCAGAGTATTCAATGACGTGTGGTAATTATCTCGCTGGTTGACACAACCATGACGGATTCATTGTACCCGGATATACACAGAATGAACTAGAATGGCGATATAATAAATTAGGACATTATGACAGGTCCACAACCATTGTTTAAGGTGGCCGACATCGTATACGTAAACTAATAATTTGAATTAGTTATTGGTAAACATAAAATATGTTACGTAAAATTGTAAGCAACACTTAATTTGAAAAATTACTGCAATACAACTCGTGGAATTACGTGTAACGTGGTTAATATGCGCGTTGCATGTTCAACAAGGATCTACAACTACCAGTTTACCCAACTATTGCATTTTATTACTTTACTGGTGTAGATTCAGAAATGCAGTTTGTTGTGTCGTTCATATCATAGTTTAACAGGCTTCGTGGCACAGTTGGTTAGACGCTGAATGTGAAACGATATGCCGCGAGTTCGATCCCCGCACCGTGACAAATGTTGGTGCGATCCCGGATCCAGAGATATTTGTTTCATATCTGGGTGTTTGTGATACCAAAATCTCTCTTGAAGAAACCTTCTTGTGTCGTGACACAAGACTTAATTTCAATCTTATAGTGGGGTCAGGACTATGTATGTGACTGTTGGGTGTATTTATTTATATTTTCAAAACTCGAAAAGATACAGTAACCATGATTAGGTTTATGGTGACCATAAATGTTGTATACTACATCTATGATAGTGACCCACACAAGTATGTCACGTTTTGGATTTTGGGTGGTTACTCTACGATCCGAAACGAAATTCGAATGTTCGAACGTCCGTAAAACTGGACGAATGTGCCTAGGTACTGCACAAAATGCTTGAATCCTCTATCGTGCATCATAACCATAGACTCAGTTCGAAGTGAATATAAGTGTAAAGAATAGTATTGATTAGAAGTGGAAAACTTATAACTTACTTCGGACAACGAGTGTTCCAACGTTCGAACATTCGAACTTCGTTTCGGATCATAGAGTAACCCCTAGGCTGTGTAAATCCGGTTGCAATCAGGCCGGAATAATTGTGTCGAACGGCGAGAGATATTCGCCGGTTGGCACTTGACACTATTAGGACCACACTGGACTTATTATCAATTGCATTGTTATCACTTAGTTTTATCAATATAAACAAAAATATAATTTAAATTGGTGCCAACGAGTAGAGTATACAACAAAATACGATAACATTTAGGTAGCAATATCGGTATTTTCGTCTAATGACTTCCGATTAGGACTTTTTAAAAATAATATGACTACAAATTTTCCTCAACGTTAAATATTTGCCTTAAAACATGAATATCAGGTTCATAAATGCGAAAACTAAAATTTTATAATGGTATTTACACGCAGCTAAGAATTTTTATTTATCGCAATGATTATCCGCAAAAGTCCAGTTTATTTTTACTACTTACCGAATTTATATTTACATTTAATCTCGGAAAAAAGAGCCTGTAGGGCAGATTGGACAGTTTGTTTCTTCGAACCACTCCAGAGAAATTACGAGTAAAAGCTAGTTGATTACAAATCGATAGGCATACAGGATGTGTAGTGACCGCATATAATCAGCGCGCGGGTTAGTGGGGTACAATTACTATTATCATATTTATAGACACGTACACGTACCTGTCTAGAAAGTAGGTAAACAATCCTTTCTATCAAAACATTTTGCACTACTGTATACGGAATTAGAACTAGATTTGTATGTTTTTTTTTTTGTGAATGGTGAGACGAGCATGCACGCGCCTGATGGTACGCTATACGACCGCTCATAGGCAGTGGAAAACCAAACAACATCATATTACAAAGCATTGCTTGGCATTCCACTGTATGTATAAAATATTAATACTACCTATTAATCTATTATAATATTCATGTGTATCTACTATCTCCCTTAATCGATATCCGAAGGTACTTATATCACTATGTCTTGTTGGATATGTCTTTTTCGTTTCTAAATGGTAGAAATCTGAAACTATCTTACGTTTAATGGTTTCTTACATTTACGCGAATTCACATTAAAACTAATTATATGGTTTTTTTCGCGGTATCTATCTTGTTGCTTATGTTGTGGTCACCCACATGACAAAACCGCAACGTGCTAAGTTAAATATGTTTACCGTTGTGTATGAATACATGCGTCATTTTGAGCAGTATTACCTAGCATATGATAATCTCCGTGTAGCAGTTGCTTAGACGCCAGAGTGAAGCGAGAGGCCGCGGGTTCGATCTCCGCACCGAAACAAATGTATGTGTGATCCACAGGTATTTGTTTCGGGTCTGGGTGTTTGAGACCAAAAGTCTCTCGTAATTTCTGATACCCGCGACACAGACTAGATGTTAGTGTGACTATGTGACTGTTGGATGTGTAAAACGTATTTGTTTTCTTTAATATTTTTCTCAAGCCAGATGGATAAGGCAAAGATTTATGTACAAGGATTAGAAAATTAAAAATGAAATTTAATTGGGGAGATTTTTACAACCTATAATATTTCCTACAAGAATTGATCATACTACATTACAAATGATTCTAATGCAGATATACGAGTGACGTGAAGTCTCATTGTTTAGTTATGATTCAATGTCTAACAATTATTTTTCTTATTGATATTCTTGTTCTATGATCTACATTTTCCTCAATTCTAGCTATATTAATATTATAAAAAAAACTGACCTCGTCAACACTGGTATGGTATTGGCGAAATTTTCTAAAATCTCTTTTTTAGTCTCCGTTTTAAAGAAACGTGCGCTGTACTTTCGTATCATTTTTAACAGTCTAGAATTGAGAAAAATAAACATGATAATGTTGAACAGATATTTTGTGTTTGTTTCGCCTAAATAAAATATGTGTCACAAAAATGTTTTGGCAACAACATGGAATAGCTAAAGCCGTTTACAGATTGTCTCTGTTTTCTGAGACATTTTATAGATATTTTGTTTACCATAGAATTAGGTCGTATTCCTATCACTGCATAAAATGTCGATATAGACATGCTATTTGGCAACACCATTTATGTAAAAACCTATGCGACGCGGTGGTCCGATTCTTTTTTTCGACAGTCCATAAGACAAATAAAGACCACCCATCCAGCCTAATTCCATGATGGAAAGATAAACATATCGCTTTGGTACCGCGAATTTCTAAAATGGAAAGCAATTCACCCGAAATAGACAAAAAAAATGCTAAAAAATTAAACTACGCATGGAACCAGGTTTCTTTAAAATAATTTCAATTTTATGTGATGGTCCCCAACTAGCATGCCAGCGGTCTGATTACCTCTTGAATAAAGAAATCTATGCCCAGCGGTGGGATGAAATATGCGTGTATACTGCTTAGTAAAAGTACTTTTATAACTACGCGGGAGACAAAACACATTGAGCTACTTATGGCATATCTATGTTAATATATACAGTCCTTAAAACAATGTAAAAATAAATGTAGGTTTGAATGACACAGCCTTGTATCCAATTTTGCACAAAGTTGCATGATTACTAACAATAAGTATAGCATTGATTTCACAGGAGATGAAGATATCTACCGTATCAGCGAAACTACGTGTTTTTCTAGCATTTTCACATTCATGAACGTTGCATTTAAAAATACAGCACGGAATATTTTTTAAATGGTAAATTGGAGATCATAGTACATAATTATGGAAATAGGTACGAGTTGAGTTATTCACGATCTGCTCAACCCATCACATATTTATTTTTTTTTTTTAAGGAGATATATCCTGATAATTTTCATAAATCTTTCAAGGATAACCTCATTATAGTTATACAAATAGATCGAGATTACAAAAGTATCGAATATTTACATTAGTATCACTTTGGCATCATTCAATATTTAGTTCAATTTAAATTGGCCAGCTGACCTCGCTTTGAATCGAATGCTAATTCAACCATGCATTCGCCCTTTTTTATACGATTCTACTGTAGTAGGTAGATTAAGCCTCCTCCGGTCGAATGCATTCGAGTGCACTCTCCCAGAATGAGGTCATTATTGGATACTATGGAAGGTAATTATTGAAAGGTTATCAATGTTGATACTTTTTTTTTATATTAAACTGAAGAATCGACCATGCTTGGCCCAGGTGGAATTGTATTGACAATCCATACCGATAATTTGCATCATTATTGATTAGTCATCTGTCTCCACAACAACAGCATTCCTATACTGGTGGTAGGTCTCTCATAAGCAAGAGGCCGCTAGGGTAGGTACCACCACAATGTCTATTTCTGCCGCCAAACATCAGTGTAAATTCGCTGTTGTGTTCCGGTTTGAAGGATATTGTAGCCAGAGTAACTATTGACATATTGAGACTTTACATCTTATGTCTCAGGATTGCGAGCGCAGGGCAATGCCCAGAATTGCTTTGTAAATCATAGTGTTGTTTGGTTTTGCTACTGTCCATGAGCGGTCGTATCGTTTACCATCACGGACGGCATGCTCGTCTCGCCATTCACCGCAATAAAAAATAAATGTTATTTTTAATACTGCTAAATGCCTGGAGGCGACGGAATAAATAATAGAAATTCGGTGAATTATTTTTGTTTCCATAATATATGAATTCTGGTTCCTAACAATTTTTTTAACCATGCACAAATGCAGACTAAAACCTGGCGTGACAATTTATTTATTTGTACTAAATAGAGACACGTAAATCGAACAAGTAGTATTCCAGTTTTATGTAAGGATGTGGATGAACCTGTATTCAATTACAACATTTATTATGCAATAAGTAGGTACCGTAATATTATGTAAAGCCTGGCCTTGAGATCAAGCTTTGTAGTCTACGATATTAGGTGCCTACACGAAAGGATTGATTCCGAAAGGCAGGTCATAAAATTAGATACAAAATATTTTTGAAACATGCATAAAAATCCTGTGCAAATTCAAAAGCAGTAAGAGATACAGTAAATTAGTAATTAAAACCTTTATAAATATTATGCCAGTTTTAAAATTTTCGAATATAGATCAGGAATCTTAAACAAGGTTCAAGAAGCAAGATAAGATCTGTAAAATGGTTTTGAAAGTAACAAAGATTGGTTTAATCTCAAGATAAGCATTGACATATGGAGGCATTGATATAATATTATACAAGAGCTGAAACCACAAAAAAATTCTGTGAGCGCATATTACACACTGACGGAAACGGGGGTTGGTGACGGAATAACCTTTATCAATATTAATTTGAATAGCTGTATATTTTAATAAATAAATTAACTAGTTTTTGCATTTTTAAGATGGCAAATCTGATTAAGTGGTAAACCAAATGTTGTATGTAAGATGGGGGGGGGAGGGGATGGTGTAATATAAATAAAATATGCTTTACCTAGTGACTATGGGAAGATCCTTAGCAAAGTTTTCCAATATTGTCCTTTGAGCATCTTCTGATTCAGCACTAAGCAATTTTTCTAATTCTACTTCAGGCAGTTTGTACTGAAAAAGACACAGGCAATTCAACATATGAAATAGTGCAAAAGCTGATAAATTTATTTATAGAAGTCAATGACCAGTTCCGTAACATATTTAATGATAATGGTAGACATATTATGAAGAGACATACTTATGTTTGACACCAATTTATATCAATGACATAATATGTAAATCACATTTTCATTGGCAAATTCTTTACATTGTATTCTGCAAGTATGGGGCGGGTATATTAAAACTCTCAATTTTTATAAATTGACATAACTCTTATTGCTAATAATCTACATTAACCAAAAAACCTGGAGTATGACCAAAGAAGGTTACCATGTTTTATTTAAGATACATCAACAGGAAAGATATTCTAATATTAAGTTACATTTTATTTCCAAATAAAATAATTTTGCTCTAATATATAATATATATAATGGATATAATATATCTGATATCCACATCAACCTGCTGGAAGCGGCCTGCATCCAGCAACTTTCTGCAACCTTAACTAGGTTGTCCACCTTGTAGGCAGGCATCAGTTAACAAACAGGTCTTAATAATAATTGATAAATAAAAGATTATATGAAGTTAATGTAAATATTGATATAATATTAATGTAACATACTTTTAAACCCAAGCAAAAATATGTTTGCATTTGATAACAAGTTTTATAGTGATAATAACAAAAAATTTTTTTTGTTTGTAAACCAATTGATAGAGTTTCATCTAAAAATATATTTGAGAACATTACGCTCAGTTCACATGAACATGCGTTACAAGATTAAACTAAATAATGTGTATTGTATACATAGCCGCGCGCTACCGCGAGGCACGGCAAGCAAAATCTTCTAAAAAAAATATATTTATTCTTTTTTGTACACCAAGTGCACCTTAACCACTAGACAAAGTATTATCAACATTCAATTTAAATATTATTATAGCAGTCAGTGTCCCATTCATTTATATTAAAGATAATCTTCTACAAATAAGACAATCTATTCATAAGTGACAAAGAGTTTATATAATACATACATTATAATTTTATAAATTTTAAGGAAATGTGCTGAAATGTATGATTGATATCAATAATCATTTCTGGCATAAAATATACAATAAAATTGAATGTTCATTTCCTTATTCAGCTATCCTATTAAACATTTAAATGAACAGGAAAATTTAAAGGAAATATCTTTAAAGTAAACCCCATTGTGAACTCTCATTGGCTTTAGTATAACCCCCTGTGGTTGGCAGCTATATTGTAAAACATGTATTTCTAGAAATCTAGAAATTATGGCAAAAATATAAATGGCTATATTAAACATATTTTCAGAATAAATATAAATTCGACAGCCTCCGTGGCGCAGTTGGTTTGACGCCGCCTGTGAAACGAGAGGCCGCGGGTTCGATCCCCGCACCGAAACAAATATTTGTGTGATCCACAGGTATTTGTTTCGGGTCTGGGTGTTTGTGAGACCGAAAAGTCTCTCGTAGCTTCTGATACCCACGACACAAGACTCGATCTTAGTGTGGGGTCAGGACTATGTATGTGACTGTTGGGTGTATTTATTTATAAATGCTTTGGATATCAAACATATTATTAAATTACATGGATATTTAATATCTAACACTGCACTAAAAACAATGATGTCATTTAGTGCCACAATTCTAATGCAATCACCAGTATACAAATGATTCATCAATACTCAATATGATGATTGAGCATGGCTTTTCCATTTTACATATTATCTACTCTGTATGGTACCTATTACTAAATTTTGATGGAAGGCCATAACCAAATGGGAATGAGAATGAAAAAGGATTGGAGGACGAAAACTTCCTCCTATCCAATTTCCTTGTGTTTCCTCTCTAATGTTAATAAGCAGGTAACACACCTATAATCTAAATATTGTAGATGTTTATGGGTGGAGATAATCAAGTACAATCAGGCGAGCTGTTTGCATGATTGCTAGATGTATACAATAATAAAAATAAGTATAAAATATATTGTTCTCATATTACTAATTTAGCTACATATGAAACCCAGCTAGCCTTCCATGTGCTCATTAAAGACAAATGAGTAATAATGATGGTTGGTTTTTATTCATTCAATCATGATCTTTGATGTTTGTCTTTGAAAGTAAGTTTAAATATAACATCTACTATGGCTACAAGTGCATATTTAATAGGTAATTATGGAAAACCATATAGCACTGCCTATAGTCGAGCTATTTTGATATCTAGAATCTAGATATCTTGATTTGTGTATGTTACATTACCAGTTAAAAATATCCAAAGTATTGGAGAAACATTTTAGCCATTTGAAAATGCTTTACAAAGCATATTAAGATTGTTATCTGGCTTAATTCTTATCAATTGAGAAACTATAAGTTTTAAATGTTACTATAGGCTAGAGCTTAGAATTTTATTTTAATACTTTGTTGTTTCTGATATGAAATGTTTTGGTTAGCTGTCTAACCATATATCTTATCATGAATGAAAAATTGGGGCATTCCCAATGCATGCAAGTGTCAAGTAAAAATAATTTTATAGACAAGTCTTAAATTATGTTAACTAAAATTTAATTAAATAAAACTAAGGATTTTACTGTTCATTTTTACCTCTATTATGTTTTCAAGTTACAATTGTTGTGGCCTTCTAACTCAGTTGTCTTTATAGTAACCTATTTAGCACTGACTTTCACTTCTACCAACAATATGCTAATTCGTCAGGTTTTGTTTATCACTACAATATAAAAAACTTTCTCCATGTGGCGCCACTGAGTTTCGATGTAATATTTATTTTTTTACCCCCTGCTAAGATTTGACCAGGCGTCAGTGACGGTATTTTTTCTTATCTTGTGAATGAAATATATCACTCACCTTTTCTGGAATTTGTATTATTTCAGCAAATATAGTCCTCCAATAAGACCATGCGAACATTATCAGTAGAATATGATATAACACCAAATAAACACACTGTTGGACTGTACTCTCAATTGTAACTGTAAAACAATTAAACCATAAGTTATCTCCTAACAATATATTAACATATTATAAGACGTTTATAAAAATATACTAACAACAGCACAACTGGATAACGTAGGCATAATAAGACCAAGTTACGATTGACACAATCAACAACACTGGGAGCCATTTAAATGCTCTCCAACACCACATATTGCACACGCGACAGCACATACAATATCCTGGCGGTGATACTCTATTGTTTTGCACCGATGAAGCCATTATTACTAATTTATTAACAAATTGAAAATATCCATGTTCACCACGAAAAAAGGACAATAAAAAGTGACAGATCATGTATCATTGTCACTACAAAAAAATACATGACATCCGTAAAACTGCAACTTCACACATTAAACAGTTATCAAGTGTGAATACCTCATTAGTTCCTGCTGGAAATGATTTTTATTAACTATAAACAAATCAATATGCGATCAAAATCGTATAAAGGTTATCACTTAGCGTAGGTAAGCAGATCTACTAGCCAGTTTCACAGAGAGAATCAGCCGGTTAGGTAACTTCGTTGTTTAATGAAACATTGGCCGGCCCAAGCATAGAATAATATTATAATTAATCAGTTTATTTAAGTTCACATGGACGTATAAATATGTATATATTATACTTGGTAATTTTATTTATCATATAAAGGATATCCTGTTAACATATCAAGGATATAATGGTTCTAAAAAGATGTATAAGTAAAATAAAAGTTGTGTTTACGTCTAAACGCGCTTTGTTTAGTCTTCCAAAGGTCGCTTTGTTACTTTTCGTGGTAGTTTTTAATACAATCAACTTTTAAATAAATAAATCCGTCATAATAATCATAATAGGTCCATTGGTTTAGGATTAGTAGGCTGGAGCTATGATGCCACAGAGTTAAAAACGCAGACACGAGAAACGTATAACACCGCTTTTTTGCATCGGAGGTTAAAAATGAAGACACTATCTTTATTTAACCGATATTAGAAAATAAGGCAGTTTATTATGTGATTTAATTGTTATTTAAATACAAACTCAGATTGGGTCAATGTTAATGGGCTATTTGACTAATTTCTGAAAAGTGTTTTAAAGTCTAGATATAATCACTCTATACCTCTTCAAACTATTAATTTATTTTTAAAGAGTTGTTTATAACGAATAAACATATTTTTCAGTTTTATCATCATATATGTCACCAAAACGGTAGGTCACGTGACTTTGAAAAAGTTACGTCACGCTTTATAAATGGTGAATGATCTTAGTGGCAGAGATGAATGAAAATTGTAAATCGTGACATCACACGCTGCACAATGACAGCTTGTCGTGTTTTGTTACATTTAATCAACAGATAAAAAATGGCAAACTTATTTTAGACAATTTAAATATTTATAATTTAGATAAATGTAAATAAAAATACCTATAATTATTGTTTACCAATAAGCTATCATATGCAACACATTTTATAATTGATTGCCACAACAGTCAAATACCCAATTGTGCACTCCAGTGTGGCTATATTTAAACGAAAATAATATTTCATAGACAATATCTGTCATTAGTCATAGACAGCTCGCAATTACACCAACACCAGCAGATTGTATGTCAATTTCAGAGTTGATTTCTTTCCATAGCGTCAAAAATTTTGTTTTCGTATCAAAACGACTTTCACACACTTCTAAGTTTGGTAACATTTAATCAATTTTAAATCATGGAGGTGAAAGAGTGCAACGATTTGGCCGAAGAAGTAAGTAGAGGGCGGTAAATCAGGACCCGTCTTTTATTGATTACATATTTTATACACTAACATGACGTGTTTCAGAACCAATTCATTGTCGACGATGTGAGTAAAATAATTAAGGAGGCAATAGAAAATTCTATCGGGGGTACCGCATATCAACACAACAAAGTGAATCAGTGGACATCGGCGGTTGTTGAGTCCTGCCTTGGACAGCTTACCAAACTACAAAAACCGTATAAATATATAGGTATGTATGTATTATAATTAACAGATTCCGAATCCTGATGTTCTTTCATGCGTTAACAAAGCTGTACCCTCTAGGTACTTGTTTTTTGCTACAATTATGAGTCAAATGAAGTTGTATTTTTACAATGTAATTGTATTTTTCAGTGACATGCACAATTATGCAGAAGAATGGCGCAGGACTCCACACAGCGTCGTCTTGTTTCTGGGACAACAACACTGATGGCTCATGCACTGTTCGCTGGGAAAATAAAACAATGTACTGCATTGTCTCCGTCTTCGGTCTTGGCATCTAGTATTACTTCAACTGATTTGCTCTTAAATCTTTTGTGAAATCAAGAAATTATTTAAAACATAGCCAACTATAATTTGCTTGCAAATGATTTGAAGTAAATTTGTAGTATGCTAAATATTATTATTAAGAAGTATAATTCCTCTAAGTTATATTAGGCAACTTTATTTTAATGAATGAATGATTAAATGAGTTACAGTAGGTAAAGACAGTGCATGTAAAAATTAATTTTGCAATATGTATGTTAAACACAGAATTATTTACCTTATGTTTCAGTAATAACCGACTTGTAGTCATTACTTAATTTTAAGTAAGTAGGATATATTTTCATACACAATAAATATGTAAAATCTCAATTCTCCGTTTATTTTGTTTAATCTTAACATCATCATTGGCCTGTTGCAGTCCACTGCTGGACATAGGCCTCTCCCAAGGTATGTCACAGAGCCCAAATACTATTCAATTCAATTGGATTTATTCCGTATATTGACATCATTTTAACATGTTTACTGCGGCTTTGACATGATTACAGGAGTGGGCAATATTAGTTAGAGTTAGCAATATTTCTCATACTAAAAAAATTACTTAGTTTAACATTCATTAATTTACGATATTGTGTCATATATTATGTAGGCCAGGTAACCAGACACAAATAGTGCCAGCAGTGCAGTTAAAATGCTCTATGCATGGCCAAGGACCTTTACTACAGGATATTTATGTCTAAGACACTAGGCAGTAATAGCTTTGTAATATTTCTCCCAACCTGCCTACAAAGTGGTTCTTGCTTACAACTTATCCTTCAGACGCAACTATTATCCTTTAGATGTGGAAGCAAAAATTTTTTGATAAAAGTCGAGCTTGCTAAGAAGTATTGGCATGATGACAAAGAAAATATTGGTTCATATAACTATTTAGTTAGGTTTTAGGTAACTAGGTTTATTTATTTATTTATTTATTTAAATCTTTATTGTACACAATTACAAATTAAAATACACAATACAGAAAAAACAAAAAAAAAAAAAAAAGTACAAATGGCGGTCTTATCGCTCTACAGCAATGTCTTACAGACAACCATGGGATGGATTTAAAAGAAGGAGAGAGAGAGGGCAGTGTAACAAATAAATAATTTAAGCTTAATAAGTGAAATTAAACATATAACATAAATACACAAACATAATATACATACATAACATATAATCATAAATACATATATATAAATAAATAAATATATATCTGAATATATACATATATATTTAGTTATGAATAAAAACAATAAATAGGTTTAGTTTTACAGAAAGCGAATTTTCTGAAGATCGAGCCCAGTGGCGTGATATAGGAGAGGCCTATGTTCAGCAGTGGACGCAGAAGGGCTGCTGATGATGATGATGATACTTAACAGGCATAACTTCAGCTTATATAGGCAAGTCAAGAAGAGCTTATTCATGTTTTGGGAGTTAAGTTTATCATTTGGTAGTGGTGGACCATTTTATTAAGCATTCCAATATCAATGTGTTATTATGAGCTAGGTAGCGCTTTGCATAGAGTAAGTAATCACTACGTTCTAGCGCTTTGGATCGAAAGAATTTATTCCAATATGTTATTTAAAACTAACAATTTTAATAAAGCAACATCTTACAATCTATATTTGAAACTTTTCGTACCAATCTAGCTTAAAATAAGTTGATGTAGGTACCTATAATTCCCAAGAATAATAAATTGAGATTTGGTGCGGCTTATGAATAGAATTTTGATGTGTTTCTAGCCACACATACAACATTTGGCACATATAATTAACAATTACGTAGCCTCATGATTTATTTGCATTCTGCAGTACAATCGTCAGTGTCGAGTTATCTTCCAACTTTACTCTGCATTCCAAACAATACATACCTACATATTTTTAACAAATATTTGGTAATAATACTAAACAACTATATTTTTTCAACTCTGCATTGCTTATAATATAAGCTATGCTCATAAGTACAAAGCTAATCATCAGACCATAACTTTAAAATTTAATTTATATAAGGTCTCTTTTATCTTTTTATGCAGTAATAAAATAAATGATTAAATAACTTCATAATATAAAAAAATTAAGTAAATATAGAAACAATTAAAATACAATACATGCCATTTTATACATTATGCATTTGCGGAAAGGGAACATGTTTATGAGTTGTACTCAACGTACAATATTCAAATATTGCCGCGAAAAGATATAGCGACATATTTGTGTCACGTGACACTCATCGATCCAATGGTTGAACGCTTCTCGGGTCCATTCAACTCAGCTCGACCATCGCCGGGGAGACTGGAGAGGGACACTTCACAACACCGATTCTATTCATACATAGGAAATATTTATGTATCGCTGTCCCTCTCGCGCGTATTGAGAAATAATTAAATGAATGGTGAACGAGCGAAACAGGAATATGTTCGAGTGGAAATTATTGAAAGCTGGGCCAGTTCAGTCGCCATGTAGAATTTTTTGATGTGGGTGTTGCGTCGGGACGTCAAACGCTTCAATGATTATTATTTTCAAGTGGACATTATTTTTTGTGTAAATCGTCATCAGACTGAGATTTCGTGACGTTTGTGCATTCAGTGAACAATTGAACATATTGTATTGTGATGGTGTACCATCTAATCTGGTGACGGCAGATAATAAACTGGAGGGGGGCCGCTGAAATACTACGATAGGATAGTAACGACGTTTTACTACTCGAGAGCGCTCATAAAATTTCTCATCTCGGCGCGGGCGAGTCCGGACTTCCATTTTGTTTTATTATGCGGTCTGGTTGTTTACAGTGTGCGTCGGAACAATGGAAAGCAACGGTGAGTACCCATCCATCCGGCGTCGCAGGCCGAAATAAAATATGATGTGCGCGCATGTAGCTCACCACAATAAACATGCAACAGTGAATAAGTAATGGCATTCGATTTTGTGCATCGCGCGTGTGGCGAGTGGCGGCGCGGCGCAGCCGTGGTGGCCGGGCGGCACGCCAGTGTCGGCTCTCGGCGGGCACGCGCGCCGCCTCCGCCCGGAGGTAGATACGTACGCACACGGCACTCCGCTGGCTAATTGATTTCGGTCAAATCTCTAAGCATGCGCCGATCGTATGCAGGCGGTCTGTGTACGCACGTCCCTCGGTGCGTTTACATCGCCCTTATCAGCTGATTACACTACGGCAGCGGGCACAGCCGAGTGCAGGGGCCGCGGTCCGGCCACGACACCACGCGATATGTTGTCGAGCGTATGTCGCATTAGCTGAGGTGCCGATCGGCCGGCTATCGTATTGTTGTGTAAATATTGTTCTACCGGGACTGCTTTGATTACTGGGGTGAGTGACTAGTAAGCCACCAGGCAGCCGCTTCACGAGGTTGTGGCTTGTTTCGGCAAAGTGATAGCCACTAGTTCATTAATATCATACAAATATTCTTTTTAACTACATTGAAGTGCTGTTAAAAGAG
Source organism: Deilephila elpenor (assembly GCA_949752805.1). NCBI lineage: Eukaryota > Metazoa > Arthropoda > Insecta > Lepidoptera > Sphingidae > Deilephila > Deilephila elpenor. The sequence goes on from OX457116.1 coordinate 6,914,448, forward strand.
AAATAATTTACTTGTTGTAGCAACAACAATGGTCTACACACCTGCTTATTTTATTTGGTTACTGATCTTTGCTGAGTTATGATGGGTGTTGCCTTGTTAAGAATACATTAGAGGTGCATGTGGTTGAACTGTGTCTCAATTTAGCTTTTTAATAAGGTAATTTAAGCTTCATAACAAGTGCACATAAAACAGTTAATATTCCCAGCTAATCTATATTTAGATGTAGATATACCTAATACAATACACTAATTATCTTGGATTATGTACTTTGTTGTGCTGATGAAATTTTATAGTTATTTAATTGGAGTTAATTAAACATTTTATTACTATGATACTGATAATCATAGTACACATATCAAAACATAACATTTTGTCAGTAAACATTATTATGAAAGTTTTACTTATTCCTTAAAAGTGTATTTATTATTTATTTATTTATTTATAAATACTTTATTGTACACTACACAAATGATCACAAACAAAAACATATAGCCCATATAAATTCAACAAATCCTTAGATCTTGTATTTTCAAACACTTCTATACAAGTTCAGAAATGCGAGGATGCTCTTATTACAATTGATGAGTTTCACCCTGCACTCTTATTAAATGCTGATTTTCTTGAAATTAGTACTTTAAAACCGGCACCTCGTACCTGTTATATTTACAATAAAGGAGACTATGACTCTATTAATAGGGAGATATCTGCCATTGATTGGGAAATCCAATTTCGAAACTTGTCAGTCGATGAATCTCTTGATAATTTCTTAAAAATTATTTTTGATTTGCACACAAAATATATTCCCACCAAGCGAATACTAAACAATAACTTTCCTATCTGGTACGATAGTTCATTAAGAAAAATACTTAAAGAAAAACTTAAATATTGGCGAAAGTTTAAAACATACAGAAATTTGTCAGATTGGCAGTCTTTCAAAATTTTACAGAAAAGAGCAAAAACGTTAGAAGCTACATGTTATAGACGTTATTTAGATGTAACTGAACAATCTATCTTAGACAACCCAAAACATTTTTGGACTTTCGTCAAGAACAGGTGTAAGTCTAATTCAATACCTAGTACCTTCACCCATAGTAATGTCACTTTCAGCACTCCTGAAACTATTTGTAACGCATTTTCGTCTTACTTTTATTCTTCATTTCTTAATCACTCACCAAGCCCCAGCTCCAATGCTCAGTCTTCTCATCAGAGTGCAAGTTCATTCTCATTCCCCGGCATTTCCAAGATTATCATAGAAATAGAAGAAGTTACAACACTACTACGGAAACTTGATCCCTCTAAATCTTCGGGACCGGACAATCTTACATCAAAATTCCTTATCAAATGCGCCAGATCTGTTGCCATCCCAATTTCTCTTCTCTTTCAGAAGTCAATCTCACTCTGTACGGTACCTCGCATATGGAAATCAGCTTACATTACTCCAATTCTCAAGAAAGGTTCCAAAACTGAAATTTCCAATTATAGGCCGATTTCCAAGCTATGTGTAGTTGCTAAAGTCTTTGAGTCAATAATATACAAACAAATTTATAGTTGCCTGAAAAACTTATTAAGTCCTTACCAACATGGTTTTCTGAAGGGGCGATCGACTGTCACAAATTTAATTTATTTTAATGACTATATCACCAAGGCGATGGACGACGGTAAACAGGTCGATGTTATTTACACGGACTACAGCAAGGCCTTTGACCGAATTGACCACAACATCCTTTTACTGAAACTTAACAAAATTGGCATACACGGTGACTTACTCAGATGGTTCTCATCTTACATTGAGAATAGATCACAAGCAGTAGTCTTGAATAACTACACATCCGGCTGGGTTTCTATACCTAGTGGCGTACCTCAGGGGTCTGTGCTGGGCCCGTTACTTTTTGTTATATATGTCGACGATATATCTTCGTGCCTTCAGTCATCTCATTTACTCTGTTTTGCTGACGATATGAAAATATTCAAGGCAGTTTCATCTTCAGATGACATGGCTGCCTTGCAGGCTGATCTGTCGCGTCTCGAAGACTACTGCTGCTTGAATTTGCTTGATCTCAATCCGTCAAAGTGATCCTTGGTGACTTTTACCCGAAAACGTCTGGCTCTCCCCACATCATATACTCTACGTGGTCAATGTCTACCAACAATGAATACGATTCGTGACTTGGGGGTTTTTCATGACTCTAAGCTAGCATTTGACGTTCACGTAGACGAAATTATAAAAAAAGCCTCTAAAGCATTGGGTTTCATAATACGACTCTCTAATTCCTTTTCCGAAGCTAAAACATTTAAAATTTTATACTGCACCTATGTCAGAAGCCATTTAGAATACGCGTCGCAAATTTGGAACCCCCATTACAATAAATATACACATCGTATTGAAAACGTCCAAAAACGGTTCATTCGATATTTATGTTTTCGCTTAAAAATACCCTATAGCTCTAGCATTTACTATGAACTCTGTAAAAAGTTCCATCTTCTCCCACTCGAAAAACGTCGCGAAATAGCGGACAGCACTCTATTTTTAAAATTAATATCTGGTGAAATTGATTGTCCAGCCCTTTTGGATAAAGTCTCGTTTAGAGTCCCACGTAAGATAATCAGGTTCATTCCTCCTATCCAAGTCCCACCAGCCTCTTCTAATCTCAGACAAAATTCCTATATGGTGCGAGCAAGCAAGAACTTAAACTCAATTTGCGAAAAATTCGATGTAGACCCTTTTAATACAAGCATTGTTTCGGTACGACGGTTGCTAAGCCTTTCTTTCTTTTCGAACTAGTTTATCTTAAGTCAGTAACGAGTTACTATTTTAGTGTTACTCTTATGTTCTAAGTATAATTCAATCACATAATCGTGAAAACCTGTAATTGGCTATCTATTTCTTACTCTTTTACCTATTGTGTTGTATGTAAGCTGTTGGTTTTCCAATAAATATAAAATAAAATAATAAATATGTGTAACAATCTGCGGTGTTATAATGTGTATCAAATTTTTGATTCTGGGTGTAAAACTTTGTGTTAGCTTTTATTTGTTTTAAATATAATCATTGTTTTAATTATATATATTATATTTTAATGTTAGACAATACTATAATGATCCCCTTCCATTTATTTTTATTTGAATAATTCTTGTTTTCTTTTGAAATATATTTTTCAGAAGAGCCTTTGGAAACTCTGACTTAATATTTTTTTTATAACAATGAGATAAATCTGTGCGCTTACATAGAAGTGCCGCTCAATTATAATATAAATTCTACATTTCTAAAGAATTGTATGCTCAATCACAGCCCATCAAGTATAATATTTACTGTTGTCATAGAAGGTCCGCTTTTTGTATCTTTGTTCAATGCTACGGGCAAGTATGGACTTGTGTGTCTAACATCATAATATAATTATTTCTATTTTTGTGACATTATTATTCCATATGTATGTACATATGTGTATATGTATACATAAATAATGATATGAAAAATAAAATCTCAGACTTGTTACATACAATTTACACACGGTCTGGCCCATTATATGGAAAACCGCTACAATAAAAATATTAACAAACAAAAATGTTATATTAATTTATTAAACATTTGTATCTTCTTATTGATAGAATGTGAGTGACAACACTGCAGATACTCATTAGAATTGTGGCAATTATCTAGCCCCATAATTTCTCTATTAGATCAATCTAGATCACTGTATGTATGATTCACAGAAAATAATATACTATGTTGTGTATAATATTGTTATAATATCTCATTCAACCTACATGTTGTGACTTGTGAGTAAGATCCATTGAGCAAGGTCGTTAGGCCTTACCCCAAACGCGTTTGAACATGCTTGCGTTTTATTTGAATTTTATAACTAATACATAATATGTGCCAGTACTTAATGATGATAATGAAAGGCTATAGATACATTATAATAAAATAATTCATGTTGTAATTTTACATTGTATATTTTAAGCAGTTTTAGGAGTACACTCTTAAAGATCGCGAAAACTAAAACAAACGTAGGTCTATTGCTATTAGGGGAAAAGTCGGGTACGGTAATAATACTGATGTTTGATGAAACTATTCAAATTTTCTCTGTGAGTTACTAAAACTTGATGACTACTTACACTGAAAATGGACTATAATGGTAATTTGATTTATAAAAAGAAAAATACTCAGTCCATATTTAGATTTTTCAGCCCGTAATAATTCCGTTAATTAATTGCAAAGCTGATTTATGCTTATTTCGTTGTGTTCCAAATGTTCTTTGTTTTTTTATAAAGTACAGTTATTTGTGTGAGTGCACATAATTAATTACGTTATTATGCATTGTGCTTTAACGGTGAGTGTAGAAAGAATCGTGACGTAAGAAAGGTCATTAAAAATGCGTGTTTATTGTGTCAAGGACAAGAAAATATATTATCGAAGTGTGTATTTAAATAAATTATAGTTTTTTGAGTATAATTTTATACTTTTTATAATTAAGCTGCATGCTATTGCGGGAAACAAAGGGTTTCTCACAGATTTCATAACACGCGGTCATTAAAAAGCCACTTCTTTCTTAGATTTTCGTGGAGGTTTGATCCACGCAGGATGAATACCATACGCAATGATTTTAATGTGTACGACAAACATCGTAAGTGTAATGCATTTACGTCACGAACGTGCATTGCAATTCTATCAACAAGTTATTGGATTAAGTATGTAAACTGCAGCCGAAACGGCATGGAAAGTCATTTGAATAAGCAGCTCATACGTTCTTAAATGCGTTTGTCGATTTATTATTGATTTTTTTACTGGGACGAAAAATTACTAAAATGCACCAGATAGTAAAGCAATAGAAATAGAGTATGCTTCGGCGAGAGATCCATAAACATATGAACTTACCTGTTATTGTTTTATAGAAATATAAACGATTTCATTATTATAACATATCAAATTCTAAAATTGTGGTTTGTGTATTTAAATATTTAGCTGTTACCCATATAGGAAAGTTATTTATGAAATGATTTACGCGAAAATGTTATCATTTGGTTATTTCGGTAACCGATGTAGGAAAGTACTCATTTTGTATCCTTAATTTGTACCATTTTCAAACACTTATTGTGTGAATAATTTGCCTAATTTTTAACAAACAGTATTCACTTTAAAAGAGTAAATACGCACTGCAATTTCGCTTTGTTTGTGGTAGTGAAATCTTGTGAGTAATTAGTCGATAATAATTCCTATTTATTAGATACGACAATCGTAAAATCTGGCATTCTCAGTTGCGTCCCAACATATCGATCAACGCATTTAAACGGAAATGATTAAATAACTTATTCAAATTCATTCCTTTCAGCAGTCATCATCTTCTGTCACCGGAAGATTATTACTGAACTTAGGCCTTTTCTTCTCTGAGTATTTCCATGATGATCTGTTTGAAGTGGTATGTACACCGAATGCAATGTTTTTTGAATTGTCTATCGAAGTGCGGATCATATTTTTCTATTCTGGCAAAATGATGCACTATACTTTTAGGTGTACAGACTTTCTACAGACATAGAATTTAGTCTTAGTTTTTACATCATTTAAAATTATACCTCGTGTTGCTAGGGGATTTCCTTGTGCCATTTCTCGTTCAAAGCCTTGGTTTTTCTTTATTTTGCGATGCAAAATGGTGTACTTGACAATTCAAAAGGTCTTATAAAAGACTTCTTGAATAAATCATGTTTTGATTTTGTTTTTCTTTCCTTGGCTCCTTCCCTAACGTCACGAAAGGGCGTGGTTTGAGTTTCAATGTCTCCGTAGTTAATGATTTACTAACCTGCCCGTTTTACTACCACGGTTTCAAGAAGGAATAACTTATTTCTGACAAATTTACAAGTAGTAATAATCCTTTTATTATATTACTATTTATTACTTCTATAAATATGATGATTTATATTTTTATTCAACTTGAAAAACACTATATTATCTTACTTAAACTTTTCTTTCTTTTACTTGTTATATAATTTGTGCTACTAAAATCGACTTTCAAAATAACAAAATATCCTAATATTTTACATACGATATTGTTCTTGGTCATGTCGCTTTAGATGATGTTGCCTTCTGTGTGCATATATAATTGTTTTCTTCTTTCTTTTATTATAAGAAAAATACACAATGAAAATAATTTATGCAGTTTTGATTGTTTTAAATTCTGGGGTCATTGTTCGATAAACTCGTTTACATTCCTTGATTTTTTTTTCACACATTATTACCGTTATAGATTTGTATTTACTTAATATTAACAACGTAAACTCCTTTAAATAAATTGCGCATTATTTTAAAAACCATACATTTCCTCCATGTATTCTATTCTATAGTCTATTGTTATTGGTTGATAGAGATCTTTTTCTTTGCGTTAATGCATGAAGGATATTAGTATCCGTACAGAAAGCCTTTGTACACAGGTGTAGAACCTGGCGTAGTGACACACGCGTTTCCCGTTCCAGAATCAATCGGTGCACATCCTGTTCCGAGTAGGCCGTCAATATTGTGTTGACAATGTGTAATACTATGTCTAGACTTCACCGCACCATCAGTAAAATAATAAATCGGCAGGAACGATTCTGTGGCAATTTTTTTATATCGTCCTATTTTCTAACTATGGCGAATTAATTTTTTTGTCAGTATTTATGGAGGCAAATTTTGTTTTATTTTTTGTTAAGGTATTGTTGATTATATTAGAAAAGGTTATGACGTATAAATTCATTATTATATGAAAATCGTCTTTGTCCTTTAATGTAATTATACAGTTATAGAACTGCAGTATTAATTTCATACATTTTATTTGCAATGAGTAAAATTTAAGTTTACCAAAAGTTTTATATCTTAACTAATTGCATGTTATGTATTACACATACTAATAGTATTGATTTTATCAATAACAAAATGCAATTTCTACAGTGAGCTATGTCAAATTCAAGATTACGATTTTACATTTGTTTTTGTACAAAGATGTCTTCATAATTATTATGCTAGAAGGTTAGGATATTTAACTGAATAATCCGTGTTGAAGATGATGCGATCTTCGACTTGTCGCATCCAGTTACCGTCGGTCGTTTCACAGGTCGTTGCTCCATTTGGACGCGCGCGTCTTGCAATATCATAATGGGATATTATCAGCATCACAATTTACTTGAGCCCTTGAGCTCCACAATACCACTTGTGTGCGTGTAACTAGCAACATAATCGGACATGACACTTGGGTTTTTATGGCCCTTGCTTAATTGGTAATATTATCTGTCAGGTTATAAATATAAGGTCCCAACTACTGACTGCAGGCGCGATAAAATTATAACTGGGTTGTATCAATTAAGTTCCCAGAATAACTTGAGTTGAAATGCTAGGTCTAGAACGGTAGTTACTAAGGAAGTAATGCCGTTTATTTGTGTAGGCTCTAACAAAATCTTAAGATGACTTCTAATCCGAGCCACATTAACGTGGTGTTAAGGAATGGCACATTGAATAATATTTGTAGAAACGTGTTAAACGTTTCTGGCTTTGTTCCAAAAAGGGAACATCAACGTTAGAATTGCAGGATCATGAATGAAAAACACATTCCGTTAATTAGTTTGAGAATTAAATAATTGACTCGAACATGTGTAGTTAGCCAAAGTGAAAATAATTGATCTGAAGTACCAGGCACGCAGACGATAGGAAGTGATCATAAAAACATAAACTGGCATTACATTTTGCGCACGTAGGCCGCCGGCTAGGTCGAACTCGTCACTTTTTCACATCAATCACAATCTAAGCAAGTCTGATATTATCAAACCGGTGGTGCAACGTGTGTTCGCTCCATTGTACCAGTGTGTGATTAAATACCTAACCATACCCGAGTGTTTTGTGTAAAAAATGAAACAAAAGATATAGACCTCTTTGGCCCGGGTTATTGATCCGAGCTAAATCTATTTTGAATTAACTTAAAATAGCTGACTGGTGGTCGCGAATGCGATTCCATTTGCTGGAAAAAGGCTCACAAAAGAGATGCTAAAGTCAATTTGCGCTATGAATAATGTAAGAGGAAAAGGAACTTGCGTAATTGTACCGGCGCACGGCTGATGTTATTTTATAGATGTTAAATTATTTTTGAACATCAAATGGAGTTCTCATATAATAAAGTTGTTTTATTGCTGCGTTCATATGTCATCGCAAGTGGCTTTGATGCGCTTGTGTGCGGGTTATTTACATAGTTGGCAACAAATGCACTTCTACTTATTGTCATGAATTATGCGCTGTGCTGACCATTTGTGAACTAAACCTTTTGGCTGACATTCTTAACTGATTTCGGTCGACAAAGTTATACGTTTGAACTGTATGTGGTTAATGACACAGATTACATTTTAACACATACTCGATAGTGAGTACAAAATCGCTACGCGTAAAGTAACCTATTCAAATATTTTTTGGTCCTTTTTGTGACGTCCATAAACCAGCTTGTCATGTTTAGAGCGTATCATAAATTCTCTTAATTTCATTTAAAAGCTAAGTTATAAATAAAACAAGGAACTAAGTAACTTGTCGTAAAAACATCTTACACTGATCGTCCACTCTAAAAGGTCATAACTGCATACACTTCCGTATACAGCAAAAAAGCATTTGCACTTTATAATGTGTAGTTATAATCGTTTAGGACATTGTGCCGCGGACAAGATGCACTAGACACGGACAAGACATGCTCCGTTGGTTCGGACACACGGAATGTATGGATGACGTAAGTTCAACAAAAAATATATAAGTTGAATGTGGTTGAAGCATTGAGACCGCGTCCGGCACACGATTGTATTCAAAGGGCGGTTGCTAATAAAAAGCTTTTGAGAACGCTGCGGTTTGTTGGATACGGAATACGGATAATATTATGGACTGTCGGGAATCGGGATGTGACTGCAGTTATTTTTTCTTTTTTTATAGCAATGGAAATGTGCTTTGAAATTTAATTGGTTGGTATTATATTCCCAGTTGAGTCTTCATTACCTCGTGTTTGGGTATTTAAATTATTTTTAGATTATTCTAATTGTGTGTAATTTGCTTGTTGTTGCGGACGACAAAAATACTAGGAAATTATTTTAAATCAACAAAATGTTGTTGAAATAAAGGGATAAAAGAAAACTGAACAATCATGATTTTTCTTTCAAATACTGACTACAATTATTTCCTTATACTGCAGTGCAAACCAAATAAAATATTCTGAATTGTACCAAAACCGGATATTTATAGGACTAACTCCAAACGACAAGCACTTGCCAGGATGGGTTTTCCACTATCGTATTCGGATTACAATAATGAATCTCTTTAAATACTTATTGCGTTCAGAAAATCTTATAGGTAATGTTTTTCGCATTATAAGTATACACACACAGGCAGACTTCCTGCAAATTACAATAGAATTTTAAATATGAGTACAGTTTACATCACCATGATGCCTTTATTTACCAATCAAACAACCGCAGACAATGGACAGGATATATTTTACGATTCCGAGTATTTGTTGCGTCTATAATATATTTAAAATCGTTATGTTTTATATATTATCTTTAGCTGTAATTGATTTAACGTTCTAAAATTTTTTGTCGGCTACTCAATTTTCTGTTAGTTTTCGAAACGTAAAACCTACGGGTTTGAACTTATGTATAAATATATCTACCTACAGATATGTGGTGGTATACATTCACGTGAGCACTTATAATGAAGATTCGATATTTCAATTGTTTCATTGGTATAGTTGTACTGTGAATGACTTATAGCACGAATTGAAATGTTGGTGGTCCTAAGAACAAAATCGTATCTGCAATGTTACATGAAATATTACATTAAGAGTTGTTTTCTTTAAATATTTATTCTGGCAATTGATTACTATTGAGTTTTCAACTTATTTTTCCATACGACTTGGGATTTTCGAAATTTATTCCGTTTTTTATTTTATTCTGTTAAAATTTAAATCAATTACATTAGCAAGCCATTTTTGCCATTTTTTCTGCAACGTTTTGAGCCGATTTAAGCCAACTATTTCTCAAACACTTCTTAAACATCCCACAACTTCTAAATCAATAAGTAATTAACATAACTTTACAAAGACATATTGCCCCTTACTCAGTTCATATAAAGAAATGCATAATGAACACCTTTATAATTTACCTGAATATTAGAGTGACGTTTTTGGACAATGACCTCCAAAAAATTAACCCGAGCCACGGTTCTGCGACACAGGCATTTAACAGCATCCTGTCTGATTAAGTTACCGTTACCGAGTGAAACAGGAAGAGTATAACCCGAAGGTTTTTTGTGGACAAAGGTTTATTGAATCAAGAGCAAATTTTTACTTCAATACTTTTCTCTATTTGCTAAATTTGTCAGGATTGTTTTTGTCAAGATTCTTCATGCATATAAATAATGAAAGTGTATGATTTGGTAATTAAATTTTAGTGCTGGTTATGGGCTTCTCGAACAAAGATAATAATTTATATTTTATACCAATAGACTTGGATGCCGGCAATCTGTTTAATGCAAACCTGTTCAAAGAGGTCCAAATCCTTTGCATAGGCTTATGTTTAGCAGTGAACTTCTTGTGGCTGATAAACTAGCATAATAGTAGTATGTTCCATAATTTATTTTAAGCTAGTTTTTATAGACTTTTTTAAGCTTTTCCTTTGCGCAACTCGTGTGCACCATAATAGAATATCCAATTTAATATCATAATAAATCGTTTTAATTGCCTGACCAAACAACGGTTCTAGTGCTTTGTAAACATCTGTTAGCTAATAGCTATAGATTAAAAATAACGAAGTTTAATGTCCTTTTATTATTTGTGTTGCATCTTAGGGTTTTTTTGTCTTAATATTTAGTTTATTTTTATGGCTAAAAACGTTGTAAATGTATTATGAGTCTTAATCTACAAGACTCAAGATTTTTAAAGTTTTGTTGGACTTTTTTACAACGGATTAAATGTAATGAAATGATTTATGTCTCACATAAAAAGCTGTCGTGAACTGATTTTATAATAATTGTAATTAAAAATTCTAAATATTATTAAAAGCTATTTCAATTGAGAAATTCCCTAATTTGGGTTTACACATCGATTTACATTATTCAAGTATTTGCCAATAATTTTTTTGTCTCTTAAGATGAGAAAGGATCAATCGATGACCATAGATGAAAAGAAGATCACGAACATTTTATATCTATCGTATAAATCACATTAATTACCATGCCAAGTGGATTTACCTATAGAATACAAGTAGTGAATTTGTTAAGATTTCCAATAATAGAACTCTTTTTTCTGTATCTTATTTATCCTTTAAACCCGATTATTACAACAACCGTTCGGTGCGGGGTGTTTCATTTTTCGTCAAGTTGTATACTTGCTGGTTTGTCGTCCCTATTTTAATATAAATAAAGTGCACATATTAATATTTTCGTGTCGCATTGTAAAGTTTAGTTTATTCAAAGTTCATTGAGGTATGAATGAGCGACCGCCGAACGAAGTTACGATCAAAACCAAACCCCACGCATAACTGGCGCGTGTAGATGTTTTTTCACGTCAACCCAAAACAGGTGTTCCCACATCCCATGGTCTTTGAAAGCGCATTTTTTTAAAGGATTTCCTGTTCAAGTCGAATTATTCACACTTTTGTGGGCATCAAGTGGCCTGGTTATTGTATTTCGCGATCGTGTTACGTATTCAGTACGCGACAAAGGCGATTTATTAAGTTCTACTATTGCCGTGAGTCATCGACAGATATTGAATGCTTAATAATAGTAATGGACTTAACTATGAGAATTTTATTATGTTTTTTTTCTATAAGACCGCGGCTGGTATGCACCGTCGCGTCGGTGTAAGCGTTGAAGGCGCTGTGGCCATTATGGAAGAAATCAGGTCACGGACACTTGTCATGTTCTATGGAATTGTATTGTTACCGAAGAATGGGATACAGATGCTACTGATTTCTTCTTATTCGAAAATTCATTCAATGTGTAGTTAGAAATTGAGAGTATGTCACGTTTTGTAACACATTCAATAATAACCTGAATCGAACGCATATGAATTTGTATATCATCCCTTACGAAGCTCGGAGTTGACCCCATTCGTCTCCACCTTGACACGAATTCAATGTAAACGAACACGCCCTTATGAGAAAATTATTGAAATGCGGACAAAAATACCTTTTCCATAAGAATTATGCGATGCCGCGGGCAAAATCGGATACAATCAAGACAATGCCGGAGCTACGTGTTCCGAATAAGACGGCATTCTCAAGAGAGCGGCTCGTTGCGTGACGTCAGAAATGTGATGTCATTGAAAATGAGCTCCGGTGGTAACTATTGCGTTATGAAAGTGAGCACTAACCAAGCGGCAGTAATATCGACGAGGTTCTTTATCGCTGGTGAATCCCTTGTTATTGTCGCCGTTTCCTCCTGTATCGCTCATTAAAGTTCTAATTTAAATTTATTGGCTTTAAGCTTGCGGTTTCGTTCATATTATGATAAAATAAACGGCTTCCTTTGCCAAACATGTCCATAATTGAAAAAAACACATCGTCATCCATATATTGAGTTATTGTGAAACGAATAAATATCAGAATAGTCATTAATGTTATCCTAAAACTTATGATAGCAAAATAAATTAGTGTTAGCGGATTCAAATATTCGCTTTGCCTCTAGAAATGCAGGGTTATCGTGGTTCAAAAGATAGGCCTTTATGTATGTTGTTGTTATGGTTTAATTGAATTTATGCATTGGTCAGTGTCGCAATTTTTTATTATACCCAGCGAATTCTTTCGAAAGGTCGGCTTATAAGCCAGAACGTAGTAGGCAAAAGAATTATTGACAAAGAATTGGATTGATATATGTTTGAATAAAACTGGATAAAAAAGAAGAAAATATTACGTATGAAATGTCATATTTTGATGTTGAGGAATTCACGTTAAGGTATCGATTTTAAACATTGCATACTATGGATAGGAAACCGTAGCCTGTGGTAGGACGTATCCAAAAACGTCCCACTGCTAGAAAGACTGACCTATCTATCTATAGGTGCAGGGCGCAGGCCCAAGCACCTCTCTGCTCTCATCTCATGCAAAAATATCACAATCGATTTCACTCGATATAATAATAAATCGGTATAATACGATATCATTATTCACTTCTACATTAATCCGAGCATATTAATGACGACTGTAGTCTGTACTTCCACTGTCTACCCTCAGTGAAAACGAGCGTAACGAAAGCCATCCACCTGTTCGTGTCGGTGACTTGGCAACACTAAGCGAATGTGACGCGTTGCGTAACACATATAAATACCATCATGGACAAAAACGGACCTTGGATGTACAGAAAAAAAATAATTACCGAGGTACGATTTAGTATGAATTGATAAATCTCGCCGTAATAAATGGGAGCGGAAGTTGGCCGACCAAATGATTTTAAATAACTACAGATACGGTTTATTTGATTGTCGTGTTTAGGTATGAGGATTATTTATGCTATTGTCCCTATTACGAAATGTTAAACTATTTTGCTAATGTGGTAGTAGGTTTACTATAATTTGCAAAATCTGATTGCAACTATGAAACATCTATCGCACATTCATTTACAAAGTATTTCCTTTTCATTTTATTTACATAACTATATAGTATATGTCACTAATATTGTGCGTTTTGTTCACTTTTTAGTTACAAAACTGAATTCATTTTTGAGTTATTGCCAATTTAATAATAAATCTATTCATAATATATAACTCTTCTATATTTGTTTTTATCTAGATTACGCGCAACGTAAAACCCAACGTAAGAATTTCGTAGAATAGTAGCTGCTATTCAAGTTTTTAGATTGACGTACATTATACGTTCTTTTTAATTTTAGACAAATACATGTTAGTGTATGTGGGGAAAACACTTTTCATAAATATTTCTGCTGCATTAAATGACTATAAAAATAAGCAAGAATAAGAACGATAATTTTCTAAGAAACGACAATATATTATATCTCATCTTGGAAGGAAATAATCTTTACCATATGGGCAGTTCTGAAACTTAAAACAACTAGGGTAATAAAATCGTAATTGTGTTATTAAACGAAACAGATGACAAACTGTATGAATCATTAAATGATTTCCACATTGACCTTACAATAGTTGTGTGCAAGCAGGAAATCACGAACGATTTGCAGCTCAATTATTAAATGGTGATTTACAGAGGTTAATATACTTTGTCACACGTTTTATTCCCTACAAACATATTGAAATAACATCTTGATTTAGTAAAATCACCTCAAAATGTTTGTGTTGTAATTTTGGAAATGTTTAGTGGTAGTTTGATGTCTGCTATCGATAAATTATTCAACGCATAAGCTAATGCTGATAAAAAACTTAATATTCATCTAAGCACAGGAAATAATAAATCTACTCTTCGTTTGTCTCTTTATATCGCAATTGTTGTAAAAACTGATCGCTTTGATTAACTCCTTTATTATTCCAACAACACGTGCTGGATGTGTGAATGTCATCATCATATTATTTTTATCATAAGTTCCTTTTTTAATAACTTGCTCTTGCGCTTTATGTAACTGGGCTGGGGCCTTATGCCGCTTAATGTTAAGAATGATGTCACCAAAATACATTAGTATTATATTTATAAAGTAATATTAAAGAGCAATAGCTATGCAAGTGAAGGTGTAGACGAACAAATTAATACCGGGCTAGACGGTCCTAATGGAATTGAAATCAACCTAATTGACAAGTAACGAGCAGGACACGAATCGAATGCCTTCCCCGGGGAGCTAAATGGGATTTATGGATAGAAACTAAGCTGAACCGATGAACGTCCCGACCAGAATCTATTTGCATACTAGGTGTCATTCAAATCATGTCATCCGTGATGATTTATGTAGAAACAGATATTGGTGCCTGTGGATTTGCTTTTTTAAAGTAAGCGATTGACTGTCTTAATTTAACGACTTAGGTTTAGGAAATTGTTTTGATAATGTTCATCGCTATATGAATCACAGGATGTAATGTGGTATTAGTAAGATATGAAGTATGCAAAAAACGTTATTAACGTATGTACTACATTTTTATAGCAACAATACAGCAAGTTTTTCTTAATTGTACGTCATACTAAATCGGTTTCGGAGCATCGTTGAAAAGATCTGTTAGCAACTGGAACACGAGGCAAGTTATAATTCTAGTTGTTTTAGTAAATGATAAATTAGTAACAATAGTAACCGCCAACCCGAACTAGGCCAGCGTGGTGGACTATACGGCCTAACCCTTCTCAATCGTTCTCTAGGTTGTAGAGAAGGCCTGCAGTGGGACGTATATGAGCTGATACAGATACAGTAACACTGAGTCCATAATAGTAAGTCAGTAATATCAGAGAATTGAGAACATCTATCTTCAGTTTCGTCTATCTGGTTAATAGTATTTCATTTTCTTCAGATAGTAAGTTACAGTGTTGCATGAGTCACCTGGTGAGATGAGCGGTTACAAACGGTTTATAATTAACATAAACAGTGATTACGGCGTCAAGGCTACACGCAACTGTTGTCGGTTTCTGCGAACTGATAAAACATGGTGATGTTTCAACGTGGCGTTCCTTTGTGTCCCTTCTACTATCGTGTTTGTAAATTTATTGCCTTTGAATGACCTCTGTTAAACGGCTGAATTTTGAACGTTTCAATGTAAAGTTCGTATTCCGTGAGCAGTTCTTAGTAGTTCACACTTCGTGTTAAATATTCGTAAATCGCAAATGTTTGTTTTGGGTAGGAAAGTTTCATTAGTAATTTTTTTGGATTTCTAGTACCAGGAATATTGTTATTGTTTACCTTATTGTTGATTGTATTAGATGTTAATCTTCTTATTAAATTAGATTATTTTTGGATTAATAACTCGGATTCTGTTAAATCCTCGGACCCTTTCCAGGAACTTGTTTTAGTCGAATATTTACAATTAGCTTTTATAGTTTCTGTTCAATTTATTTATCATTCATTCTATTGTCTTGTCGTCGTTTGAGCTTACCTCCACACAAATGGCTTGGAGTAGGAAAAAAATTGTAGAAACATTGCAGACTTCTAAATTCGTAGAATATGCGTACGTCTATTAGTATTGTTTGATTTAGTCTACATTTTTCCTTATTATCAATGAATTTTAAGTGTAGGCGGTGCTGTGTGTTTGAGGCTTGAGCAATATGTTGCCCCTTTCGTACTCTTGATTGTATTTTATGTATCTTATATTTTGATTATGTTGCGATATAACGTACTTGTATTTTATGGAAATAGACAACATTTTGAAATTTAAAAGTCCTGTTTAAAGTTCCCTCATTCTGATAAGAATATTTTGTAATTAATATTTTTGCTAAGTTTATTTTAATTGATATTATGTTATAATAAGATTAATAGATAGTTGGCCCTAGTAGACGAACTGGATTGTCAAACTAAACATTGTCAGTTTAAAAAGGCTCCCCATTTTAATAACTTCGTCACAAGGCTCCATCCCTATACAAAAGTTTGCACAGTGTATGTCCATAGTGATTATGCCATTACCGTTAAGTTAGCCTACAGCTGTCGTAAGTGACGTTGTGTTTGCATTGTAGGTAGTGTCGGGGCGCGCACCGAGTGATATGTGGTAGCGCGAGGGGGTGATGCAGCGAGAGCACGCGGGCGGCGCTCCCCCGCCGCACGCCGCCGCCCCCGCGCATCCCCACTACCGCACCAACGCACACTACACTGATATTGATGATCAGGTACCAACTCACTGCTCACATGATACACTCCTTTACTATATCCTTTTACAAATGTATTATTTTAATTCATTATTTATTTCGTAGTAGACATGCCCTTAGTAATATACAAGAATTCAATCGTAGAAAATAAGTGCGTATAATTTATTGCTATCATTAAAACGTTTTTTCCAGATTCCCGCTTCAGTGATAAGTAGCGTAGGCACAGTGAGCCTGTCGCAAACTTCAGCCAACCCAACCTCGAACATAACCATGGCCAACCCGACCAACTTGGGCAATGCCAGCAGCGGCAACGCCACCCAGCCGCCGGCGCAGCAGACACCCACGCAGGCTCCCGTGCGCAACCTGCCTAAAAAGCGCAAGTTCGACCCGGCCGTGCTGGAGGAGATGCAGTCCACGTGCCCCAACAACAACACCATCAACATCAACACCTCATCAGCCCCGGCGCCGGTCGAGTACCAGCCACAAAGCTACCAACGGCCAATGCTCCAACCATCGCCGATAGTCCAACATTCGCCACCTATTGACCTCAAGCCCTATCAGTACCCGAGCATTGAACTCTCGGAGTGGCGCGAGCATCGAGTGTTGGCCAAACAACGCGGGCTGTACATACCCGGTGTTATCCGCCACGCTGAAGGCTGCAGAGTGACCATCGAATTGGATGGTTACGACAACGAATCCGTGGAATACAGTGACATTTTCGGTGTGAACAAACTAGATGTGATCAGTGACGCTAGCCCGCAGATGAGCCACCTGGCTCTGGGCTGTGCTTGCGTGGTGAGGACTACCGATCCGAGCCGGGAGAGTGTACAAAATGTGTTCGTTGAAGGTGTTGTTATTGAAGTGCTTAGTACGCCCATTAGGATAAGAGTTAAGGTGAGACAGTTTTTTATGTATGAATTAGTATTCAGTAATGATTTCCTGCCTACTAGATTTTATTACCGTACCAAACAGCTCCGATTGCATCAGCTTATTTTAAGTACTTTAATTTTCGCTTGATGGATAGTAACTGATATTTTTCTGTAATGAATTTACAAAACTCTCTACAAAATCTTTCTCAATCTTGCGGATTTCTTACTAAATGATATGACCGACAATGAAAGTCCGTAGTAATTCGAAACTTCCATGACTCATCGACGTACGCGTTAATAAAAGATGTTACAACCGTTTTGAAATCAATATAATATAATACTTCAATGTCACCCGATTGCAATCAAAGTTGGAAGTGTTTTATAATAAACCAGTGAACGACATAATGATGCAATGCGTCATAATTCATAACTGTATCATTTTCGCCAACACATTTGCTACACACGTTCCTTTGTGTCCCACCTAATCTCGTAAAATGAATAAATGAGCCCGTGTTCTCTCAGATGTCCATTATTCAATTACTCGGTAACATCTCAATTAGTCGGTGCGGCGCTTCGTACGGGGATAATATCATTTCATGGTCAACGCATGGAAATTACAGGGAAAACATTGTGACCGTTATAATGTTCTATTGTAAATATAAACAATTGTGGAGCGTTGATAGCGGTTGGTGTAGCTCTAGCTTGTAGTATTGTACTATATTTACTCTCATTAGTATTATGTTTAGTGATTCCTGTCTAAGTATTGGTAATTAGCAGAGCTTATGATCATTAAAACTCGGAAATATCCTAATGCACACTAAATATTTCGATTCATGAGTACATGCCGGTAATGTACAAAATAAATTTACAATAAATCCGCACTAGGCTAGCGTGATAGAATATTAACGTCTTACTAGTTACATCTAAATTGCATAATATACATCTATAGATATCAAAAGCTTCTGGAACTAAACACACTTTTCAGTTGATGCGATCATCTTTGCCTTCTTAGAAGTTGCTCATTACCTTTTTAAATTATCGAGCAGCACGGATTTAAGGACCTCGGTGTGAATAAGAAATTTTAAGCACGTCTTTTGATCGAACCACAAGGCAAATAATGGCACAATTTAATAGGTTTTTTAAGCCTTGTATACGACTTTAATAAGCCGGTCACGGTTTTAGTTGAAGTAATAAATTTTATAAGGGCATTAGCATGAAGCTTAGGTGTTGAAAAGCAAAGGATATTGGCTTTTTACATATTAAGATATTGATTTGATGTGGGCAAGGTGGAGATAAAGTATGTAGTAACTCTATACTGATCGGGAATTATAAAAAAAGCACCTATATTTATTTACGCCTATTACTAGTGATACAATAATTATGCCTATATTATTATTATAATACTTCAGGGTGTTAGGAAAGACATTTCGTACCACAAGTTTGTAAGTGGTAGAGCCATGCTATTGTCTGTCATGACTCAGCATGAATGGGCAGGCTCGTCTGGGGCAGTACCACTGTCTTGCAGGAAATCGACAGCTTGGCTTTCGCGTTTCGTTCAGTGAGCGAGATTGCCGGATGCCCAATACGCCTTTCGTCTTCCCATCATTTTTCCTTCCCGCTCTCCTGCCAATTTGATGGGCCTGCAAAACAGCCATGATCCAGCGTAGTGAATGTTCATAGGTGGCAGCGATCATTTTCCATCAGGTGACAGGTTTGCTCGTTTGCCGGACCTATGCAATGAAATGAAATGAAATAATATGATATTCGTTTACGCAATAAATGCAACGCACTGGTCTCTATTCTCTCAATTCACGCCCATGAGCATAATGATGAGCAACGGCCATCTATCTCTAACTAGCTATTTTGCAAAAATCCAAATTTTGAAAATAATTAATTTGCTAATTTTGAAAATATAAAACACCTCACTGCAGGGCACGGGCTTCTTATGATTGCGGAGACTTAGACCATAGTTCATTACAAAATCCACTGACATCAGCGTATGTACGCTTTTCGGCCTCCCGAGGCACCGAAAATGACCATAATAACTTTCCTCTGGTTCCATAACTACCATACACACTTACCTTTAACGGATTTGAGACTTAAGTAAACTTTATCAATCATCAGGTAACAGGCAGCGACGCATGCAAGGACACAGTGGAGGTGAAGCGAGCTGATCTCCGCCTGCTGCAGCCGCCGTGGGCTGATGAGCTGGAGGACGCTGGGTCGCAGGCCGCCTGTGCTCATGCGTATCAGGTCCAGCACCCACGCATACATCATGTGCCGCCGCAGGTGAGTGATACATTGTTGTGTTGATATTTGTACTGCCTTAACGATCTAAAGGTGGTAGTGAGTATGGAAGATGATGCTAGTATGGGCAAATTCCTGTGCAATTCGTGAGATTAGTATTTCATATTTGGTTGTTTGCAATGTGAAAGGTGTTTTCTAAAAGATTATTTAAGGTAGTCAATTGTACATTTTTTTACCGAAGCAATAGGTATGCTGGTTCGCATCGTCGACCAATTTTTTCTCTTACTGATAACTGAAGATCTGTTATGCGAAGAGCGTCTGCATAAAATTGTGTCTAATGGTGACCGATGATTTTCTCTAGCCGTTCTATCTGGATGGCATCCCATTATCTATCAAGTCCAATGTAGTCACTTTGCCGAGCCAATATAAACATAAACATACAAAATTAAGTAGTCCCCGATACAGACATGTGTAAATCTATAAATGCTTTAGACGTTGCTCCCATTTACAAAATACTAACGCTCTATTTTTTTAATTGTACACACGTTGTGATTTTCCGTCAGAAAATCGTTGTATTTATGTTATTCAGAAATTGAATTGCTATTAATTTACAAAAAGTAGTTTACTACAACGTGTTTAGTGGATGGTGGGGGCATCTGGTTAGCGGTATATTTAGGAGGTCGCATGTTTTTTTGCGGATATTTGTGGGTGGTGCATGTGAGCGGAAGTATCAACAAATATAGCGGAAGGTGTATTTCCTCCCTTTCCACTTGGTGTCACCCGGTTTTCTTATGATGCTTTTGCACATTAGCCATACCATTGTCGTCGCCGCGGTGTGAATCTTCTGGACATGTTGCTTCAAATCAACAGACCATATGATTTAGACTGTTATATCAAAATGCCTGTTTGTTTCTAACTCCTTTTGTACTTTATGATTCATTACGGGACTGTTATAACTTTAGAACAAATTGGTATTTTAAGACATGCAGATATTTGGCGTTAGGAGCCAGTATTAATCCTGGCTTCTAGAAGTCTCATTGGGTAAGGTTTTAACTAGGATGATTCCTGAGACAGACCATAAATCTATGCCCAATATCTAACTAATATCTTCAGTGCCCAGAGTATAGGCTCAAAGATTGGTCTTAATGTAACATGTACTGTGAGAACGAATAACAGACTCGTTTCACAATATCACCCGCGTTAGTATTATCTATAAACTACGGCTTAGTACGGACACACGTGCGGACCGGCACGCTCACGTTGTTTATATAATCGCTGAGAATTGCGTGAAAAATTTCATTCAAACTGATAATGTACATCTATCATTACCTACTTCGCCTTTTGCACACGATTATTCAATCAACTATCTAGTAACGGCATTTAATCTAATCTCCAGAGATTATCTGTTCTTTGTTCAACCACAATTAATTTTTTGAGATCTATTTCTTTTAACACGGTCCTTTTATTTTGTTCCTATCCTATCTGATTGGGTTTTATTCATTGCTTACATTTTTAAATTACTTGAATTTCAGTTTGAACGAATTTCAGATCACAATCTTGTCTAGAAATAAAATAGAATGTATCATAAATCTATCATACATGCAGGCATTAATTATACGGGTTTGCTAATTTATAACATTGTCATATTTAATTTTGCATACATTGATACCTAAAACAATTCATTAGTGCACGTTATTCATCGATAGTAACACGGTTTTATTCAATAGTATGCCGTATAAGATGAGGAAAATAGTACGTTAATCACAGGTATTCCCTGGTGTGGACGCTGATACGAGAGCAGCTGTGCCTGGCCCAATTAAATATGGATCAATAACAACTGGACTGATTTGTTATTTTCATAATTATCTTTGGAAAAACATGTTAATTTATGAATCTTATTCTAATGACAACAAGGACGATTTTTGATTGAAGATCATTAAAAGGAGGACTTATTCAATGGTTTTGTGAATTGAATGCCGGACCAGGAATAATCTTTCCCATAATACTAAGTCGATCTTAATTCTGGACGACACTGTACTTAAGATCAGGTGTAGTGGTAGACTCATCAGGGTATAACATTTTCTTTTTATCATGTCTAGGCATTAGCATAGAATGATAAAAAGAAAGTGTTTTATCGGTGTTCCTCGAGATATCGCTTCAATCAGATTAAAACAGAATATAAAATATTTATTACTTCTATTTTAAAGAGCTCATATAACACCGCTATTTTGAGTGATTTCCAGTCTTTCAATTACCTGATAACTATTTTATTTTGCTAGGGACCTGTTGTGACACGAAAAAGTTTCTGATACCCTCGACTCAGACTTGGTATTTTGTTTTATGGTCACAATATTTTGTGTGAATTTGGGTATTTTTTACATTTACTTATTTTTTGTATCAGATGGGCGGCGAGAATTTCTTCACCTCCTCCCCGATGCCAGTAGTGAACGTGGGCGCGTTGTCAAACGGCTCCATGGACGAGCTCCGCAAGCGCGGGTTCGACGACTATCCGGAGAGCGACGATGAACTGCGACGGGAGGACATCATGTTCCCCACGGATGTGTCGCATATGGGTATGTAGTTATTTTTTCTCTTACTGAACCAACCAATGCGCCACGGAGGCCGTCAAAAACATCAAACAACAGTCATCTTTCCTCGATGATTATTTTGTTAATGTAGAATATTATATTCTGTCACTAACAGTGTTAGTAATGTGACATACAACAACTAAGGGATAATATAATATTATTTTATCTCATATATGTATGGTTTTATTACATTATGCAGACATACAATAATAATAATTATCGTCGCGTCCTCATCCGCTAATAAACTAAACAAACCTTATCTATTCTAGGTAATAAAATATCAACGCTTTTTATTATTCGTGGAAATAGTCCATGTTGTGCTCATTAATATACCAATAATAATATAACAACAACCTTTTATTAACGTTATTCAGTCAATTATTTTAATATATGTAAATATGTTTAATTGAGCGCGGTATAGAAGACAAAACGTCCTATACAAAGTCATTAGGCGATATTGACATGTGGGTTCTACAACGGTAGGAGCCCGATGAGACTTATAAGCGCAATTTTAAAATATTTATTATCAATTATGGTATCCAGCCTAAAAACTGACAAATTTTGATACAATTTTTCCCGGCATGATCAATGGAAGTCACTTTATTTAAATACCACGTGGGTTGTATTAGTCGCTGGGCCAAAGTTTGCTAAATTGATTCAGAAACATTGGCCACGCATTGACACCTGTGTGTTGTCGGCAGATTGCAGCAACAGCAAGCGCAGCAGCCTGCAGAGTCGCGGCAGCACGTCGAGCCTGCTGGAACGCAGCCTCACACCACGATCTCAACCCCCTACCCCTAGGCGAGATAACTATAACTCCTGTTATTGGAAAATCTGTATTGTGATGGCAACTTTTTCAAAACAAAGTTTTCTTTAATACGAACACGGAACAAGTATCTTATATCGATTGTGCTAATTAAGATTTGGTTTTATTCACAAATTACTACATATGCTGTCAGTCTACTCATGTATATCAGCTCAATTTTCCCCCTTAAAGTGTAGACAGGAACGCAAACATGTGACCGTTATTATTCCATTATTTTGATTATTCCTATTTTCAAGCATTTAATTTATCATCTTGATTATAGGACACAATGCAGCTACCTGCAAAGTTAAAGAAATACATTTTTTGGTCGTTTATCCCTTAGGATCGTTCGATTATCTAACACGGGGCAGCACTGGGTACCCCATACAATGCTATTATATGAATACTTCGAATTAAACCTCTATATATTTCACCCATAGATCTCAAGCAGCAACCCCGCACAAATACAAGAAGGGCGACGTGGTATCAACCCCCACGGGCATCCGCAAGAAGTTCAACGGCAAGCAGTGGCGGCGGCTGTGCTCCAAGGACGGCTGCACCAAGGAGAGCCAGCGCCGCGGGTTCTGTTCCCGCCACCTGTCGCTGCGGGGCGTGGCGCGCTCGTCGAACACGCCGCTCGCGCAGGGCTCTACGCATACGCCGCAGCATCGGTATGTATATTAATGTTTGTATTGGGTTTTTTGTGAATCGATATTTTTGGGGTACTGAGTACTGACAAATCTAGGCGCTATGATTGCAAATGAAGGTTATCTGAAAGCGAGTGGTCTTATGAGAAACTTCTAATTTTAAAACAGGATCATAATACATCACACCAGCTAAAGCACATGCATGTATTCTTTATTAAAAAGAAGTAGAAAATGATTAACAAGGACAATTTCCAGTTAATTTGCCCGGCAGTGGGATACACCCATAGAAATAATAAACACAATGCTTACGCTACACACTCCCACAGTAAGCTCCCGCTAACAACACCAGTAACGGAATATAAGATGTGGAGTTACGATAGGAACCGGCAACAATGTTCGTTCGGAAAGGTCATTCATTTGACGTGATCGTTCACATTGCATACAAACGGAATCATTATCAGGATTGCATACATGGCCTTGTTTGGTAAACAAAACTGCGTACTCGCGTCAACATGGCAACAAAACAAATTGATTCATAAGTGCCACATGGCGTACAGCAACGCTTAATTATTTATCCAAATATACGGTTGCTAAGCCATCCTTTAGCATTTATGTGGCCAATACAATCAAAAAGAAAAAATCCTTGTTTTTAAATAGTGCAATGTGATGCTAAGAGATATAATCAGCTGACGCTAGCGATAAATGACACCTGTATGGACTATGGACGTGAAGTTTTGTACGCTTTACATTGCGGGCTTATAAAATATAACCTTTTATCGTTTCAACTTTAATGCGTTTCTTTTATATCTGCAATTTTATATACATGATGCCCATATCTTCGACAGAGGGGTTAGTTCAAGATACACCGCGAATAGGCGGATATCGAGACTTCAAAAATACAAAATATTATTCATTAATTACTCAAGTGTGTCGACCAAAATGTATGCCGGAAAATCCCAGTGATGTCATTAAGGTTGAGCAATATCACTTAACCGTTTATACCAAGTCATGATGGATTTATACCAACATAATATAGCCGAAACGCTGGTGTCAATTGCAGTTCTAAATATCCTTACTTACATCGCAATAGTGTCTAAACAGATATTCAAAGAGTAGAAGAAGAATTTACTTCATTTCATTAAATTTTATAATAATGCTTATATACAAAAGTAATGCACTTAGTTCTGACCTCAGTATTAAAGAAAAGGGCACCGAAATGAAAACTAATGTAGGAACTAAGAAGAATGAAGAAGAAGATCAAGGATTAAACTGTTATTTTATTTTCATTTTGTCAACATCTTTGTAAGGAACTAAAAGAATGTTCAAACAATTAAAATAAAGTTAAACTTTGCGATTTTGCCGCATCGGCAATCCATTGGTTTTATAGAAAATCTTGGAACTGCATATGAAAACGTTGATTGAGATTTAGAGCTCTATAAAGGTTACTATGTAATATGTATCATACTTAATTTTTGAGTTACGCTGCAATTTACACATCCTTCCTAATTGTGTTATGTGAATTGTGAGTAAAATGTAGTAATCACGCGCAATGTTAATATAGCAGTGTTTTCCTCGCGTGGTATTTTTTCGTGGTAATTACGTAACAAGCGATACTTTTTAAATATTGAGTACACATATTTGCAATGAAAGTCAATAATATGCTTTGTAGTTGTATTCGGTAGATAATAGCGTCAATGGCGCAGTTGGTTAAGGCACCGCCGGTTCAAATGAAAAAGACTAGGTTCAATCCATTCACCAAAGCAAATATTTGTGTGTTCCAGAAATATTTGTTTTGGATCTGGGTGTTGTTAGACTAACAGGTTTTATTTTATTTACTTTTATCTTAATGTTGGTTTAGTACTAGGTATGTGTGTAACTATTGGATGTATTTATATATTTATTTTATTCAAACCAGTTTACTGAATTGTATTTATTTTGCGTTGTATTGTAGAGAGGAAAAAAGTATATATTATATTGTGTTCCTTTTGGCGTCGACAATATTTTAGTGTAATAATTAATAATAGTATTTATTCAATGTGTTGTTGATTTTATACTGCATGTGAATCATTGAAAAAATATTTAATATTGACGTATTATTTGACGATATAATATTTATTTTTGTGATTAGATTTGTTGATATTTACATATTGTGTCTAATGTAACGATGTACATATTTATCGGGTATATTATACCTTCACGGTTAGCTTTACGATGCAATTTTAAGGTCTGTTGGACGGGGTCAATGTTACACGACTAGTTTGGTCATCAAAATCTCACAATAGCACTAAAGTAAAATTACACCTCAATCGAAGAGTTAATATGTTCAACCGATATAGATAAAACTATCGATGTGAATAGATTTTTGTATCGTTCTGTACTCTTGTTTCCTATTACATCTTAGAACAAAACTGAAATAGGCGTATTATGGACAACACAAATGCGACCACTCCTTACGAGGTACTATATTTTCCTCAAAAACTCGTAACAAAACGACAATAACTCTAGAGTCGTGGGATGTTCAAGGGCCATGATAACTGCTTACTATGTAGTGGTTGGTCTATCGTTTGTTCAATATCCCATAAAAACAATTCCGGAAGTACATATATCGTAGGTATAAAATCAAAATAATATGTTTGTTTGTATGGCAGAAGTAGCAGCAAGTCGTTGTCATCAAGCGGTACTGGTGTGGAGGGAGACGAGACGTCTCGCGAGAGTGATACTACGCCGCCCCACTACCGCGTCACTGGACGCTTTGATCCTGACGAGACGGAGGCTGCTAACATGCTCGGTGAGTCACACTTTAAAACTCTTGAAATATCTTTTGTCACTGTGTTTTTATTATTGTGGTGCAGTAGAGTAAGTGCTGTGATGGAAAGTGTACTGCCCCTCATAGGGAAGACGAGTGATGCCAGGTTTTTAAATTATTTGTCGCTAGTATTTCGGTATTCATACTAAGCTTACCAGACGGGTTTGAAGTTACCTGGGTCATTTCATGAGGAGGATTTTGTTGATTTAAGTATCGATAAAATTAATATAAATAAAGTTTAGTACAATGTTACAATTTTCAAGAGCATCTTATATGGTATTTGGTAAGATATGTGAAGATCGACAGTGTAATTTAATCTGCATGAAATACATAGGAGTAAGAGTAAAAGTAAGAGTAATGTGTGTGTGCGCAGTGTCGCTGGGCAGCTCGCGCTCGGGCAGCCCGGGCGCGTCGCCGGTGGGCGCGCGCTCGCCCGCGCTGCGCAGCAACGTGTTCGTGCCCATCTCCTCGCCGCAGCCGCACGCCGCGCCGCCCGCCGCGCCGCTCTACCACCACCTCATCCGGTAACACTACGCCACTACACCACTACACCACCACACCACTACACCACCACACCACTACACCACCACACCACTACACCACCACACCACTACACCACCACACCACTACACCACCACACCACTACACCACCACACCACTACACCACATGCACTACATCTACTATATGCACGACAGGCAATACTGTCGGTTACGGTGTAGTTATTTCATCGCAACAGAATGAAAAAGAAACTATCACTTCATATTACGGTATATTAAATCATATAATATTGTGCTTATACCCTTGCTCTCTTTTCCAGGCCTGAAGTTCGATCAGGCAGAGTGAGTTCACCAGTAGGCGGAGTGGCGACCAGTGTCATAAGGCTTTCCCCGGCGCCTAATTACCACTATCCGGTAAGTACACACACATATTAACTCTACTTGCAATATCCCCGTAAATTATCCACATGGGTCAATCTTACTAAATAACAAACGAAAGTTTATCCCATCAACAGGTGGAGAATCGAAACGGCCCCACAATATTACAGGCGAACGTGTCACAATCCAACGTGATTGGCGGACAGACATCCGGCTTGAACCTACAGAGCAACATACAGACAAGCATCAACACGTCATCGACAACCCTATCGAGTCTCACACTACCCTCCAACATATCGCTCAACCTTAACACGCTCAACCAGACCAGCATTGCGAACACAATACGCAATACTAACGACTTTGCCCAAAACCTAATCGTGCACAGAAATATCCCTGCCACCAACGGTATCGATATCGATCAGATCTATCGTTCGCAACCTCCGTTACTAAGGAACGGTATACACGAATACCGACGCGATAACGACATGTCGCCGCCTATGAATAATCACGAGAATTTTTCGAATAGAAGAGTCTCGGAGTACGATGATGAGGACCACTCTGTGCCTCAAAGAGAGAGTAACATACTCCGGAACGTGATGGATCGTCCGCCGGAGCTGGCCGAGACTCGAGTGATGGATGACAAGAGGATTATAAAGCCGGCGCCTTTACCAGCCAGGTTGCTGTCGGTGGTAGACCCTGATGCTAAGGACCCAATAAAAACTGTTTATGTTATACCGCAGAATATGAGCGATAAGAAGTACTTTCTGATTAAAAACGAACCAGCTGAGACTATACAGGTGTGTGTTTTTGTCGATAAAATATTTTGTCATTTTTCTAAACTAACCCAATTAACAATATTAATTTGTAAAACTTGTGACGCGAACTTTGAACCTACCTAAATAACCTTTGAACAGTCGTAATAATGTTGTTCTATCATTGTTACGAAATCCATTGTTTTTTAGTCCCATAATATTAAATTATTTATCGATATTAGATATGTCAATTTCAGATAGAGCAGAAGGTGAATCACCTGTCTCAACAGATCAACAATAATGACTCTGAAACTGACCACAGGACTTTGGACAATGGTGATCTCGTAAGTATAGTTAATCTTTATTTGGGTATTGTGTGTACGGATAGTTGAGATTATTTAAGTGAACAAAATAGAATAAACATGAAGTTTTTTTTCCAGATGAATAATGGAAATAGTGCTGTAATAGTGCATCCAAATCAGTTGCTGCCGGTGTTGCCACCTCCTACATCGCATACTGCTATTATTGGTAAATCTTTATATATGTTTTCTTTTTATAAGATTAAATTGAAGTATTTTGTTTTTGTTAGGCTTATGTAGTGTACAATAAAGGATATAAATATATAAAAATAAAAAAATAATTGTATAATTTAATGAGGTTAATTTTTCATATTTCTTGTTTAAAACTCTGGTTTAAAATGTCTGGATTTATGTGTCATTTCTTCATTATTCATTTATGTGTCATGTTTTTTAAATGGTTAGATCGATTTATTTCTTTCCTCTTAAGATCATTTATTTCACAATGTTATGACCGACATAATGTTATTGATTCTCAAAATAAAAATATTCTTTTTAAGCAACAACATGATAAAATATTTAACCCGCAGTATCAGGTGGAGTAGGCGGCGTGAGCTCAGTCTCCAGCGGCGCATTCCCCTGGTCGTCGCTGGTGCCGCTGCTGAGCGCGTCGCCGCCGCCCGCGCCCGCAGACCCGCGCACCCCGCGCACCCCGCACACCCCACACACGCCGCACACCCCGCACACACCCCACACCCCGCAAACACCCCATACTCCGCACACGCCACATACGCATATTAAAACTGAGGACCAGATCAAGACTGAGGCTAATGGTATGATTTTATTTCTTTATTTTTTTTCTAGCTGATGTTAAATGGAATTATGGGATTGTAATAGATTATTTGTCAATGAGATGATTGGATTAATTTAGATTATTTTTTGGTCCTTTAAGCCAAATTTATTTAATTCTTAGCTTAGAAGCAATGGTGTAATATGTAACTAGTTTCGTAGTTTAAGATATAATAGCGAAAAGTGTATTTATCAAATTAACATTTATTGCAGACCCAGTGACTTCAATGTGCACAGATGAAGACGATGAGGTTTTTGAGTGCGAGGAAACAGGCGCGGGTGATGATTCAACTAAACGCCGCTCTCAAAGCCTCTCTTCCCTCAATTCCCCTGCTAGCACGCAGGATAAGGTAACCATTCGCATCCCCTTTAACAACACTGACTACTTTAATTGATTATGATATGTAAAGAAATCTGTCATCATCGAAATTGAATTTAACCCGCAATATTTTAAATCTTCTTTGCAAGTTTAAGGAGCAATGTAAAGCAAAATATTTTGTAATCGCGTTTTTTAGCCCCGCTTAATGCCCAGAACTATTACGGTATAATAAATTCAATTATTTTGGTTCGTTAAGACTGAGCTAAACAGCCACTATCGACTAGAAATTCCGAATTAACTAACTAAACTTTCCTATGACCTTGCAGAAAGAGCGGCGTATCCGTCGGCCAATGAACGCGTTCATGATATTCTCGAAGCGGCACAGACAGATCGTTCATCAGATGCACCCGAATCAGGATAATCGTACTGTCAGTAAGATACTGGGCGAGTGGTGGTACTCGCTCAAACCGGAGGAGAAACAGAAGTACAACGAACTTGCTAGTGAGGTAAGTGAGACTAGGGATTGCAATCCGGAAAAACGGATCCGGTAATCCGGCGGATCCGGCATCATTTAACGGTTACCGGATCCGGTACCAATATACCGGATCCGAAGACCGGATCCGGTGCTAACAGTTTGTGGCAAAATAATATCGTTGTTGCATTTGTAGGTACTTTTAATGCGTTGCGCGTGGTGTAGAGCCCTTGTGCAGAAGAGATTCGACACTGTTAACTGCAAAAACAACATTAAAATTTGTTTCAGTGAAGTTGCTCATGACACAAGTAATTAATTATATGAAGCACTGCATACAAGGATTAGAGAACGCCGCACTGTAGTAATAGGAATATTAATACTTACAGATACTTA
Source organism: Deilephila elpenor (assembly GCA_949752805.1). NCBI lineage: Eukaryota > Metazoa > Arthropoda > Insecta > Lepidoptera > Sphingidae > Deilephila > Deilephila elpenor. The sequence continues at coordinate 6,945,095 of OX457116.1, forward strand.
TAGACTAAGAGCCCGTGGCCACCAGACTTTCGTCATTTTATAACAGCTAAAAGTTTGTCCGCGCATGCCTCTGCCATAGTGATCACACGATCAGCTATTATGAAGTTCCGATCGGGGTTTTTAAAGTTATCAGCTTTAATGTGTCGACAAGATGAAAGAACCATCAAAAGTGTCCGGATGCCATGGAAACGTCTTTTTATAGGTGCCTTAACAACATATACAAAATCCGGCTTTAATACTATAAAGCTAGAAAAATTATATATGACGATATCTTCAAACTTTAATAAAATGTAGTTTTGCTAGCGTTGTAGTATAAAATCTGAATTTTATATATGTTGTTAAGGTAACTATCAAAAGATGTTACCTTGGCATCCGGATACTTCTGGTGGTTTTTTCACCTTGCCAGACATATTAAAGCTGATAACTTCCAAAGCCACCCTGATTGGAACTTCATTATAGCTGATCGTGAGATGCCTAAGTCAGAGGCATGCGCGGACAAACTTTCAGCTTTTATAAAATGACGAAAGTCTGGCGGCCACGGGCTCTTATAATATTACAGAATTCAAAGAAATATCTTGAAAATGTAAACCGATCTGATGATACATTTACTTGGCCAAAAGAAAAAAGTCATAGTATCAGAAAGGACAAAAATCTTAGAAAGAAATATTCAAGAAGATAAATCTAAAGAAAACATAGAAGAGACCTTAGATTCACCATCACTAAAGAAAGATTTCATATTACAAGTAGAATTACAAATTCAGCAAGAAGCCCCGTGTTTATTAGCATTCTCAAATACTTTGATAATGATTTTGATCTCATTTCGGTTAATCACGTAAGGTCAATTGTATCTATTAGATATTATAGTTACTTGATAATTAATATTGTTACTTATAAATTGATATATCTGTGAATGTGAAATCTAGAAAGTCTGAACTTCTCGTTTCGTCGTAAAATTATTACTAGTTACCTACACTACTAAATTTTAATTGTTTCCTTGTTGTCTATTTGTCTTAACATTGGTTAGGGAATAAAATCGATATTATACATTTGTGATTTATTTTTTAAAACTACCTACATATAAGTTCAGTGACATTTGATTAACTCCCTTATTTTGTACTAAAAAGCGAAAATCATCCTGATTTGATCAATCCGGCCGGATCCGACCGGACCCGGCCGGATTGATGGGAATCCGGTCGAATCCGGCCGGACTGAAAATGATGCCGGATTGCAATCCCTAAGTGAGACCTTTTGGTTTCTTCCCGAAAAAAAAATACAAAAAGTAACCTAAATAGTATACTGAAGCTGAAGCAATAAATGTGCCCGGTTTCATATTTTCGTAAACTTTTGCCATTTTGATTTAAATGCGTTTAGCTAATTAATCTATCGCAATTTCGATCTGCTGCGCTTAAAATCTAGTTTGCTAAATGTCTTTGAATCATATACTCAAAATAAATGTTAGATTGCAGGGAAAATAGTATCGAAATAAGGAATCAGTAAAAATACCACGTGATATTATGTGGTAAAAATAATCTTTCCATATGGAAAATAATTAAAATATTATGTTTTTTTCCTTAAAGGTCAAAGAAGCTCACTTCAAGGCACATCCGGAATGGAAATGGTGCAATAAGGATCGCAGGAAGTCGTCTAGCAGCAAAGATCCCACTGGATCTATGCCTCAGGTAATTCCAATTTCACTGTTAACTTTGTGATTATGTCTGCAGTTACCGAATTTCAAGTTCAGCCTGTGTGACAGTTTTTTCACGCTCGATGCCCAATTTACTTCACCTAACCTAGAGTACTCGTGTAATTTTGTCGTCATTGGTATCAAAAGGCCAAGTTTTCAATCCTAATTATTAATTCCAAATTAATTGGAGTATGAAGAATAGGCCAGTATGTGTACACAATTATAATATTTCTCAAGTATGCAGTATTGAAGTGAATTTGTGCAGTATAATAATGAATGTTGTTGTTCGGTGCAGAGTCCGCGCACTCCATCGGAGGTGTGCGCCGCGGCGCGCGCGCCCGCCTCACCTGTACTCAGCGATGACGAACAGATGGTACGCATTTATATTACTATATTAAATACTCCATTTTTTTTATTTTTAACACTGGCTGTAAATTGAACGATCAGTACACACTCTGAAACTTAAGATTGCGTGATCTTGAAGTATATGTTTCCGTTTTTGGTGTTGTGGGACCGATAATTCACTCACGAGACAAGATTTTAATGTAGTTTTTTTAACGTAGTGAAATATATTTTTGATGCTAAACGTACAATATAAAAGCAAACTTAATGTCTGGGACATATCTGTCTTTCAATCTTTGGACGTTAGAAAGTAAATAAAATTGTAGCTCGTAAAATATTTTAAAAATTTCATACACGAATTTAGTTTTATATTATTTCAGGTGACACAGACTATAGAGGAAGCTCCAGCGCCACCACAAACCATTGAGATCGACTTGAAGTGTGGCGAGAAAGTCACAGATTCCGACTCTGAAGGCATCGACACGAGAGACTACTTGCCTTCACATCACGACCACACTAGGCGACCTAAACCAATCAAGGCTAGGTGAGATATTTTATTTTAATGAATTATATTATAAACATATACCAATTTTTTATCAAATGAGAGTTGGTAAGTTGATGTTATTTTTATACCTAAAATACTATATTTACGAAAGATAGGAAAGAAAGTAACTTGTATAAAAATAGTTAAATTAAAAATTAATAAGTTTGGTGAATTACACATTATATATTTTGTAAGTTCCATTACTGCAATAAAAAATATTTAATTGTGCATTTTTGAAAATTTTAGAGCCGGTTCGTCAGACAACTTGCTCGGTGGCATTACTGCGTCAAGTCCAGGTGGTTCCAAAGTCTTCCAACCCACGGGCGGTGCTTTTAAGTCTACGCATGCTGATACTGGTGAGTTTGTATAACATTGCGACAAATATTTACTCTTCCAGAGTATTTAAATACTTTTTGATAATTCCACTTTTAAGAGAAAAAGTGAATGTTTATTTGATTTAATATAATTCGGTAACATAACTTTAAAATAAATTATAAGTATGATACTTTACGATCTAGATTATAAAGGTAACTAGTAAACTCAACTAAAAATATAGTATAAACTTTTTAAAAATATGTTTTGGTTCAGCTAGGTTTTTAAGTTCAATTTTTTATTGTTCCAGGCGATAACCACAGACAATGGACAGCATTCACAGCGGTCAACAAAACAGTTCTCCCACAAGTCCCTAGCTCCCCGCACCCCTCACAATCGATATCGACAAGTACTCAAAGTCTAACCAACAGCGTGCAAGGAATATCGCTAAGCGCGCCCAATCTATCGACACAGGCAGCACTAGACAATGCCATCGCATCGATAATGAACTCCCCCACTACTACTAGTAGTGTGCAAGTGATATCGAGTGGGATATCGATGCCGAGCCACTCGATAAGTCAGGCTCAAACATCGACTGCGTTGAGTAATGCGCTGTTGAAGAGTGTCACGTTTGTGAAGAGGAATGCTGGTGATAATACTTCATGTGAGTTAATTTTTTCTTCTCTGTGAATAGGTTTTGTTTAATTGGTAATTTATTTTTTATATGATTTGACAATAGTCTTACTTTAACGATAGTTTCATTTAGTTTGTGGTATTTCCAGTGGATGGAGTGTCATGTAATTATATGGCTACACGATTTGGAGTTTTTGTTTGCAATATTTATTTTACTGAGTTAGTTTAGAGTTCAGATTTAAAAGCGCCAACAGATAGTGTCACCATCATTAAGTCTTAGTCAGCTTTAGAACCAGATCTAATTTTCGCATTAAAATGAATAAACAGCAGTGTCATAATACAGCATTATATTGAATGTTTTGATGTGTGCAGGTCCACTAACCCTGTCGCTGGACGCGGCGGGTAACCTGCTCCTGAAGCAGAGCGCGGCGCCGTCGTCCGCGCCGCCCGCCGAGCCGCCGCTGCACCTCGTGCACCTGCAGAGACTCTACGTGCCGGCCTTCAACGCAGGTACATCAATTATACATTCAATATTGTACGCTCAGATATGCGAGATTTTACGTGCCAGCGTTCAATGCAGGTACGCATATGCGTATTTGGGTACGTTCTGGCACCCATACACGTTCAGGAATGTGGGAAATATGAAATTATTTTTTGAAAATAAAAATTGGATTAACTGATTATTATTGTATCGAGTTATCGAGGCAAATACTCGTTCTTTACAGCTTTTTGGAAACTAAAAACAAATTAAAACAAAAGTTGTAACGACACTTTTTGCTATAGTTGTAAGCCGTGCGGCGTGCGCGTGTTTCTCTGTCTCTCTCTCTCATAGAAAGCAAGCCAATTATTTTCGTTTCGTCTTTAAATTTCGCATTGAACAGTGTGGTGTCGCGACGATTATTTTTGTTGAGTGTATACAGGTTTTTTGTACATAATAAATAATAAAAAATCGAACTTCGTTCCATCCGGGTGTCCCTTGACACCTCTCAAGTTTTTTTATCGATGTATTAATAGTGTTTATTTTTTTTGCAGACATAGAAGCAACCAAGACATCTCAAGCCAACAATCAAACCATTCAAACTGGCCAGTCTGTGATAGTATCGCAAAGCAACAGCCATTCCGTGCCAAAATCCGTTTCGTGAGTATAAATTGTAGTCATATTACTCAATTCAAACATAAATTAAAGTAATAGAAGTTATGAAAATGTTTTATACATTTCCACTATTGATACGCAATAGTTTGTGTGATTATTTTTTTATTAACCGCAGGGTTCAGTTTAACAATTATCGTGCCAGAATAAGGAAAAAATACAGCCGTTGATACTCTCCTTTTTTGTATTTGAATGTTATTTTATTATTTTAATGTTGTGTTTGTAGCCAATGGGAGACACCAGTGGAGGAGACCCGTCCGTTCCCGCTGGCGCCCACTCCGGCGCAGCTCGGCAGGGCGCCGCTGCAGAAACGACTTAGTCGGGGTGAGTTAGCGATCATTTCTTTTAATAATAGTTTAAACATGATAAAAAAAATCAAAATCCAATATATCTCTTATGTGCCTGACTTAAGACAAGAATTACTTTACTAGTAAAATAATGAATACAAAACTCCATTCACCGCAAGTTATATCTTTTTTTGCCATAAATGTCAATATTTTTCGTTTGAATTTTTGTATTAATTTATTAAGCAAATCTTTATTCATAATTGTATGCACTCAAAATATTAAAATATATAATACACGTATTCTGCATAAACCAATAAAAACGAAACCAAAATACATAAGACTAAACATAACATCCTTCTAATATAAAATTTCATTAATTAACCTATCTACCCTGCAGGAACATCAACAGGCTCCACGGGCAGCAACAGCGAGGTGCAGGTGCCTCGCTCCGAGAGCGGCCCCAGCACGCCGCTCGAGGCCCCGGAGCCCGCCTCCCCGCACGACAGCCTGCCCAGCCCCTCGCACAAGAAGAGCCTCTTCAAAAAGGGGAACGAGGATGGAAGGGACAAGTACGTATAGTTTTTAATTTAACTAAACATTTATATGGCCTAAGTTCCCTCAATTGTCGTGGCTTTTCTATAATGGTATGTATACAAAGAATAAGCTCGCTTTATGAAAAATAATACTAACTACGAACAGAAAAAACACCTGGGTAAAAACATTATGATGTTTAATTATGAAGAGGGAAGAAGAGGCAGCAGGGTTTATTGGTTTTCTGACAATCTTACATACCGAGGAAAATACGTCAATGAAGTTGTTCTTTTATGACGATTTCCTATAAGGCAATGAAACCATTTTAGCCAAATATTCATATTGCTAAACACCCAGCAATATAATACCTACAGAAACTTTATTTCTTTGTCTAGAAATTATCAAACAAGCGCGTCAATAGCTGTCTTCTAAAATGGCGCAACATATAAAAAATATCCATATGCTTAAATAGTAAAAATAGTGTATTGTCTCCAGGGTGCTAGAGACGGTGAACTTCGAGCAGAAGTTCAGCACGCTGCCGCAGTTCAAGCCCGACGCGTGCAGCCCGGGCGCCATGGCCGTGCCGCGCAGCCCGCAACTCTATCTGCGCAAGAAGAAGATCACCATGGGTACACACTACACACTACACACTACACACTACACACTACACACTACACACTACGCACTACGCACTACACACTACACACTACACACTACACACTACGCACTACACACTACACACTACACACTACACACTACACACTACACACATACTTACATACTCACATACTCACATACTCATTATATATTTTTTATATTATGGGGGTAAACGAGCAAACGGTCCACCTGTGTAAGTGACTACCGCCGCCCATGAACATCTGCAACACCGTAGGGCATGGAGATGCAATCAAAATCATTTTTGTAATAAGAAAAATTAACCACACTTGGATTTGTTGAACGGCATTTGCGCTTACCTAAGCTGCAGGGCAGTCACAATGTCGAGCTAGAATTAAAAAAAATACTAAGTTTCTTGAAAGGACAGGAGGGTAGATGTGTTGTTCCGAACGGCCCAGCCGCGGACTTATGTCCTGCAACATGATGTAGACAACAACAGAGGGATATTAATGACCTTGGTAATGCCACAATGGTGAAATTACAATTACAAAGCTATTTTTTATACTGTGATATTAACTTTGTTAGTATACATGTGTTTCTTTCTATAACATAGTAATAGTTACTTTGCGTCATAAACCCAATAACTGCAGTGTAAAAATTATATTCAGTATGTATCACAAAATCTATGTCTAGTTTTCGTAGTCATCTGATTACTAATCAAATTTTGTTTCTGAACAGACGAGGAGAATACCGTAGTGACTCCGCAGATAGAAAACGAAGTGTTGAATGGCAACAGCATGCCGACGCCTCACACCACCACTAACAAACTGGTGGGCAACACTTTCTTCGGACCTGACTTCAATCTCGACACCTATCGAGGTAAGTTGACGATTATTATTTGAATATATTTAAGAGGAAATACAACGTTTAGTTATCTTCAAAATATATGACGCCACTTTTCAATTATCCAGTGTATTTTTTTACTATGCTGACACGGTATACTTTTTATAACACATCAGCGTGTTACGACAGTAAAGTATAGATATAAAATTGGATAGTAAGACATGATTTTATTACGAGTGTAAATGAATTTATGTAGAATACAAACGATAAAGAGGTATAGATGTAATAATTTCGGTTAATATGAGGGTATAATTAAAAATAGAGAGACTATGGCGATACCCCGCCAAAGGATGTCTCGATTTTAAGGGGGTAAGGCGTACATGGGTTGCATTATGCTTCCAATGTTTGGAGAGTACAACATATGGGATTTTGGGCCAAAAACGTTGTAATTAGTGGTGTTTACCAGTATAATGAATAGCAGCGTGTGTGCCAGGCGTGGTGCCGGCGCCGGAGAGCGTGGAGGAGATGTCGCCGCGCACGCCGATGTCTGCGAGCGGCGCGCGCGGCGAGGCGGGACACCGCAAGGTGCTGGAGCAGCGCCGCAACCTCGTGCTCAAGCTCTTCAACGAGCACGGCATGTTCCCCACCACGCAGGCCACCACGCACTTCCAGGTCACATGCACCGTTCTTTTATTCTTTTACACAAACCAGGTGGTTGACATTGAATCTTGAAGGTATGACATATCAATAGTTACGAATGAGGTTTTTTTTTATCTTAACTATAACCCAAAGCTTGTATTTTTGGGAGAATACTGAAATATGAGGCGAAAATACAAATATCCAAGTCTCACTGATAACATCATCTTGCGTACAGTCTCACTGTACTCACATTTTTCTCGTCACCCCAGATGTCATACAAAATTTGAAAAAATCAGAAAGAACTTTTGTCAATAATCATGATTTTAGTTTTCACGATTTTTGACTATCCTGTATACATGCGAGGATTTTTACCGCTTAGTTAAACTTCGGTTCGGTTCATGAACCTACGTGAACGGTAAAAATACTCGTACCAATACAGGTTGATCAAAAAAGCCTTGAAAAGTAAAATCACGATTGTTGACAAAACGACCAGGTATTTTTTTTCAAACTTGGTAGAATGTCATCTGGCGTGGTTAGGAACATGTGGATTAAAAATACCATATAGGAATATAACCCGGTATAAACTATTCCACCAATTCTTCACTCTCAGACTGCAGCAGCAACCATAGAAAAAAATATAACTAACTGACAGACTATATAAAAGTAGAATCGCCAATTTTAATGTCTATTTTACCCTACGTAATTTAATATTAATATAATATTATTATCCGTCTTCGATGAATTTCCTCTATGCACTCTAGAATCATCTCACATCAAAAATATTTATCTATGTGTAAATTACGGTACTTTATTTGATGGTCGACCACTACGGTTAATGGAAACCTTTGGTGGTAATAAAAAAGCCATAAATCTATAAGATACTTTAAGTTCTTTAAATATATCAAATTCAACAATTTTACTTTTTTTTTCTAATACAAAACATATTATTTTGCATCAAAATAAATAAATTACAAAAAAAAATGTTGAAAAACAATGACTTATATTAGTATGTTTTAAAACATTTATTTAATTGTAAAAAGAAAAGTTACATTACCGATATTTTGCAACATAATGAAAAGTATTTTTCAGTTAATATCCTGATAAATATTCATATGAATATGTAACAAAAAATGCAAAAATGTCCTTTGAGAAGTCTGAAGGCCCCGGCGAGATTCGAACTCACGATCTCTTGTTTACTAGACAGGCGCTTTAACCAACTAAGCCACGGCGCCACATATGGATGTGGCGAAATAGCGTATATTTATAAACCCGGCGACATGATAGAAACATAGTAAATTTAATTTGTTTTCCGAAAATCATTTATTCGTCGTATGTCTATACATGTACAATATGATTAAGTCATATTCGAACCATTTGTAACTTTCCGCATATTCCCTGGTTGATAGATTTTCAATAAACAATTTACAAAAGAATATGATTAAATTTAAATTTATTTTGCAAGAAGTTTGAAAACCGATATTATATGTTTTAATTTTTCTTTCGAGTCTGATAAGATGTTTGGTAAATTATTAATATATTACTGGAAATACACTTATAATTAATCAAAAATTCTTAAAGAATTAAGAATAAAATATTCTTAAAAATATGTATTTATTTTTCTACCTGAACATTTTTGACAAACGTGGGGTACTTACAATAATTATTTATCCTCGGGCACTCTAGCTTTTTAACCATAAAATAAAAGTAATTTAGTTCATTTTCTAATCTTAAACTCATAATCAATTATTTTTGCTTTTTTAGTTGGGTGTTTTACTAAAGCGTGTATTTTAGTTTTTTAAACTATTATTTATTTTATTTATAATCTTTTTAATTTTATTCACGCAGGCTATCCACATGGACATATTTCCTACAAAGTCATCATTGCAACTGAAGATCCGCGAAGTGCGTCAGAAGTTGATGGCCCACTCCAACCTCACGCCGCATTCGGAAGTCAACACGCCTACCAGTAAGTAACACCTTTATTATTTACTTCTAGTAACTTTATTATTTACTACTAGTAACTTTATTATTTAATACTAGTAACTTTATTATTTACTACTAGTAACTTTATTATTTAATACTAGTAACTTTATTTACTACTTGCTCGCGGCTTCGCCTGCGTGAAAAGTTATTTCGGAATAAAAGTCCCACAATTGTTTTTGGAAGTGGTAGAGCCACCCTGTTGTCAGTCTTGACTAAGCATTAATGGGCAGGCTCGTCCAGGGCGGTACTACTGTCTCACAGGAAATCGACGTGAAGCGACAGCTCATTCAGTGAGTGAGATTGCTGAATGCCCAATAACTTCTTTCATCTTCCCATCGTTTTTCGGCTTCGATCACGTACCCTCAGGTGACCTGTTTGCTCGTTTGCCGGACCCATGGTATAAAAAAACCTGAGATTAGCGTATTCAAACAAACAAACTCTTCAGCTTTATAACATTAGTATAGATTTATTAATACTTTTGCACACGAGGATCACTGAAACTGCAAATAAGAAATGGTAATATTGTATTGATAGTCAATCACCACGCACTTTAACGGTGAAGGAAAACATCGTGAGGATACCTGCATACCGTAGCGATTTTAAAGAATTTCTACGGTATGTAAGTTCGCCAACGTGGTGGACTATATGGCTCAATCGATTCTCTCGATTGTAGAGTAGACCCTTGCCCAGCAGTGGGACGTATATGGGCTGATACAAGTACAATATTATCGCTCTAGTTAATTTTGTACAAACAACTGTGATGATTGTGGATAGTCTCCTCACTTATATCCAAACATCCGAAAAAAAAAAAAAAATTGTGTTATCGAAAATTGACTAATATTTAGCAAAAGTATTATTCAGTTAATATCTTGACAAATATTCATATCAATCTGTAAAAAAACAACGCAAAAAGTTTAGTTTGAGAAGTCTGAAGGCCCCGGCGAGATTCGAACTCGCGATCTCCTGTTTACTAGACAGGCGCTTTAACCAACTAAGCCACGGCGCCGATGAGAGAGTCTGGTGAAATAACGTATATAAACCAACTTCAGTACACAGTTCACAATAATATTGAATATTCGCAATTGGCTATAAATAACTCAAAAGCTAATACAAATGTTAACAATAAAACATATTATATTGTTCTCTTGTACAATACTCTGGCTTTTATCGTGCATAATATCTGCAGATATTTACATAATGTTGATACATTAAACCGGCAATTTAGTTATTTTATTTAATGACGCTAAGATTTTCCTATGATTTTCTAATAGAAATTGCGAAAACGAAAGTGGTTCGGGTATATTCGGTTATTTCCGGAAACGCGCATGCGCTTTGACGCTACAATTAACTAACAAAAAAAATATTTCTTTGACATCGTCTATAGTAATAAAGACCTTGCCGATATTAGGTTAGGTTGCGATTGGGTTTACGCCCAATACTTATATATTATGAAGGGGCGTAGGAGACGCATTGTACGATGTTGTTGAAGGGACTTGTCAATAATTCAACCACGATTAGTAGCGTTCGGGGCTTGGACAGGACCAAAAACTGTTGTTAGTTACTGCCGTGGATAGATAAGACACAAACCCATAGACTATGTAGTTTAAGCAACCTATAAGAAGGGTTAATAGTATTATTTTACTTTTTTTTCATTTAGATTCATATTTCATTATATTGTGTTTACAGATGTGAACTCGCCGATAGTGTCAGCGTCTTTGCAGCCGACATCGACGGCCAGTTAGCGATTCGGATACACCATTTCCATCGTGGTGCAAGAATAATCGCTAATGTGCACCCGCACCCACAAACAATGTAATCATGCTGTGCTCATTATCGAAAGACTATTGTAGCTTTCCACTGTTTTGTTAAGTATGTGAAGATTTTAATGGAAGTTACAAAGTTTTTCAGATGTTATGTACGGAATTGCGCCGTCACGCAGAGTTGTGATGTAACGTTGTATCGAAATAACTGTTGATTTTATCGATAAAGTAATCGTTATGAGATCTTATTTATGTCAACTAATATAAGTTTTCAAACTTGGTGCACTCTCATAGTTGATATATTCCGTCTCATCTTAAGATCTGTTGATATTGAACTCACAAAATTTAAAACGATTGTTCTCAAATTGATCCAGTGCACGTTGATAAGCAATAAAGGAAATTTATTTGGATCCAGGTCGACTTTAGAAAAATATATCGATATCGATAAAAATGCTCACGTGTTACGCGATTTTATCGGAATTATCAAAAATAATGTAACATATTAAATGCTCTGATGCATTCATGGAATACTGGAGCCACGCACTGACTCGCTTGCAGTATTTCATTTTTATCCAAATGATATGTATATAATATTCTAAATAAGTGATAAAACGACAAAAAATACATAAAAATTATTAATAACGTTTTAGTATGTTGAACATTGGCGTTGATGTGATTGATTTTTAATTAAAATTACGATTTCTATTCGTATTCTAGAGGATGTTAAAGAGAAAAAAATGTAAACGGTTGTAAAATGAAAGGTTGCCGGTTATAGTTTGAAATTTCACGGATATGTGATGAGCCTTAGTAAATTCCACTTTGATGTTTATTATGACGCCCAAATATTCGCTTATTGAACGAAATTGTTTACGAACGACCGCGAATGATACGATTGTGTATACTTTCACTGTAATCTGGCATTATGGGCACGATCTCAATACATTTTTATTTGTATATCTGTACTTTAAGATACTTTTCGACGATGTGTGTTTGTGTATTGTTTAGGTTATATTATTTTTCTATGAATATCTACTCGTTTCCACTTGCAAGTAATCATTCCAACGCGTAGAAATTGTTTGAATTTTAATCGACTTTGTGGAAAGTAATTAATACTATAGTCTATCTAAACTAAGAAGTTCCATTTGACATTGGGAAATAGGGATGCTGTCAAATAAATCGGTTCTTACAATATCCGATTATTTAGAGATATCGATAATATTTGTTTGTATTTCTTAATCGATTACAGTTTATATTTTCAGTTAACATCATTTCGTTTATTTTTTCATGAACATTTTTATTCTAATGAGACATCAACAATTGCATGTCACTTTCCTATTAGGAACAAAAGGAGTGATTTATCTATTACTAGCGGCCCGTCCCGGCTTCACCCGACTTGGCTTGCAGACACTTTTTCGAGTCCAGTCCACATCACGCACATGCTTATGAACACATGATACATACATACAATACCAATACATATACTCCAAAGTGAGGAACCTCCTCACTATGTGTAGCGTATCCTACAATACTGCCTTCATTTCCATTGTAATATCCAAATCTATTAATTAATGATAAATTAATTCATATTAATATGTATTATTATTTCACTATTTATTGATGTATGTTCGTTGACAGCATACCTATTATTAGCTGGAAGTTCAGTATTTTTAAAAATTAAAAAACAACTGTTTTATATCTGCTCGATTATTTAAATATTTTTACCGATTATGCGTATACAAATGCATTTGAATAGTCTTGACTCTACCGGTAAAAGACCTAACGAGGTGACTTTGTAATGACGTCTAAAAAAAAAATATGTTGTTTAAAATGGTTATTTTGCTTTATTTAAAGAATTCTAGTTTAAATTTAGTGATTATGGTTTGTATATCTAGTGATAAAATAAGAATAGCTTCATAATTCCATGGATTTACGGAAAGTGTTATTGAAATTGTGTGGGTTACGTCTGCACAAAGTTATTTACGTTAAAAGTATGAAACGTCAAATGGAACCTGTTAGTTTAGATAGACTATACATACCTTATAAGCTATTAATATCCTGTGAAAACAATCAATTTACAGTTGTACGATAAAAAATGTGTCAGAATAGTAATATTTTCTTCGATAAAACAATAATGATTACACAAATTAATGAAACAAAACTGGTGTAGTTTACTCTAAAGTCGGTTAAAGATATATTTTGTTATATCGATTATCGATGTACGAATTTGTTATATCGATAATCGATATATTGTTTTCTTTTTTGACGTTGCAATATTAGTCTATAAATCGTTTTCGTGATAAATCCTGCAAGTGGAACTGGTTATTTTAGTTGTATGACTATATATTTAGAAAATGTATTGACTGACATTTTGTGGTAGCTTACAATTGTTTAAACGTTTACCTTCTGAATGTAAACGCAAGGTTTTTTACGCTTTCAATATTGAAAAAGTAAGCAATTGTTGAATAGTCGTGGTGATGCAATTCTGTCTGTCGAATACGGTGGAAAATAATGATTCAGATTATGTTAATTATTGCATTTATAATAATAATCAAATTGATTTGAACCGTATTCGAGAGTGAAGCCCGATTTAAGCAGCGGGAATCGATTATGTTTTTACGTATCGATATTTTTGATTGTAACACCTAGTCATGTTAGTCGATTTTATCCTGACATTTCGCTGTTGTGAGAATAAGGTTTTACAACACCACACGCAGTTTCCGCTGTCAACTTTAAGGATAATATGTGTGCTAAAGATTGAACGTTTATCATATACAAGTATGCGATAAGATATGGTGCGGATCTAATATTATTTATATATCTGATTATTTTGTATCGTTTTCTATTTATGTTGTGATGTTGGTCTTCCACGTGTTTTACATTTTTTCATTTTTTATTCTAAGGAATATCTACTTATTTAATTGTGTATAGTGGTTCACTGAAAGTGCAGTGATCAATAGTTTTGAATGCCATCTTCAATTGAATAATTATAATGTTATTATAACACGAATTGTAGACATTTCAAAAATTAATAACATTAGTTTCATAGCGAAACATAAACACGTTTTCTTCTATATGTAAGCGGTGTAGTGGTCATTTTTAATACATTATTGGCAGTGATTTACAGAACCAGCTCAAATTAATAAGGACACTAGCTAAATCAATATACATTATAATCTCATTGTGTAAATATTAGACTTATATTTCTATATTAGCGCTAAGTATTGCCGGCTCTCAAAGTAATTAGGGTTTTATTTAGATAATGCTAATTATTATAGATAAAAATGAAAAAATAAATATATAATTTATACATGTGAAATTTCGGCCAATACAAATGTTATGTATATCAAAATTGTATTTTTTAAAATGATCTCTTCGGCGTTAATAGGATTAGATAATTGCTTTAGGAGTCCGGAAGAAAAGAATTTATTACATAATATAAGTATAAGAGATATTTTCGCACTGTTAAAATATATATATCTCGATAATCGCGAATGGGTGCCGATGCCAAAATCTGGAATTTAACTTGTGTGTATATGAAGCGAATACTCACACGATACAAGACGTTCATCGTAGTTAGAACTAATAATGTTTATAGTGAATCATTTTTCAGAGTTTGGTGCGAAACCCCGCGTAGTCAATTGAACATATTCACATATGTTATAAACACTCATACAAATATAGTACTGTTGTTACCAGTTAGTCATAATATACACGCATTACATTGTTTCCCCTTTTTAAGTCTAGTGTCATCCTGGAGTCACGTCTAGCGACCCCTAGGTAAATAAAACCCCAATGTGATTGACTATATTTTGTAGTTTTAAATGATGCAATATTGACGTCTCTTCTCTGTCTCCAAAACTTTCTCGAGTGTTCTGCATATTATCGAATCATTAAATAGTTGAATAGCGAATTAACCGGCTTATATTCATTTCTAGCAATTGTAGTTAAACTATATGACAATCGATTTTTGATTTCAAACTAATCGACTAATCGATAATCGTATCCATTTGGTAATGTCATTTGTGTAACGCTACGTTGTCTCTACGCATATATACTTGTTTAAAAATAAATATAATGAATATTGAATGTATCACACAAATTTTATTGTAACTTGCACTGAAGTTAGCACGCGGCAGGTACGTTTTCATACATTTTTTAAACATAGATACTTATATATTCACACGTACGCGTAGTTATTCAATTATATACAAATATAAATAATGTTAAAGTATAATAGTGACAACGTACTTGTTTTGCGTTGAATCTTGTAATTTTATTTACACATACTGTTGCAATGACTAACAATGATAATATTTAAAAGGAGTTTTGTTTCATGGTTTACGATTGTGATAGTTTGTACTAAATGTTTCAATTTGTTTTTAACTGTCCATCATTTTATGTTTGCCTCTTGTTGATGATTCTCGTTTTGGATATAACGTTGAGTTTGGTGTGAATGTCTTCGGGTGTTATATATTAATAACAAATATGAAACAAATCTTAATGATGAACTGCGTATTACTAGTGCCTTATTGACTTGCAAAACTTAGTATTTGCGCAAACTTTGTCTTATGCCGACCGACTTGCATCGCCGTTATACGATTTACTTTTAGAACACCTAGGCTTTGTCAGTCAATAAAAGAACAGGACTAATAGGCAGTTATTGATTAGACTGAATTAACTTTGTTGCATATATCGAGTTATAATGTTATATTTTAAGAAACATTAGCAATTATATCAAAAGGACATTTTGAATGAAGCATTTCATATTGGTTATTTATTTCTTCTACATAAGGCATTAGTCTAATTATTTAGTCGAAATGACGTCATGTAAATATCTTGTTTAGATGGTTTATTTAGGTTTAAGTGTTCAATTTAATGTATATTAGATTGAATTAGAGAAAAACAAGCATAAAATAGATGAAACTAACTGAAACAGTAAACACATTTACACGATGGGATTTTTTGAAAGTTTTGACTCCCAAATGAAGGACCAATGAGCGTCATCTTATCTTAGACAATGTATTCAGTCAACAAGAAAACAAAATTATTGTGTGCAGTTATTTAGTGAATCAAACCATAGCAATATGGACAGTTTGTTCAAGCATATTGGATCATTGTACGAACTTATGTTAAAACATAAAAAAAACCTCGAAAACATTATCGTATTTTATTTTTTACATCCCTCCTATACCTACCATGGATGATAATCATCTTGCGCCAGTCAAATCTATTACAAAGAAAAGAAAATAGATGTGCATAAGGCAAAAAAGACGGCTTATTGATATAGTGGCACAGTTTTTCAGGCCTGGCAATCCACTATCTTGAGAATTATTTAGGTCGAATAATCACGCCAATGGGCCTATAATAATTCGGGAGGCACGCTAATACATAGATATGGGCGGCATTAGTTGCATCTCTGCCTACGCCATCAGTAACACAATTGTGAGTTGAAGTATGTAGACGTAAAAATACACTACTTCATAAGGATAATAATACTGGCGCCGTAGTGGCGGAGGCGTAGTTGTATACGGTTACAAAGCTGAGGTCTCGGGTTCGAGTCCCAGGTCGGGCAGTGGTATTGGATTTTTCTATTCATTATCAGTCTGGAGCCAGGAATTTTGCCCGATATGGCGATAGGCTCGCCCCCTAACACAGATGGGACGAAACATTAAAGGCGAAATGTGGGTGTCCTGGTGGCACCTCTGCCTACCCCTTCAGGGATAAAGGCGTGAGTTTATGTATGTATGTGAGGATAACAATCTGCTCATGGCTATTGCCACAAGCTATATTTCATGTGTATTTACTTTCTAAACTATATTGGTGATTAACTTAAATACAAAATTAAATTCAACAATAAAGCTTTATTGGCTTCTAATTTACTAATAACATAAATATATTACTTGCTATTATCTTCTATCTCCTCTTTAGGTTCCGCCTTTACTAACAAATCAGGATTTTCCTCTTCTAATAAAGATAAAGCTGCTTGCAGCTCCATATTATCTCCGGGGTCTGTGATTAAGAGAAACTTAAGCATTTGCATCCTGGCTAGAGCAACAACACCTCCAACACATAAATTGCAACCTCTTATGTCAAGGTATTCTAAACTCTTGCCATTCTGTCCAGCTAGGCGGTCGAGACACCAAACATCAATAAACTTGTTGTTTCTCAGAGACAGCCATTTTAAAAAATTAAGTCCAGTTAGGTTTTGGAGACCTTCATATCTAACACCATTATGGTGGAATTTTGAACAGTCTATGGCTTCTATAAAATATCCATCTTCATATTGTTGGGGCAGGTTTAATGTTGTTGCATCACCGGCTATCCAATCGTTAGAGCCTCTCAATCTGAAATGTTAAAAATCAGTACTGACTTTGTATATTTTTACAGGATTTCTAATTATATTTTTTGGTTTATTTCAAAATTGAATAAAACCATTTTGTGTGATTTTTTACTAAAAGAAATGAATTTGCCAATTGCTTGGTACCTCCTTAAAAAATAATGTTAGACATAGCTGATGATGATCAACAATGATTAATAAATCATCCTTGTTTTGAACACTTGGTGTAATTATTACAAAGAAAAGAGTTGTTAAATCTATGTGGCATAATATGATAATTGAATAAATGACTGAATATTAATAATAATAATAAAATAAATACATCCAACAGTCACATACATAGTCCTGACCCCACACTAAGATCGAGTCTTGTGCCGTGGGTGTCAGGAACTACGAGAGACTTTTCGGTCTATTAATATTATTTTGACATAATTTTTTCATTGTTTCAAAAAATATAAAAAACGCAAAGCTGCTAGTTACCTGACGGCTCCATGTCGGAAGGTAAAGAAGTGTATTGCCGCTAAATTTGGTCCTAGTATTGCCACTCTATTGGGCAAGTACTTCTGATTCTCAATTTCTTGAAGGACTTTTAAATCACCCCACCACTCTTTTATTTGTTCTATGGTTATAGTGGGGACTTGAGATAACGCGAGAAGGACGTTCGGATTAGGATTTTTTTCTATAAAAACAGAAAGTTTAGTCTTCCATTCGCCATCTCTCTTTATCCAAGGCTTGCGCCAGTCGGGATACTCCTGTCCATGTACAGTTCGAGGCTTTGGACCCTCTTCATTTTTTTGGTAAATTGACTTTTCCTCGCAGTAATTTCTTGAGATTGCAAAAACGGTTCGATATAATTTCCTATGTCTTAAGGTTAATGCCATTTTAAAACTTTAATTATAATAATACTATGTCTCCATAATTTGTAAGAGTAAGTGAATAATTTATTGCGTTATTGCCAATAAATATTACGACTTTATAAAAAAAAGTTGTTACTTCACCCCCTTGACGCAATATTTTGAGGTTATGTTTTGACGTTTTGTTTTCTTCATTCTTCCTTTTATTGGGAAGGCAAAGAGATCCAGCCCGTACAGCTTCATCATTTATTGTAAAGTCCTTTTAACAAATGAATGACGGCATTCAGCTTTTTAGTTGCTATACTAAATTAGTTACGGAATTGGCTATTTGACTAATTTCTGAAAAGTGTTTTAAAGTCTAGATATAATCACTCTATACCTCTTCAAACTATTAATTTATTTTTATAGAGTTGTTTATAACGAATAAACATATTTTTCAGTTTTATCATCATTTATGTCACCAAAACGGTAGGTCACGTGACTTTGAAAAAGTTACGTCACACTTTATAAATGGTGAATGATCTTAGTGGCAGAGATGAATGAAAATTGTAAATCGTGACATCACACGCTGCACAATGACAGCTTGTCGTGTTTTGTTACATTTAATCAACAGATAAAAAATGGCAAACTTATTTTAGACAATTTAAATATTTATAATTGAGATAAATGTAAATAAAAATACCTATAATTATTGTTTACCAAAAAGCTATCATATGCAACACATTTTATAATTTATTGCCACAACAGTCAAATACCCAATTGTGTTTTGTGCAGCCATAAGAGTCGATATATCGCAATCTCTATAAACTGGAAATCAATATAATTTCTGGGCCCTTTCCAAATTCTTTCTTGCAGATGTTTGTTTGTTTGTAATTAAATGGTTGTTTTTTTTAAATAATAATATATTATATGTTTACCGAAAAAACAGGCTATTTCATTTCAAATGGACGAACTGAAAGTTTTGCACATAATTACATGATTTTTTTATTATTCTGAATCTAGTTCTATAATAGTTATAAGTAGTATAATTGCCGTATTTTTAATTGTAATATGCTTCAAGTACTGCCAGGCGGCGTTAGTCGTAAAATTTATTGATATTTTCAACATCTGAATATAGACCAAGTTTACATCAAGTTAAAAATAACATGTATTTTTACATGCAAATAAGATGAGAGCACTCTCAGAAATTAGGTTTTAATCAAATCGAAGCCTGGCTGTGGCGAAGTTGGTCACAGTTTCCAAGTTTCCGTGACTGGACACGACGAGATACGACAGCTTGCCGTTAATCTTGCACTCACCGCTAAGGATGAGTTTGCATTGACCGCTATTGGGTTCTAGCTTTACCTACTTTCTACAGGTGCTAATAAATCATTTCGATGTTTAAATATTATGAAAGATAATTAAAATATTGAGATACGGAACCAGCTTGGTAGTTAATTTTTGGTAATGGGTTTTGTGTTTCAATAACGGGTTATATTGCTAGATTTTATATTTAAGGATCTTAGATAACTATACCTACCTACTAATAGTTTTAACTGCAGTTGTGTTATAAGACAAGATATATTTTTAGCTAGTCCTATTTCTTACAAGAAAAAGTATTGAATAAATACCCCGATCCACTAATGGTTTTAAGTTATAGTCGAGTCGATCTTTAACGAATGACGATGTACCTACATATTTATTCATTGTTACTCTCAAGTAGGATAACCGAGTTAACAAAGACCGCAGAAGGTCGTGGGACGTAAGGTGCTTGCCACAGGTCACTCCGTAAATCTAGGTACATAGGTATCTAGGTACACCTATTTCTAAGCTCACGTGTGAGCTGTTGACAGGCAATAATGCGTTATCTGCGATGTTATAAAATTGTTGTCGGGAATCTTGCATTTTATTATTTATCCTAAAATGTGTCTGAACAAACTGCAGAAGGTTGTTTTGCAATCAGTAGCTCTTGTGGTAGAAAATTTCCTTTTTTGCGAAGAAAATTGGTCGCGAAGTGGCAGCGCATGGAATTTATTACCCATTTAAAAGAGAAATGACATTTATCGTATAGACACTGCAATAGTCTGCAGAATAAAACGTGGACTTCTTACCTATACCGATAACTGCAACTATTTGCGCAGGCAATGCAAAGGAACAACAACTTAACAACTCTTCGTCTACTTAGTAGAAGATAAAAAATGGACAAATATACTTGTTCTTGTTTATTTATATATTATTTATTATATTGCAGATGAGAAATGTAATCCGGAAACCAGTGTCTGATAAATACTTTAATTTTATTTGTTTAGAGTTACACACATCAAGTAATAAGTTAGTTAATGTTTACCGTAAGGAATCATTAGGTGTTAATATTTCAGAACGTTAAAACGAAAGTTCACGAACTATAAGTCGTCATTTCCGTCTATTAGTCGAGTCCGTAATTTTACTGATTTTTTTCGAAGTATTGTGTTTACAGCAGTTCTATAGCATTGGAGGTACCTACCGACTTAATTTAGTCGATCTAGTGAATACGAAAATAATGACGCTAGCGATCTGATTTGAAACTTAAAGAGCTTGATCGTAGTTCCTATATTATTCGCTCAATTTCGGAATACATAAATAAATAAATTTTCTTTGAAATAAAACTATTTTTTATGAAATTTATCGCGGATTTGGTTTAATTTTACATTTTTAAGTTCCGGACATTTCGATTGCTTTCCAGCTTTCGTGGTCACGCGACGGTCAGCGTATCCGCGATAAAACCCGTAACAATTAGTTATATTTCAATGTGTAACATTCGCGTAAATCTAAATCTAAATTAAATAAATTTGAAATGCACTACTAATAATGAAATGCCTTAATACTGCAGGTAGGTAAATAGCATGCTTTATTATATAGAAATTGTGTTCGATACATAAAGTTTTACTACTATCTCTTTGTTATTTTTATCATTCATTGACTTATTAGCATCTGGACCATGTTTGAACTATGGATCATGAGGTTCCCAAATCAGGGCTCTTTTTTCTTCTTTTATTTCTCCTCTTACTGTGTTTAAGATTTAAGCCTGTTGGTTTTAAAAGCAGAAGAAGCAGCAGGGATAGCTGTATATCGAATGGCAACCACTGCGGAAGAATGTTCATGGATTCTCCAGCAGCGAATTTCTATCCGAAAAAAATTTAAAACATTTTCCGTCCTCGCCCTTACCAACCAAAAACAATTGATACAAACGCTACGATATGACATATAATTAAACCTAACAACCCCGCTTCCTTTGCATATCACTGTTTAATTAATCTCAAAAATTATTTTATCACATTTCTCGCGTTGGGTTTACTTTTGGGGCACGTTTTCTTGGCGTATGTGTCTCTAATAGGCTTGTTAATTTGATTGCGTCTCCGGTAATGAGCCAAAGATCCCTGACACAAGCAATCAGCTCTGTTTTAATTTAATTTCATAATATTTACTCGTGTTTCAGAAATGTGGAGTCAAGTTGGAGATTAATGCGAGTTATATTGGATTTTGAAGCTATTGTGGCATTTATTTATTTATTCTTCTGTAATTGTCACCGTTTTCTCACAGTTTGTCACCAATAGATACGTATAGTTATTTAAATACTAATCATTTCCAAACTATTCGAAAACTATATTTTTTTAGTCAAATCGGCTAATATATAGCCTAAAACTACTATTTAATGAAACACAAAACGGTCAGTAAAACTGCTGAACCATTCGCTATATTGACAATCGTATCACGTACATGTCAAGCTTTTTGCAACACAACATTTGTGTTGTTAGTGAAATTGCTAGATTGGCTATTGAATAAGGTTTTGTCTCTGATAAATTGGGACGTTGGGCCGCGCACGTCGGCCCGCTTGACGAATGTTTTTTATCTCTTGGTTTGTGTTCACGTGTTGAAATTAAATGTTGGACTACAAATCGCAGACGTATTTATATGGTTTTGTTACACTGGCGAGGCTCAAACGACTCAAAACTGTATTGCCTGTCTACTTTTTTTTTTTAGAAAATATCCAAAAACGAAATAGTTTTATCTATGGAGCCATAGAGGAACATCAATGTTGGTACGGGAAAAATATCTACAATATTGGAAATCAGTGATCAGAAATATAACATAGACGGGTCAAAATAAGAATAAAAAGTGTGAATGGATTTACTACTGTAGGATATGTGGTAGAATGTATGAAGATCATACATTGATATTTGAAGGAAACGAAAGTTTTTCAGAAATATATTTTGAAATAATTAAGAAAGAGTCTCCTAAAGTCTAAACTGTGTAAATTCAGATTTTATTTCAGGCATTGTATCGGAGTTTCTCGTTTCTTATCGCGATGGGAACTCTGTCTAGAATGAAACAATGATTCTGGTGAAGGAGGACCTTCAAGTAAAAACAGCGACTAAAGAATTAGGGTATTCATTACGAGGAAAAGAAAGTGAGGGGAGTTTTTAATTAAGTAATGAAAAAACTTTACCAACTTCCAATTGTTATAAGTTCGAGGGCGCTTTATGAATTATTGTAGCCGTAATTAATTTATGTGGTCACTGTGTAGCTATTGCACGACAAAATATTTTATAATCTTACACATAACAAACGTGATTCCGATTCGAAAATAGGTGAAGTTGTAGGATTGTTAAATCTTCCCGCCTTGGTAGCTGCCATCCTGAATGATGGAAAACCTGCCACTGTGACATGAGTATTGCGTTCAGCCCAAAGTTCAGCATGTATTTAACTTCGGATTCAAATATGCTGCCTGCTGGCATGGTTATAATATTTGGATTAACTGGTAAAAAATATGTAAGTTGATGTTTAGAAAACCAATTTTAAGTAGGTCTAAATGGAAAAAAAAAGATATACAGACATACCATGAATGGAATATTCATTAATGAAAAAATAGTAATGGATCACAAATAACAAAAGTGGATGAGTATGATGGTCCAAAACTTCTAACAAGTATCTTTTACCCTCTATCTTAGGATTCAAGTGATAGGCGAAAAATCCACCCTATCATAAAACAAACAACATATTATATTCTATATTCACGAGTCAAATGAATCACAAAGCAATGGACAGTTATCTAGCCACACCCGGCAACGTTAACAAATACTGTGACCAAACATAAACAGCAAATCAAAATAACTTATGCCAAAAATGGGCGAATTCACGGTCGGACATAGAATTATGATTAATAGATACAGAACCGAATACATCACACTCGGTTGGCACTCTTCCAACCGAGTAATACTCCGCTGAAATACGCTTCTGAAGACACAATAATGTCCACTTAATCATATACATGTGTCTGTTGGTCAACGGCGCGGAAACTTTTTCGGTACAATCTTATTACCGAGAATTTAGGTCAGTTAAATAATTTCGATCCTTCTTGGGCATGGAACATTGTTGTGTTCTGAGTAAAGAATAATATGCATAAGGATTGTTGAAATGTATATGAGAGTTGTGACAATATACTTTCAGTAAAATCATTATCATAACCTGTAGTTTTACTCTTTTTCTATGTATCTCACCGTAGCTATGTAAATGCCTTTTTAAGTGGTGTTATTAAAAATACAAGTATCTTATATAGCTATTCCTTTGACATAATTTGATTCCAACTTACTTGAATTACATAATAATTAAGATACAATATTACACGCAAATTTGAACTAATTTAATATCACCGTGATCATATTAAATAGGTTTAATTTAGAACACATGAATATTACTAGAGATATTTCGAGACGAACGAAGTGTCGAATAATCTGTTTTGTGAAGAGCAGAATCAGTATCAAATAGTTGTACGGTAGTTGAGCTAGAATTCGCTAAGTTTCCAGCTTAATTGACAGGATTACGTATGATCCATATAATGTGTGTTCAGATAGTGAAAGATCGCGGGAACTTTAGACATTGCTGTTTGTTGTAACCTATTACTTATATTCTATTGAATTGCTTGGGGATAATAAAAGTGGTGTTTATCACATTAATTGATGCATGGAATAAAGAAATATAATTAATTGACCTAAAGAAAAAATACATGAAGAAAATATTTTGCTGTTGCATTTCGTGATGAAATTGCCGGGCAACCGTTTTACAATAGGATATGATGCATACTTATATTGTAGAATATTTTTTATCGCTATAATCAAATCCTAAGCAAAGGTTGTGAACCATGAACTAGTCAATTTATTTACTAAATAAACATAACAATTTGCAGAGGCGTCTTGGACGGAATGAGAAATTTTCGAAAGCATTTTAAAATAGTGCTCGATCGTCGCGTTATAATAGTGTAGAACGGTGTTACTTGATATGGTCCGTCCCAAAGGCGATGCAAACTCCAAAATGGGCTATTTCAAAACAATTTCTGTCAGAGATTTCCCTTCGGACTACACTCTATTTGTTTCAAAATGGCTTATTTTTGGTTCAGCCCGAAAATATTACAGCTGATGTGCGTAATTTGGCAAGGTGTTAAACTAGTATGAGGATTGAGCCAGGTGTGAATGTTTTCATGCCAGACGTCCAATTTGTTCTATCGTTAGATTTAAAACAGAATAAAAATAAGTAAAATATATAATTATAATGATAAAATGTTGACTGCACTCCGAGGTTTCTTTCCCGGGACCACATTCACTTGGAGTCGTTTCAGTTTGAAAAAAAATCCCAAATAGGATTTGCCTATGACAAAAACAGTTGTCCTGTAATGGCTTTAGACTCGCTTCCTTTAACATATTGGGACGGGAATACGTTTGAACTATAATACTTTTGTCAATCCCCTTAGAGACGAAAGCGTAAAATTGGTCACAGTGGTCTAACAAATAAATATACTGTATAATATTTCCACATTCTTTGTTAAGATTCGAAACTTACATCGATTTAGCCTAGGTAACAAGAGCGTGGTTTCAACACTTTTGTCTCGTTCATATGTTACGCGGAAGTACCTGACCCAGTTCTTCTCAACTTCGTACTACACGAACTAAGGACTTTTATCCTGAAATACTCTGTTACAAAATAAGTCCGGGACTTATATTTGACGACTGCAACAGTCAGGATGCACGTATTGTCGACGACGTTGTCAAGATATAAATAAATACACCGAACCGTCACATATCTACATATTCTGAGTAGTTACCTTAAGTGAAAGCTTTCAGCCTTGTGTCGTAGGTATTAGAAACTATGGTCATCTTTTCGATCTGATGAGATCAAGCCAAGAGAATATTTTTATATCACAAGAATGTCTTGGTGACGTGACTGAATCCAAAGTATCTTGTAACTCCCGACATAGACGCCTTATTAATTGCGATAGCCGCATAATTGGCAAAAACGGCCAATAACTTTGTTAATTTTTTGCTTTAGAGACCGTACCGTTGTCCGTCAGTGACGACATACTCATACATACTATATATAAATAAGCAGTCCGTTCATAGCACGGTCCTGTTACCGGTATACTCTAACAATAAGGACAGAGACTTTGAAAGCGACAATTAAAAATACCCTAATTTCGTTTTTATATTTTTACTGCAGTAATTTTATAATCTAGCGGAGGGTAGCTTGTAGCTTGCCTTCTCGCTAGGTTGACAGCTAGTTTACGCGTGTCCTTTTATTTTTGAAAACACGTTATGTTTCGTTACTGCATTGGATTTTTTGAATACTATTGATAGATTTGTGTGACTTGTAGAGTATTTTTCCTCTTGTGTTCCTGTGTTAGTGTTTGGTACTGTATCGTTGTATGGTGCAAAAGCTTTTAGCATGTAGCTGGGGCTTCGCAATTTGATACTACATTTAGTTCCTTGCCGGTTATGTGCGGTATTATGTTAATTTGTTGAATTTGACTTTCTGTGGTGGATGCAAGTGTGTTTAGTGAGTGTTGTAGAATATCTCGAAGTGCGCGCTTAGCAGAACTCTGCAAAATTACTCACAATATGTTAAGTTGATAAAACAGTATTTGTGCAAGTGATGGTTAGTGTTACAGTAGGCCACCATTCTCGTCGATGCTGAGCGGTACTACGGTGAGTTTATTACACGTACCTATTATCTTTTAATTTATTTTACTATTATACTTTTACTGGCTCGCTTTAATTTGCAGAGTGCGTATAGCCCGTAGGGTATTTGTTATTATGATAGTAAAAACGGAGGTTAGATGGTTTCTAACATGTCTTTTGAATATGTCACGATTGATCTATATAGTTGTAGTATGGTTTATTAAACGATGTATAACGAAGTATATGGTTGTCTGGAAGAGATCGCTCATAGCGATAAAACCGCCAATTTGTCACTTATTTATAATTTCTCTGTTTTGTTTTTAACATTATTATGTGTTGTTCAATAAAGTGTTGTTTAACTGTGTATCTGCATAATTAAAGTAGGAAATAAAAAGTAGTTTTTGTAATTCTATGATACGAACAATATTTTGTAGGTTGCTTTGGTCAGTAATTCATGACGAAACTTAATTGCGCCCAGTCATTTCTTTCATGACTTGATCTACATTTCAAAGAGTCTTTTTTAGCTAGATATTATGTTATACATTAAGATATTTTATTTCGTGCCCCTACCACCGAGCTGTACTAAAAACGAGTTTGTGTAAAGGAAATCCATTTTAAGCCTTCTTTAATGTAGTTTTACATATGATCATAAGTTTACACGCCCGTACACTTATTTTCGCATCCCCTGCATGTTTATGTATGGAATGATGTTCCAATATGTCTAAGAGCTGAACTTTCCGAATCGAATCTAACTTTAAGTCTCGTATCCAAGTTATCCGGTCGTGTGTTTACCTAGTCTGTTATATTGAAATGCTTCACTCGATGGATTCCAGTTTCCGCGGAATACGTTTGTGTTATCAACAATATCAATATTATTGAATTGATGCATTACATATTGAATGCATAATGTACTACATATTCAGGGTTTGTTAACTTAAACTATAGTAGTAATGACGATAATTATAATTTATCGCGTTATGAATAAAACGTATATTTTCTTGCTGTAGAAACTTGGTTTGATAGAATAGAGATTGTTTTGTTGATGGAAACACGTTAATTCGTGGCTGTATAATAATTCTGTTACTAAACTGGACAATAGTTAATGAAAACCATGGATCTGGTGAGGGCCAAGTGTGGACAAGAAGGTCCATAAGTACTTCTTCAAAATGTGCAAGATATGTGTAAACATGAAGAGATGATAAAGAGGAGCATTGTACTTCATAATTATATCTGAGAATTATCTATGTAATAAGTCTACTACTAACGTGACGTACTTCTGCGAAGTCAGTTAATTAAATTTTTTATGGGCTTTCTACAACATCCGATGTGGATGTAGCTTTTTTTATTTTCCTTGTTTACCTTTTTCCGTATTGTTTTCTTTTTTTCCAATATTATTATTTTTAGAATTAAGTATCCTATAATGTGTTTAAAAACGCAATACATCCTCCCCTTGACCTAACCGACGTATGTTTGCATAAACCATTACTTTTTAATTAACTTTATACCGAAATGACTTGAAAGGGGTTGGTTACAACCTGAAATTGTTCGCAGCGGCAGTAATTATGTACGTCAAATATGCCGTATTTACTAATGCTAATAAAACGGTTTTATTTTTTTATGGCCCACATAAAAGTGGTTTAATAACCGTCAATCAGAGTAAGGGATTATCCGGCGTAACCGTTACAGTGCTGTGGTAAACATAATTTTATTAAGTTATTTATAGAAAATATGCAGTGCGCTTTTTATTTGAAAAAAAATGATAACATCTAACGCATAATGCACAAAGTGATCAATATTTTTATATTAAAATCTAAGCAGTGGCCATCACTGGATATAAGATGCTAAGATTTAATAAAGACATTGAAATTAATGATAGCATCTTATTAAACTTGATTTATCTGGGTGTATGGCAGATTCACATCAAATTTAGAATAATGAATCTTCCAGCAATCTTGGAAAGCCTTACATTGATTGATCATAGTAATTGTTACGTACCAAATACTTACATACATTAACCTTCACTGTCCCACTGCAGGGCAAAAGCCTCTCTACCCCCCTTCCTTTCGTCCCCGTTCAGGGATCAATCCTGCCAGTCTTTCTCCCACCTATAAAACTCATTTTGCCATCATTTCCTGGGTCTGCCACGACGTTGTACAAATATACAATTACAATTCTACTATTCGCTGGAATATGATTTTGCTTCTTAGCACGGGAGCTAATAAAGAACCGTACTTAGAAATTGTTATTAATCTTCTTTATACTATCAAAGTTTATAAATAGTGCTTCTGTTATTGGCTTTGTTTTTTAGGATGAACCCTTTTTTGTGTTCCACGACAGTGAACGTCAGTTAGCCAACGCAACGTCGCGTCGGTTCTGTTTGAATATCTTGCTTTCGGACCGTTCCGAATCTCGCTTTGTGAAATGCGAACGGTAGTTCAATAGAAATGGTCGATTTCACAGCCGTCATTTGGGCTTTGTATTGTTGAATTGCATCTCTGCAATTTACGCACTTCATTACACTCCAATTGTGTTTGCGATAAGAGTCAAATGCTAAATTGTTTTACAATTCACAATCTTCGCTCGTTAGTGTCTGTTCAATCTTCATTATGTTAGGTTTGACGTCAGCAACTAATTCTTTTTCAAAAGATTTGAAATCCGTGTTCGCGCAAGTTATATTGAAAGCAAGGTTGAAATAATGTAGAACTATTTTAATTACTTTTCGGGTTTGAATTGCGAATTTGATTATTTAGATTAATAAAACAATACAGGAACCAGCTGTTTAGCTCTCTCTATCTCCAACCACAGGAAGTTTATTACATAGATCTTACATAGACCTTCTCCAAGAATTTCCAGGATTACATCTTTGAAGCGACCTGTGTCGTTCCTTCAACCATCAAAATGAAGCTTTTAAATATCTAAAAACCATTCAAAGACCAAGTCTCTAGTTCTCACTCAGTGTGTCCCTCCCGTAAAGCATTTAAAACAAAAACAGAAATATCACGCGAAGTTTTTTCAATAAAACCGGCATCGTTACGTACGTTTCCAGTTTATAGTCCACGTTGAATGCTTATTGCAACAATTGTATTGAGAATAATGACCGGAGTATCCGCGGTGCACAAACCTTTCAGCGAGTCGTTCTTTTTGTATTTCGATTGCCGGCCAAGCCTTTTAACGTTTATTCAATATAGTTTTAACACAATATTGCTCCGGGAAGGAAGCGAATGGTGTGTATAATGTTATTATTTATTTGTTCGCAACACACGACAGTTTCATTTGTAGGGAATGTTTGTAGCTTTGTTTTAGTATTACGGTTTATTGGAAACCTTTATGTAGACCGTTTTAGAATCGTTTCGTGTTAGTAACGTTTTGTTGTTCGTACTAACTGTGCCTCGTTAATACTTGTTTAAGAGCTATTTAGTAATAGTAGCACCGAATATAATACATTTTATGGTAGTTTTCGTGCGCTTAATCATGAACATCGGCCATGGAGTTACACTTTGGTGGCGAAATTTCAGAATTGTTTAATGCATTTGTAGTGATTATGCGCTACCAATTATCAGGTGTAGTATTTGCTCCATACTCAAACTAGTACTAAATGCTAAAGATCGACATTTTCGAACCAACAGATAATTTATTCACCAAGAATTTTCTCATCACATCTACACAGATTATCCAGCAGCTTGTCTCCGCGTACAAATTCCCGCTCGTTTTGTCCCATTACAAATTACAGTGAGCTCTTCAGCTTGCGACAAACACAATCATTTGTTATTGTTAATTAGTAATCCGCCGGTGAATAATAGCCGAAACGTGCCATTCGTAATTGCCGAATTATTCAAATGATTTATGAATCGCCGAGGCTCGGTATCTTAATATTGTTTCATTAATACATCAAGTGTTTTCTGCAGAATGCATGTGTTTGTAATTATTGTACGTTTGTTTGTAATATTATTCGTGGTTTGGTAAATAGAGTTGTAATTAAAGAGGTTTATAATCTTAACCTGTATGTGACCAGAGCTGCTTCCCGTCACGAGATCTGCCAAGAGAGTATTTCGATAAATATTGCCCCACGTACGGACAACCTGTCAAGTTTGTTCCGTTTTACGGTAAAGGTTGGTGACAATTAAATTTCCATTAATGAGATGTAGATATTTATGTCAGAAATTTAAGGCTTTAAAAAATATCTTTATTTTTCACTCTATTTTTTGCTCCGCTCGTTGTCACTTCTGACCTTAACCCTGGCAAAATTTCAATTGCTGAGGAGCCTCATGGGCTGCAGTGCGTGCTTATGGGCTTATACTGCACAGCTTGTGGCTCAAAGGTTATGTGCTCTACCTACACACGACAGTGCTTATCAATTAATTACTATACGCTCATTAAATCCCCAATTATTTCCAAACGTTGAATAGGTACGTTTTTTCCAGTTATAAGTCATTTGCAAGTACAGAACGCAGCAACAAACACCATTAAAGTTTTTACCAGAAATACGTCATGTGAAAAGCATATGCAATTCTGCTAGCTTAACCCGTGAACATTCTCAAATTTCCGGCACACGGCGTGGCGCGGCGTGTAGGTGGCGGCAACACAGAATGGTGTGTGTAGTGTGTTTAATTTTATCCCGAATGCCATGTCGGAACGTGTTTTAGCGTTGTCGGGTCACATGTTAGCGCCGATGTGCCCGCGTCGCGAGCAACTTTATTAACAACGGAATTATGTGGAATATCAGGCATATCTTGGGAATTGATATGTGAGTGTGCTGGAAAGGAATGGTTAGTTTGTGAGCAAAAAGTTTGCAATTTGCGTACAGAATATTAAAATGACCATGATATCAGTACGGGTTTAAGCGCTATCGACGCCCAGGGTGAAACTGCTAGGGCGACGGTATGTATCTTTCACCAAACCCATGCAAAAAGCAATAAAAGTCTAGAGTCTTCGTTATCTTTGATTATACGATGAATGGGCTTGACCGCGTGTACTAATAAAAGTACGTGGAATAATAGCTTTGTATGAATTTAGATCCACTCATCAAATTGACTGATGAATTGTCTTTTATGATTTACTTTAAGTGGGTAAGATTATCCTTTCTTTATCCTTTTCTCCTCCTCAAACCTTTTCTTTGCCTGTCATTTTAACTTCCTTTTGCCCTGTTTTGAGAGACCAGCAGTACCTGCTTTTTCAACGATGAAGATTTTAATGAGTCATGTTTCAGACTGTTTTAATTAGCATCAGTTTGGTCATTTGTTCATTTGTCGAATGTAGGCAATAGAAAAAACCTACGTATGATTCCAGTTTCTTTATTTTTCTGTGAAACCATTTAATACCCAACACACCATTATAGAACAGTAAACATATCTACATACATAAACTCACGTCATTTTCCCAGAAGAGGTAGGCATATGTGCCTCCAGGACACCCACATTTCCCTTTGTATGTTCCGTCCCACGATGTGATAAGGAGCGAGCCCATTGCCAAATCGGGAACTAATTCCTGACCCCCGGCCGACAATGAATAGAAAAATCCAATATCACTTTGCCCGGGGTTCGAACCCGAGGCCTTAGCTTTATAATCGTACCGTAGTACAACTATGCCAGGGGCTGTCATAGTAGAACAATTAAACAATCGAAATGTTTAAGAGAGACTGAAATATTACGGTATAATTCAGTAGCCGCAATTTGGAAGCTCAGAAGCGAAACTAGTCCAACATTTTCACGCACAATTAAAATAATCAACTGACCTAGAAGCAGTTGATTTAAATGACACAAAGCTAATCGTAACTGCCTCATCAAACTGTCGGAAATCTAATTACACATTCGGTGTAGGCGAATGCTTAAAACATGGACGTATTTAAGGTGAACTGGGGTTTTGGGGTGCGTGACCCATATTGTCGATGAAATTAAATATTTTAATTGTTATCAGCATAAAATGGCGCATATTGGAGGAGGCCTATGTCTAGCAGCGGACATAAAGTAGAGTACCTTACTAGCATTGTACATTGCAACTAGATAGGTTAGCATGCCGAGATAAAATAGTAAACATGTTTGTGCGCCGCATACTGAAAAAGATAGTGGGCCCCTGTTCTATCTCAAAAACTACTAAACCAATTTCCAAAGCTCCTAAGTAGGACTATACCTAATTCAACTGATTAATAATTTTTGAAATCTGACTTATACCCTTTGAGATATGTGTGGATAAACAAACATAAAAATATACAAACATTTATGAAATTTTACACACGTGTTCAGACGCCGTTATAGACTAACAGATCCAAAAACTGTGCAATTCAAATTCAAATACATATAATTCGATTCATAATCTCCTATTTTGAAGTCTGATTAAAAATAACTTACCACCCACAATATCCGTCTAAATCCGTCTACCGCTTGACCATACTCATCCTTTGATGTTATATTCAAGTGTAATAACAGCTAATCCTCGGCTAGCGTCACAAATTACACGCTTTCGTCCGTCAGCCGAGGGTTTTAGTGCATTGTCTATGCATTCGGTATAAACTGCATGAATTATGCATACACGTGAGCTGCGTTACAGTATTATAGAGTATTAATGGAGCTGATCTTTGATTATGTGTATTTTGATATCCTTCAGGTAAACGGTGAAATCGGATGCCGCGGGTTTGCTTCCCCTACAAAAATAAATTCTGTCCTTATTCATAAACAGTTGTAAAACCTACTTTAGTTATCGAATGTTTTGTCTTGTGGGATTCAGAATTATTTAGTTTTAGTTACTCTTGTTGTTTATAGAACGAAATTCTCTGAGATTCTGATAGGAGACTTGTTTAATAATATATCTCTGTTGTATGAGTGTTTAACGTAGTTTATTATTCGTAGAGCTAGAGCTACGCCGTAGGCCGTATCATGCTTGCCTTAATTGGGCCTTCGTAACCAGATTTATCTTAGCGATCAAGATCGAAGATATTAAATGCAATTAGACAATCTTTTTCTTTATTTGGATAAAATATTCTTGAGTTTTGTCCGTTATTTATTGCATTGTGTAGTATTTTTTAAGCTTGTATTTTTTATTCATAAAAGTCATTACTAT
This sequence comes from Deilephila elpenor, assembly GCA_949752805.1. NCBI lineage: Eukaryota > Metazoa > Arthropoda > Insecta > Lepidoptera > Sphingidae > Deilephila > Deilephila elpenor. The sequence goes on from OX457116.1 coordinate 6,978,626, forward strand.
GTTTAGCCAGAATCGAACCGGGTATTTCATCTGCCAATCCATTTCCCTTCCCACTAAACTATCCTTACAATGCGCAAAAAAGGCACATGTATAGTAATAATTTAGCTACGCGCCCGCATCGCCTTTACATTTAATCCGATACCCTCCAACGGTCGGACCAGTGACGTCACTTGACACGTCTTTGTACTAAAAGCTTTCGTATAAAATGGTTTGTATAGCGTCTTGCATACTAAATATAAGCGGTTTATATAGAATTTAGCTCAGTGTTTGGTGAGAATACATATTTTGGAGTATAATTTAATATGTGGATAGTTTATTGCTGTTTTTGTGGAGTGCATGCGCTGGAAATTGTGACGACCTTAGGTTCTATATTTAGGTCGAAATACACGTATTAATTTGGGTTACTTTGACGTTGTCTCAAATCTCACATAACGTAGAGCTTTCTATAAGAATTTCAAAGTTATATGAAGTTCACCAATCCATAGTAGGACATGTGGTAGACTATTGCTTGACTCTTAAATCTTAAGCGATGCTTATGTTCTGCAATGGCACTTAAACGAGTCTTAAGTGCCATTCAAATCAATGTATAACGTACATTAATTCACCTATCCGTGACAAATTACCTTTAAAACAAGAATAAAACTTGCATAAATTATCTCTATTTTCCCGATTCTTTCCGCCAGCGTGCGTCGAAAACATTGTTATAATGTTGGCAACATTGTTCCCTTATAAAAACAGCATGTGTATTTAATGTAATTAACTGTTTGTAAGTTCTTGCGTATTCCGAGTTGCCCTCTTTCTTGTGGATTTAAACAATTACCGTTCATTAGGATGCACACGGAGCGTAGCTTTTGTAATGCAAATCCATTGTTTTTGTGCACCCTGTGTTTACCCCGTGTATTTTTGTAACAGTTTGTGGTTGGTTGAAATGTTTTAGTTTGAATTTCGAATGCTGCGTGTCGCGTAGTCCTGTCGTTATTCTGTTATATCGGTATTGATATGTGACGTCATAGTTCACGAGTTATGAATATACATAATTAATCATGATATATGCGACTAGTGATGAAATTTCTTCATTTTATTCAGAGGTATTTGGAATGAAAAAACGTCGCGTAATGTTTAGAATAAAGCCTAGACGGATTGGATTGGACAATTGACTTCTTTCTCGACGTTCAACCTGTTTGAGCTGAATGCTTGTCCTAAATAGATTTGTTAATTAACCAACCGTTTGTGTGGATGCTAGAATTCAGTCCGAGGAATTTCGTTTAATAGCCATTTACTATGATGGGATTTTTTTTTCTACAAGTACATCATCATCATCAGCCCGTTGCAGTCCACTGCTGGACATAGGCCTCTCCCAAGGTACGCCACAGAGCCCGGTCTGCTGCTTTACGCATCCAGTCGCTGCCGGCCCTTTTATGCAAGTCGTCCCGCCATCTGGCCAGAGGACGTCCCTCGCTACGTTTTCCAAGACGCGGTCTCCACTCCAGAACACGCTTACTCCAGCGGTTATCCGTTCTGCGACATATGTGGCCAGCCCATTGCCACTTCAACATACTAACTTTCAGAGCTATGTCGGTCACCATGGTTCTCTGGCGGATCTCCTCGTTCCGAATTTTGTCCTTCAGAGAAACTCCGAGCATAGCTCTTTCCATAGCACGTTGAGCGACTTTAAGCTTATGGATTAGCCCCACAGTCAGTGTCCACGTCTCGGCTCCGTACGTCATTACAGGGAGGACGCACTGGTTAAACACTTTTGTCTTCAGGCTCTGTGGTATATCCGACGAAAATATGTGGTACAACTTCCTAAACGCTGCCCAGCCCAACTGAATCCTCCTGTCGGCTTCCTTTTCGAAGTTGTGTCTACCCAATTGCATTAATTGCCCGAGATAGATATACTCCTTGACAACTTCGAGAAGCGTGCCATCGATGATAACCGGTCCCGGAGCGACGAGGTCATTAAACATGACCTTCGTCTTGTCTAGGTTCATCCGGAGACCAATTCGTTTGGAGGCTTCATTTAAGCTGTGCAGCATTTCTTGAACTTCCTGCAGCGATTCTGCTATGACTACGATATCATCGGCAAACCTTAAGTGCGAGATGTATTCGCCGTTTATATTGATGTCTCGCCCGTTCCAGTTTAAAGTCTTGAAAACTTCTTCCAATGCATTTGTAAACAGTTTCGGGGATATCACATCCCCCTGTCGTACTCCTCGATGCAATGAAATCGGTCTTGTTTGACTATTCTGTACTTGGACGGACATCGTTGCAGCTTCATACACGCTTCGCAGCACCTCGATGTATCGAAAGTCAACCTGGCACCTCTGCAGGGAGTCCAGAACAGACCAGGTCTCGACGGAGTCAAAGGCCTTCTCATAGTCCACGAAAACGAGACACAGAGGCTGATTATACTCCTGGGTCTTCTGTATAATCTGCCTCAAAGTGTGTATGTGGTCTATGGTGCCAAATCCTCCGCGAAAACCGGCCTGCTCCGGTGGTTGGAAGTCGTCCAACCGTCGCGTCAGCCTATTTGTGACGACCCTCGAAAACAATTTGTAGACGTGGCTCAGGAGCGATATAGGGCGGTAGTTCTTGAGGAGGGTCTTGTCCCCCTTCTTGAAAAATAAAACTACCATGCTCCTGCTCCACGCTCTTGGAGTTCTCCCTTCGTGGAGAACGGAGTTGAAAATACGCTGCAGCTGCCTAAGTACAGGTGTTCCCCCTGCCCTTAAGAGCTCAGTTGTAACTCCGTCCTCGCCCGGGGCTTTTCCATTTTTTAGTTGTTTGAGGGCGCACTCAATTTCATAAATGCTGACGTCGGGAAATTCGTCGGAATAGTGTCGGACTAAAGCAGCTCGGGGATCGGAAGGGACAGGCTCTGGTAGCGGAGATTGCGAGGCATACAACTGGCTATAGAAGTCTTCCACCTCTGAGAGGATCTCTGGCTTAGAGAAGACGAGACGACCATCGGAGGCAGTCAGCTTGGATATGTGGCTCCTCCCAAGACGCTTCACGAATACTTTGGAACCTCGGTTTTGTTCTATTGCCTCCTTAATAAGGCGTGTGTTGGAACTTCGAAGATCCCGCCGTACCGCTTTTCGAATACGTCTCGTGAGTGCTCGCTGGTCTGCCGCTGCGGCCTCCGTATTGATGCGTCTCTCCCTCATGAGTTCCAGGGTCTCGTCTGAAAGTTTGGACTTCCTGCCCGCATGCCTATTCCGACAGAACCTGTTACCCACATCCCTCACGACTTCTACTACTTTACTTAAGTCCTCGTCAACGTCACATTCGGTTTCCAGCACATCGAATCGGTTTTGAAGTTCCATTTGGAATCTTTCTGAGCCGGCAATGGTTTGGAACAGCGTAGGCCGGAGCGTGGACTTTATCAGACGGGTGCGTTCCAGCTTGAAGTTTATATTCAGAGTGCCTCGTACAAGTCGATGATCACTTCCGGTGTTGAACCTGTTGATCACAGAGACATCTCTGAATATACGCCTCTTATCCGTCATGATAAAGTCGATCTCATTTTTCGTCACGTTATCGGGGCTCTGCCAGGTCCACTTCCTATGGGGCTTCTTCTTAAAGAATGAATTCATTAAGAATAACCCCTCTCGTTCCAAGAAGTTGACCAGCATCTGCCCCCTGTGATTCCTGTTCCCAATACCATGTGGCCCCATAACCGATTCGGTGTCCGTGCGTACTCCCACTTTGGCGTTGAAATCCCCCATGACAACATTGAAGTGGGCCCTTGAGGTGTTGTGCAGGGCTTTATCTATGTCTTCGAACATAGCTTCCACTTCATCATCCGAGTGTGCGGTGGTCGGCGCATATACCTGTACGACCTTAATAGAATATCTCTCGGTCAGTTTCAGTACGAGGTACGCTACTCTTGACGACACACTGGATATTTCTACAATGTTGCCAGTGAGGGTTTTGTTGACGAGAAATCCGACACCGCCCTGGGAGAGGCTGTTGCCTTCTCGGAAGTAGAGTAGATGGCCTGATTCCAAGGTTACTGTGTCCTCCCCCTCTCTACGGACTTCAGATAACCCCAGAACATGCCATCGAATGTTGCCTAACTCTACCTCCAATTTGGCTAGATGTTCGTTGAGCCTCAGAGTTCGTCCGTTATACGTAGCCAAGGTCAATGTGTGGTAGCCGTCCGAACCCGGGGATTCTTAGCACCCCGTGCCACACCTACAAGTACATACAATAATATAATTCTTGTTTCAATTCTGGGATTCCTCGAAAATCCCATTGGTTTGATAATACTTATTTTTTCTATTTATGTGACCTAATTAGTGAATTACTAACAGTTACGTCGAGTATATTATTGAACGTCATTCGCCAGAGGACAAGTTGCAGCCACCGCACACAACTCAAAAGAAAAGCAATCTCATAAGGGGAAAGAAACTTGGTACTTTTAACTTTATATAAAATTCAATATTTCCGAACGCCGCCGCGGACCGCAGTCAAACACTGCGCCAGCTAGGAGTAAGGAAACCACCATAAAAATAGTAAACACGATTTCTGCTTGTGGAAATATAAAGATTGCTGTCCACGAAGCTTTAGTTCATACGCATGTCTTTGTCATTTGTATGCTTGATTGCAGCTTGCCTATAAGTAAGCGCAGTTTTGTTTACGAAGATAATAAGTCGATATGAAGCTCGCGACAATGCGACAATGCTTCAGCTACTTGCTGGACGAGACCGCTTCATACGAGGCGTTATGGAAATCCTTGAGGGAGGCTTATATTTGGCATTAGAATTTCTTTACCTGAAAAAGAAACTGCAAGTAAGCGTACAAGTCATAAATGACGAAAGCATGCAATGAAGTGACGCTTCGTGGACAGTGACCCTAAGTCTCCTTGCAAACACAGTTGTATCTCGAGGGGCGGAGACTCGAGCAAGTTTGATTCGATTCTTTGAATTCGGAAGTGGCATATAGAAAATATTGAAAATTCAGTGGCGCGCGGGGCGCCGTGCCGCTTGCTTTATGTCACGCAAATGGCGTCAAAAATTGAGTTTTGGCTCGATTCTTACCCGTACTTCCGTTGCAACCGGGTTACACAAATATTATCCACGCTTTACGAACTTCCTAGTGTTTCGGATCAAGTTATACGGAGTGAAATGCTTCCAATTTCATTTCATATTCTGTCGCATTTTTGAAATAGGGTATAAAATTGCAGAATTTATGTACGGCTTTTTATTTGAATATAGAAAAAAAATATTAAAATACATAACCAATAATGTTACTTTATTTTTCTAAATGATTACGCCGACACTATGGATACTTATCTTATTAGAGTCTGATATATCACTATCGATACTTCCAGTTTAATGTATCAATCATTCTCGTTGATTTAAGGACTACAGACCTTGCTCAGGGTATCACTGACTTTAGCTTATTCAGTGTGTCTCTTTCGACTCTACCATCTAAAATTACCATGTTACTATTATATCGCCCATCTTCTCTAACTTACCAAATTACACAAAAATCGCAGAAATACCATCATTCACTAATTTAATCCATTCACACATTTAATCTATCCGTTATTACTAACTCGTATTTATGAACAACACTGTCGAACAGGCCACGATGTAATACCGTCTCGATCGGTCGAAGCTATCCAATGTTCTAAACGTGTTAAGACGAATCCCAGAGGATGTGGTGCATAAGTCGTGATCATCGTATGTTAGAGGGCGGAGGTAAGAGGACACTCCGGCCCCTGCAAGTGGTAAGAACACACTGCACTTCGGTTGCTGTATTTTCCCTCTCCTCCCGAGAGAATACGTTCAAATAGGGTTACCTCGCTTGAATTTGACGTCAATTTGTGAAGGGGTTAATTCATTTTAAATACGGGGATATGTAATGATTATAGAATGTTTTGGGTATGTTTTACACGATTATGTTGTTTTGGATGGAATTTGGTGTTGAGTTTTGTAGTTTCAATTGTCTAAAGGTAGCGTGTTTAAGCTTTGAATCTAGGTGAACTGTTTCGATGCTCATTTTACTTTTATTTTACCGGTGGTAGGTCGCTCATACGTGAGAGGCCGTCTGGGTAGGTAAAACCGCAATGTCTATTTTTCCCGCCAAACATCAGTGTAAATGCACTGTTGTGTTTCGGTTTTAAGGACAGAGAAACTACTGGTCATATAGAGACTTAATATCTTACGTCTCAGGATAGCGAGTGCAGTGGAAGCAATTCTTTGTAATTCATGGTGATGTTTGGTTTTGCTATTGTCCATGAGCGGTCGTATCGCTTACCATAACGCGAATGGCATGCTTGTCAAAAAATATCTTCCAATTGAAATCTGACGAAGAATGTATGGTCTTGACTCTAGTCTTCGTCTCCAAGCAGATATCGGTGTAAGTTAAAGATAAATACCGATGTATAAATCTGTCGCCGCGGTGCACCGTGACCCGGGCAGAATTTAATGCCTCGACTGCGCACGAAACTCCTGCCTTTGATAGATTTAACGTGAACCTTTAAATGTGTTGTGTGGCGACAGTAATACCGGATTTCTCCTTTATTCCCTGCAAACAATTTGAAAATGTTTTTAGAAACTGTATTTTTATGTTTAGTTCGTTTTAACTTTGACAGGTGGTGTTTTGCTCAGTTTTGTAACTTCGGTTGTAAGTAAATTCCTCTTTAACAAAAGTGTGTTTAATCGTGTTGATAAAATTATAAGCCATTGGTGAACGGGCAAAAGTTTAGTAAGGTGTTCTACTAAAAATAATTATAATTAATTTAAAATATTGGTCTCCTAAATGGAATAAAAATGGAATTTATTTTTTATTAAGCTTGTCAACAACATAGTGGTAGAGTCTTAGACACAAAAATTATTGCCAGAAGGGCGGCGGCGACAGTATATTATAGACCTTATAAAAAATAAAACCCATATACTCACTATGCAATGGAACTAAAAACACAGCATACTTAAATAGAAAAATAAATCTAAGTAACATACGAATAACGTTGATTTGTTCTTTTACCACAAAAACGTCTCACGTCAGCTTACAAAAACACGAGTCAGCAGATTAACAAAACTGTAATGAATTATGTAAAAAAATATTTGTATTTCGAATTTACATTAAAATCTAAACCGCGGAGGCCCGTGGGAAATCACTGGCTGACTCGCGAAAAGCTGACAAGCTCGTTGCTGACGATCTTATTCCGCGCTTACGTATGTTGAATATATTTTGTTATATAATTAATAAATTACAGGGCAATTACGAAAAAAAATATTCGTGTTTAAGATAATAATAATTATTTTGGATGAATTTTTATGTTATTGGTTTTATATCAAGCAATTTAGGCCTGATGGACGGAAGACGTGTGGAGCAGGGTTTAGATTTGGGACAGTATTGTGTGTGAGTAGTCTGCCTCAAACAATAGAAAAATGCAGGCTATAAATAATATTTTTTCACTTCCAATATTTAAAATGTTTTTTTAGGCATAGATGTGTTAACAATTACTGCTTAGGCTACATGAATTATGTTCCTTAAATAAGTATGAAATCTACAAAGAATATATATTTCATAAATAAATAACACCCAACAGTCCCATACATAGTCCTGACCCCACACTAAGATCAAGTCTTGTGTCGTGGGTATCAGGAACTACGAGAGACTTTTCGGTCTCACTAACACCCAGACCCGGAACCAATACTTGTGGTTCACACAAACTTTTGTCTCGCACCGGAAATCGAACCCGATCTAGTAGTAGACTGGGTAATACAAAACAACTCGATATTTTGACCACAATTTCCCAAAATTATTATCAACAACCACCACCGATCTTATTTACTATAACCACCATAAGCAGATATTATTGTCCATAAAATGAGTTGTTTATTTGTTTACCCTGAACTCGTGAAATATGTTTACATTAATACTAACAAATAAACAACATCCTATTTCATAGCCTCTGTAACATGGTGAAAAGTCAGCTATGATGAAAAAGATGATTCAAACCTCGCACGGATACATAACAATATTTTTCTAGGTGTTCTTATTCTCTAATAATTTCTGAATAAGTCTATATCATATTAAATATGTTATTATTGGTTAGGGACTGATCGGTTCTGTCGTATGTTTTTTAATACTTTTTATATTATTTTGAATTAGGACTCTGTTTCAAAAACGATAGAGTTCTCAATCACTCCAATATTGTGTTTCAGTCATTTTGTGGACTGATGTATTTGTTTTATTAATTTTAACCGTAATGAACATTTTAACGGTGAAGGAACATTTTATTTGTCTGCGACTAAATATTAAAATAAGTCATTGAAATTGTTTTTCCCAAGTTACATTTTAAATTTTGGTATTCCATGGAAAGCGAGTCAATATCTTCAAAGTCCATAGCGGCTACCATCAATCGAATAATAACATAAACAATCACTTGTTATGAATTATTATTTAAAGAAAAATATATTTGGGCAAACATGTAACAAATAGATTGTTCTGACACCACGTGCCAAATGTCACATATTGTAGAGGGGAGCGTGTGGCTGGAGGTCTGCCAGACAAGTGTGGTTTAATAACGATGATGCCACATAATATTAAAAAAATAGATTGAAGAATAGTAACTACTAGGCATGTGGGAAACCAGTGGATAGGGAGGGAAGATAGTGATAGAGACAGAAAGAGAAATGGCAGAATGTACTGGTTTTTTTTACGCCATATATTTTGTTCGAGCTGTCTTCTCTCGCATAATATTTCAGTGATAAGGTAGCAGGTATCTTTTATCTCTAAGCAACAGTGTCTGAGCACAGTGTTCTTCTAATTTGAAAGACATTAGGGCCAGTGATTACACCTTGTCTGGAGGACAACAGTCGTACAATACTGGATGAACAGTGTATTACTTTGCAGAACTAAATATTAACGCGATTAGCTTGCTCATCTCTTTTGGAACCAATACTTTGCTGTGTATGAATCTGCTTGTAGATACCAATTATTAAAAGGTCGGTAAGTCTGTATTTTGTTGTCTACTGTCCATCACACCGTACTAGGCCAGTGTGGTGTAAAATGTAAGTCTCTTACAACCGAATACTCAAACGTCACTTAAATATGTTGCACTTAACTACCCTCGCCCCACTTAGTCAGTACGTTTAAGCGGGACTTGTTTAGTTAAGTGCAACATAATATTTAAGTGGCGTTTAAGTATTCGAGCATTAATGTTACAGCCTAGGGGAGATTTGAGCTCTAAAGTATAATATAATATTATGTAAATTCTGACTTTAATAATAAGAAACTTCGTTCCAATATCTACGCGTAATACTGATAGTGTAATATATTACGTAACACATATTGGATACAGATATATACGCTACATATTGAATTTCTAATAAAAACGAATATCTACGTGCACAATTTAAAATAAATGGCCTTTATTTAGTATCATAGACAAACTATTCAAAAAACCGTGACACCAATTTACATCATCTATTTTTCATCAACTCAATTTTTTTATGATAAAACAAAGCGCGCGCTAATAGCCCTTTGGCCACTGTCATCTAAAATCCAATACACCATTAATCTAACCGAGCCTCGCAAAAAAACTAGTGAATTGGTGAATTTACATATAAATCGGTGTACTCGCCGGCATATGCGACCGTTTCACATCGAAATTAGATTGTCGTCCAGATGTGCCAATTGATTCCATGGTCAGCGGTGTCGGCGCCGGCTTGAGATGCCTACGTCATCGGCTGTGTTATTTAACGAAGCGTAGTTTGGTTGGATTGGATGCGATTTTTAGATCCCTTTATGGAATTTTGAGGGGTTTATTTATTGTAGATGTCCTTGTCTAGTCCTTTATATTAGTATAATCAGACGAGGGCGTGTCGATTTGCGATACAGAGAATTTATTAACTATTGACAGCTTTATACCTTAATGTTGGTTAAGAAGTTGGCTGAGAAATAACAGGTCGCTAATTATATTTTCGCACCGAGACATCCGTTTGTGCAATTAAAAAGTTTCGTAGTTTTTGATATCCACGACACAGGACTAGTCATCTCACTGTGGGATTAAGATCTGTTGTAATAATTAGTAATAATTATCATAATAAATACTTAATAACAATCACAACAGTAAAACCAAACTCAGATGTCTGTAAAGCAAAAAGAGCAGTGTTCAGTTACATCCAACACCCAAACGGTCCAGCGCAGTCGAATAAATACTCTTTTGTCAATAAAAACTCCATCGCACCATGAAAAAGTTTAACAAACGCCCCGTTTGGATGCAAAACGCTATTATTTGGACGTTCAAAAGATTCCTAAATGTTTACCGTGGGACAATTATTGCGTACAGTCCGAGGGATAATTGCTTACGCGTCTGGAATAGCCCGGCCGGTGGGAATCTCCACTTGTCAGGTACTAGACCTGGAGATGGACAAAACTGTGTTGCTAATACGTGGATGTGGCTTTTATGTTATGCATTTTGAGTAGGTAGTATGGAAGTTGATTAAGTTTTTTGGTTAAAGCCCAATAACACGGAGAGTTTCTAGCGTCGACGATACGATTATCGTAAGGTTATAAAAAACTTGTACCGCGTAAACACTTGCCAGACGTATAATCTTATAGTAATTATTGCATGCGATAGTAGCATACAGTTTTCGCCTAACATCAGACGAGAAACGCTTTCCGTGTAACTAGGACTTTATTGAGTTACGGTTTTTAGGAGCAATGTTACTACCAGATAGGAAGTTAGCATGGTTTAGGCATTCTATTAGTTTAACATTCTAGTTTTTTGACACATATTTTTAGAATAAAAAAATACCCAAGAAATGCAAAGACTAGGATGAATTGAGAAAGATAAAAGAAGATAAGTAAAATTAGGCTATACCTACGGCCCAGGTACCGCCATATGATCACGATATTTTAAATTACATAATTAAATGAAATAATACAAATCAAAACCATCTTTGAGAACTAGCTTCGATTTTTGCTTCTTTCCATTGCAGTATGTTTTGTGTCATGCCAGATTTCACACATGCCGCTCCAACCGTAATTAGTTATTCCCATTTGTAATAACCACATTACATGCACGTTGCGCTTACATTTTACCTACATATGTGGGATAAAATGATTGAAACATATTACATAAACCTACGTATTTTAAACGACGACGTAGAACTTTAACCTCTGAGGCACCTTTAACCTTTCCTAAACTTCAACATGTGTAATCTAGAGCGGAATTTTCGAGGCAGCTAGGCCAGCTACATACGCAAAAGATTTTTATCACATAGCAACAACGGTTGCTAGGAGATTAACATATTGTATGACGAAAGAACAGTAAATGTAATATAGAGTAACAGTTAATCTAACCTACCAGTTTATATGTGTTGTCACACCGTTGTCATGGAGTGAAATTCGCGTGAAATATGGCCACTAATTTTCTTTCTTTCTACCCTTAGATTAGACGTGTATATAATCTAAGTTTCTACCTAACCTTGGGCATTTCTCTGGTTTCTATTATCCTCGACGTTGAGGTTTTTCTTCTTCTTCTTCAGCCTATGTATCCACCCAATGCTTAGTGAAGGCCTCTTCTAATCTATGCCACGTTGTTCTGTCCTGGGCAGTTCTCAGACGTTAAGATTATTGGCTCTCACACCTTCCTGAACTACATCGATCCATTACCAACATTTTTTTTTAAATAATTATACAACTGTTAATTCGAAGCGGTACAGCCCAATTCTACGCAATTGGTAGATATAGATAAGATACAAGTAACGTACATTCATTGGAAACGATGACACATTTAGGCCACCTGGCACCTATACAAATAAACTGTAAATAAAAGCTAGATCAACATTACAAAGTTCTAAAACTGTCTAGCAACGAATAAAAAATAATTATATTATGTATATAACTAGATCAACATTATGAATGCTTAAACCACCCTAGCTCAGAAACTAGCGCGTGTTACGCGGTGCATAGCAACACTAGAGTTGCGCCACGCTAGTGCTGAGCCACTAGTGCTTCGTATGAAATATTCAGCCGGCGGTCGCCACGCCGCGCCGCATGCTTCGATTATGTGCGGCTTAGTACTTTGTTCGCACGGATTTTATTCATTGTTGCGGCTTACATCTCGCGTTATTTATGTTAGTGTTTAATATTAGCGGCTTGCCGGCTTGTTTAATTTTATGCGGCAATGTACAGGCTTGTTTGTATTGTCTGGAGGGAATGGGCTAACTGCTTTTGGGATATCTTAGGGCGGTGAAATTAAAACTCTTGGAAGGTTGATAATGGCAATTTTTTTGAAACGATTTCTTATACAGAAGCTGACCCCGAAACGCGATACTTTTCATAGTTTATACTTTATGTAATTCAGTGTTTTGTATATTCTACTATCTACATTTATGTTTTTTCCGTGTATATGTTATCTCTAAGTAAATTAAGCTGCATTAATCAAAACATTGGCGAACGTAAATCCAACAATTCAATGATTATGGATAATCGTGCGAGCCGGGGCGGGAGTTTTGCATTTATTCATAAGGGATGGTCACTAGTTTCCGACGACACCCTCAGGCAGACGAAACGCTACCTCGATGATTTCATGCATTTTGGTAGCAGAATTATTCTGCTCATCTTAGTTAGTGAGTTCAAATTTCAGTGCGAATGCGGCTTTAAAATTTTTGTAAGAGACTTTGAGTTAATTGAGAGTAATTTTTTTTAAATTATTTATATACTTCTCGTTGTTGAAGCATCAAAGAATTACTTTTTTTGTTTTAGGATTGTTTATTTATTTAAAAATCGTATAAGCTTAAAGCTAAGACACTCATGTTTTTAAAGAAAACACCTTCTAACTGAATTCTAACCGAATGCCTCGGTGGCGTAGTTGTACTAGGGTAAGATTACAAAAGCGAGGTCTCGGGTTCATTCGGGGTCGGGTAAATGTGGTCTTGGATTTTTCTCTTCATTATCAGCCTAGAGTCAGTATTTTGTATGGCGACAGGATCGCCCTCTATATCACATCATGGGACGGAACATACAAGGCAAAATGTTATGTCCTGTTAGCACATCTACCTAACCCTTCTGGGAAAAAGGCGTGAGTTTATGTATTTTATTTATGTATGTAGTCAAGGTCGATTTACAAAACATTATTTAATTTTAAAACAGTTCATTCATTTTATTATAAGTTAACCGTTTTATTATTGTTGAGTTACAGTGAATTAGACAAAAAAATACATCAACAAACAAAAATATTAGATCAAATAATATATCCATGTTTACCGAGTCAGCGGGAGGTTTAATCCTCCGAAGGCTCTCGCCCTCCATCCTTTATACCTGCGTAATCAGGTTAATTGGACTTGCACCTGTCACTTGCGCTTTGATTTGCCGTGATTTTTTAAAAGTCTATCTTCAATTCAATTGAAAACCGACGAGCAGTAATAAAGTTGTTGCGTTTCGTTCGGCGTAGGGTGCGGAAGAGTATCGTAGAGTGCGGAATTGAAGACGGTGGTATAATAAAAAAAGGCACATGCATAGTCCTAAAGGTCAAAAATCCTTTTAATTGTAAAACTGGCCTTTAAAAAAGAAAAAGAAAGAAAAGAAAAGCAAAAAAAGAAGACAGTTCCTGTTGCTGAGGGAGTTTCTTGCGCCGTTTCTTCTTCACAGCTACAACACGTTCCGAAGCAGTGGTAGCAGAAATTAGCGATTCAAAAGATCTTGTAAAAGACTACTTGAATAAAGAATATGTTGATTTTGATTGTGTAAAACACATTATTTGATGTCAATTCTATTTATCTTTATATGCAGGGAATAAATACTAAACCACACATATAAAATTACCATGCTATAAAGAATCTGTGTCAGAAACCAACACCGTGACATATTAACGTTTGTATCAAAAGCTGCACATAGCCTTAAGCATGAACATTCAATGGTACACATTTCCGCAGCGTCACCGTTGGTCTGTTGGAATGTATGAGATTTTCGCGAGATTGAAGAGTTGTTTATATGTGAAATTTGCAACCTCAAATAAATCTGGTCGTGACATTATTCGTATACTGATTGATTATGAACCGCGAAATATTTGGATGGCCCACCGCACAGTGCCAAAAATAGGTACTCTTTTCGAGGTGAAATGTATTTTATTTCGATTTTAACATCCAGGATTGAAGCTCGGCGAGTCTCTTAAGGACACTGGCTTGAATTTTTCCAAAAGGAAATTCTGTTTTCAAATAAAAATCTTTTTGCTTTCGAATACTATTTTAATATATCAAATGTAGGTTTGCTTGACCTAGGAATTGAACCTAATTTTGACAGGGTACTACCAATAACACTTTATATTAACAACAACGATTATAATAACAACATAATAAAAACAATGAACAATATAGGGGATTATTGTTCATTATCCCTATTATCCCCCTATTGTTATCCATTCAGCAATGGACTTCCTGTGCCTGAATAGATAGATAAATAGATAGATCCCCAATATTATAGTTCAATAAATAATACACAACTTACTCTTAATGGAAAGTGATATAAAAGTAAATCGGAAAAGGTTGATCGTAAAAACTCTTGTGGGAAAACTTTTAATTTTATTGGGCAGGTGATATTCAGTGATAACGGTGCGACGGGTTTTACCTATTCACGTTCCATTTGGATATTATTTGGTTATAATACTTTTTTCAAATGATATTTATAAGATTGCTCAATCGATTCATTGGTTGGTAAATTAATAAATCTGTTGAGTCAATTAAGACAAAAATTAAGATTTCTAGGGCCATGGTTTAATTAAAATAGAATTTCACTGCATCTGAAGGCTACGGTCTGATAAACATTGGCTTTTACAATAAGCTTACAAAGTAAATTCGAATGAAGTTTATATACATTATTCATAAAATGCCTAATTCCCTTTCCACTTTCCATACTTTTCCTTCTCGATCGCCTCTCAGTTTGATGGCCCGGCTACATATACATGATCCAAGCATTGTGGATTATCATGGGCGGCAGGGATCCCTTACCATCAGGGGACCTATTTGCTCGTTCGCCGGACCAACTGAATAAAAAAATAACCGAAAAGTTCAAAATGGCGGCCACTATTTCCAGCTCTAACTCTTAATTTCGTATGAGTAGATATAGCCCAGAAAACTTTATATGCCAATAGGGAATGGAGCAATAAAGCGCATCTGAGTAGGAGAGGCAAGTATTGTAGGAACCCTCACAATCAAAATACATACATACTTAAACTCACGCTTTTTTCCACCACATTTCGCCTTGTACGTTCCGTCCCACGATGCGATAGGATTAAGGAGCAAGCCTATCGCCATATCGGGTACAAATTCCTGAATAATGAATAGAAAAATCCAAATCACTTTGCCCGACCTGGGATTCAAACCAAAGACCTCAGCTTTAAAATCGTACCGTAGTACAACTACGCCACCGAGGCAGTCACAATCAAAATGTATTATAAACAAATAAAGTTAGTCCTTTACTGCGTCTCGCAAGTTTATCACAGCTGTATCATTACGTCTCGCAGTTTAACATGTTCGTGGAACAACTTAGTTTCGACGTAATGACGCTAACTTGGACAATTATTACGTGTATTTTAAGTTTTATTAGTGCAAATTTCTGCTACTCACAAAGCTTCTTAAAAAGTTTAATTTGTTAAAGACGTTTAATCGTCGCTAAAAGTGGTTTGGAAAAACATTTTAACAAGCTTTTATAAGCTTAATGTATGTATGTAACGGAATATTTCACGGTATATTCAATAACATTAGTGTTTTTCTTCAAATAAAAAAAAACAAGTATAGTTAATCATAACAATCTTAAGAGTCATAATATTTCTAATTATGACATATTTTTTTATCTAGTTTCTGTAACACAAGTGTCAGCGTAAATAAAATGTTTTTCAGCAAATATATTATCTATAATCTACAGCAGATGAAGAAAAGTTATCAAATATTACTAAGAAGTTTCAAAGTATACGAAAAAGCTTTATAACATAATATCTTGGGCGCTAATTTGCAGGTATCTATTTGACGAGGGAGATTTAATTATGAGCTAATTACTGCTGAATGGCCGCCATTAAAACAAGAACAGGTCAAGCAGTGAAATGGAATTGGATCGAGCGAAAGATACGCACAATTTGTATACTTTTATAAGCTATTTTACTGCCGAACTAACTAATACCTCAGTCTTTACCTGCGTGATTTACCATCATATGATATAGAAGGATCCTCACTCCATTAATTTTCTCTTTTGAACGAAAAAATCTGTACGACATTAAAATAAATATATTAATAAATAAATACACCCAACAGTCACATACATAGTCCTGACCGCACACTAAGATCGAGTCTTGTGTCGTGGGTATCAGAAACTACGAGAGACTTTTCGGTCTCACAAACACCCAGACCCGAAACAAACACAAATATTTGTTTCGGTGCGGGGATCGAACCCGCGGGCTCTCTTTTAACAGGTGGCGTCTAACCAACTGCGCAACGGAGGCCGTCAAGTATTGTTGTTTTATTACTTTTAATTCAGGAAATAAAGAAACTTTTGTCAGAATAAATACTTCGTGTGTATTTTCCTATACATTCATAATATTATTAACAGCATAGCCGTTATAAAAGTCATCATTGTAAGCTTTTAGCATTAAAACATATTATTCTGAAAAGATTTATATCAATGTATTTTTAGATGAAGACAAAATGTCTAAGGAATAAAACAAGGAACAAGTTTGAAACCATCCTATAGTTTTAGTGATCGTATACCGTCAGGCTTATCATTTTATTTATGCAGATGAAGGCTGCACGGTTCTCGCTGACTTAGCGAATATCGTCTATGGTTAAAACTCGCTATATACACCAATTCCCCTGAGAAGAGGTTAGAAATAGGCTGTACATCCAGTTATTTTGAAAGGGTTAAAAAAGCGTACTTGTAGCCAAAATTCTGTCTTATAATGGAGAAATATCGACCGTTTCGTCTATCTCTTCTGTTGGTGTACTACGATTTATCAGACTATTTTTGAAACTAGGCGTATTAATTTCAATTCGATATTACTACACAAACCGCTGTTTATTAAAGTTCCGTAAGTAATCTATGCAAAATCAATTCCATAAAACGAACCACGAAATTGGAATGACCAGAATTTGAACCCAAGGTTTCGACTGCTACAAAGCCCATCTCAATCAATTCCAAGTAATCTGCATTGAAAACACACAGTTTCCGAACACCACGAAATGGGACATTGAATACGTGTCGCATGTCTGGCAAGGCGCGTCCCGTGTCAATCTGTGTGACGGCGCACTTCACCATCGCCAGGGGAAATACGGTAAGTGCTTCATATCGACTCGCCCTGATTGTCCGTTTGTTTTCACTCTGTTAAGTGTCACAGACGTTTAAATGCCGCTTAAAACTGCAGAGGGATCTGTTTCCGTGTGGCAACATTATACAGGGTATATCAAGACTGCGACCGAAAACGAAGCCATGTGGTAGTATTAGTGACTTCAGACACCATGCAACTAAAAATTTCGCAAAAAAGATCGTAGTTTTTTTCTGGATTTTTTTTACTTATCGTCGTATTTGAGTGATAAATACATATTGTTTCCAAAATAATGATGTTCACCTTTTTATTTTTAAATATGAAATGGTACGTAAGGGTTTAAATTACTATTTTTGCAAAAACTAGGTATTTACCCCTCAAAAACGATGATTTTTAAAAAATTGAAAAAAAAATTCGTCGCTTATTTTGCAAAATTTTTAGTTGCATTGTGTCTGTAGCCGCTAAAACTACCACCCGGCTTCGTTTTCGGTCGCGGTCCTGATATACCCGGTATATTGCTGATTTGTAGAAAAGTGTTAGAAGTAAGGGACGAAAAATCATATGAAATGCAAACATGTGTCACATGTCTATTCTATTGAGAGAATAGCGACTAAAGGCTGGTGCTTCCAAGGGAGACGGAAAGAGTGTGTCGGTGATTTTAATTTTATTTACAAGCAATTATGACAGAAAATATTATTTTTGATACGTTTGTAGTAAATCAAGGATTCGGGATACAATATTTGTCTAAAACATGATATTTAATTTTATCGTCGTCAACTAAAATATTGGTGTTATCTAAATTATAGGTGTTAAAGTTTCACGCTTATTATCGAGTGTGTTTTTAAGCATTTTAATTCATACCGCAAGTATGCTTAACTATGAAATATTTTTGTTATTCCTATTGTTCTTCAACTTAGTTCTGCCCCTCAAAAACCGCAAGCAATATTATCGCCCACCCAACCGCTTACCAAACACAATTCCATTGCTAGCACATTATCCATGATCTAAATAGTAACCGTATTGGATTTCCCTTGTTCCACCATCCATGATTAACCGAAGCCCTCTTTGATTTGATACAACATTGAAGCTCATTCATTACTAAATGGAAATCAAACACGTGCGGCATCAATTGAATGTGAGTTGTTCGAGAAATGTCAGTAGTTAACTAGTGAACCGCTGCTCCGCATTATCCGACGAACATTCTGTCCACGATGTTGATAACTGAGGTAGAGGTTTCTACTCAAAGTTGGGAAATGCTGTTCAAAGTGATAGAAGCTTGGGCTGTGGCCCGAGAGGGCTGGTTTGTCCAGGGTAATGAAGCGACGATTTTGCTGCATTTACATGTTTCGCCTGGTGGGTAAGATTGCTTGAGAGCCTACATATTTAATCTTCTCTTGTCACTTTCTTGTCTTTCTCTTTTCCTTCTTTGTCTCTTCCCACTTTAAGAGGTTGGCTAGTTTTATGTAAATAAATAAATAAATAAACGCATCTGTGCTCCAAGTGTTGTAGATGCTTTGCAGCAGCTACCACCTTTTTAATAATAGAAAATTACCGTCCTTTAAAAATCCAACAAGGGGTGAATTTTTGTTTGTCTTATTATGCTTCGGTTGGTGAAAACTGTGACTATCCTCCTCAGAAGATTTAAACATAAAAACTTCTTGATTTATTTTATAACGTACACTTTTTCCATAAAATATAATATTAATGCGACCGCTTCCTGAAATTGATGAATTGATGCTTGTATTGGTATATTTGTATGCTGTTTATATCCTCAACATTCAGTAGTGAGGAGTCTCGCAGGATTAAGATACTGCACTGGAAACCGCAAACCCGAACGTACAGTCGCTTGCATAAGCTTGTTGCCATTGCATAATTTTATAGTATAAATTTCACCACGATTGTCATCAAACATAGAAAGCCCTTGTCGTATTAAATAGCGAAACTCCAACCCTTTGTCGGTTAAGCCACCCCACATGTAGTAAACTCAACTCTCTGGACGGCATCACAAAACATTTCCTCAACATAATAAAACCCAGGAGAATAAAAATCATAGAAAGCCTTCTACTGGATATAGGCTCTTTCCAAATGTTTGACTAATCCTAACTGTGAACAGGTGCCGTTTTAAAAAAAGCTCCTGTCACCTGTGTCATCCCATCCACCTTGTGGGTAGACATTCAAATATTAGACTATAAAATTAAAAACCGAATTGGCTTGTGCCTGTATTATATGCCAATTATGCCGTATTTTTTATTATGTATACATTTTAACGCATAAAAGATTATAGAGTAATTGAATGTAATAAAACATGAGCTGGTAAATATACATGTATCTGATATTAATGCAAGCGACTGTACGTCACGTCACGTCCCGAAGCAAATCCACAATCAATTATAACCGGAGCGTAATGCATTAATTGTCTCCATTTTACTTAAGTGCAACTATAATATTGATGAAGCTCTCGCAACGGCTTCGTGTGACCTATCATGTTGACGTTTCGTATTACGTATACATATTATTGGTAATTAATTTGAACGATATCTTTTATGAACTAATTTATTAAGTAAAATGTGTTTTTCTAATCGTAATCGTGTTAGTTCATAATTGACCCACTGCTGAGCACGAACCTCCTCTATAAATGATAGTTCGATTGAGACGGCTTAGGCCAAAGTCCACCCCGCTGGCTTAGCGCGGGTTGGCGGTTATCACATACTATAGAAAATCTTATTAAGATCTCTATGACATACAATTTTTTTTTACGATCACAAAGTGCTTAAGTTAAGTTGGTAATCATCTATAAAAGCACACATGACTCGTATACGCATATCAGAATTAGGTATTTTGTTAGTGGTTTTTTTTGCACCGTAAGAGCAGACGATAATTAACAAAGAATCCA
This sequence comes from Deilephila elpenor, assembly GCA_949752805.1. Lineage (NCBI taxonomy): Eukaryota > Metazoa > Arthropoda > Insecta > Lepidoptera > Sphingidae > Deilephila > Deilephila elpenor. The sequence continues at coordinate 6,998,797 of OX457116.1, forward strand.
CGAGAAGACTCAGTGGTTTTTACCCTGAATGGGGTCCAGACCTCCGCTTTAGCAGTCCATTCTTCACCCAACTGAACTAACGCTCCCGAAAAGCCAATAAAATATATATCACAAATAAATTGTTAGTTAATGACTGTTAACTGCCGATCGTATTAAGATAGGAGCGGAGTTAACAACTTGGGGTCTTGGTTTATCTGCTCCCTGTATCAGTTACATGCTTAATTACAGGACGGGTCAAGGACCAAGTCCCTTCATAATTAGGCAATTGTTGATTAAGAGTTATTAGCAGGCTAGGCTTGTAAAGAATTTGTTCTTTTAAAGTATGAAAAGAAGAGCCGGCATTTGACTGATGGTAATGCTGCAAATAAGAGGGATACCATTTCGAATGAATTAATTATTATTAAAAACCCTGCAGCTGAAATATTTACTGGTAGTAGGTCACTCATATATGTGAGAGGCCGTCTGGGTAGTTACCACCACAACATCTATTTCTCCCGCCAAACAGAGTAAATGCACTGTTGTGTTCCGGTTTGAAGGACATTGTAGCCAGAGTTATTACTGAACATAATGAGACTTAACATCTTATGTCTCAGGATGGCGAGCGCAGTGGAATGCTAAGCATTGCTTTGTATTTTGCTACTGTCCATGAGCGGTCGTATCGCTTACCATCAGGCGAAAGGAATATAATACTCCTCTCGCAATTCACAGCAATAAAAAAAACCTGAAGGTAGGAAGGTAGGATATTGACGCGGCTGCGATTATCTTCTTTAGTTATTTAATGGAAATCAGAATTATTGACTGCTTAGTGATCTCTTATAATTACAATATTAATTCATTTATTAAGTTAATTAACTCGAGATTATATTACTAAAATTTATCTCGAAATTGTACATTACATATTATGAAAAAACACATTTTTACAAAGACCTGTCTTTAGACTTTTCAAGTTTGGGACGGAACACACAAGGCGAAACGTGTGTGCCCTTTTAGCACCTCCACCAACCCGTTTTAAGAAAAAGGCGTGATGTGTGTTTCGTATTTTTATCGTGTCCATAATATGAAAGCAATTTACGAACAACCCTTTGTGTACAATGTCCAACACCGGTAATTCAAAGTTCATAGTATCGAAAAAGGCTTCCCTTATTCAAAAGTTGTTACTTTACGTAAAGGTGGAGTCAATAGTAAATTTTTCACCGTCACTTACTTTTGCAAGTTCGGGCAAAGATAAATTAATATAGAACCACCGTTTTACCCTGACCTGTCGTACCTCTTCAAATGTACGGCAGGTCACGCAATTTGTGAGATAATGTAGCTCATTTTATAATGGTCATCTCGATAGAACGCTGATCTATCGGTATTAACAATTTTGCCGGGAAGTTGATTTATGAATATGTATTTAAAGAATTAAACTCGTTTTATACGTGTTTGAAGTTGGTAGAGCATTTGAGCTGGAGTATTTCATTGAGTGAATTACGGGGAATGGAATTTTATCGTTGAAGGGAGGAAATATTATGAAAGCTATTACAACATTAATTTTATTTACTACATTGCTTTTTAAAGTTACATGATATAGGAGTAAAATTACTGTGGAGATCCTTTTAGGCGGCCGGCATAATTTTGTCGACTGGGAACAGGGGGTTACTCTTTGATCAGAAACGAAGTTCGAATGTTGAAACGTTCGACGTCCGAAGAAAGTTATAAGTTTTCCACTTCTAAAAATCAATACAATTCTCTATGAAACTTGCCATTCACTCCAAACTTAGTCTATGGTTACGACGCGACGTACGGGAGAGGATTCGAACATTTTGTAGAGTACCTAGGCACATGCGTAGTTTTACGTAAGACGTTCGAACATTCGAAGTTCTTTTCAGATCATAGAGTAACCCCCTAGGCTCATTGACTTATATTCTACCGATAAATGAGACACGTCATAGAAATAAAGTGCCCCCGTATTTTAAAAGCACACTGCAATATTACATCACTTACCTGGTATTTTATTAAAATATTGAAACTTCAGACGATTTGCTTTTGGTTTGACCGCGAAACATTAATATTACTTTTAAACGTATGCGATAAGGCGTACTGCACTGTCACTGTCACGAAGCAAACTGATGCATGTGCGGTGCATGCACCGCAAGTAGGTGGGACACATTTTGTGTACTGAATGTATTGTCTAGTGTAACATTGATTTCGATGCCCAGGCTATTTATCGTCTTATAGTGCTCTACACATACCATCAGTGATCAGGTGCAGTGGGGTTTGTTTTGTTTCAGTTCAAGTCGAATGATGATTGATTTGAACTCTTGTTCAATGCCAGCCTAAATTATATTTGGATTGGCACCCATCTAAGATCCCCGTGTTGCAAATATTCATATGCAGCATGTTGATGATGATTTAACCGGCCCTATGCAACAAGACACAAAATACCAATATTTTATTTATACAGGGTATATCAAGACTGCGACCGAAAACGAAGCCAGGTGGTAGTATTAGTGACTTCAGACACAACGCAATTAAAAATTTAATGTATATTATTATTTAAATATTATATATTTTTTTACTTATCGTCGTATTTGGGTGATTTATACATAGTTTTCCTAAAATAATGATGTATACCTCTTTATTTTTAAACACGCAATGGTACCTAAGGGTTTAATTTAGTATTTTCGCAAAAACTAGCTAACTACCACCCAAACACGATGATTTTTAAAAAGTTCTAAAAAAATATCTGTAACCGTTATGGCGAAATTTTTATTTGCATCGTGTTTGGGGCCACTAAAACTACCACCTGGCTTGGTTTTCGGTCGCAGTCTTGAGATACCCTGTATATTTAATATTTACACACTTAATTGCACACCACAATAAAAGAAAGTACCTTATATTTTTAAAACACTTAAAACTAAAGGTACGATTACAATTGGCGTCCTTATCTGCGATCTCTTTCAGAAAACCTTTGGATGGATTGGATTAATAGAATATAGAATTATAAGATAAGGTCTAACCCCTCTCATCGTACTCTCGATTGTAGTGGAGGCTTATGCCATGCGGTGAAACGTATATGGACTAATACATACATAGAATTATGGGGTGGCAAAGGATAATACAATACTAATACTTATTTTCATTCCTCTTCAACAAATAAAACACAAACATTTCACTTCCGCCTTACATATTTTGTCAAGCCAGATCATCCTGCGATCCGCATCTATCTCAATAACGCGTCATAATGCCTGTCGTCCCGTTCAAACATATAAGTTGTCACACGGCAAAAACGGTATCTGTGAGAGCGATTGCCTTTGAAAAATAGCTGCCCGTCCGTCCGCTGTAAGTGAGGGTTTTATGATTTATCATGGCACATCCGAGGATTTTTCATGACTTAATGTATTAAAATTATAATGGTTATAGTCAGTAACATAGGCGGTTGTTTGGCAAATGATCAGATAATAGATCCTGGCAGGAAAGTACAAATGAGATGTGTAACTAGTTAATGTTGTTTAATTCGAACAGAGATCTTGATCAAGTTACACCATAAATGAAAGATTCACATCACTAGACACCTCACGGATTCAAACTTTAATTTGATTCGTATTTTAATCTTTTATCCTTTGTTTTATAGCTTGACCTTAAAATACGAGCATTATTTAATAGAGTTTGAACATTGATGCCTATGGAAATCCATTGAATCGCGAAAATCGTAGCTGTGTTGTCGTTTGCGGATAAAGGATCAATGGGAGCTTATCGTCCTTAGAAATCTCTAAATATAAAATATCATTAAAAATATCATTACTCACTTGCTATAAAACCACTTAGGTTATTGCAGACCCAATTATGATTCTAGAGAGAAAGTCCTCCACTTTGTTAAAGTCCATGTAATCTGCTTCTATGTATGTATGAACTCAGTAAATCTCCCATACAGTGAATGAAGTAATTGCCGAGAGCATTCGAAGTTTCCGCAGGCAATGGCAGCGAAGATGGATGAACCGCGCGAGACGCGTCCACAACCCAATTTAATTTGCAAATTAAAACGCTCCGGTTTCGGGTGTTTCGTTCAATCTACTTAGTGGCTATCGATTTTAACAGGTTCATGTAATGTGCTTTATTTCTGTTACATCGTTTTTATAGTATAATACTACTCAGGTGTTTATTTTTTTGTGAAGACTTACACCCAACAATTACTGTCATCCAGTGATCAATCAATCAATCAAATCAATCAATCGATCTCATCAATATGAGCACTGAAGTTCAACAACTCTTTTGGGGACACCAACTTGTCTTTAATGAGCAAGTTAACTTAACAAATATTTATTTAATCTAACAACCATATTTAATCACCTATAAAAACATAAAAACTTACTGAACAGTGGTCATACCGAAGGAACATGACAGGACCTACGGCGCAGTTGGTTAAGATATCACCTGTAAAACGAGTACCTTCGAGTTGAATTTCCATATCGAGGCAAATGTTTGTGTAATCCAGAAGTATTTCTGGGTTTTGAGAACCTTATAGCCACTCAAAGTTTCTACGAACTAATCTTATAATATTTAGTTTGTTACAGTTTTTTTCCCGTAATTGTAATTGTATTCAGTACAATTTAATGTATCTTGTTTAAGAAAGGACAAAATATTATATATTCACACGTATAAAATTAAAATATTCACAACTAGATCCACTTCACGCTTGGCAAGTCAAAGAACAAAACAATATGCTGTCATACTGTGAACAAACAAAGCAATAACTGTTGGTTACTAAAAAAATGAATCCATCACGAGGAAAAGCGAATATTCAATGAATAAATTTATCGATGGCCGTACAATAACAATAAATACGCCACATATTGAATGGAGTCGATGGAATTGTTTTGTAAGCGGAGGCAGCGGTGTGTTACGTTGATAGGTTACTATTAAAGCGACTGTAATAAGCGAAATTACTGACGTTACAGCTAGTGGGTTTATTTCATTAATCTTTATTCAATTTCCTCATTTATTTGACATATTATAACCTCACCCCTTATTCCCGCGGGTAAGAAACAGGCGCGATTGTTGCCACCAACACTTCCTCTCGTAGTTGGATCTCAATCTGATATAAGACTTTTCAAAACGAAAAGATTTCAAAAAGTAATTTACCTGACCAGGGCATCTAACTCAGAACCTCACGATTCATTACTTTCACGATGCCGTTACACCCAAAAAGCAACCAGAAGATAGTTCAAATAACTATGTATAAAACTCGATACAATCCACCCATCCCACCTCAGATTAACAAACAAAACAATAAAGATATTTTGTCAGAAGAACTAACACGTTCGAGAAAATAAGAAAATATAATTCTTCAATAATATAATCATCCGAAATAACCATCGGAAGGAAGCGAAACGTTTCAATGTCTTTGTCGCCATGAGTTATTATGAGGCGATACAGCGTTAGAAATAATATTTATCACTGCCACTAAATCAGAGCTGTATACGAGTTCGGGAACTACTGACTTGCTCCAGCGAACGGCACAATTTACGACCGTATTTTTATAACAATTTGCAGCTTTGATGTTTCATTTTGGAATGGTATTGAGAAACAGCGGGGATCGACGGGTCAACGTGAAATGGCGGGTAATGCTTGCCGTTTTTCCAGTTTCCTTGTAAATGTAGCATTGAAATAAGTTAATATATGTTTTTAGGAAGCTTGGTTAGTAATTATGCAAATACTGTCACTGTAAACTGAATTTATTAAAATGGTGAATCAATGAATTATAATTGAAATAAAAATACACTGAGGATTAATTCGTCGTTGTGAGGTTTATTTTTGCCCGTTCCTAAAATTATTGCACTAATAGACCTCAGTAACAAAACTATATACTCTACTATACTATACTATTCTATAGTAATAGTTCGAGTTTCTTTTGAGTTTTTAATTTTTGTAAATATGGAGTGTAGCTTGTTGTTTTTCGTGCTCTTACGCGTACGCAGCAGCCTGTGAGCTGAATTTTGTTTGTATCATGGACTATCTGGAGTTTTTGGTGCTAAGAAACCATTCATGATCCACCATTCCTGGTGAAGCTTTCTTAATTCTTACAGAGTTCTCCAATATTTAATTTTCTAACGCTCACTTTTAACTCCTCAATTAAGCAGACTACTCGTATCTCAAATGTCTATTATTTAAGTCAAAGACGATATCTGTAATCCGTACTGAGATTTAACACGTACATCTGCATGTTTGTTGTTGTTCTGCATGTTTCGTGTTCCACAGAAACCACTTCCTGTGAATCGACGGCTATCGCCGAACGCGTTGCTTCCACAAAATTGATTCCGCTTCAGATTTTGCCTGTGGGAGTTGCGCCGTCGTGCGATTTCCTATCCTATGAATATCGCTTAGCTCCACGAATATGGTTTAAGGTTCAATGAAAACGTGTTTCGGTTTGAAGTGCATACCTGCTATTTGAGGTCTTTATGTAAAGGTGCTAGATGTATGTTACGGGTTTGCTGAGGTTGGCATTTTCATTTTTGATAGTGGCATGGAAAAGTGACATTATGGTGAATGTGTGTGCAGCGATAGTTAACCTCTAAATCTTTCATAATTTGACAAAATTGCATCGCTCTTTTCTCATATGAGCCTTGCGGAAGACCAGCATTGGTTTTATTACCAGCACATGCTGAGCACGAGCCGTTTTATAACAAGCACTGTTATACTTATTAGTATTTGTAATAACTGCAAACCATTGCTTGTAACAAATAATTCTTTCTTTCATTATTTTTACTTAATTTTTATTAATTTAATAGCGTGGTTATTTGCTGTACTGCGATAAAAACAACTTATTAAGCATATAAATATGGTGCGGAGACGAGATACCCAAATCTGGTACAAGATTGTAGGACGAAAAATTACTGAGTGTATTTTGGAGTTGTATATTTCAGACATTAATCCATCTCTTTGACAAACATATAACTGAGATATCAAAGAGTAACAGAGAAATATGTTGGTTAAAAAGGATATTCAATATACGTCACCACTACTATTACATACCCACTTGTATTATTTTTCTTCTTCGCATCTAACCTCTTGTGACCTTTGTAAGGTTATCTAACAATTCTAATATTGTCATAGTAATTCATATCTAAGAGTGAATAACCCCCAAAAATCATAAGTAATCAAGAATTATTTCAATCACATTTGCGTGATGCGCTGTATAATTATGTTCATGCACTAAATAATTTATTTCGATGCGTGGAGGAAGATTAAAATTGACTAGATATTAAACTTTTAAAGTACTTGCTTGACTGCTACATGACAATGAATTGCCAGAAAAAATATTATGGTGAATAATAATTTGTTGGAATTTGCCAGATTCTGCGGTCGCTTGATGTCATAAGACTGTTATAATAATATTTTTTTAGAGTAGACGTAACTTTTTTTGGGATTATCTTGGTGTTCTCACATAAATTAAGTTTATGTATAAAAACATAGATTTGAAATCGTACATTAATCATTAATGAATTTTTAAATATATTTTTTTAAATTAATTAAGTGTTTATAACGATAAATAGTTTTTGAAGGTTGTGAAGGTCACTCGTTCGTATCAGTCAGTTTACACGTTGTTATTTACAACAATATTAATATTTAATATTTATCCACTTTATTAGGGACTGCGCCGGTGGCGTAGTCGTGCTACGGTACGGTTACAAAGCTGAGGTTTCGGGTTCGAGTCCCGGGTCGGGTAAAGTGATATTGGATTTTTCTATTCATTATCAGCCCGGAGTCAGGAATTTGTGCCCGATATGGCGATAGGATCGCCCCCTATCACATCGTGGGACGGAACATGCAAGACGAAATGTGGGTGTCCTAGTGGCGCCTCTGCCTACCCCTTCGGGGATAAAGGCGTGAGTTTATGTATGTTATTAAGGATTTAAGACTTAGTTCGATCAGTAGCGGCCATGACGCTGGTCAGCGACCCGTCTGAATCAATCGTTATCTGAATTCAGTGGTTGCGTTCCTTCTATATCAACCTATATTATGATTTCCCCTAAAACCTCGTACGATTTGTTTATTTATTTTATTTATTTAAGGACCTCCAACGAAGTATACACGGGATATAATGAAGACAATGATGTAGCGTTATTCTAGTTTACATTGTGACGTGATCTTCAATTACAGGAGACAGCAGTATGCAATTGGGTAGCTTTTAAGGACGGATTGGTGGTCTTTTGAAATTCATGTGAAAACATTAATTTTCCTGACTTCATTTTCCTGCATCCTTAAAGTGAGCGATAATAAATAACCTACAAATACTTCAACTGTCAAAATAAGAGGACAATGATCTTAAATAAATATAAAGTTAACACCACTTGAAATACGCTTCCTTACGCATACAATTCATCCGAAATTAAACGGGTTCACCGACCTCATGTTATTTCAGATACTAGGTAGGGTTTTCCACGACTACGCCAGAAACACGATAAAGAGGCTATTTTAAATTAATTAAATACAGGCAAATAAAATTAAATACAATAAAATAAAACAGCGTGTTCTTGTAACATAATAGGGTTGGCATTTTAACGTACAGATTTTACACATAGTACCGCATACGTCCCACTGTTGGGTATGAACCTCTTCTATAATTAAGAGTACGATTTCGCGAAAATAGGCCATAAAGTCCACCATGCTGGCACCATAGAAATTATTACAAATCGCTATGGTATGCAGGCCTCCTCACGATGTTTTCCATCACCGTTATAGTGCGTGAGGATTGACATTCAATACACTCTTTACAACTAGCATTCAATATCTTCCCATCAATAAATCCAGAATTTAGAAACAATGACCCAAACCTGAACTCTGAATTCAGAAGCAATGACTCAGATTCAGTTATTTCGACCAAATACGAGGTAGAAGTTGGCGAATTGTTGGCGTTAACTTGTGCTCCCGTTGACGCGCTGAACTCGAGGTGTCTCAACTATTCCGCCGTGTGTCGGCCATCGGACGTACACGCTCCGTGTCAAGTTTTGAACGTGGCAAAAACTTCAGTTTGTTGTTGTCTTCCGGGTTTTTTTGAGTCTGTTATTGTGTATCTGTTCTTTTATTGGTTACGCGTGAGCTTTTTTATCTAGTAGTAATGTTTGTAGCATTTGCGGATAGCGAGCGAATTGGAATGCCAAGCAATGTTGTTTGGTTTTCTACTGTCCATGAGCGGTTGTATCGCTTACCATCAGGCGAAGAGCATGCTCGTCTCGCCATTCAAAGCAATAAAAAAAAACTTTATAAACTAATTTGCTTCACTATTCAGTTGTGGAACAGTTTGTGGACTCACGTGTTCCCTGCTCCTTTTAGTCCTCACTACTTTCGTCGTAAAGGGAAAGAGTTATTTGGTAGGCTGCCATGAGTTAACTCACGAAATATAATTATTCTATTCAAATAACTAAGACAATAGTCCACCACGCTGCCCTAGTGCGGATTGCGGGCTCATGATACGCCATGGAATTTTGTAGTATATATCTTTAAATTGTATGTTTTTTTTTACGACGTATATTAAACTACTTCATAATTGACATGACCCACAAAGTCAGAGGCGTGTCCAGGGATTCAAAACGCAAATTAAATTAAATTAATTCCAATGGAAATACACATAGTAAGTTTAAACGCGTAATTTCTAAAGCCATTATCTCATTGTTGGCGTAAGCCACGCACGATTAATATAATTAGCAAGCATTATGTGGGTTTATGAAGCGGGATGCTTAGATTTATAATGCACAAGTAACCCTTTGTTAGTTCGTGGGACAATGCGGAGGATACCAGGGAGTTGGGTAAGAAAGACTGCTTTGATGCACTTGTTTTATCCACCCTATGGATAAAACAAGTGCATCAAAGCAGTTGCATTGCAAGCATTGCTTTGTAATTCATGTAGTTTGGTTTTGCCACTGTCCATGAGCTGTTGTATCGTTTACCATCAGGCGAAAGGCAAGCTCGTCTCGCCATTCATCGTAATAAAAAAAATGTTTTAGGTATGTAAAAGCAAGGCATGGGTCTTCTCCACGATTGAGCGCGGTTAAAACTTATTGTTACTTTGTGTATGAACTTTCATATTTTTTTATCTTCTCCCATTGAGGTTCAATATGTTTTATTTAGTTATATCAGGTTCAAACATGAGCTTGTTTGTTTCTTATCCATTGACATATCAACTAGTGCACCGATCACCATGAAATTGTAATAGGTACAGAAAAATACCCATATCTATATTGGTATCTTTTATTGTAATCAAGATATTGATCCTGAGAAATAGAAGAATAGTTTTTCGTTTATACATCAATGTTTGCTGTGTTGATCAACAAACCAAATTGATTGACATAAATCATGCGTAGCCGCAAGTCAAATCTAGCTCGTATTCAGTACTAGGAAAAACCTAGTTACCTATATAAGGATATAGAATAACCACGTGTTTCCACAGGTTTCCTTATCGATACCCGGCAAGATATTGTCACATAATTACCATTAGCCAGATCCGTTAGTTAGCGTCGACGCGGCTCGGGTCGCGCGCCCCCTAACCTCATTATTGGAAACTTAATACCTCGCACACTAGTCGCGACACAACCTCCTACTTAGTCACGGGGAATTATTGTCAAACTTACCTCTGTGGTTTAAATATTTTCAAGGATATATTATGTTGATATAACATGATTTGATGAATTACAGGCTAAATCTAAAACGTGTCACATTCGTAATTCGTGGCTCATTTTGAAAAGATTTCCAATATTGCTGGCTATGAATAATTCCAGAATCATAGAATTGTATTAAAAACAGTTAAAATAGACGCAGATATGATGTGGTCATAGAACTATCCTATTTCAGATTACTAGCGGTGTTAGACAGCCTCCGTGGCGCAGTTGGTTGGACGCTGGCTGTGAAACGAGAGGTCGCGGGTTCGATCCAGCACCGAGGCAAATATTGGTGTGAACCACAAGTATTTGATGAGGGTCTGGGTGTTTGTGAGACCGATAAGTCTCTCGTAGTTCCAGATACCCACGACACAAGATATCATTTTATAGTGGGGTCAGGACTATACATATGTATATGTGAAAGTTGGGTGTATTAAAATTTATTTAACAATACTGACTGTAATAAAAATAGAGACAAGTATGTTCAGAATAGGAACACTCCATATTTGTGTGGATTATGAACACTTTAGCACGAGGGTCTTGATGCAGCTTGCTGGTGACGGGGCCGCCCCGCTGTGAAATATCGCTTGTTGTGCCCACTCCAGCGTCCAGTGCGATGCAAGAATTCAGAACTGTGGTGCATTCGGATAATTGTAAATAATAAATAGTGTTTATGTTGTCAGATCCTAGGGGAATGTAGGAAGATTTCCAGCTGAAATACTTGGTTATTGCTTGTAAAAGTGGTTGAACCCAGCGCAACACAAGAATCCAGATATATCTAGGGTATCACGGGACACGGGTTCGAATTCCAGGTCGGGCAAAGTGATATTGGATTTTTTCTATTCATATCACCCTGGAGTTAAAAATTGTGTCCGATATGGCGATAGGCTTGCCGCCTATTACATATTGAGACAGAACATACAAGGCGAAATGTGGGTGTCCTGGTAGCACTTCTGCCTACCTCCTGTGGGCAAAAGGCGTAAGTTTATGTGCATGAATGTCCTAGATATTTGACAAAATTCCATGAAATATTTGTTCGTGCGTGTTCTTCACTGATAGTAGGCGAAGTGGTGGGTGTATAACATGTAATATGTTTCGGATATCGAACAACGAAAAATCTAATTGTGTTGTACTGCGTAAGGCGATAAAACATTGTTGATGAGATTTTTATCATCCAATAAACTTAATGGAAGCTCTGGAGTACCCGATAAGCAATATTAGTAATCAGTAATACTTCGATACTGGATAGGAAATCTGCTTTCCTTTTACTGATATAAAAATGTTGCTTATATAGACATTTATTTGGTTTTTTATATCAGTTCTAGTAGCCCTTTGTAATAATATCATTACGTTAAAAAAAAAAATTAACACTACTGATAATACTGTTCTACTGTCTAGATTCTAGAAGATAGACGGTCCGCCCTGTGTCCACTAAAGCTATAAAAATTATACCGAGTCGACGATAAAGTCTGTAAAAAATAGTATTTTGATGTGTAACATTCGCGTAAATCTAAGAATTCATTATAGAAGATGGAATATCAAGCTGGCCCCATGCATGTTGATAGGCTTCTCACACTGTTGAAAACCTTGAGGAGGTCATTACTCATTCAAATACGGTCCGTTTCTATAAGCCTTTTCTACAAGGGTCTTTCCACCCCCAGACCCGTAACAAATAATCGTAGATTACACGAACATTTGGGTCGACGGTAACCTCGGCTTATCTTTGGCAAGTGCACGAAGGGGCTTATCCACATACTCGCATTTATTGTATGTTATTAGTATCTAAAACAAAATAAATAAACCCAACAGTCACAAACATAGTCCTGCCTCAAACTAAGATCGGGTCTTGTGTTGTGGGTATCAGGAACTACGAGACTTTTTGGTCTCACAAACACCCAGACCCGAAACAAATACCTGTGGATCACTCAAACATTTGTCTCGGTGCGAGGATCAAACGCGCGGTCTCACTTTTCACAGCCATCTTGGATAGGATTCGGTGTCTATTATTATTATTTTATCAGTAAAATAGTTGACAGGAATAATCTTATCAATTGTGGGTGAAGGGTCGAGTTTTGTAGACAGCTGTGCGTTGCAACATAATTATTACTTAGATAACATATAGCTATGTATATTGTTTAGATACTTGTGGCTTCAATTTGTACAATAATTTCTGTGGTATAGTGGGCGATAAGCTGGATTATTATTCTAGGCTCCATTTGTGCACAAAAATTATTATTTTAGAATACCCTCTCCTTATCCCACAATCCCCTAATCTCACGCTTTTACGAAGATATAAATGACTTTAACCTACACTTTTAAGGACCCTAGTCAATTTCATTTGCCCCTATGCATCTTCTCCAACAGCCACATGTGACACAAATGTTAGAATTATTATCGCAGCTATCTTATTATACCAAATGCTTTAATAATTTGATAGAAGATTAAATGTGACTGGTTCGAGCAAAATATTAAGTAAGCACGTAAACATCGAGATGTATCGTGATGAGTTCTATGCATAGGTATTAAAACGGTAATGTTTTATACCTATGATACTTTAGACAAAATGCACCTCGTCGTACAAGATTTTATACGCGCAAAAACTAATACTCGGACTAAATTACCGACCTACACTTCTGCAGCTGCGTTTTTGTAACTATTGAACTGTGGTTACAATGTTACGTTTGTTTTTATCTTAAGTTTACATCTACAACATTTAATAACCCATGTTCTAGATTTCTAGAAATATGGGGCTGTCCATTAATCACGTGATGATTATTTAGCATGTTTAACCCTCCCCCCTCCCCCTAGGTGATATGTGGTGAGGTTTAAGACTAGCCCCTAACCTCTAACCCAAAATCACGTGTATTTGAAGTACCTACAAAGAATCTTAATTTTTTTAGAATATCATCTTTCAATACAGGTATAAGTAAAGTACGATCTAGGACTTCTTTTGTTGCCTGATAACGGCGAGTCAAGTTCACACTAGCGCCTCTTTTCGGTTTAGAAATCGCGCATTGTCGAAAAAATAAATACACATGATATCTTACAACACCCCCCTCCCCCTCGTGATCTTTCGTGATTTTTGCTAAACCCCCTTCCCACCCCTATCGAGCCTCACGTGATTAATGGATGACCCCTATGTACATAAATTTGTATATAAAGTGTCGGCGACATGATGACTTTTTTTGGAACCACTTAAAAGGTATCGCATCAGAAGTCCCTACACCAAATATTATTGATTTATCATCGGCCATGGGATCGCTTAGCCATGGCAAATGTTTGTTATTTTTACACATTGAACCACATACTGTAGCGATTTGGCTAGTTCCAATGATCTAAGCGGTTTACAAACGTCAAGTGCAACGTTTATTTATTGTTTGGGTTAATAACCTTACCAAATGCCATAGCAGGTGGTTAAATGTGTGAAAATAAAAGATCTATCCCGTGGTTAATATTTGGTGATGATAAATATATAATATTTGATGCAGGGACTTCTTATGCGATATCCTTTTGGCTCTATAAAGAGTTATCATGTCGCCGACACTTTGAATAAAATGTAGACAATAAATTGTATTGTTTGTCTACGGAACCATACAGACAATTAAGGTTAATGATATAGGCATAACGAGAATTGAATTTAAAGTACGTTAGAGCTAAGCGATAAGGTTAAATAATATTACTCATTGAGGACAATACTCGACCGCTTTGATTATTTTAACACATAGATCTATGCTCTGGCTTTTAAAATGTATGTCTCGTAGATTTAACTACAAAAACTGTGCGTTATTTGGATACAAAAAGAAGTCTATATGTTACTTTTAATCCCATAAACAATGTGTATGAAAAATAACCTTGTAGAGTTGCTGCAACGTAGAACGAATTAATAAACGAAATATGATACATACATACATAAACTCACGCCTTTATCCCCGAAGGGGTAGGCAGAGAAGCCACTAGGACACCCACATTTCGCCTTGCATGTTCCGTCCCACGATGTGATAGGGGGCGAGCCTATCGCCATATCGGGCACAAATTCCTGACTCCGAGCTGATAATGAATAGAAAAATCCAATATCACTTTGCCCGACCCGGGATTCGAACCCGAGACATCAGCTTTGTAACCGTACCGTAATACAACTACGCAACCGAGGCAGTCACGAAATATGATCACATGTGTAATGTAAGTACAGCTTCATTACAAACATTCGTCAAGCTCATTTTTGTTCCCTAGGACAAGATGTGTATGCTAGTGGACGAGTCAATGGCTATGTCTGACACAAATTCTACTCCCGGGTGAGTTATACAAGGCGTCAAATCCAGGACTATTCACAATTTATGCGAAAAGCTTAGTTAATTTTGTAAAATTTGAATAACTATGGCACCGGATATTTAGGCAAATTTTCTGTATTTCTCATTTGACATTGATTGAATGAAACGAGAAACCTACAATTATTACTCTAATATCCTCAGGCGACGAAACACCCACGTTTGCGCCGCTGTCGTAGGTGTTTGTGGGTGTCAGTGTTCATTTATTATGTGAGCGGAGTCTATTTCATCGTATATTTTTTTAATCGTCGTTTTAGACCTCATTTTTTATCTAGGGGCATATTAGGGAAAAGCTGGGGCTAAATAATATGATGAACTAAATGATGTTGGTTGAAAACACCCACATGCTGAAACATTTTAACACAGCGTAGAGGAAACTAGAGTGGTTTCATTGAGCTTATATTACTACGTAGGTTTTAATTCTGTACGTAGGTACCAATACAACTTACCTAAGCGGTCAGCGGATAAATAGTTGCAATCTAAGATTTGATAAAGTAAATACCACAAATATCCCGGTGAAATAATAGTTTATTAAAATATTTATATCACTATAAATACATTTTTGTCACAGATAAATTTATAGCCATTGTACTAATAATTTATACATTTTTACTCTTTGTTTCACGTCCATTTTCTCAGTCGATAGTCAATGTCCTGAATGTTCCAGCCATACCTAAATTCTCATTGTATGTGCTCCTCATTCTGTACACTTCGTTGACTGTCGCTTCTCGAGACGCTTTTAGATATCTCATACTTTCTTCGGAAGATAATAGGTTTATCCAGTCTTCTGTAAAAACAACATACATACATAAAATCACGCCTATATCCCACAAGTGGTAGGCAGAGTCTGATGACTCTGCCTACCTGGTGACCTGGTGCTGCCTGGTGACCCAGGACACCCACGTTTCGCCTTGTATGTTCCGTCCCATGATGTGAGTGAGACTATCGCCATATCGGGCACAGATTCCTGACTCCGGGCTGGTAATGAATAGAAGAACCCAATATCATTTGGCGCGACCCGGGATTTGAACCCGAGACCTCAGCTTTGTAGTCGTATCGTAGTTGTAAAAACAAAAACATGCAAATTTTTGGCGTTTCATATAAACATTTTTTACCTTTAATATCCTCATAAGATCTTTCAGTGCCGCCAAATTCCACGGGCAGTACATCTTTAGGAATAACATCTTGAAGGGTATCCATTGAGTGGTGCACGGAGAATCTACTGGCTATTTTCTGACTAAAGAGTGGTTTCACGATGTTTAGGAGCATTTCTATCGCCTTCGAAGCTGTCACTATGTGCACGCCTTTGATCCTCATCCCGTAACCTTCCTAAAACATGAATAAATTCATTAATTTTATTTAAAAGAAACACGATAATAGCCTCCGTGGCGCATTAGTTAGAAACCGGGTGTTATTTGAGAGGCTGCGGGATCGGCCCCGTAGCGAGGTTAATGCTTGTAGGGTCACTAGTAGTTTCTAATTCCTACACCTGACTTGTACCTTGGGTCAGGAATAGTCCTGATCCAACACTAAGGTGTTAAATACACCCAGGGCGACATAGTCACGCAGTGAGAAAGCCTTAAAGGCAGAAATAAAAAAAATATATACCCAATGTTTGTAAGCATTGGGTATATTTGTTTATTATATTGTCATCGCTGTGTAGTCAACAATAAATAAATAAATACACCCAACAGTCACATACATAGTCCTGAACCCACATTAAGATCAATTAAGTCTTGTATCGTGGGTATCAGAAACTACGAGAGACTTTTCGGTCTCACAATAATAATAGTCAATAATAAATAAATACACCCAACAGTCATATACATGGTGCTCGCCTCACACTAAAATCGAGTCTTGTGTCGTGAGTATCAGAAACTATGAGAGACTTTTTGGTTTCACAAACACCCAGAAACAAATACCTGTGGTTCACACAAACATTTGTCTCGGTGCGGGAATCGAACCCGCGGTCTCTCGTTTCACAGCCGGCGTCTAACCAACTGCAACACGGAGGTTGTCTAAAGTGTCTGTAGTGAATTCGCATTTTGTTGTGTTAAACAATAAACCTGATCGGCTGCAGACAACAATTGATACAATTATTTCAGTATGCTGGAAATAGATTTACACAGGTGAACTGGAAACGCAACTTGTGTGGATCATTGTGAAGGGTTTTCTACCATTATATGGTGGTAAACACTAATTTCTTTTAGTATTTTTATGGGCTTATTAGTGGTGCCATTAGCTATTAATGTCGCTTTATTTATTCACCAGGTTGATGCTATAAAAACCAACTAGAAATAAACTTAATGTTACTTTAACAGTTTTTAATAGTCATAAACATTATGACCGGCGTGCTATTTAATAACACTGGTCAACAAAATTCAAACTTTTTCGTGCCACACGGACTTTTTTGATATTTTTTACTTTAGTTGGTGATTGTAAGAAAAAATAAACAGTTAAAAAAAATTTGCTAGCCAAGGATTTTATTCTATTGAGTAATTAAAAATATTAAGAAAAAATACAGATCTCGTAAATCAAACTTTTTTTTTATATAAATTACTTAATAATTTAAGATTTTCTTGAATGTTTAGCTTCTGGTTGGTCCCTTTTAATTGTCCAGCAGTAATCCGCTAACATATTTGGGCTCCATTTTCCCTGGTACCGCTTTTCCATACTAGAAATGTCCTGGTGGAACCTCTCGCCGTGCTCGTCACTGACAGCCCCTAAATTGTCAGGAAAAAAATCCAGGTGCGAGTCTAAAAAATGGATCTTGAGTGACATGTTGCAACCCAATGCTTGATATGACAATAAGAGCTCGCTAACCAACTCTCTGTAGCTGTCACTCTTGTGGTTGCCCAAAAAATTTGCAACAACATTTTTAAATGCGTTCCATGCACATTTTTCTAAACCGCTTAATTTTTCTTCAAATGTTGAATCTTTTATTAACTCCCTGATTTGAGGGCCAACAAAAATACCCTCTTTTATTTTTGCATCACTTATTTTAGGGAATTTTTCTTTTAGGTACAAAAATCCACTCCCACTGCGATCCATTCCCTTCACAAATTTTTTTATTAATCCTAATTTGATATGCAATGGTGGTAAAAGCACATTATTTGGCTCTACAAGGGGTAAATACTTTACATTTTTTTGGCCAGGAACTAACGATGCACGCATAGGCCATGTTTTTTTTATATAGTGATTAGTTCTGTCTCGGCTATCCCATTCACATAAAAAGCAGCAAAATTTTGTATAACCCAGCTGAAGTCCAAGTAATAATGCAACAACTTTAAGATCACCGCAGATTTTGAAGGAATATGTACTGTAATTTATTTTTTCAAGTAAAACTTTCATATTTTCATAGGTTTCTTTCATATTTGAAGCATGGGCCACAGGAACAGACGGAAGCATATTTCCATTATGCAATAAAACTGCTTTTAGACTTGCCTTCGAAGAATCAATAAATAAACGCCACTGAGAGATTTCAAAATCTATGTCCAACATTTTCATGATCTCATTTATGTTATTGCAAAACACCAAATCTCCATCCTGAGAAAAATACGTTCTGAAGTGTTCATCACGGTTTCGAAAATAGCTAACTTTTGTATTATGATGTAGCAAATTCCATTCTTTTAGACGAGATCCTAATAGTTCCGACTGCTTTTTTGACAAATTTAAATCCCTAACCAAATCATTTAGGTCTCCTTGAGTTATCAAATGTGGCTCCTTTTCAATTCCTTCAAACTCAAAGTCATCATCCTCGTCAACACACCGACTTGAAGTAGACGGTTGTGAATGGTCGTTATCAACAGACGTTGTTGCAACTGGTATTAGTTCTGGCATTTTTTTACAATGAGAGACTGGTCTTATAGCAGAAGATACGTTAGGGTAGATAACTGTGTTTTTTTTCTTGTAATTTATACCTCTTAAGTCAGTGAGACAAAAATAGCAATCCGAAACGTGATCTCGCTGTTCAGTCCATATCATGGGTACAGCAAAAGGCATAGCTCGTGCACCTTTCTTCCAGTCGGTTAAATTTTTCACACACGTTATGCAACAGACATGAGGGGCCCAGAATTTGTCTTGATGGGCGACAGAAAAACCAAAACATTGGTGATAACACTCCAGCACAAGATTCGTAAAATTTCGTCGTTGTTTTTTGAATGTAAGTTCTCCGCAGATATAACAAAAAGAGTTAGGGTTATTTTTACACTTCCTCGACATGTTCACAGGATTAATAAATCACAAAAAATATTCAAATTCAACTACAAATACTTTTATGACGATTTACTTGTGAGCGTTTCTGTTAATTTACCGCCGTAGTACTAGTTATGAGTATTACCGTATCACAACAAATATGAGGCTAACAGACAAATGAAAACTGTGATTTAATGATGAGGGTAGATTGATAAAACAAAATTAGCTATCAAAGTTCGTGTGGCAAAATCAGTGTTGACCAGTGTAATCGTTGTGAAATAAGATATAATAGCTGCCATGTGACTTCGTCTTTAAGTTCGTAATATTAATGCATTATTATAATATAGCATTTGTGACGTCACGGGGCGCTATTAGGACATTTGATACCGTCCAACATCCATAGGGTTTAAAACGCAGCATAGTTATCTAGGCAAGTATTTTATTTTAGTCAGACGAGCATGCCATTCACCTGATGGGCAGCTATGCGACCGCTCAGGGATAGTAGCAAAACCAAACAACACCATGTATTACAAAGCAATGCTTGGCATTCTACTGCGCTCGCCATCCTGAGACATACGATGTTAAGACTCATTATTTCCAGTAGTTACTCTGGTGCGACGCTTTTTGAGATTGACCGGCGTAAATTCTTCAAGTCATCGCTTTGTCATGTGCAGTGTATTGACCGTTCCATTACTGTGCCCCTAGCCGGAACATTTTGCACTATCGTAATAGAATAGTAATAGTAAAATATTGTATGGGAATTTAAACAGCGCCATTGTGAGCGTATTTGGAACTAAAATTTTACAGCGGGAAACGTTTACTTTACTATACGAGAATTACTATACGATACTTCAAAATGTTCCGGCTAGGGGCACAGAAGCGATGTCTCGATCTGCCAGTGACTGAAGTTTCCATTCGGTATGGTGTGTTATAAATCTCTAAAGCTAGATACATTCTATATCGATTGCTCTGCACTTTCTAGTTGATATATTGTAATATTGAAAGCGTCCGTGACGCAGTTAGTTAGACGCTGACTGTGAAACGAGAGGCCTGGGGTGCGATCCCCGCACCGAGAAAAATGTTAGTGCGCTCTACAGATATTAGTTTCGGGTCTGGGCATTTGTGAGACCGAAAAATCTCTCGTAGTTCCTGATACCCACGACACAAGCCTTAATTGATCTTAATGTTGGGTTACGACTATGTATGTGACTGTTGGTTATTTTTATTTATTAATCACTTCATCCTGTTAATCTAAAAACCTTAACTTGATCAGCGCATAGAAACGAGGTTTAATTTGTCTTATACATAGAGGAGGTCTGTTCACAACAATGCGATGCATATAGATAGACATTACTTACCAAACTCAAAGTAGAGAATTGTTTCATCTCCATGGGGTTGATCCGGTTTATAACACTCATAACGTTTGTTTCTCTATAGTCGATTAGGAACACGATGCCGTCAGAATAGTCGTGCAGCATTAAATACTCGCAGTACTGGAAAAAATAACTTCGTCAAAACCGGTTAATACGTGTATCGACTATACAGGTTGTTATTATATGATTCGAAATGAAGTTCGAATGTTCGGGCGTTCGACGTCTGAAGTAAGTCACAATTTTTCCACTTCTAAAAATACTATTCTCTATGACTCAGTCCAAAATTAGTCTATGGTTACAATATACGATAGAGAATTCGAACATTTTGTGGAGTACCAAAGCACAGTACAGTTTTACGTACAACGTTCGAACATTCGGACTTCGTTTCGGATCAGAGTAACCCCCGAGACCCAGATAATTACATTAAACTTATAACTCTCCTCTTTTTGCGTAGGTTAAATTATACACGGGTTAATATTATAGAATTGTTAGCAGACTAGTGTTATAATATAGGCACTAGATTTTTTCAATATCAGCCCATATACGTCCCACTGCAGGGTACGGGCCTACTCTACAATCGAGGGAATCGATTGAGAGTGGTTAGGCCATAATCCACCACGCTGGCCTAGTGCGGGTTGGCGGACTTACATACCGTAGACATACATACATACATACATAAACTCACGCCTATGTCCCTACCTACCGTACATACCGTACATACCGTAGAAATTCTTTAAAATCGCTACACGGTATGCAGGTTTCCTCACGATGTTTTCCTTCACCGTTAAAGTGCGTGGTGATTGACTATCAATACACACATGATTCCGAAAAGTCAGAGGTGTGCCCTGGGATTTGAACCCGCGACCACCGCGAACATGTAGGCAGCCGCGTCTGGTCCGTTACCAACAGGCCACCACGCACTTTTTTTAACTGAGCTAAATAAGCTGATATTTTTATCGTAATTAATATATCGTAATCATCTTGTAACATCATGATTCATGTTCATAAAAACAATTTTATATTCTGATTGTAAAAAGTTTTTGCGTCAAGGCAACAAAGTTTTTTTTACGTTAGTTACTTTAATAAGCAGACTTGCTTTATGTATAACCATTAGTTATTAATCATTAAGTTACAGCTTAAATAGTGTGTAAAGAAATTAATTATAGATATTCCAAATATTGTCCACGATGTGATACAACTACACACGAAAGACTAAAATATTAAAGCAGTTTATATTTGAACCATGTTAAGAAATAAATATAAAATCGTACAAATACAATGCGTGTCATTAATAAACAAGCATCCTTGATTACTACGTATGTAAAATAAAATTATTAAATAAACCCTTAAAAATACAAAAATGTTCAATATTAATATTAGAAATATTATACTTACAATAAACATAAATTTGTAATAATCGAGGAAAGGTGTCTTGTCAAAATACTCATTGGCTTTGTTTTTCATTAAAATCACCCTGTAGTGGTCGTCCGTTAGTTTTGGTAATGGTATCAGGGTTGTCCTAAAATTAAAAAATTGGATTAAAATAATCATTAAATGACTGGATTAAAATAACATATTGGTGCTAGGATATTACGACTGCCTCGGGGTAGCTGTACTACGGCACGATTACAACGCTGAGGTCTCAGGTTCAAATCCCGGGACCGGCAAAGTGATATTGGATTTTTCTATTCATTATCAGCGTGGCGTCAGGAATTTGTGCCCAATATGGTGATAGGCTCGCCCTCTATCACATCGGAACACACAAGGTGAAACGTGGGTGTCCTGGTAATACATCTGCCTACTTTTTTTAGAAAAAAGGTGTGAGTTTATGTGTGTATAGCAGGATATTTGTACCCGCCTGAGAAACAACAGCCCCATATACCATTAACAAGGTGTTAAACCCCATGAAAGTGACGCACGCGAATGCTGATAGAAAACCTGTCACAGTGACTCATACAATTGGGAAGAGAGCGGGAAGGAATAAGGATAGAAGAGGAGTATTAGCATCCGGTAATTTCACTCAACGAACGAAACGCGGCAGAAAAGCTGTCGTTTCACGTCGATCTTCTGTGCGACAGTGGTACCGCCCCGGACGAGCCTGCCCATTCTGGGTCATGACTGTCAACAGCGTGGCTCTACCACTTCCGAAAAGAAAATGAAATGAACTTACGCCTGAAAGAAGTCTTTGAAGTCGTTTCTGATATCGTTGAATGTGTAGAATTGTTTTAGTATGGTCCGCAGGGTGCACAATTTTTCCAGTTTCTGTTTAGACCTTTCTATGGACCCTTTGTTGGCTATCAAGGTCATTTCTAAATACTTCCTTGCTGTAAAGACACAAACATACTTCAATAAAAATATTTTAAGAACTAAGAAACAATATTTCAGCGTATTACGTAAAGCTTAAATCACAAAAAAGAGTTTCTGATAATAGTGAAATTTCAAATAACATTTTTTAAGTATCTACTAAGGATTCGACATAAAAACGTAGCTTCAGATGTCAACAGTACTATTTTTAAAATAAAAACTATTTATTTGGCTCAATGAATCAACATAAAAGTTGCCACATGCTATAAATATGTATAGAACATTAATTATATTGTAACGTTTTAAATAAAACCAGTTTTAGAGGCTCGCTATCCGGTTAGGCGAAAAAAAACTGTTACGTACGTCATTGACCATGGTTGTTGTTTGTTAGGAAAATAATTTATGGAATGAATAAATTTTAAATGGAAATTATACTAAAATTATACCAGTATCTAAGCGTAAAAAATAATTCAAGTGTTTGTTTCTGAATTTTGTAATTAGCCTTAATATCATTTACGTTATGTGGTGATAAATTTAATACAATAGCAGATTAGAACGTGGTTTGTATAACTAATAACAAAATATTCCTGAGTTATATTTATTTGGTAACTCTAGTTTAAATAAATAATAGTTTAAATAACTAAAATACACGCTTTAGTAAAAGACCCACCTAAAAAAGTAACAATAATTGATAATGAGTTAAGATTAGAAAATAGACTGAAACAAGTTCATTTTATGGTTAAAAAGCTAAGGTTCTTCAGGATAAGTAATTATTGTAAACACCCAATGCTGTCATATCACACACTTAAATTATTATATTGTCATCGGTTCTTGATAAGTATGCAAAATTTCAAGTCAATCCGACATTTGGAGTGGTCTAAAATCGACTTCAAAGATTCGGTTACATACATACATACAGGCGAAGCTAATAAAAGCGTGTTAAAAATTAGTTGTAATTTATTGTTTACAAACTGGTTGGTATTTTGCCGGCCGCCTTCTGGGTACAAAAAATTACTTTCTACAAGTTTCTCGGCTTGGGAAATGTAAGCTGTATGGCGACGGCAATAAGGTCGACGAACTGTGATATTAGTGACAGTATTATACGAGTAGTCAAAAAAATAACGATAGCCTAAATTCTAAAGATATCTAAAAAAATGGGGGAGTATATAATAGTGACATCAAAATGTGGATCATTTCTGATTTTGGCCTGAATGACTCCGGAGCTCATCAGGGAAATGGGACTTATCAAGTGAACAAAAAACTCGTATACGTGTAACAAAAATGTGTTATAAAAAAATCCACTCCGTTTTATTCTATTCCGTCTATAAGCTACGGTATCGGCTTATCATCAAGCAGGCCGTATGCTCATTTCCCTCCTTAGTTGTAAAAAAACAATAACATTTGAATTTTCAATTTACCAACTTGATATATTGCTAATTGACTGTTAGAAATGGCAGTAAACATTTAGAGGTAGACCGATTATTCTATAGGTATGTACGCATAAGATTATGCACAGGGATTATTTCTTATTATGTAGAGTGAAAACTTAAAAAGATCTTTTAGAAAATAATTTACTAAATGAGTAAAAGAGCAATGACAGTTTGTATGGAATTTTGTACGCCTAATCAATTTTAAAGATACAAATATCAATACATTTTTTAATTGGCACCAGAAAGCGTCTATAATGACGAAAATAAATTATTTTGATATAAAAAAATTAAATGAAAATATCAATTTCCGATGTATCAACAAATAACATGAGTTCAAATTACATTAAAAAAAACTACTCACGAAAATTCTTCTTCGTAAAATGATTTTGCTTCTGAATCCATGCATCTAGTATATCTACAGCCTCCTCCAACTCTTTCTCAGCTCCAAAACCGTATAATTTTCTAACATATTTCACTGTATCTGGGCGTAACTTCAAAAGGTCGTGGTCGAGAGACATCGTGATAAATATTATAATACCGCGGCGCGTACGTCATACAAACTGATTTGATACTGACATCGTTTGTGCTGTATATGCGGTTATTAACGTGTTACATGACGCAGTTGTGTTGGGCAATAGGGCGAAGTGGGGAATGCTTAGCTTTTATTGACTTATTAAATTGAAATTGTGATAATTTTGCGTGATTTTGTTGGCTTTTATATTTTATAGTAATGTGTTGTTTTTGGATTGAGTGGAATATAATTACATCCGATATATCCGATTGTGGAACGCACTACCAGTTGTAGAGAGACGGGCACGATTATTATCATCTCTTAAAAAGCTGGTCAAGGATCACTAACTTTCTCCCTGAATTGACATTGATGAAGATAACTTTTCCTACTTGTATGTACTTGTACTATATTATATTTATATATGTATGTGTGGATGTATGTGTATTTGTTTGTATTTATGTATATATTTTATTACTTGTACTTATTAAATTATTTTTATTTGATTTACTATTCAGTGTTAGCTTCTATCTCTTATAATTTAAACTTCCCTATGTTAATCCTTTTCTAAAATCCATCCCATGGTTGTCTGTAACACATTTCCTTTGAGCGACAAGACCGCCAATTGTACTTTTTATGTATGTGTTTTCTTTTTATTTGTATTTTTTTTTTGTGTGTGCAATAAAGTGTATATAAATAAATTTATATCGTATTTGTTCTAAATGTATAATTATATGTAGTTACTTTTAAATATTTGATTCAATTAAATATATTTTGTAAGAAATATGTCGTGGAAGACAATGCTGGATGCTAGAAGGCAATTTATAATAACGCACATTGTCCTACAAACACCCGACAGTTACATAAATAGTCCTGACCCCACAATAAGATCAATTAAGTTTTGTGTTGTAGTGCGTGGTGGCCAACATGTTTCCCGCGGCCATGGTCCATGTGGCCATGGTCGCGGGTTCAAATCCCAGACTTTACGGAGTCATGTGTGTATTGATAGCCAATCACCACGGATTATTACGGTGAAAGAAAACATTGTGAGGAAACCTGCATACCAAAGCGATTCGGAAGAATTTGTATGGTATGTAAAAGTCCGCCTAGGCCACCGTGGTGGACTATACAGCCTAACCTCTCTCAATCGTAATCTCAGTTGTAGAGGAGGCCCGTGTCCTGCAGTGGCACGTATAAGGGCTGATTTCTGATACAGAAAAGTCTTGTGTCGTGGGTATCAGAAACTTCGAGCGATTAGAGAGAACTACTTTAATCGCCCAAATACAATTTGTGGATCACACAAGCATTTGTCTCGGTGGGGGATCGAATCCGCGGCCTCTAGTTTCACAACCTGTGTTTAAACAACTGCGCCACGGAGGCTGTCAAATAAGGTAAACAAATGGTAATGAAGTATTTGTACACGTCAAAAAAAATTACAGCGTACACGCAAATGCATGAAATAATAATAGATGTGTTTGAAATACTTAATTAAGACAGTTATTATATTTTTTATGGCATATTCTTGAGATTAATACGATTACCCAACTAAAATACATTACATGTGTATATATTATATATTATGGTAAATAATTTTATTGTTATTTATGTTATCCATATATATCATGTCTATATTATTATCATTTAAGTGTATGTATTATAATCTATGCTTACATAACATACAAACAACTTAAATGGAGATGGTCAGGGCACATGATAAGAGAGAAGATAGAAAAATGGACAAGACTAACAACAGAATGGTGTCCACTAGATAGCAAGAGAAACAGAGGCAGACAAACTAAGAGATGGGAGGACGATTTAAAGAAAGCAGCAGGTCCAACGTGGATCCGTATAGCGAGGAACAGGACAATATGGAGATCTTTAGAGGAGGCCTTTGTCGGAAGACAAGTTGTATCAGAATAACAACCCGCATGCCACTATTAAATTTAATAAATTGTAAGTTAAGTTTAAAGATTAAAAAAAAAAAAAAAAAAATTTCGTATGTTTTGGCATAATACAAACTAAGTTGTACATCAATTTATACATCAATAAAGGCTTTTTATTTTATTTTATTTATTTATTATAATCTATGGTTATAAATTTAAATTAATTTTACTTAAAAAAAAACATGATCAATTGTATACTTAGGTAGTCTTATCTATTTTATTTTAAAATGATCGTCTGTATACTTTCAGTATATGAAGCTTTAAATAAATTAAATCACAAGTCTTCTTTAACAAAGCTAAAACAAACATTGGCAACACAGTGGGCGATGCATTCTCCCGGACTCCTAGTTTCACATCTAATTACTGAATATATCTGAATTAGCATACTGTCCCTGTCATTAGCAGTTAATGTGCACCCGGCACTGACTACTTCTAATTAGCCAATTGAACGCAGCGTCATAATCAACACCCAGCAAACCTGATGACGGCTAATTATAGATATTAAGCTCAGCTTTCGATGAATAGAGTATAGACACTGGTAGATAGTAAATGTCATCTTTCCTCGTTATCTCATCATTTACATGTGTACTTATACTTCAGCCTAAGTATAGTCAAGCTCCATACAAAGCGCGCTAAATCAACGCACACGTAGACAGCGTTCACTGACACGATATCTCATAATGGTTCAAACCAGTGCGAGCGCGAGTTTCAGCTACCGCGTGAAGGTCACGTTGCATCGAGCCGCGAGAGTGGTTGGTCGAAGGAATGTAGTGTTTTAATTGTATCATGTATGTTTCGTGAAATAAATGAATAAAAATTATTACACTTGTATATAAAATTCCAGATTATAATAATTAAATATAAATTTCTTTAAAAAAGGACATGGTATGATAGAAAAACAATAAAAAAAAACTTCGATTAATGGACATACACATTCTCACCGACTATATAAATAACATTAAAATTTATTTATTTTATTATTGCTTTTTATATATTTTATTTATTATTCATGTTTTACTCTCAACAATCAATCAAACGATACGAGTGCTATTACTACGATAATTGTTTTCACATAAGTCAGAGTTAACAACCCTTGCGCGACCGCCGAGCGTAGTGTGAGTGTAGCAATAAAAGTGAAGTACATACACAAGCTTGACTTCTGTTAGTATTCTGTGGTATTACTTACATACAAACATAAGCTCAGGAGTTATTCCCAGAAGAAGTAGGCAGAGGTGCTACCAGGGCACCCACGTTTCGCCTTTTGTGTTCCGTCCCACGAGGTGATAGGGGGCGAGCCTATCGCCATGTCGGGCACAAATTCCTAAGTATTACGATACCCTGTTTTACGGTAGTCTTATAAGATGTAATACTATTTTTTTTAAAGGAAATTCGTTAATCTCGTTAATTAATGTCTAAGATGTCATAGACAATGAGTAAACAACGACGCGTTGCGATTATTTATGAGTAGATACATATAACTTCGATAAGTCTAACGACCTTATTCATATATATGTGTACATTTAAAACATGTTTTAGTTATCGAATGTTTTGTCTTCTACGCTCAACGCTCAAACTGATTTCTAAAGCCGTTCAAAAGGATCAAACATTCGAAAATTAAAATAGGTTTTAAATTTGTCTAAGAAGAAAGCCGCAAGATCGATGGCTGCAAGTGTGTTTCTTGGTGTCAGAGTTCAGAAAGATTTGTCTCAGTGGTTCAATATAAATTCCCAGCTTTTCACTTTTGATGGTTTTAGTCAGTTTTAATGTTGCGTCGCTCCATGGAAAAAATTTGAACAATTATGATTGTTCGCACACCGCGTCAGTTGGTTTCGTGATGACGTCAAATATATCCATGAAGGATTACGCGAATTAAATTATGATCATCACATGGACATGTGATAAGATAGCAGTATCTTTTTAAAACTGAAACGTAATTTTTTTTAATGATTTTAGGGTTGGCGATGGATACTTGTAAAATTACTATTTTCGAAAAAAAAAATTGAATACCATATATTAAACTATTTTACATTACAATATAGGTAATTTACTATTTTATACACAACACATAATTTTTTTAAACACTTCGAGTCGTTTTCCACATTGGGTATAAATAAAAATTACCTTATTCGAAGACCTTTTTGTGAACCGCAGCCGTTTATTTTGACGCCGTATAAGTGACCAAAACCCTGACAACATTCCAGAAATTTCTCGTACTAGGCATAGTATTCTAGCTCTTATTCTAATATTAGGAGTGATCTTGCACCCATATTAGGGGAATATTGTATAGTTATCTAATATCTTGTATCTACAACTAACACGAAAGGTCCATTTAAACATTGTTTCTCTTCGTCGTTAGATGGCGCTATTATAAATTCCGTCTCTAGGCTTTCATGACTTTTAAATCCCATTTACACGAGGAGAGTTCCTCGCCTCAAAGATATGATTAAGGTATAAAAAAGTTGCATCATGTAGACATTTGTCAGAACACGATAATGTATGGCGGTTACGTCATGCGATAATCGCATACGATTCTAGCCGCGAGAATCTCTAGACGTGTACATGTACGTGAGCGCTTTACATTCTTGTTTCTATGTCATAAACGTAATTTTCTAGCCCGGAGTCCGGAATTTGTGCTCACTATGGCGACAAGCTCGCCCCATCACATCGTGGGCCGAAACGCATGAGCCGAAACGCGGGTGTCCTGGGAGCTCGTGGCTATCCCTTCTAGGACAAAGGCCCGATGTTTACATATGTTTGATGTTTATTGTCCGTTCAAAATTTCAAGTGACGTCATGAGATTAATAATTGGGTGGCAGCCGTTCCGATAGCTATTCATGGATAATCAGTGTGACGCGCCTCGGCATCCACAGCGGTATGACACTTTGATGGAACGTAATATAATTTGCGTATAGTTATAACTTAATAATTTCATACATTACCTATTTCAATTATATTGTCTGTACTATTGACAGCCTCCGTGGCGCAGTTGGTTAGACGCCGACTGTGAAACGAGAGGCCGCGGGTTCGATCCCCGCACCGAAACAAATGTTTGAGTGATCCACAGGTATTTGTTTTGGGTCTGGGTGTTTGTGAGACCGAAAAGTCTCTCTTAGTTTCTGATACCCACGACACAAGACTCGATCTTAGTGTTGGGTCAGGACTATGTATGAGACTGTTGGGTGTATTTATTTATTTATTATTGCAAAGAGTAAGGGTGCATAATCTCAAACGTGAATATTACTGCTGGTACAAGATTTTTTTAATATACATTATATTCTCATTACTTAAACCCGGCTTGTTCTAAATGACAAGCAATTACAGTAACACAAATTAATATTTAATTACGATTATTCTAGAACAAGGCAACACGAACACAATATTACTATACGAAATTGAAAATGAAGAGAATTGCGAATTTAATAATCATTTGAACATTATGAATATAATTTTGACAAGCTAGTTGCTAAGGGTTGGTTATGCATTCACTAGTTAGAGCTGGGAAAATTTAAGTAATCTAATTAATTATAACATTTTGATTTAGATATAGGAAAAAATAAATCGAAAAATAGGTACTGAGGTATACTGTATTGTCTTACTTTCTTAAATATTTATATTTTGGCAATATTCTCAAAAATTGCCTTAATTTTAACTAGTTTTAAAATCGCAAACAATTTAGAAATATTATTGAAATTGACTTCATCAAAATTTACAACGTTATTCCATCAAGTAATGTCGATAACATAGGTCGTATTAGAATGCCTGTAGATTTATAATATAAAAGGCATGTAAGCATTAAGTAACTTGAAGTAAACTTTTATTGAATTTAAATCGCATTATAGTGTACAGAATAAAACACTTAGCGACAACACAACGTGTTGTGAACAGCTGTTTATTATAAATGCAGTTGCATGTGTTTATGCATTACTGCTGATTTTAGATAATACTTTGAATCAACATCATCATCATCATCATCATTAGCCCATTGCAGTCCACTGCGGGATATAGGCCTCTCCCGCGATACGCCACAGAGCCTGGTCTGCTGCTTTATGCGTCCAGTCGCTGCCGGCCCTCTTGTGCAAGTCGTCCCGCCATCTGGCCAGAGGACGTCACACGCTACGTTTGCCAAGACGCGGTCTCCACTCCAGAACACGAATACTTTGAATAACTCATATATATTGCTCACTTATTTGAGATTGACAAAATATGTTTGTGTCTTCTTAGGAGTACATTAAATACAGGATGTAAGACTTTCCTGTAGTATACTCTGCCGGACGTGAGAGGCTACCTAATTGTACCAGGGCTGTCGCTTTGCTCATTGTAATGGCCTTGCGTTATTATTTATTATCTACTACTTATATATGGACGACAGAGTAGCATAGCCTCGTGCTGTCAAGAACGCCAATAACACGTTAAACACGCGACGAAACGTTGTTGTAAGTAGGTGACATCTGCGCTCTTTCTTCCTCTCTTCATTTCAGATTGTCTCATCAAAATTATCAAACACATTCGCTTATCGGAGACATTTGCCTCCATAAAAAACACTTTGCGTTGAAATTATCACCTTTTGGTGTAAAAAGGTGCAATAAAGCCCTCTCGTGATCTATTACGTCAGTACCACGAGTCGAGAAAATTTCCTTATAAAAGAAAATTGGGTAATCGACTCCAGGCTGTTTATTATTTTTAAAATTAGGCAGTTAAGGGCAAACGACGTTTAATCGCAATGGCATTTAGTTCTTAATTTAATTTATTGTTGGTTGGGTGATTGGTTTAATTAAGGCTTATATTTGAATAACACAGGATAATAGTCAAATCATTTGCGGCTCGACCCGGTTTAGGCTGGATAATATTCGGTCCATATACATATGTACATACTATTCGGTTGGACGATAGCCGTGGGGCAGTTAGATGCCGGTTATGAAACGAGAGGCTGCGGGTTCGATCCCCGCACCGAGACAAATATTTATGTGATCCACTGGTATTTATTTCGGGTCTGGATGTTTTTGAGACTGAAAAGTCTCTCGTAGTCTCTATGTAGGTATGTGGCTGTTCGATCTATTTATGTATTTATTTATATCCTCATGTACACCTTCTTCTATTTCTAAATATATCCAAACAAAAATGTGCTTGCACATACTGTATTGTAAAAAAGTAACTTTAAACAATTTTTGATCGAAAGTACAGTAATTAGTTTGCTTTCAACTCGGTGTTAAATCTTATAGTACGATAATAATTTATTGTAAATAACTCTCTATGAAAAGCATTTTCAAGGCATCGAAATAAAATAAAATTTTATATTAAATACTATTTTTTTTTTTTATTTTAGTGCCTCGGTGGCGTAGTTGTATTACGGTACGGTTACAAAGCTGAGGTCTCGGGTTCGAGTCCCGGGTCGGGCAAAGTGATATTGGATTTTTCTATTCATTATCAGCCCGGAGTCAGGAATTTGTGCCCGATATGGGGATAGGCTCGCCCCCTATCACATCGTGGGACGGAACATACAAGGCGAAATGTGGGTGTCCTGGTGGCGCCTCTGCCTACCCTTTCGGGGATAAAGGCGTGAGTTTATGTATGTATGTTTTTTAGTATTTTAAAACTATTTGAGATTATGTATTTTGTATCAGCCCATACATCTATGTACGTTCCGCTGCAGGTCAACTTCTCTACAAACCAGAGTACGATTGAGAGGGTTTTAATTATCGGTAATTTTTAAATACTTAAAAGAAAAATACACTACATAAAACCAAATATTATTCTTCAAGATTTTACTGTTACGTCGCAAGAGTACATCAGGCAAAGGGGGGTTCCTACCCCCAAGGGGAGAGGTAGGGGTGGTTGGTGACGTCACCCTCGACTTCCGCCGCATCACCCGCCCAAATTGAAACCACTAATCGAGCTGTCATTCAAACAATACTCTACTTTTTCGCCATTAAACTTTGATAGAAATGCTTTTTTCATTCGTTTGTGTGATTTTGTATTTCGTTCAATATGTTCTTGCCATTTTTTATGGATTGAAAAATTATGACAAGCTTAATTAAAAACATAAAACATTTCTAATTAATTAAAACTGAAATAAATATGTTCCTCTCAAATCTCATTTAAAAAATCTTATTGTATCCTAGTCCAAAAATTGTTAGTGATTAATTTATTTCCAGCCCAGTTATTTCTGGCCAAAGACAGTCAATCTCTTTGAACAATCTTCTTAATTTCGCCAGCTTTTTACAATCCCTGATTGTAAGCCCATTTGGCCGACTGGGTCTTCCTCTTTCTACATTAAGACTTAGGCTTGTTACTAATTAACTCATTTTGGCAACATTGATTTATTTATTGCGCTGTTGTACTATCTAAAGTGAAAATCATCAGACAAACATCTATCTGCATACGGTAGTCAAATTCGTGTGTTGTAGTTTCAGCCAGCTTCCTACCTCCACGTCACAAAGTTTCTTAAATTAACTACACTTTTTCATTCTCGGTGAAAACAAGCATTAGTGAAACTAAAGTAAAATCTTTATACTAACAACAAAATAGTGATACAAGAGTCCCGTAGTAAATTACAATTCAACTTATTTTCTGTGCGGATGTCGGACAATTTTTTGCACCTCCGTTGCGGAAAACAAGAATTTAAGAAGTTTCACTGTGTTTTTTATATTTTGCATTAAGAGTAACTATCCGAGAGATGTTATTAAAATAGTTTTTAGATATTCTTGCCTATTATGCAATAAACTATGGCGAATATAGAGTCTTATAAAATCTGAAGATTTTTTTCATTGTGACTAAAATACAAAGTACATTGGAACTAACAGTTGGTGTAGTGTAATTCGTATAGACTCTATATAGAGCAACCGGCCAGAGATAACTATCTCTGACCTCTTGTCAGTCGACGCATTTATGCCAGCCAGTGAAGATTTTTTCACCATCGTAAACTATCTGGTTGGGTAATAGGTATTAATGATAGGTCTCCGACAATCTCTCTCTCCCTCAAGTCATCATTTCACATCAACACGTCAATTAGATGCATACATTACAAATCATAAATATATTCTAATGTCCGTAATCACAATATGCAGTTAATCCTTGTAAATCATACAACCGCTTGTCACGTCACTGTCCGGCCATTGTGACGTCACTGTCGAGGTGACGTACCGTGACGCGTGCACATAAACAGAATGCCGTTAATGTGTAATGGATTTATGATTAGTAAATAGGACGGGTGATGTGTCCCAAGCTTTATAGCGAATGATAAATGCTGCTTGATTTTATCGTTACAGGGAATAGATGGGAATGAATACGGGATTGTAGGCAGAGAAGGGATGAAGAGAAGTAGAAACAAAATAATATCCTTAAGACTGTGGAAAATGTAAAGCTGAAAAAGCAAGAGAGATGGAAATTATTGGTGGTAGGTCTCTTATATGTGAGAGACCGCTTGTGTAGGTACCACCGCAATGTCTATTTCTCCCGTTTAACAGCAGTGTAAATGCACTGTTCCGGTTTGAAGGACATTATAGCCAGAGTAACTCCTAGCTTTGTAGTTCATGGTGTTGTTTGGTTTTCTATTGTTCATGAGCGGTCGTATCGCTTACCATCAGGCAAACGGCATGCTCGTCTCGCCATTCACAGCAATAAAAAAAAGGTCTTTGTTGAGATAATTTAGAGAAGCCTATCTTTAACAGTTGGTTCTCTGCTTTAACATGATGATAAATGTTAAGAATCGTATGAAAGAGCGAGGATGGGTGAGAAATAAAGTACTTCAATGGTACAACTACGCAATAATTTGCGTGAATCATAAATAAGCTGAGGTGTTTAAAAACTGTTCATAAAAAGTCGAGCAGTACGTGCTAACGTAAAAAAAATTGTCCATACAAAATCACTTTAGTTCCCCATAAATTTGGCAGAGAAGGCAGAATTATATAAAATGTGTATCACCCTAAATTTGTAAACATCTAAACAAATTTGTACGTGGTGAGCAAAGTGTCGAAATATTGGGCCCGCATTTATCCGCAGAATTATCGTGACAACATTCCTCCAGCCATATTTTAATGTACTAATTCCGTTTCTAAGTAGGTACATACCGCCGCGTAAATTATTCATAATAGCTGAGCTTTGTCGCAGCTCATAATAAATTCATACTTTTCATATTAAGGATTATTTGGCATAAAAATCCCGCTCTCGAATTCTGAGGGACACTTTGTGCTATTTTACCTTTGAGTTTAACTTAGTGAAATGTTTTCGGTGCGTAAATGTGCTTCTGTTCTGTTGTGCTTAAATTGAGTGGTAAGTGGGTGTTTTAGTTACAGTACTTTGATTGGTGTATAACATTTTTTTATTTATTTATTAATAACAAAAGAATAATCTTATAATCTATATAAGTGTCCTGCAAAACTATAGAAACAGTTTGACTGCAGGATCAATTTATACATTTAATTAATATACATTAGGGCAAATTGGTTAAATAGTCCTTTTTAAGATTCAACTTAAATATTATGTTATTGGATTCCTGTCTTATGGGTTCTATTTAATTAATGGTCCAAAAAAACCTAATACATTTAAATTCACACAATTAAAATCTCTTACCCCTGTCACCTACTTGGTGTCAATTAATCAATTCCATGTAATTTTAGATTATAGTATTTTATTAGTATTAACAAAAACACAGAAATAAATATTTATTTAGTGAAAACGAATTACGGTTCTAACAATTATTAATTAATAGTCGCAGGAAGTCGCTGGATGCAGGTCGCTTCCAACAGATTTATATGCCAATCTATGGGAGAGGCCTTGTGTTGTTGTTCAGAGAGAGAGAAAAAGAGAAGCGTTTAAACCATAATCATAATTAAATTAAACACAGGTTTTTCTCAAAATTTTCCTCATCGACCTGTTGAAAGAGTTGTACCTATTATAAGTGGTGTGCATTTAACGACCTATTCCACGTATTCTCAGTCTTATAAAACACAAAATCAACCGAGAAACAACCTTAATCTATCACAAAAATAAACACTCAAAAACTCGTGGACGTCGTATCGACCCTTTCAGTGCCTCAACCGCTCCTGAAAATGATTTAAACTCGCCCATTCTCTTCTTAATAATGGCTATGAAAATACTTAACAATATTAGTATTGTAGGCAGTGAATGAGGGGCTTTGTGACCGAGACAGGCGCACGTAAAAACGAAATAACACCGGACCGCATTGTCCGCCACTTTATAAAAAACCTCTCAGAAATATTCGATAAGACTTTCAGGGGACGTATTGGGGAGTAATGTTTTTTCATAATTTTATGTCATTTTTATTTTAATAATATTTATTGTATATGTATAAATTTGATTGCATGATTTATACTTTAAAGGAAATTAATTATTTTGTGTTCACAGATTTTATACTTCATTTATGATTTAGATATATGTATACATTATGCTTTATTTTAAAACTGAAACGCCATGATTTTTCAACTTGCTATTGCAAATAAATAACTAAAAACAAATGCAAATTCCGTACTTTTTATGCGCAAAACCTTGTCAATTGGTTCAATTTTAGTGTGACTAAAAATTAATAGCATTTTCATCGTTAACGCATTAAACAATAAATTTTAAGTTAAGCAAGCTGATATTATAACTTAAAACTGACGCTAATTTCGTTCTTGTACCTTGTGTTTGACTCAGCATATTTGGCCAGGCTCATCCAGAGCAGTACCACAAACTTCTGCGCCACGGTGATCTCACAGAAGATCGACGTGACGTTTCGTCCACTTGCCATTCTTTTTCCTTCCCGCTCACCTCCCAACTTGATGGGCCGGCATACATAGACCCAAGCGTTGTACATAACATTTAATATATCACTTATTATCGATAACCGTGTTTCCCAACCATAACTTCCCGAAACCTAATCAGTTCTCGAACTCGGCAATCGCCTTAGAACTAATAATTGAATATTCCGCACGGGCTGTTTCCTGATTACACACCTGCCCGTACAATAGATTACAACGACCTCTGTTTAATACAAAAGATGTTCGGCCCAATATCAGCGCGCATCGACTTAACTATTGTATGTGATTTCCTTATCAAAATTAAATCACATGTCACAATGGAAAAATGAGCTGTCTATTAGTGAAAGCCCTGTCAAAATCTGTTAATCCATTGAGAAATAACACCCATGTCGTTTAAAAATCAAAACACGGAATAATCATGCGCAATACGAATTAATACACCTGTGTATTTTCAATATTTTCTCCATATAAAGAGGGATGCCATTTTTGGACACTAAGCGTCCAACAAAATATTTATTACGAACATCAGTATTTCGTATATATCAACATATTTAGTTAGTTCTGTTCTCCAAGTCAGTATTCGCATTGGACCTAATAATTGAATATTCCACAAAGGCTGTCACCTGATTACACATCTGCCCTTACAATACAGCGACCTCTGTTTAGTACAAAAGCTGTTCGGACTAATCGAATCGACCTTACTCTTGGAGTATGTGAGTTTCCGTTAAGAGATTCCTTATCGTGGATTAATTATTTAGCTGGGGGGCTAGTTTTGAATGACGTCACAATTGGTGACGACACTTGTCTTGTTTTTATTTCGAAGTTTAATAAAAAGGTTACAACTAAGATGGTTCAGTATGTGTGTTTTTAATAATAAATTGATACTACGGCCTATTTCTGCATCACACAATATGTAGGTACACTAGTTCCTAAAACAGGGTTATATCTGCGTAGCTTAGGATAAGTAGTGCTCATCCCTCCGCTGGTTTATTCAACATTCCAGAATAAAAAAGGGTAAACACAAAAGTTTATGGAAATAATAAGAAAATATGAAGTATTTTATATTTACATTTATTTTTATTTTCTTTGAGAACATTGCCTAGATCAATTATTCGTGTATCGTTGATTTTTACTTTAAGTCCAATTCATAAATAAGGTAAATATGTTTATCCCAAACAAATATATATTTTCAACAGTGGACTTTCTTTGTTATGTCTGCTGAATGTACCAAAGGAAGAAATCAGAATTTAAATATTCTTTGGACAGTACAGTAGTGTATAGATTTAGATCTTTCCAAAGACACGAATTATATCGTAAATTGAAGTCTTAATTATCTGTGTTCTATCTATTAGAACGTGACGTGCGTTCCTGCACAGTATACAAATAAATAATAAAATTAGTCCATATACGTCTCATAGCATTGCACGGGGATCCTCTTTTTTTATATTATAGGGGACAAACGAGCCTACGGTTTACCTGATGATTCCCTGATGGTAAGTGATCCCCGCCGCCCTTGAATATCTGCAGCTCCACAGGGCTTGAAGATGCGCTGCCGGCCTTCAAGGATATACGCTCGTTTCTTGAAGGTATTTGTCCGGAAATTGAGACAGCTAAAAGCAATCTCCATCACGATTACCTATTACTAGTTGGCACGTATCTATAAATGCTTGTATGCTTTATTGTATGCAGTTTTCCTTCACTTGCATACCATGTAACACAATTTCGCGTACACATTACTTCGCAAATTGCAGTCAAATTTACATATGGTCATAATTTGCCATATTAGAGTAAGTGGCGCTGTAATATCGAGTAATAATTAACAACTAACACTAGCTTCCATCGAGCCCGCAGTGGCTTCTATTAGAACAAATTGTGATCCAATGGCAAGCGCATAATTATCAGGGATAATAACTGGACGCGCTTCATTAGCATTCTGTATTGACAGATTCATTTAATTGCATAATTAGTGTGATGGGGCGAATGTCACATATGACTTGTTGCAGCTGAAAGTAATGAATGCGGAGTCTTGGGTTTGGTGTACTAGTCGGAAATTCTACTGTGTATGATTTTTTTGCACGATAAAATTAACCAAATAAACCTATTTAAAAAGGGATTTACTACACAGTAAGAATACGAAATGCGACAATTGCTAAGCCATTCGAATTGCTATTGTTTAATGTAGTATTCGCTATCCGGATACGATCATCTTATTATTTAACTATACTTGAGTTGAACGCCAAGATTTGCATCGAGTGTGACAATTCCCTTAGTAGATTTATTCCATTTCTTAAGCACTATTTTAAAACATGATAATATATTTAGAAACACTGTTATACTACAGTACAATAAATCGATTATGTGTAAGTTAATTGAGTAACTCGAGCGTATTTGTCTAAATATACAGTGAACTCGGTCCCACCTCACGAAATTCGCAGGAGAAACTTACTACAACCAATTTATTAAACTTTAGCAAATTTGAGTTGCCCTGTTCACTTCCACGAATTTCGTGAAGACGCGTGTTCGTTAAAAAACGATAAATAACACGGCAAACATTCAACTTTATATCGAATAAAAGTTGAGCGACAAAAAATCGCGTCGATAAAACTTTTCCAATACTAATAAAAGTTTCCGAACAGCCTGTACGGAGCGACGAATCGGATCAGCTTGTTTACATTAAACAACCGCTTTACTTGTATAGTTTCTTATTTTGTTACAATGTGTCGTACGCGGAGTTAATATTGCGTTTGAACACTTAAAGCCTTCTTTCTAAGGGTGTTGTAGTCAGTTTAGATTGTAACATTGGTGAGCTCGTCCAGCTTACAGGAAATTTAACAGTTTTGTTCTCTGGTTCCATTTGGTATATAAACTTGTTGATAGTCAAATAATTACTTCTCTTTTAAGCTTGCATTTTATTAAATTAAGTATTTGTGATTAAGTGCTCGGTGATCATTCTTCGATAACAATCACATACTTAGTCCTGACCTAAGAATAAGATACTGTCTTGTGGATATCAGAACCTACAACAGACTTTTAGGGCTTACAACGCCACAATCAGACACAGATACTTGTAGATCTCATAAATGATGAGGAAGCTACGAACCTAACATAGATATACTGTTAAATATCCACAATAAATCAGTGATAAAAATAAACAGCAAAATCGTCACCAATATTAATATTATTAGTTAAGTGTTGGAAAACCCGCACACCAAACATTAATTTATTCCTAATCACAACTAGCAAACAAAAACATTCTGACGAATAGCAAAACAAAATAATTTGACAGCCGTCACTCATGACAGCTGCCACCGGTGACAGCTGACAGGTGTCACGCACGGGCACTTGTTACAACAATCCGTATCGCAGACTGTCAGTCCGCCGAAGCGTACGCACGCGAATTACGCTCCAACGCAATTCAATCAGCCAATTTACCATCTGCATCATTTGCATCTCATGACGGTAATCATAATTGATGAATGGCTGCCATTGCCCTACCGTACCGATACAATTTATATTACTTCATAACATTCGGATCAATCGCTCATGGTCTATCGAATGCCGAAACACGATTTCATTGAAACATTGCCGTGCCAATATTGGAATGGTGGCTAATTTGTGTTTCAATTGTTACTTGTAACTTTGGATATTGGGTTAATTTATTTTGAGTATCTTCATTAATGTGATCAAAGCATTGTTGGGTTAGCGTTAATATATTATGCGTATTAACAGTGCTTTGGCTGACTTGTCTTCAGATGCCTTTGTTGCTGCAATGTAATTATGATTTTGGAGGTATTGTTAATAATTAAGTGAGAGGTAACTTTTACGACAAAGGAATAAGGATAGGTCTGAGAAACAGGAGGTCGAAGGTTCAAAATCATGGTTTAATTATGGCACAGTGCACACTATAGTGGTGAAGGAAAATGTCGTAAGGAAAGCTGCATAGTGCATACCTAAAGAGTTCTGTACGTGAATTGCAAAGGTATGAAAAAATTCGGCTACTCGATTTCGGCAAGCGTTGTGGACTGAAAAGGTCTATTCAAGGAAGGGTTGATGTTTGGCATGCGATAGTTATAAAAATAATAGCCAAATCATTGAGCTTCATTTCGGAAAAGACATGTTGCGGCGACTTCTCGTAAGATATATGGACATAACAAGATATCTTATTAAATTTCCTTGCAAGAAAACATTGCACTTAAAATATTCTGCGCAGTTCACAGCATTGGCTAAATAACGCAATCTGTATGGCGTATGCATATTTATGATCTGTTTTTCTTGTTATTTTCTCGCTAAATTAGTTGAGTCTAGATTCAAGTGGTGCTATAACACTGCTCGGTGCTTAGCGTAGTGTATAAAATGAGATATCTTACTGCTCGCCGGAATAATAACGTCATGAATAATTCTCAGGAGATGTATTATTTATTTAAGAATGCCAACGCGGATTCAAGGAGCAGTTTTCATAAAAATAAAAAAATTGTTGTATCGTACAAGTCTAAATTATGACGGATTAAGTAATATTGAAGTACAATTCTTTATTACTTATTCCGTATTATTAAAATACGCCAAATATATTGTACGATTTGGATAGCGACAGCTTTCAAAATGACGCAATGGAAATTCTTGTATGTGCCTATAATCTGTCTCTCTATATGCTAAGAAACTTGAGGCAGCGGGTTCGATCCCCGCACCGAGAAAAATAATTATGTGATCCACAGGTATTTGTTTCAGGTCTGGGTGTTTGTGAGATCGAAGTCTCTCGTAGTTCCTGACACCCACGACACAAGACTCGATCTTAGTGTGGGGTCAGGACTATGTTTTAACTGTTGGATAAATTTATTTAAAAAAAATCAGCAGTGTTGATAGCGGACCTACATTTGCAGGTTTTTTTAACTAGGCTAGTAAGCCTGTATCGCTAGGATCAAAAAGTTACTAAGCTTTTTTTCATTGGCTAGTTCAGTCTAACGGTTAATTTGACGGTAAGTAGTAGTCTCTAGTCTTTAGGTTTCCCTAAAGTAGTCCAAGGCAAAAGTGGCTCTATCACATTTCACCTAGCAATAGCATTTTTTATATTGCGATGAATGGTGAGACGACATGACACATTACCATTCGCCTGATGGTGAGCGATACGACCGCTTATGAACAGAGGAAAACCAAACAACACCATGAATTAGAAAGCAATGCTTAGCATTTCACTGCGCTCGGCATCATTTAATTAAATACCCTTACAATAGTAAAATGGCTGTACACTAAACAACTAACTAGTGCTGTAATGAACTAAGTCACAACTAATTTAAAATTAAACTGCAAACATTAATTCCGCAATCAAAATGCCGACAAAATTCCGCCGAGATCATTTTCGTATTTCGTAAATTAATGTCTGCCTCCGATACAAAGCTTTTAATAGCTAACTAACTAATTAAGCGAAATGTGTTTTGACGTTACCAAAGCTGCGCGACGCGACGTACAAAGAACCTCTGCTGTAGTCATATTAAATAATTGACGTTTTTGTAAATGTCTGAGGGGGAATTCATATGAATAATCGTTTTTTATTTACTTTTTTCGGAAAACATGATATATGTACAAAAAAAATCGTTTACACACACACAAGGAACGGAAAAATTACTGAACCGTTATAGATCAATCACTGGTGATTATTCTTCATTCAGTATTCAATAATTAAGAATATAAACGATCAATCGCTTATATTTCTTATCAATATAGTTAGGCTTCTCAGTATTATCTCTATAAATCAGCAAGTTCAATTGACTTTTACCGATATTACAGGAAAATGCCACATACATATCCTAAATTTGATTGTTTATTTTCGATATACAGGTACTAATAAGTAGATAACTACTGTGCACCGGTCGGTTTATTAAGTGAAGCAATATTCAAACAAAAATAATTAAAAATATCTCATATATTCAGTAACTAGACCATCATGTATTGTTCAATTTAATATGTTATTTAAAATACTTGGTTCATTCACACAATAAACAAATTGCACTCTACTTATAAACGAATAAGAATGATTTACACCTAAACCGATATTTCTGGACGTCCTTATTCCACCCAATTCGTTTCAACATTCAGACTACTAAATTAATTATTGGCGCACGTCTAGACACTTCACAAAACGCCATCTGTCGTCACGCGCATGTCAACTATGACCCTCTCATAAACGGATACTTGAGGCCGTCATATTTTATTCATTTTGACATTTCTGTATGTTCTATTTGTTCACTTATGATGGACTATATTTCAGTGACGACAGTAGTAATAGTGGGTTGAAATGAATGATCTTAATGATTCAGCAATAGTTTAGTCCTAATTTTAGGCTAAAGTCCTATGACTAAAATTTACAAAATGCCTCGATATCACATACCCTTGGAATTCTTAGGTAAGCCTTACGATGTTTTACTTCATCGTTTGATCAAGCATTAAACAAAAAGAACTAT
The DNA here is from genome assembly GCA_949752805.1 of Deilephila elpenor. Taxonomy (NCBI): domain Eukaryota; kingdom Metazoa; phylum Arthropoda; class Insecta; order Lepidoptera; family Sphingidae; genus Deilephila; species Deilephila elpenor. Next base: position 7,041,721 of record OX457116.1, read on the forward strand.
CATTCCTTATAATACAATCAATGAACTCCCAAAAATTTCCAGACTTCTGAATCCAGGACCTCATTGTCATATTAACATCAATGAGGCATGTAGTAATTAAAATGTTAATTAAATAAATACACCCACCAGTCACATACATAGTCCTGACCCCACACTAAGATCGAGTCTTGTGTCGTGGGTGTCAGAAACTACGAGAGACTTTTCGGTCTCACAAACACCCAGACCCGAACAAATACCTGTGGATCACACAAATATTTGTTTCGGTGCGGGGATCGAACCCGCGGCCTCACGAATTACTAATATCTTTATTGAAACACCAATAACGAAGGCTGTCAGATCAGAGGCTTCCGTAGTATTTACGCGTAATACTGTCTTTGTGCCCGAACCGACGCAAAGTTTATGACGCGGCTTTAGAATTCTGAAACTAGACCATGTGCCCAGATACGGGTGTAGGGTTGTCTGTTGTACGGGATACTCGATGACGGCCATTCACGTCTTAATAGTGCGCGGTCTGTGACGGAATGAGGTGCACAATATCAGCTGTTGGATAGTTGCTTAAACCGGTTAGACTGACAATGTGTTGGAAATATGAGGGTGATAAATGCATTTGGGATTTATTGATTATTTATATATTGAAATAAAATTATTTTTTTACGGATTTGGTTTAATTTTTTCATTTTTTAACTTGTAAATTAAGGGTAGTTAAATTGTAACAGTCACTGAGCGGATGACTAATACCCCAGTCCGCCCCGTGACCACGAAAGCTGTAAAGCAATCGAAACGTCGCGTCGGGAAGTTAAAAAATGTAAAAATTAAACCAAATCGCGATAAAATCCGTAATAAATAGTTTTATTTCAATGTGTAACATTCGCGTAAATCTAAGATGCATTATATTTATATATTTTTTTTTGCAATGAATGACGAGACGAGCTTGCCATTCGCCTGACGGTAAGCGATACGACCGAGAACAGTAACAAATCAAACAACACTATGAATTACTAACCAATGCTTGGCATTTCACTGCGCTCGTCATCCTGAGACATAAGCTGCTAAGTCTCATTACGCCCAGTAGTTACTCTGGCTACAATTCCTTTAAACCGGAACAAAGATACAGTTTACAAGAAAAGAAAGTGTTAGAAACAGCAAAAGTGCTATTGGACTATAGAAATCTTAATAATGAAATGATAAATTATTGTTTAAAATGTACAAAATTTGGAGAGTAGTTGTTATATAACCGAACTAACATAATGTGGCCAATATTAGAAGCTGAGAAGTCAACTGTGAAACAAGATATCCCGGGCTTACTTAGCATCCAGACAAATAAATTGGTTTTGTATCTCGAAGTCACCCCTTGTGGTTTTTAACACCCACGATGCAGTATAAATATCTTTGCAAGGTAGGAAGTATTAGGTGTGTGTAGGTAAAATAAAATCAAGATAAAAAATCGATTTTCACACTAGCACCAGTATACATTGGTCATTCATCTATATCTATATCTATATCAGCCCATATATGTCCCACTGCAGGGCACGGGCCTACTCTACAATTGAGAGAATCGGTTGAGAGTGGTTAGGTCATATAGTCCACCACGCTGGCCTAGTGCGGGTTGGCGGACTTGCATACCGTAGAAATTCTTTAAAATCGCTACGGTATGCAGGTTTCCTCACGATGTTTTCCTTCACCATCATTCATTCATACCACATTAAAAAAATGCTCACTCAGTTTAGTGTTAAACCCTGTCTTGGCACTAAGCTTAACCCTCACAAATCAACGGTATATGAGGCCCATGTATTTACAATACGATTACGCTTAACGTCTAAAGCTGTAGTGCCATCATGCCCCTGCATTAAGTGTCAAGTCCACTTATAGCTTGTTCAGCCAACCGTCGCAAGAGTTAAGAGGCGGTTATTCCCGCTTGTGACATCGACACACCAGATTAACTTGCCCTTAACTAATCGATTGTGCTTGGTATATCGATATGATGGCGATTGAGTTAAATTTTGGAGAGTTGGGTGATTGTCTTGGTAGTTTACTTGGTTTATTATTAAGGATATTGGTTGTAATTATACGATATTTTTTTTTATACTGGCAAGTCTATATTTAATATTTAATTAGATGAAAGCGAGACATTATCATTTTATATTTCTTGACAATTTTTTTTATCAAGGTTCTTTATTTGACAATTTACATATTTACAATTAAAATATCGAAAAATAATTATTAATACTCTAAGTATTGTATTCATACAATACTAAGAAGATAGATATTATACTTTATTAAATGAAATTAAACAACTGTTTACAGAAATCAAACAATTGTCTTTTTAAAACTATATTTCCATTCGTTAGGGACAAATCTTTTCTGAATCTTAAATAAATTCACAACTTTAAGAACAATCTAGAAACAGCCTATTAAATACGGCTTAAAATAACATCGATATTGATTTCGCAATCAATTTATAATTTAGTTACTATCAAGTATTTCAAGTGATAAATTCACAACCAAATTTAAACATCAAGAAACACGATTATGAATACAAGCAAAGTACCTCCACGATTGCGTTGCCCGTTGTTTGAGCCGAACAATGAAATACGTAAGGAAATCTTGCTCCATCTCAAAAATAAAGAAATACCCATCCATTCTTAGCCTTTGAAGCGGAGCATTGGAGAAAAAACTAGACGAGAGCTTTCATCGACATCGTTCTGATCTCGTTTGACATATTTTATGATGTTTTGTGTCTATTTATAGTGGTGTAATTAGCTTGATTTTGTCCTTAGGTACGTGGTAGTTGCAGAACTGGACTGCTTATACGTGGAGCATATGCATATTGGGACACACATCTGACATTTAAGATGCGTCTAGAAGGTGCGTTTACTAAATATTCATCCTTTTCAACAACAGGAAGTCCACTGCTAAATATAGGCCTCCATCATATTTTCACATTAACCTGTTGAAAGGCGCCTAAATCGGAATTCCAAATGCATCTTGATTACGTCATCCGTCCACCTTGTGGATGGACTTCGATACGATGTCTGCCGGTGCGTGGTTTCGCCTCAAGAAATTTTCGTCCCATCATCAGTTCTCTGCCATATATGCCCTGTCCACTATCAATCGAAAACTTACAGGAGTCCCTATCTAAATGTGGTATGGAAATGGCCAGAAACCCTGAATTTTAGCGGGATGATAGAAATATTATCAGTGTTTTTGAGGAAAGCCTTTATTTAAAAGATTTTTTTCGCTGATGGCACATTTTTTCGTACTCTGATCGTATAAATAATAAACCGTATAAAATATATATTTCTTTCACAGTCTCTACTAGTACAAAATGCCATAATAACAAAGTAACGAACAATTAGATAGTATGCCAGATTCACAATTAATATTAATAGTCACGCACGGAGTTCATTAAAATAGCGCAGTATTGACTGAACTATTAACACAGCGCCGTCCCTAATCCGAATCCAATAAATAATCCCGATCTAATTATAAAAGCGATTTGCTTGATTAAATCCTGTGTTAATTAAGTTGAATAAATGTTTCATCTAAACATATGGATGTGGTTTGGGTTTAAATGTGTTTCAAAACGCTTGTCTGGCCGCGGATATGCTTGTAGATATCCTGAAAACATATTTCATACATTATTTTGCAGCCCGGAGTCAGGAATTTGTGCCTGATATGGCGAAAGGCTCGCCCCCTATCACAGGGATGGAAAATAAAAGGTGAAACGTGGTTGTCCTGTTTGCTACCAGGGAAACCTCTGCCTACCCTTCCGGCAAAAAGGCTTGAGTTAATGTATTTTTGGCTAGTTATGGCATGAGTCTGGCTTGTCAATAATACAGCTTTGTCATGGTCAAAAGTATAGTTATAGTCAAAGTTATTTGACACCACAAAACCTTAAGAAGAACAAGTTTCACATTTTGTTAACTTATAAATAGTTATTAAATTATTGATTCCCAAAAGTGTTTTGTATTATGCGTGGCTTTATATCACCAGTCGCATTGTTACTTACAATAAGATCGATTGATTTTAAAACTTTTATTTTAAATAGATAGTTATTTAATAAAATTTCAAATTATTTGAGTCTTATTTCAGTGTGCGATAGCATTTTTGATAATATAAGCTGATGCTATCTGAATAAGAATGCAAACAATTTGATTAAGATATCATTAAAATATCTTGAATATAAAAAAGAAATTTAAATTTCATTGGACGTCAAACATGCTAAATAAAAAAAAAATACTTTCAAAATTATTATTTGTATACGTTTCGATTCTTAAACTGAGAATCTTCTTTAATTGAGTGTAATAGAATACATTCGGACATAATGTATTTTTAATATAAATATTTGATTATAACGTGCCTTCAGGGAACGCATAGCAATGGGCAGATTTAATTAAACACGTCATAATCTGTTTGTTTTAATCGAATTGTATGTAACTAACGGATTTATTATCCATTATATACATACACTCAAGCTTATCAAGCGATATTGCGGATATCCCCGAGAGGTAAGCAGAGATGACAGTATAATATTGGTATCCGCCCACACGAAGGTACAAAACCCCTCTTATTGACCCATGAATTTGAATCGCGTTTGGGTTCAGATAGTCAGAATAATTGTGTTAATGTAAATGTTTTTAGCAATCCGGCAGTCAGAGAGAGCCATCACTATGTGAACTACTGTTGCCATCAAGTGCGTTCTAGTAACTATATTTTGTCAGTATAAAAAGAAATAACTTTGAAATTGAATATATTAAATATAATAAAAAAAAAAATAGTTTTATTTCTTTTTGCTACTGTCGATGAGCGGACGTATCGCTTACCATCAGGCGAATGACATGCTCGTCTCGCCATTAATGGCAATAAAAAAATCACTCATTTGCTAGTTATAAGACCAATGTGTCAGCCACGGTGTAGGTATACAAATCATTGAAATACAATAAAAACGCAACTACTCAATATATTTTAATTCGCAGTGAAGTGTTTGTGATAGAGGTTTGAAAAAAGCAAGCTAAGGCCGCAAAAGCCCACTTAAAGAAGCGTTCAACTTAATTAACTTGTCCGCTACGTCTCGGGCTTACAATCTAAATTTCTTTAAAACGTTCATTTCTTATTAAAGCGCCCCGTTTTACTTGTTATAAAGGGTAAATAGAAGTTCATAATTCTATTCCCGTGCTAAATTCTAGAAAATCTCGCTTTATTTACATTGAATTATCAATCTATTAATTAATTTGACAGCCTCCGTGGCGCAGTTGGTTTGACGCCGCCTGTGAAACGAGAGGCCGCGGGTTCGATCCCCGCACCGAAACAAATATTTGTGTGATCCACAGGTATTTGTTTCGGGTCTGGGTGTTTGTGAGACCGAAAAGTCTCTCGTAGCTTCTGATACCCACGACACAAGACTCGATCTTAGTGTGGGGTCAGGACTATGTATGTGACTGTTGGGTGTATTTATTTATTTATTTATTATTTATTTAATTATTCGAAATTTGTGGTTATTGAACTTTTTGGGGTGGCCAGTTGATTTATACGTATGGGGAACTCAAGGATAGGAATTGAAGGGGAAGAAAAGCATGGTTTAAGGTTCTAGTATAAAATTTAAATCATTGCTAATAGGGAATTTAAAAAAAACAAAAATATGCATGGGATAAATAAGTGGTCCGATTTTTTTTCGCCGTATAAATGTAATGACTTTAATCTCAGGTCGTAAGTTATAACCTTACATTTTGTGAAATATTTTTCAATTCAATAAAACACGATTCGTCTAGGTATTTATCCCACGAAAGAATTATCGTTGATCGAGCCGGCATAATCGTACTAATTGACGATAGAAAACCATCCATCTCGTACCACTACATACTATGTTCAGATTGAACGGCACTTACTATCATCGCCCAATAGCAGTCACTTATGCCCAGTTTCTATAATCTATCTATCTTTAACAGGAGATTTAGTTTCCTGTTTAGATGCATTTTATGTTTCAGTAAACAAAGATAGAGAGATATACCTATAGATATGGTGTATTTATTTGTAGTTAGCTAGGTAAGATGAATAACATGTCTATCTTTGTTTATTAAAGTGTATAATTGTATCGCCATAGTAATGGTTGCTATGTTAAGCTCTAGTCAAAGATAGATAGGATATAGAAACCGGCCGTTAGTCGTGCTCGTATAAAAACCCTGCGAAAGAAAAACCCACTCCCGTTTTTAGCTGAAAAAGCGAACCCAACTTGTACAAATAAAGCTGGGGCGTGTTAAAATTGAGTTTTGATACATATCTGTGTCGATGCCGCGGAGCTGACAAATTGTTAGCGGAATACCACTTCCAGTATTTCATTTTCCTCGCCTGACACATCAAAGTTACCTGTAATTGCGAAAGCTTCGCGGGACGCACTTGGATTCAACAGATGGATTATGTTTTTGTACTCAATATTGCCAACTAGATGTCTATTAACATAGGTCTTGTCGGGAGATTTTGAAAGTGATTTGGAGTAATCTTTTTGAGATTCTCGATCCTCATATTTTATTCATCAGTGTTTTGTTTGTATTACATGGAATCGGAGATTAACGTGCAGAGAGAATTCTTGAAAAAAAATGAAGACAATTTGTGTAATTGGAGGAGTCTCTTTTGCCTTTTCTATGCAGGTGTAACACCTTCCCAAGCGGTGTTATTCAGGGTTTATTGTTCCCTATAAAACCCTAATAGTAGGTCTAGTGCGTTGTTAGCTTTTAAAAAAAGTTTAGGCTCTTTTCTTTCTAAGGTCTTACCAGTCTGTAAATGTATTTGCCTGTCCGTGACTTCAACATGAAGTATTAGTAAGCCTAATATCACCTAGTTCGCCAATCACATTTCCATTGTAAGCAGAGGCGGGCCTGTCACTATACCGGACAAAAATTATTATCATGGGCAACTCTTTACATTTTTCAGATAGATAAACTGACACAAAGAGTACTCTCGTAATCGTACCGCCTACGATGAACTTAAAAATAATATGCAGGGTATCTCAAGACCGCGACCGAAAACGAAGCCAGGTGGTAATATTAGTGACTTCAAACACAAAACAACTAAAAATTTCTCAAAAAAACTGACAATTTATTTTTTTAATTTTTTTACTGATCGTCGTATTTCGTTGAAAATACATATTTTTACCAAAATAATAATGTACACCTGTTTATTTTTAAAGACGCAATAATACGCAGAGGCTTAAATTACTATTTTCGCAAAAACTAGGTATTTACCACTCAAACACGATGATGTTTAAAAAATTGCAAAAAAAAACTGTCGCTTTTTTTTTGTGAAATTTTAATTTGTAATGAATCTGTAACCACTAAAACTACCACCTGGCTTCGTTGTCGGTCGCAGTCTTGATATACCCGGTATAAAGAATAAGTATTTATGATAAAAAATCGAGAAGAAACATGCCCCAAGTCCGCCCATGTGGCTTCCACAAACGTACGAATTTAAAAATGTGCCCTGTTAACCTTTTCACAAAGCCAATGTGTTTGCATCGCGCGCCGCCGTCTCTTTGTACAATTAGCGACATATTTCAACCGTGTCTACATTAATACCCTCTGCTTCAACATCCATTTATCTTAATAAAATATGTAACTAATTACAGTGTTAGAGAAAGATAAGAATTATCATGTTATGCCATTAAAATAATAAATACATAATGACTTAGATTATATACACGAATCTAAGACATAATTAATAGTCAGTCACATAGTTAGTTCGGACCCCACACTGAGATCGAGTCTTGTGTCGTGAGTATCAGGAACTACAAGAGACTTTTCGGTTTTACAAATACCCAGACCCGAAAACAAATACCTGTGGATCACACAAATATTCGTCTCGTTGCGGAGATCGAGCCCGCGGCCTCTCGTTACACAGCCGGCGTCTTACCAACTGCGCCACGGAGGCTGTCGATTTGAGTAGGTACATACGTTTTACACTTACATCTTATTTATTATTTTAAATTCGAATCAGAAAATCTGTATAATGCAATGAAAAGTGCAATATAAATAGAAAATCCACACAAAACAATTATGCCAACTGTAGCATTACGTACTTTTAATATTTGTAGTTGAATATAACTCACTCCTACGATGAAGGAGGAGAGGAAATCTACACACTTTAAAATTCTGCATAAGGATTTCGAAGGTACGAGTATGTCAAGTTGACCTACCCGCACTAAGCTAGCGTTGAAAACTAAAGCTTATAAACCTTTAAGCCCGCCTGACTTGTAGAGGACATTCATGCCTTACAGTGGGTCATATACAAACTGACAACATTATTTCCGTTCTCTCTCAGCCGCAGGAACTTCACTGTTGAACATAGGCCTCCCCATGGATCTCTGTTTGAAGCGACTTACATCCAGTGACGTCACTGATTGACTTTCGTCACCTTCAAGAAGAGAAATAATATACACAGTCCTCCCATAAGGGTTTCCACAGTAACCTGTTGTCTGTTCATTAAAATATAAATATTTATCATCAGTGGTAGTTAATTGTCTCATACAGCAGGTAATAAATTAAGAATACGTATACAACTTGTATTTATAGCCCACATTTATATTAAGTTAACGAGCAACATCGCCAATGAGACAATTGCTTCAGAATACGGGTTGGCAGATACTGAAACATTATTTTCTTTTAATAATTATTTAAATATATCTGCCCAGATGTCGAACGCTAAATATAAGATCGAGTTCAAAATTAGTCCTAAACGAGCACATTTTACACCCTACATCTATAATCGGATCTGTATCCCTTTTTAACATCAACTACTACATTGTAGACAATCTATCATCATTACTTTTTATATAATAGAACGCAGGTTTGTTGTTTAAAACGCGGGCTGGAAAATGAGACGCCGCGAATTCGATTGTTTGACCAAAATCAATGTTTGTGTGATCTTAATATTTATTTCGTGACTGCTGTGATTACAAAGACTTTTGCAGTTTCTGGAACCTACGAAACAAGAGTTGTTTTTATTTATCTTTTAATGAGACAACAATAAAATGTTTTGAAAACCCTGCCTCAACATATTCAGTGTCCTTAAAATATTACACACCTACCTAATTAATATGGAAAGACACGAACAGCGTGAAGGACGCTGTAAAGGACTTTAAATTATAGGGAAAATAATTAGCAACGTTATCGAGACACTTCTTTGTTCTACACAAAGACTATGCACGGTACAGAAAACGGAAACTGCGATCTAATTAAAATATTTGTTTACGTCCCACCTGCTTAAAAGGTTTAAAAGATATCTAAGTTTAGAAAATAATACTTTATGTTTGTCACTTGGCGTGAACTTCGCTATATGATGATTGTAAAAATGCTTCCGCCTGTGCCCTGATAGGGGGGAAAATCAGTCAACAGTTCGCCACAACCACATATGTTTCGCAAAGACAATTTCCTGCCATAGAATTAGATTATTTTTATAAAAATGAATACTGTCTTAAAAAAACACTACAAAGTAAAAATTAAAAATACCACTACAAAGAAACAAATAATATATATTTCATTGCCCTTGTACATGTTGATTAATTTGCTTATTGACCTGACCAGCCATCAAATCAAAATTGAAAGCGGCCCGCCAAGTGCCAAACATTTAGGACCTATGCCTTATACTTATATTAATTTACATTTCTAGACTCTTTGAAACAAAAAACATATTTCAAATCGCTAAAGGCGTCATCGAGTAATCGGTGAACAAACATAAGAAAAGATTTCAACGAATTGAAAACCTCCTCCATTTTTTGAAGTCGGTTAAAAAGAAGGAAAGACACAAGCCCTACCAACACTTTAACCACTGTACTTCTTCTTTTTGAAATCAGTCTAAATCAACGTGTCACACACAAATCGGTAAAATTATATCTTTCAAAAAAATTAAAAGACGCAAAGACGCACGCTGAGTACCTTAAATTTCTCAAGTCACGGTTTAATTTCTACGCACCTAATCAAACCATTAATTATTATAGAAATTCTAGTTTTCGTTGCAAAAATCAGGATCAGTTCGACACCTACAAACTAAACAAATATTAAAACAGTAAATGAACTATTTGCTATCTGTCCCAATAGATGCACTTCTATTTACACGGCAAATATTCGTTTCAATTTTTTATTCCGTGCTTGTATTTGTCCGCGTATATTTACAATAACTTTACAATGGTAGTAATATATTGGTATTAACTCCGATCGCGATCACCCCAAGGTGTACAACTCAATATGACCTACGCAAGTGTACGGTCATAATTATGTCGAATAACGAGAGATACAAAGCGAAATGTGGGTGTCCTGGTGGCGCCTCTGCCTAACCCTTCTGGGATAGACGTGATTTTATGTATGTATATATGAGAGATAATATATCGTAAAGTACGTACTGAACATCACATGCAGTGTTTTTTCCGATCTAGACAAAAAATATATATTTAAGTGTCTACATACAAAACGTCTATAATATGAAGTCACGTTTATCCCAGAAGAGGTAGGCAGAGGTGCCACCAGGACAGCCATCTTTTGCCTTCTATGTTCCGTCCCATGCTGTGGTAGAGGGCGAGCCTATCGCTCTATCGGGCACAAATTCCTGACTCCGGGCTGATAATTAATAGAAAAGCTCAATATCACTTTGCCCGACCCCGAACCGATTCGAACAGCTTTGTAGTTGTACCGTAGTACAACTACGCCACCGAGGCAGACGCAGGCAGGTGCCTGTAACTAGGTAGTTAAGTTAGAGTTTAGACACATACTTTAATATCCAACAAAACTTAAAACCAATGAACCTAACCATCACAAACACCCATAAGTCCGACAAATTAACAAACACAACAGAAAACTGGATCCTGCGCAAGATGATCGCAAACAAAATAAAACTTTTACAATCGCGTGTAAATATTTTATCTCGTTGTTCATTGTTATCATGGAAATTTTAGTGGCACCTTTATTTCAGATGTTTTCATACTTAATGGTGTGTCCACAATGTAGTTACCTTTTGTAGCGTTTGTGGCTACTTGTTACTATTTAATAAATGTTACGCATCACGTCTATACCGCCTATAACAGAAATTAATATAAAAAGAAAAAAGATTCCGATGAATTGAGAACTTCCTTTTTTTTTAAGCTGATTAAAAATAAAAAAGTGTAATGGTTTCTTAGATTTACGCGAATGTTACACATTGAAATAAAACGAATTTTAAGGATTTTATCGCGGATTTGGTTTAATTTATAATTTTTTTAACTCCCCGACGTTTCTATTACTTTACAGCTTTCGTGGTAACGGGGCGGACTGGTGTAAAAATTACACCAAATCCGCTACAAAAGTCCGTAAAACCCGTAAAATTAGTTTTATTTCAAAAAAGATTAACTTTCACCAACAAGCAAATTGTATGGCATATGTTCTCAATATTATCAATTGTTACCACATGTTGAATGTTATTCAAAAACTAGGCAAAATTACTTATACAGGGTATATCAAGACCGCGACCGAAAACGAAGACTTGTGGCAGTTTTAGTCGTTACAGACACAATGCAACTAAAAATTTCGCAAAATAAGCAACAGTTTTTTTTCTTGCAATTTTTTAAAACGTTATCGTGTTTTGGTGGTAAATACCTAGTTTTTGCGAAAAAAGTAATTAAAATCTTTGCGTACCATTGCGTCTTTAAAAATAGACAGGTGTACATTATTATTTTAGAAAAATTATGTCTTTATCACCCAAATAAGTAAAATAATAAAAAAAAAATATTGACCATTTCTTTTGCGAAAATTTTAGTTGCATTGTTATTGAAGTCACTAATAATACCACCTGTCTTCGTTTTCGGTCGCGGTCTTGAGATACCCTGTCAGTGGCGAAGGGTGACTTTTTTCAAAAGGGAAGCCGATACTTCTGGTGACTAGTTTTATTAAATTAACAAGTACTCATACTTATATTTTTACTCCGTTATGTACGTAAGATATTGAGCGACATATTTGCTTAGTAATACTTACTATATTTTCATACAACACTTGCACGGAATAGCACTGTGCCCGTTAGGTGCTTTTTTTAACGTTTTTAAAGTAAATTTCGATTCAATGCAAAAGACAACATTACCCTGTTTTGAAATTGATCGACAATAAAATTTCAAACGTTCCTTATATATAAAAAAAAGATGAAGAGATTGATGTAAGTGGACGAAAGTAAAACGATGCCAGTATAGAGCTAACTGGAGATCTATCGAATCTGACAACCCTCATGGGATGCAGGCGTGGGTTATGTTTGTATGTCCTATTTTGAATCAACGCTAACAAAAATACGGCATTACAATGTTTATTAAATAATTAAAACTTGTCAGTTGCCGTTCTTTCTCTGGTACTTAAATGTATTATCAAATTTAATATAATTTCCAGTGCGTTTTTTAATTACGTAAATGCAGCATTTTTAAAATTACCTCTTAATAATGCAATTCATGAGATAAAACGATACATACGACATTATCAAGTTTCATTCATCATTAAAGTTTTTCTAAATAGATAGATCTGTATGCACTTCGAAACCAGTAAAATTTCATAAATTACCCACTAATTATATACAAACCTAAAAATAGACACCGCATTATACATATACACTGAAACAACACAGTAGTAAATAATATATTTTCTAATTATAAACACGAAATAAAAGAGGCGCGAACTGGCAAATTACTTTATAAGCCGTAGGCCCACCGGCATATTCACAAGCGAATACCGTCGTATTTCTACAAATAAAGTTAGACTTTAAAAGCTATAAGTTTTAAGGTGCAATTTTGCATGCAGTTCTGAGCAACAAACGTGTAACAGAGATGGCAAATAATGCGTTGGAAATGAGCGCGAGAGCAACGGGAACTCGTGCTGTGTCCTTGTAGCCTGACGTGACGTCATCGGGATCTAGGCGGCCGCGTGTTTCGTATGCATGTACTTACGTTGAACATCGCGCAATGCGTTTGTCGTTGTGTTATTAATTGATCGATAATATTTTGTTTATTAATATCGAATAACATTTGTTTATTGTTTATATTTATTTTAATATTGTTTATTATTTGATTATTTTCTTCATATAACTTGTTTAAAAAAATGTAAATAATTAATAATTTCCTTTAAATTATAAGGCGTGCTGTTAGGAATCGGCTTGTAAGAACCCTTCGCCACTGTACCCTGTATATTAACTATACTAACTACTAACAATAAATAACTATGAGAAGCTATTGATTAACATTTGGAAAAACGGCTCCACAAAAATAACTTGCGGTGTGGATGCGCCTTTACAGCGGCGTAAACAAGTGCGTGAACTTAGATACGGCGCAATCGCTTTGCCGGTATCGTAAAATATTTTAAATGTTTCATGATAACTTGTTTTACTGTTCTGTTCGGATACACACTTGTATAGGTGTTTCGGAAAGTTTTGTTGTATACGTGAAAATGCGAAATTCTGTTCTTTTTATAGCCTGTATTATTTTATAGATCTAAGCCTGTATTTGTTTGAATTCTTGGTGAAGCACTTCATTGGATTTCAATCAATCTGGCTTATTGTTGGTCTTTGTTAATACATACATACATAAACTCACGCCTTTATCACCGAAGGGGTAGGCAGAGGCGCCACCAGGACACCCACATTTCACCTTGTATGTTTCGTCCTATGATGTGATAGAGGGCGAGCCTATCGCCATATCGGGCACAAATTCCAGACTCCGGGTTGATTATAATGAATAGAAAAATCCAATATCACTTTGCCCGACCCGGGATTCGAACCCGAGACCTCAGCTTTGTAACCATACCGTAATACAACTACGCCACCGAGGCAGTCAACAGCTAGTACACTTATTGTAAGTACAGTGCAGTCCATGCATCGTCAGGTCATCTGTCAATAAAAAGTAACCAAATTACCAACGAAAGCATCAAAGATACATTAACAAAACACGCGAAATATAAGTGGAATTGTAAAAGCACCAGTGGGAGCGCAATTTAATTTAATGTTTGCTACCCACAGTGGCAACTTTTATTTTTATCATTTTATTCAGTACAGTTGCAATTACAGTGTATTGCCGGTGGAAGTTTGTTTTGCAGCTTCTTTTGCCGGCCGTAACAGCGCTATGAGTTAACCAACTTAGCGGAAGAAACTAGTAGCAAACTTATTTATCTCATTTCATCTCGGGTGAATTGTTTTTTAATAACGCTTTTGTGCATGTTTGTACCCGACGTTTTGGTAAGCGCTCGTTTTCGAACTAGTTTTGAAATTAAAAAATGTTTTAATTTTTTTCTGGTGTGTAAGTGAATTGTTCGTGTATTTGCTGTATTTTTTAATGCAACATAATGCGATTCAAAGGCAGCGTACTGTATCAGCTCATATACGTCCCACTGCAGGGTACGGGCCTCCTCTACAATCGGGAGTACGATTAAGAAGGGTTAGGACATATAGTCCACCGAGCTGGTCTAGTGCGGGTTGGCGGACTTTACACACCATATAAATTCTTGTAAATCGCTGTGGTATGCAGGTTTCCTCACGATGTTTTCCTTCACCGTTATAGTGCGTGGTGATTGACTATCAATACACATATTACTTCGAAAAGTCAGAGGTATGCCCTGGGATTTGAACCCGCGACCACCGTGAACATGTAGGTAGCCGCGTCTGGTCCGTACCAACAGGCCACCACGCACAATTTTAGCAAACAGTATAAATCCTTAAAATAAACGTAAAATACATGAAAAATAAACATTGGTTTTAGATATTAATTAAGTTTTCTAATCCGGATATTGCTCTATTTATGGTGGCGATATTAGAAATTCTCCCCATTTCTAAGGGTTCCGACCCTACTGTTACTTTGTTTGTCTACGCAACAAATATTGTAAGATTTTAATAACGCTAAGCCATTTTGAACACTGTTTGTTTCGTATATTTCTGTGGATCTTGGTCAAATATTTGATGTACACGTAATACAGAATACAAAGAGCCTAAAATCCCACCTTAGGCTGTCAAAAAATAAAGAATGATGGTAGAACGGATAAATTGAGGATTAGTAAAAATATCACAATAAAAATTGAAGACACCTTATCATCCATCCATTCATACATCAGCCAAGAAGTCACCTGCCGAACATAGGCTTCTCTTAATGAAGACAATTTATGCCCGATGTAAATATACGATTTAGGTAATAAAGGTACAAAGTTAGAAAGACTAAATATCTTTTTTAGATTTGAATAGAAGATGTTGATAGGAAAAAATAGGCCTAAAAATTAGTCGCACGCAAAGTCCGGAACAAATTAAATACCATCATAACTGTATTTTTTATTGTGTAGATCCGGCAAACGAGCAAACAGCTCACCTGGTGGTAAATTATCACTGCCGCCCATGAACATCCACAACGATGATGATACGAGATCATGGTAGTGTTGCCGGACCATGCATGAGTCATGGATGAAAACAACGATGCTCTACTTCATCCAAATTTTGGAAAATTATCTTTAGAAATATAGTGTGGGATAAGTGTATTTGTCCTACAGAACCCGCCATTTTCACAATAATATATTCTTATAAAGATTTTACACTTCCGATGTCAAAATTAACACGCGGCAAAGTCGCGGGGAGAAGTTATCTTATATAATTTACGATAACGTCGCAGTCATTCTGCAATAAAAATAAATCTACTGTGAACTGACCTAAAAATCTACAACTATTTGGCATTCGTTAGACATTCGCGTAAGACGTCCCTGGGAACTATCTTCATATATAAAGTATGCTTTATTGTCGAAACTCAATAGTATCTAATGACATATTTATTGTTGTCAAATATTATACAGTTGTATTTTTGCTGATTAGGCTGGCTAAATGCTGCATGACGTTGTGGACAAGTTGATTGAGGAAAATAAATCCCATTGTCTTTTGAATCAAAATGGTTTAAGCGGTGGTTGGAGTTAAGTTAATTACATAAAGCTAGGATACCCCAGCGAAGATATATACGTATAATAGATAGACGATCTATTTCTTATAAGAAGTTCCAGGAATTTTCATGACGTAGGCCGCTTCCAACTGATTGCTGTAGTAATCCTTGGGAAAGTTGTTTTCAACAGTGTACCTATTTTCTACAGTTGAAGTGGTTGATTCCAGTGTTAAGATAAAGTGCGTGGGCTTTGGATACTTATTATTGTTGTTATTTGTACTTACAATAGCAACAACTTCATCCCTATAGACCAACAAACTGATGACGTAATAAGTTCGCCTATATTACGGCATCTGTGGGTAGTAAATTATCGGTCACGCTTTTCTGCGAAACCCCTTCTCAAGTTTCATGTGATACAAGCAAAAATTAAAAGCAAACATAAAATCTACACAAACACGTTCGCCAAAGGCTGAGAAGCCCTTGAATTGGCACTCACGAAATTATTTCAAACAAACATAAAGATGAAAATTCCCTCAATTTTTCGCAAGTATATTTGTTCGGTAACTCATAAAACTTGACTTAGAGCCGCACTAGTGTGCCTCTCCAAAGATATTGCCCTCCACAGATATTGAAAATCTGAGTTGTATGCAATCCCTCCATATTTGGAGATCACTCCACGGGACGTAGGGAGCCCGCCGAAATTGAAAGTTGCCGCGGTCGCACTAAATAGCGAAATCACAGAGATTTTTTTGCATAAACATTTATTAATACGCCTTGGTTGGGTTAGTTTCTTATGCTTATTCGTAACATTACAGTTTTTGTAGAATGTATGTGTTCTAGTGGCAACCATGTGGATTGAGAGCGAATTTCTTAATTGTGGCAGTTTTCGAGTAAAAAACTTTAATAGTAAGGTAAGTGCAATTAGAATAGAGTATTCATTCGACGAAATTATGATGGCCTGTTTGAAACCGAATATACACAAACTGAACTTGAGACGCGACACACATTCATGAACCACTATTGCAGGTTTTCCATCTTTTTAGACGGTGCTATTCAGACACATACGAACATACTATAATATTTTTATGAATTACATGAATGGCGGACCATTATAGAAACAGTAACATCACTCTTAATCACATCAAACGAAAATAAAACAACGCAACCGTGATGTATGCCCATGAATATTTTAGCCGTTAATAGCGTTTCCAATTTCCTTAGCGTAATGTTATTTTTGATTACAATTGTTGATGTCCACCAAACGTGTGGTGATCGTGTAGGCTGTACACGGCATTGACTCCTTTATTCATATACATACATAAACTCACGCATTTTTTCCAGAAGGGGTAAGCAGAGGACACCCACATTTCGCCTTTAATGTTCCATCCCCCTTTATTTTATTTGTTCATTTCAAAAGATATAGCTGCATCATTTAGTTTTTTAATTTCTATACACCAGACATCGTGCGATAGCATATCCAAAATCAGACTATATTTAAGGTCAAGGTGATTAAGGCTAATAAATAGATGAGTGAGAATAGTGGAGAACGAATAATTAAAGTTGAAAATGTTGAGAAACATGTACCAATTCGAATCGTCACTCGATTTTAGCTTAAAAATTACACCAATTAATCCCAATTGCATTTACAAATTCGGATACGAGAATTGCACAATAAAACTACGAAAAAATCACCCAAAATACATCCTCTTACACGCTGTAATAACTCAGTACCGGTCGAACACCAAAAGTACGGAGCGTGTTTAAACAAAAAACAAACTGAATTACGATTAATCACTGTTGCTCAACGAAAAAGGCAGCAAACAAAACAACGCTATCAAACTTGGGCCGCAACTTCCAAACAGTTTCATATTTTGTTGTTAATAATTTTCATTAAAACTTGCCTCATCCACACGTCGCTTCTTGCAGTTAATTAAAAACTGATGTCGGCCGCCCTCTAATTGTGCATCTTCTCTGAGAACGTTAAATTTACAACGCTTCGCACCTCTGCAACTAACCAAGTTCTCATTTGTTTTTCAGCCGTCGCCTGTTTTTAATCTCGTGATTTTTGCTTCTCGCCGAGCTTGCGTATTTTTTGCGCTTTTTGGGTTACTGGGTTATGCTAGTGGTTTTGTTGTGGTTGTAAAATTCCAACGCACTGTGTAATCTGTCTTGCATTATGCTATTTTCAAGATAATGATTAGTCTGTTCCACTACTGACTTGAAATTTAATGCAAAAAGTTGATGTCGATATGGTGTTTCACAAATCACAATATGAGGTTTTCCACCATTTTACATTGGGCGGATAAGAACGTCCCAACAAAAACTGTAGGCAGTCTCCAGCAATCCCACCCATGGAATGTAATAGCAAAAGTATTACTGTACGTAAATATACTAAATAGTACCTCTTTAGTTAATTGTTTTGTCACCCGCTTTATTAGCGAGGGAAGTGGACAATAATTTATTTCCAACTCCTATTAATTTAACTTTTTGATTGATTTCGTTGCGGGTTAAAGACAAGTTAGACATTCCCGGAGACGCGCTGAGCTTCAATGCTCAGTGTCAATAAAATGCGTGCCACTGTTGATCCTGGCTTACAGGAGTTGCAGTGGCGGGTGTGAGGGCGGGACAGTCTCCAAAAATATACTAAATATTACTTATTGAAATAAAGACATAACTACTAGGTTTTCGTTCACTCGTTTCCGTGGTATAATAATATAAGTATCATTATGCAAATAGCAATTAAGTCTTCAACTAGCGGTACAAACTTCAGGTAATGTCAAGGCTATATTTTTACAACCTTCGTGCTGGAAATATAAGGGTTGTCTTCCGGATATTGATCGAATTAATAAATATTTCAGTAGGATGAACTTCGGCTTTAGTGAACTTTAACTTTGTATTATTCTGAAAACATTATTAGCATTGAATAGTAAAACCAATAGCTGAATAAAGTACACTTTAGGTTTTATTATGGACTTTTTCTCTTATATTATTTGATAGGAGTTATTTCGTTTGTTTTACCACTAAACTAGTGTTGCTAATTAATTGTGAATTTCTGTTTTGTTCCCAAGTCGAGCAACCAAATTTTCAATTTCTGTCAATTTAATTTTCGCAAAAGACTAACAACTGACTCTTTAGAACATTATTTGCAAAATCTATGAATATTCGTGTTACGATCACCGGGAATTTTATCCCGCGAAATCTCAAGGTCATTTGACTGGGGATGCGACTTAATTTTTTTTATTGCCGTGAATAGCGAGACGAGGATGCCATTCGTCAGATGGTAAGCAATGCGACCGCTTATGAACAGTAGCAAAATCAACCAACACCATGAATTACAAAGCAATTTTAGGGCATTCTACTGCGCCCGCCATCCTGAGACATAAGATGTTAAGTCTCATTATGTCCAAATGTTACTCTTGCTACAATATCCTTCAAACAGGAACACAACAGTGCTTAACCTACTTTTAATTGTCTTTCAATGGCAATCAGGGCCAACATTTTCAACCACATCTTCATCCAATCTGAAACCAAGATGTTTATATGTAAAGCAAGCCGAGTCGCCGGCCGGTACAGAATGCGGTGCGTCTCAAACTCCTTCAATCAAAATTTAAGTTGATATTGGAAAAGTTTCCCACTCAAGATTGATGCTTAACCGCGGTACAAACGACCCTCTTGTAAGAAATTGGCCGAGATAAGCGGCCGCGCTTTTAGGCCGCTGGAAATTTTATTTGGGACGCCTAGGAATCCGTTTTTCAACCATTGTATCTAAATGGCGCGTTAGTCTTCATTTGATTCGGGGTTTCGGATTGTCTAAGGATTTCCAGATATGTATGAAATTTCGTATTCTGAATCAAACACAGCCTTGGTTTCTAATGGAGTAGACTTATTGTAGTAATTCTAAAGATGTTTTTCAAAATTACCATATTAAAATACTTAGCTATTCAATTATGCAAATAGATAACTTAAAATTGATGGAAAATCAAATTATTGCATCCCACAGTCACTCTTAGCTTTTAGAACAACAGGGATTTTATTTTATATAAAGTAAAATTCATACTTCATGTTATTGTCTACTGTCAAAGTAAAGGATATTTAACTATAAATACACAAGTACTTGGAAAAGTCAGAGGTTAGCGCTTTAAGCTTGAAACTTTGACCTTTATTTTGTCAATCCGGGCCTATTCTACTATTCCTTTTTTTTACTTTGTAAAATGTAGCTAGGGCCAACTATACATCGAGCAACATAACACGTTTTTTGATCATCTGAAAATATAAAATGTTAAATAATATTTTAAATAAAGTCTACTAAGAATCAATAATATTGGAAAAATAATGAAATATACAAATATTGAATAGTCTTTTTTATTTTGGAAATGTATCAACTACATACATATATGATATGGATATGTTTAATAAAATAAATAGGTAAATAAACAAAGTAAACAATTGGGTATATATTTTAAACAACCTTTAGCTAACAGCATTTCAAACTCTAGACAAATAAATATGCTTAAGTAAGTACATAATATATTTTAAAAATATCTCAGCATCGTGGTCCAACAATGCTGTCGAGAACAATCGTATATAAAGCGAAATATTGTGCCAAATGTATGATATAATATTGTTATAAATATGTTTGCCTAACTCTTTTGTTATACGGTTAGATTTATCGCGGTTCTGCGTACTGTTTATTCAGTTGTTTTTCTCTATAATCTCTATATAGAATGGTGGAAATACGACAACATTAAACTAAATCACGATGACTGGGAGTCAATCAAAGTATTTTTAAATAAATTAATACATTTAACAGTCGCATACATAATCCTGATTTCACACTAAGATTGGAGTCTTGTGTGGTGGGTAGGTATCTGAAATTGCAGACGGTCTCTCAAATACCTGACCTGAAACAAATACTTGTGGATTCTAGAAACATTTGTCTCCGTGCAGAGATCGAACACACGCCTCTCGTTTTATAGCCGGCGTCTCGTTAAATGCGCCACGGAGGTTGACAACATTTTTAAACTAGGTGTCATAAAAAAAAAAAAATATTTTTTATAAACTAAAGAAGAAAATGATCTGCCTTATTATCTGTCTAAGCGAAACAAATCTTTTTTCTTTTATTTTCAGTCCTTTTTTTAATTTAATTTTTTATTGCAATGAACGGCAAGACGAGCATGCCATCCGCCTGATGGTCAACGATGCGACCGGTCATGGACAGTAGCAAAACTAAACAACATAATGAATTACAAAGTAATGCTTGGCATTCTACTGTGCTCGCCATCCTGAGACATTAGATGTTAAGTCTCATTATGTCCAGTAGTTACTCTCTGGCTTCAATGTCAGTCTATAATACCATAGGTTTTTAAAAGCCCTAACGATGTATTTGAAACTGAAAATCTATACACTTTCCTTTGATCATACTCCGAACACTTCACTAGTGGTTCATTCATTACCATTCACTAATACACTATAAAACGCAAATAGTAAATGAAAAATAAACACAGATAGAAATCTATGAAAGGCCCCTGTACTGGCGATCCAGCGGTCAAACGCGCGACAAATCGAATTATTTGATACAAACGGAAATACGGGCTCATTCATTCCAATAACTTAACATATATCCAATGAATTGAGCTGGAAAGTGGCATTTATTTAAGAACAGAATATTATGAAAGGTGGCTTTTCAGTTTATGGTGTGGCGTACATAACATTTATTTTATTTAAATGTTATATTTACTTTTTACATATTTATATATTTACACAATATTTATATATTTACACATATTTACATTTTCATATTTACAAATAACATTTTACATTTTACACACAATATTATTTATACAATATTTATTAATACAATATTATTTACACACTTTATAATATATTAAATTACGGAACCCACATTCGGTATCTTACATCGAAAATATATTTATGCATTTACTTCGAGCCTTTTGTTCTCGCACGGTCCGGTTAGCCGACAGCTGACCGCTTAAGGCGAGAGAGAGGTGCGGTAGCGCAGGGGGGTCAACCGACCGTCCGGCCACTACCTGCCGAGACCCACAGTCAGCACACAGATTCGCCCGCGGAGCCCGTGTCTCTTGCTACCTTACGCTTATATCTATTATCGCTAGATCAGCTGTTACTTATTGTGCTTTGCTTTCCTTCGTACTTTTCTATACTGTCTCTTCTACTCCTTCTATATTTATATGTGTGTAGTGTGTAGTTACTCTTCTGTGCGTGTGAACTTTTCTTCTGTCTATTGTGTGAACTGTACGTGTGAATAAACTGTTGCTTTACTTGTGTTCGTTTTGTTGCGCTTGCGCATTCCTCGCAACACCATCACAAGTACCTACCACGTACCACCACTCATACTCATCACCGCACATACCACCTGCACCCCCACCATAACTGGTGACCCCGAAAAGGACACATCGTGGAGACCCAGGTACGACAACAGCTACCATGAGTGACAGCAGCGAGTCCGTTAAAACCGTTGGTTCACGTACCGAAACCAACGTGACTACCCGACGAGCGCGCCGAGTTCGCCCTTCAGACGACCGTGATGACATTGCGGGTCGAGAAATAAGAATTAGGGTTCCACCTTTCTCACCCGAGGACCCTGAGCTGTGGTTCGCGTTGTTGGAAGGGCAGTTCAACACTCGCAATATCGAAGACGATGATTTAAAATTCACCAGCGTCACCAATAACCTGGACTTAAACCACGCTAAGGCCGTGAAGGATATTATCCTTAATCCTCCGACCAGGAACCGCTACGACAAGATTAAGTCGGAACTGATAAAGCGGTTGTCGGCTTCACATGAGCGCAAGGTGAAGCAGTTGCTCACCCACGAAGAGCTTGGGGATAGAAAGCCTTCCCAGTTCTTGCGGCACCTGCAGGACTTGGCGGGACCATCTGTGCCGGACGACTTTCTCAAGTCCATTTGGAGCAACCGCCTACCTCATGCCATACAGACGGTTCTGGCGTCGCAATCCACTCAGTCGCTGGAGCAGCTCGCGGACCTGGCAGACCGCATCCAGGAATTGACGTCACCACACACCGATGCCGTAGCCTCTTCGAGCAGGGCTCACGCGTCACACCAGTCCGACGAGATCGCAGAGCTGAAGAAGATGGTGCAGCATCTCACGCTCAAGCTGGAGGAGCACACTCGCGCCGGTTGCTTCACAACAGGCCGATCGAGGCCAACAGACCGCCACCGAACTTCTTCGCCGCACAGGAGCCGATCCAGTTCCAGCTACAGAAGGTACCCGCTGTGCTGGTACCATGCCAAGTTTGGTGCTCAGGCTCGCAAGTGCCAGAAGCCGTGCGACTTCTGCAAGTCGGGAAACGCAGCGGGCAATCGGTAGTGGCGACCAACGATTGTCCATCCCGTGGAGGTCGCCTCTTCGTCACCGACCGCAGCACGAACGTCCAGTTCCTTGTGGACACCGGTAGCGACCTGTGCGTCTACCCTCGTTCTGCGCTTCGGGAGCGACGCGCTAAGACCGACTTCGACCTCATCGCAGCCAACGTATCTACGATCGAAACATTCGGCTCCGTCGAATTAAATTTAAATTTAGGGCTCAGACGCAACTTCCCTTGGCGTTTCACTGTTGCCAATGTTACCAAGCCAATCATAGGCGTTGATTTTCTTGGCTTCTATAACCTTATTGTAGACTGCCGCAATCAACGCCTTATAGACAATACCACAACTTTATTTACTTCTGCTTGTATCGCCAATAATAATGTATTTTCTGTTAAGGTTCCGACAGGCGACACGCGCTTCCATGGGGTACTGGATAAATATCCCGAGATTACTCGCCCATCAGGTACACCGGTGTCCCCGAAACACAACACGGTACACCACATCAGGACCACTCCCGGCCCTCCTGTATCGTGCACTCCTCGAAGGCTGGCACCGGACAAGCTTCAGGTGGCCAAGCAGGAATTCGCGCTCATGCTGAGCAATGGCACAGCGCGTCCTTCTGACAGTCCCTGGGCTTCTCCCTTACACCTCGCGCCTAAGAAAGATAACGGCTGGCGGCCATGCGGCGATTATCGATCGCTTAACGCACGCACTGTCCCAGACCGTTATCCTATTAGGCATATCCAGGACTTCTCCCACTCCATATCCGGTTGTAAAGTCTTCTCCACCATCGACTTGATGAAGGCATACAACCAAATCCCAGTCTTTGAAGCGGACATTCCGAAAACTGCCATCACTACTCCCTTTGGCCTGTATGAGTTTCCTTTTATGACCTTCGGTCTTAGAAACGCAGGCCAGACATTCCAGAGGTTTGTTGACGAAATGACAAGAGGCCTCGAATTCTGCTATTGTTATTTAGACGACTTCCTCGTCTTCTCCAAAGACGAAGCCGAACACGAGGCACACCTCCATCAACTTTTTAGCCGCATGAAGGAGTACGGCGTCCTCGTCAACACCTCTAAATGCGTCTTCGGTGCATCGGAGGTAACATTTTTAGGTTACCGAATCTCCGCCTCCGGCACCAAACCTCTGGAATGTAAGGTTCAAGCCATAAAGGACTTCCCCGTTCCCAAGACCATTAGACAACTCAGACGATTCTTGGGAATGCTCAACTTTTATAGGCGATTTCTTCCAAATTCTGCATCTGTCCAAGCGCCTTTAAACGCCTTACTATCTGGCAATGTCAAGGCATCTCAACCAGTCGATATCTCAGGTGAGGCCTTGTTAGCCTTCGACAGGTGCAAGGAAAGCCTCGCCAATGGTGCAATGCTGGCACACCCAGATTGTCAAGCCGAACTCGCTCTGGTAACAGACGCGTCCGACCTGGCAATGGGTGCAGTGTTGCAGCAATTTAAAAACAACCATTGGGAGCCCTTAGCATTCTTCTCACGGAAGTTGAGTCCCTCCCAACAAAAGTACTCGCCGTACGATCGCGAACTCCTGGCCATATACGAAAGCATAAAATACTTTCGGCACATGCTGGAGGCCAGGCACTTCGTGGTCTTTACGGATCACAAGCCGCTCAGTTACGCTTTCAGCGAGAGAAAAGCCAACTGTTCGCCTAGACAGTACCGCCACCTCGACTACATCTCACAGTTCACGACGGACATACGACACATTGCCGGCAAGGACAATGTCGTTGCCGACCCATTGTCACGCGTCGATGAACTGCAGACGCCAGTCGATCTGGAAGTGCTGGCTTCATCTCAGGCTTCAGACCCGGAGCTGACTCAACTTCTGAGAGAAGAATCATCACTTCGCCTACAAAAGTTGAGGATTCCCAATTCTCATCTGGAGCTTTACTGTGACGTCAGCACTCCATCACCAAGACCGTTTGTGACCAAACCCTTGCGGAGACAGCTCTTCGACAGTCTCCATAGTCTCAGCCACCCAGGCGCTAACGCAACGACAAAACTCGTTGCCGAACGATTCGTTTGGCCCGGGATGCGCAGAGACTGTCGAGAGTGGTCTCGGCAATGTTTGGCATGCCAACGCGCCAAGGTTAATCGCCACGTGTCATCTCCATTGGGCACGTTCGATTTACGACATTATCGGTCCTTTACCCGTCTCACACGGGTACCGCTACTGTCTGACGGCGGTGGATCGTTTCACCCGCTGGCCAGAAGTCGTTCCCATGATGGACATCACTGCCGAAACAGTCGGAAAGGCACTAATATCGTGGATATCCAGATTTGGATGTCCTACCGATATTGTGACTGATCGCGGACGACAGTTTGAATCGTCACTTTTCCAGTATCTCGGAAAAGTGATCGGATTCAAACATCGCAAAACCACCGCGTATCATCCATCATGCAACGGGCTAGTGGAACGATTCCACCGCCAGTTAAAGGCAGCCATAATGTGCCACGTGGACTCCAATTGGGTAGACACTTTACCCTTGGTGCTGTTGGGCATTAGGAGTGCCTACAAAGACGATCTGCGGTCGTCTTCCGCTGAGCTGGTGTATGGTGAACCCCTTCGATTACCTGGAGAATTCTTTCAGACGTCGGCTCCTAATTCCACCGACATATCGGAGTTCACCACACGTCTGCACCGGTTCACGTCCAAACTCCAGCCGGCACCAGCTGCACGTCACAATAAAGACAAAGTCTTTATTTATAAGGACTTGACTTCGTCCAGTCATGTCTTTTTACGGGACGACACCTCTCGTGGCTCACTACAGCCACCGTACACCGGTCCATATAAGGTCATCGAACGAGGTGACAAGACCTTTAAGATACAGGTCAAAGGGAAGAGTGTGACAGTATCGGTAGACCGCCTCAAACCGGCCTACATACTGGTTGACCCATCTCCCGATCCCACCTCAACCACCACCCCAACTCCCAACCAACCTCCTTGTTCCCTACCTAATCCTGCTCCCGCAGGGCAAGATGCCCAAGCCCAGGATGACGTCAGAAGAACGCGTTCGGGCCGTACAGTGCGATTTCCAGATTTTTATCGCCCGTAGTAACGGTCTCAGGAGGGGAGTGATGTGGCGTACATAACATTTATTTTATTTAAATGTTATATTTACTTTTTACATATTTATATATTTACACAATATTTATATATTTACACATATTTACATTTTCATATTTACAAATAACATTTTACATTTTACACACAATATTATTTATACAATATTTATTAATACAATATTATTTACACACTTTATAATATATTAAATTACGGAACCCACATTCGGTATCTTACATCGAAAATATATTTATGCATTTACTTCGAGCCTTTTGTTCTCGCACGGTCCGGTTAGCCGACAGCTGACCGCTTAAGGCGAGAGAGAGGTGCGGTAGCGCAGGGGGGTCAACCGACCGTCCGGCCACTACCTGCCGAGACCCACAGTCAGCACACAGATTCGCCCGCGGAGCCCGTGTCGCTTGCTACCTTACGCTTATATCTATTATCGCTAGATCAGCTGTTACTTATTGTGCTTTGCTTTCCTTCGTACTTTTCTATACTGTCTCTTCTACTCCTTCTATATTTATATGTGTGTAGTGTGTAGTTACTCTTCTGTGCGTGTGAACTTTTCTTCTGTCTATTGTGTGAACTGTACGTGTGAATAAACTGTTGCTTTACTTGTGTTCGTTTTGTTGCGCTTGCGCATTCCTCGCAACACCATCACAAGTACCTACCACGTACCACCACTCATACTCATCACCGCACATACCACCTGCACCACCACCATAATGGGATTATTTAACATACCGCAGTGCAGACCATTTGCATATTAGATTTTTTTTTTTTATATAACTCACAGATGTATGATCACACGCGTAAGCACGATAAATTGCCAAATAAAATAATATGTTAGTGTCGGGTGTCCCTCACATTTGGTAGCTGGCTGTAGAGCTAGATGATTATTATGAAGAATATAGGGTACCTACATACATAACTATATAAACTCACGCCTTATTCCTAGAAGGGGCAGGCAATGGTGCTACCAGGCCACCCAAGTTTCATCTTGTGTGTTTCGTTCCATGATGTGATAAGGGGCGAGCCTATCCCCATCTCTCTCTCTCTTTCTCTCTCTCTCTCTCTCTGCCTTCAGGCACAGGAAGTCCACTGCTGAACATAGGGCGCCACCTAGGATCTCTACATCGACCTGTTGGAAGCGGCCTGCATCCTATATGCCTATCGCCACATTGGGTACAAATTCCTGATAGAACCTCCGGGCTGATAACACTGGTCAACAAAAAAAATAAAAAAGTTTGTTTCCTTTAATTTTTTTTTTGTTTCTATCTCAAACTAACGCGTATTTTTTAAATATGGTAACAGTTTTTCTCTCACAGCTTTTGTTTTTGAGTTACAGCTAACTACTCTCCATTACTATTTTTACTTATAGTTGCGTTTTTTATTGGACTTTGTAATATATTTTGTTGTTGTTTTCGATATGGCTTCGTCAAGAAGGTGTTGTGTACTTAATCCTGATTATTTTTGTACATTTGTGGTGAATATGTATTTGCAAAATGTCGAAAACCTATATCTGACTTTGTAAAAACTGCGTATCAACAATACTTTATCAATACAAATTAAAAGCTGGTATTTTTGATGGGCCACAGATTAGGCAACTCGTGAAAGATCCTAATTTTGTCAAATCAATGACTGAAGTCGAATCCAAAGCTTGGAAGTCATTCGTTTTGGTTATGAGTAATTTCCTAGGCAAAAAGAAATCTGACGACCACGTAGAGCTTGTTGAGTCCATGCTATCGAACTTGCAAGAGTTAGGGTGCAACATGAGCATAAAAATCCACTTACTGCACTCACATTTAGACCGATTTCCACAAAATCTAGGTGATTTTAGTGAGGAGCAGGGTGAAAGATTCCATCAGGATCTTCGAACAATGGAAGAGCGGTATCAGGGGCGGTGGGACTCACATATGATGGCAGACTACTGCTGGAGTTTGCAACGTGATCTACCTAAAGTCGTTCATTCAAGAAAATCGTATAAAAGATCATTTGATAGTGTTCAATAGAAAGGAGATCGGTCGTTTTCCTATGAATATTGGGCCTAGTAGTGGAAACATGGTGGAGACAAATGAGACATAGAATTAAATAATAACGATTTTTTTATCCTTCAAATATAACATAGTCTTCTTGAGCTAGGATACGGGGTTTTTAAGATTTATCCTCTTAAAGTTTTACAAAATCTACCATTTTCTGCTATCTGAATACGTAATGTCATAGTTGGCTTATATTTTAAGTTTGGGATAAGTATGAATATACATTATTATAAAGTACGTAAGCTTATCAAGGAAGACAGAAAAACACATTTGAATATTTAAAAGTATATTATTTTGATATCAGGTTTATTGTATGTAGTTAATCACTTTGTCATGCGCTAGTTTAAAAAATATCTGAAGCTACCGTACACAATAATGAAAAAATAAAACAATGATTGAGGATGAATCCATTCAGACATTACAGATCATGTAAGCCTTTGCGCCTTTACGATCGGTGTCTCGTAGTTGTTGGATTCAGGCGCGCATCAATGATTTCCCGTAGTTTTTGCTTACATGACGATTATAAACATTTTAACTTATTTACATGCTATAGTATTGTTGAATCGAGGTAAGCAATTGACTGCAAGGGACGCCGTAGAGAATAAACACAACACCCAGCCACAAAACGAAATTATATGATTTTCAAATTAATTCAATTTTAAATACACATTTGACACTACGAATTATACAATGCAATTTAACAGATAGTAGTCTCGTGACAGATGTCAACTCTATTAATGTTGCTGACAAATACAAAAATGGTAGAAATATTTCATGATATCCTCATTTTTTTGTAAATCTAATTCCAATGGTGTAGGATAAAAGTAAATAGAGAAATAAATCTAAAAAAATACGCCAAATTTTTTGGTAGTAATGAATTTCTTGTCCACAGTTGGACCAAATCGACCGATCTCCTTTTGTTAACGTCATTTATTAATTTTCTGTACGTTTTTTATCAAAATAATAAAACTCTATATTTCAAAAACTGAAGCTGTTAGCAATCTTCCAGTATTTTTTTCATACTCAGGGCCATAGAAATACCCAATAACAGAAAAAAAATAAAGGAAACAAGACTTGTGTTGATCAGTGTAATGAATAATAAATACAATAACACTTTGCCCGACTCGAGATTCGAACCCGAGACATTAGCGTTGTAATTGTTCCGTACTACAACTGCGCCACCGAGACAGTCCTGTATAGGGCATGCAAAAATAACTGTCTATCCCTTTGCTACTGCTTGTCCCTGGGGATAGAAAATAACTTTTCGGCTTCATATGAACGCTACTTATGTGGACTAAGAACCTTTATTTATTGCCAAATCCTAAATTAAAGCAAGTAACACCGTAGGCAAAATCTAGTATAAAATAATCCAACAAAAAGAAATAAAGAGTTAGTGTACATTTCTCATTTGCATATACTGTTTCCCTTATAATTTCCTAACACTTCCTTAATTTCGTCAAATCCATAAAATATTGCGTGTTGAGTGTAGGAAAAGAATGACTATATTATTAACAGAGCCGTAATTAGGAGCACGTCTGGGGGCATTAGTGAAAAGTTTTATGAAATGAAATTTAAATTTCATTAAAAATAAATAGTTAAGCAATATATCAAAATAGTCTTCTCAGCCTTAAAGTGCGCCGGTTCGAATGGGTATTGTCTCACACAAACTACCTGTGACGTCTAATACAATTAGTGGGACAGTCCTAGTGCAAGAGTAAATGTAGCAAATCTTTTATACAGTGAGATGGGTAGAGGTCCATCAGTAAGATTGATTATAGTACGTACATGATTTTGGGAAAGGAACGACCTAAATTAAAATAGTAATTTAGAGTTTTGATCACTTGATATCTCACAATCTTTTAGTAACTATTAAGTGTTAATTAAAGATATCGAATATTTCTGTATTTGAAATCGTGATTATATTTTTGCAGCTGACGTACGCTACTGATTATCACAGGGCAGGAGTAGGAAGGAGGAAACAGGGGCGAATTCACACCACACCATTCGTATAATGGGCTGCAATTGTTGGTTGTGGGGTAACGTCGCGCCAGCACGAAACATTTTTGCATTGTAAATGTGAAGTGGCAGTAATACCCGCATGTAACTGCACCAATTTATATGTAATGTTTTTATTAATACGGCCCTGGTTAAAAATAGCTTTTTATGGATATGAACGGAAAGAGAAAATAACTTTTGGACTTTTTAATAACACTACTGTTTAAATATTAGTGCCATCAAAATAGTAAAATTTTAAAACCTGTAGCGTTGTTATCAAATTGTTAATTATTTCAATCCATTTGCACTTCAAAAATGTTGATGATATGTTGATTGCAATAGGCCAGAATAGTATATCTACTGAACCCTGAAAAATAAAACTAAAAATCCAGCTGGAAAGTTCATCAAGTCAGCTACACTTAATAATAAAAAGTTACGATGTATCGTCCTCATTTGCCCTAATCTCCTTTACGCGTAGATTGGGCCTATTTCAATTGGCACTATTCAAAGTAAATTGGGCGGATTCACGGGTATATTTGAGCTGACTCCGAGTAGATAATTGTACGCATATGATATCGCCAGGCCTACCGTTTACACGGGGTAAGGGGAACGCGGAGAGTTGGCTTTGGTATTCCACGAAGCTAAAATGGTAACAACATAATTTAAAGTATAGCAAAACATATTCATATAAGTACCTTTGACAGCCTCCTTGGCGCAGTTGGTTAGACGCCGCCTGTGCAACAAGAGGCCGCGGGTTCGATCCCCGCAGCGAAACAAATGTTTGTGTGATCCACAGGTATTTGTTACGGATCTGGGTGTTTGTAAGACCGAAAAGTCCCTCGTAGTTTATCTTTGTTGTGTGTTTGTTTGTCTCTTATACTCACGACACAAGACTCGATCTTAGTGTGGGGTCAGGACTATGTATGTGACTGTTGGGTGTATTATTTTTATTTATTTTTTGGCCTTTTTATGATTGCAGTGGTTTAGTAAGAAAGCCCGCAATGTAACGCGCATGAAAACTAATGCCAGTGCATGCAGTTGACTAGTCGTCAGCTGATTGTTGATTCGCGTTACATTACGTTCTTTATAGACAGAGTCAAAATTATTATTAAATAACTTATCGTCCTACTTACTAATCAAAACATGATTCCAAAAATAGAAGACACACATTATTTGTAAGCTCAATGTCGGCTGGCGATACACTTTTCATTCGGAATAACAATGCCGGCTTGTTCTATTATTATAATTATTTAAAAAAAAAACTAGATGGTTAGACGTATAGATAGTTCTCAAACCTGCGTTTTGCGATAATATTTACTTATATTTACAGTTTCTCCACAAAAACCAAAATAGTATTTGTCAATAATCAGTCACATCACGTTAAATCAAACGATTTTTAATTGAAAATATAGATCTTGCTTGATTGTTGTTTTTTTGAGGTACTGAAGGATTACTAAGAAGGCATCGAAGTTGTAATGAATTGGCATACATTAGGCGATCAGTTAGCGCAACGGCTAAGAACTTGACTCCCTCCAAAGTTTAGTTAGTGGCTAGTTTACCACATGACTTAATATTTCAATATTGACTTATCGGCTCTGCGGATGTGTTTGTGTGTATAATCGCCACCACTATAAGCTAATAGAACCTTTCAAGTGGGAATTTCAAATTATTGTACTTTAAAATGATACAGTCAGATGTTAGAATCACAAAGAAAACGTTAATTAATCACTTTGCTGAAACAGTAAATTTATAATTTCATAGTCTTTCTTTTGTTTGAGATGCTATGTTATTTGAAGAAATATAATCTTTATACATGCATACATTAACTCACGCCCTTATCCCAGAAAGGGTAGGCAAAGGCGCCACTAAGACACCCACATTTCGCCTCGTATGTCCCATCCCACGATGTAATAGGGGCAAATCTATCGCCATATGAGGCACAAATTCCTGACTCCGGGTTGACAATGAATAGAAAAATCCAATATCTCTTTGCCCGACCCGGGATCCGAACCCAAAACATCAGCTTTGTTATCGTACTGTAGTACAAGTAGGTACGCCACCGAGGCAGTCCAGCAGTCCTTATGATTGAGCCTTTTGATTGGTATCGTAAAATGATGGGTATTGTTTTTATTCAAAAATCTTTGAATGCAGTTTGAATTGTTTTCAAAATCAAAATGATGTCTTCTTGCCGAAAAATTGACAATCTACAATATTTAAGGCATGGCATAGCCGTGGGACGCCGTATATGTATAGACCATAAAAATCTGCAACGTTTTACAGGGGAAGCCAATTTCTTACCCGCGAGGCTAATCGTTCCCCATACTGTTGGTTAGACGGAATTGCCACGTATCCTGATTGTTCTAGGACATTCCGTGGGCCAAAAATTAGGTTTATCCCGATATTTGCGATCGTCCACTACCAACCTGATATTTCGATTTGTTCCCTTAAATAGCGGCAGCTCAGAAATGACTATTGAATTATAAAATTCCTAAATATTTAAGTAATCATGTAAACTACAACAGTTGTGAAAATTACTGAAGTAACTACTACAACTAGAGCGTATATTCAAGGTCACACACAAAAACAAGTAATATGTCTAACTGGAACTCTATTCATCGCGAACAAACGGCTCAACTAAGATTGATATGGCAACTTCACACGAAATACGAAGCAAATCCCAACTTAGTTAATATTTGAATACACAATTTGGCCTTAAGTTTAGGCCCTAAATCCAATGACACCTAAATTTGTCTGAGTTGGTGACATAGATGAGATATTCCATTTTTTTTAATACAAAGATATAAGTTATTACGTACTACTGTGAAAATGTAATCCAGAAATTATATCAATATGCAGCTGGACACAACATTTTATTAATGGTGATATGTATAGGCTGTGCATAGTGGGATGCTGGGTTCTATACCCGGATCGGTAAAATCGCGTCGTGTTTTTCATTCGGGAAGTCTCAATATATACCTAAAAAATCCGACGTATTATGTGCTGCAGACAATGCCAATCGCTGTAACAAAGACCTTTATTGTTCCCAGAACTTTCACTGCCAATGTAGTGCAGTATTTCAGAATATCATTTCTATTTAACTTTGCTTCGTGATTTTAATATACGTTAGGCAAAGCCAGTAATTACTATTATTTTTAGTACATTAATTATCAAATGCTCTGTTTATTCGAAAATAAATATATTTTACATGCGACGCCAATTACTACAAATAATCCAACCCCCTAACGCATCTATCCATGCGTAAATCGAGTGCCACGGGCCTATAGTACCCCGCTTTATTTTCTCTGCTAAAAGCGTAAAAAGAAATTTATGAATTGAATATAGGAACGGAATTTTGGGCGATTTATTCCAATGGAAGCACTACACTGTGCGCGGAATAGGCAGTGAAGTCTATTTTCACAAGTGACGGTCAGTTTTTCGAAACGTGGATTGGGTTTCGGAGCGGGCTTTATTGAACCAGCCTCGGGCGTTAAAGGGTTATATTTTGTAGGCGGCTTTAGGAAATTTTCTTTTGTCTCTGATCTATTTTGATCTATAATAGGGTTGTTTTAACGAAGTGTTCTGATCCGAATGCTTGTTTCGGAAATTTCTAGGATGTAGCTATTTCTATAGTCTTGTCGTGACTACTGATTGTTCTTGCTGATGTTAGTATGTCCGTATGTACGCCAGGATAGCTCCAATCGCAATCATATGGAAAAAAACTAGTCAAAGGGATACACGAAAGTGGATATACTGTTCCAGCCTGTGTAAACACATTATGTATAAATAAATAAATATTTATTTTTTACATTATGTTTGTCCGGATTCAAATAAACTGGTGTGTGGTGTATACCTGTGGTGACCGGGGACAGATAACCCTCTCTCTACCGTGAATATTTTAGAATTAAACTACTTTTTACTGCTGGTAGGTCTCTCACATGTGAGAGGCCGCCTGGGTACGTCTTTTTCTCCCGCCTAACAGCAGTGTAAATGCACTGTTGTGTTCCGGTTTAAAGGACATTGTCACCAGAGTAACTACTGGATACGTTGAGACTTCACATCTTATGTCTCAGGATGGCGAGGGCAGTGGAATGCCAAGCATTGCTTTGCAATTTATGGTGTTATTACTTTTGCTATTGTCCACGAGTGGTAGTATAGCTTACCATTAGGCAAATGGTATGCTCGTCTCGCCATTCATTGAAATAAAAAAAATACATGACAATGACTGCCTCGGTGGCGTAGTTGTATTACGGTACGGTTACGAAGCTGAGGTCTCGGGTTCGAGTCCCGGGTCGGGCAAAGTGATATTGGATTTTTCTATTCATTATCAGCCCGGAGTCAGGAATTTGTGCCTGATATGGCGATAGGCTCGCCACCTATCACATTGTGAGACTGAACATAGAAGG
The DNA here is from genome assembly GCA_949752805.1 of Deilephila elpenor. Taxonomy (NCBI): domain Eukaryota; kingdom Metazoa; phylum Arthropoda; class Insecta; order Lepidoptera; family Sphingidae; genus Deilephila; species Deilephila elpenor. Next base: position 7,076,510 of record OX457116.1, read on the forward strand.
CGAAATGTGGGTGTCCTAGTGGCGCCTCTGCCTACCCTTCGAGGATAAAGGCGTGAGTTTATGTATGTATGTAAAAAAATACAATCAGTTGCGTTATAGTTAGTTCGTGGTCTTTGTATAAAAAAACCTATATTCTTTTTACTCCTGTGTCGAAAACTTTTGGCTTACTTCCTACGTAGTACAATTTACGAATAAAGCAACAATATTTTACGCAACATCAAAATCAAATCAGCACGTCGGTTGTCGCGATGACGAGTTGAGACCAAAAAGAAACGAGAAATTGTGTCGTATGATATGAAATAGGGGTGTAAACCACGGTAGAAATACAATATATTGAAATATTTAGACAACTGTTGTAGCAAAGAAATAAATACGTAAAATAAATGAATACCTAACAGTTATTTATTATTATACCCAACATACATAGTTCTCAGTTCACACTAAACAACCAGTGTGTTTCGTGTATATCAGAAACTAAGACAGACTTTTCCGTCTCGAAACACCCAGACCCGCAACAAATACCTGTGGATCACACAAACAGATCGAGTCAGCGGCCTCTCATTTCACAGCCGGCGTCTAACCGCCTGCAACATGGAGGCTGTCAAAGGTGATGTCTAGGGATTAACAATTTCCTGGATTTTAGTAGCGGTAGGTCTTTCATATTTGTGAGGCCGCCTGGGTAGATACCACCGCAATGTCTATTTCTCCCGCCAAACAGTGTAAACGCACTGTTGTGTTCCGGTTCGAAGAATATTGTAGTCAGAGTAACTACAGGACATAATAAGACTTAACATCTTATGTCTAAGGATGGCGAGTGCAGAGGAATGCCAAGCATTGCTTTGAATTTATGATGTTGTTTGGTTTTGCTACTGTCCATGAGTAGGTATTCACCTGAGAGTAAGCTATACGACCGCTCATTAGTGCTATTCAAGATAACAACAATAAGTAGAGTGCTGCTCTTATTTGTGGGTATGAAGCGTACAATCAAGTGAGACATCTGCTTGGAATTCTCAATTTGGTATGTCTAGTTATTTTGTCTATGAATAAAGACTACTAAAGAGAGGCGGCGAAACTAAAAGGAGAATGGAGTAAGAAAATGCAATATACCAGTGACCAGTATCAGCAGTGCCCAGGCAAAGCGCGCAGACCCAAACCAGGCGTAGAAATTACTAGACCAAGATTTGATTAATTAGGGGCGCAGTAAATATAGAAGTTCCCACAGAGCGTATAAAAGGCTAGTTAGGTACGCTAGTGACCAGTATAACAGTATCTCAAATATACCTACTAAATTTAATTCTATATCAAAATCTGTAGCATCCCTAGCCTCGTGCGCGATACATCGGATCGAGCCGACACAATACATAATGCGAGAACCTCAAGTTCATTGTTTGGCCGTGTATTGTGCTCTGTACTTCAATAACCGTCAAGAATAAGCCTTCGCCGCGTGTATAATATATGCGTCGTGAGCGGATTGCGCTTTCAGTTCTGTAGTAATGAGTCTAGCTTGGAAATTAGGTTAAAATTGGTAATAACCTCACTGAGATTTCTAATGAAGGGTAGCAGTGTGATTTGACTGAGTAAATAGCTTAAAGGCTTATCAATTTAGAGGCTATGGTCATCCATAAGTTAAATTAAAGGGGCTTAGAATTTTGCCCATCACACAAAGATGAGTTGGTAAAATGTACAAATGTATCTGTTTCAGTCCTTAAAAATAAAATTATTTTATCAGACTAAAAGCCAGTTGAATATATGACAAAATCTTAACATTATCCTCAACGTGCCTACAGTACCTAATAAAAGGTTGTTTTATTCATAACATACATACATACATAAACTCACGCCTTTTCCCAGAAGGAGTACCCACATTTCGTCTTGTATATTCCGTCATAAGATGTGATAGAGGGCGAGCTTATCGCCATATAGAACACAAATTCCTGACTCCGGGCTGATAATGAATAGAAAATTCCAATACCACTTGGCCGACCCGGGATTCGAACCCGCGACCTCAGCTTTGTAATCGTACCGTAGTACAACTACGCCACTGAAGCAATTGTTTTTTTATTCCACTGAAGAATTCACCACCAAACACACTTGAATTCCTTTACTCGAATCTACTTCATACTCAAATTTCCAAAATCTCAGCTACAGATCCAAAATTACACAATAATATATTTATAAGTTTCGTTATTCATTAATCTGATAACTGGTAGTATTTACCGGGTTGCTTCCCTAAAGGAAACGATTCCACGAACTGCCTACGACTACATTTACCTCAAAGGAGCTTGATAAGATAATTTTAAACGGATGGTATTTCTAGGATCATGATTTGTACAAGCACTTTATCCAGTTATATAATTTTGTGGATAATCAAACTGAGATCAAATACGTACCCCATTCAGTAAGAACAGTTTAAATAATTTATCGACGTTAAAAAGCGCTTTAACTTTAATTATAGAACTTGAGTTACTGGATTTAAATGTTAAGTTTTTAAAGAAACTATTTCCTTTAAGTGGATTTATACTCGTATTCATCCCAAAAAAGAAGTATTTAGCGAAGGATAAGTTCACACGAAATGTTAGTTGATCTATAATAGTAAAATAACTTTTACATTAAGTATTATAGATGCTATTAAATTAATTGTAAATAAAAATAAATAAATAAATAAATACACCCAACAGTCACATACATAGTCCTGACCCCACACTAAGATCGAGTCTTGTGTTGTGGGTATCAGGAACTACGAGAGACTTTTCGGTCTCACAAACAAAATGTTTCGTTATTGTCTGCTAGAGTAGGTCCCAGCTTCGCCCGGGTGCAGATACTTTTTGAGTCCAATCTACATCAGCAACATAATATTATTTCCTGTACTGTTTTATTTATATTCAAACTCAATTGTGTAAGATTCAAGATCAATAGCCTATGTGTTAATCCAGGGTGTCAGCTATCAGCTAGACTGCCTCGGTGGCGTAGTTATATTACGGTACGGTTACAAAGCTGAGGTCTCGGGTTCGAGTCCCGGGTCGGGCAAAGTGATATTGGATTTTTCTATTCATTATCAGCCCGGAGTCAGGAATTTGTGCCCGATATGACGATAGGCTCGCCCCCTATCACATCATGGGACGAAACATACAAGGCGAAAAGTGGGTGTCCTTTTTTTTTTTTTTTTTTTTTGGTGTCGGGTTGGAAAATCCTCATGGACATCCTCCGCCCTGGGGTGGTGCGGAGGGGACTGTCAGACTCTTACTGACTAAAAACCAACCCGTGTTCCTCTCGTACCCGTGTGTCGGAGGGTCGGGTATCGCCGAAGCATTCGTCGCAACCCCCCGACAGGTATTGGCCCGCCATAGTCAGGCGGGCCCCGTCACCCACTGCGGCCGTCACCCCGGCCGCAGGACTCCACTACGAGGCGCGCGCGGAACACGACGCCGCCACCTCAAGGCCTGCTGCTGGTCGGACGACAAGACGCCCCGAGTCTGCCGTCCACAGGCCGCGCCCTACGGTGGCCGGAAATCTGCCACCCTACGACGCCCAGTGCGTCTGCTGCGGGAGGGGAGAGAGGAGGCAGCCTCTCTCTCCCTTTCCGCCACCTCCTTTGCGAGCATCACGAACTCGCAGAAGGTGGCGACAGCTCTCCATCCTGACTTGCTCCCGACCATTGTAGCCACAACAGCCGGAAGCGAGAGGTTTCCCGCAGCACCTACGGCCGCGACCAAGTCACGGCGCTGCTCAGCCCAAGCTGGGCACTCCGCCAGCGTATGCAACGCCGTATCGTCGCGGCGATCACCACAATGGTGGCACTGGGACGTCGGCTCCCGGCCTATTCGACACAGGTACTTCCCGAAACACCCATGTCCGGTAAGCACCTGCGTCAGCCGGAAGCTTAGGGCACCGTGGCTCCTGTTGAGCCACTCCTCTAGTACGGGCCTTACCGCCGCTACAGCGGCGTGCCCCGCCGTGGGTTGCGCTAGGCGCGTCTGCCACTCCGCCACTAAGACCTGGCGGAGCTCTGCCCTGCGTGCCTCTATCTGTCGAGGCACCAGGCGCTCGCCCCTCTCGACCGCCTCCACACGCCACCAATAGAGCGACGTGAGGAGCTTTGCGTCGAGGTCCCAGGGCGAGGATCCGGCTAGGAGGCTCGCTGCCTCAAAGGAGATCGTACGGTATCCCCTTATGATCCTGACGGCCATCGCGCGCTGCGGCCTTCGCAGCGCGGCGACGTTGCGGGCCGTCAGGGATTCCGCCCACACTGGCGCGGCGTATAACGCCATCGACCGTACGACCCCCATGTAGAGCCTCCGGCAGGAGGAGTTGGGCCCCCCCAGGTTGGGCAGCAAGCGCGAGAGCGCAGAAGCGACGCCCATCAACCGGGGGGCGAGCCGTGTAAAGTGCGGCCCGAAGTTCCACCGACTGTCCAGGACGAGTCCAAGGTACTTCATCGTCGACTCGACAGCGATGGAGACCCCTCCTACTATGATGCTGGACCCCGGAGGCGGCTTCATCCTCGGCCCGTAAAAACACAGGGCCTCAGACTTGTGCAATGCCACCTCTAAAAATGTGGGTGTCCTGGCGGCGCCTCTGCCCACCCCCTTCGGGGATAAAGGCGTGGGTTTATGTATGTATGTATGTCAGCTATCACCACTCCAAATTTAAGCGAAGTTGGTCAGCTGTTTCAGAGATTAGCGTGCACAAAGGCACAGACAAACAGTAAAAAAAAAAAAAAAAAAAAAAAATTCTAAAAATCATTGTTTTGGGTTCTATTACGTTAATACAGGCTCCCCATATTAGTTTCTTTTATTTATCTTCCATGTACAAACATCGATCGGTTACAAATATATTATATGTATAGATTGAAAAGAGATATTCCAATGAACCATGGCAAATACCTGCCGGAAAGATATCCAAATTAAATTATTATGAATATAATAATTCACTGGATTATTTATGACTCGTTCATAAGCTAATAAAGGCAGTCGAGTCGAGGCATAACAAACTGCCCCAGAGCCTAAAGCGTGTACTTTATATTAAGCTATTAATTAATAAAGAAATAAGGAGCGCCTTAAAAACACCTAACTTTCTAATTTTCATCACGGCCCGATGGAACGTTTAATTAACTACGTTTTTCGGCCTTTTTTCAAGTTCTTTTGTAATAATTACAAGTTTCCACTTCTTTGATGTTATTTTGTATTTGAAAGAGGGTTTAATTAAATATTATGGTTTCGGATGCGCCGTTGATTCCGGCTTTTATAAGGCCTTTGCTTCTTTAGTGATGCGTTGATATTTCATTTTGTTCTTTTTTGTGATCATTTTTCTGTCATTCTTTCATGATCGTCTTTGAGAATGGCGTTTTAGCCATGTTCTATTGTATTTCTTATCGAAAATATATACGTCTATCACTATTCATTATTATTCAAATTCTGTTCTCTTTTGAACTGATGCTTTAAGTTTTCCTTTTCAAAACTTGTCTTGAATTATTTCTTATTCATGATTATAACGATTACTTATTGCATAATAATATCAATCATTAGCAGACGCAAGTTTAACTACTTCAGATAACTTTAAGAAATTGAAAGGAACTGTTAAAATAACGCAATTCCCGCGCCACAATCAAAAAGCCGCATTTAAAGTGTTGTAAAATGAATAAAACAGTTGAATATAAAGTCTCGACAATGGTTAATTAAGTTTGATAGAAAACGAATTTCCTTTGTTCTGAAATAAAGAAAACAATTTTGTTTTAACAAAAGGCAGTTTTGATTGACTGCGCTATTTGTCCGCCGCGGAAGTGAGTCGGTTCGGTTTTTATGACGGCATAAAGATTTTTCGTTTTTGCGCTCGGGACAATAAACGTGAGCCAAAAAGTCGATATACAAGCTCAGTTTTTTTGGGGCATATTGGCATTTTTATGTCCGATCCGACGACGTGTTCGGATTAGTTGGTAAGGTGAAAACGACAAAACTGGCTCTAAAATGCTTTAAAATTTATGAAGCATCAGGCTTAATATTTTTTAGTGATTACGTTGTAGTTTAGTAACACTTTCCTCTGGGAAATTTTCTTATAAATTACTTAATCCTAAAACGAACACTTGTAACTACGATCACCTAAACGCTTGCCAATTTAAGCATTATTCTACTTACTTGCTAAAAATGATATAATATTGCTTATTATCATACGCATATAAATTTTATCTACAGCAACAACAGTAGCAAAATTTCTTATACGGTATGTCATACTAAATCCGTTTACAATAACGATTCCCTAAAAAACTGAATAAACATTTACAAAATACCTAATAACCTATACAGCGAGTATAAACAAGGTACAAAGTAAGTGATCGAACTTGCATCGAGTCGCTAACGAAGTTGTTACCGCGGCCGCTTTGCCCTCCTAATTATGGACAACGGGAGACACGGCTATCCAAATTAGCTTTGACTTTCCTACAAAGGATCCAAGTGTGCTGTACTTGTTTACATGTGCAATTTTCGCGTGCAGGAAATCATAGGGGACTGTCGCTTTTGTTAGTCTGGGCAGTATTTTGTTTTTGTTTGGTATACACTTTCGTGATTAGAAAAAGAATTTAAAAGTGAGAGAAATAGTGTCGAAAATCATGTTTGTGGTTTTCCGTAACTTTCCCATTGTATGTGAACGATTTTATAAATAATAACAAAAAATCATACGACCAACAGACTCTCCTAAGATCAATTAAGTTTTTTGTCGTATTTATCAGAAACCACGAGAGAATTTTCGGTCTCACAAACACCTAGACTCGAGACAAAATGGTGCGGGAATAGAACCCGCGGACTCTCGCTTTATAGCCGGTATCTAGCCAACGGAGGGTGTCAATAAAAATTAGGAAGAATATTGTAGTTGGAATGTTGTAGAAGTATGTTGAAAGCTTTAAGACATACCCATTTTGTAACTAAAAAGTTTAAAGTATAAAGTCTACTTTCTAGTGAACACAAGTTTCGTTTTCGGGAAAAGTAAACATTACCATACAATTTAAGCACCAAAATGATTATAAAAATGCTTTGGCAAAATGTAGGTCGCGTTAGAAATTTAAACTTAGCCCGTTACAGTTCTTTAAAGAAATCCAAAATTTCGCTTTAAATTTTATTCATTAACTTTCTTATTTTGTGTAGCAAAGGATTAGCAAACGAGCTAGCCATTGAATCGTGCATACGTCCACATAATTGCTGACAGTATATTCGTATATAGTGGGTCACTATGAGCGGATTAAAACCATTGTGTACGGTTATGGCTTCACACTTCAAGATTACTAGGAAGTTACAGTAAAAACATTTTAATCTTCCGCTTTTTCCACACAATTTGTTGCAATCTTTTCTAGCAATTTTATTCGGATTTCTTAGATTTTTTATTGGAAGAAAACATTATTGTCACTAATTGCACAATAATTACAGAGCGTAAAAAATAGAGTAGTGTGGGGAAATGTGGACCGAACTTAATGATGCAATTTCCTTCGAACAGAATGAAGGAACAATAAAAGAAGTTACGGCGTTACAAATAAAACGAAATGTGTTTGATATATTTAATCTTAGGTACGATTAAAAAGTCATTTAAATTCGCAGAAATGAGTATTTGTGTGGCTAAAGAAAGAAAATGGAATAAGTTGTTTAGATTTAAAAAAATCTTTTGACACATATTTTGTAAATTTTCACAGATCGGCAATGTATCACGATTGTCTATTAGTATGGCGGTATTCAATCATATTTAAAAAAAAAAAATTCGTTATCTTATAGTCATCTATCTTAATATGCTTTTATTTTATTAGGGATTAATTTAATTTTATTAGGGAGGGAAGTGGACAATAATTTATTTCCAACTCCTCCTATTAATTTAACTTTTTGATTGATTTCGTTGCGGGTTAAAGACAAGTTAGACATTCCCGGAGACGCGCTGAGCTTCAATGCTCAGTGTCATTAATATGCGTGCCACTGTTGATCCTGGCTTACAGGAGTTGCAGTGGCGGGTGTGAGGGCGGGACAGTCTCCTTATCTTAATATGCTTCTTCTTCATCCACAAAATTTCCACCGCTGAACAGTTGTAGATCTCAACGACTTCAATTATTTTATCATAATAGAATACGGTACCTCAAAAAAACGAAATCAAGGCCTTACATACTTCAATTACATTGAAACTATTCTAAAATACTGTACCTTTAACACCAAAATCATTAAACAAAGGTCCATTCCGTTGAATCTCCCCTGTTTCTAATCAGTGTCGTGTGTCCGGAGAAACGTTAATTTGTTAATTGACACGTTTTTTCCTCGGCCGGTGCTCCTCTCGGTGAGCCTTTAACAAGCTACGGTACTACGTCCACATTAAAAGGTAGGTGTCAAATTTTTATTTTAATTATAGATTTGCTTTGTTGGAGAAAATATTTTGATCAAAATATGCTTGGTTGTTAAACTGAGGATTGTTGTTATCGGAGTTGTTGCTATTTAATATAATTTAATCTATAGTTAGTAGTATTTATAGACAGTACGCACCCATACATATAGAAGCAAGCGAATAAACTGGGACTCACCCAGGTATTCTTAATCAATCTCAATCTTTAGCCATAAGAAGCGTACTGCTGAGCAAAGCTACTCTCCTAGGGTTTCTACGGAACAGGCAGACTGACAGACGGAGCATCGGACGTCCACCTACAAAGTGAAGGGAGACACAAATAATAAAGGTTGTTATTTCTTCTGTGGGATACATACATACATAAACTTACGCCTATGTCCCATTGGGGTAGGCAGAGACTATTGAGCGCCAAGTGCTACGGTCCATACATACCTCTTTCGCTTCATCCACTGTCATTAATCTTTGCATACACGCTCGTCGGTTTCGAGGACTTCTGTATATGGAACGTAAATGATATTTAGTGGTGGTGGGTAGCGAAATAATAAATCGGTTGTGTCGCAGACTCGGTCTTGTTATTTGCGCTCATTACTTAATCCTTCTAAAATCTTACTTAATGCTTCCTATTATACATATTATTGTGAATCCTCTCTTAAAACAGTTTCTTTTTCAATTCAATTTATATTTACAGAATATTTGAATTGATAATCTCAGTGTTTCTATTTTTTTCATTAATAAACTAAAGTGATTTATTATCACACTCATCCCTAGATTCATGCATTTATATTACGTTTCTCAATTTTCCGCCACCATCCCATAATCTAGCTCTATTTGCTCAACAAAAGGACCTGTTATTAAAGCCTGTTACTTCAACCCACGCAAAATCGACAACAAATAAACGGTCCACAAATCTCACGTGACATACAATTTCTAGGATTATCGCTTTTGTTAAGAAAATCACTTTTATATTTGGTATCTCAATACACTTATTGTGATGATACATAATGCCGATTGAGGCTAGAATTTATTAATTTTAGCAACTTCTTGTAAGAGACTCAGTTATCTCCTAATATAATGTGTCTAAAATAGTATGAATAGCTTTGAACGGTTAACGAGACTAACCAAATCAATTATATAAAATAAAATAAAAAAGTAAAATACGTGTTTTTTTGTTGTATGTTGTACATACATAGATAAACTTACGCCTTTTTCCCAGAAGGGGTTGGCCGAGGTGCTACCAGGACACCCACATTTCGCTTTGTATGTTCCGTCTCGTGATGTGTTGGGCGGCGAGCCTATCGCCATATCGGACACAAATTCCTGACTTTGGGCTGATAATGAATAGAAATAGCCATTACTACTCTGGCCGGCCCGGGATTCGAACCCGAAATCTCTTATTATATGTTGTATAATTTACATCATGGGACGGACCATACAAAGCGAAATGTGAGTGTCCTGGTGGCGCCTCTGCCTACGTCTTTTGGGATAAAGGCGTGAGTTTATGTATGTATATGTTAACGGAAATGTGTGTAATCCGTCATTGTATACAATTCCTAGGAAATGTATGTAATTCCTAAAATCGCCCGGAAATGTGTAAAATAAATTACATTAGACACATTTCCTAGGAAATCTATACATTTCCTAAATAATAATCGGAAATGTAAGATATTTAAGATATCAATTAACCTAAACTTACCTAACCTAACCTACCTACCTACCTACCATTGGAGAACAATGGAGAATGTCACATAAATCTTGACAGGGAGCCCGAAATGAGCTTCTTGGACACCGGAAGGGTTATTTTTAATTAGTAACACAGGTAATATGAAGATACGAGTATTATAGAATTTAACGCTATGATTGTTACCTGTGATAAAAAATATTACTCTCATTTGAACAACGTGTTTTATAATGGTTTCTTAGATTTACGCAAATGTTACACATTGAAATAAAACTATTTTATACGGATTTTATCGCGATTTGGTTTATTTTTTTCATTTTTTAACTTCCCGACGTTTCGATTACTTTACAGCTTTCGTGGTCACGGGGCGGACGTATAAATATAAAGTATAAAGTAGTTTTATTTCAACGTGTTTTATAACAGAAACCATTATTCTCATACATTTCCTAATACGATATTGGAATTTTATACAATGCCTAGGAAATATATACATTTCCTAGGATATGTGTGTATAAAATAATTATTGAAAGAATATTTTATACATTTCCTAAATAGCTTCGGAATTGTATACATTTCCTAGGAAATGTATACAATTCCTAGACTTTATACATTTCCGGTAACATATACATATGTATTAATTTACTTAAGAGTTAGGACATACAAATAATTCTTACATAATACATGAACGTTACATACGTTCATGGAACAAGGAAATGTAAAGTTCTTGTCTGTATCCAGAAACTTTATGCAGGTTAAGTGATATCTTTAAAAATCTTTTCCTCGTTCGTTATAAAGGAGTGGGAAAGCATTTGCGCAAGGAGGAGTTAAGTATTTGCTTTGAAAAAGGGTTGCTTTCGGAGGAAAGTTTCAGCTTTCAATAGTAATAACTGAATGCGGAAGGAACAGGAAATTAAATTGTAAATAGTGAGGATTTTCAAGTGTCGTGTCTGGCTGGGAACATTTCTTTTATAATGGAGTTTTTTTTATAAAATAATAGGTATTACAATGCACCTGACGTGTAACACAATTAGAGTATCTGATAGCGAGTCGTTATTAGTTCTCGACAGTCGATAGAATTTTGTCGATATGCCCGATCTGATATACTTATAGACTCAACCCAAACCGCGACTTATTTCATAAGTTTTTTAAATTTTTCTTTATTTATTTGGGAAAAGAAGCAACTGTACGTTATAATTTAAAGCATAATATAATTTAACATATTAAGAGTGTAGGCAAATATACAATTCACTACTTTTTCAACGAGTTAAATAAGCTTATGTTAAACAATAAAGAAGCGCACAATTAAACGTCGTGTACGATAGCTTTTTAGATAGACATACCAAGCATTCTCCCAAAACATCCGCGTCTTTCCATTCGCGACAAAATCGCGCACACAATCGCCGAGATGTTTATTCGTCTACATAGTTATTCCAGCGTAGTTAATTAACGACCCTTAAGGCCCGTAGGGTCGCGTTCAACCCCGCGGTGCGATAAAAGGACTCGGAGTTACTGCCTGTGGTCCGAATAATGTACGAGATTTAAGTGGCACGCTTAAACTTTATGCATGTTTTGGGACAATATGTCAGTTTAGTCCGGGTAATTCTTTTCGCTGTGACAGATTAGTTTGGTACACATTGTCTTTGTTTGGACGGAGCGAATTGGGAGTGAAGGATTTGCGCTTTGAGCAGGGTGTTTTATTGTGATTTGAGGAGTTGAGTACGTATGTTTATTAAGCATAAGGGTTTTCAAACACAGATGTGAGGATTGTATGATTGTTAGTCTAAATTTATATCGGGCAGCACCTATAGCCAATGGGGTATTTACATTACAATGGTAAGGTCGAGGTCTTAGTCCACCGAGCTAGTTCATAGTTGGTAAACGGAAACAAGTCTAATGTTAACATTTTCAAGCCACTCAGAATACATAACCATTCGAACTTCTGAAATTGCTGCTATTGTTTAATTGCTAGACCGGAATCAACAGCTTCATAATATTATCCTTTCAAGACAAGATATGCGGTAAATTATACTAAATTAATTTCACTTTACTACAACACTCAAACAAAAATGCATGATCAGTACCAATTAAACCACGAGCTCCTTTATTGTATAACCAAAATTATATATTTGTAATTTCCAAAAAATATTATTGCACTTGCGAATTACATTGAACTGATTTAATAACAAAAATCGATACCCAATATACGCCAAAATATAACCTAAGTAAGCAAAAGATAAATCCCTATTTCCAACGCATTCATTTCCAAAAATAACTCCGCGAGTACGCTCGATCAATCCACGAATTTGTCGCACATTTTCAATATAATTTCCACAGCATGATTTATTCCCGGATATATTGTGTGTTCCGAGTTTTCTTCATCCCCTTCCTCCCCTCGTAACTATGATCAGCGGCAAATTGGGCGAGATGGAGGGTAGATTGCCGAAAATGCTGATGTTTGTACCGGGGGACCATGAATAGACAAGTGTATTTTTTGTATTCTCTGATGTTTGGCAGGAATTTTTGTATGGTTTGGTTGTTAATGCAAAATAAAGATGATATTACAATAATAATATTATGAGGATTATGGATTGAAATTTGATTTTGTATGAAGGAGATGGCGGGACGAACTCGAAATATATTTTCTAGCCGCAATTAGCACCTGACCGCGACAATTGGAAAGAAAGGAGGGATGACTTTGCCCAGCAGTGGGAATTAAAGGACTAATAACAATAAAACAATTGATTTTACCTATAATATTTAGAATTTCAATCCTTGATTTCGCTAATAAACTTTAAAAAATATATTCTACCTTTCTCAAACTTAAATGGTTCGATAACGAACTTCCTTAACAATTTTCCACGAACGTTCAAAATGTCTATTGAATCAATTCGGGCATCCCCTCACTATTTATCGGGCGTAAACAATTTCCGAGCGAGCCTTATTTTAAACAAAATTATAGACGCCACTCCGCCGTATTTACAGCCGGGTAACAAAGATTACATTTACAATTTCATGAATAGCTTACAAGAGTGAATTTTAAAATCGCCAAGTAGCTACAATGGGGCACGGCTCGAATTTCCCGTTGGAGATTAGTCGACAGATTTTAATATTTATACCCCATTCACGTCGCCCTTTTGTAGATTTGTAAAGCTTAATATTGACACAGTCGCCCGCCCAGTTGCAACAATAAGCCGGTTATTTCAACTATTCGAAAACCCGGGGCGTTATTCCTGAGAACGTCAAAGTTGGCCGGTTAATGTTGGAAATGGATTCTTGCTTTATCTTAAAGAAGTTTCGCCAAACGAACAGCGTTACCTACAGGCCCATTATGACTGGAGGAATAATTATTTCATTTGTTACTCTGCGGATTTGGACGAAAAAGTTTTGCAGAGTTGTAAGTACCTGATTGTAAATGCTGGATTGTAATGGAAAACCTTGGGACGGATAAACTTTCTTCTACACCTGGTGGTTGTTTTATTATGATCTTTATATTTATCGCTTTTTATTGATGTGTGATTAATCTTATGATCATGAAATCATTGATTTTTTTCATGACACTATCAATTAATTAGATGATAAAACTAAATCCATTAACATTCAATCATGATCTTTTAGCAATATTTTTGAATTCTGATGTATCAGATTGAGAACCTTCTAACACATAACTTTCTACCTTTGCTGATGGAATTTCATGACCTGTGAATGCTTCAAAACCATTTACTAGGTAAGTAAACTTTTTAACTTTATGCCTATTTCCAATGACCAAATACAGCAACTAGCAAATAAACTCTAAAAAGGAGCATAACCCAAAGTTCCTATCATCATCATCATCGGCAATTTACATCTACGTAACATGACTAAATAGCATTATATGTTTGGAGATGCTAGATTAAAACAGTGCATCAATGCTGGTGACGTTTTAGACCTATTCGTGCGTTACAAAGTTCCAATAGTATACGAAATTACCAATGACAATGAGCAGAACGCGCCACAAAATGTACGTACCGTGGCGGCACGGCAAAAGCCACTAATCACTCGACGCTATTGATGTGCACACACGACCGCAACATCTGTGTCTCATGCTCGCCAGTCGCTACTGAGCTCTAGTCACTTTATACAACTGACAAATACTATAACATCTACGTGAATACTTAAATTAATTGATTATATTGTGATACAGATAATGGGAACCCGTGAACTCGCCCTCTGCACCGAATATTTGTACATAAAGAGATTTCTTTGAGATCTGGGTTATTTGATTTCGAAAAGTCTCTTGTAGTTTCTGATATCTACGACACAAAATCTGTATAAAATTGATCAGTCAAGCAGTTTTGGGTTAGCGTGGAGTATTTATCTCCATAATTCCTATAATGCTGTTCATGGCGTATAGACTCACTTACTAACCTTCAGGAAATACAATGAATTTAATAAATAAATTCATATTGGACATATAAGTGTCAAGTTTTCTCCCTATAAAAACCAGAAAGAAAATGCTTTAATTACATGATTTATTCAAACAACATATTGCCTATACAACAACAAAACAGATTAAAAACCCCTGATATAATATACTTCAACCACTTAAAAAAACTACAAGCTTCAGATAAATAGCCTAACCTTTTGATAAGATTGGGCCGCACTTATGAAAAGCCCTTCCATCAATTGTCAAGCACATAATAGGTGAGACATTCGCACATCGTTATCAAAGGAAGATGAGACTCCGGATATATCTCGTTAAGGATGTGTTCGCTACAGGAAAAACTGCGGCTGTATGTCACACCGTGCGTTTATTCAATCGTCTTTGACATACATACATATATTCGTGCCTATTCAGGCAGGGGTGCTACCAGGATGTTTCGCCTTGTATGTTCTGTCCCACGATGTGATGGGGGCGAGCCTATCACCATAACGGGCAATTCCTGACTCCGGGCTAATAATGCTTTTTGTTAAACCTTCTAACCTCTGTAGATGGACGTTCAACGCTACTATTGCCAGTACATGGTTTTCACTTCAAAACTTAAAACTATTAACGGCCGCTTTCTATATCTGCACAAATATATCATATTCTTAATTTCATCTAAAGTCAAAACTTTTCACGGGTCAATAAATACAGTCAATACAATATTTTGTTATCTTTTTTCGGATTAATCGGTTATTATTTGGTCAATATTTTTTTGTGAAATTAACGGTCCTTTTCAGAATATTCATTCCTATGGGAGTAGGCGTAATTCCACCTGCCAAATTGTTATGACTCGACAGAATAACATTGTCATGAATGTAATTAATTAGATTATAAATTACACGTGTAAGCACTCTAGGGGTTGAATTGACAGAGTACGTTTTGGAGATAACATTACGTTTAGGTAGCTCTTCGTTTTTGTTCCTTCAATTTATTTGTTGGCAAGATCTCGAATCTCTTTGACAGCAATTTTTAAGCCGTGAAGCAAATAGTACTGTAAGATTTTAAAAATAAAATAAGGCACTTAAAACTATGTGCGTAACACAATCGGCGGTAATGTGTAGGTTGTGATTTCCTGACAATATTGGATAGGAGATAAGTTATTTTTTGAGAACTGTACAGGATTTCTCCCATAAATTTTCTTTACTTTGTTGGTAAGCCAGTTACAACTTATTTAATATAAGTATTATATAAAATACTAGCGACCAGCCCGGCTCTGCTCTGGTGCAGATTCACTTGTTTGAAAATATTCTATCGCCTATGTTCATCAGGAAAATGTAGGATTGTAATGGTGAAAGAATTTTTCAAATCGGTCTAGTAGTTTAGAGCCTATTCAATGCAAACAATCAAATCTTCCCTCTTTATACTATTACATACATACATACATACATACATACATAAACTCACGCCTATGTCCCATTGGGGTAGGCAGAGACTATTAAGCGCCAAGTGCTACGGTCCATACGTACCTCTTTCGTTTCATACACTGTCATTAATCTTTGCATACACGCTCGTGGGTTTATACTATTAGTTTAGATAATATTAGATGTCTTAGAAGGAATTACACAACGGTGTAAAAGCGTCTAAGAGTTAAATCGCTCAGACAGCGGTAAGAATCGAGAGCTCTGCCAACTTCGTCATTTACGAGTTATTCGGGAGGAAAATTAACATTTGTCTGTTAATGTCCAACTTGCACTATTAATGTACTCCATACATGTGCGAGAGAAATATGGCTTAGTCTGCGAACTTTTTTATTACATAAACGTATTTATGTAGATTAAGTACTTGGTAAGTTTTGAATGGGGAAGTTTTAGTGGCAAGTTACTAAAACGCTAGTTCAGATGTCCCTGTTATGTAATCATCAGTTTATCAAGCATAAAGCATTGTCATTCAGTGTCCCTGGTGCCATCATAAAGACACTGATGAAGATCTGTTGTTAACTTTCAGTCTCTAGAAACATCGCCTTTACCCGACGTACAAAGAACTTGCCCGACGCCTCATGACGCGTTTAGGATTTGCCTTTATTGGGACACATTTTACTACGTACTGACCTGTATCAGCCCATATACGTCCCACTGTAGGGCGCGAGCCACCTCTCAAGACTACGATTGGGAGCGGTTAGGCCTTATAGTCCATCACGCCGGCCGTGCGGGTTGGCGGACTTTACATGCCATAGAAATTCTTGCAAATCGCTGTGGTGGTGCAGGTTTCCTCTGGATGTTTTCCTTCACCGTTATAGTGCGTGGTGATTGATCAATACATATATGACTCCGAAAAGTCAGAGGTGTGCTCTGGGATATGAACCCGCAGCCACCGTGAACATGTTGGCAGCCGCGTCTGGTCCGTGTACCAACAGGTTACCACGCAGTTTTACTACGAATAAAAAATAATTTCTAAATAAAGCAGCATTATCAGCAACCCTATTGATTAAGTGATTACTATACATAATAACCGCACAACCGAATATCAGAATGATTACCAGCGAAACGTACAATAGTAATGCATTTTTTCCGATTGTCGTGACCGACTACGGTTTCTTTTTCCATGTACACTCGTATTGTGTTCGTTTTTTGCCGGAGCTCTTCACCTATTTCTTTGTGAGCGAGCTAATGAAGCTTACCATTAGCCTTCCTTCATTCCATGTATTTTCTTATCGTATAAGTCAGCTATCGTAGGTTATTTCTTCGTCAGAATGGCTGGTTTAATTAGCGTCGAAAAAATGGCTTTAATATTTAGTTATTTGGAGTTATATGATGACGTTTATGTGATTATTTTTATGCTAGTAGTGTGAAGTGGCTACACTGCATCTGCCTGTGTGTAGTTCTATCTAATTTAGATTCGCAATAGATGTTTTTTCGCTTCCAACAGGTCGATGTAGAGATCCTTGGGGTAGGCCTATATTCAGCAGCGGACTTCCTCTGGAATAGATGGAATGTGAATAGATAGATGTTTTACTCGCTAGGCGTCATATCTAATTGAATTCACGTTTTTCATAATTATGAACGAAGGCGAGAAACTGTAAACTGTTTCACAACCTATTCACGTTCCTATACCTCATTGGCACGAACTAAAAGATCCCTTAATTTGAAAGGAGTTGCTATGAAGCAATGACAGAGCCGATTGATATTAAAAATATTTATACCTCTATAAATCTGTAAGCATGTCTACTATTGAAGATTTTGAAGATGTTAATATACATACATACATACATAAAGCCACCAGGACACCCACATTTCGCCTTGTATGTTCCGCGTCCCATGATGTGATAGGGGGCGAGCCTATCGCCATATTGGGCACAAATTCCTGACTCCGGAATGATAATGAATAGAAAAACGCAATATTACTTTTCCCGACCCGGGATTCAAACCTGTTATTTCAGCTTTGTAGTCGTACCATAGTAAAACTACGCCACAGAGGCATATTACTGTAATGTTTTTGAATATCTGTGACGAAATGAGTATGCATTTAATTAACATGCCTTTTCCGACACCACTTAGCCTTAGCCATAAAAACTGAGTTGAGTGTCAATTACCTCTATACAGTACAGTAAAAAGACAAAAAATGAAGCCACAAAATTCACTCTTCCGCATCCCTTAAAGTCACAGGCCAAGCGTGTAACTTAGTTAAACGTTTTTTCTCAGTACCCCAAACAAACAAGCTTCGAGGACAGAAGTAAAACAAGCAGAAATATTAGCTCCTTTTACATTGAGTTCTAAGTTTCAGTGAGGTTCTCTCTTGACCGCGGGAGTGCGACTGTTTCAATATAAAACGTGACTTGTGCTACAAACATACTTTGCGGACATGCACTTAAAGTTTTTGAGTTCTAATGCGAATGTAAACATTTTGTTTGTTTTCACGTTTGTACGCTCGCTGCGGGCTAACTTTTTCGCGGATTAATTTATGGCCACCTTGGTAAAGTTTGTAAGGATTTTTAGTGTTTGCTAAAACCTAGTAATGAACCGCAGTGTCCGTTGTATTGTTTTGTAATCTGACATACGTTATGTTTACTGAAACATATTGAAGTAACATCGTAATATTATTTTATTATCAAAAATAAAATGTGTCGTGACCAGTGGTCGCACATCACGACACATTTCGGGTAATGTTCCGTGCTTTTTATTTACAATCAACACAATAAAGCGAAATTTACATGGAAAGAGTTCGGCGAGAATCGTATGCCATTATCACATGACATAACTGCTATACAATTATTGTTTTCTGACAACGTTCAGACGATGCAACTTTTTTATATCCTTACGATGATTGTATCTTCGAGGCGAGAAACTCACCGTTTACAAAGTGCTTTAGCTTCTCGTCTCGGTAAACTGGTGAAAATGTCTCATCTATAAAGTTCATCCTTATCACACCTGAATCAAAAGATTCATGAATAATTATTGTTTGCAGCAACTTGGCTTTCAAAAGTACACATTGTTAAAACGTGTACAATAAAAACAAAATCCCCGCCATGTAGCACGATAGCAAACTTGTTCGATATTAACAATGTCCATAAAAGTTTGTTCACCACACTTTAATAGATGTTATTAATAATTCTCATTGGACGTTGTCAGTCAGAGGCGTGTTATAACTAAGTTAATTGTGTTGGCCGTCGTCAGTTACCATCGCGTTGTTTTAATGAACCAACAGTTGCTGACAACCGCTTTCAACTCGCGGAATTAAAATGTCATCTCTTTTTGCATTTTTAGAATAAATGCGGTTAAAAGAGCAGCAGTGAAATTTAACTTGCGTAACATACGCTCACGTCTCTAATCCTAAAAGGGTAGACAGAGAAAATACTAGAGCTACTCACAGTACCTTGATTTTATTTTTGTTGTTCATAAATACCAACCCCGTGCAACTTACAACTGATTTTGGAAACCAAAGACCACATAAAGTGCATTGCTTAATTTGTATGACCTCTCGGTTCTCATTATTGCTGCCATTAGACCAATGAAGCAACTTGAAAATTGGTGTTATTTTGATTATAGATTCTAATAAAGATGGTATAATATCCGCGTGAGTAGCGATCGGTGCACACAAGGGGTAAAGCCCGCCATGTCACCATCACGCGAATGTCCGCGTTTCGGAATCAACCTGCAGGGCTATTTTTAGTTCTTTCAATTGCATTTTAGTGTCTACTGGCACCTGAGACATTTCACAGATAAATTGTACTTTACAATATAATCGTTCATTGCCTAACACGGGAGTACTCCACAAACGAGAGTTAGTTTAAGTGGGTGGGAGATTAAGCCAATTACAAATCACGAATGGTCCACAGAAAATCACATTTGATTTTATTTCGATACGTAAACAGCTAAAATATTAATGCGCCGATCTCAATTATCCGTGCATCATATTGACACTGCAATAATGAACATTGCAACATATTTCTGATATTATCGGAATTTTGTTAATTGCTTTATTGTGTAATTAAGCGAATTTAACTTGGCACAGACTTAATTAATACGTCAACTCTACTGGGATTGTTTTCTTCGACGTGTCTTCTAAATTTACTTTCGCGCTGCTAGTCTTTTGAGCTCATTTAATTGGACACTTGTAATTAAGTTTCCTATTTACTGAAATTGATAAGTTTGTAGAGCTTTATTTAAGTGAGAAAAGTGTTTGAGTGTGATCGTGCAAGCTTAGGTTCGTTTTCTAGAATATATTGTGTCATTTGTGTGATGTGATTGTTGTGTTTAATCATCAGTTATGACATCATTCTTTTCGGGAAATGCGTATTTCTTTGCTCAGCCAATATCACAACTTTGAAGTTTATCCACAAAATTCTTCCCCGGCACCTCTCTCTGCTCCTACTTCAATCGAGGCTACTTTTACTCATTACAACTATCTTTTTTAATTGCAAGGGCAGACTAGCAAACAGCCCGTCTGATGATGAACGATCACGGTCACCACTTCTCACAGGCCTTGCGCAGTATCAGGGGAACAATTAATCCAATAAATATTTTCAATTCTGAATCTAATCCACTACAACCATACAGCTAAGAAATAACTGCACACGAAGCAAACCATCTCGGAAAAACATCAATATTTTATAGAGCAATTTGCGAGTAAATCGAGGCAACTGTTAAAATGTGTTTTATTCTCTGGAGTTTCGCGAACATAGCTTGTTTTTATTAAACCACATAACATAATGGAGCTAATAACGTTCGCGGGTTTGAAGAAATCCGCTGACCGCGTTTAAAGTTTTCCGATAATTATGACGTCTGTTATTGGTTTTGTGTTTTAAAATCTAATACCGATTGCTTTTATTGCGCGTGTCCTGGTTTAGGTTTTATTAACAGACGATTTTATGTAATTATGAAGAAGTACGACGTTGGGCTGAAGATCGAGCCCTGTGGCGTGTTGTAGGAGAGGCCTATATCCAGCAGTGGACGTAGAAGGGCTGATGATGATAATGATGATAAAGAAGTATGTTAAAATTATTATTTGATACTGTAGACTAGTAGGGTACTCTTAGACTTAAGCTGGGATAGATTTCGATATAAATAAGATCTGTTGATTAAGAAGGTGCCACTGTCTGTCATAAAAACGACTGCTCCAGTATAATTTTAATTATTATTAATCAATCCTATTTATATCGAAACATATTAAAACTAATGTTTTAACACCAAAAAACAAAGTTACACACATACATATATCAGCCTCCACTGTTCAACTGCAGGGCAAAGGCCTCTACCATACTTCCATTCGTCCCGGTTCAGGGCTCCAACCTGTCAGACTTTCTTCCACTTGTCCAACTCATCTCGCCACCTTTTTCAGGGCCTGCCAAAAACAAAGTTACATACATACATACATAAACTCACGCCTTTATCCCCGAAGGGGTAGGCAGAGGCGCCACCAGGACACCCACATTTCGCCTTGTATGTTCCGTCCTATGATGTGATAGGGGGCGAGCCTATCGCCATATCGGGCACAAATTCCTGACTCCGGGCTTATAATGAATAGAAAAATCCAATATCACTTTGCCCGACCCGGGACTCGAACCCGAGACCTCAGCTTTGTAACCGTACCGTAATACAACTACGCCACCGAGGCAGTCAAAAACAAAGTTATACTTCAAATATTATCTACAGAAGTAAGTCAATATTGGCGTGATCAACTACCCGCCATAATCTTTAGTAGCAATAACATAAAATCATATATGCTATCGTGACACTATCAATCTTTCCACGGTGTTTGTTTTCCTCGGAGTTTTGCTTGGGCCTTACTTCGATGAGTGCGCAGTTTCCATGTTTATCTTCATAATCGCTCTATTACAGGAGTTTTGTTTTTCATCTACTTTTATATGGAGATCATTGTTATTGTCTTACTTATGAGGACATTATTGGAATGCTTATGACAAGTGGTGGGAACTTGCTATAGTTCGTCAAAGATTGAGTAGGGGTCGATTTGGTTATACGGTGAAAACCGGCGTGTCATATTTTTTCTGTTGTGTTGACCCTAAGAGAAGTCGCAGTAGCATAGTTAAATAAATAAATAATAAATAAATAAATACACCCAACAGTCACATACATAGTCCTGACCCCACACTAAGATCGAGTCTTGTGTCGTGGGTATCAGAAGCTACGAGAGACTTTTCGGTCTCACAAACACCCAGACCCGAAACAAATACCTGTGGATCACACAAATATTTGTTTCGGTGCGGGGATTGAACCCGCGGCCTCTCGTTTCACAGGCGGCGTCAAACCAACTGCGCCACGGAGGCTGCTTGTAGGATAAAACAAAGTAATGTGATTATTATTTCTCAAAATAGAAAATACACATTACGCAAAATGCGTACTTTTAACTAAGACATCTATTAATCGTCCAAAACCATGAAAGATAAAGGAATAGACCCCTAAAACTCAAACATATCTTATCATTGTACGATTGAAACCTTTACAAATCTCGATAAAAGTTATTTTCAAGTTACTTTAACAGAATCCGTGGGTTCGACCATTGTGAAATTCGCCTCAGTAGGTTTAAAATTACGGACCTATCGCGAATAGAGATGGGATCTCGTCGCTTAATACGTGAGGGAATAATAGCTTGAATTATGTTGAAATTAAATAGATCTGTGTAATAACACCTGACTTCATTTATTTCTCTATTGGAATTCCATATGACCATACGAAATGCTACAGTAACGCTACCAACGCCAACGGTAGCAAACAGCGAAGATCTAAATTTCTTAGATATAACAAAGTTCTTCAAATTCTTGATCTTCTTCCACAGGTAGTCTACTGCTGAACACGAATCGCCGCCAAGAACAATTCACTTCAAACAACTTCACGTCAATTTCTCTCATGAAACCATACCAACCGGTTCATTTAACACCCAGTAAAAAATTCAACAGTTTTGCTCTATCACTGGAAAATGGTGTTTTATATAAAACAAATAAATTAACAACACGAGTAATGACTGCTGCGATGTTTTACGATGACATGAATTCAAGACCGTTAGGTTTGCACTAAACCATTTAGTGTTGGTGCCTTTTAAAACTTTTAATTTTCTTCCTCCGTTGGCGGTTATTTATGTACCTGCTTCTATATGCCAGTAGTTTGCCAAAAGTTCTAAGTCATCTTCCTTCTAAGTTTACTGGGTATTGGGTAAAATTTCGCCAAGTTGGAATTTTCAAATCTGTTTATTAAGTTATTATTAAAGTCTGCTTCTTGGAGTTACTTGTGGACTTGTTTTTACGTCCGCGTTCTAGCGTATGTGAATTATATCGGGTTTTGTAAAATTACCTTATTAATTTATTCTAATAGTATGGTTTCTGGAAATGTTATATCTACCCACATCCGTACGAGTATTGAGCACGGCCCCTCTTTTGCATTTGAAAATGATTTAGGTACAAGTCTACCAAGGTGACCAAGTTTGGGTTGATGCATTTCACATATCGTTGAAATTCTAATGGAAAACTGCACATAATATGCAGGTATTCGTTAAAATAAAAAAACCTTATTAATTCGGTTTATTAAAAAGAAATAATTATTCAGATATTTTTGCGTAAATAGTAAACCAAAATTTTAATAGCAAAGAATAAAGTTAAATAAAACCGTGAATATTAAACACGAAAATTAAACAAAGCATTTGAAACGAATTACACGAAATTGAAACCCAAATAAAGCGGTGAAAATAATTAATTATCTAAATAACTTTCCCACTATAAAAACATAGATGTTTTCAGTTCATTTGTAATAACCATAATGAAATATTTTTATCACAACGAAACTGCGTTGCGTTTTGTAAATTACAGAACACTCGTCCTTTGTGTCATTATAGTCTGCGGAGAAACGATAAAAGAACTCGGTAAGGTTGTTTTTCTGTTCACAAATGGAGAAGGAAATAAAAAACTTATAGTCAATTGATGAAGCCACTCGAGAGTGGGCCCCTGATTCGAGAACTACAAGTTTTTGACTTGCAAGTTGTTTTCCCTTAAGATGCCATTTGCGATGAGTAAAAACATCGTTAGAATAACTACGCTGAAAATTTTGGAAAGTAGTTTATGTGGTTCGTACACTTGCTTGCATTCGTAGCGAGTTTGCGTTGTAAATAGTTTGGCTCGGCATCTGGAGGGTTACTCTATGATCCGAAACGATGTTCGAATGTTCGAACGTTTGATGACCGAAGTAAGTTATAAGTTTTGCACATCGTAAAATCAAAATCATTTATCCCGAACTTATCATAGACTAAGTTACGACGTACGATAGGATTCGAACATATTGTGGAGTACCTAGACACATTCGTACAGTTTTACATACGACGTTGGAACTATCGAATTTCGGATCATAGAGTAACCCCCCAGAAATGTTTACTATTTAGTCGATAGTTAAGTACGCGTTCTTAAATAGTAGTTATTCTATCACAGCATTCTCGTAATTGAAAAGCAAATGGCTTTTGATAAATAATTGCTGGAGTATGCAAACCCACATCATCGTTGTTAACACTGTTGACAGTGCAGATTATTATTGAGTATCCGTTTAGAAGGCGACCATCATTCGGGATGGTAAAAAAACCTTATTCGCTTTTTGTATTTACGATAGATATTGCACTATCATTTATAGGCAGTCTTCCAGCAGGTTCTGTAAGTCATCTGCCTACACAAAACTATTTCATTTTGTGCAAATGTAGAAGTATTTGAGATTAATAATTCTCTTAATATAATAATATTTTCAAGTACTCACCCGAACTTCAAGTGAAAAAAAACTAAATTAAAAACACAACAAACTGTTTTAACTTAGTACTCTAAAATTATACAATAAAGTTGCACCAAACGAGGCGTAGCGTCACAACAAACGTATAATACAAATTAAAGCGCCACCTGTGCAAGATATCAGAAACACATAAAAGCATCATAGTTCGCCATTTTTATTTCGCTCCGGAACTGCGAACACGCTACAACGATTCAATTAAGGAAGGAATTGATGACCCGATCTTTACCGCCGTATTTTATATTGTTGTTACAGTTTTAAGTGTCATTTGAGGAAATTGGATTTTAAATTCTTGTAATAAATTGTACAACAGTTTAACCACATTGTAGTTTAAGCTGCGGCTCTTGTTTTATCATTGCATTCTTAATGGAAACGTTTCATTAGGTAAGGAGACCGAGTGTCGAGTTTAACAGATGTAGAGACACTGCAAATCTTGCGAGGGATAAAATTACAAGACTTTAAACAGAATATGCTGTGGTTTCGAAAATAATGCCACTTAATTTTATGTTACGGTCTGTTTTATGACGTGTTATTCGTTCCCGATTAGAATTTCCGCAAATTGCAAAAGTAGAACAAAATTGGAAATTTGATATGTATAAATCTACAACCCCATTAGACGCGACTGCGTCATTCGTCACTACGAATTATTAGCGATTGTGAAGTGTTCCAAAAATAGGATCGAAGAGAAGAAACCGAAGAATGCAGAGCACACAACCTAACAGGAAATCTAGAAATAAAATATAAATACAGAAAAACGCAATATTCTGATGAAATCACGCCGCATTCACAATAAAAAAAGACTTGAATGCTTTAAATTAGACTTGGCGATTTATTAGTCAAATTATTTTTCTGTATTTTGCCCCTTCCAAAAGAGAACCAAATTTTCGTCAAAAACCGTGTCGAAAGATGCAATAATCGCGTAGATACCTACCGCGACAACGCGAAGTCAAGGTCACACTCCATCGTTGACATTGAGCATTGGCGCGAGTTAAGCCCAGATTTGCATCTGCTTGAGTCCCGAATAGTCTTGCGCTCTGACGGAATATTCTTGGCCCTAAAATCGCGAGCAGTGTTGATGGGATGCTTAAATGAAAGTGAATTTAAAGATGATTTTATTTGTGTTAAACACCCGATTCGAAAAAATACGCCGTTCAAAAATAAACTAATAAACATAGTACGCCTCAAATTCATTCCCGTAAAAAGGTTAACCTAATAATCTAGCCGTTACAATAGCTAACACTAAACCTTATTACACCAAACATGCAACAACAGTCGCGTATTCATAGTCAAAATAAAGTTGTCCTCGTGAAAGCGTAATGCGACCCTCTCGTATAATTTCAGCAAAGAAAGCTCAGGCTCCATTGAATTGAAAATGCAATGCTCTACAGAAATGCTAACGTGCTTTCAATTTTCATATGCGATCGTGGACAAAGGATCCTTACAAGTCTCCGTTCAGTACAAGAGTTTCATTGAGAATCGTAAATTGATTTTTAATAGATAAAAAGGTTGTATTTGTTTTGATAAAAGACTTTTAAGCCTTGTTTTTTGGTTTCATCACTGTCATTAATAAAATTAATCATGGAATCGTATTATTTTTTAAAACATGAACATCAAATGAACAAAAAATTTCAAAACAAACCAAATAATAATTAACTGTATCTATCTATTCAGCCACAGGAAGTCCACTGCTGAACATAGGCCTCCCCAAAAGATCTGATGATGAAGATCATCGACCTGGTGGGAGCGACCTGCATCCAGCTATTTCCTGCAACCTTAACCAGGTCGTCCGACCACCTAGAAGGCAGGCGTCCGACACTTTGCTAGCTTGTCCGTGGCCTCCACTCCAGAACCTTTCGCCCCCCACGGCTATCAGTTAACTGTAAAGTGACTTAATAATGTTACATTAATAATAATAAATAAATAAGGTAAATTATAAGATTTCGAAAAGTAACAAGGAAATAAAATTGAAATAAATACCTCAGTCCGCCCCGTGACCACGAAAGCTGTACAGTAATCCCAACGTCGGGAAGTTAAAAAATGTAAAAATTAAACCAAATCGCGATAAAATCCGTAAAATATAGTTTTATTTCAATGTGTAACATTCGCGTAAATCTAAAAAACCATTAAGGAAATAAAATTTTGAAAAAAAGCAAAGGCCGGTAACGCATCTCCGAACTCTCATTACTTCACCGTACACCAGGGCGACGGTGATTATTTGTTATAATCTGACTCACTGGCTTAAATATCGGACCTACAGAAAAAGGAACACAAATCTCAAACACATCTATAAACAAGCTCAAGCAAGCAGATATATACTATTTTGTAGATGTAAGCAATATAATTTATATCCTTCCAAGTCGAACACATCAATCCGTTAACAATGTGACTTGTAACCTACTCCGGGTCATGTAAATGTTTGACCGGGTGCGGATCCCGATTCCAGGCTCACCCTACATATGCATGAAGCGTTCTAAGCTAATATCACCCTTCTATCTCAAGGATTTGAGCCCTTGATTTAGATACATTCGAAATCTGAATAAATTCTGCCTTTGGATAGCTTTTTTCATGAAATACTACAAATCGAAATTGCGTTGTAAGGGCTTGAAGAGTTTTTAAATTTATAAACTTATGCAAGGAAATGATTTTATCTCAGTATACTTAATGAGTATCTATTTATATTTATGTCACTATACACCCTAGACTGCCCTTTCTCTCTCCTTTCTTCTATGTCCATCCCAAGGTTGCCTGGAAGAGATTGCCTTGTGCAATAAGGCCGCCGATTGTACTTATTGTTTAGTTTTGTTATTATCTGTGTCTTTTTTCCGTGGTGTACAATAAAGAATAAATAAATAAATAAATAAATAAATAAATATAAATAATGAGTAATAATTTTAATACTATACTGGGTATATCAAGACTGGGACCGAAAACGAAGCCAGGTGATAGTATTAGTAGTTAAAGACACAACACAATTAAAAATTTCGTAAACAAAGCGACATATTGTTTCCGCAATTTTTTTAAAATCGTCGTGTTTGGGTAGTAAATACCTAGATTTTGCGAAAATTGTAATTTAAACCCTTACGTACCATTACGTCTTTAAAAATAAAAAGGTGTACATCATTATTTTAGGAAAACTATGTTATTTATCACCCAAATGCAACGATAAGTACAAAATTTCGAAAAATAAATTGACGATTACTTTTTTTGCGAAATTTTTATTTGCGGTGTGTCTGAAGTCGGTAATACTACCTGGCTTTGTTATCGGTCGCAGTCTTGATATACCCTGTATATTTTTTTAATTTACGTACCTAGTTAAATACTCGTATTAATACTTAATAATACCTGGTTTAATTTATTTTTACGTACCAGGAAGTCGCTGGAGCCTGGCCGCGTCCAGCAGGTCGATGTGGAGATTTTTGGAGAAGGCCTATGCCGGTCGACTTCCTGTGGCTGAATGGATAAATAGATAGTTAAATGATCTTTGGGTGTAAATGACGTCGTAGCTACTGCTTTAAAAGGATTTAAGTCAAGTAATAACTCAGATTTTATTTTATAATGGTAACACTCACTCCTACTGTGCTCCTACACAATACGCTCACGATTAGCCATACGATTTTGCATAGGACAAATATTGTACACAATATTTTACCCCTTCAATCAAACTCTTGACGGTAGTAGAGCCCCGTGCTCAGAACCTAGTGGGCTATATCTATAATGAGAGAATACAGTAGTTACTAAACTGTAATTTGACAAATAATCACAAACATTACCATAAATCGAAGCAATGCTTGGCTTTCCACTGCCGCGCCAACCTGAGACATAACATATTAAGTCTCATTATGTTCAGTAGTTAGTCTGGCTACAATGTCCTTCAAACTGGGACACAACAGTACATTTACACTGCTGTTTAGGGGGAGAAAGAGACATTGCGGTGGTACCTACCCAGGCGGCCTCTTACATATGAAAGACATACCACCAGTTGGTATTGGTGACCTATATTACATACAAACCAATTATTCTCTTAAAACAGACAAAACGAGCTAATGAAATGCATGAGCACTGATCACGACCAGAAAAACCATAATCCCGAAGATCAGATTCAATGCGCCCTGCATAAAAAATTCTGAAATTACCGCAAACTGTTTTGAATATGCTGATTGTCGAGCCGCCGGCGTACGTCAACGCAGTATTTTGGATGCTGCTATCGAAGTTTAATGATGCTACAAACGTGGTTTTTCCAAACGGAATATTGATGAGAGATCATCCGGATTGGGCGTGCTAATTTGTGATACAATTTGTATAAATAACTCGTGTCCTGTTTGTTTGTTTATGTAAAGTATTACGATGAAGACCGCATTGTGGTCGAAATGGATTAGTACTTGTTAGTTGTAATTGTTAATATTAATTAGGATGCAAAATATGCTGATAGTAATGTAATATAGTTATACTTAAAGGTATTTTAAACGGCATTTGTACATAATTTACAGTACTTAGTACAGTACTTTTGCCAAAAGGTTGTAAATAATGATAATAATCTAACGACTTTTTATGTTGCCACGGTGTTGTCAGTCATGACTCATGACCCACAATGAATGGGCAGGCTCGTCTGGGGCGGTACCAATGTCTCACAGGAAATCGACGCGAGGCGACAGCTTCGTTGTCGCGTTTCGTTCGGTGAGTAAGATTTTCAGATGCCCAATACTCCTTACATATTCCCATCCTTTTTCCTTCCCCCTCTCTTCCCAATTTGATGGGCCAGCAACACATCCATTTTAGTCAATCCAGCGTTGTGGATGTTCATGGACGGCAGCGATCACTATCAGGTCACCAATTTGCTCGATTGCTGGACCTATGCAGCAAAAAAAGAATCCGAGCAAACTCACCCTCCATAGCTTTATAACACTGAAATATCACTAAAAATTGGCTAAAACTGAGAGCGCCTACCTTAATGCTTTCGGCAATCAGCCGCGTCAAAAACATCATGTATATTCATCAGGCGCAACGAACGCGGCGCGACGTCCCAATTTATTTCATATTTGCTTTCTTCCCGTTTCGTTTTCGCTTTATATACGCGCCAATAATAACGTGTAGTTAGAATTGACACTTAAAGAACCTACAGGTATTGTTGGACTATTTCTGGACTTCAGAAAATAAAAGTTTGACAGCCTCCGTGGCGCAGTTTATTAGACGCCAGCTGAGTAAGGAGATCGCGGGTTCGATTCCCGCACTGAAACAACTGTTTGTGAGGCCCACAAATATTTGTCTCGAGTCTGGGTGTTCGTGGGACCGAAGAGTCTCTCGTAGTTTCTGATACCCACGACACAAGACTTAATTGATCTTAATGTGGGGTCAGGTTTATGTACGTGACTGATGGATGTATTATTTAAAATTGCTAGTAGTTAGTCCTATTTAGACTGTGTACTAGAAGAAAAATAATACAATAGTTGAACAAATAAATTACTTTGTAATATACTCTCATAAAATATGCATGGATAGGTTTTGTTTGTGCTTCTAATCATAATGTATAATGGTAATGCTAACCTTTAAAGGTCAGTAGGCCTAACCACTCTCAATCGATTCTCTCGATTGTAGAGGAGGCTCGTGCCCAGCAGTGGGACGTATACGGGCTGATACAGATACAGAAAGGTCAGTAGACATTTTTTACAGAAGAGAACGAGTATTGTGAGTACCTAATATTATGAAATAACGACTTAGAAAAGCTTATTTGCTACAGGTGTGCACCAGTTATTTATAAGCTTGAATTGTTAGCAAATTATATTATTTATTTTATGACGAGCCTGTAACGTCCCAGTACAGGGCAAAGGCCTCTCTTTCCATACATCCCTGTCGAGGGCTTTATAAGACCAATCCTTCCAATAGGCGTCCATCTCGTCTCGCCACCTGCGTCTAGGCCTTCCAAGTGGTCGACGCCCCTACGGGACCCATTGTGTGGTGGTCTTCGCCAAATTATATAAGTATCTTATTTGTTTGAAAATCAATTAATGATAAAATCGAAAGATCGCGTACACAATTTAATACGCAGAGTGTTCTACATTGCAAAATATATGAATTCACAAAGCATTAGCCTGAAAAAGCACTGGCCACTGTTATTGTAAGCAAAAACGGGTATAAATAAAAACAAAAGCCGGCGCAATGCTAAGTGGAGGCAAACAGATAAATATTAAAGCGTTGCATTCACCATAATGCCGATATCTCGTAATGTTTGCGGTGAAACGTACTGACAGAAATACGTTTTACTCGCATGCATATTTAATTTGGTAACCCTAGCGTATTCCGTACTCGCTACATTTTAATCTGTTACAACTAGGGCTGGTACTTGCGGTTTCTGTCTTTATTTGTCTTAAGAAACTGTGCCTTTGCAGAAAGTCAAATATTTTGACCCACAAAGAGTCTTATATTTAAATCCAATGTTCAGAAGTTTTATTGATAACATTTAAATAGTGTTTCTGCAGTTGTTCGCTTTTTTATCCATAAACATTTGGTCCCACAGCCCCAAATGCAAAATGCTTAAAGTTTCTAACTCAACTGATTTTGAAATAATCGGATATCGTCTACATACAGCTAGAATTAAATTTATCCAAAATAATCGATATTTCCTTCAATTAGGCGAGTATGAAAACAAAGAGCAAAAACGTGGCCGATTCGGACGCATCGGAAGAAACCCCGTATTCTCCGACAAACTTGGCGCAGGGCCAAATAGACGTTACTACAGTTTATTTTCAGTCCACCGCGTTCAGTTGACGCCACGATAACCTAATCGTGCACTTGAATTGAATATACCAATTTGTTCTTATTTAAGCACTGATACATCGTGATTAAGCTCTGTGTTCTGTGAAGATATGCTTGTGAAAGAGTGGATAGGATCCTGGATGTAAACATGTGAGTTGTTTTGTGTTTATGTCAATACCATAGACAAGAAGCATGGACTGCAGACGACTCACAAAATTGACCACAATATAATGAACCAATGAGTTTTCTTTGCACCACGTTTATGCTGTCTGTAACTTTATATTAACAGCTTCGGTGGTGTAGTTGGTAAAGTAGCCGGCTGCGAAATGTGAGACCGCGAGTTTGATCCCCGCCCAGAGACAATTTTTTGTGCGTCCTATTTGTTTCGGTTCTGAGTTTTGTGGAACTAAAAAGTGTCTTGTAAGCCCACGACATAAACCTTATATCGTACTGTGGGGTCAGGACTAAGGTCTAAGTGTGTGACTGTTGAATATAATCATAACATGTATTTACTATTCTACTACCGTAAAACGAACTACTGCAGCAATTTTTTTTCTGTGTCACATTTAAATGTCAGTTTTAACAGTTG
The DNA here is from genome assembly GCA_949752805.1 of Deilephila elpenor. Lineage (NCBI taxonomy): Eukaryota > Metazoa > Arthropoda > Insecta > Lepidoptera > Sphingidae > Deilephila > Deilephila elpenor. The sequence continues at coordinate 7,108,558 of OX457116.1, forward strand.
GAATGCGAGTCCGTGTTTTATTTCTTTAAAAATACCAACTAATTGTTTAAAACTTTATTTATAATAGTATAGTTAGTTATATAGTTAAAAATATTTATGAAAGTAAGTTTAAGTTTGTGTAATATTTTGAACAGTATATTAACATTTAACACAGGCCATGTGCATAATGCATGTATAAGGAAATGTAAACAGGGCGCAACTGCTGTAAAATTTCAATCAAATACATATTATTGTTTACATACATGCCTATATTTTACGCACGTGTTTCGATTAGGAACATATATGTATCTAATCTAGGTACTATAATGTGCCCAATACATAACTTTTTCGGCTGGTTAACTGTCTTAATTATTCGCATTCAAAGTCGTCAATATGGTCATATTTGGATGTGTTTTATTTGATAGCTTACGTTTTAGTAAATCAAAGTGGGCTTTGTAAACACAGTGTATAGAAGCATTTTACCTCCAAGAACAATGTTCAAAAGGGACTAAGATTTTTCTAAAATCAAACACAATTTCCAAAGCAAACATATTCAGATAACACTAATATAAGTCAAGAGAGTAGGCTGAAAACAAAACAACACACAATAATGTCAACATTATATAAGTGTTTATAGTACATTAAACCAAGACAATGTTTAATCAGGCCCCATAATGTATGTGCAAACTTAACCAAAATTATTTGTTGAAGCAAGTTTATAATGAAGAAACTTATATAGCCGGTGTAGTGTTTGGAATCGATGGAACTATTTTGTGGAAGACTTTGATTAATTTTGTCTCTGGCACGATATAAACAGGAAGCTGTCGAGATGTTTGCATTATTACTATGCGCGCACTTAGCAATTGTTGTTATATTATCACAACGTACACACGTAACAGTAACGTGGTACATAAAGATAAAGCTGTGTTTCTTTTCACATTCAGTGTGTAGTAACTTACTTATAGGTAAAAATCCGGGCGTGTTTTCGAAGACGGTGTACGCCGGATGGACCTAAGACATCAGCACATGTCTAAGTTTTCGGAATGTTGTGGATATTTCAGTCAATTACTAGGCAATTTAACGGTGAATGAAAACATGCTGAGAAATTCACATACCATAGATATTTTAGAAGAATACTTCGACAAGAATTTCTATGATACAACAATTCCCGATACAACAGCGTGGTGGACTGTCCTAAGCTCTCTCAATTGAACTCTCGATGGTAGATGTGCTATGCTCAGTAATGGGCGATTATGGGCGGGAGTGTTTAGTATCGCAATACATAATTATTTTTTGTTCCAGGTACATAAAATGCCTGATACTTTTATCAATGGCGGCGAGTGGCCTGACCCTCATGAGCAAGTGCGACCAGACCCCGCCGTTGTCTGACGGGACGCCCCCTGCTGAGGACAAGGGTTTGTTCAACTTGGCCATTGAACACGCCGCCGAGAGGGACGGCAAGGTGTACTACACTCCTGATCAGACTTATGTTTGTGAGTTTTAGATTATTCCTTATTAGTCATTACATATGTACATACATACATAAACTAACGCCTTTATCCCAGAAGGGATAGGTAGAGGTGCTACCAGGAGACCCACATTTCATACATAATACGATTGGGGGCGAGCCTATCTACATGTATATAAGTATGTTATTACCCATAAGTAGGTCCATATCTCACCGTCAGTTTTTATTTATGAACCTGTGTCAATCGAACTTGTTGTAATGGAGTCTTGTGCACAATAGTGGGAACAAAGGACTGGAAACTGGTTGTTTTTATTTATTTATATTTAACTTATAAATAAAAACATATTTTTAACTGTGATCAATAAAAATATTATCTAATTGTAAACTAAACCTTGCGTAAACATCAAAACAAACCGACACTAAAAATTAAAATAAATAGAAATCAAACATCAAATAGTAAAAACGCAGTTTCAAACAGAGCCTCCGGCAATACACGAAAATACGTTCATTGGCAAAATGTTGCTATCAAATCTATTCAGGCGCAAAGCAATGTTCTAACCCATGGGTTCCCAAACAGTGCGTTACCCTCGGGGGGATTATACGGTTTTACTCCGATAAAAATAATAAATATGAAGACAAAGTGTAATATCTGCGACTATGCAAAAATAGGTAAGTGCTTTGAAAGTGGAGTTTCAAAATGATGACCTATGCATTGACGAAAATCAAGAAATCAATTAATTTTAGTGGATCAAGCTCTAAGTATAATGAATAAGCCTTTTCCTACAACTTACAGATGTGAGAGTGCTGCAACAATTTAATGAAAGGCGCCAAGGATTTTTTCATTAAAAGTTTATTAATAATAGTTAGGGTAATTGCAATTACCCATGTCCTTTTTATTTAGGGGGTAACTGCATTGATCAGTTTAAGAGCCAGTGCCCTAGCCCCTAACCAATCTGCTATTACCTTTTGCACTATTCCGTTTAATTTTTCGCAGTAACCGTAACAGCGGCTAACTCCAGCCGACCGTTCCGTTGGTTTATGATCACTGCCGAGGATCCTGCCGTAGATAACAGTGTGTTTGAAGTCACGAGGAAGGCAGTCGATGTGGGCAGCCTGAAGACTTTGGATGATGACTCCAAATCCCGGTACAGTGAGCGCTGCGCAAGCACTGTTGAGAATATTGACAGCTCTGATAAAACTTGGGTTGAGGTGCGAAAGATTTCTGCTTTTTTTCCAGTCCTTAATAAATTTATAACATTCATTGCATAGGTGACGCATAATCGTTTCTAGTGTACCTTCGATCATAAACTGCTTCAAATTTATCCATTAAAAACATGAGCAATTACTTATTTAAGGTTCCCAAAAAATATATCCATTAAAGTTTAGTTAGTTTTTGCATTAACGGTTCCTAAGATATTAGCAGGTAGTAATCGCTTAAGGTACATGAATTGTTACTGTAATTAGTAAATAGAGACTTTATATATTTCGTTTCCATTTATATTGTTAACATAATGCCAATATACTTGTCTGTCACCAGATTCACTGGGTGTCTCCAAAGCAAAGTAGTACAAAGCAACAAATCCGAATAAGGGCAATGGTAGCAGAGAACAGGGAAGTTTGGTACACAGGCGACCACCTAACTGTATTATTAAACATGGAGGATTCAAAGAGAAAAGACAGCCCACCGTTGCCGCAACGAGAATTCTGCACTCTTTGCAGCGAAGCGCGGTATGAGGTATCATTATAATTTATTTTAGGTTACTTGGACTTCACTAGTTTCCTTGCAAAACAGATACATAATATAAGGAGTGTAGATGGATGAATAAATACGATAAAAGCGAAATTAATAAAGAGACAAATAGCAACCCAACCCGACCTATATTTATTAAAGCATGTCTTGTCCAGTTGTAAGACTACAAAATGAATAGGTACCTACATCATTGCAAAATACAGCAGTAGCAGATAGTATAGCAAAGCAAAGCAATTGCTGGTTCAATAACGGCATTTGACAGCCTCCATAACGCTTTTTGCTAGATGCCGGCTGTGAAACAAAGAGCCACGAGTTCATCCCCACACGGTTTGGGTGTTTGTGTTTCACCCCGCGAGACAAATGGTCTTAATGTGGGTTACGGTCTGTGGGCTGTTATTTCTACATTAAAAAAGAAACACAAAAATGCGAGTTAAAAACAAATTTTACTCCCCGCAGGTAATCTTTAAAGGCCAGTGGTCTAGAGTGGCACATCCTCGTTACTACCCCAACAAGCCTGATGATAACGGCTACAGCCACTTGATAGGAGCATCGCACGGGAACAACTTCACGATGTGGGAGCAAGGAGCTCTAGCCACTAAGGGACTGCAGCTGTTGGCTGAAGAAGCAGACGTTTCTCTAATAGAACGAGAGATTATTGACGCGGTAAAATATTTTTTATGTAATTTCATGGTTGATTTAGATTGATTTGGCTATTTTATTGTAAAAAGTCACATAACTTGTTGAAAAAATACATCTCTTATCCAACGAGAAGCAACCGAAAATTACTTCATAAACATCATAAATGAAAACGACCTATGCTATATAGCTGGTTAAATCGGGCTGAAAATAATGATAATGATGATGAATATAAAACCGAAATGAAGCAAAAATTTAAATGTTTGAATTCTCTTACTAATCTTTTTTTATCGTTGTTTACCTCTAATACTGTTTCGGCATCACACGTAAAATACACAAGGAGATTTAGTATTGACTTTGAAATAGCTCAAGGTAAATTTTGTTACAACCTAGATGGTGAACCCAGAAGGCACCAGAACATTAATACGAGGGAAGAGACGCCATCACCCTTACATGTCGGAGCCGTCTCACTCTCTCTTCAGAACTGACAGGATCCATCACATGTTCTCCATAGCGGTTGCAATGAGACCTTCTCCCGACTGGTTCCTGGGTGCCTCCAAGTTCGAACTGTGTAATGAGACTGAATGGATAGATGAGTTCGAAATACCTTTGTACCCTTGGGATGCAGGGACTATGGATGGAGAGTCTTATGAGGTAGGTAGTAGGCTAAACCGCACTGGACTAGCGTGGGGGACTGTTGCATAAGCTCCTCCCAATCAAACTTGTCGTAGAAGAATAATGGGCTTAATGGGCTGTTATAGGCTGCTACAAGCATACGAGCAAGTGGTAGTAAATCATGATTCTAACCAAGCTCAAGCAAGCTTTAAAACAGAGTACAATTAATAATATCCTACATTAAGATCAGCCACTGCAACTCCGGTACACAAAAATCGAAAATGGGACGCATTTAAATGACACCGAAGCTTTTTGGGACAACACTAAAATTATGCAAGTCTCTGTGAATATCCAAGTTGTTAGATCCCGCAAGGAAATCAATGAAATATTACTAGAAGTTGAAAAATTAAATCTCTGATCGAATAATAATCAGTTTAATGTCATTCTAACTTTTAATGTCACAGGAATATGTAATTCTTTAAGATACACAGTGGGTGATTGAAAAATCTCTAGTTATTTTTCTTCAACATGCATAAGTAAAGCGTTTTCGTCCTATTTTTCAGTCTCCAAAATCAGTGACCCAACCCCAAAACAACATAGAGAGGGTGGAAGTGGGTTCGTTTAATCGCAAGTCGCCGTTCTACCAGCTCAACTTGAACGACCTGCAGCCGTTTGCCAAGTTGAAAGTGAGGAGGCTTGATGTCTATCCGCTAGTTGGAGTTGATTGTAGTGAGAATGGAGGTAAGGATGATGCTGATAGATATATTATGGTGATCACTGCCGCCCATGAACATCCACAACGCTTGGATCATGGATGAGTTGCTGGTCCATCAATTCGGGAGGAGAGCGAGAATGAAAAAAGGAAGAGGAGAAGGGATTTTGGGCTTTCAGCAATCTCCTGTGAATCTCCTGTGAGGGCACCGATTTCCTGTGAGACGGAGATAACGTCCCGGACGAACTTATCCATTCATAAGTCATAGCTGACAATAGCGTGGCTCGTCTGCTCTCAAAATTGTGTAACGGCGTCGTGTATTAACTTTGACTCAAATGGTCTCGAATTCGGTTCCTAGGTTAACCAATCCATTATTATCTATTTTTTACGCAATACGAAAGACATGATTTGCTCTAGATAAAATAGTTTCGTTTTCTTCAGAACTCTTTGTTAAACTTAATAAAACTATACAAGTTATACTAAATCAGATATCGTTTATTGCGACAATACGGATGTAACTCGAAATCGACAATAATTGAACTGAGTGGCAATTAGTTACAGAGCGATCAGAAATCACTAATATTTTAACAGGAACACTGATGGAATAAAATGAAGTTAGATTAACATTAACAAAGCGGGTTGAATAATAGAATATTGATTATTGTAAAAATTCACACCGCAACATTGATAATTTATTTCTGAAATTGGTATAGATAATAGATGAGATATAATATTATTAATTTATTGTTGCAGTAGGGGAGCCGGTCGAAGAAGGAGTGCAAGAAGAGTAAGTTGCAGATTGTTATTTTATTTAGAACATTACTAATTTCATTACTTCATATTTTTATTATAGAAAAAAGGTATATTACTAACATACATTGTGTAAAGTATGAATAGTCTTAAAAGGACAGTGACACGATAAATGAGTAGAATGGCTTTTAAACTGTTAGGTTGAGTTCGATAGTTACAACCATGTTATACTCAGTGTGGAATTAATGTATACTTAGAAAGAGCTTCGACTGACCATTTTTTTTAAAGTGATGAGTGATGTCTTCCAAAAAATTTATAATTTAATTAACATTACATGTTGTGCCGCTAAACACGTACGTTGACAACGGGTTCATAGAAATAATCGATACAAATAAACAGTATAACAATTTAATCATTGAAGTAAAGTTTTTTAAATCAATGAATTTAGTATAATCGGTAGAAATAGCAATAACTCAAATTATAGAGGTATTAACGAGTCGATGTTTCTACACTTTGAAATAAATATAAAAATCAAAGTAAAAATGCATTAAGACGAAATAAATATTTCTTTTAATTTAATTATAATACAAATTATTTTTTAAGCAATCTAATTATAATTGGCAACCGCATCATACAACATACGGGCTGTGGTACGGGGAACTAACTTTAATTCATGTTTGTGATACCTATGACTCAGGATATATTATCTTCTTATCTAGTCTCAATAAAATCAAACAATTAATATCTTAACAACAAAATAAACACCTTACGTGGTTTACTTGACAGCATAATAGAATTCAAAACCTTACGATTGACAGAACATTTGTGCTACCACTAGACCAATGAGACGTTCGAGAAACTTAGATAAAAAGCGATTTATAAATTACAGCAAACTGTGAGCAACTTATTAAATGTATTTAATGATTATATATTTTAAATTATATAACGTTTTTATTTTAACTTTGCGCATAAGCTATGTAAAATTCTCACAAAATAATAAACTAAATTTAAAAGTTTTGACTTTAATCGTCTTTAAAATTGTTTGAAATCTTAGCGCACCAGCAGAGCCTATAGTGGGAGAAATAAAACAAAAGCTAGGCTCTGCGGAGCGTTGCGACGGCCCGTGGGGTGAATGGTCTCCGTGCTTCCCGGCTGAGGGCGTCTGCGGGCCCGGCGCCCGAGCCAGAACCAGATCCAGATCGACGAACAACCTCTACGAGGTGAATATTGTGGTTAGATCCAAATAATCGATAATTTAATTAATTAATTAATGGATATTTCCAAAATATTAAAATAAATAATCGTATATGTATACAAAATGTTATTTAAGCTGTTAATATATTCAATAACAGTTTGATATCTTTTAAAGTATGAACAATCATTTTAGACTTGTTACAACCGGTTTGACTGTACGATCATTTCGCAGCTGCCGCAATAATAATACGCAAGCAATTTAAGCAATGCAATTATTTTCTTTTTTGCAGAAACAGGACGAGAATGTTCAAGAATCCGCGCCAATTGGCAATTGCCAAAAAATCGACACCTCAGATTCAACTCAATACGAAAATTGTTTCGTCGATTGTGTTTGATCTTAGAACTCTGTTGCTCTGTTGCTAGGTGAATAAAATAAATGGAATAGACAGGACTTTTATTTATACCCCTGGATTGACTGTGTGCAAACCTGAAAAGGCTCGCGTTTCGCAGTCGTCGTCTTTTTGCGCGAAAATAACCGGTTACGAAGTTTGAACGAACGGCCACTGTGGCGCACCGCGCGCCGGTCTCGACGAGGAGACGCACCGTGTCAACATTGTTATGCCCGTCAGCCCTGAACATAGACGCAGATCGCGCATGCTCCGAGCATCAACGGCCCGCCTCGCGCGCTACCGCAACTTGTTGATTGTTCGCTCACTTCACGTCAGTCCGCCGCGAACGATGTGCAGGGTGGTCGTGTTCAGCGTGGCGCTCGATCTCGCTTCCAACTTCGAAATTATTTTACGAAAATATGTGAAGTTTCAAAACACAAATTCGTTGACGAACACGGCACTCGAGCGACTTGTATATTAGTGTTTAGTTAAATTAAACGTTAATAATAGTTAGTTTTAAGTTATTGAAATTTAATAGGCCTACTCGTTTTACCTGCATGCTTCGTCCCACGACCGAGAGCGCGAGGTGGTTACCTACCTTATCGGATAAACGAACATTTTTCAAATGGATGTGCGTTTGAGTTCTGTGCTAGTGTGCGTGTTTAGTGTGATTACGAGACTTCGTGAGAGCGTGCTTGAAGATTGTGACAAGTTTTTACACTAGTGACGTGATAGTATTAGTAATAAAAATTGAAATAAAGAAACATGTTCGCGTGCAAGAGTGAGAGGGGCACCTCGTGCATCTTTACGGCTGTATTGCTGTATTCGCTAGCTGTGGCGTCGTCAGAGTATATTAAAGGTAAAACCGCTTTTCTACCTGGGCCTGGCTGTGTAGTGTGTGCACGCAGGCTTGCTTGTCATCGCGCTTTGTTCTGCGCCTTTTGTATGATTCTAGGGACGCCAAATTTTACAAGCCGGTCATGTGGTGTTACCTGTCCTTAATTTTACGAATAATGGATTCGCTTAGTCAGCCGGATGTAGTCATGCACCGGTGAGTGTATGTTTGATGGATAAGTAGTAGTTTCCTGCAATAGCTTCAATTCCCAGTACGTATGCAGTGACAGTATTCTTCAGGTATTCCGATATCGGGCGCCGTAATTGCGATAACTTATCTTCCCCACCCATATTTATCTTTCAAACTTAGTCACAATTTATTTTAAATTATGTTTATGGATAGTTTAAAACTGTTATTGAAATAACACGAAAATCCCACATTACATCGCAAGGTTCAATGTACTAAGAGGTTATTTACTCCGATTTTGATACTGCACGTGTTGTTTTTTATAGCAACGTTTTGAAGCTAGGTATGTTTAAAAATGGCACATTATTTGTTAATTGTTTTAGCATATAAATAACGTATTTTCATTGGTGTTATAATATTTGTACAATGATTAACGACTGCGCTAATAATACATATTTGATTAAGCGGTAGTCATTTTGTGTATAATGTACTATACAGCGTCATTGAAGTCTAAAAACAACTCAACTTTGTAAGAAAAATGCAATCGTACTTATTACATCTATACTTATAATCTTAGACGAATAAAACCCTTCGCAAAACTTCAACATCATCCCGTGAAACTTAAGAGTCCAGCAGAACTTAACAAAACTTGCAGACGTAGACGCGACCTAAAACTTTAATCTTCGCACATTACTTAATCACGAAAACATTAACCCAAACAGTCAAGTTTCTCTTCAAAGGGCACATTATTATGACAATAGGCGGTCCATTAAGTATCGAAGATGATCGATAAACTCATTTGGCCGGCAGAAGAATCGTGGTCACGACACACGTAACCTATTGTTAGAGGGACTTAAATTAACAATATCAGCTATGGAAACGGGAAATACACAGCAAATGCGTATGTAGTAAAATTGGATAGTAATCGGTTAAAAACCGGTTTATGTGACGTAATGATACAACCATGTTTGAATTTAGAACATTGAATTTTAAGAGTGACTAGTAAATAAATTAAGTAAATTAAAAATGGCGCGGAAGTGTGAGTGAGACAACAAAAATGCGTGGCCAGTTACTAAAAGCGAACAAATTAGTGAAATGATTATACAATCCGTGTATTATGTCCATAGAATTATCTCTTTCAGAGGTCATTATCTGGTCCTTAATAAAATTAAGTTGCATAAATCTCAATTTTGGTTGAGTTGGCTAAATAAATACCGCCACCTACGCAATGAAAATCGCAAGACATTGCCGCTAAAATAGGCCACCAAGACATCTCCGCTGAGTCCATTCAACTCGTTTCATCTAATTTGGCAAATTTGAGGCGCCCTTGAGCTAGTTGCTTTCAAATTTTTTTTGGCAGAAGCGTCTTAAGCCCTCGTCCAGTCATGCTGAAGAGGCCGCTTTATTTTAAGTCTAGTCTATCTCATTTTACCAAAAACCATGATAAAGGCAGCAATAACTTAGTTCGTTGATCGATTTTAGACAGTTTATTTTAGAAAACCGGTCTAGGTGTAATTCATTAATTCGCAAAAACGTGAGGTTGGAATACAGGGGAGTGCTAATAACGGTTGCTTGTAATTTTCTTATTATTACAAATGTAGAACTTTTGTTAGTGTAATAATTTCTAGATATGAAAAACAATTTTGAATGTGCATATCTTTTGAGTTCTCATTACCCCAAAATAGGATGTCGTAATATGAAGTAGACACTATTTAAAAACTATGGTTTCCTGTGCAAAACGAGCGACCTTAAGTTCTTTAGCAATTAACGCGACTCACTATGATTTACCATTGTGGAAAGTAGAAACGTTGTTACTTGTTAGTACTTGCAACTTGTTCTGTTCATCAAGAAAAAAAAGAAATCTGCAGTTAACGAATTTACTTTTTCTACGACCACAGCTACGACTGACACTGTGCTGTACTGCACAGGGTCAGGAAAGCAGCTGTGAAATGAAAGGACTCGGATTTAATATCTGCAAAGCGTTTGCGTGATCATTTTTTTGTTATCTATATGTGACCAATAAATCCATAAAATATGTTCTAATACTTAGTACCGAAGATGCTACTGTGATGTCAGAATATGAAATGAATGAAATTTATTATTAAATTTATTTATCTTTCACAATTTCATTGCATTGCAATACGAATAGCATTCAAACTCCGCTAACGCAGTTTTGCTAACGTAGGCACTACAAGCGGATGCAAAAGATTGTATACATGCAAATATCCACACACATAACAGTTACTTTCTACTCCCTCGTAAAATTTTGTTGAGAGTTTGCATAACTGAAGTAGCCGAGTTCAAACTTGTGAAAAGTTGAGACTGAATTCATCATATTTCACACGTATTTACTTATACAACGGTTTTCTTGAAACAATGAGTTTTGAATGTGTAGAAGTTGTGGAAACATAAGGCTACTGGTTCTGGTACCGATTTTAGCACTTACAGTGATTAAAGAACAATTTATTATAAACAAAGAAAATAAGGCTATGCGTATTTATTCTTCAGGTGTTGAACCCGCAATTTGATTGACATTCACTGTTTAATCTCTGCGCCTACCGAGTATAATTTTATTTGAAATTCTAATGAAAAGCATACCATTCTGAATATTGCAAATATACTATTGCAATATGCAACGCAAAATATGTTAACACGTGCATGCAACTCTCACAAATAATAATCTCATTCACAGCCAAAATATTTGATACAAATTAATGACACGTTTGTACGCTCTATTAATTAGAACACATATAATACAAAACTAGTGTGAAATTCGCTGTTTACAATGCATAAACTCTCAAGAAATTCGATTTAAACTTATTCATGTGAAGCAATATTTATGCTAGTTGTGAGTTGAATGCATCGGATCGCCTTAAGTTAGTTAGCTTAAGCCAAAGACTGCCATATTGAGAACAATACGTGAGTGCACTCACGACTTTGTATCAGAACGCGTTTCCAATAACTTGTAAGAAGACAGTTTATAGCCAGTTAGAACATTTGTACTGGGAGTTCGGATTCTTTAAACAAGAAATGTTTAGTGTTTCAATATTTTATTTTACATATGACTAGCTGAGTCATCTGACACCTCATGTCCGCTATAAATGGAATTTCTACCCGACACTTGATTAGAATCTAGGACTCCCTGGCAATTTTTTAGTATCCTTTTTAGGGCACATGTTAATGAGTACGTCATTTTTAACCGGTGCGTCGACTTTCATGAGTTTGGCGATGTAGGAAATTACAGGTCAGGTTAGACCCGTGTTTACTCATCCGCGACCCCCAGAGTAACCCGACCGTCCAATAATAATTTCCTGTCCCTCACACAATAAGTCATTCATTAGCCTTAATTTATGCTCCTTGCACTCACCTCAACCCCAGACAATTTTTCGTACGTAACTCGGGTTACCCTTATTCATAATACATTGCTGGGTTATGCTCGGGTGAAACTAAAGGTAGTAAATAAAAGTGGCAATGTACAGTGACGTTTATGGGTAGTCGTGTGGCTCAGCCGCGGTATGGCTTCTGTGACACGGCTGCCTGAGCGATGACGTCACCCGGCTGGACAATGACGGTTGGTATGCAGGCGGTTACTACAAGTTTTGGATGGCAACAATGGAGTATGTTTAAGTGCATACGTAATAACTTGGGGCTTCATTGAAAATTGTCATTCAGACACGTAAAATGTATACAAGCGATACTCGGAAACGGACGTCGAAGTTTCATTTTGATGTGTTGACTTGTATTTATATTTGCTTTTATAATATTCGAATATTATTGGTCGTTATTTATTTTTACTATAAATAAACTTTTTAAAAACAAATGTATGCACATTGCACGTGCAGCTAAAATTAACTCGTCCGGAAATTAAACATTACGCATGTTCCCAAAAACAAATGTATGTTTTTATTTGGAATATTTAAGTGGATAAACTATTAATATTATTATACCGATAAACAAATGTAATCTTCTACTATAATATTATTACAATTACTAATTATCTGCTTCTTGTAATCGTCGTAATAGTTAATACTCGTATATGAATTTATAGTATTTTCGTTATCTATGTTTTAATTTATTTAATTTAGTTTTTTAACATATTAAGTTGGTATAATTATAATATATTATATTATATTATTATACTGGTAGCGGTTGGCGACGATGAGCTGAATATCGAGGCTCGAGCCCAGTGGCGTGCTATGGGAGAGGCCTATGTCCAGCAGTGGACGCAGAAGAGCTGATGATGATGATGATGATGATTTTTTGTCCATCCTTGTACTTAGCTTAAGTAAATGACGCGGGGTAATCGACTTTACTTATACGAACACCCGGGTAATACGTACAAAAAAGGATTTGATTTTGTTTTAAATATTTCAACATAAACCGAGAGAGCGTTTCTGCTGGTCGCAAGCGGATTATCAACGGACCAACCCAACGGCATACCAACGGTATAATATTGCAATTCCCATTTTTTTTATTCAAATTTGTTTTTTTATCAATATTATAACTGAAGCTTAGTATACCTAATGTTAGGGTGAATATTTCTCGAGGTGAAACAGTTTCTTTTAATTTACCTAGCCAGTTTATTTACTAGTGATATTTCTCGCACTTTCTCTGCAGTCTATGCTGCTATGATATTTTTTCAACGTCGGTGTGAATTATTTCTAAAGTGTATTTGCCACAGTAGGGTTTATTGTTTAACCTCGGAGAGTAGTAAGATTAAGGTTTCTTTTCCATAATTCCATTTTCCATTATTTGCGGCAGGGCTTGAAATTGTTATTGTTCCTAAAAACTTGGTAGGATTCGAAAGGTAGCGTAGATTCGGCTGTGATCAATTCAGATCTTCCATTATTTCTAACAACTAATCTAATCATTGTTTTTATTAGAGCTATTAGGCTCGATGTCTTTGGCAACAACCGAGCCCGCTAGACTTCATTCCGTCAAGCCGGATGGGTGTTGAAATTGCACCTAAAAGATATTATATTAACGAGTTCGAATGCACTTAATGATGTAACTAGCCGCAAATCCAATCAATGACCGGCCGTTATGTAATGAATGAAGTCATTAAAATATTCACAAGTTATTAGCCAATGCTGATTTAATTTTTATATTTACTTGAATAACATGGGGTGGGATATTAATTTGTGCAATTCGAACGAATGAAAATACCTATAAATTCGTTTGTAAAACATACACTTAACAATCCCATACATAGTCCTGACCCCACACTAAGATTAGGCATCAGAAACTACCACAGAGTTTTGGATCTCACAAACACCCAGACCCGCAACAAATTACATACAAAAATTTTTTTCGGTGCGGGGATCGAAGCCGTGGCCTCTCGTTTCACAGCCGGCATCTAACGTCTATGAAGAGACGAACAGGCCGTATGTCTGATAGTAAGTGTCACGTCTGGTGCTAGTAATAACGCAATACCACTTAGAATTGATAGTTGTTAACCTCCGCGTGACAGTGCATTGCGCTCGTCACCCAGAAGTCTCTTAATGGCCATCATATTGCTACTATGCGTTCTTCACCCACAAAACTTAGGGGTTAACGCCCAAATACTGGAACGCAACTTAAATATAACTTGCGCTTAACTACGTTAATCCCGATTTAATGTACTGGCTAAGTGAGCCGTGCGCTGTTAAGAGCAACTTATTATTTGAATGTCGTTCCAGTATTCGGGCGTATGTCTCTAAATGGCCAGTAATCGCTTGCTACCATGTTCTGCAAACTGGAACATAACAGAGTCTCAGCACTTCTTGGGATCAGAAAGAGACAATTTGATAGCCTTTACAACAAGCGTATGAAGAACCTTGCATCTGGTTAATGCTTTTGTGGCGAAGCAGAGGCAGGTCGGGAAACCAGAGGTCATGTATCCGGTTTGCCGAAAATATATATGTTTCTGAAAGACTTTTATAAAATCAATAAGTGCGTAATTACTCACAATACATACGTATTATTTTGTGTGGTCAGTGGTGCTCGGGATAATACGTGTTTACTTATTAATTACACTTTCTTTAAATAGTGTTCATTACACTGTAAACAATAATTATTTTATTTTCTTTTACTAAAGAAAAAACTAACGTGTGTTTTGAAATTCTTATTACGATCAGGCTGTGAAATTTGTTGATACTATATAAACAGTTAAAGTTCTGTTTATTGGTTCGACCGATGTGTTCGTTTTTTAAATCTTAATTGGTGCTGTGGTTAACGAGTTTGTTTCTGTGCCGGAAGGTTGCGGGTTATATCTTGACTCAGGTAAATATTAAAAAATACCATGATTAATGAGTTTGAAAGCTAATGAAAGTAAATGAATTATTTGTTACGGTATTAAAAAGAAAATCCAACCAAAAATTTTATAATTATAAGTTATTTATTAAATTAATTACTGTGTATTCGGGTGTATCATTTCCGAAATATAGCACAAGACTATGGTGCAGTTGACGACCAGTTATTACTACTATTTACTACTTTTATGGTAGTCAGGGCGTTAACTTAATTTCGTAGTACATTTCATAGGTCGATACAGATAAACCGTTATCGATGCAATGATAACGAAACTGGTCCGGGCCGATTGTGCATGCTATAACACCGCCGAGTTACGTGATTACCGTCACGCGATCACAAATTTCCGTTGGCAATGCTTTTCAAATTTTGCCGGGTTTAATTCGACGGCAATTATACGCGGTTCTAGTTTTGATTTTGTTTGGCACAATAGCTGTGGGTTTGGTCTTATCGGCAAGAGTAAAAGGCTTTTAAAGAACTGAAGCGCTCGTGATACTAAATGGGATCTCGAAATTGGGTTACATTTTGTGACCCAAAAAAGCTTTACTATAAAAAAGAAAATATTTTTAGGCTGCATTTTTAATCAATGGTTTTAAAGCGAACTATGACACTGGCAAAAATAAAGCAGGTCATAAAAAATATTTTAGAATTGGAATTAAGTGGCAATAATAGATATAACAATTCATTCCATCAACCATATTGTCCGAATTCATAGTTTCATATTTCCTCCAACAATAAAAAATACGTCAGCAATATCTGCACCGCAACAAACAAAATAAAGGCGTTTTCCCTTATTTACTATTTTTTCCGAGGGTAGTCTAAGCCTATCTGAAAGGTCTCAACAAGTCGGTTTACTCCGTAAGCCACTATAAAAAAATCGCCGCATTCCCTTCGCACCCGTCGCCACATACTGATGAGGAAAACAAAGGGAAGCCATTCCTAAACATCTTTATCCTTTTCTACACTCATCGGTCCCTTTAAATATTTCAGCGGAATTCGTTTTCCTTCGCGATTTGAGACCTTTGCTCGTCCCGAAGGTTGTATTTATTTTTGTGCTGGTCTTTAAATTTTTATTTAGTTTTATTTCATTTATTTTGTGTTATTGCTTGAATAATTTTAATGCAATTTATATTTTATAATTGCACCCAATTTGAAAGAGAAATATGTTCGGTAGATTTTTATCTATTTCTGGAATACGGGGATCTATCTAAATAGCATTTCTTTCTCAAGAATATTCTTCCCACTACACCACGTAGCTTAGGCTAAATTAAATCTGTATACTAATCGACGACTCAAGGATGTACGAACTTGCTTTGATATTTTAGCCTATTTTAACCTATATTTTTAGTACTAAGACCTATGAACTGAATCTCCCATACGTCGGTTCAATATTGAAGGCGTTGAGGTAACACGATCATGGCGTCAGGCAGCGGGTGTCACGTTAAGTACGCATCTAATGGAGATCCTATGTTCTATTCTTTAACTCGGTATAGCTTGCTTATTTGATATAACTCTTCCAAACCATTGTGACGTTAATGTGTGATTTATGTTATCTGCAGAGGGTTACCTTTCAACGCAAATAGCAGAGTCATTTCAGACTCGTTAAACACCAGCTTCTAGAATTACTCCAGATATCCTTAAGGAAATTTTTTGCCTAGTAAAAGTTAGTCTTATTTCGAGCCATAGATCTTTTCTAGGTAAAAAATATGTAGGTAATTGGTTGCTATTTTCCAGTGTAAAAGGAAGTCATATAAATATATTAATTTAATTCTTAATTTGTATGTTCATAAAGTCTGAAATTGAATATGTTTTGTTTTCCCAATTAATTATACCGAAACTTATTGAAACTATAAGTATTTATTGTTTATCTATAGAATAGAAAAATCTTTATTTCATAGACATATTTTACACTATTAAAAAATACCGATTCTGCCTATACGAACGAACCGCTTAGCTATATTAATGTACTCGTGAAAATTAAGGGAAAAATCTAATATATGTATGATGGTGTTTCTGTAACCTTTATAGTATCATAAAGGACTTGCATGTTCTGGACTACTATCTGGACACGCAATAACATAGTTAAACAAATTATGCTTTCACATACTTTTAAGTGCTGATGGTTCATGGCTAATGTCTTTTGTAATCCAGTCTTGTTTTCCACTTTTTTATTATTATCATCCATCCAATAGGATAATAGGAAAGTCAATAATTCTGAGTGCTAGATTGGCGTATTTGTCCGTTTATTCTTCATTCTCGTAAGACTATCCGAAGCTGCAGGGATACTATCCCAAGATATAATAGAAGATGAGATTATCGCCATACCGGGCACGGAATACCGAACTAATTTATTCATTACGTTTGCAGTATTACATGAATGGATTTTGATTAACTCAACATCGTTTTATTTAGTTCAGTTTATGCCAACTCGTTCCGAAACTAAAAAAATCCGCGAGTCACGACTGCTAGTAAACTAGCAAAATTTACAGCGTTTTAAAGAATTTTCTCCAGCCTAATTAAGTATTTATTTGGTCGCTCCGCCATTTGGTATTCTCGCCAGAGACAAATCCAAGTAAAGAGGAAACAAATTTAAACGTCCGAAGGCAATTTGTATTTTGTGCACCAAACGGGGACTGTTAATCTTGCTGTCTCCGATACTGAGATAGCGTGAAGATATACGACCATGCAATCGTAACAATGAACTTTTAAATCGTGCCAATGACTGGAATTTACGTACATATGTATCGAACGCGGCCATGAATGCAACAAAGTTGGCACCAATGCGCCATCAAGATTTCTATCACTACCTTTGTTTAGTAATTCGTTTAGATAACACAATCAAAAGAGGCTTGAAGCTTTTTATAAAACCTTTTTACAGACATCTTATTATAATCTGTTATCGGGCTTCCAAATTCAACGTCGAAGTTCTTAATTCGAAATTTAAACATGATGTCAACATAAGTTTATTGCCTCGTGACCTTTCCAAAAAACTTCTACGAAGTAATGAAACACATTTTCGTCAAACGGCTTTTATACGTAAGGACAGAGCAAATATTCTACAGCAGTTGTTATTGCTCGACAGTGTAATTAAGAGAGCCGACCGCACAATAGATCCTTATTAGTACCGCATAGCCGATATGTGGCTCAAGGGAACACTGATCCCAGTACCTAGCTCACTGTTACAGAACACCTGACAGATTATATTTGCTAAGGATTTCATTGAGCTGTTATTTAGCCAACAAACAAACACATTTGATGTCTGTACTGAATTTCTCATGAAATTACATTTTTATTACTGTATTTAATATGTATAGTTCAGCAAGACAGTTGTAAACTCAAGAAACAACAATGTAATAAGTAAAGAGCAACGTAATAAACAAAAGTGAAATTGACTGAGCTAATTTATTTAGCGTATTAATCCGCTGAAACGAGATTAACCGCCGAAATTTAATCGTACTCAATCTAGACAACGATAGAAGGATTCTCTTTGATTGTAGTAAACAACTTAATTAATCGCCGTACACACAATAGATCCCTTTTAAAGAAACGTCGTCGATTCTCCCCGAGGGTATCGTTTCAGAGCAACCATTGCTCTCTTTAAAAATAAAACGTTAGAATTGCCGTCACTGGCAGAATTTTAATTGATTTCCGAGGTGATTTTGTTTTGTCTCCTCCGAAGTTGTCTTCGGGGTTTTTGTAATCACAGACGTCTTGGGGGATTGAATTAACAAAAATAAGCTTTCAAATTCCTTTTATAAGTAAGTTAGTGGGGAGCTAATGCTGTTAAGAAAATTCTGTTCGTGACAAAAGGAGAGAAAATAAAAATATTTGACGTTAATTTAGTAGCCGTCTTTTCTTTAGAACACGGCCTGTGGGTTTTGCGTAGTAGTGTTCTATTCAACGAATTCTTATTTTAATATTAATTACGGTTTTTAAAATAGCTATATGTGGGAATTTGAAAAGAACAATAGTGTTAATTCTAGGAGCGCGTTTTTGCAAGCCCCCCGCAGCCACAGAAAACAGCTCTGTAAAATTGAACAAATAGAAAACGCAATGTAGTGAGTTGAGCCCTATCTGACGTTCAAATCCGTTGAAACGGTTCTCGATGACTTCCGATTGCTTTTCGCTTTCACAATGGACTCTAATATCAAACTGGCAGAGAATAAAGAACCAGTTTTTCCAATCGTTAATCCTTTGATGCAATCCCTATTCATTCGACGCTTACACTAACAAACTTTACCGACACTGCGACACGTATTAAACAAACGAGTGTTGTTCCCCGTCGATAGCCGATATCTGTACGTAATACGTATTGAACGAGTGTCATCGCAGATCGCAACGAGGTATGAAATTAAGTGCGTTTCGCGCGAAGCCGTCACCATTACCACTAAAGCCGGATGATTGCTTATTGTTGCACGCCACAATAGCCAATCAATGTCCATTCGTGTATAAGATTTTCCACGGGTTTAGATAAAGTATTGTAATCACGTTTTTTGTGAAACTTTTTAGACGCCTAAAATACGCCGTGAATATTTAATTCGCCAATCGTACTGAGTGAGATATTGCCGGGGAAATGAATATGTTCTCACGGCGGCTCTTAATTTTAATAGCGCCGTCTGTTTCATTCCACTCACGGCAACAATCATCTGGAATTCTTCATCCGTCTCCCTTTATTCGGATATTTTGCCCCATTCTCCATAAACGGTACTATCAAAAAGCTAAGACCGACGTGAGACGGGCTATTTAAATATACTTTGCACGAATGCGCAAATTGATATAAAATACTTTATCTTTTGATATCTGCGAGCTCTCAAGTTGGGTAGCGGCTAGCGAGACACGGAAATATTTTCATTACCTTAGAGTTTTGTGGCGCAGCTCGGACTGCGAGCTTACAGTCTCAATAAACTGGATGAGATGCTTTTAAAATCCGAGCAAAGTTTTACGACTGGCCACTTTAATTAGCTCATTAAATGTGTCATAAATAAATATTTTCATGTAGTGTTACACTTGGTAATGAGATGTTTTAAACCGTCGTCTCGCGTAATTAAACCTTTCATTATAAGATTAAATTATGCAAATCCGAGTTCTTTTAAACTATCATGCGAAAAGCGGCAAAAAATACACTCGCATTTAATAATCCGTAGCCAGAATTCCACTCGCGGCTCGCAGAGTTTTGACAAAAGAATATCCGAACCACTTTTCACATGGAAAAATATTTATTGAGAAAGCGTGGGATGAAATAAGTGCTTTTAAATTGCCCTTTATGTAATTGCCTAATACGGAAAATTGACGATTTAGGTAGACAATATTACTTAAGCCGAGAGTACTGAGGGCTTACAAAGATTTTATAATACTTTAGCATTTGATTCCGCCGGCTTTCACCAAAATATCCCTGAGGATCAAGTGTCTATTACGCGCTTCGAGTTGCGTCGCTATTTCGTCCTTTTATTTTTGAACATCTTTCCCTTTTTCATTGTGTGTTAAGTTCTGGGGAAAATGTTAAAAAGTTTTGTATTGTCAGTGCTATTATTGGGATTTAGGGAATAGTTTACAATACTAAACAGAAGATGTTGGAACGATGTGTATATCTCAAAGGTCAGATTGTGTCCGGAGAGATTTATTCTACTTTAACGATTTAAATTAAACTATTATTTTAATTAATTACGCAGTCTTAAAAATTCCCTACGTATTGTTAAATCGCAAGAAAATAAAGGACTTTCCATTAGATGTTCTATTCTCAATATAGATTTGTATTTTCTGTTAGACTATGTGTTAAGTATTCCTTTACCAATGTGCACCTGTCTATAATAGACATTTACATAATACATAACCGTCACGGTAACTGAACTTGAAAACAATCTGTTTTATAACGAAGTGCAAACTTTAAAACAATTTTCCCGAGCGGATTTTTATAATTTTGCTTCTCACTTTTATCCTAACAGGAGCATATTAACTGAAATGTTAGCTTCATTTTTACATTATTAATCTTTTAAATTCACCTCACTGGTGTAGTGGGTACGAAATAAGAACTAAATGGTTCTGGATCCGATTTACAATGCTGAATCCAGTTTATAAGTTTTTTCTTTGGAATTACGAGTACATTGTTCGTTACTTGAAAGAGGTGATGGTACGTCGAGATAAATTGTGAGCCAAATAGTTCAAATAAAATGCATAGTTATTCATCACGCCACGTTAGTTTGAGATAATGCTCCAATCTCTTAAAAATCTGGCAAGGAGCCAGATAAAATAATTTTTTTACTATCTCAGCAAATCATTCATTAAACTATAGCCATAAATTATCTCGTGCTCGTTAGTATCGGAAACTGATGTCACTTGGGTGTTCAAATGATTCCCCTAATTAAACATGTGTCACATTAACTTTGGTTTAGTTTTTTTGTCGCGTGTGCGCTGTCTCACGTTTTTTACATCTGACTGTAATACAAGATGATTCATTTAAACTGTGTAGGGAAAATACTGTTACTAACATTAATGTTTATAGCTTATTAAGCTGGCAAGATACGTTTCAAAACAATTATTTTCGAGTTTGACTTCGATGTTAACAAATTCCTCTTTGCATTCCCTAAAGGGCTATTCGATAAGGAATAAAATTCACAGTATCAATAGCAATAGCAGGGCAGTTAGTGTTGTTCTTAGAGCGAATATAATCTTATTAAAAAATAATCGCATCGTTATTTACTACAACATACAAGAATAATCGCAACTTAACCGAGCCTCGAAATTTATGGACATTATATTCAAAACTCGCTTTCGCATAAATATCTTCGAACATCAATAAAACATGTTTTGGCAAACAAAAAGCGTATTTATGACCCGTATATTATACATAGATGCATTATAAACATTGAAACAGAATAGAGGGGACATTGCAAACAAAAAATTGTAATAAAAAGAGCGGTACTGTACCGATATATCTATCTCTGTCACTCTTACGTAGTCATACTATTTTCCATCTCGCTCAAATGATTTTCAGCGTACCTGATAACAATGTCTTTATAAAGGTATGGATGTACATCCAGACACTTCCCGCTGCGTCGCGATGGGTTTCCTGCTCCTGACAACCCTCTCGCAAACAATACAATGTTTTGTTCCGTTTCAATGGAGAATTTAATGTTCTACAAGGAATATATTACTTATTACTCTTTGATCTTGTAATTGGTGTGTCAGACGCAGGTTTCAGAACGCACCTGTTGCAGGTTTAATGTTTTCTTTGAGTAAATTGGAAGCTGATTTTAAATTATGTTTAAACTTGCATTTCTTTTTAGTTTTAGAACGTACTTGTTGCATTAATATAGTGTTTTCTTTAAGTAAATTGGAAGCGAATGATGTTAAATGTTCGTTCAATTTAGAGTTACATAATGTAACCTCATACTTGTTCTTTTTTTGAAAGAGAAGGAAGATATGTGACTATAGGGAAGAAATTCATAAATATTCAAACCAAAAAGACACGTCTTGAACAATTGTTTTGTAGTTTATTTATTTAATTTATTTAGATTAAGTCAGTGAGTAATATTTCACAACGTATTCTTAGTAAGAACCGTTAAAACATCTACTCAGGCTTGTTTATCTTATAATACAGTTAGCTACTAGTTTATGTAATCACTGTTATCAGTAACTGGTACTGCTTGACCTAAAAATGGCTTCGTATGCCTGAGTTAGTACATTTGGTATTAAATTGATACTATTTTATTACATTTCATTCGTTATAAAATGTCAGCATTACATATTTAATCAGTTAAGTTTGGTAGAACATTAAATTAATGATAATATGTGTGTATAATATTCACTCCGTTGACCGATTAGCATGATATTATATTAAAAGTACATTTTGGAATGAATATTTAATAAATACATTCTCATTCACATTTATTTACATATTTATACTCCTGTCCCCATACATATGGGATACTTTTCGGTCTCTCAAACACCCGTAACAAATACTTGTGGATAAAAAAATATGTCTCGATACGAGGTCGAACCTGTGACCTGTTGTTTCACGGCTAAGTAACTACACCACGGAAGCTAATATTGCTGGTTAAGTGTTTAGTATAAAAATAAGATTACCAAGCATGTTTATCAAAGATTAACTAATAAAACTAAAACCAATAAAATCAATACACGCATATTCCGCTTTTATTAAAAGTTTAATATCATTTTTGTCTCGCGCATCATAGATAGTAGTTTTATTTTCACATCGATAAGTATCCAGCTTGTGGCAGGCCAAGAGTGTGCGCAGGAATTCTATTAAAGTCCTCTCGGCGAAGTTTTCAGGCATCTTAATAACTTCCAAGTATTACTTAGCGAGAGGCATTTTATAACCTCCGTATTCCACATACTTGCAACCGACTTTGCTCCATTTCCTTACTTAGTTTATTCGACAAATTGTTACCGACTCCGCCATTCGTTATTGGTATACAAAGAAACACTGAGAACGCATTCCCTTTGTTGGCATAAAAAATATGAACTGGTTTCCCGGTGCTGAGGTGTTTTTCGGGGCGAACTCGCGATTGTCGGAAACAAATGAGTAGGTAGTAATACAAAGGTGCGATATTTGGCGAGTCTCGCCGGTAGACTCGGCGTGAGTCATAGTACAAAATGTATCGAGCGGTAAGTTTCCGCTTTTATTACAGTCTCGAGTCGGCGGGAAGCCTTAAAAGTTACCTATGTAGTCGACATTCTTGCACGGACTTAGTGTCGCGTGTAAAAACTGAAATTGTGTTTGAATGTCGACTAGCGGTCTGGCAAAAATTACCGATAAATACGCTAAATTCTCAATATTAGAAAGCTGCGGTATTATATTACTTCTTACGTTAATGACACGCTCCAGTTTTCGTTGCGTGTATGGGTATTCAATGTTATAAACATAGAATATTCACAATAAAACTTGTATTAGTATTTCATAATATAACGTTTTGAGTACTCAGGGGCTACGACATCAAACAAAACTTTATTATTACATTTCGCTGACTTTTTCGTATAAAACGCTTATTCAATTTAATACAGATATCTTCATGCCAAGTTCATGTTCTGGCAATCATACCGATTGCCATTGCCAATACACTGATGTCTTAATAAGTTATGAAATCACAGAACGCGGTATCAGAATCGCAACGGTCAGCAAAATGTATTCCGCTTTATTAAAAAAATATGTGCACTAGAATGTAACAGTTATGATAATGAACACTCGCATTTTTGTTTAACTCGACTAAGCCGTAAAAACATAAAAGTGTAAGCAGTATTATATAATCCGTATCCGGAAGGTGTGTTGTATTAAGGTGTTCTTGTGTATTAAAAACTAATACCACTCGAGTAATTTGAGAGTACAGTAACAAGGATTGAGGGGTATGTGGCTTGTATTGATAGAATAATAATGAAAGTAGATCGTTTTAACACAGACTGGGAATAAAAAAACCCAGCATAATTAAGACGAATGCCCTAGGATAGTCTTGCCAATCGATTCTCTATCCGGACTTCACTTACCGGGTCACCACCGAGTTAGTATAAAAAATAAACACGCTACAGAACTGCGTAAATTAATTACCAAGTCTCAAACTAAGCGCTATTTATTCTAACATTTCATTCCCGAAGTTCACAAATAATTACTCGACCAAAACGGAGTGTTCTAAACTTTCACCAAACATAAATCAACTTACATGGAAACAATCGAAAAACGCACATCATTATTAGTTATTCCACGTTGAAGTTTGGGGATGGAGGGCGAAGTTTGGGCCAATAGCGTGGCTGCACCGCACCTGCTGTCTCGGCGAGGCAAAAAAGGGTCCTTCGTTTTATTGCTTATACCTGGCCTGGTTTTTTTGAACCTAGCTCGCCTTTGTTGCCCGCAACGCATCTGTTTGTAAGCTGAAGATTTTATTCTTAACTTTTTGCTTAAAATATGGAGCTTTTTTTGGCACCAATTTCGTATGCTTTGGATCATATTTATTTGCACTGTAAACTGCTGCACCATATATTTTTTTTAGAAATTGTGCTATGTCGAGAAAGTTTGAGTCTGTTAACCTCACTAAATGTATTATGTATAGTATAACTATGATCTACAAAATTTATTTCGACCCGCTCTTAGGGTCTTAGGGTCTATTGTAAAAATCACAAAAAGGCGTTTCTCATGTATTGATTTAAAAACTACATCAATTATTTCCATCGAGATTCTAACCAACCTTCACAAATAACAATTCCTATTATATAGTATCCTGTCAATAGTCTCCTGCATAAACATTTTAAAAATGCTCCTCTAAATGCCCTGAGCGACGTAGAGCCGTCTTTAAATATCCTGTCACTTAAACTGTCTGGATATCTCACCTCCGTTTGCCAGATATGGATGCGTTTACAGCGGATGGGGACAATTTGTCCATTGGTAATATAAAATGAGACTTTACGGAGGATGCACGCAACGAGTTTATTGTAGGCGGTGACGGTTTTGTAGAACTAGGTAAGTAAGGGTTAATGGTATGACCGTGAATTTTGCTACAAAAAAATGTATAGGGTTATGTTTTACAATTTTATTTGTGATAAAAAAAAACTGCAGCTTATGCAATTGAAATAAAACCTTATTTTTTGCACGTAAGCATTATAACACTTTGGTTATTTTTCTTTAATTATTATGTAAAAGATAGGTGTAAAATTAAATTGCTGGTTTAAAGAAACACCACGTTTTTTACGATGAATGTCGAGATGAGCATGCCATTGGCCTGAATGAATCCTGATGCTTAGCGATACGACCGCTCATGGACAGTAGCATAACAAAACAACACAACACCATGAACTATAAAGCGTTGCTTTGCATTCCACTGCGCTCGCCATCCTGTGACATCAAATGTTAAGTTTCATTATGACCAATTGTTACTCCGGCTACAATGTCATTCAAACCGAAACACAACAGTGCATTTACACTGCTGTTTGGCGGGAGAAATAGAAATAATCGTGTAGTGAGGTAATTTATCAAACAAAACACACTCAAATGAACCTGACAAGAGTTAAGAAATCAATAAAAATGATGCTAATTTATTAATCAGTTAGCTAATTCAAATTGTATTAGTAACCAAGACAATAGTCATTGATAATAATGATTCATTTAAAAAAATCAAAGAAGTAAAAGTATTAGTGATAATTGATGGTCCATCGGTTTTCTAGATAACTGGAGCAAGAGTAATTCACATGGTCAGTTCAATTGGCAGATGACTTACGCGCCAGTTTTTATGAATCGCACATGAGTTGCCAATTGCTCTAATTGTTGGATGTTGGAACAATGGTTACATTGATAAAATGAAGTGCGGGAAATATGGGAGTTTATTTTGATTTATGTTAACAAGTTTCGAGGTCAATGCAAGGGTTCATGTAGCGGACATGGTTGAAAGTTCTAAATTTATATTTTTATTAGGAATATTTTCAAGCACCAACGTACCAAAGGGTTTTGTAGATATGGTCTACAAATACTCATTTAAACAGGAATATTGTACACGTATTAGTCGATATTAAAATCTCATTTTTCTTAGATGTGCAGTTATACCAATCGATGCCAAGGTCTGTCGGCCCACACAATCTACTCGAAACAATCTTTACCTTAGTACAAGACTACTAATCGATTATATAATCGATATTATTTAAATTTATTCACATTCTATTGTTCCATAGGATTTTAAACAGAAATCACTTCCCGTGTCATTGGAAGCCACTGTTCAAAATGTGCGTGAGATCGTTGTGCATTCTCATAATACATGAACGCAAAACAATGTTTCCCAAGAGTTGCTGGGTATCTGAAGGTATTGTCCCATAGGTAATCATCGATATTCGTTGCCAACGGTGGATTGTTAATTGTTGGTGCGCTGTTAATGTCTCCGATGATTAATTGTTTGTAAATACAGTAATTACACCCACGTTGTTAAAGAACAGTCATCGGTCGTGTTGTTTCGAAATAGCTGCTTAATATGGTATTCGTTGTGAATTTATTGGTACATGTTCAGCAGCCCAATAAAATAATTATTACCATCTTCAACCTCAGGAAGTCCTACAGTGGACTTCCCCAAATTTTAGTAGGTCGTCGATCTGTGTTTAAGAGTGGACGTCCGACGCTGTGCTTGTCGCTAGATGGCCCAATATTTTTGGATAAGTTGCAATTGCCTAGAAACACAAGAAGATTATGCTGTTAAGATCGTGGTTCATTTACTAGCCGCACGCTAGCTTTGTTGTTCTCACTGTTCAGCGCCAGTTTATACTTGACAGCTTGCAGTAAAGCATACTTTGTCTATGTCGAGCCAAGTTTCATATTATAATTATCTGTTAGGTGACATCTTGCGACAATTTCATGAACTACTTCATGGTTCTACAAATGAAATGCGATTTTGCTCAGAGCATGTGGTTTATTTTTTCAATACTTATAAAAATATCCATTATATTCTAATATTTTTGAGTGTTATGTTTTTGGCAAAAGGGTCATTTATCTCACATTGTCATAAATAAGAAGTCTACACATGCTGGACAAGACCTTCTGAGACCTCTTTTACGTACTGTTCAAGATTTGAGCCACTCGTAACTCAATATGCTATACGGAATTCAAGATATCAATCTCCGCAATCATTCGAGATAAAGCGATAAAACGCAAGATAAATCTGTCCGAGCAACTTAGACAATAACTCCCGCAAGTTTCGACGTCATAAATTTTTATAGTGTTAAATATTTTCATATAGTTCTTTTAAACGGGTTCTTTTTGTTGCTTTATGCGCAGAATTGCATCATCGTTTAAATTTATGGAATAAATTGTAAATTGTCTATACGTTATCTTTTCTTTGATTATTTTTTTATATTCACATTTTTAAACGGCTTAATTCTTGAACTGCTTTAGATGGACCTATAAAAAATGTACGACTGGCATTCGTCGCCAGTATCGTCCACAAAAACGTATCTGTTTCTTAGAATTGTTTTAACTTTAGTAAAAAAAATCACCTAAAATCTTTAAGAATACCTACGTATTTCATAGCTCTTTCTTACAACCTGGCGCAACCGATTTAAAATAAATCTTTTCAGTATATAGATGTTTTTTTCCGATACACGAGACAGTGAATACGTTAAAAAGCTTGGACCGACGTGCCGCTGCCCGCTCGGTCTCGAATATACGATTGGATTTATTTTGTGATTGCATTTTATTTATATTTGCTTGAACGTCAATTCTGTAGTGGACAGTGTGGCGCGAAAGTTTTGAATTGGCTTTCATATTCGCTTGGCATGTGAAATAAGATTCTGATGATACTTCTGTGTGTGTCGGAGAAGTGTAGGTTTACTGCTCCGTGTCAAAATTCTGTAATGATTAAGGGTTAATCTGAAATTTCTGTATATAGGAAGGTTTAGAATTATAAAAACATGCATCTAATTGGTTGAGAGTCCCTTTATTACACTAAACGAAGATCACTGTAACATTGGTAGTATGAAAAAATGTAGCTTATTCTTTCTGTCATAGGTGGAATGACTGTATTGGTGAGTGCCGAGTGTCGACTATTAAGTCACTTTTTTTTTCTTTCCAAATTGAATTGTGACACAATCATACAGTGAGTCATAAGTGTTTTTTTCCTTTTAGAAAACTATCGAGCGATTGTATTTTATGTATCATGTCTTCTATAGTTCTGTTAAGAGTTACGTTATTTATTTATCATATTATGCACGGAGCTCAATCGATAAGTCTAGACCAGTGTTATAAGACACATGCACTTATGACGGCTTCGAACAACAGAATATGGCTTTTTTCCCTTAAGATGGATAATTCTGCTATTATGTACAAAGATATTCGTTTTAAAGTATTTCAAATATCCTGAGGTACTCGATAGATGATATCATATAATAAATACGAAATATATATTACTTTTAAACGTACCTACCTACTACCAACCCGCATTGAGCCAGCGTGATGAACTATCTATAATTCTGAAAGTGATGACGTCATACACCCATGTTCGCTGTCATAACCCAAACCATTCTGTATAAATATATGCATGCACCCCATTGAAATAAAAATTCTGGAGAGCGGGATAAATATTCTGGAGTGGCATAAAAAATTGGTTGCACCGAACTTGGATGATCTCAGATGAAAAATTCAAACATAACCGATTTCTTTAACGTATATAAAAAAAACTAAGTCGTAATCAGAATACGGTAAAGCCGAAGTTGGAACAAGCACGACCGGTTCTCTGCCGGAAAGTGGGGCGTTGGCCCCGATTCTGTCAAACTGCTGGCGTTTTGATTTCTTGCCTCTCGTGCCGCGGTCCGCCATTCGAATACTGTTATAATACACAGGCTTTGGTCATTTTAATATTCAATATTGGTTTAGTACTTGAGTATTTTTGTGTCACAGTTAACTTGTGGCCGTGTATGACGTTATTTTAAACCTACTTCCGTGAGTCATAGTTATGACGTGTCACGTTTTATTTAGGTCTGACGTAAATAGATGTTATGTTGCAATTTAATTTTCGCAGAATTTTTCTTTCTGATCGAAATATCAGAATTCAAATTTAGAACCAAGCATATCTATTCTTTTTTCTCTTATCTGGGATTATTTATTTGTCACAATAACTGGCTGTGAGTCTTCAAACAAACCCACACAATTACATTTTTGAGATTGCCTGTCTCATTCTCAATTCCATTTTAAGCCCAACTCTCGTAAACATTTAAAAATCTTCATGTAAAATTTGGGAGCGTTTTTAAGGAAAATCTCTCGGAAGCAGAAAAATCTGCAATCACAAGATACGCGAGTAATTCGCCATTCTATTTTACCTGTTTGTTTTTTTTTTGTTAAGCCAGTTTATTTTTTCCTTGCAGTATTGTAGGAAACAGATTATTAAACAATTGTCTATTGACATTGTTTGTTTTGGTATTACTTTGTTTATCTTTTGTGGTATGAAGGAGCCGGTAATTTTTTATAGTATTTTTTCTAATCTACGTATATTGTAACACTTAACTCATACCATAATACATTACAACGTACAAAATGCTACCAAAGCAACGGATTTATTCAGTGGTAAATCAACGGAGAGACCTGAAATAAAAATTATATTAAAAAATCTTCCTGATTACATTTTTATCAGTCAGTGTGACCTCGATGAAAAATCCTGATTTTTTACACCGTGCATTTGTCTTTATAATTACGCAGAATTTTATTTCGGATTCCTTTATAGGTCAGTGGTCACGGACAGCCTGTGAATTGTGTGAATTATTACTCTCCTTACGAAGAAAATTAAAAAAATATTTCGCGTACCGTCGGCTTTAAGTTTAATTGCCTATTTACTTTATGTTGTGTTAAAACGGAAGAAAGCGTTAGATAGGCACCGTATTTTAACCAATAAAAAAGTTATAAAAAATCACTTTATCCTCGTTTTAAGCAAGGAGTTTTATTTAGAAGTCCCTTATCATTGCGCCCAGGTTTACGGCCCCCGTATTTTTATAAGGCGCGGCGGGCATTATACCGTTACTTGACGACTTTGCCTGATTTTTATTTATTTTCGCGCCGATATTTCTTGTTGAGACCGTACCGGGTTTAATTAATCGGCTCAGATCTAGAGATAGTCACCAAACCGGACACACAGCGTCGGACATCGTCGCGACATCCGAGATCGGGCCGTGGGAAATGCGATTTTCTTGAATCAATGGATTTGTATTCATTAAAATTAATAACTGAATAGAGATGCAATGATGTTGCATACAAAGAAGAATAATTTTAGCGATGTATTTCACATGCTAAAAATAAAAATATATTTTTAGGGCTGTATGCTATTTATTCCTTCGCTTCTCTTCTCTATATAAAGTACCTAAAGAGAATATTTGGCGGGAAATTTGACAGCGTTGGTTGGCCGCTTGTTTTAATTGTCTCCTAAACTAGTTAGGAGTTTTGTTGAACGCAAGAGGCTTGAGTTTGAGCAATAATAACCGGCGTTGATCAGCGATGTGTAGAAACTTTCCAGTAATGAACCGAGATTTTGGTTACAACTTGTAGTGTGGTTTATGTATTGTTAAATCTATTTACAACTTTCGAATAGTTCATATTTTAATAGGTACTAGCTACTCTAAAGCTTTGAATTTTTGTAAGCTGAATAAATTTTTGTGTCTAATAATGATTTTTCTTTTGTTACAGGTAAGAGCGACATACCGACATCATTATAAACCAATATGCAGTAACAATACATCAGCAATTGTATTATGTAGCAATATTGTTAACGATCTATCTGTGCCCTGTAAAGTTTGAAACCAAAATATTTTTTTCACGCAATATCACGTATAAAGACTAAAAAAACATGGAGCGCATTTTTTCTTAGTTATTAGTTCATTACGAAGAATTGACAAACAAAACCTGGTGTAACGCAAGTCTGCAATAAAGTTATAAGTAGGCAACAAATGCCGATATGATATAAAACAGTACTTTATCATCTTAGGTGATAAAACGGAGGTATTATCTTCGTTTTTATGGTGCGTTGGACAAACGCGAGTAACTTTTACAATGCTGACTCCTGTTTGTGCTGAAGGAAATTGCAACAGACTGGAAACTGCTGGGGACGCTGTAAAAACTAAACTGTTTTAAACTACATTTGATTTCGGGCGATACTAGATTTAGAGCGCTATATGTCCGTCTGAAATAAGAAATGTTGAGGGTAGTTTCATTTTTTGTAATTGGGTAAGTAGGTCGACATAATTGCCCATCGATGGTGTATCTACATAATACCGTAGAAAAAATAGGCGTATGGAAACTCTGCATTTTTGAAGATGTTCAAGAATGATCGCTACTATTAAAAGCTCCGGGTGTTGAATACGCAAATTAGTCTAGATTAAGTTTTGAAGTCGCGGACTCTAGTTTCACAGGCGTCCAACCGCGTCACAGAATGTTTGCATGAACCATTACAAATTACACTTACAATGTAATTTTCAACTCTTGACAAATCGTTCCTGCGTTAAAATATGGGTTTTGAATATAGCCATGATGGATCGCGTAACAAGTTAATCAAGTCCAGAAGCCGCCCATAATTTGACACAGTACATTTTTCTACAACATTTTTGGGTTCTTGACTGGCGTTATCGCGACATCTACCATTATGCTGATGCTTCGTAAGGTCAAAGGGTGTGATAGGAGTTTTACCCAGATTTTAAGGTTAATCTTAAGCGGGTCACTGAGTTGATTTGATGAGGGTATTTTAAAATATTTGTTTAGTAAACGCAACGTGTAAATAAAATATGTGTCTCTGGTTAAGAAGTAAGGAAAAATTTTATATGTGTGCCTTTTAAAGTTAGCGATAATTATTATAATATTAATTGTTTATGTAATTCACGATAATTTCGAATATATCTTTGTTTTTTCCAAGTGTAATTTCACATTTGTAAATAAGCACTCAAGAAATGATTTGTTCTGCGTAATTTTCCTCAATGTAATCCTACCTATTATTTTGATTTGAGCAACCAAAGAATATATTAAATTGTTATTGATGCTGTAAAAATAATATATGTTATGCATTAACATTGATACTGGAGGTTCGATTTCCGATCGTCATCAAGATTAATTTCTAATTTGTATAATATAACGTATATTTTATACACAATTTTATATTGAACAAATTAAGAACACGGTAGACATCGGCGTGATTGTGCTGCATTACAAAAGCTTACTACCAGGTGGGTCTCGTATACCTACTCAAACAATAAAAACAATAGTAGGAATGGCGAAATATGAAAGCATTTTGAAAATCTTTGAAGAGCACTGGAATAACGCTACACTACGAACTGCGGTTAAAACATGTAAGAAATATCTGTGACCTTGCGGGTATATGCAAATGTGGCGTATTCTTACAATCGTCTACAAAAACCATCGTGTTTTGCATAACAAAGTTGCCATGGGGCTATGGAATCACATTGACTCACGTACTAGGCATTTTTATGTAACTGAGTTCGATGTTACGTCTAGAAACTTTAAAACTATGCAGTTTTTGTAATCAGCCCTAGCATTCAAAGTTGTAATGTATTAATAATATAAAGGTTTCGAAATATTTCCGGTGTCTGCACGTTGGCATGTGGAATGTGGATCTACAGAATACCTCGCGCCAACGGTGCTTTGACCATTCCGTACTACTTTATATGTAATCCGACCGATTACGGCCATGGCGACCACTTCGACCCCTTATAGGGCTTGGCGCTGATGCGCCCGGAGATGGCTTATATAGCCGATTTTCGCAGCAAACTCCCTTGCACAAAGTGGGCAAGTGAGCTTACCGCTTTCATAATTAAAGTGTATGGCGGAGAGTGGACGGGCTTTAAGCTCATCGCGCTTGGCGTCGAGGTCAGCTAAACGCTGTTCCTCAAATTCGCGGATTCGCTTCTTCACAATCTCGCGCCACTCCGGTCGTTGTGCTGCCAAACTCTCCCAGCGAGAGGGCTCTATATTGCATCTTTTCATGTGACGTTTCTGAACATCTTTATATCTGAGGAGTTGTCCGCCATGCTTTCGCTTGCCCTCCTCTAGCTCAGAGTAAAAGATGCGCTTCGCCACTCTCTCCTCCGCCATCCGTGATACGTGACCGCACCACCGTAGTTGCCGACGCATCAAATATGCCTCAATGCCACCAACATTAGCGCGTCGTAAAATTTCGGTATTACGCACCCGATCGGACCATCTGATCTTCATGATGGAGCGCAGGCATTTTAGGTGGAATCGATCGAGAGTGCGTATATGATGACGATACACACACCAGGTCTCGGAAGAATAGAGAAGGTTTGGCAGCACAATCGCCATGTAAACCGAGATCTTAGTAGCCAGCTTAAGGTCGTGCGAGCAGAAGACCTTGGGACACAGCTTTCCAAATGCTGCAGCTGCAGCACTTATTCTGCTGTTGATCTCAGCATCAAGGTCACATTTAGCTGTTATAGTGTTCCCCAGATAACGATATTTATCGATTTGTTTCAGCACGTCCCCACCAAGCTTAATGGTCAGTGTCTCGCGACCATGGATGTCTAGGGACATCACTTCCGTCTTTTTGACACTGATCTTTAGGCCAAATTTGCAGCATGCTTGGTGCAAAGTGGACATTAGCTGCTGTAGGCCGTCTGGGGATTCTGCCAAGAAACACAGGTCATCAGCATACATGATCTCTGTGATCATCGCATACGAGACTTTGGTGCGCGCCTTAAGTCTGGCCAAGTTGAAAAGACTGCCATCGGTGCGAAAGCGAATGCGAACTCCTTCAGAAACAGATTGTAGGACGCCCTTGACTGCGACTGCAAAATATAGAGCGAACAGTGTGGGTGCTAGTACGCATCCTTGCTTTACCCCACAGGTAACGGGGAAAAAGTCGGACTGTTCGCCGTCTATGGAGACGCAGCACTGCATATCGTCATGCAGGAGTCGCAGAAGTCTCACAAACTTTTCTGTGCATCCTAGCTTTCTCAGTACCACCCAGAGGGCTTCGCGAGGCACACTGTCGAATGCTTTCTCCAAGTCAACAAAGCAGAGGTACAGCTGACGTCCCTGTTCTCTACTTTTCTCCTGAAGTTGACGCACCGAGAAAATAGCTTCACATGTACCTCGGTTAGGTCGGAAGCCAAACTGGGTTTCAGGCAGGATCTTTTCTGATAGGTCCCTTAGGCGGTTCAATAGAACTCTCGCAAAGACCTTTCCAGGAGCTGATAGAAGTGAAATACCGCGATATGAGTTACAGTCGGATCGGTCACCCCTGTTCTTATAGAGGGCACTAATACGAGACAATTTGAAATCGACTGGTACTCGCTCCTCCTCCCACATTCGAACAAACAGTCTCCACACCGACGTGTGCAAATCCTTACCGCCGCATTTCAATAGCTCGCTTGGTATGTGGTCAATGCCAACTGCCCGCTTGTTTTTCTGCTGTCTGATGGCAGTGACAACCTCGTCGAGCGTCAGTGGCTCATCCAGCTCGATACATAAAGGGAGTTGAGGCATTAAGCTGATGTTTCGCAGATCGGCTGATCGATCCACGTTGAGCAAAGTGTTAAAGTGTTCAGCCCAACGTGTTAGTACTTCCTTCTTGCTAGTGAGGAGGTGTGAGCTATCTAAAGACCTCAGGGGCACTTTTGCTCGGTAGGAAATACCAATCAGCTTTCGCACCTCGCAGTAAAACTCCCCAAGCTGTTTAGTGTCAGCAAGCCACTGCATTTGACAAGCTTTGTCCCGCCACCACTTATCTTTTATCTGACGAGACAGCTTGCGCAATTCTTGGTCACTCGCTTTGACCAACGCAGTGCTTCCGCCTCTTCTACCGTGCTGTCGCAAGAGCTCTCGATGTTTGTCGAATGCTGCTCTGAGAGCCTCATTGTTGTCATCAAACCAGTCTTCGTTACGCCGATATTTAGTACCCAATGTAGCTGAAGCGGTTTCCATAATGTGACTAGACAGAGTTCTCCAAGCATCACCGACATCATCCGTCTCATTTGTAGGCCACAGCTTTCCCGATAAGGCTTCAGCATATTCCTTTCTAGCCTCGCAATACTTTAGCCTATCCACGTTTACACACGCAGGCTTTTTCTCCATTGATCTACGAGGCCGGCGGAGGCGGAGTCTTAACTTAGTGACAATGAGTCGATGGTCAGTCCAACAGTGCGCACCACGCATAACGCGGGTGACTTGCACTTGACTAATGTCTCGTTGCCGTATGATAGCGTAGTCTATCAGATGCCAGTGTTTAGACCGCGGGTGCATCCACGTTGTCTTGTGCTTGGCGGCAAGCCGGAACATAGTGTTCGATATCGCAAGGTCGTATTGAGCACAAAGACTGAGCAGCAACTGACCATTGCTATTCATGTTGCCGACTCCGTGTCTACCCAGAACTCCAGGCCAAGCCTCATAGTCCCGGCCAACTCTGGCATTGAGATCGCCTAGCAGCAATATCTGCTCTTTACTATTGATTTTGTTTAGGCATTGAGATAATTCCTCATAGAATTTGTCCTTGATATCATCAGACTTGTCCAGCGTTGGGGCATAAACACTGATGACATTAAGGTAGTTGTCCGAGTCCAGGTGAAGGCGCAGTGTGGTAACGCGGTCTGAGATGTGCACAGGACATTCATGAAGTCGCTTTGTTAATTGATTTTGGATGGCAAATCCTACCCCAGACCTACGAGGTTCGGATGAAGGGGTACCTTTCCAGAAGAAAGTATAACCACCTCCAACTTCCACCAGCTCTCCTTCATCAGCGAGATGCGTTTCGCTGAGTGCAGCCACATCCACATTATAGCGACGAAGTTCCCGAGCTACTATAGCGGTTTTGCGCTCGGGGCAGGCGTTGCCATCTCTGTCAATCAACGTTCTTACGTTCCACGCGCCAAATGTCACAATAGGTGGTTTCATGACAGTTTTATGCTTTCTGATACGTCGACCACGAATTAGATTGATGCAGTGGCAGCCGCGGTTACTACCACCTTCCGGGTCGGGACGAGCATTTTTTTAGGGCACCTTTTCTAGCCCCCTCCTCGGCTGAGCGAGGAGAGCAGTGCCCCCCTAAATAGGGCTGCTCTGTCACCCCAGGTGCTGCCGAATTCGCATTGTCGTCCCAAACATGCAATGCGAAAGCGACCACGACGTGTACTCACGCCCCTGGGGCCGCCTATGTGCAGGTATCGGACAAAATCCGGCTTGCATCGCGCCGAACCTCTCTACCTCAGCCCATCGCCATAGGACTAACGGTCTCGTAGTCCATATATCGGAAGCGGTCAATTGCGCAGGATATATTAAGGTGCGCAAGCGTTCGCGCATACGCAGGCGCACACACTCGTCCTCCCCCTTCCCGATTCAGTGGAACGGTGACCCGCTACGACTGGAGAAGAGGTCGGATGATGTGTCTGGCCGACGGTAACTGTACGCCCTCTACCGTCGCCCTAGGCCATCCACCTTGCCTTGCTGAATCGCCGAATGTACCAAGCCCTTTCGCAATATCTGCATTGGGTTGCCACCCTCGCCGAAACAGACTTTGAGAGGGATACTATTGTCTCTACGGGAGGGGGCCAGAGACAATAGCAGCTCTTTCACCAATACTGTAAACACTACTTTATCCATACGTTGGCGGAATGACGTTGGGACTAAAGTGTAGTCCTAGCTTTACAAAATTAATCTCCTGTCTTCTTTTGGTATTGGGGGTCGGCGTAGAATTACAATAACAAATTCGCATTAATCACTAATGAACAACTTAAATCGCAAAACAAATATTTACATGAGGATGCGTCAACAAAGTTTTGCTACTTAAAAAAATCAAGCCTATTAATTTAAGTAAAATCTTTAGTGGCACCGCTGATCGGCAACTATGCGAAATGGCTTAGTGTGCCGAACATGCCAGGCAAGGCAATTAGGATAAATCATTCATGCAGCTCAAATTACCGTGTTGCAGTACTCCACTCTCGAAAATTGAATAAGATGTAATTAGGCATGTTATACCACCAGCTATTACCTGTTTTTACTGGCCTTCTTAAGTATACACCTAGCGGTTAATGATGTTGAGAAAGTATGGATTGGTGAGATATAATGGCAGTCAACAGAATTATGTCGAACTTTTCAAAACTAGTTTCATATTGCTTGATTCCACAACTTCCAAAAGCGTAGGATCCTGCCTTGTCGTGCATCAAAGACAAAGACCTACTGCAGGACCAAAGGTAGTTCTTTCCTTTCAGTGTGGTCTTGGTAATTCGGTCCAGTATAATAAAATTAATTGTCCAACCCACTCATAGCCCAAGCACGTGGACGACTGGTAAAACGTACACGACAGCAAATTGCCCTCGTCAAGTTCGAAATAATGTTCGATCATTACCCGTATAGTCTCATCAATATCAACTCGCGGTTCCCGCATTTTTAACCTGTAATATAAAATTTTAATGTTGCATCCCCGGCGGCAATTAAACAAATTTCGTGATAGATGAATGTGCCATGCGCTCCGAAAATTATTGTACAATTTATGATAATTTATCGGAAAAGCGTTCATGAAAGTTGATTTTGCTCATTCATTAAAAAACAAAAGCGTTGCGCGGTTCGTGTGTGATTTTTTTGACGGATTGTATTCTGATGACGCATTGTTTGCCTTAATTAGTATTGTTTCATATTAATATTTGATGTTGCCGCTTTCATATTCCCATGGGAGTCGTTACAAATTCGTCGTATTTTATTTATTATAGCATTTTAACTCTAATTTATATTTTTGTATGATAATACTAATTATGTTGATTTTATAATGCTTCGTCAACTAGATATTTGCTTTTTATTATTTAATATTTTGATGTGACTCCGTGAAGAGCATGGTATTAGAATACATAGTCTAGTGGGCGGATTTTGTTGGCATTGTTTTCATAATTAATTACTAAACGTTCGTATGTGAACTCTGTCTTCATCCAGAGATTTCTACAGTGACCTACCCCCCTGCGATCTTTCTCACGAGGAAAAAATCTGGCTATCTCGTGGTTAAATGTCCAAGTTAGCATACAGGTATGAATAATTAATGTAAATGTATATATTTTTTTCTCAGCACCAGTTCAGTTCATTAAGTTCAGCGTTCGGTACATTTTGGGTTTGTCTGTAAATAAAATACCCGCCACGTTTCACACCATTAGTGTATCGAAATACACAACCAACCCTTTTATTAGACTTGTATCAACTTTCGAAACCTTTAAAAGCTACAATCAAACATTGTGGATGGTTATTCTAACTTGGGACATCGTTTGCTAAAATGAGGTTAAAGGATAGAAAAAAAAAACAGAAAATACTCAATAGTATGCACCCCAATATTTTGATGTTAATTTGATAAGCGTGGTTATTGAACATATCAAAGCATAATTTCAATAATATACGAGGTAAAATAAACTCATAAATACAGCCACTATATTAACAAAATTTACTCACACATTTTAAAAGCGTGTCTATTAAAAAAACGTGGCAAACAATCTAATTTATACAACAGCTTTGTTAACTCAATCTCCATTTAATTACAACAGTTTTCCACTGTTTTTTCCGTGCCCAAGCAGTGCCAGAATTCAACCCTTTTCAGTCATTTCCCAACGTTGGCTCTTTTCGCGTCATCCCCTCGTCACACCAGTAAAAAGGGGGCAACGACGGCCCTTAATTATGTTTCGAGTGCCTTCGTTAACAGTATAAATCACAATTCTTAAACATAAAAATCTCATCGCAAAGCATTCATTACTTAACTATGACGAAATGCGAGGCGAAATGCCGCGGTAATGTTTCCCCTGTCAATTAGGAAAATTAAATAAACCGAAGCGGGTTGGTCCGTGAAAATTAATATCACTTTCACAAAGTCAATTTAGCGTGGAATAAGGCCCGCTTTTACGTGCAAACCGAAAATATGTGTACGCGTGGTTATTCCACCGACTAGTTTTATTTATAATGCTCTATGGTGGGACTCAAATGAAAATCAAATCTCAATTTGGAACATAGTATTTTCTGCTAAATGGCACCGCTAACGATTCGTTTTGACTATTAAAAATACACATTCCTCTTTCAATGTATTCGATGGATTCTTTACTTTGTATATTTTGTACGTGATTTTTAGTTAAAAGTTCGGTACCGGTTGTTAATTGACTATCTTCGACCTGCGATGTTTTTTTCTTTGTATAGTTGTCGATAAAAAATATATTGCTGACTATTGCTTATTCGTGATCGTTCAGCAAGGTCAATTATTTTTATTAAGGCCAAGCTAGTGAGGAGTGGGAAAGATAGATTGCTAATGGTGTTTTAATATGTGATTAACTGTCATTTTAACGGTGCTTTACCTTTTGGAACCACTGGATATTATGTGAAAGATATTATAGTCATTAACACGGAAAAGGTAATAAAATAAATCAATGCCACCCAAATACCAAGACAAACTAATTATTTGCTTCTACTTATAAACTTACGGTTGATAAGAGAAAATGAGATAGAAATTCCGACAGTCAGGAAAGAAACAGTTGCACTTTATTGATTTAAATTATGTCAGTTTCAAATTTCGAATGTTTAATTTTGTCATTTTTTACAGTAAAACAAAATGGCGGATGCAGGCATTCTGTACGTAGTTTGTAGGTTTTGGTACAATGTACTTGCTTTGTTCATTGACGTATGGGCTGAGTATTCGACTGTTAAGGAAATACATATCCCCATTATCCAGATTCAACAGTAGACACGTAGACAAAGCGGTTCTGTCTAGATCGTACCCCGGATCGTACGTTTACTAATTTACAGCTGTATAACCGTATCACGTACGGGGTCCTATGATATATTGTTGCTGAGAAAATTACTATTTTCATCCCCAACTCGGCTTTTAGGTGCCTATTTATTTTTTTATGCGACGTTAACTTACTCGTTGGTTTTATGATTACATTGGTAGGAAAAATATTTGTTTGTTTTTCGCATCGATAGTTACTGATCCAGAAAACTTAAATTAAAACCAAACAAAACCTTACAAACAAGTCTTGTTCGTATTGGAGTTATTTTTGCAATATTCATGTATAGCGAAGATATAAATTGCCTCAAAAGGAATGTAATATACCCAATTATTAATTTAAAAATCGAAGTAAACAACTTAACACACTCGTTCAAACCATACATTAATGACACAAGCATTTCCAGTTACCATTACTAACAAACTGCCGAGCAATTAATAAATATGGACAATAAACAAGTCCATTCATTACTAAATAAGCCGAGTTATATTATCATTGTCTAAACAAAGTACGGAGTCGGTTAATCATAAGTGTGAAATAGTCGAAAGCGGCGAAAGTTTCGCGCTCGGGGTTGCCAATTTAGCAAATTAAATAATAGCGGGAACGTCAGGTGGAATGAATTTTAATGGCAGTAGGGATGGGCGCAGCCTAAAAGTTATTTTGACGTTGGAGGTTGAGGATTTTATCTGGCCCGGAAAAATAGTTACATTTATTTATACACGTACCAGCAATGTTTAAGAATTTGAAAAGAAATAAGATCTCGGGAATATGTTTGTCATTTAAAGATATACTATACATTTAATACAACATTAAATTACATCTGTTTTGTGTAGATTTCTTTATCTGTGACTTTGGAGTTTTATTGCGATAAAATAACTCCTACACCATAAAAGAAATTAATTAAAAGCTATGAAATTGTCCGACAAATCATACATGAAACAGCATGCATATCAAAGTTATGCTATTCCTGTTACGTTACGCAATAACTAATCTCCAGTACCGAGATATTACATATGTCCGTCTTGTTGGTAAATTGAGTTCCGCAGTGAACATACTGTCCAAATAAAGTTTGCAACACAATGATCAAATGTTGGCTGACTTGTGAACCGATGTTTGATGTAGACTTTGTCAACATTCAGGAAGGTTTGTGTATTGGTCCAACACGCTTTTTTAGTAATACGGTTATCAGAATTTTACTTTAGAAATTAAATGGTTTAGCTACCATGTATGGTCGTCGAATTTAACAGATAATTATTAGATCGGCCTATATTGAAACATTTCTGGATGCAGACTCGCCATTGAGATCGATCTTCAGTTTTTCCGCCAGTTTCCGTATATAGTTTGTCTGTAATACATACGCCAATAATTGAAATAAATAAGTTTTTTATTGTCTCAAGGAAGAAATCTTTAACAAGTCACCTAATCATAAAATATCAATAACCAATGACATTATACCACGCAAATACAATATCAACGGCTAAAAATGTATCCACACGTCATATCGCATTCATGAATAATAACGTACACATCTGTCAAAATATATTTGCTTCTTACGTCACGGCCGTTAACACTGCAATAGCAACGCTGTGTCGAATAACACACAAAATTAATAAGCAATCCCAATCCCTATCTAAGGATTGATCCGGAAAATAGACCAATCAGAACACATCAAATGTGAGCGTGTCAGCAATACGTTGAGCCCATTGGTTTATTTTCACGATCGATCTTTAGATAGAAACGAAGATCGTTTATTAATCTCGGCCATTAAACAATACATCATGTGGTATCTCGCTTCTACTTAGTGTTCTGGCTTATTTCTGTTAAATTAATAATAAAATATGTTTTTATGCAATATGTTATACTTTGTTTTGTAGCGAATTTCATAAATTATGTTATTATTCTTCGTTTTGTATCTAATTTGGTAATTGAACTTTGGGATGCTAATGTTCCATTTAGTATAGGGATTTTTAGCTATTTCCTAACATTATGTAATACGTACCAATAGTAGGATATATAGATGTCATAAACATAAAAATATATGTAGTACATAACGCAATAATTGGCCGCACATAGTAAGTGTACTCTAACTCAAGAAGACTATATATAAGTACGATTTTTGTCAGCGTGTACATGCGCTATTTTAGTGTGTGTAAAGTCTAAAGTGCTTGATCGTCACTGAGCTCGTTTAAAATACCTGACGATGGACCTAATCTTTATCAAACTAATTCTAAAACCCTGCACTGTAATCCCTTCAAGAAAAATCATCTCAACCACTAGTCTAGATATATCTAACCGCAAACAGACTGTTGGGAGCGGATCTCATCTTACACATTACTTGCGGCTGGCTATCGGCCGGTGTCCAGTTAGATGTCCGTTAATACACTGCACTTTACTGAGAATTGCCGCGAGAAACGTGAGCGAATTAAGTTTTCCCATTTATAACGTAGATTTAAAATAAAGGCTTAAAAGAATTGAGACAGCGATGGGAAATAGAGATAAAATATGACATTGATTTAGGAATTTATTTCTAGTTAAGTTAGCTAGTTCAGGATAAGATCAAAAGATATTGTGACTGGGAGGTACTGAAAGTATAATAAGTCAATGAGCTCTCAGTAAGAAAGTTCAAAAAAGGTACTTTGACAACCCAGATCCGAAATAAATACACACCTCTGCCTTTAGGAGTCATGTGTGTATTCAATCACCACGCACTATAACGGTGATGGAAAATATCGTGAGGAAACCTGCATACCGTAGCGGTTTTTGAGAATTTCTACGGTATGTAAGTCCGCCAACCCGCATTAGGCCAGCGTGGTGGACTATATGGCCTAATCACTCTTAATCGATTCTGTACCCCTACTTTCGGATATAATCAAAACTAATCTATTCTACAATGCATTTACCATATAAATTATCAGGAAATCCACGTAACCTATCCAGCTCCGAGCACATAATACAGGAAGACGTTCTAAAATTATCGACCACTTATTAGAGATGGTAACTTAATAGCTTGCGGTCATATCGGTGTACTAAAGTCTTGACGCTAAGTCCGCACTCCGGACACTGCAGAATATAGATTATACACGGTTATATTTTGTAAGGATGTAATAAAACGAATTTGCTTTAGTTTATTTAAGAAATTGGCAATTTAAGACACAAAAATGTTTATTGTCTCGAAGGTAGGTATAGCTTGAGTTAGAAAGGTACTGTAATGAACTAGGTTATCTAGTATGAATAATTCAATCTATAGTTATAGATAGTAGGAAAAAGCAACATGAAATAACCGGGAAATACATTAACTTCATATGCTAAGGTTATTGTAAGTTACTTAGAACGCAACACACACACATCGCCGTGGTAGTTGTTTTCTGAATTGGTATAACGGTATAGGTGATTTCAATATACGTATTCTCAGGGCTAGTCGAATTGAAGTGGAATGAATTGAAGCACAAAACAAGTACTCCGTAGATGAAAGAAATACTCCAATTTTCAAAGAATTCTGATAATCTACAGGCATATCTGATCTTTAAAACAGATTGAAAATACCCGTGTTTTTGCTTTATAAAATGGCTTTTGACGTTAATAATATTATCTTACTTCCCGGCACGTCTTAATAAAAATGTAATATTTCCAATTCAACCGATTCAATTTATGTACTTCGGCGTTGAATCTAAAAGCGAGCCGAAGTTGCATTGCCGACCGCATTCCTCGCAACTCGGCTAAGAGCATTGAAACAAATAAACATAATCTTGGAATATTATAAACTGGTTTTGCAACTTGAGCG
This sequence comes from Deilephila elpenor, assembly GCA_949752805.1. Taxonomy (NCBI): domain Eukaryota; kingdom Metazoa; phylum Arthropoda; class Insecta; order Lepidoptera; family Sphingidae; genus Deilephila; species Deilephila elpenor. Next base: position 7,152,362 of record OX457116.1, read on the forward strand.
TACAACTAATACGCTTTAACTGGAAGAACTGAGTTAGGAAAATACGGACGATTATAATGTAGTTACTGTCATGTATTTGTGTCACGCATAATATGTCGAGTGGCAGGAAAACCCGTATTTACTGTACTTATATATGGAAAATACAAGAACGGCAGAAGATTTAAATTTTATGTGGTTGAGATATATTTGGCAAGATCCCGTGTTTAATCTGACAGTTTCTCAGGTAGTTTGTTTGAAAATCTGTCATCAGATCACTGACAGCAACATCACCAGCACGAGAAACTACCTGCCTAGTGTGGTGATAATTCCAAACACCCATATTGGACCTCAAAGTAGTCTTATGATTAGCAGTGGTCTTTCTAAGGCTGAAGATGAGGATGAAAAAATACGATTAGATAATCTAATACAATCTAGAAAGTTCTATTCCAAGATGAAGAAAGTATACAAATTGATAAAAGAACAAAATTAAAAACGATTAAGTCCCCTATTATCTCATACTTTCTAAAGATTACGGTGTTTCTATGGAAACTAGAGATAAAATACTTTTCCGACCATCATAAAATCAAAACAAAAGTAAGAAATTTTTGCCTCGGAATTTCAAACGGGCATATTCTTAAAGATGTGAAAACCGCTTCTATCACATCGTCGCTTACAGTTCCCATCTCCTATTTCCGACGTCCATTACAATAAAAATAAAAATGCTTTCAAAGTTGCTTGGACGGGCAAGCAAGTTTTAGCACTTTGCCAAAATTTAAGTCGATTGCCGCACTACGACCGACGTACTTATTTGGCGATATACACGCACCGTAATACCCAAACTGAGCCTTGTTAGGGTTCCATCTAAAAATACGGTATTATTACAAAACAGCAGATCTGACCGTCCAATTAGGAGTTAGCAATACCGTGAGTATATTATCGAATAAGGGATCTTTAGTTTCCAATCCAATTTGCTAGTATTCCCTCGCGTGTCTTGGCGGGAAACGATTTATTTTGATTATAGCTGTTCCTGTTAGAAAACAAGCAATAAATTAACAGTGACGACTTAATTAGCTACCGTGTTCCCAATACCATTAACGGGCGGCGATGACAGCCCGGAGTCGAAGAAATTGATGCCATTCCTCCTGCTTGGCGCTATTATAAATAAGCTATTGTTTACTATGCCATGGTCTGTTGCCACGAAGCAAAAGAAGCTTAATATTAGGCCATTTTAGTAAATTCAGAGGCCCAAAATTTGGTTGCTTCTGTGTTGCGTATATTATCTTGCATTTACAAATAAGAAGAATATAATTGCAATTTTAAAATTAAAAATACAATATATGTATGTATATTTATCATTATTATTATTTGTTAATAGACAAATTTTCAGTAAACTTTACTAGATGTCATTTAAGTATCTTCCTCTATTTTCAAATGCAGGCAATATATGTACTTTCGAAATTAACGATGATTTAACCCATGGCTCATTATTTGGAGCTACGTAATAAAAATACACAGAAAACTTGGCAACTAAATTAATTTCGAGTTTGTTCGTTATTCGATATGTTTGATGATATTACATTGCAAAGCTTTAAAATGTTGAGAAAAGTATTTTAATATATTTTTATATTAAAATCGCTCCAGTGGCTTGTTCACCGCAAGCAAATTTTTTCTACGTATCTCTACAAACAGATTGCTTGTTTTAATAAGAAAATACATTATTTACATACAGTCATACTATATGCAACTATTTGTTACTTTGCCTGTCTTTGACGCAGTATCAGAGCAATGAATTGGTTTGATTTATTGCATAGAGATAGATTCAGAGTGTCATAGGCTACATAATCCTAATATAGACGCATAAGCAAAATTTTATAATTACTCATTAAAAATGTTTGTCATAAAAATGCACGCTATTATATCGACCAAACAAAGAAGTCATTTCTGCAGGAAACCTGCGTTAAATCACCAAAAATCAAAACTCCAACCAAGGTCTGCCGAAACATTTTAAAACAGTTTAAATCACACTATTTAAAGTGACAGAGTTAAAATGGAACACAGTCAAGAGGGCTTATTTCGTTACGTGAAAAACTCCGCTGGAAACCACTTAAAAGGTCCGTGGAATTTTGAACACGCACGCAACCAAAATGTGTATTTAGGATGTATTACCAGCCGGTTTAAAAGCGCAGATTTTAGCGCTCTCCACTTTATGTACTTAATAAATGGGAAATTTGATGAGCTCAACGAGTTTGTTATGATTTGTTCCAAGGTTTGTTTTACTTGTTTAAGGGGGCTATTGGTGGTTCAGACCGCGGTTAAATTGTTTGACAATTAAGATGTTAAAAAAAATTGGATGTCGTATGATTTTTTTATTTAGTAGTTGTCTTAATAAGACCATTCAATTCCACTTTCGATGAAGGGATAAGGGAAAGTTAACTATGAATGGCAATATTTTTACCTACTATAGTCGCGAGTACAGTAATTAACACTGATGACATTGCTAATGGTGACAACTGGAAACTGATTACTTTGAAGTTTTTTGATTTATGAATTTGTAATTTTTGTACAGTTACTTCCAGCTTAGAATCACAAATTACGCTTCAACAACTGAGCTACGAACTCCCCTGATTTAGATTATTTTAAATTCAATCACTGAGCAACCAAATCCCTCAATCAGAGAAAATGTGTTCGTTGCATACAAATTAACAAATGAAGCATGGCGTAGATAAAAACAAAAATATTCCGAATGCCGCCTGGATGTTCGCATTTGATCCATTTACATAATACTGACCTTTCATTGTGACGGACCATCATTATTTTATTTTGCATGGCTGAAGGATTTGGCATGCATGCGTGGTCGTGATAGCTGAGGTATTTGCCGGCACAAGTACCTCATTGTATGAATTAAGCATATAGGATTGTTAAACTTGTCTCTTCAATTTAGCGGCAGAATGTACGAGCTTTGTGGACTAGACGGGAAATTCACTTTGTGTGAAAGCAAAACATTGCTAGGTGCTAGGTTGCTCGGTGTTGAAATAACATTTTAATGTTGGTCACAAAAATGGAGTAGGTAAGTGTTAGTAGGAGAAAAAAAAATTGGCTATTTAATTTGAATCTATTTATCTGCGTATAGCAACCAAGTATGCTTTATCGTACGTTTTAATTCACAAGAATTTTATCCATGTTAGTAATGTTTTTTTTACTTTCCTGTTTCTTCAAGAATATTTAGTTCAGACATTTAAAAATATTTCGTCAGAAATGACTAGTTTTGCAGCTGGCATTTCACAACTCACTACCAAACGAACATTAAATATTATTTCATATTATTTTATTACTAGCTACGCAATTTTCACAAGTAAAGAAACGTATTTGCATCACAACATAGTCCGGAATAGACCTCCATAATACAAATCGAATTAAATTGGCAGTTTATGGGCGTGTGTTTATGGACTCTTAAGACTTGTTGCTTCCCATCTTCGGCAGTTAGCGAGTAATACCGCGAACGTGGAACTGTTGTCGAACACGCGACATTTTATTCGCCTTAATTAGCCCTCAAAGTAGGGACGGAGGCCCGAGGGACGCTGTTGACACATTATACGTATGAGCATTTAATCTGCATTTATGGCAAGTGTGTTTACGCCAATCTACATATATTTAGCTAAGGGAGATTGCGGTTTATAGAAGCGCGTGACTAGATTTTGTTTTGAGTTTTAAATTACGCTTGTGCGGGAAATTTGACGCTAAGAACTGAGCGTGATGTGTTTAATTCGTGTTATTACGTTTTTAACAAGTGATTTTAAGTGAGAAGAATACTGAATCATTAGTTTAGTGGTATCTATCTATATCAGCCCATATACGTCCCACTGCAGGGCACGGGCCTACTCTACAGTCGAGAGAATCGATTGAGAGTGGTTAGGCCATATAGTCCACCACGCTGGCCTAGTGCGGGTTGGCGGACAGTTTAGTGGTAAACTTGTGTAAATTCTAAGGTTTTCAACTTAAATTTTAGGGCAGACAAATCACTTTTTGTAAGTATCGTTTCAAAAATGTGTGATTTTATAGCATGGGTATACTGATTGTAAAATATACAACAAAATCATATTAAGACGATATTGTAAGTAAAAGTGTAAGAAATGACAGCGTCTAATATCTCACCAATGCTGGCGTCGATTACAGCAAAAAGCGTAAGCAAAAAGCCGAAAAGGTTGTAGGGTTAACCCATACTAGATAAATGAATGGTTTGCTGTGTTTGGCGAAGATCCGTCAACTGAAGAAAGACAGCTGGTTATTAAGTAAATTAAGTGCTTTGATTCGAAAATAAGGATTTAGTTTGCATCTCAAGGCATGATGATGAAATACATTATTTAAGCGATTGAATAAAAGAGATAAAAACAAAAAAAATATGATTGAAATAACGCCACATAATAATCCCACGTAGATGATAATTGGAAGTGACGATAATGATGATGAAGAAAAGCGACCGAAACGAATTCTGTTTCATCAAATTTATAGTTTTGAAATAAATCCTAAAAATAGATTTATATCAAAGGTTATACTTAAGTATAAATATCTCCAAACAGAGCATATGGTTCAGTAGACTTGAAACTAAATAAGGATTTAGCAACATTAAACACACTTTATATCAAAAGTGACTAACTCTTATTCAATGCAAATCCCGCTCTATATAAAGCAGTAATATTAACTAATACTTTTAGACTTCAAGGTCCCATAAAACCAAATGTCAAAGTACAAATTATTGCTCATCAGACCATTGATTTCTGCGGAGTCCGAAGCCATACAGTTATTGTCAGCTGTCTTTCGCATGTCCGATCTCAATGCTCTGGAGAGTATGCAGACTGCTATCAACCCTTGAATAAACCAGAGCTGTATTGCATATACCCCTGGAGACTTTGTTTTGACATTGGATATATTTTTATCAAAATTCTAGTAGCAAGGTAAAGATGTCAGATTTATCTCGCAGAATTGTGGTATCATTTACCGGTGTGAGATTGGAGAGAGTTCAAAAGAGTATTAACTAATTTCGAGGATATGCGTGCGAATATCAAATCGGGAAATGTACTTTATTAAAGGTTCTAAAGTCAAAGTCATAGAGTAAACAAGGATAGATAGAAGAAAATGAGAAATTCTGGGAACCCAAATTATAAAGCAACATTGTCGAGTGTCAGATGAAAACACAGACTCTGAGCAAAAACCAAGTTGGCACAAAACAAATTCTGAGTGCAAAATGCATTTGGTTGCTCGTCAAAGAGATTTTGTACTGCATCACACCGGTATATTTTTCACACACCTTATTGTCACTTACTTGTTTATATTTCCCACAGAGTATCAAGAGCTATAAATAACTTGAACTAACTTAGCTCTCACCTGTTAATTGTTTGTAATCTTAAAGCATAACAAGCAAACGCCATTTAAGGTAATGATGCTGTTGTGTTTATAACAACAACAACGTTTTTATTACCCTCAAATACATAAAGTTGAAAACATTTTAGAGCCCTTTTACGTACAATGTTTACTAAATTGTCATATCGCAGGTATATTTAAACTGATATTAACAAATTCTGAACTATTATCTGATCAGTTGCTTGAACTGCAAGATTCACAACGATATCTAGTAATTTAAATATTGAATCTCCTCATCAACTGCTAGGAGTTTTAATTGAGTTCTCAAATGAATAGTGAAACGTACACGAAGGGTTATTAAAGTAGTGCCCGGCTTATTGCTCTAAAATATATATGTATCATCAATCTGTATTTAAAGTCAATTTAAGGTTAACAAATCTCGGCTGTCATACATCTTCAGTAAGTGAATACAGCACGTGAAAAATAAACACATTTCACACCTTACCACTTTTCTTAGAAATAAGAAAATTCTTTACTCAGAAAATTGTGTGAAGACGATTGTGCTACTGGCACCATTCGCCGAAAATTCCTACATAAATTCCATATGCCAATAGCGTGGAACAAAAAAATGTAGTGGCAAATAGTTCCAACACTCAAAAACTTGTATAATATAACCGATAAGTTCTGCTTCTCTGTGAGTAAGTCGAAAGGTCAACAGTAAATAGGCAAGTAACAAGAAAAAGGCTTGGCGAAAGTTTTAATGCGTTTGGAAATAAATCGGGCTATTTATCTTTATAAGGCACCCTTGCGCCGTGTGACGGTTCTAATGGCGGGCGGGCTGTAGAATCTTCAGACAGGGCTTTTAAATTGGTAAAATGACAAATAAGGCCAATATTGCTAAATAATGGTCTATTATCACAAAATTGTGCGCAGCTTAAATATTGAAAATGGCTAGTTGCGTTGCTAGCATCTCAAATTGAAAGTTGGTAAGAGTAATTTAAGTTAGGGTTAGGATTATTGGATTTGGTACATCTGAATTATAATTCCAAACACGACATTAAAACTGTTACTCTACGTCGATTTCTGTAAAACGATAGTACCGTCTCGGTCAAGCTGGTCCGTTCATATTGCATTCATAACGGCAAGGGTTCTGAACTGAACTACTTTGATTCAATATTTTGCTATGAAGTTGCAGTGTTTCAAAGATCGGGATCATAAGTGAGATGAAATGTAAAAAAATCATGAGTGCACCGTATACTGAACCCTTTGTATCGATATTGCTTTTGTGAAAGCATTTTCTATTGCTCCTGTCTCATCACTATCAGAAAAACCTATAATGAAGGGAAAGCAAGTTTGAATTACTCTAAATTAATTAAATTTTAATGCATACTCTTAACACTTAATGAAGTAAATTATTCTTGGTGAACAAATAGCGGTCTTTACAAAGCGTTCCCTCAACCATGAATTTAAGTAAGGAACTGCCATTTCCATACAAGATTTCATTGCGGTAATTCCACTAAGTTAATCGACAAAGGCAACTACTTTCTAAAGTGATACACCGTTTTTACAGTTTCATATCAATTTAAAATGACTCACTGGTAGGGAATGTCCAATCCGATACACGTTATATGTTAAACTTGAGTTTTTTAATTGTAATAAATAATGGGTAACTAATGCCTGCGACATTGTGTAAGGAGAATTTCATTCCAGATATATTTCATCGTGTATATTTCCCGGAATAAAAGTCCTCAACCATGTATACTATACTATGCATAAAATCTTGCGGACCTGCTGCGACGCTCCGTGAACTATTAACCAACAAAACTTACATAGACATTCATGCAACAATTTGTAAATCAGTATTAAAATGCTGGTATCTCATGGGATAGGATTAATCCTAATAAGGAAAAAGGTGATGCATGTCATACAGCAACAGATTGAATTAACAGTTAAGTATTATACAAATCAAAACCAATTTAGAGCGTATAATTTTAATCTGATGAAATCTGGCTTTCAAACAATACAGCGAAATTGTGTGAACATAACGTGTGGGAGAATGCGATGAATAAGCTATGGCGACCTACACCTACTTGTTTGGTTGGATCGCGCGATTTCGACACACACGCTATGGCTCGTGACGTCACAACACCTGAATGTAACGAATTTATACTTGTGACAAGTTCATTCGTGGAAGGTATGTGTGCCCTTTGTTCCAAATGCTTGGTAGTTCAAGGTATTGTTTGTAATGATTAATGAGTGCTAACCGATGTGGATTGTATAAACACTGACGTGCGTACATAAATAGACGTGTTTAAAGTAAATAATGGGAATGTGATTGTGAACGAATTATTATTGATGGTTGAAAATGTCAAAAAAAGAAATATATACTCATTAGTCACCGTAGGCTAAGTTGTATTGATTTGTTCAGAAAATATTAAGATCAGTAAAAATATTGCTCATGTATTTTAAATTATTTAAACCTAATTACTAGATCAGGTTGAAACAAAAATGTGCTTTTTAACATAACACAAAGTTCACGATTCCTAATCACCAAGTTCTCCCACAATTTCCCAGCTCATTCCCATACTCAAACAGGAATGTCTGACATGTCAACGGTCTATTTCTGAGTGAGAGTTCCCGCGGGACTCAACGCCAGCCCCATTAAAGTGTTTCAACAAACTCTTCAATGTCCAAAACTTCAGGGTTTATTTTCCGTGACTCGCCGTACCGGAGTTATTATCTTTACGAGGGGTTGAAAGCTCTCACTTTTTTATTATTGCCCTTTATTGTGCTGTGGCACTTAAACACAACCGAGGTCGTAGGGCCGTGGAACAAAACAATAATTTTCCTTGCGTCAATATTTTACAGTTCGTTTAAAAATTTATGTGGGGCTGTGAATTTATTATATTTGAAGATGTTTTGTTTTAATATGAGCGTGTTGGGTGGAAGGGCTGCTTGCAGTTACCAGCCCTTTATTAGGTTTTCGGAAATAACATGTAGTTGTGTATTTACTGCTAGTTTGCTCGATAGCGAGAAAGACCGTGATAGACCTGAGAACTGTATGAGAACTACAAGTATATAAAAGTATCTGAACTTTACCAAAACTTCTAGGTCAGTGTGATGGACCTTGAACTATCTTCTCCCAAAGGTCGAAGAAGGTCGTGTCCAACAATAAGACCTATATGGACTGATATAGTTATTTTTAATTTATATTACTTGCGGGGCCTATTAACATTTACGTCCAACGTTATGGTAGGGATCGCACAATATAATTCTAATGCGTTGCGTACTCTAGGGTGCGATTCAGCGACCTTGTATTAGTTCCGGCGAACTACCTGTGTGTATCAATAGGCTTCTCGAAATTCTAAATTTCCCACAAGCAGGTTTCTATAAATAAGGATGTATTAAAGCACATGCAACGACCGAACACGAGACAATTCTTGTGAAAGATCGTACAGAGTCGTTTAGTGCAGATGATACTAGTTTGCAGACTGCGGCCGTATGACCAGTTGTCTTCACGAAAAATAGGTTTAACGCCATCTGTTGGTAGAAACCCTCGGAAATAACTCACCTCACACATTGGCACGTACGCAATAACGTTGTCATGTTGACCAAATGTTCCGGGACCGTTATTAAACAAGAGGTCTTTTTAAGTTACAAGAAATTGTATCTGTTTTATTTCGTAAAATTATAATTTATCATTCATCTTGAAATGTAGGTTCTAACAACATCCTCCCTGAAGGGCGATAAATTCTCGTTCACGCGACGTAAATAATTAACTCAGTAAAGGCATTCGAATTTTAGGGACATTTTATTTCTGATATTGTCTTTGTGTCGTAATTATTACATAAATATAGCGGCCCGGCCTGGCATCACCCGGGCGCGGACACTTTTTGAATCCTGTCCACATAAGACACATACTACTTCGCGTATAACTGTTTTATATTTAAACTCTACGTGACAGCCTTCTCTTTATACAGCTTGTTTCGTCCAGTCCCGTTACATCCCGTCCTGTCCCGTCTCAATGTGAGACTTGATGCATGCAATCCTCTCCTTGACTTGAGGCATGCAATCCTATCCTCTTATATCCCATTTCATTCGCACTATATTCTATTCCAAACTATCCCTATGAGTTTGAAAGAGTAGCATTAATACAGATATTTCAATTCCATCCTATGGAAACCATATTTTTCTGGGATAAAAAGTAGCCTATGCATTGATATCATCTACCTCTATACTAATTTTCATGAAAATCAGCCAAGACTTTTGAGCGTATAGAAGTAAAGAACACACAAATTTTCGCCTTTGTAATATTGGTACGATAATAATAACCACAAAACCTTGTTCCGTTAACGTTTTAATTGTAAACGCTACAGTCAGTACAATAAATGTGAAAACAACATTGTGTAACATTTTTATTATACGTCACAAGAATCGAAGTATCCAATTTGTGATAGTATTGTCGATAATGTATTTGTCACCTGCTCTTTCACCCGTATGGGGTAGTACCTCGACAAAGGCACGTATTCTAACAATTACATAAACTGTTCAAAAACATAACTTCATATTACTAGCCTTCACAACCTTTTCAACCTCGGTTCCCAAGCCACTTACCTCGGAAACAATAACTGGAACTGGGTCTTGGCTTTCAAGACCGGTGGCCTATCTTGTTCTTCTTACTAGTTGAAAATCGACTACATCAAAGTACAATTTCAGCATTCCTACTGTAGAAAGCTGATCGAAGCATCCATTTAATGTGTTCTCTTGGTATCATATTTCACCATTTATTCAACTAGTTAGTCTACTCTACTATTTTAGGAAATGTATGACATTAATTTACTTTAAGAAACGTTTTCTGTAAACATAATATCTGATGTACTTCTAAATTCCCATATTTCCCAGACAAATTGAAGTCATTTGTCACGTAAAGCCTTTATAAATCTTTTGTCCTGTTTTTACGCAGTGATTCAAGATAGTTACTGTCCGGTCCCCAACCAGCAACTAACTCATCGTGAACCGTCCCAAGTCCCTCTGATGAGTAATTATACAATTAATTCAACAAGGCACCTAATGTTAAGGCGGACGGCGAAAGTTTGTTTTTGTTAGAAATAAGAAACAATGCGAATTGTTTGTTAGTCCGGAGTTTTCTACTTTTAAAGCATCTGCTCTTTGTAATTAACGTTATGCTAGTTACAATGTGGTAATTCTTTTATATTTATATTGTGTTACTTGAGTTATGCGACGCTTTATCATCTACCTGGTCTAGTTGCATAGCGTCTGCAATGTTGGTTTGCGTTTGAAAGGTTTAAATTATAATGCGCTTTATAGTTAGGTCACTGATTAAAATTTTATATTTCTAAGACGATAACTCTTAATACTTTTAATATTTTCTTCAACTTGTGTTTAGCTTCTTCGATTATATTGTTCACTCTCATACATATTCGCATGTGTAACCATCTTGACTTACCTTAGAATTTTTCCTGTATGACGAATCTATCAATAGATGTTATCGATGATGTCAGATGTATCTATAGGTCTAAACTATCTAATCTATCTATAGGGTTGATGTAATGCTATTGAATTTGTGGCAGAAGAAATTAAGAAATATCCCCTCTTATTAAAAATGTATCAGTAATATAATATATAAATAATTAACTCATTTATTGATTAGTAACCTAAGTTATAATCTAAGATCTCTTGATGTAATCAACTGTTATACAAGTCCTAGAATGGTATTATGAAGTATTCCTGATTTTCGGTTGCCACTACTAAAATATTTAGCACCTCTAGATATGTGTGTTTGAGTATGTTCTAATCCATATTTCTATAACGAATATTTGAACAAATGTTTCATCAATAACCCATCAACTATTCTCCAATTCAGCTATTCCCCAGTCAAATCACTCGACAATCGTGATCCTAATGTAAATACTCGACATACAAGTCTGTGCTAACACGGTTAAGTGAAGTACACTTAACTACCGTCATATCGGTAATTGATTATATTGTTTATATAATTACGTGCCCGCGCATGTTGCTTGCCCTTGTAGTTTAATTAAGTCACGCTTTCTGAGAAATATGTGACACAATGCTTTGATTCATTAACTAGGTGTGAATTTACATGGAATTGAAGTTATCGATGGGAGGGCTGTTGAGAATTTGAGAGTACTAACAGGTACAAACTTATGACTTAATAGACTGTAAAGATTATGTATATTAATTTAGATACACAACCAACAATATTGGTAAACCTCGAATTGGCAACATAAATTAGTAATTGTTGCTTTGAATTATTATTAATATGCATAATTACTTCTAGATTGTTCTAATTTTATTGTCGAGAATATTAATGCTAAATTGTGTAAAAATGGCGTCGCAAAGTTAGCTCCAGTTTTCCTGTACTAAAATAGAATAAGAGTTCAACCGACTGGCATAAATGCAGAAAACCATTCTAGTCTAATAGCCTATTATCGATTTAAAAAACTCTGTGCTCGTACAATAAAATCGGCTTAAGTGTAACTGACCGGAATATCGGAGAATCCGTACTTTATCTCTGAGCACTTATTAGGTTACATAACTTGCATACCACTGTCCACACCTTGCGACTATAGGTAATTGCATTTATTGCGGCCGGTCAGGGTTAAATAGATCGGAGCCGAAATGGAAAGTAAAACACCAGTTTAATAAGGTCTGCAACTTGGCTTTAATAGAACTAAGAATAGGTCTGATATCTCTGGTTAGTTTAATAGCAAATTTAAAAAGATCTCTAAATGAACTGAAGTGGGGTCGGGACGGGATCTTAATTGTCTGGACTGTAAATTGGCGCTCGTTTGTTCGTTGGCCTTGGTACCGAAAAATTCTCATTTTATCTTGTGAAATTGATATTATAGATTTTTTGCAAATTTGATATCTCTTTACTGTAGTTCAATGACTAATTGTCAAGCTATTTCGATATCATAATGATTTTCTACATTACATATTATGATGTTGCGATATAAGCATTATGAATTGCTCTTCTTTTACAACACCTACAATTAATAAGAAATATTCATTTTATTATAAATTGTAGAATTTCTTTACTGCTGTTTTTGTAAAGACAATATTCTATTGTCTTTTTAAAAAAAGGTAATCCTGGTGACCTTAAATATTTTTCGACACATTCTTTTCGCTGCCTTGTTTGTATTTTATAAAAATAAGTATTTTCGATGCTTTGATACTTAGTGCCCTTTCCAACTTCAGCTGTCAGTCTTGATTTACAAAGGTTAAAGCTGAGTCCTAAATTGTATCTGTAATAATAGTCTCTCCATTTACAGTACAAGAGTCTGTAAAGCTGAATGGTTTGATAACAATAGAACGAATGATATTATAATATTAAGTATGACTAATACAGCCGCAGACTAGCGGTTCGTTACCTTGTAATTCAATAGTTCCACCTTTCTCTTTGTAAATAATTATTCAGTCATGACAGCCGTCACCTCGCAAGTCTTGTAAAAACGAGTCTTGCAATTGATAAAACGAAGAGATTCAGCATTAATTTTATGCTTTTAGATACTTTAAAATTGACTGGGAGATAGATATCGTTGACTGAGTAAGAAACACTTTCGAATAGAGTAAACAATCTAAGATCTGGAGCCTGAAGTGATGGAAAACAATTCGGATATCAACATAAATTTGGGTGGACTCAAAACTGACGACAGCTCAAAACCCTCATATAATGGAAGAAGTATTAACAACATATTTACTAACTTATTCCGCGACGAACGTTGAATAATGATCACAAAATTAAAATTATAAAAGACATTTTCTCATTTTATACCAGTAGCGATGTTCGTAAAAATAGATAATTGCAAATTCCTAATGGTGCAAAAAATTCCGAGCGAGAATCGTTAGAATTTTTTCCGCTTTTACTATTTTTATACTTTCATGTTATTTTAACGGGAGATGGAATTGGAATATTTTCTGATTCAATCAGAATTATAACTGGAATAGATTCAGTTTTCGGATTATGCGGATTATTTTGCTGCCCATATTTATTAAGGTTATGACGATATACTTGTTATTTTTAATTGTATTCATGGTATAAGTTAGGGAGCTACCAGATTTTATGTAAACTACATCAAACACAATTTTAACTAATTCTTGAAAAAGTGGCGTAGAAATGCTTTGCAATCCAATAGAATTTCTATCCAATGTACATTATGATGAAGACCAAACCAGATGAATAGGCGTAGTTAAATTTTTTAACTCCTACATTTCTTACACAATTGGCCGTCAGCCATTCACAAATAGATACGTAGCTCCATAGCGTTAAGGAAACAGTTCATCCCAGTAATAATCTGTTTAGAGACCGCTATAATAATGTTATAACGTTTACGACAATGCAGACGGTCTGACATACGAGTATTGTAAGGATGTTTATCGCGAACGCTTGGCTGGTGCGATATTTTTTTCCGTTTATGATGTGTGTTATCCTGGCAATATTTTCATCATGGTGTTTTACGGCCCACACTACTGTTGCTGTTATTGTATATTTTGGCGTGATTGATGTGTGCGTGTCTAGTTTACGTGATTTTATTTGCTAGGATGCGAGCATGTTGCTAGGAATACTTATAACCATGATAAGTTTAGACATTTAGGTCATATTTTCGTGGTCCCATAGTGAAAAAGCTATTTATTTTAAATGATTAATGGTAGCGAAACTGAATGCGTTTTTCGAAGTGACTGTTTTCATACTTCACAATCGATATCTTCAACGGTAAAGAAATTTATAAAGAAACTCGCATACTTCAAAACTTTCCATAAGTTTTTCGAAACTATCTTGAAGTCTATCAACCCGCATTACTGTCCTCATTTGTAAAGAACTCCCTTGTCTAGTTCTTGGACAGTTACAGAGCTCATATTATTAAAACTACTTGCAAAATTGAACCGTCTCCATATTTAATTCCATTATAACTCGTTTGATCTTTACAGACACTTGAACCATCCATTGCACAAGTTTTTAATTCATAAATAGTACTCGATACATGATTCATCTGAATAAATAGATTTGGTTCCGATCAGTTCCGAGTATTGCCCATTAAAGTACAGTCGAAATTAGTATCGAAGCAATTCGATCTCCGCCGACCTAGTTAAAGAGCGCGGACTTTTCAACGTACTTATTGGCTCTTGAGGCGTTACACAATTATTTCTTCATCCCATTCTCTCGTGTTAGGTTTCTTTTTGATTAGAGCGAGATAGATTACTTGACTCACACTGTCCACTGAGTCACGATCTCCTGTGGTCACTGAGTCACGGAAACATTGCAAGTATGCTGTGCTTATTCATAGGCGCCGACTGGTTATGTCTCGTCGGCATTGAAGATTATAGACTCCTTTAATGGAATAAAACTGTGGGAATTCAGAGTTATTATGACTAAATAAATTGCCTTTAAAAAATAAGTGTTAAGTCCATGTTTTTCTTACTGTACAAAAAACATTACGAGAATAATTTTTTGAAAGTTCTATTTGATGTAGTATTTTGTAACCTTTTGATAGTACGTCAAATGGTTAACTAACTCACTAATTAACGAAAACACAAAACCCATTCAAATTAACTTATATTTAGAACGTGCCAACAATGCCAAATGATAAAACGTTTTATCACATAAAATTTTCTTGTAAGCAGTAATATTTGTAACAGTGAACCGCCAAGTAAAATTAAGTCTCAACGCACAAAGGCTCCTCCTAACAAAAACTGTTTGATGTTTATTTACAGTCTCGTGCTGGTTAAAAACAATGAAAATATTAGCTTTAACAGCTACATAAGTACAACAATCCGGAACGAGTTTTATAAACATTTGACACATACCTTCTTATTCTTAGTATTGTGGCTGTTTACATGTAAACCTGGTGTTTAGAGTTTGATTACTAGATTAGTTTTATTTGACAAATATGTTTCGAACTTTATTTTTCGTAAGGATTTAATTAAGATAAAGGGCTTAAATTTTTGGTTTTTCTGTCATAGTGACCCACGTAAATTATTCGCTTTTCGGGTCGATACGGTTTATATCTAGTCTTTAACAAGCCGGTATAGTATACATTTACTTATAGGTGTAAAAAAAATCACCACAACATCGAGAAATATGTGAATATGTATCATATTAAAAACGTACATTACACGGCTTGAGGAAATCCAGTTAGCGTTATTGGGGGCGCAACTAAACTCTAATTCAATTACGACGTACGTATAAAACGCGATTTCTGTTTGTTCGCGCCGAGCTTTCGTAAGATTATGTATGCCTTATAACCGTTTGCCTGCCTCTTGAAATGTATTACAATAACCATTTTTATGACCGGGGCTAATTTATTACGTTTTGTTGCAGGTATGTTAGGAGATTTTTCTAGAATAGAAACAAAGGAGTGTGAAAATGTTCGGTAAGAAAGGTTAAAGATTTTTATTTTGGCGGCGCAGGTTTTTTTGCTTGATTGAGATTTACCTTTATAGACGGGTACGATTTGAAGTTATTCTGGTTTGTTTTAGCAGAGATAAGTCTTTGTATCTTATTTTTACTGTCTGCTATCAGGCGGCCTGCTAACGTCTGCTTTAGGCAATATAAACGTATGGAATGAACAAAATGTCTTGTTACAAAATTTCAACTATCCACGTCTTAATTATCGAATATTTGAAAGACAGTTACACGTTTTGGGACGTTATAGATGATCCAGAGAGACGGTGACCAACCACCATCATTGTAATAGCTCATTTTGAGTTCTTTGCTCTTTAATAACAGATCAATTGTTCTCATATTCACGAACCCGGATTCAGTCAACGTGGCGAACTATAGTCACTATACCCTCACATTTTACCAGTTCTTTTGCAGTTAGACATAAAGGGGCCAATATAGAGCAGTGAATATACAGCATGTAATACGGCATTACTGAAAAAAAGCAAGCATCTGGCGTTCCACTCGCAGCTGAAAACGTAGAACAAATTATTTATCGATCACGCTTTGTATCGTAAAAATGTGGGATAAGTATGTGGAAGTATTAAAATGCGCTCTTTATATTGGAGCGTGACTTCAAATGTCGATAGGCAAAATGTACGTGAGCCCGAGTGTTGCGGACTAAAGAATTTTATAGAACACACTGTTTGCAATATCTGAAGTGTTGCGTCCATAGTTTACTGACACGCTTTTACTGGAGGAAATACTGAAATTGACAGCAATATGGACGAATATAGTTACTGAGGAGGTGAATTTATGTTGAAATTGTTGTTTAATATATAAAATACCTCCAGATATAAGAAGATCGAAGTTGAAAACAGCTATACACCATTCAGCAGTGTATATCTTTTCGAGGATAAAATAACTATCTTCGTACGTCGCTGTTTAGTTTTTATTCCACTTACAAAACTTAATTAGCTTCGCCAGAATGAGTTGTTTTAATAAAGTAAAAAATACTTTTGATCTATGCACAGTTTCATAATGAATGATTGTCGAAATTTATCTCTCGATTATCTAAAGGTTAATTAGAGGTCACGCTTCAATTTTCATGGATCATACTTCTATTATGGTGTCAAAGTAGGCTTCAAACTGTAACTTGTGATCATGTGCTTGTTGTTCGTACCTACATGTTAAGGAAAAAATATATTGTGGTTATGTATACGCCATTTCATTGAATAATATGGTTGTTATTGTGTATAGATATTTATATGACAAATATGGAAAAAACACCATTAAGTAGTTAGGTGTAGAAACAGAGTTAAAACCGTGAGGATTTCTTTAAATTTCTTGATCGTGAAATTCATTTTGAGTTTTTCTATTCATTCAAAATCTATATTTAGCACAGGAGCAAAGTTTTCTAATATTACTATGTACATATAAATACATATTAAAATTTAATTATGGAATTCTTGTAAAAGCCGACATTAAAAAAGAGCAAATTAATTAGTTTCATGCGACATATACGCACTACGAGTACACCCACACATCAAACATTCATTAATAATGAAACGGGACTAAAATAGAGGAAATATTCAAACAAAACCCTTCGCTTTGTATACGAGTTGTTATCGCTTTGTTTCATTAATTAGTCTAGTTTCATTGATGGAATAAAATTGATTGTCATTTAACGTTTTATGGATTGAGGATGTAGTTGGTAGTAAATTTTACTACGTCACTGAGTTTCGATTTCCATTCATTAGTTTAGCTATAAATATTCGTTGAGGGATAAGCGTTGTATGTGTATTTTAGCATATCAGGTTATTCAAGTTAGAAGACAATTTTAGACTCATTAAGAATCTCTTATTCATCGATACGAAGTCGAGGGCTCAGCATTTCCTATCGCTAAATTATTGTGAAGACGTCAAAGTTCTCTTGGAGTATGGAGGTTCCCCTGGGTACGAAATTGAGAAATTCTGCTTCCAAACATACCCGATGTCCGCCTTGCATTCGAACTAAAATATTAATGAACTTATGCCTTCATATCCCCTGAAGGAATAAACAAATTGTCCAACTGTGATAGGCGCACCTATCGCAGTGGTGATAATAATGCGTGTGACGGTCACCGAGGGGGTTTTAATCAGTATGCTGGCATAGATTTTGTTAAGGACCCAGCCCGCCCACAATCCGCAGCGTGCTGGGCTGGAAGGTCAGATACATTGACATACACCTTTCGGCCCCCCCGAGGTATCGAAAGAGGAGCTTAATAGCTTTTCCTCTTTGTCCAAAAAAAAAAGACACCTTTCGCTAAGTTGGGCACAAATTCAGATCGTAATTTTTTTTTAAATTTAAGCTGTACTTGTACAGCTTAAATCCACTTTGTAAAGTGGATTCCCTAACCCGCGATTTCAACTCAAGAAATCACGGCTTACCGTACACACGCTTCCACTAGACCAGTAAATCGATTCGACCGAACTCATCACTAATGAAGACTCACTGAATAGTATTAGTAAAAACCCGACTTTATAAAGAGAGGCTTAGGTATGCTAAACCTTGACACTAGCAACCCAGCAATGCAGATATCGTCATTCTATTGTGGTCTGTATTGAATAACAAATATATGACAAATGCGGCCTTAGTCGCTCCCGCGTTATTTAATACCTGCTATCTCAATGGACAATGAAAATGAATCACATTGCAACCAATAATGCCGCTTCGGTTAAACGGTACGGGATGACTGATGGAACGAAGATATATAAACTTCATAAGGAAATTTGTAGTTATATGCTGTCCAAAATGTCCAAATGCTGTTGCAGAATTTCAGCATATTCCTGTGTTTATAAAAATACACTTTTTTTATAACAACAAAAAATACTCTTCTCTTTATAAAAATAACTAATCTCAATAATGGAAATATAAAAAGTATTTAGCAATGCTAGGGGATATACGTATATCATATAATAATTTTACATAACGTTAACCATAATTTTCACTGCCAAAATTGTAGTGAACTCCTGATCCCGTTTAAGTATTTTAATATGATTATCAGCACATCCTGGCGTGATCCTAAAACCCGAGCTTATTTTATTATACCCACATCAGCGTTTATGCAGATAATGTGGATGGCACACGGCCAGAACACCTGAAGGTTGCTCGGGATAATTAAATAAAATTTATTACGAAATTCCTTATATTTATGAACGCTTTTTATATGTTTTTTTTGCGAGACAAGTTCGTTTTTTTTGGATCTTCCATCTGTCTTTTTTAGACTATATTTCGACTTTTGCTTTGTGTGTGACAAAGATTTTTGTCATGGTCAAAAAAATCTATGATGTATCTTTCTGAAAATTTGGTCCAGTTAATTTACTCCGTGCTAAGATACAACAGTGCGGTAAAGTAAAAAATGTATTTTATAAGATATTTTAACAAGATGAAGACTTTTCTTTGTACACAATTCTGTTATCGTTTGCGGCTTTATCAAACAGTGGAACAAGGGTATTTGTTATGTCGTTTTATTTTGATGAATTGTTAATGACTTGGAGACCAAGGCCTCGTTTATTAGTCATGTAATCAAAAGCCTACTTTGTATAGCCTAAGTTTTACGCCTGCCACTACTTCTAGCATTACGCGTTATAAAAGCGTTGTAAACTGTGAAGTGTTATCGTCATACGCGTAATAAATCTACTTTGAGGTCTTTGAACTCGGTATTTTTACGAGGTCCTTGTAAAATATATAAAAATGTGCTGAGTCTAAAAACAAACACGTAAAAATATGCGACATATTTTATACGGCTTGTATATTTGCGAAAAACGTCTATAACAATGTGGATAGGTTAAATGTACAATTATAGATGTAGAAAATACACATGGTGTTAAACTCAACACAGTAAACCATACGATTGTGTCGCCTTTTAGGATCAGCCAGTGGACATCCGGTCTCAAACATTCTGTTTCCGGTGTAAAACGTGCCAATGTAAAAAGAGTATTGGAAAATGGAAAGACACTTTTAATACTGAATTACATTGATTGGAAGATAACGACGTCATATTAATTTATAAAAAGGTGTTCATTTTTAAGGAGGAAACAGTAACGCATTGAAATCAGTTCTTGTAAACTAGATAATTTTTCACCCTGGAAAAATGAAAGATATCAACGGTCTTCTTCATAGACAGATTTAAGACCTATTTTTGTTATAGAATGTTTTGTCTTCTTCGCTCAAACTGAATTCTGAAGTCGTTCGAAAGGGACAAAATATTCGAAAGCTAAAATATGTTTTAAATCTGTTTATGAATAAGGCCGTATGTATTTTGTTGCGTGGATGGAAAAGAGCGTATTTTTAAAGTGGTTCTAAAAAACCTAAGTAGCTACTTCTTTCATAAAATTTTGTCCAATTTATAATAGTTTGTAGTCACAAAGTGATTTCACTAGACAATAGGAGTCGTGCAAGTACACCACGATCGGAACCAGTTTGAAGCGAGGCGAGTGGCGACCGCTTTTTGTGCCGCCACACACGTCTGACACAGTAGGTCATCTGTGCATACAATCTAACGACCAAGTGCATATTTACTTTTTTAAACAATGCACACGCAAACATTATTAACATGTCATGTTTATTTATACCTTGAATAGGATAAACTTTTATCGCAGTGGATTTTTGTAAGCCTTAATGGTTATTTACCGAGAATTTTTTTGAATCACCGTGAAAGTATCTGGTATAACTGGTTGGGCAATTCTTTGTCTTTCAAAACTTGAAGGATGTATATGACGCGTGTATTTCCTTTGCGAAATCCGGTTTAAATCAGTGATATTGTATCTGTAATCAGTATGACGAATGGATAGAGATCCGTTTTTCCGTCCTTATCTCATTCTCTCAAGATAAAATATTGCTCTTCTGTTTACTTGTAGATTGTTAAATATAAAAATAAGATTGTATGATTCTATACCAAACTTTATTATATCAGTAGTTTAGACTTAAATAGCTTATTGATTTCTTCGGTAGCCAATAAAGTACGTTTTAGAATCCAACTTTGTCATATTATGTACTATTTCAACACAAAAAATAAATTTATAAACAAAAACAAATTCTGTGGACCCCAGCTCAGAAATTATTCACCACAGCAAACACTACCATACTGTTATGCACTTCTCATACCTGTGCTGAGTTTGCCTACTAGATAGGTCACTTTCTTGTACCCCACTGCGTATGGTTTCATTGCGCACGCGATAATGACCCTTGTTACTAAGGCGTTATGCACTTGGTTGTTAGAAAGTCATTTCTAATGTTAACTGCACGTTAGCGGGCATACGATATTGTATGGTAACGTAAGAACTGTATTGTTAATCACGTTTGTCGGGTGTATTTGTGTATTAGTTGTGGAGGTTTTGAAACAATGTAGTGCCAGGAGCTGTTCATGAAAGTTGTTTTGCAGTTTTAGTATGCTTATATTATAATTGTGAAAATTTGCGTACAGGTAGTTAGGAGTGACATTTCTAACTCTGATTTTTTTGTCTTTTTTCCATATTCATGTAAACTCTTTTGTTTTCGAAAAAAACAAACAGTATTTCAAAGGTGTTACAATTGCAAAACTTTCTTTTAATGGATCAAGACTAATACTTTACAAAAATCCAATGAAAAGTAATATTTATTAATACTTCAATTACAATTAGTATTAAATTCCTTAATCATCACCGGTATTAATCGAAAAAAGTATTTGTTGCAGAGGTTTTATCCAGTTTTAAGAGTTTACGCAAACACTTTTATTCAACTTTTAAACGTTTTCGTTAAGGCCTTTGAAACGGTAAACATCATATACTAATAAGCAGAATAATTCAATTATTTATTTAACATAAACATAATAAGTTTATATCATTAATAAATGTGATTAATGATAGCACAGTCTAATAACTAATTCGTTACAATACAGATAACATTTACAAATTGCTTTACGCCGCTGAGTCTTAACATTTATCCTTTCATTCATGTAATATGAAAGTTCGTAGTACAATCCACAATTGATATGTAATGACATAACATTTTGTAAATCATCAACCTTTGTGAAACAATAATGAATCATATAAATCATTTATTTATACGAGGCAACGATCACTAATGAATTCATATTGATTTTATGACATCCGTATTAGGGTGAATGGTATGATAAAAGTAAACTGCTTATGGCCTGCATTTATTAATATTATTATATCTAGTTATATTCAATAACATATCTAGTTATATTTAACACCTTTGATAGCCGCATAGATAAATATTTGTATTTGCCCTGATAGGGTGAAAAACATGTATAATTTGTAATCGCATACAGAAGCACCTTATGATGTGGCAACTTTAAGAAAAAGGAATGATGACGCTTTCAAAACGGCCTATGTTGTAATCTATGGCTGGTAATTATTATCTACTTCGGCGAAATCACTGATTAAACACAAGCTCAAGCAGGCCTGTATTATTGTACAGTTTCAAAATACATTTCTGTATCAGTCGATACACTTTCTATACGTCGCACGAAGTCAAAACCTAATAACCTAACCAGAACCTAATACAGAAATACTATACAAGGAACCGTAAAATAGCTCCGTTCGAGTTGTCTTTCCTCCTCAGTATTAATCATCTTAGAATGTCTCAAGAAATTTTAATGTGGTTTTTGCCCACGACACTACTTAAGGAAGGAAACATTAACATATTTTATCGGGGTCCATTAAGGTTACATTTTTAGTTTCATTTTTTGTATTTCACCTTATTGTAGACAAAGTATTAAGAGGACACGCTACTTCGCAACATCTCTCCACAATTCAGGAGTTAACTTTACTTACTTTTAGTTTCCACCTGGTCAATTCATGGTGTAATACGCCCGAATACTCAAACGCCAATTAAATATTATATTGCACTTAACAACGCAAGTCCCGCTTGAATATATTGATAAAGCAGGACGTGGGTATTTAAGTGCAGCTTAATATTTAAATGGCGTTTGAATGTTAAATTAGTGCCTTAGCTACACAGAAAATGGTGTTACATATTTGACAACACCTATACACAAAGCAAACAACACTTACTAATACATTTTATAAACGAAATAACAATAATCATCAAAACAAGCATATACAAACACAAATTAGAGTGCTACAATATGGAAAATCTAACAGACGTTATTCCAATTCAGCGAAACATATGTTAATACGGCACTACGCCTAAAGCCTTATACATCATAAAATATTATGGTTATTGTACTAAACAACAATATATTGCTTCTACTGTGAAAATGTCGCGTGAAAGTAATTAGGGTTGTGTATAAAGTATTACAAAATATACCGCCGGGAACTGTGGAAATACTTCGAATTAAACAAGCTTATATCATTTACATACTGTAATAAAGTACAATTATTTGTATTACAAATTGTGGATCAGGTTTTGTTGAAAAAAAATTGGGTCTTTGGGGCTTTCAGTTCGGGTTTTGTTTCCGTATATAATGCTTTCTATAGATTTCTATGTATTATTGCCCCATTTTGTTAAAGCCAAGTTTGCTATTTTACTAACTCTTGTTTAATAACTTTCAAGAATGACATACGTTCAAACTCTTGTACTATTCACAGTAATGTAGGCAAATAATGCATGTCTGCGTATATAACCCCTTTGCATTCCTACATCGGAAGCATTTCCCTGACACACAGCTTCCTTCATCTACTCAGTGAACTCAGCGCTAAGATGACCCATTAATTTTTCTGCATCTTCTTGCTATTTATTTTAAAATATTTTCTTTATTATAGGTGTTTAGTGCACGTGATCTGAGGAATTCGGGATATTCCCCAGAAAATCATAATCAGAGTACAGTTTGATATTTCAAAGAAAAATAAATTAGTTTTCTATATACAATATAAAATCAAAACTTAAATTATCGTGAACGTAGTATACATGTACATACAGTACTGTATAAGCAATATTTCTTAATAGCTTTTTCTGAATACAAATTCTTTGTGGTGATGGATCCGAGTTATTAAATACAACAAAAAAACATCAGACTCAAACTCACCTCACCATTAGAATTTGCAGCAACACGCGAAATTGAGTCGCGTTTGGAAGGCGTGCGCGGGCGTCGGTCAGTGGGGGCGACGACCGCGCCTCAACCTTTGTAGTCGGAACGGGTTGCGCGGCATTGTGCCCGTTGCCGCGTCCGGCACGACAGTTAGCTTATGAATAGTGTCCAGTTACAGTCATGGAGGTGTAGAATATGTTATTAGAAAGTTAAAAAATGATATTATATTTCTTAAGGTGAAGTATGGACTATGGTACTCTAAAAACAGCCAAAGGACTAAAGTCAGACTACGACCAGCTGAATGATCAGATGACGTCACGAAATATAATATATTTCGTGCGGAAAAAAGGCTTATATCCAGCAGTGGGTTGATGCGGACTGATTAGATGACAAGGTCCTTCTTTTTGGTATTAATAACTCAAAAACGCCGCATTGGATATCGAACTACGAGGAAGATAGATCTTATAAGGGTTGCAGGAAGTCACTGGATACAAATTGCTTTCTATAGATTATTGTATTTTTTTCGAGGAGGTCTATGCTTAACGGTTGAGATTTTGTGGAATAATTAAAGGCAATTACATATTTCCCTGACCTTTTGAATGACTATAAAGTAATTTTTCAAACTGGGGGAATGTTTCCAGAATTCGTCCCACCTGAAATATAGGTCACAAAACCGAGTCATATTCGACCGTAGTTCTTAGAAAATAATTTAAGTTTTCGTACTGAACTTGTTATAAATGTCAAGAAAAGTTTTTATTTGAGTTCGCGAAATACATTAAATTACTTGTCAAGTTTAAATGTGTACTTTTGTAGAAATAACGCGACTTTTAATTGGCAAATAGGTGGCGAAAATATAAATGGTAGCGATATTTATTATTAAAATATCATTTGGGTGATATAATTTACTGGGTCTGGAGTTTTATTTAGTCTCCTAATTTGAAGTTTTTTCAGTCTCCGAGAATTTATAATAGGATTTATGTTTTAGATTTATTTCATAGGACAGGATTTTATAGGACAGCAGATTTTAAAGCGCGTGATATTTTGGGACCATTAATTCTTTAAATTAACCTGTCAAATACTTTAAAAAAGCCATTCATATAGCTGTGCTGCATAAGTCAAAAGGTCTTACAGACAATAAGTAAGTTTCCAAAAAAAAAAACTTTTTAAAATCGGCCAAACAAATAACCAATAATGAATTTTATGCAAAAACACTGCAACATTTGATCTCGAGATACCAAACTTTCGCATGCCCAACCCGCATTACAGCATAAAACAAGGGCCTGCATGACCCTATTCGTAAAGTATCGTTATTGTCCTAGTTTTAATCTTTTGGTACAAAATCTGTGTACAATGGATACCGGGCCCGCATGGTGTCACGGTCATATGCGATAACGCGAATAGAATTTTTAATGTATAAAAATATTGTAGTTTAAGTGTTAACTTCAGATGTTTGTCGGATTATGTAATATTATTACTTCCTTTGGGAACGGATCGATATGATTGAGGATGTTGAAACGGTTTTTGTTCGGTGGAGTTGAAATAACTTAGATACATCTTTATTATGTTTTTGTCATTAACCATTATTATTACCGAGCAGGTTAATTTCTTGCAATTGTAAATCGTTTTGGTTTCCCGCGATTCAGGTTCGCCTAGTGCGGGGACCGCTGTAAATGTTACTTTTTAACCCTGTACCCGTATTAAATAAATAATTTGAATTTGAATTTGACACATCGTTTTGGGTTATTTAATAAATAAATAAATAATAAATAAATACACCCAACAGTCACATACATAGTCCTGACCCCACACTAAGATCGAGTCTTGTGTCGTGGGTATCAGAAGCTACGAGAGACTTTTCGGTCTCACAAACACCCAGACCCGAAACAAATACCTGTGGATCACACAAATATTTGTTTCGGTGCGGGGATCGAACCCGCGGCCTCTCGTTTCACAGGCGGCGTCAAACCAACTGCGTCACGGAGGCTGTCATTTTGCGCCATATTTCTTTTACAGTCTACACAAATGAATTAGTAGTAATTAGATAGGCTTTATTTCATTTATATACACGTATTACTTTAGTAGTATGCCCTTTGACTTTAACATTCCTTGTAACGTTCTATTCTGCATTATAATTTCCAGGAAAATTGGCGCAACACATTTTAATCTTCATACATGAAATGAAATTAAAATAGTTGTTATACGTTCCGATGCTGGATACAGTCATTGGGTTTAGACCTTATTCAATCTTAATATTTCATAACACAAAGTCACAGTAATAATTCAGCTTCACTACAATAGAAGCGTAAACATGTATTAATAATTCGGTAGTATTTAATTAATCACAGAAAGCCCCTCGCGGCGACTGCAGGAAGTGGCCTTTCCAGAATGACGAGCTAAAGCCCACTCAGACGGTCTTTAAACTGTTCAAGTGTTTGTTCAGTTGAAGGATTTTAATTTACAAAGACAGAATCCGTTATAACGGGTCTATTATTTGATTTTTGGTTATATTCGAATCTGTAGTATATTGGATTTCATAACAAATCTTGGATGATATTGTGGTAACCCCGGAAAGAAGTGGATATTTTATTTTATTTCATTTTATTTATTTAAGGACCTCCAACGAAGGATACACGGCATTATATAATAAACACAATGGTATGATATGATGCTGAGGACTCAAGTTAATATATAACCAGCTTCTTAAAAACCAGAGCATAGATAAAGAATGTTATTGTATCAATTCGGTTATGTAACGCTGACTATAAATGTACCTACTTATCCTTATTCCTTAGTGTTGGCTCTGTATTGCATTCGTCTAGGAATCGTCAATATGAGGCCTTAATTTTGTAGTATTTTGTACGCCTTTAAGTAAATTAGTTACGGGTTCAAGCCTATCAGATGCGAAAGGTTTATAAAGCACATAAGTGAATGAGGCTCAAAGAGCGTACGTCTATTACGTTACATTTCGTTATTAACGTCACTAAAGAGATTTCATTGAAATGCAAAACATTGGAGCGAGCAACGCACGCATACAAGTGAGCCTTTTGTTCCTTCGAAGAAAAATTAACATCATTACACAGCTTTTATCATGCAAAAGATGTTTGTGCGTGCTACATGAATACGTAACCTAGTTAAAACTGGAGCTGTTATATCAAAGGAGGGTTTAAACAAGGCGACGTGTCTTACGTGCATGTAAAAAATAATATTGCATATTTCCACATAACTTAGCTTTTACTAGCTTAGCGGTTACATAAAGAGTAATATGTGGTTTATGAGGTAAATATACTGTCGATGTATGGAGCAAGCGCCTTGCCGAACCCTAAATATGAATCATAAAAAAATTATGGCAGTATATAACAAGGTTCCCGCTTGCTTGTCCCCTATTAAATTGTGAAAAAGTTATCCATTTTTGGAGTCCATTGCAGCCGTAACGTTGTTAAACGGCCTTTAATAATAATAAAGTCTTTTCGCTAGATTAGCCCTTTGATTAAACGTTCATTAACTTTAGGGAATTATAGTCCGTTTAGAAATTAATTTAGCCGAGACATTTTCGATTAATTGCAGAAATTGGAGAATCTCGTTTGAACATCATAAGGGTGTTGGCGTAATTAAAATTTTCGTGGAAACGCGATATTTACAATGGACGTCCAGTTTTTTATCAAAGTAAACATGCATTATTAGAAACAATCTGTTATGAAAAATATCTCTTCTGTTAATATTATTTTATGCTTTTTTACGCTGAAAGACTGCTTTCTCTTATTATAATTAGTAGGGACCGGATTATATGCAACATAAAAAGCTCGCAATTTGCGCAAAAAATGCGAAATATATGCATGAACACCAATAAAAACTGATAAAATATGCAACATAATTAGTATTTAATCAACAAAATTAAAACTACATTGTAATTTATTAGACATTCTGGTATTGTCTGATCTAGACTTTAGGATATCAAGGGCTTTCTACACGACGCTATAAAACCTAAATCTTACATCACCTTTTCTAAATTATGTAACACATCTCACCTTGCAAAAAAATTATACACATTCTACCATCTGAGCGCAATAAGAGTTAGTACATCGTTATTTCAGCGAAGCCACTATTTTTGCACCTTCAAAACGTAGAAATTCATGCACGAAAGAAATATTTTACGTAAGAAAAAACTACGTTCCTTACTGGAGGAACGACGATGATATTTCACATTTACCTTTTCGTTTATTTTGCGAAAAGTTACTATTGTACGGGGCACAGGTTGACGTTAGCTAGCGAAAATTGTTGAATATAAAGTAGTGCGAAGGATAAGTTGTGAAGAAGCAATTAATTTAATAAATTATATCTTATGGAAATATATAGTTTTCTGACCCCAGTTACCATTTCTAGTAAAAGTTCACTCTAGTTAGAAACGAACAAACTTTGCTTTTTTTTCTAGATATAAGAATAATTTGTCCGTAACGAAATGATTTCCCCTTAGGGTTGACATCGTGCCCGACACCGATATTATAATCACCGAGCAACTCCTTTGTCACTACCATCATTCCTAGCATATGATCTACTGCTGGATATGAGCTTAGGTTATTAATTTTCAGTGCGGCCAGACACGGCTGTAACCTACCTACGGTCTCTGTAATATCCCTCCTGTAATATGTTTATTAAAACGTGTCGTCGACCCCAGATAGTTATGAACAAGGGCAAGGAGAAAATATATATGGTAAATGTAAGCTAGCTCATAATCTTATTTCATATCTTACATCATAAGTTAAAATATTTGTATCAGTAGGACATATTGTAAAATGGAATCCTTAAATGCATGTACTGACTTCTCTAAACAGAAAGTTATTTAAAAGCTTTGCTGTACCTACGTGACTGACTTTTGCAGTATTGTGTTATAAAAATATTAGATTCAAGGGCATAGTTCTCAACTAAAATAATTCCCACCTACCTTCAAAATTATGAGCGCCAATTTCGGAGCCTATGCAAATTTTCCAGCGCTGCTCGGCTCAGCGCCCGTCAATTTAGATATGACATCCCCAGTTCCGTAGGAACAAGTGAAAAGCAATTATTTCGTCGACATCTTGTCGCGGCGATGTTGCCAACCGTAATTAATTTACAATTACAAGGGGACAGTTTATTGAGTTAGCGAATATTTTTGAATTGTACTCGCGCTTATTTAAAGCAAAATTTTGATGGTAAGCATGCTCTGATGAGTAATATTCGTCAGCTGGAAGTGAGATATATTTAATTATATTTTTATTTCTTACCTGTATTAACCCAAATATTTCCCGCTGTACAATATTACTTGCGGCTTTAGTCTCAGCAAGCCAGTAAAGTGCTTGTTGATTGTTTATGGAAAGCCAAACATTGGGTTACTGAAGTCAAGACCACTGGTAATATTACATCAACTTTGTTAATTGATATTATTAGTGGCATCGCCCTTATTGTTATCACCTCCATCTTCAGGCTTTAAAGATTTTTTGCCCAAAATAAACATTTCCCAAAAGCAATCCTAATTACCTTTTAAACGCGGCCTAGAACCTGCTAATTACGATAATTTTACAACATCTTTACTGGTTTTTTACTTTATTTATTTATACTACACATAAGTATGCTGATGTATAGCTAGATTAACACTACATTACAGTTAATTACGGACTACAGTCAACCAATAAATTATCTCAAGAATCCTTCAGTTGTGGAACTGCGCTTTGCTAATTAAGGGCGTCGTGAACTCCACTTCCAAAACTACACTGGATTGCTTAATGGCATAGTTTAGCTTAGTTTAAAATAGGGCTCTCGAAATAGGGTCTAATGTTTTTTATCACTAGAAAGGGTGAACGTCCTTCATTTATTAGGAACACGCTGGGTTATTTGCTGAAGTTTTTGTACCCAGTTAATGTATAGATGTGCCCCCAAATTTAAATATCTTGATTATTTAATGGTTGGTTATGTGATTTTCATTTCCCATACGTATATAATATATTGATATTGACGATGGATTAAAGATTGAGAATAAAATGAGATTTCTTTTTGTGGTACTTACTAAAACCTCAAGTCTTCTCTGAATTATTATCATGTAGCATTTAATTATATCCTTTAATCTTTAGCTAGATTAGGTGGCTGCGCTTTATATTGCTTTTGGTTATATAAAAGTTAAATCAAAGTTACGAATTTAGAATTTAAGAATATTTAAAACCAATTGATTTATTCTTACCGAAACAAATAAAGATAGGCAATGCTAAAGTGGCGAAACTTTTATCTACACCTTTGTGGAGAGACTCCGCGGTTTATTAACATAAATATTTCAAAACAAAGCACAGAGGCGTGTCCCGAAGTTGAAACCCTTGTTTGTACAGACCAAACTTGAAGCTTACATCGCGGCCCGACTGACTTCGCATTTTGTTAAACAAAATATATTTTTTAGGTTATTTGTTTTGTAAATCACTTGAATAGTTTTGCAAACAAAGGGTACTTGAAGACTGTAGACTGTATTTATTATATTTTTCGGAAGATTAAAATTAGACTAATTAATGGATTTCAGACGTAAATACATGAATAACATCATTTGAAATATGTAGTTTTTCTTCATCTTTGATTCAAACTTTATCTTTGATTAAATCCGTGACCGTATTATCCTAAGAATTAAATATTATATATGTTCTGTGCTAAACCATTTCTGAATATATTGATCTTCCAACAATTGTATCGATTGTCGGAAAGCTTGGTATAAAAGCATTTCAACAGTTATCAACACTGGTTAAAATCTACATAATTTATAACGTCTTCAGTGAAGGGTATTCTGCAAATTTCTTAGTTTTGTTTACAGAAGTCGTACGATTGCAAACGTCTGAGTGAACACTTCAAGGTTTCTAGAAATGAAAGCAATTTATAATTATGCGAATTATTAGAAGTCCTCATGATCGCCTCTGTTCTTGGCTTCACTTTGACTCTTGATTATACTTGTAATTCATTTTATCATACAGTTGGTTTATTTTCATATAATGGTTAACAAATTAGGAATTATCGTAAAAAAGAGTTGGATTTTTTTCATCTTTCAAACTTTAGTTTGTAAATCACCTTGACGTTATTTAGGTCGAAGTATATTTCCGTTGAACTATATCAAGAAATAGCTTGAAGATTGTACACACCTAATAATTTTCAGCTGCAGGACATCCATTGCAAATATGTTTCTGCTTGAAGAATTTCCACAATAAACAACACAACACGGTATATAATTTAAATCTAGCTTTCTTCTTCTTACCGCAATGTTCCTATCCCAAGTTTTGGAAAAATATTAGGTTTCATGCTCATTAGTTCAACGTATTAAAACTGGCATACACAACATTCCATATAGTTTCATTATGTTCGCAGTTATCCGCTTATAGTCAGTCAGTTATACATAAGTGGTTTTAGAAACATGACATCGGGCCATGTAGATGAATAATGTTCTTCCAGCTATGACTTGCAGTTCGTCTTTGTGCCGTCTCATAGGCCCAGAGGCCGAATGTTTTGGTAATTTATGATGTTAGCATTACAATAGATCAATTGTTATAGTCCTTACCTTCGATGGTGTTTTGAGAGGCGTAGTTTGAATTTTTGCATTGATTAGATTGTACTTAGGGTAAGTTAGAAGTCTATGTGGTGTACCTTCATAGATTAATATTTGGTTTAGGCTTCTAACATATAAATTTGATGATGCGGTGATGTGGTCGTTTAAAGATAGTAGTTTAGTTATCTTCAGTTCCATGAATAAAATTGTCGTTTCCTTACGTCTTTCTTTACGACATTGAACCATGGTCAAAGGCAAAAGAAAAAAAGCGATGCTACAGAATATTTATAAATAATTTCTTTCATTTATTCAGATTTATAAAAATAGTCGTTAAAGCTCAATTGGACTGTAAAATATTATTAAGAAGTAGTGTTAATAAAATCATCAAATAATTCACCAAGTTTATATAAATAATTGAGACCTTCCAAACTCAATCAAAGCGTAAGAATTTAGTCCAAGTTTATAAATACGAAAAAGGCACTTCAACTGAATGGGAGTTCCTTCAAAGCTTCACTCGCTTAGAATTTAAATCAAATAAAAAATCTGAGTAAAACAAAAGGTACAAAAAGAAATCCGGCGGAACATGAAGGCATAATAAAATTTATCCCCAAGTGTGCTGTGGACTATTATTCAACCTCATACTATATGTAGTGTGAGTAACAAATGCTACTGCTCTGAGACATACTGCACTGGAAAGGCCAACTGTACAATTTATGAATAATCATATTTTTTTACTTTATGCTAATGCTGTGTCATATGTCTGGGTCCCAAAGTTTATATATACGAACTGGTAATTTAAATAAATCATTACCATAGCGTAAAGTATTTTGAAACTGAGCAAGCATACCTAATTTTATTTTAGTAAATCCATTCCATTCATTTACTTGAACTAAAGATACCGTCGAAATAGAATCTGGGTTTGGCATGAAACTGTGGAAGGTTTTACAGAGCACAGTTAGTGCTTCTATCGTAGATGGTAATTTAATTACATATGAGCGATTTATATATGTAATGTTATCCATAACGTTAAAATTCAAACCGATAACAAGTAGCCAAAAAATATAAGTGTGAAATTCCTGTTGCACGAAAATTAATCAAATCAACACACAACAAAAAAGACTCAACGTCTAACTTCCACTCAAGCCACTGACGAACACAATAGAAGTCCAAAAAAATCGGACAATTCGTAATTCCCCACGTAAGTTTGCCATACACTGCGGTCCTTCCAGGAAATCTATTAACGCTGCCTTCCACCACACGATTTGTATAGAAATAATTCCGACATTGTACCGCGGTGCTATACTTCTTGCTGCCATAATTTGCTCCGTTTTACCGACCATTACGGCGGCATCAAACACGCACTGTGAATTATTCAAGAATTTGCTGTTTGCACCATTATTGGTATGTGATGGGAATGGTCTATTCTTATGACAGTAATGAGTTCTAGAACTATAAATCACTTAATGTATTCAGATGAGATTCCTTAGTCGCGTCGTTCATTCACACTTCTTTTTTAACGTATATAATAAAATCGACCTTAAGCATTTTAAAGCAATAATTATTTATAATTACATTTCCTTCATCATAATAGGTCAGATCGATAAAGAAAACAATTAGATTTGATTAAATCACATTTTAAAGTTGATATTAATACAATATCCAGTTAGTAATAAACTATTACAGAATTATGATTTTGGTATTCTTACCTTCCTTACCTTCCTCCTTAGTTTCCTTTAGTACGTTTGCAAGGTAAATCAAACTCTCGTACAGGCAGCATGCAAATATTTGCAAAATGTAGTTTGCATCTAGCATAAATCTAGCTATTATCAGCTTAAACTGTACCTGCAGACAACGCACTAAGCTACAACCAATAATCAAACGCAAACCATAATCCTAAGACAAATTCTGTATAACAGAGTAACAAATTAAGAGTAAAATTGGCGAACCGAAAACCATTTATTTCCCGGCTAACTTGTTAACTCTGATTTGAAAGCCAAATACTCACCTGCTGATTTACGGAAGTCGCAAAAATATATTCCACAAAATAACTTAGCTGTATAACATTTAACCGAGGACCGCAATAAAAAAGCCACGAATACATTCGTACTTTTTGTTGTGGGATGAATGACACCTTGAAACAATGGCGGCGTTTTTCCTAAAAGCAAAACAAAGTTCTTGACATAAAGTTACACTGCTATAAAGAGAAGAAGGTATTTGCACCTTACCTATTTAAATACGTCTCCATGTGCTACTAAATGTTGGAATTCTAAATGTTTCGAAGCGTATTTTACTAAAGGTCGTATACCTTTGGATATTGAGTATACGCTGGTTGATATAATCGATTTAATTATTAAGTCATAGATATTAATGACGAGGTTTATTTCTACGTCACAGTTAAGCTGCAGAGTTTACAAGTCGTTACTTTTTCTTCAAAGTGACTCCATGTTATACTAGTTGATTTTGATTCATCCTTGTTTCGATTGCTGGCTCAATCGCTGATTAAAATTAAGAGTTGCGTGTAACATCGACAACTCGTGTTCCTCTAACATAATTTCCAGCTATCTGTACATTTTCATAAACATTGTTCCCTGACAACTTTTACTTTCCCTTATCAAACTAATGGTTCAACTTTAGGGAATGCAAGTGATTCCGACCTTTGTAAACGGTTTGCCGTTGACCTATATCAGATAAGTTTGACGTACAGAGTTCGACGTACTTGTGCTTTGGGCTTTCTTAACTTCCTTGAGGGGGTGTCTTATCGGTGCTCCAATGAAACACTTCATAGTAATTTATGTGACGAGCACTTTTTCTATTCTATTTACAATGTACCTACGTTTTGAGTGTCGTGCATTTTTTGCCGAGTTAAATTTTCCTTATCTTCGGGCTAAATGTCGCCTGGCGGCTGTCTGCGGTAATTTCGTGTCTTATTTTTAGGTAGTTTGTTGCGCCGGTTTTTTACGCAGCCCTTTTTACTTGTAACGCTTGCAGTGAGGATTTACGACAATTGGCCAAAAAAATTAATGAACTTTCTTTCCAAATTTGTTTTTGTCATGATTTAACGGTTTTGTATGTTTCTGGATGCTTTAACATTTTTCGTCTAACAAACAATACAAAAAATTCAATGTAGACTCGATGTTCCAACTATAATCAAGTCTGTTCAAAAATATACTAATAAATTTTATATTTACTAAAAAATCTTCGGTGTAATTATTGTGCATCCAATTGATATAACTTTCAACACCTAATATTTCGTAAACCAAATTACGCATCATCTATAGGCGCTTCGACTAACCCTTCCGCATGAAAATATACAACAGGATCTACCTAAATTATAATTCCACTCACGGATTCACATCATTCGCCATAATTCCCAAGCCGACACGCCCCAAGATACTTAAACCTTTAAAAACTAATTTCCGTCTAATCTTAATGAACGCTACAGAATTTTACGATACAACGACACGCGGTGAGGTAAATGCGTGTCACTATTTTCACAGTAGTAAAAAGCTTGTTATTTATGACCATATGTGAACTGATTTGATGTAATAGTCCGTTTTTAGGTACATTTTTATAGTAAGTAATAATGTGTTAAATGTTTATCGCAGAGTATCAGCAATTTGAAGAGTAATATTTTTCTATAAAAAACTTGGTACAATTTTTAGAATGAAAGTAGATTAATTTGACATTTCGCCGTCTGTAAAAAGGTCGTATTGAAAAATATTTTAAGCATAAATAATTTAAAAGGTTAACAAAGAAAGGTTTTTACTTCACCCCTTAAAGGTCAGGCAATTAAATACCATTAATTATTTACAATGAATTACGAAATCGATGCTCTAGATACAATAATTGTTGTTGACATAAAACGATATGCGTTGCTCAACCGAGTTGTAACGTTTCAATAAAGTAGGAATATAAAACAATCCACTAGTTAAGTGAAATATCTCGAAGTACATCATCAAAGTTAAACTACAGCAGGGAAGCGAATCACAGTTCAAATTCTCTTTCGAAGAGAGAAAATAAATAGATCTACTAACATACATTATATATAGTGTAACATTGATTGATTTGGCGTACATAAAGGAGCTAAACCGATACTTTATAATATACAAGTACAAAACAAGCCAGTAGGTGGAGAATAGAAACTGATGGAGCAGCGATAAAGTGTCGGTCAGAGGTCTGGTCGGGCGGCGATATCGGGACACTACCCGCAATATTTTACTCTCCGGTAAAATAGTATCGGGTTTTGGTAAATTTTGTAACCAACGTTTGACCGGTTTTAAACTTGTAAATTTTGTTGGTCGTGTTACGCTCTATTTTCTACACGGGTTGCGTGTTTTTTACACGCTTTGTTTTGCTGATAAATTGAACGGAATTGTCTGTAGTTTGACCATTATCTACCGGCAATAGTTACAATAATGCGTATAACAATCTGAAATCAAGATTTGTCCTGGTATAGCTGTCAAACGCAAATAGACTATTGGAAATAATAATATCTCACTATAGCGGAATATCATGCAGCGTTTCTGTCGGCACTGATAAAATAGAACTGAATTGATAGATTAATCGAGCCTTGGACTTATTCCAGACAATGGCGACAAGTAGATGTCTTCACTTTACTGTAAGTAAAATTGGCATTTTCTTTTATAGATAGATTTATTAATGGCTGTTTTCTCTGCAGTGATTTGAGCAAAATTAACCAGGCTCCAATATTTCAGTTATATAATCTAATTTGATATATAAACGAACAATTCTAATTAAATTTGAATAACTATTTAGTTCAGCGTTTAATTAGTAAACATGTAACTGATTGATATTTGATTGCTTAATCGAATTTGTTAACTCAAATAAAAGTGAAGTTGCAAAAGTTGTATAAGCCCCAACAATATATTGAACGAAATAAAATAATTACGCCGGCGCTGAAACCCTTTTAGCTAATCCGATAAAAGTTTCCAAGTGCCACAATCCCTTTGATTGTAGATTTGTTACAACGGTGGACGATTCAACTTCCTTCGTGGAATACCGATATTTAACGTGTTAGGGCAGCTCAAGACTTTTCGTGATGTAATTAGTATAATTTAAAATGTATGAAAAAAAATGTTGGAATTATTAATGCCCTTTTTTACTGTGTTATTGATTGTCAACATCCATTATTACATTTCAATAATGATAATTTACGTTAATAAATATCTGAAATCGAAAACCTAACAGAAGCCGCATAGTATTTACAAACTTACTTTATTAGTTGGACACAGAAATGTGGTTTAGAGCTGACATTTTTTCAAAGGCTAATAATAGAACGCTAGCAATAGAACTGAGACACAAATTAAAGATCCTTTATTTGGGAATATGTCACGGCATGGCATGCCATTAGACTATAGACCTACGCAAAACTTACAATGAGGTGCGATGTTGACGCTACCAAAACATTACGAATGTCCCGTTACAGAATAAACGTTGCGACGCGAAAATATTTCGCCTGTCGCATTAGCAGAAACGTGTTAATTTTTTCCTCCGGTGTAAGTAGATTCAAGGAAACGAATACCGAATCGCCTGGGGCGTTCGGAAAACATCAATCTTAGCCAAGATTGCCAAGTTTAGTAAGTCCGTCGAATTCGTCATCCGAAATGCTAACTTGTTGGTTGGCTTTTGGAAACAATTTGATTCCCCTAATACCCTCGGAATACTAAATCTGAATTTGCAAGTTTTATCTAAAGGAATTTCTTGGGTTATGGTTTTATGAAACATTTTATGAGATTAACTGTTCTGAGAAAAAGTTGAATATGAAAAGATAGACAAGTTTCTCAGTATAGTTATAAGTAATCCTATTAAAACAATGGACCTTTTAATGGTTACGGAGCCTTGCAAGATTTTTAACTTTATAATAGTTGTAAAAAGAAAGATTTAGTGTATAAAGGCTCGTTTTTATATGCCTTTTCTTAAGAAAAGACAGCGTAAAACTAACTTAATCCGCTTTAATTTACTCGTAGTAAAACACAAACTGGAAACACTTTATCTATTATCAATAATAGGAAAACGTAAATCCTCCTCAGCTTATCGATACAATACAAAAACAATTCCAATCGACTTTCCACAATACTAGAATTCTATTAGCAATGTTTTCATTCCTCCGTCGAGTTAGCTTGGTCAACTTGATATTCCGCCAGTACCTCACGATTTAATCGTGACGTTTACTGAATTGTATTTGATTTTAAGTTGGTCTGAACAGAAAAGCTGTCGAGGACAATCTCGGAACACTTCAATGATCCAATAAATGTTGGACCATGTATTTTTATAAACTGTCCGAGTCGCTGGATCAACTCGTGGAATATAAAGATGTTGGAGTGGTCCGCGTTGTGCAAGCTGTTGTTGAGTTTATAAGCTTGATGCGCAAAGATTCAGATGTAGATGGGGACATTGTTTTACAAGGTAGTTCATAAATAGTCAAATTTATATTAAGCTAAGTTTGAATAATAGATTGAAAAATTAAACATGCAGACATTGCTCGATTTGTTTTGCAATATGTTTATGATTTCCAAATAATGTGATGACAAAACTACTTCACTAAACTTTGTTGGCATCAATGACTATCGAAAATTCAAATATTATAATTGCGAAATAATACTAACTGTATCAAACCTCTATCTAATTTACTCTCCAAACAAATACACGCAAAATATCCTTATTCGTGTATTTACGATTGTCCATACTAAAAGCAAACACGATAACAAAACTATCACAGTTAAAATATAAGGCAATGGTTTACGTTGCGTTGGGATGAAATGCGAGTAATAAACATATTCCGGTTGTTTACATCTGTATTGAGGGTTCTGTACATACATATGCGATTGCTACTTATGCAGGCCGGGTAATGGATGAAGGAAGAAAATCTCCTCACAACTATATGGGTGTGAGCCTTACCATTGTCTACAAGGTTTTTGTTCTTGTCAGGATTGCTGGATTTAATCGTATGAGTTTTTTTTTCAATAATGAATTCAATTGGTTTGATTAAAAATGGATTTTGGTTTAGAGATTTTATTACAACAGTATTATAAATTTCACGTAATGGAACTAGACTTGATCGTAATGGAATTTTGTTTTACTAATAGATCGAATGGTTTGATTTGAAATTAGTTTTGTTTAAGACATATATTGCAACAGTATTAAAGTGAATTTAATTAAAGATCATTTCGTGAGTACATCAAGACATAGAAATTTAAGCTCTTTAAATTTATTCAGTATCTGTATCAGATTCGTAAAACCTTTATCTCCTATCTCTACAATTGACCTTATTATCACTCCAACTCCCAACTCACTAGGTACTAGACTTGAAGATGTTGCCAATAATCTTGAACATCCATTTGGAGATGATCGGTCACCCGCCATCCAACATGTCACGAGTCGGGCCATTAATCATGCAAAGCCATTCGACGGCAACAATTGCCATTTGACCGAGATGAAAAACAAATTGCGGAACATCGGCTATTGCGTAATAAACACTCCTCTTTAGTTCATTGTTTTGTCACCCGCTTTATTAGGGAGGGAAGTGGACAATCATTTATTTCCAACTCCTCCTATTAATTTAACTTTTTGATTGATTTCGTTGCGGGTTAAAGACAAGTTAGACATTCCCGGAGACGCGCTGAGCTTCAATGCTCAGTGTCATTAAAATGCGTGCCACTGTTGATCCTGGCTTACAGGAGTTGCAGTGGCGGGTGTGAGGGCGGGACAGTCTCCTAATAAACACTACGGATGCTGTAATTATTTGATTCAAGTGTTTAGGCTTTTGCTATTTCATACTTTTTGGATATATTGTTTTAATGAGGACTGTGCGGTGGACTATGACATAACTACTCTTATTAGAGGAGGCTCATGCCCTGCAATGGGACGTATATGGGCAAAATTTTTATTATATTAAAACATTAGGAACTTATATCTTGAGACGTTATAATAGTCCTATATTGCTACATATTATTTCGATTAGGACATATGTTGCAATCTACAAAATAAAAATTTGCTATAGCAGATCAATACAAAAATATAAAAAGTAATTATGATTATAATATAAAACCCTACAATCAGTAGATAAAATGTAGATTTAAGCTCCTTAAATAAACATGATTTGTATGTTAAAATTGTATTATTTCTGTTTCAGGTACGTATTTACAAACAACTTCGATTACACAAGCCGGTTTATGAATGGAAGTACGAACATCTGCGAGAGCAGAGCCTTTATAATGGTTCTCGAGAAGTGAGTAAACTAGAAAAGGTAACTACATTTTCTACAAATAATATTTATTTTCTTCTTAAAACTATTTTACCTACGTTAAACACGCTAGTAGACATTTCATTGAATTTTATAGATCGTACTATGTTTTAGGTGCGTGGTGGCCTGTTGGTAACGGACCAGACGCGGCTGCCTACATGTTCACGGTGGTCGCGGGTTCAAATCCCAGGGCACACCTCTGACTTTTCGGAGTTATGTGTGTATTGATAGTCAATCACCACGCACTTTAACGGTGAAGGAAAACATCGTGAGGAAACCTGCATACCGTAGCGATTTTAAAAGAATTTCTACGGTATGTAAGTCCGCCAACCCGCACTAAGCCAGCATGGTGGACTATATGGCCTAACCACTCTCAATCGATTCTCTCGATTGTAGAGTAGGCCCGTGCCCTGCAGTGGGACGTATATGGGCTGATATAGATATAGATATATATATACTATGTTTTGAGAATATTGGCAAGGCTTCGTAATGAAATGGATAAGAAGAGGGGATACAAATAGAGATTTGAATTTGAGACCCACACGATGACAGTGTTTGCGTGTTTAATAGTTATTTGCATCGAATTTGAGTGTTATGGCATCGATTGTTCCGTTATAGAGTTTAATATGCACAGTACAAAACATAGAATTATCGTAGAATGCTAAAAATAGTATTGTTTCACCTGCAATGGTATTATGATATATTTCATTTATTTTATTAGGACTTCCTTTATATCCACAACTTAGAATGATTCACCATATACCGTAAACTTATTCGCAAAGAACCTCAGTAAACACTCTGCATTTGGCAGAAATCGCTAATCAAATTATTCCATCAAGGATTTCCTTACTGCATATCGGAGTGTATCGACCCACTTCCCATACTGGTATTACCAACCTA
Organism: Deilephila elpenor; assembly: GCA_949752805.1. Taxonomy (NCBI): domain Eukaryota; kingdom Metazoa; phylum Arthropoda; class Insecta; order Lepidoptera; family Sphingidae; genus Deilephila; species Deilephila elpenor. Next base: position 7,192,863 of record OX457116.1, read on the forward strand.
ATGACATCCAAATAGGCCAAGGGTAATAAGGAAGCAATCCGCATTACTCATAACAGATGCACGCCAATATCTAGCTGATCAAACGCATGTGCACGTGAATACGTGGCGCCTTGTAATTCGCTTTCGGAATATTAAGCGTTACTGCATGTTGGTAAGGTGGGTTGCACAATTGACTGTGGGATTTAGGCTGATAATCAAACCAGATCAAACAGTTTATCTTACACAGCTTCTTCATCGTTTTTTATTCTTTTATTGGCAAGGGGAGCTAATACTTTTTAAAAAGTGTCCTGTTTCTTGCATACCTTTAATCATTTCTATTTTGCAATAGATTTGTAATTATAGCAAACAGTTGAAAGTTATACGAGTCTATTGTTAGTATCTTTCTTCTGCCTGTGATTATCCCGCACTGATATGGGGAAAACTGAATATTGACGTTTCTATTATGGATACAACATGCATTACGAAGTAATTTATTTCCTTGAATGAATTTCAGAAATCATATACATAAAAATTGGTTGGTTGAGGGAATTATTTCCTGCACTATATTATCACAGCACATTTAAACAATGCTACAGAACCATCGTGGCTTCAGTATGCTTTTCATTATATTACCTGTTAATCCTAAACTCATAACTGTAAAAGCTTTGCAAAGAAACTTTGCTGTTTAAGACTACACAAAGCACAAATTATTTCTGACACTTAGATTTATGTCTATTTGTCTAGACATTTTTAATTACAGTTTTACTTAAGAAATTGCACTTTCAACATGTAAAAGTTACTCGGTATTCACGAAGCTAAATATTTCAAGGTAACGAGTTCGTATTGATGTTTGTAGAAGCATTTGAAGTTACGCAGGTGGGCCTGCACCCGAGAACTTTTCTAGGTCTAGAGAGAATATTTATACATAGTTTAAAGTTAGTCCTCATATAAATAGTCTTTCGATTAAGTTATTGATATCTTGATGTATCAATCAAAAAGGCTTCGATCTAGATGGCCTAGAGATGTGACGTGAGATCAGTTCGTTGTGAAATATGAGCTGACAGTAAAAAGGATATTTCACTCGAAGGCGAACTGTTGAATTCGATTATCAAGGAGATCTTTTATATCCTTAGATGCGTAGTATAAAACCGATAGCTTTTTTATATAAATATCCTTAAAATGTAATCTGTCCAATGTCGACTTTATGATTTTCGTAATATACCAAAAACAACTTTCAATAAAAAGTCGCAGTTAAATTGCCCAATATAAAGTTGATTCATTTAAACAGGAACGTAAAAGACAAGTTGGTTCTGCTTTTTCCATCTAAAAACGTACAAGATACAGATCTAGACTCTATAAGTAAAAGCATTCATTACGTTGCATTCCTTACTAAACGTTATCTAGCATTCACTTAATTCTTTGCCAGTGAAAGCTGATCTGAAATCACAATTCCAACCGACCATTTTAGCGGGACATTAGTCGAAATTTATTTCAAAGATAAAATCATTATAGACACTGCTTTGAACGCGATCTTATACGTAAAACAACCTGTTTGAAACCAGCGCTGTATCAGTAACCAGGTTACTGACACGAACGCATAGAAGACGCCTCAGCTTGAATACTAAGCAGACAAGTAGCAACTTACCTGCGACTCCCCTAATGTATTCATTGGAACCATGCAACTCGGCATCTACCGATAAATCGTGAGATGCAAAAGTTTTATGTGCATAAATATCAGAGGAACGTGGTGCGGTAGTAGCGTTAAGGTTACTCGTGGAAAAATTTATGTTTGCTTGTTAGAGTTTCTGGAAAGTATTCCAACTTAATTGTAGCTTGTTACGAACTCGCGGACTGTAATCATTCCAGATGATATGTTGAATAACATTCTTTATTCAAATGCATAAAAGAGCAGTATTGATAATTTTGCAACAGAATTTTTCACAATTGTATTCGCTACTGATTTAGCTCTTCTTACGCCAAATGTTGAGATGGCAAGTCCACGTACAATTTCTTCGCTTAGAAACTTGAATTTGTATAACATAAACTTTTTATTTTACAATATTTCTATATAGCACATTCATGGAATTACATCCGATGGTATTAAAAGGTTACTATCCGTGACAATGTTATTTTTTTATCTCTGCTGTTTGGCGGTAGAAATAGACATTGCGATGGTACCTACCTAGGCGGCCTCTCACATAATATGACAGACCTACCACGAGTGAATGCAATGTGCTGCATGTACTAATTTACTGAACTGTCAAAAAATAAATAACTCAGCTTTTATTAATGCGTGTATTTACCACATTGTGTATTCAAAAATATTCTTTAACCGTCATTTCAAACTTGCAGTTTGGTATCTTTTATCTCTGTGATTGATGAACGGTTGGTGTTTTAAATGCAATTAAATAGAAGCTACAAGCTGTTAGCAGTTCCAATTCTTTATTTAGGTTGGCAGACCGAGATATCAGGGTTATGAATCAGCCGTAGACACGTTAATGCTTTTAAATTCAGACAACTACCGTGAGAATATATCACGAATACGTGATTGTGATAAAGTAAAGTGATTTTTTAAACTACCACACCATTTGCTCTTTTGGTATTCTTATAAAAATATATAACAGATGCTGTCATATTTTTGAGTTTCTTCTTCATTCGGGTGCTCTAGTTTATCAATAAGAAATGTAAAACCGGAAAGACACTTTATTCGTCCGTATTTATAATAAGAATGAAGAGTTACCTAACAATAACTGCGTATCGTGAACTACTCAAGTGTTTAAAACGTTGTCGGAATCCGTGATGAGGCAAATTTCTCTGTAATGTCTATTTTATTTATTTGTTCTGTTACGACGTGCGGATATCAGTATCTCATTTATTATTCATCGTCTAATCTTCCCCGACATGAAAATATAAATAAATTTGAATTTCTTATCGACTCCGCAATACGCGTCTATCTGGCTTTTTAGACCTTCGTTACTGAATTCGACGCTTTTATTTCTAACTGGGTCAAAATTGGATTTGGAGTAATTTAGCAAATTTCAACTCACCTTGTATTTTGTCGGAATTGTAATTTTCGGCTTTGGGCTAAGTGAGTATGAAATTTGTAGGGCTGTGGTTTTCGCTTAAGCTCGTTTGCGCTTTGATTTGTATTTTATTTGAGGCTGGGTTTAATTTGATTTCGGTAACGTTCAATTTCCTGCTTCTACAGAGATAAATTCTGGCAGGTAGTTATTTAGGCCCTGCAGGTTAACTTTGTCTCATATCTATGCTGAGGTTACAAACATTCTGAGAATTTCGCTAGCGTCGTATCTGTCGAAATGTCAATAGATGTAAGGAATGAGTTCTCTACACGTACGGTACAGCTTCTGTTTCCAGATTCCAGTAGATATCTGCAATCAAAATCAAATCACAATATTCTTTATTCAAAATTCTTTATTCTGAGATTTTTTAAATTGTTAAGTAATATACCACCGTTTCGAAACTTGTTACATTTGAAGAAGAAACTCAGCAAAAACTTGCACAGCAACACGAACTGTATTTTTTTAAACATTGTACCACACGTATCCTTCCCTAGTTTCCATCCTCCTTCTAATTGTCACTATTTCCACATTTTTAAAACATAATTCAGTAACGTTAAGCTTTGAATATTATCATATCAACTTTTATGATCCACGTTTTTGAAATCCACGATGTGAGTTAATTCGGTGAATTAATGAAATTATTTAACGACTGATGGGGATCAACATATAACTTTGTTTTTTAGTTTTTAATTAAAAGTAAATACAAACAATAAATACAGTTGCGTACAGTCTGCGATAACAATAGCGCAATAACATTTGCAATTCCATCGCTTATTTTGTCTGACTCATGAATGAATATTAATACGTCTATTACGAGGCACGAGTTTAAAATTGAAAATTATTATTTGTATTTCATAATCGTTCGCTCATTAGCCTTGTGGTGCCTGGATATCTATTAACGGCTGGATCTTTTTATAAGAGTCGCAGTGAAACCACTTTAGGTAATTTTACGACGTACAGAAGTTACACGGGATCGTAATATTTCTCGTAGTAGTTGATTTTAATTTTAAGACAAATCTGCACTTTGTATACTTAAGCAATTTTGAACGTCACTTTGCAATTGCAGATAGAAACAGAGTGGTGTCTTTTGTTACGACAATAATTAACTATGTGCGTTATTTATCGAAACCTAAATATTTATACAAAATTTAAAATATCTATCTGTTTTTATCTTTAGTCTGAGAAACAACGTCGCTGTCACTGATTATGTATGAAACATAAATAAATCTCACTTTCATTAAAACTATAAATATTTTAACAGTGAATTTCGTGTTTACTATCATCAAAGACGAAACGTGACATTATTCAGTTTAAACGAAACCGTTTTACAGAGGCGGAGCGCGGCGAGTGTATTTTGTTATTAAGCTTTCATTGTTGAATGTTGGTTTTAGGCATCAATCGGAATGCATTACTTTATCACGTCTACGTTAAGCCGTTTAAGATCCACTTTTGTATATTGAATGATCTATAAATATTTGTTTGCGGTCTGGGTGTTAAGTTATTTTTTTGGTAGCTTCTGATGCCCCCGTCATTAGATTAGATACCATTCTTGATCCACCTAGGGTGGCAACGCTATGTATGTGACTGTTGGGTGTATTTATCTTTTATCATCATCATCACCAGCCAGTTGCAGTCCACTGCTAGACATAAGCCTCTCCCAAGATACGCCACAGAGCCCGGTCTGCTACTTTACGCATCCAGTCGCTGCCGGCCCTCTTGTGCAAGTCGTCCCGCCATCTGGCCAGACTATTTATCCTTATTTATATTAATCTGTGGAAGAGTTTACCCCAGTCCACGTGATCTTTTTAGGTCTTTCTTACATACTAACGGCTGAATGTTTTACTTAATGGTATGCGGTCAGTGTATTCCTTAAACATCAAAGTATTATAAGTCGGCTACATTCCTGAAGTTCCTTAGGTCGTATTAGTTTCTCACAATTTTAAGAAAAGCATATATTAAAGAAGCAACTGAGTATACCAATATTGTATTGGATGAACAATGGTAATTTGCATTTGCAAATTACCATTTGGATATTTCAGATATGGATTATAATTTTATAATCCATATCTGGACGCCTTTCGACTTAGCACTAATATAAATAAAACTATTACTAAAAACATACTTCCTAATGATATTCGCACTGATACAAATGACAGCTTGTTGGTAAATTATACTGTTTTCCTACATACATTGCTATTTATACGCCTCGAACAGGCTCAGTGCGGATTTGTGTAAGCCGGCGCACGTCGGGGACCGGCAGAAGGGGTAATCCTTGGTATTCTTTTATAGCCGGGATGTGCAGCGAAACCAATACAATACAGGCAAATATGAACATATTGTTTTGTGTTTTAAATCGAATGGAATAACATAAAGACAGCTATTTTAATGTGATGTTTTTGGTTTGTGCCTACCTTACATATCTACTCATAAAGAAGTATATCGAGGTATTAAGACGATATTTTTGTTTTGTAGCTATTTAATTAGAATCTCACCAATTAGTACACCATTATAAAGCAAAACATCTTAAATAACCCCAGCACAAAACCACCCATTCGAAAAGCATTTTAAAATAACTTGACAACTGCGGCGCATACAAACTGACGAAACTTTTTCGCTGAATGCACACCTCGGTCTCCTTCATTACATGATCTGGGGCGCAAGCGGCTTAGTTCCCAAGTTAAAACTGGCGCTAATTTAGCAGGGACTTGGTTTAACATGCGAGAGGCCTCTGAGCAGTGAAATGTTAATTAACTACCATTGAAGCTCGACAACTAACGCTTTCAATTCTGAGGATTATTTGGCGAGATTTTCATGCAATCGCTAATTTGTTACCCTTGCTTGGTGTGCGTGAATGGATTATTAGATTATTGTCCTCATTGAATCCGTTTTGTTACCAGGCATTACTGTTTCTACGACAAGATTCGTGAATTTTCTGGGATTAAAATTGCAAAAAATGAGATTGCATTTGCATGGGGTAAGGAAAATACAGCGCAATCGTTTTTGTGTTACTAGTATGGAATTTCACAGTCATATTTATCGAGGAGTTTATTAAGTGCTGTTTTTCAATTATGTATTCAAAGATAATTGTTATTTATGCTACGATTGATAGTGATGATTTCATATCTTATCGAAATTGATGTAATGGTACTTGAATAGGTGTACAATTGAGACGTTAGCTGATTGCATGATTGAATTAAAATGAGCTTCATAGCACTGTACATTGGTTGTACGTTCAAATATTTCTAATAAATTTCAAATATATAATAAATATTAGCATCTAAATCATCATGAACAAAATATAGGCCTATCTCTTGTTCTTTAAACTGCCCTCTGTTAATCCTGTTCTAAAAGCCATCCCATGGTTGTCTTTAAGATATTGCCTTTGAGCGATAAGACCGCCAATTGTACTTTTAATTTATGTGATTTTCTTTTTATTTGTATTTTCTTTTTGTTTGAGTGCAATAAAGTGTATTTATAAAGGGTCAGTCCGCCCCGTGACCACGAAAGCTGTAAAGTAATCGAAACGTCGGGAAGTTAAAAAATGTAAAATTAAACCAAATCGCGATAAAATCCGTATAAAATAGTTTTATTTCAATGTGTAACATTCGCGTAAATCTAAGAAACCATTAAAGTGTATATAAATAAATAAAATAAAAATAAATAGGCCCAGTTTAAATCCGAATAATTTGTACTTGTAAATTACGTCTCAATTATGTCCATCTGCTTGACTGTCGATACACAAACACAGCCTATTCTGAAACACACTTGACACTAACATGTATTTATATAAGCAGTCGGCGTATAGTATAATAATCGTAAAGTATACAGCTCCTATATCCGTCCATAATAAAACTGATAAGCCCATAATGACTGCAGTAATCACAAAATTACTATTACTGACATGTTATGCCATAGTTATCGCGATTTCATTGTGTTAAGGTCGAGCGTTTATTTTACAGAATATATAAATAGACTCCAACTTTTACCTTATTTTTACACTAAGGACGCACAAAAGTGTGATTTTTCTGTGGCTCCTTGTAACGAGTTTTCCACCACTGGGTATGGTGGTCGGTAACTAAGCAGATATAAACATCATTTTCGCAATTTCGTATCTAAAATCGATGTGATACGGTAAACCACATCCATTTTAATAGGCCACTAAATTTGCTATGTCTATAGAAATATGTCAAAGAATAAAACAAAACAAAGTTATGCATAGGTTTGCTATTCAAATATTCGTCATTCCCAGGTGTGGTAATGACCATTTAAAATTAAATTACACTGCACGTTAATGTTTCATGAATAGAGTGCTAGGCATTTCCTGTTTAGTAATTGTACATTGTGGTTTACCGATACTGTAAGCTGCCGAGTTGAAATATTTGTTTTGGTCACAGAATATTAGAAAATATATTTTCCGATTCAATTTTAACTTAGAATTAGTTTATGTCTAAAGATTTTTGTAGATTTCAATTACTGTGCCAGTTGCTTTGCTTAAAAGAAAAGTTTTAAATATTTCTTATGAATTGTTAAACATAAAATAAAATGAATATACATTTCTTTATTATCAACCAAGAACACGTGTGGAGGACACAATATGTCATAGCATCGGAGAGGTCATGTTAGCATTCTTATCACATATTATTCTTTGTTAAAAAGTTAATAGCATATTTCCTTTATAGATAGGTACACAATTTATTTTTTAAGTATGTACATTGTTTTTAGAATTCAATGGGATACCGACTTTAAACAATACCTAGATTTGGTACGCTTCGTATGAATTATGTCCAATAATGTAGTTTAAACAGTTCATCTATCCAACAGTGCATTGTACTGCCAGTCCCGTTAATAAAATACTGTAAAAATAAATCATGAGAAATCGTGATCGCCTATACTTCACTCGCATGTCTGATATAACGTATGACTCATGTGCACTTGTATTGTTTTTAAATTAACTTTATTGTGCTCACGAAACGCTGATAAAGCACAAAATGTGGGACAATACATTCTTTGTATGTAACTAATACTTTTGTGAGGTGTACGTGCTTTATTTTAATTTTTGTATTAACTACTTAATGGGTATAAAGAGCATTTAATTCAACTAAAATATATCAGACTCAACACTAATAATTTCGGGCCTTCAAATAGCAAAAGAATTCGAAGTTTTATTCATTTCTGACCTACGCATTCCTATTCATTCCTTTCCACAATTCAAATTGGAAAATTTCTTGTAATAACTATACATATCGCAATCGATTATCCAATTAATATAACTACATCATCACTTGTCGTCAATAATCACAACAATCAAAAGTAATAACCGATTGCTTGTTTACAAAGTCAACTGAAATCGCAAACGCGATTAAAGCCTCCAATGTACGATTAAATAGTTAAGTATCGGATTTGCAGATTTAATTCATCATAATTAGAGCGACGATCGGATAGGCTCGGCGCAAACAGAACATCACGCGACTAAGTACACAGTTTAGAACGGGCCTTTAACGCGCTACGGGCTTTGTGCCACAGTTTGTATAAATGCGGTAGGACAACTCTGACAATTTAAATATTGATTGTTAACTATAGCTCGGTTTTACTTATAATAGATTAATATACTGTGCTGTGTCGCAAGTCCTTTTAAAAAGTAGGTTCCTTTTGACAACAGTGATCAATGAGACAGTAAAGTTGCAGATTGAGTAATTGTTACCTAAATTGAATCATAGCAATTTTTGCAGCCATATGCTTCCTGCAATTATGCGAAAGTTAATCATCAATTACATACGTAATTTTAATGTTTAACTGTCAGTACTAGGTTTGATCTCGTGGTTTTTGATTTCAGATTTATTTACTATGAAAAGGGATGAAAAATCCCACCAGCATAGAATACCTTGCAGAGTAACAGGATCCACATTGGCCGATTTCGATACTTGACTCCCAAAAGCGAGTAATATGACGGTTTTCACAGTTTTTTGACTTACTAAAAGTACGCGCAGTTTGTTCATTGCGTTAAAACATGATACTCTTGTACCGCAAAAAATAATCCATTCGCGTAACCACTCTGCTTTGGTTAGGCTTCAAAATATTTAACAAATAAAAAACCGAGTATGTTCCTTGTATAATAAAAAAAAAACCTGTATTTATATATTTTTAGAACCACGAAATACTTTTTCTATTACCACAAAACTAAGCATCAATATAGACTAGGACATTCCAAGCACTTTACAATCCAGAAACCCAACTCGGCATCGCATCACTCTGAGCACACTATCCATAATCCCGAACAGTTTCACAATTAACCCAAAACCCACTGGTACACTCGCAAAGCATTCCTACGGCCCAATTTGACATTGTCAACGGTTTCAACGCGTGCAGTTTACAGATGATTGGGACGCATTAGTGCGACTCGGTGCAAACTGCAAACATACTGCATTTGTTAACGCTAATTAAGCTTACTGTGCCGTGAGTGTTACTATGGTGTTCGGATTAGGGGCATAGCTGCTTTCTAAGGCTTCAGTTACATGGGTTTCTGTTTTTATGAATGGATTTGTAATATGATGCAACAAACCTAGATGTTATGTTTATTGATGTTATGTATATTATTTTCATTGTATTTATATACATGCGTATTATTGCATTATGTTATTCTACTTCAATGTTTCTCTTCTTTGAATTTTTGTTGTTTACGCACTTACCTTGTCCCATCTCTGCATCACCTTAGGTTCGACTGTAAGAGGCTGCCTCAGGCATCAAGTCAACCTATACGAAATATTTGTATGAAATGTGAATAAAATAAAAAATATACATATAAGTGATGTGACACACTAGAGACTTATATTTGCCTCTAAAAACATATTGGTTTCTTATGTGTCATTTACACAAATCGAGTTACTTGAAGACACAATTTAAAAAACAGTACATCCTCGTTTCGTCTTACTTTGTATGTACACCATCGCTTTTTGCAAAGGTAATCAATCCAAAATAAATATTAACGGAAGTTATTATTTTATTTCGCTGCTTGGAGTATCTTACGACATCCAGATCTATATACTTGGATATATTCTTAAAATAACACAACCAACATATAATTTTCATTTTTTACATCTTACAAATTTGGTTACCCCAGCATATTTATGAGTATAACAAAAATTCATGCGCTCAAATAAAGCCGCAAAATTCATACCGTATATTATTATGATTCCAATAAATATTCAATTCATGACGTACTTAACCCTCGGTTATGTTCCATCGCGTCTAAACCGGTTAAACTTAACCAAGTTTAACCCTTACGTGCACCTGTTCGAAGCTATTCAAAATTATTCTTCCGCGAAGAGCGTTTTGCATTTTTATTTAATTATACCCGGGACCCCTCAGTGACTCGATAGTTGTAAGGGTGCATATTGTATTTATTATTATGATTTTATGGTAGATATTACCTTTTCGTATTAAGACTTAGGGCAGCACGTTGTTCTTTAAGAAATAAACGCGAGTCCTTATTTTTTGTCGAGTGAATTTGAAAAGACTCGGCAAATTGGTGATTATTCTTTAATTTTCAAGTTAATGTAAAACAGTAAATTGGTATTTTATACTATAATACAATTAAAAAAGTGAAACTTATCAACGAATCGTTTTGAATAAAGTATAATGGAATCATTGAGAGCTATTGATAGCTCAATGATGTGTTAAAAATGAGGATATATCGACTTTAGTTTTAACGATAGTACATATATATGTACATATGCTTTTAATTTTTATCATTAATATGCAACTTTCACTTATGAAATTAACTAAAAAACTCACTTACGTTTAAAAAAAATAAACTATGGCATTTTTTTATTTACCAAACATTAAAACCTTAAAAAGGTAATTCGCAACACAAAATAGCTAATATATTTTATTTAATGCACTTACTTGTAATTGTGATTGGCTTAGCACCCCGCTGTGTCACGGTATTAGGGGTGTACATTGTACATACAGGGGTTAGAAATATGCTGTTCAATCGACCGCACAGTTTTTGTAGAGTTAACGAACCATGATTGTGTAACACCCCTAGTGATGAAGCTATTGTACCGTTTTTTTATTTGTTTTGTTACAAGTGGACATTTGGCTGTAATCTAATTCTTTTTTGAATTTAAATATGAATGACTATCGCTTCGTTGGATTAGCTGTTTAAATTGGCCTATTCAGTAAAATCTGATACGTTTTTTTTTTTCGAGATTTTTCATACAAAAACAACGCCATACGTTTAACGATTTTTTGATAAAAAAAAGAAACTGTGTCACCAAAAACCATCAAGAAACAATGGGAGCAAAATATTTAGAATGTGAACAAAGAGGCCTCGGTGGCGCAGTTGTACTACGCGGTACGATTACAAAGCTGAGGTCTCGTGTTCGAATCCCGTGTCGGACAAAGTGATATTGTATTTTTCTATTCATTATCAGCCCGGAGTCAGGAATTTGTGCCTGATATGGCGATAGGCCCGCCCCCTATCACATCGTGGGACGGAACATACAAGGGGAAAAGTGAGTGTCCTGGAAGCACCTCTGCCTACCCTTTCTGGAAAAAAACTGTGAGTTTACATAATATGTATATTGTATGTAACAAAAAGGCAGTAAAACAATCAGATATGTAGACTGCGCATTATTGAATGCGGTATAGTTAAATATTGTGTTTCAGCACAAATCTTGCCCCGACATTGTAACTTATAAACATTTAGTTAGTATTTCTAAACTACAGAAACCGACGGACTAACTTTTAGTATTGTTTAGTCGGGTTCACCTGTTTAGCATTTCGTAATAACTTTATTATAGTAACTCGATCTAAGTAGTTTATATTGTTTCAAATAACTGTTACAACTCTGTCTTTATAAGGCAGATACAAACTAGTCGGTACATTCTTTGACATTGATCTAGGAATCTATCAGTTCAGTTCAGTTCTTGTTATTTGGCTTTTGCGGTGTTGCCATACCCCAATTCTGCCAATGTCACGTATTAAATACCAGCCGAAACAGAATTTCCAGTTTTTAGCTTGAAAAATTACATAATATAAATGAGACAAAGTATATTATACATAATTATTATTATATCAATATTAATTCTAAATGTTAAATCTAGGAATCTACTTTAGATTTAGATTATAGTCCATAATGTAGGGTTTTTGAAACTATTGTAATATTTTTCTACTCTTCTTGTCTAATGCGGTTAATGATTAAGCGTATATACGTACAATACTAAAACAGTACATGTACAGAATAAAAAAATAAGGAAGAATTTAAACTTACAAAACAGATAAATACTGTGTAAGGTTATGTAATGCATAGTAAATTTACTACTACATCGAAATATTAATTATTTCAATACCCAATTCAGCGACAATAGAACATGAAATCTATTAAAAAACTCATCAAGGGCCCAATGATATTTTTAGCTGAAACAAACAGCCTACAATATTAATTCGTCTGTAATGAAAAACCAGTCATGCAAAAAAATAATTGGTTCCCCGACAATGGACTCCTATTTCCGATGAGTTAAAAATTTAACTTTCTATTTTTACGGCCCATTCCACTGGAGTTTTTTCCCATTTTTAGATTCTAGGCATGATAATGTACTGTCATTTATTAACTTTATATATCTATGGGATATAAGAAGCTATTTATATTTAATCGAAGATGATATACACATATACACAATATGATATACACAAACATTGAATCGCCACAAACGTTTATTTCGTGGATCGAATCTCGCCTTTTTGTCCACTGGTTTTCAAGCTTTCAATATCTACCCACTTCAAATTATCTCTATTGTATTTGGCGTAATGGAACAGCCCTAACAATAGATTTTCCTGAAAAGGTTTGTTTACATTTCGTTTTTCACTTCAGTGAATATATTGGTCAGTGTTGGCAATTTTTGAAAGAATTACTTTATGATAGCTTCGTCTCAACATTCTTAAATAGCTGTTACGTAAAAACAGTTCATAGGTTTTAGAGTACCGGGTGCAAAGTGAATTGGGGATAGTACTTTTGTTAAATAGTAACAGTTTCATCATTATAGTCCAGGAACGGCAACGCCAAAAGAATGGTTATATGTTAGCCATCTAAATATATTAATGTTTTTAGTAACTAATCGTTGTCAACATATTCCCATTTAGGACAAACATAGCAAACAACTTATTTCATACCCGAAAAAGTGGTTTCGTACTGAATAATTTAGGTGTCGAAAAGAGCAAGCTAAGAATTTCTCGTCGGTAGGTTCCCTAGGGAGCGAACCTTGCAAACTCGTGGTAGCTTAAATTAATAGTTCTCATATAAGTAAAGTACTAAAGATTAAGTATAAAACTTCATAAACGTGTTTAATACAAGCGATTGAGGATCACGTCAATAAGATTTATTTAAGTATAAAGAAATACGACCTACAGTAATTGTTCCTTAATTCTGTCGTGTGACTAATGGAAACTCCAAGAGATTTTTTGTTCTCACAATGGTCAAACTTGAAACATTTGTGAATCATTCAAATTATCTTGGTGCGGGAGATGAACCCACCGTCTCACAGTTCATGGTCGGCATCTTAACCAACTGCCCTTGAGAGATGCGAATATTAGTTAAGGTTGACGATATTTGTGCATACAAAATCGTGTTTGTAAACACACCCACAGAACAAGTCTAGAACTAGGTTTTAGACCAAACCTCTACTGCAAATTTCACGCCCACTTCACCACGAAAGCTGTCAATTATATTAACAACAGCTAACAATAGCTCGTTCCAAATAATGCCAATTTCGAAACGATATTGTAACAGCCATTTTCGCAGAAACGGCTAGGTGTCGGAATGCATGCTGTTTAGTGTTTACACCCATTTCGCATAAAGATTGTTCCATGAATTCTAATAAGGTTAATTACTTATGTGGGTTATTACGGTGTAAATTTTAATTTGCGTGAATTGATCTTTTTAGGGTCAAATTATGGTTAGTAGAAGTTAGTTGCAGGCCGTTTTCTACAGGTTGCTGTTGAATGATTTAGAAATGCCTATCTTTGGTGGCCTTCCTGTGGCTAAGGCTTGAAGATTTTACCTTTATTAATCTATTAGTAAGACCTATATTGACAGCATCCGTGGCGCAGTTGGTTAATTGCCGGCTGTGAAACGAAAGGCTGCGGGTTTGATCCCCGCACCGAGACAAATGTTTGTCAGGCCCACAAGTATTTGTCTCGAGTTTGGGTGATTCTGACCCCGAAAAGTCTCGTAGCTTCTGATACGAAACAAGACTTAATTGGTCTTAGGGTGGGGTCAGGACTATGTATGTGATAGTTGGGTGTATTTTTTTTATTTATGTAGGTTGTGAATAATGGGCCTGAAAATGATTATTATAAAGTACCTACCGTTGATTTCAATTTGCTTATTAATATTTTTCTAATAATATTTATTTTTTAACGGGTCGGTAAATACACAGCGTATGACGGTAAGTACATCGTGATCAAATAATAATAAAGAATCGACTGGAGAGACAAACTTATTTTAGTCGACGAAATTAGATCAACTTGCTCGAAATCGCTTTAAACCCTGCGACCTCGGAAAGCGGTGGCCTTCTAGTGTCACCACCGTTTTAAACCTCACCTACACCTCATAAAGCGAACGAAGACGTTCAAGTTCTAGTTCGTAAGAAGCCACTAGTAAGAAACTTCCAACAAATCACTTTTTTAAAGTAGCTGAGATTTTTATTTTTTTTCTATTCAGGAAAAGAATAACATCCTACCAATTTTTAATTATAAATCATCAGGACAATAAACAATGAAAGTATGTCAAATATTTTTGCGCTCGCAGTTCGTGTTACAATGAGTTGTGGACGCTTATAATTATGGTCCGAACTGGATACTTCGCTGAAATTTGTTTTTGTTACACATTTCTGTCATACGAAGCGTCTGGTTCTTGAAATTAATTTATTGTGCGTATTTGCATTAATTGGATTATGTGAGGCTAAAGAATGAACCTGTTACTTGATAATGATTAGTATCGCATACACCAAAAATCCCTGAGGAATACATAGCATAACAATAGGAACGGAAGGCACGAAAGAAGAAAAAACACTAGCATCATCCATCATAAAAGTAAGTGAAGCTGATACTATTAGTAGTATCACCATCGTCATTACACATGAGAAGTTCACTGCTGGATATACGTGTTCTATAAACTATTAGGTCGACTCACTCCGCGCCCAGTTTAGACTCCCAACGTTAGCTTTATCAATCAGTACAAATTAATTTTAATAAAATAAATACATAAAAATACATTTAATAAACATACATATATGAGCAGTGTACAAAACTCATCACTTGCTATAATAGCCGATTTGAGCCAACTGTGTCCGACGATTTATAAAAAGGCAACTCGTTTCATTAAAACAATGTTCAAACATGTCGGGATTAACAAACTTTTATTCTCTCCAAAATTTATAACGTCCAGTATAAATTGTCAAAATATCATCTTTTATTTTCTCATTCCCATATGATACATATGACTGTCTAAACCAAAGCTTTCTTCGAATACAAATAACATGCCATAATGAGACACAAACATTTGATCCGAATTCGTAAGGACAAGGATACAAGATATATTTTTCACAAGTCTCATTTTATAAATAAATTCTAATCTATTGATTTATTTACAAGAACATTGTTCTACAGCCTCAGTTTTAAGTTTAACGTAAAACATAACTCATTACGGAAACACGCATATCTTTAGAAACCCATCATTAATATAATTAAAAAGTTCCATCAAAGGTGATACAGCAAAAAAAGTTTCCAAATGTCCCATTCCGAACCATGGTTTGACCTTGTTTGGCCCAACAGTCCCTTACCATATCATCACCATTACATTATGCAGGCCCCTTCTCTGTCCCGTAAAAATGTGCCTCAGCTTTACTTTCATTTACTTAGGCCCGGAGTAAACATCGAATAGGTTATTTTATGTGGTAAATAGAGGTAAAATTGACTATGAATTAATGTTGTGTTTCGTAAAACAGTGTGTGGGTGTCTTTATTTTATCAGCTAGTTTTTACTGAAGATCACTTCGAATCGTTTTTGGGTTACATCCTTTTACATTCCATATTGAAGACAGTGTTTTTGGAATCAAAACCAGAGGAATGAATTATTTATAAATTGACGACGTTGGTAAATACGTTCTGAAAAAAGATCGCTGGAAGCGTTAGGATTGCCTACACATTATTAATAATTTTCATTTCACTTTATAATCATTTTACACATTGTACTGGTATTCTAAAATATATCACATTAATCTCATTATTGCAGCTTTAGGTAATAAAACAACCACCTCCCGTCTTACACAAAGTTTATCATTAATCTAGGCAGCGCGAATAGATGTCATACTTGGCCTAATTTAAGGCTTAGAGTTAACAAATTCGGCGTAGCTATCGAGGGCGTTACCCCGAGATTAGCGCCGCCTCATCCGGGACTTGTTACTAAAGTATTTTTCCTCAAGATTATCTCGTTTAAATATCACTAATGTTTAAAGCCTGCTTTAATCTGGTTCGCTACTCTCAAAGCTGTTCTGATAGGATTAATTAGCAGTTACGAATATTCTTTCTGTGTTAATAAGGGCGAGCGTGCTTTTATGTAATTAATATTAATATTAGCATCTTTGTGTTTTTTTATTCGTCGTCCTTTAGAGAGCTTCTTCTGTCTGTTTTTATTCTTCACTTCCGTGGGATTCCACAATTTTATGAGTTTAACATGATATTTGTGCACGTTTTGAAACGTACTTACATTTTAAAATTCGCAGCAATGTTTCGTATTCAAAAACGGAGCACTGCCTGATCTGAAATACCCTAGTTTACACAGCATTTTGCCACTGTGCGGCAGAATGTACCACAATAGCGTATTAATGCATAATAATAGTGTTATCCTCGGAAGGGACGTAAATTGCTCAAGTCAAAAATGCGGTTTGGTGTGCCAACACTGCGGAATCTACGTACCCACTGTAGGCGCTGTCGGTGTAAATCATCGTAATTTAATATCGTGCGTAGTAGCTTTTTCATTTGCACACGTCGCGGGCCCTTCAAGTGTATTACGTTGTATGAACACATTGTGATGTGAATTTACGACAATTGATGCCTATTTTCGGTTCGTTAGACTGTTTTATAGGTGTCGTTTGGTTAACTTGTTACTCCTGAAGTATTAATAGAAACTGATAATTAAATTGTAAAGCGTTGTCATAATTTCTTGGAGCGTTATTAGGGCTATAACTACACCAATGACTTATTAAAAAAGGACTATCAGCTACATAGTCGAATTAAAAACTATTCCGGGCTTTTTAGACCCACAATACCGGGATAAAAACCAACACAAATATATCCAATTTACACAAAGCCATTGGTTTTGATGCATAGAATCGATCATTTACAAACTGCCTCGGTGGCGCAGTTGTACCATGGTATAGCTACGAAGCTCTTTACGAGGTCTCGGGTTTGAATCCCGGGTCGGGCAAAGTGATATTGAATTTTTCTGTTCAATATAATAAATAAATACACCCAACAGTCACACAAATAGTCCCGACCCCACATTAAGATCAATTAAGTCTTGTGTCGCAGGTATCAGAACTACGAGAGACTTTTCGGTCTCACAAACACCCATACCCGAAAGAAATATTTGTGGGCCGCACAAACATTTCTCTCGGTGCGGGGATCGAACCCGCGGCCTCTCGTTTCACAGCCGGCGTCTAACCAACTGCGCCACGGAGGCTGTCAAAATATCAGCCTGGAGTCAAGAATTTGTGCCCGATATGGCGATAGGCTCGCCCCTTAACACATTGTGGGACGGAACACATAAGGCGAAACGTGGTAGCACGTCTGCTTTCCCCTTCTGGGAAAAAGGCGTGAGTTTATGTATGTATGCATTTACAAACAATCACACGCACACACTCGATTATCCAACAATATCTTCCGCGTCAAAACAACCAAATATACATGCCACAAAGAATATGAAAGTTCGACGCTACGAGCTCCGAACAATATTTGCCCTGGGTGCGATGCCAACACGCAGCGTTTATTAGCCATTCTTCAGAATCGCTGTGCATACAGGTTGCTACCAACTCTACGGCCAAATTGAATGTACTGGATAAATGAAACAAATATTTGTATTTTGTTAAGAGAATGCGTGCGCTAAGTCAAGCTTAACATGTATTGTTGTTGTTTCTTATGAGACCCTTGGGAAAAGTCTAGAAAAACTTATGATGAAAGCTTTTATTAAAAGTGACATATTACGGTTGTGTAAGTCAAAGTCAAGTAGAAGACAAAACATTGTTCAGGCAAATAGTGTTACATAAGCTCTTCTGAATCTGTTAAGAAACAGTGTAAGAAACACTTGCATACATATTATATTTTGTCAGTATTTATTACATTTAAATTGTATATTGTAAAGTTTTATGACCAACTCTTACAATATCATACTATTTGATTATTTAATACAGATAAAATAAATTCACCACACATGTTTCTTCACATATATCACAATATAAATGTTAAAAAAATCTCAACCCAGCAAAGTGACGCTTAATTTGATTGTCCGACCGTCCGTCTTCATTGAATCATTTGATGGCATCGATCGTTCAATTAAAATCAAATTTATGCTCCCCTGTTTGAAAACCAGCCTTTTGAGTGGAAGCCATTTCACGACCGCGTCTTGAGATTACATTTTGCCGGATGAGAGTTTATGTGTGCGGTGGGTGTCTGAATATTAACTCGCAATTAAAATGTTACATTTTACGGCGTCTTGTTTAATTTCATTTTATTATGTGTTTGATTAATTTATTTGAAATTTTTGATTAATCTAATTTCTTATTCATTTTCTATGTGTGTGTAGGCGTCTTTAAAACAATAGGAAGTTAATTGCTATACATTTAATTTACTATACTTCAGTAATCATTCTACTAGATACAATGTGTATTTTACAATACAATTCGTCAAAATATATGATATTTATATAACTACATTTACGCCCAAATACTGGAACGCAACTTAAATATAACTTGCGCTTAACTACGTTAATCCCGATTAAATGTACCGGCTAAGTGAGCCGTGCGCTGTTAAGAGCAACTTATTATTTGAATGTCGTTCCAGTATTCGGGCGTTAGATCCGTTTATCAGTCCTTTCCCGAGATGTAGCCATCAATCCCTCGCGTTTACGTCAAATAAATATGTTTATATTATTCCTATTTCGATATTAAGCCATCCATCAGATATTTCTTAAGGTTACTGTGTATATACAGTGTGATGGAGAGCAAATCCCACAGCTATTTATGCCGTAGCGTAAATGAGGAACGGGAAAATCCGATTTTAGGTCTGTCAACGTGTATATTATATAAATTCATGTATTTTCTTGTTTAACCTGAAGGGCAGGGTGTTATATGCATTTCGGAGCGTCATTAACTATGAAAATATATTTAGTAAAGCTATGCAGAGTGATTAAAGGGAATTCAAAATTGTAATTTTTATTGTGTAGATACTTAAACTTTGTCTCGTAATTCAAACTCCTTCTTTAATGATATTATGTAACAATTTAAATTATTGATATTCACGACACAAGATTCGTCCTTGAGTTCGAAACTACATGACTTGAGTGTATTTATGTATTGCAACTGCCATTGTTGTTCGAAGCGCCACATACAAGGTGCCCAAGAAAACATCTGTCTGCTACTTCATGATGGATACATTATAAAACACCCGACACATTACGCCTATGTTAGTAAACTTTGAAAGTATTTTGGTCTAACTATAATATTTTTGTTCGCAGGTACGCCCGATCCATCGGCTCGCATCGGTTTGCGCAAACTGTTATTCTTGTATTCTCTATTTTAAGAAGTTAGAACACGTGAGTTTGGTTCCTATTTTTAAATTGTTTTGAGTTATTTGCTAAGTCAAGGTATCGTTTCGGATATTAATTTTTTTATCGTAAAGCTGTTTTGAGATTAATCGTAGGTGGATGAAAATGGGTTAAGCAAAATTTTGAATAGTCGAATAAATATTTTAACGGCATTATTATTTGTGCTGCAGCATTTTATATAGTTACAGTAACGTGATTTACATCGCTATTGTAAATAATAAAAATAACAAAAAGCTTTGCCTTAATGAAAATTTTAAATCACATATTTGTGCACTGTTATGATAAAAAAATTAAATTAATGCCTTAAAAGTTACAAACAGCAATAAATATCACGTTACAAACGCCGGGGCACGTCAAAAAGCGTTAAAAATGAAAACAAAAAAACCAGCTGAGTATTTGTGTTACATCCGCCAAACTCGACCCAATAGTCGATACTAGATATATTTGCACATAACAAATAACGAAAATCAAATACAACAAATTGAAAACTCCCGTGTCGGGGATAAGGCAAACATCGACGCAGCGTTTTATAGAGCAAAATTCAAAAAGAAAATATTTATTGTCTATGCATCTCGGCTTAGAAAAACAAGGTGTTCTGACCCACTGCGGTGCGTTGTTGGTTTAGCCTTAATCTCGCAAGTGATGCGGAGTGTTCGTCAGGAAGTTTTGTTTATTTAAATTCGGACTATTGCGCGTACGATAAAAAGGGCGCGGCTCTATTTTTATCTGTTATGTATGAATTCATTCCGTATACATTTAATATCTCACAGTTTTATTGTAGGTAATAAGGACATAACATTTCAAACTTTATAACTGACAGTCGATTTAGGAAATTAAAATAAGCTTTTGATTTGCTTCTAAATAAAATATTGCTAACCTTAATGTATTTATTGTTACTGAATATGTGTACTTGGAATGCAATAGAGTTCTATATAAAATATTTGATGTTTAGCCACATAAAAACATGCGTTACAAAAATAAAACAAAAGGCTCTACTAGGTTTACAGCAGAAAAATGGGTTTACAATGGAGTTAGCAGCTTAAAGCTGTGGGTAAAAACCACAATGCTAGTTTATAGCCGGGCTTGAAACAATGCGATATAGATGTGTGACTATCAGGATTGTATTCAGGCATGCGGATCGGGAGTATTATCCCCCTGTTTACATGTTTATTTAAACGGTTTCAATCGATCGAGCTTGTCCCCTAAAATTTGAGGTATGATGTTTACCGTTCTTAATAACTTAGAAGTATTTAATCAGTTTTTTCTTTTATATATTTAAATCAAATTTGTAAACAGATTTCAATTAAAAGGAAACAACTAATCCGGAAGATACCATCGTGGTATTCACATAACTGGACAACACGTTTATGCGATTTCATTTTAAAATGAAGTTATTTCGCCCTTACAATTAACATAACGTTCACCGCGACTTACCGTGTCACTTAACTGGGAATGTCACGCGATTTTATAAAGGGGTTTGTGACTTTATCAAACATATCTTAACACTTTTGTAAGCAAAGTGTTTTGATATTGTAATATTTGAAGCAATTTGTATTATTCAGCTTGAACGCGTTGACAAATCTATTAAGGTTACTTATACTGATATTTTGTTTCATTTTATAGTTTTGGGTACAACAGTTGTTTATTAATATAGCCATGACCTTGAAAACAAGAATGAAAATATGAAACTCAATAACATATTGTAAATACATAATTATAGGTGTTAAGGTAAATTAAAGAGCTATAGGTTTTAAAAAAAACAGCCTCTGGTCTATTCTTGTTTGGAATCATTGAATAAAAATTATTTGCGTTTATTGTTCACATACTCCGCTCATATCAACAGACTAATCGTGCTGATAAATATGAACATATATTTCCCCAAAGAATTCACTCTTTCCGACCCTTTTTTAAATAAGTGACAGCTTATTAGTGTCAGTATAATTTATTTATTGTAATCTTCGATCAAATATATACTAGATACAGTGTCAGGAACAAAATCACATGCCAAAAGTGGCCGGGGTTGTTAATACATGTACATTTGCATTTCGAACTACGAGATGTGGAAAAATGGTCATAAAATATAAACAACTTCAAGTAACAATAAACTTTAATTGTTTGAAATAAGATTTATTATATCTTACAAGTATATTGCATTCAAGACGTTATGACATTGAAGAAAAAAAACATAATATAAAAATGTCACTTAGCAATAAAGTTTTTAATAAATGCGCACAGATATTATTGTTGGAAACAATTAAAATATTATTTATGAATTTATTAATATTTCACGTTTCTTTCAATTTTTAATATGGAAATAAATAATTATAGACATTAATTTATCGAAAAAAAGATACTCCCGCAGAAATCTTTGTATTACGGTGATTATTTTGACAATTTTGAAAGGCGCACAGCGGCATGTTTACGCGTTGCCGTTGGTGATGATTGAAGCATACTAAATTGAAATAGAGCCACACTGACGTTGTGGTACAATTTTTCGGGCCGTTTTTGAAGTGCTCATCCGACATCTAGTACATATTTGATCGAAGATTGTAATGCACTAAAATAAGTTCCTCTAAACTTGCCGTTTTAACTAAAATCTTAATGAAGCGTTGCACAGTGTCACAGTTAAACGCAAGGTTTCAAAGTAACCTGACATTGGAAACATTCCCGGGTTTATTATAGTGACGTGGGAACGTGAGTGGAAACCTTAGGGACTGTGTTCACTTGCATTGTATTTCGCTTCTGTCAAAACATATTGATACTTCAAAACCATGAACATATTTACCCCCCACAATAATTCACTCCTTTCGACTTTGTTAATAATATTAGTATCAGTATAATTTCTTTATTGTAATTCACTTAAATGTATTCATCTAAACTTACAGTTTAACTAAAACCTTAAGCGTTGCAATGTCACAGTTTAACTCAAGGTTTCAAAGTAACTGTGCAGAAGCTAACATTCCCGAGTTTATTGTAGTGACGTGCGGACGTGAGTGGGAACCTTAGGGACTGCATTCCCTTGCATTGTGTTTTAGGTAGCCGACAATCTGTCCGCAATTCCTGTACCTTTCGTGGGTTGGGATAACTTTGTCGTGAAGGTATTTGGTTTGTAATTAATATAATTTATGTTTGTTCAATTACACAAATGTTGAATGTATGTATGTTAGTACGGATCATCTCTATAATTGAGAGAAGTTAAAATATCATTAATTATTTATATCCGATGAGGGTTTTTGGACATTCGAAATTACGAAGATCTCCCAGATGTTCTTCAATTTTTCCGTCGGTAAAAAAAATTACAAATACTGATCTTCAATATTAAAACTGAAACTAAAACTGAGTCGATCTAATTGAACGCCAATATTTTTAAAATGCTAAAAATGTAATCAAAAGAATAAGCACAGAAAATTAATTAGAAATTCCAAAAAGCGAACACTTAGCGCAGAGTACAAATGAAATAGGAATTCCCCGGTTTTCTGTGCACATCGAGCGAAGTACTTAGCCGCGTGAATTCGCATAGGATATAACCGCACTTCGGGATTACTTGCTAGATTTACGTTTTACTGTGATAAGTGCCGGCTTATACCGAAATTAGGGACGGGGGATACCCCTGTACAGCCTGAGTTATGTGAGGTTGTTTGTATTGCGTTACTTTTTTATCTTTTTCGGCTTATCGCAGTTTCTGGGCAAGAGTGAGAGTGTGATCTTTTAAGTTTCGGATTATTTAAACTAGTTTTGGTCGGAATTAAAGCCTTTGTGGATGCGAGGTAGAAATATCATTCGTCGCGCGTACAAAGTTCTTTCGCATCCAGTCTGACCTTTCCGGTTATGATTGTGTGCTTTATGTATGCGTATGCATCAATATGTCTTTGCTTCCTTTATGGCGAGAGTAATAATCTTATACTCAAAGTGTACGTCATGTAGAAAAAAAATACTCCAGCAGCATAACAGTTAAATTCAAAGCCTTTCATTATATGTCATTCGTTTCGTTGAATGTTCTCTCAAACCATGATACATTTTATACGAAATACTGTCACATAAGAGTAATGTTTCGATGAAATCCCAAGGTATTAATTTAAGAAGCCGGAGTGCTATTGTGTGCAGCTAACTAGGTGTGTCGAGGCAAACATGTATGTGCTTGCAATGTGATTTCTGCTTCGTGACTAATGCACATCTTGGCAACCGAAATACATGCATTCAGTTTCATTTGAGCTATTTTTGGTACTTGCGTTGTGTTTACTTATTCGTGGGTACAGAATGACTTCCAAATCTCTTTGAAAATCGCTGCTTGTGGTTTTGATTACTGAATAATAATAACATTGTGTTGGAGTAAGGGGGTTTGAAGCCTGAGATGAGTAGCTCATAGTAGTGAAATTAAAATCACCTGTCTCAATTGGTAATTATTTGGTTCCAGTTGTAGCTTTAGAGTGATGGTATATGGATTTTTATATTAGGATGAATTGTGGTCATACACTACAATTAGTGTAATATTTGTTTTTTACCGACCTTTATTTTGCTCTCGTGGTGGACTAAGGTTTATTAAGCTGATATTGATTTGGTGTTTCCATTATCAGATCATAAACGTCAAAGCATTTTTCATATGCTGCTTTGATGTCTATTTTCGATACTGAAAATTCATGAATACATTAAATGATGCAATAGCTTCAGAATGTTTAAAATTGTAAATCACAATCACTATCGGAATATTACAATTTGTACCGGTCAATAATTGAATATTATACGCAATACACTATAAAATAATTTGAGTCCTGTGTATCGAAAATTCTAAGGAATTAAACGTTTCACCTAGACTCGATATATTTGCGGATCAGTCAGCCTCGATCTTTCGGCTTACCGCTATCTTCTGTGCTCAGTATTCAAGTCATTCACGTGATCTTTAAAATATTGCCAGAATTCCATTTGAACGGTATTTGTAATTTACTAATGAAAAATCGACGTTACATTTATCAATGTTTATTGCAGAGTAACACGTAAAGTGATGTATTTAACAATAAATCAGACATTGCGAAATTACGCAACTTAGGCCCGCGGAGGCCACTTTTATTCAGTGCCCAAATTTATTGCGCCACAATACAAATGTTCGTGTAAATTGTTAATTTATTTATTAATTGATATTTGTTTGTGGCTCGGCTGACTTGCGGCGAGCATTTTACAGCGAACGTTTTTTTAAATAGGTGAGTCGACAAGTAGCTCTTTGATGGAAATAATCATAACATACATACATATACCTACATACTGTGTACATAAACTCACGCCTTTATCCTAGAAGGGTTAGGCGTATGCCTTGTATGTTGCGTCCCATGATGTATTAGGGGGCGAGCCTATCGCCATATCGGGCACAAATTCCTGATTCTCCAGGCTGATAATAATTAGTTAAATTCAACATCACTTTGCCCGACCCGGGATTCGAACCTGAGACCTCAGCTTTGTAATCGTACCTACCGTAGTACAACTACGCCACCGAGGCAGTCACACTACAATAATCACTGCACACTATAAGAACTGGAGAATCGCAGGCTAATTTACTTCGACCAACTTTTAAGATACATGAAGCAGAAGAAAAAGTTATAGGTTAGTTAAGTTTTTTTTTATTTGTTCAATAGTTTAATTAAAGTTCATGATGACTCCATAGATCTCCACTGACGCCATCATTATTACCTTCATCTACAGGGAGTCCACTATGAATGAGACTATAAGACATACGCCATGTACAACGATTTCCAAATTAACTTGCTGGAATCGGCCTGCATCCAGAAACTTCCTACTACTTTTGTAAGGTCGTTCGTCCATTGTAGGTGGGGCGTCTTACAACGTCCAACTTGGGAACCTTTCGGCTCAATCGGCCATCAGTTCTGCTTGGTATGTGCCCGTTCTCTCTAGAGTATTACGAATTGTTCATGGAATTTGTAACCTTATTATATCGAGAATGTTTTGAAACCAAATTATATTGTGTAACGTAGACAATAGTGAGACAGCTGACACCTCTTGCCATTTACAAGATGAGCGAATGTCTATAATGTTACAATAAGCAATGCTTTGAAGTAGTGAGTCAACTGTCACGCTCTTTTGTGATGTTTTCAGCTGATATTTATATGTAATTGCAGTCGTAAATTTGTACTGTGTTTTCTTTCTGTGTAGGTAGAGGCCATAATGATAAATGTTAAAACGATCTTGCACTATTAAATTCTACTTGAGTTACATCGAATGTTGTAAAGATATGTAGTCCACTCGACTTTCTTTACAACCACGTTTTTATTCGTATACAAAATTATACTCCAAAAAATATAATTTTTGCCATTTAAATGTTATATAATTATTTTATACACCCGTTTTTTCAAGAGTTCGTGTCCGAATACTTTCGTATCGTTCGCAGTCAGTCGATACATTTATTTAAATTAATTGCTCTTATATTTGAGCGCGCACTTTCACGATTTATAACATGGAATTTATTCTCTCTGTAAGCGTTTAAAGAGTTCTCATTTCCTCCCTTCTAACGTTCTCTTAACACATTAATAATTATTTATTGGATATTGAAATTGAACCACAGTTTATGAATTAACAAAAGGTATAATGTAATAGAATATCTCTATTACATGTCATTTTTATTATTGTTTATTGTGCTGATTCTTAATGCAATGTTGGTATTGTAAAAATAAACGCTTATTTCTATTAACTCATTCATCTAGAATTCTATTGTATTATAGACACTATTGTTCAGAAAATATGGAGCACAATTGATTTTATTAATGCTAGATTCTTGAGAGAGCACCTGAGGCGCGCTAACACTAGTGCTTCGGTAATATTTTGCCTTTCCAGCGCAATGCATATAACAATAATGTTGCATTTCCTGTTCTGCACACGAGTAAAAGATACAAAAGATGCCATTCCAAAAAAGAAAAAAATCATGTCAGTACATACTAGTGAATATTAGCAAAAACATTGCCGTACTATACACCAAAACGTAACCCAAGTACACCAATAAAAGCTGAAGAAAGCATGGTCCAAAAACGCTCATTTACGCTCCCTAGATAAATTCCTAAAACACGGCACTTGGCTTAATGGTGCGCTGTTAATGGCCAAGTCTTTTAACGGATGAATACATCCATCATTTGTCAGTAATGAGGTCATTGACACGTTGACAGGTCGGCGGGCCTCGTTAACTCTGTACACTATGACATTACTCTCTTTCCCGCTGCTTATTAAATATGCTCTTTTAAATTACTCGTTTGTGTGAAGTAATTTTTGAATTGTTTTAGAACTTGTTGAAGTGGATGACGTTGCAACATGGCGGCAATTATAACTTTAAATTCAATTGTTTGAATTGTCGAAAAATTATTACAGTTCACATTATTTAATGTAAATTTTCGTGTGTAAGTTAGGATAATGGTGTTTAACTTACATGTTTGCTACATTAAAATTAATACATCTCAATACCTTTTTGTAATTTTCTTTCTAGTTAGCAGATCAAAGCGATAATAAAGACTCATGTAAGTAATAGAGCCCGATAAAGAAATAAACTTGTTTTCCATCGCGTTGGAGTTAACGACACTCATTACAACTAATTTGTGTTTACAGGTGTTCATTACTAAATTGCCTCAAAGTACATTGAACTAAACTGTTTTTATATATAGAACAAAGTCATTTCCAAACGATTACCGTGTTCAACACACTAGGAACACATAAAGGCTTAAATTGAGCGGTAACACCGCAAATAACGGACTCAAAATCCACTGCATTCCTTTCAAAAAATAAAATCAAGCAAGGGTTGCGCCCGCGCCTAAGTTGTTAGATAAGGCCCTTACCCGAACGGCTCCGAAGATCCCCGAAGGTCCCCGAAGGCCCGCGAGTGCCACAACGAGGTCATTCAACGTTCAACTTAATTGCCGTCCCTTATCAACTTGCGAAGAAACATCCGGCTGTCTCTTTCGTTGAATATTTAACTTTATATGGAACAGAAAGTCTGACAATGATTTAGAAAAGCAGCGGGACCACTGCATCATAACACCATAAATTGAATTAATGTGGACATCAATTTGTTCGGGAATCACAATCGGTCGATGCTCTCTATATTTGGTCGAGTTTTTCGGTGTAATCCTAGTGATTTATGGAGAGGGCAGACTAAAGTAATACGTAGCCGAGGAGAATTGAAAAAATCGGCTTAGACGGTTCATATATTGGTTTTTATATTTTTATTTGGGTCCATATACGCTTTGAACCAGTCCATCTAAGGAGTTCGTTACCACTTGAACCCGAGAGTCTTGTTAAATGTACAAATATTGATTCTATATGTAGACCACCATTGCGAGTGCAATTCATAACTTTCTCGTCTGGTCCTTGATTAACTTTCAATAGTTAAGTTATCTGACTTTTGTGTGTTTGTATATACTGCAATCGAAGTTTCCGGGACAAATGATCAACATATTTTTAAATGACTGAAAAACAAAATTTCTCATTCCAAAAAGTTGTAAATTACAGAAGCCGTGTGTGTTCAAAACTAAAATGAAGGCAATGAAGTAGCGAGTTGAAGAAGTGTTACGTTTGATATTGCTAAGGTTTCCAGGTTTATATTTCGCGGCAGTTAGTGCCAGGAAGCGAGTTTTATTCCCGGCTGTAAACTTGCTTTGTAAGGAGTTTCACTGCAATCTGATCGCCCATCGGATTATAAGCAGGGATTTATTAAGTTATCTCCGTTAACTTTGAGATGGGACGTGTCTCACACCATATTTATTACATGCTGGAAATTATCGGCGCTTTATGTTTTGTTGCGTAGGTACGTGAGCTGCTGTTCGATGCTCAAGTCGGGTAACTTTGTGATAATGTTGGATAAAATTGAGCGATGAACATTGAAAGGTCTGTCAAATAATTTAATAAACATTTGGCCATTCATTCCCAAATCCTTTAACTCCAGAAACCAATTTATGTATCACAATAGTTTCACTAAAGAAACTGTTGATTTAATAATATCACAAGAAAAGTTAATTAAACCCATAGTTAATTTTAAAAACCTAATCATTAACATAACCATAGCAACTGCGTCTAAAAATATCGAGCCAAAAATAAGTAAAAACATAAAACTAAGGTCCAACAGTGTCTAGAATGTAAAACGCGCTCGTTCTAAACCAGTTGGTAGTTTCGCTACGAACATTAAACCGAATGGGATGAAAGGGAATAGTTTTTTTGTCATACCAAGCGTTCAGTTTGAGAGCATTAAGGCCGGATAGGCAGATTCAAGGGCAAGTTATTAGAAATAGTTTGGTGCTTTATGAAAACTAACAACGATTTAAGAGTAATAACAATATTTTTGAATGGCTGGGACTAATCCCTACAACTATTTGCTTAGTAGCGAAACAGATTGACGAACGTAGGTTTTGAATACGAACAGTTTGGAAGTTATGTGGTTTTTGTTAATTATCGCTCGCATTAACACAGGAAAACATCGAGAGAAATCGGTTATAGGAAGTTCTCGAAACACACCACACACACAACATTGTGAAATATCCGGCATTAGGCCAGCAAGTTAGACTTACACTTTTTCACCTGAGAAGAGGCGTACGTGTCATTAAATTTTGGTCTACTAGCCTCATTATGATATTTAACTAATATGACTTTAAAAACCAATAATGTAAAAAAAAATTACAAATGACGATACCAAATCCATGAGTTTAAAACCATAGAGCTTGTATTGTTATGTAAAAATAAAGTTACAAATGACAATACCAAATCCGAAACCAATACTACGAACTCTTAATCAAATGGAAAATTTAAGGCCCGCAGACGTAGTTAGATATATCGATCGATTGACTATCACAAATCACAATGGTACACCACGTCGATGCGTACCACGAAATGTTTATGACCATAACTACTATTGATGGATATTTCGACAGTCGCCGATACATCTTATTCTATTATTCGATTTAGTGATAAGTGATTTATGGCTATTTCTATTGCTATAACTATGTAAATGAACAGATCAGACGATCACATGTACCCAAATTGCACTTGAACACGTATCAAATGTTTTACATGTTAAAAACTACTGGTGTCTTCTCAACCCTCCCACTAATTTATTGATCACTGAAATTTGTTCCTCTATGTGTGGTTGGACCTGATGCAAAGACATAATCTGACGAAAGGGTTTTAGTTTGAAAATACTATTAACATTCATGGTTTATTGCTTTTAATCAATTTTGTCTGATGCAAAGTTCGTAACTAAATGCTCAATATGATTGACTGATATTTAAGAAAACCTTAGTATTCCTAATTCGAAATCTTGGTAAACAATGTTTTGATTGCTAAATGCATGTTCTATTTATTCAATTGAAATACATTCAATGCTTAATGGAAATCTGCATCGGTAACTTTAGCAAACTGTTTCTACCGACTTCCTGCTTTTACTAGAACTTCTGCGTATCCCCAGGGAACTATTAGGAATATTGTTTTCACTTAGTAAAATATACTAAATATTTCCTTGTTTTCTTACAGATTTGACCTAGAAATAATAATACATTTTTAATATGATTATTTACTCTGACATACAAATAAAGTTATCAAAAAGTATTTCTTATACAAATATGCTGTTTAATTTATTTTGATAGGTATATTGACACAGACAGGGACAACAAACAAAAGTAGGGCATTGATAAAATGTAAAGTTAATAAAATCTTGCTCTATGTTCACTTCTACTTTCTGAAGGTGATGATTGTGCTGTACTGTATCATTCCATAATTGCCCACTGCTGGGCACAGAAACTGGGTACAATCGAGAGTTTAATTGAGACGGCTT
Organism: Deilephila elpenor; assembly: GCA_949752805.1. Taxonomy (NCBI): domain Eukaryota; kingdom Metazoa; phylum Arthropoda; class Insecta; order Lepidoptera; family Sphingidae; genus Deilephila; species Deilephila elpenor. Next base: position 7,223,607 of record OX457116.1, read on the forward strand.
AGGCCATCGTCCAGTCATCAGACCTATTGCAGGTGGGCCGTCTACGTAACATAAAAATTGTCATAAATATGAATAGTTGTATATGTTATAGGTATGATAGTCCCAGTCATTGCAACTCTGCAGGCTACCAACCTGTTTGGAAATTAAGCGTGATGTTCCAAAAATATTAAATTTCCATCGGGAAGTAATACCATAATTCAAGTTAAAATAGATATTATGGTGGATTTTCTCATTGTTTCTCCAGACATATTTCGGTTAACAACAGGGGCCGGCCAATCAATTTTCGGCGTCCCTTATAAATCATCTGAGACGTCACTGCCGACTCAACGCTTGTACGTGAAAAGGAGCCGTTTAGATGGACCATATTCTATGGAGGCCATCCTATATTGATTTACTAGCTTACCCATACAATTCGTTATTATTGTCATGAAGTTCTTGACCCAAGTGGCCTAAACTAGCAGTAATTAAACTTAATTTTGAATTAATATGCTTGAGAAATTATGCGATAATGTCTCACTCGGTAACACCAAAGCACAGAATTACCTTGGAAAAATTTCAATGGATTTCTTCTATCTCTACCTAACCCTGCATAACTCAAACGTGAAAGCCTAGCAATTCTGTTGCATTAAAATACAGTTGGACCAATTCAAATCAGACATCCAGCAAACGTTAAATTACCTGTATAGAATTTCTCTATTGTGCCTCGGACGGGACAATTGCCAATCAATTACAGCTTTCCGCTTTAATAAATCATCTGGAGACGCTTACGAATTGGGCCATAGCGTGTAACACCACAGTACAATCCTATGCACTTATGTGGTTTATGCAAAAATTTGCATCGCTACTGCGGGAATATTCAAATGAACTCTGACGACCTAATGACTGGCTTGTACGGAATGTTGGGTATAAAAATCGCTGCAATAAACATTGTTTAGCTGGGTCTAACTTTTTATTTTGCTGTTATGACATTCTTGTTACCGATATTGATAGCTCTATTATTAGATTCTTTATTTGAACTTGATTTATTAGCTGTTGGAATCTTAGATTTATTTCGCCCTCTATTTTAATAAAACTCCTATTTATAGTTCAGTGCTAGATGGTAAGCATAAGTGATCTTGAGATACGTCGACGCATTGTATTGCCCAAAGCTGCAGTGACTCAACTCCAAATATTCTGGAAGAATAACAACACCTCCAATAAAACAAAAATAAGAATAGTTGAGACATTGGTGCTAACGCTCTTTCTGTACGGATACAAACAGGAGGAGGATAACAATGTCTGTCTTGAGTTTAAATGACCTGTCTATTAATAGAGGCTATTCCAATAACTTTCATTCTTAGCAAAACAATACATCATAAATCTCTACGAAATATTTTCAAAGATAAATCACGCAGCTTTTATTTGACCGAGGCTGTCTCCAGTGCCAAAAGCGTCTGGATCCCATGTGTCAAATTCGTCTAATACTAATTTCTTAAGTAATATCAGCCGCGCTTTGTTCTTCCATTTACTTGATGAGCATCATTATTGATGAGCCTTTTATGGAACAAAACCATTCATCAGAGAACTCGCCTGTCCATTGAGCGGACTTATCAACTCATATTTTGATTCATAATGAAAGTGTTTTTGATTTTTACGTTATTCTTGTAATAAAGGGTGTATATTTAGTATAGTCCATATTTGGCAGTTGTTTATTATAAACATTTCATTTTTCTGTTATCCTACACCTACCATGAATACGACGTAATATAATTGTAGTTTATTTTGGGAAAATATTTTGCTTATTTTGTAAAAGCGTTTATTATACCTGTGTCACCTTCAAGGAGCAGACTGTCGTACCAAATAACAAAGCCCTCTTACCAGACACCTATTCTAAAAATCACCACAATGTACTTGACACAATTATCACTCCTAAAGATAAATACGGTTGAATAAAAACCTTGGTCATATAATATTCATTATTCAATAAAGGAAAAAATAATATTTAAGTGAAATTATTAAGGAATATTTTTCATGAAAACCTAATTTATAATCAGATTAGTGTAATTCGAGGTCAAGAGAATACGAAATTATTAGCTAATAATGATGGATTTAGGTGCCTTTTGGCACGTGTAAAAAATATTAAATACTAGTTATATTTTCTTAATGCTTTTGCTTTTCAATTTTAATTTTTCAAGTTTGTTATACTTATTTGATGAAGACAAAATAATAATTATTCCTATCTCTATCCGTTTTTTCAGGACTATAAATAATATTTTTTTCATTATCAATACAAGATTGCTAGGATTTGACTTATTTTATGACGACACAGTTGCCCCACATCAACTTGCAAGATAAATAATAATAAAATCGGTCTCGAATGTCTATAGTGGTGTGGATACATCATGTTGGTATTTCGAATTAAAAAACATACATACACATACATACTTAAACTCACGCCTTGATCCCCGAAGGGGTAGGCAGAGGCGCCACCAGGACACCCACATTTCGCCTTGTATATTCCGTCCCATGATGTGATAGGGGGCGAGCCTATCGCCATATCGGGCACAAATTCCTGACTCCGGGCTGATAATGAATAGAAAAATCCAATACCACTTTGCCCGACCCGGGACTCGAACCCGAGACCTCAGCTTTGTAGCCGTACCGTAATACAACTACGCCACCGAGGCAGTCAGGCACGAATTAAAAAAATGGTACCAATTAGTCGAAGTATAAACACCACAGTATTACTAGAACCTTAGCATAACATAAATCAAACGAAAATAATATAAATATTGAATACAATAACTTTCGAATTCAATTGATACGGACTTCCACACAACTGAACTATCTTCACAATGCCAACACGTTATTTCCTCCAACAATTCATTCATATATTATTCGTTTGTTAAATTCCCTGAAACCCTCTGAAGGGATACAAGAATGGATTTGTAAGGTTCAGAATAGGATTTCGACGTCCTCGCTACTGGATAAATTGTAAAAACTCGCAGCTAAGAGTTTCTGAAGGTTCTGGTAATAGCTGCTCTTGAATCTTGACCCGAGCCGAAGACTTCAGTGTGCATTTAACTCCATAGGCATTTGAATAACTGAAAGTGAATTTTATATAATGTAAAAGAAAACCTTATTTCTTGTTAACCCTGATAATTCCAATCGCTGAAAGGGGAAGCTTAAGTCACCTGCTTTTGAATTTCTAAGCACTTAAAAATGTTGGCACTAAACCTACTCGACGCTTAATAAGATTTACATCATGGACAGGTTTGAACTACGGTCCAGGACTCTGCACATCAATGCCTTGATCGGAGGACGCATTTACATCGACACAGATATTAGATACATACCATATTCATAAATCAATATAATAACCAATGTAAAACGTAACAAAATAGGGGAGATTTAACAATTAAAACTTAATTTCTAAGTTCCAATAAACAATATCATTAAAGATGGACTTTTTATTTTACAAGATATTAGAGAAGTTAGCGGACCAGTCGAGTTACTTTGAAATTTTTAATTGCAACGTCCTTTGAACTTTCTTCCCTTGAACTACGCAGATACTCGAGATTTAAATAACCGTTTCACGATGTTTATCTTTACGTTTTTGTTCATGCGTACTTATATTTCCATTTCCTGTGTAATTACCTGTATTACTGTCTTGGACCTTTTCTATTTTTAGTTCCCACAATTATTATTTGAATAATGATCGGGGAGGTTTGTTTAGTTTAGTTTTGTGAAGATTATTTATAGTTTTCCTATTTTACACATCAGTATGACGTAGATTTTCGTTCTTAGTTTTATTTGGTTAGAAAAAGAAGCTTAATATTTTGTGACCGTTGAAATACACATTAAATGTTACTCCAGATAAAGAATTGATGTTCGTACAATAATGCACTTGAAAAATGTTGTAGTTATTAATTGTTGTGTATTACTTGTATTATACAGATACGGAATAAAAATATGCTCAATAATTACTCCAACTTTGGTCCTCGTTGTAGATCCAAGGTCTTTCAATGAGCTATAAGTATGCTCGGTATTTCCTTACCGCATAGAAACAGAAGAGAGATATATAACCCTTAGCGGAAGCCTATATTCAGCAGTGGGCTCTTAGTAGCTGAAGATAACGATGATTTAACCTCTTGACCTCTTTACCCGCTTAGACCGTAATGCTTATTTGCCGGTTGAATTTAACGAGCCGTTTGTCCTCCATTGTATACGTACGACAAACCAGATCAATCAACATTACATAACAAGCCAGCGGTGCAATTTGACCAAACAATATATTCGAATAATTATTATTAGACACGCAATATATAGATTTCGCAGTACAATGCAACTCCATGCCGAAATAGCATGAACAGTTGCGAAACGAGTGGAACAAAAGCTTACCTCATAATAACCGTTTAAATTCAAAACGATAGCTAACCAAGCCAAAAATAGTTTGTGATAACATCCTAAAAGTACCCGGCGTTTTCTGACGAACAATTTTTAAAAGCTGAGAGAAACATGAGCACAATGGAACAACGTGTTATTTTGTTAAACCATTGTTTACTGTCGATGTTTAAGCCAGGAATAAAAGCCGGCAGAGACGGTGTTCCGACATGGCTCCGACATACGGACAGCACAGGTAATACAAGAACTTTGCCAAGTTTTGAACGTTCACCCTCTGCTAGATAAGTGAAAAATACACTTTTACTCGGGTTTTGCAATACTTTTATGAAGATTTATTTTGCAGGCTTCTGTAGTAACTGAAGGGCTCTGTCTAGAATATAAATAAGCATTTTGTTTTACAATATTTTAGTAGGGTTGTGGTTGGTCAATGCCACACATTTCCTGAAATATGCTTTTATTTTTTTGAATAATTCCTTCGTCTTGCATTAATGCTCATGTCTTTGTCATTTCAATCTATCCTTTATTTAGGATCAAGTTATATCCAACCTAACCACAATTTCTTATGCCATTCTTTGTCACCATTTTTGGCAATATCGTTGCTAGTATTAATCTTATTAAAACAATTATACATACATTCATAAACTCACGTCTGTTTCCCAGAAGGGGTAGGCAGAGTTGCTATCAGGACACCCACGTTTCGCCATGTATTTTCCGTCCCACTATGTGATAGGTGGCGAGCCTATCGCCATATTGGACACAAATTCCTGACTCCGGGTTGCGAATGAATACAAATATATTTTTACTCGACCCGGAACTCAAACCCGAGACCTCAGTGTTGTTATCATCCGGTAGTACAACTGCGCCACCGAGACAGTCGAAACATTTATAAAGGATATTATTTTGACCTACGAGTTATCTCATGTTCTATAGTTATTTTACTTGTTTCTAGTAACTAGGTCTGCGAAGCATCGCTTGTTTGTGGAGGTTGAATTGTAGTTTCATTTAAAACGTTAATAACAGTCTTAAGTCCGTAATGAAATATCTTCTACTTGTTCAAGTCTGCAAAATTGGCGTGAATACTAACAACCGTCTGTTAAGTTCTGGAGCTCAAAAGAAAATGTCGACTCATTAAAACTGATTATGCCATTTTTCTCACAGAATTTACAGTTCAAGAACTTTCAGATATTGATTCTTAATGAGATTAGAACGACCCCGCTATAAATTACTTCCACAAAGCGATCTGTTGTGTAGTTTTTGCTTTATATTTTCTTTTTCACGTGTGTGAGTTCATTATATTTATCGTGTATTATTCTACTTTAATAAGGAAGTAATAAGAAATTTTTCCAACAACCCTTTCGTAATATGGAAGGCAATATTTGTAATGGTCCTTTAATTTCCCAATTATAAATATTTGCAAGTAATTCTATTGCATACAAATTCAATAACAGTAGAATAGAAAAATACTTTTGACAAAAACAAAGCACGAAATTCCGTCATTTATTCAATTTTGTTTTAGGCAGAGCGAACTCCAAAATCTATTTTCCTTCACACATGTGTCCTTCGAAAAAAGGCCACATTTAAGTAAACATTTATTCATTGATATCGAATGTAATAATCCGACGTAGCCGATGAGTTCAATGACCGTGATCCGTAAAAATCACAACAAAATTGCTACCAACTCATCTGATGTGAAAATTGCCGTCAATCACGTCTGTACTGTTCACGTGATGTGAAAAATATCTTTTACAGCTTCATTTTGGTTTTATTAAGGACTCATTGGTTTCATATTATGGTTCATTTATCATTTAACGAATATCATAATATTTTGAGTGCAGGTGTTAAGCGTTTAACAGATAAAGTAAATCAAAAATGCGAAGACAAATTAAGAGTGAAACAGATCAAGACGAAAATGTTATTTTAGTTTCGATTCCAGTGGTAAATTGAGCCCTCAAACTTGAATTAAACAACTTTCCACGTCACGTTTTCTGTATTTGTATTAAGCGTTTCATTTTAACTGCTTGTAATGGTGCTAGGAAAGTGTCTATTGTTACTTTAATTGAAATTATTTTAACCCGTTTTAGTTATTCAAATATTTTTGGAAGGGCCATTGGCGTGGCAATAATAAGCTCACAAACAAACCAAAATTACCTCATGTAAAAATTACGAGCCGCATTGCACCAAAAGTTGATAATTAGTTAGATGAAATGACTTTAGGAAACTCATCAACAAATCCCTCACTTTTGGACATTGCAAACTTTTGGAAATCGGGTTAACTGTGCCGTTATGCGGATCCACAATCAAGGGGAAGTGACCGGACCTTGCCATTCCCGTGGGAACTAAGCACTTTCATTTTGAAAATTGCAACGCAATAAAGTCCCGGAGTGTCTTCTGCGAAATCCACTTGTATATTTTAAAAGATGTCCCTCAAGTATTTCTGGAATTATGAATTTTAGATTTATCTGATAGAGTTGTATCAATTAAGAATTGAATCGATTCATTATGAGAAAGAAATGGTTATTAACTACAACATTTAGATTGACTTAACTAGGCTTTGATAGTTCCTTTTATGGTATGGTTCACCATAATAAGTTTGTTTTCCAACGATACAAGGAAACATCTAATTTGCCTGCTACAGCCCACATCAGAACATTTGAGACCTAGCAAAAACACATTTGAGAAAACAAACAAGTCCATAAATCCCATTGAAAGATATCTTGTTGCAGATATTTTATTGTCTCATCTTTACCGTTAACCGACCAAGTCACAGTTGCCTACAGACAATCAGGGCAGAACAAAAACAAAACGTTCTGCCACAGCGAGAACACTGCAGCTTGTTCGAATAGAATTCCGCTGCCAATTTCAACGGCTCTTTTCAATTTTTGTGAAGTCACTGGCGGTCCTCATTGCGTGCCTTTTGCTGCTCTGGAAAATTTTTGGCATATGAAATGAGTACAATTCTTGATAGTTGCCGTTTTATCTTGACTTTTACGTTCCGCTAGAGTGTTATGATTTTAATAGTCGTTTCGATTGATGCCAATGTCAAATCGGATTCAGTAGTTGCTTCATCAAAAAGTTTCAATATTGAAGAACGGAATTCAGCATTTTAATATTTTAATATTGCTGAGTGCATTTATATAAATATTGATACAATGACTGTATCGAAATGTGCCAACGCAAATGATTTTATACTTTATCCAGCCCTGATTTCTTTATTTACTCCACGCATTACGAAGATTGATTAATGAATACTTCTGACTCGAGAGCAAGACTTCGTACACCAGTTTAACAAACTTCTTACTTCGTATTACTTAAGCATTTCGGAAAATTAATGTATAAAGAGCAAACTTAGTAAATTAGTGGGTCAATAAAAAGGCTCTTCTGAGATATATTCACTTTTGGCATGGTTCCTTGAGCGAGGTGAAAAAAGGTATTGTTTCAGCTTGGTTAAAAATGTGCCTGGCAGGAGTCCAAGCACGTTTAGTAAATTAAATCTACTAAAGTCGTCACCCCTACGGATTGTTCGCAAAGGAAACGTTGTGGGTTATATAACACGTCGTTTATTGTCAATTTATATTTTTGCAGCAAAGATTTAGGATTTCAATTTGCGATTTTGGAAATTTGTACCAAATTCTAGGTTTTATCTGCTGCGACTTGGTATTAAGATCAGTGTAAGCATTTTTGATTTCAATGGGTGATATGATTTGTTGATTCTTCAATAAGGGAATTATTGTTTAAACAGTTCTGCTATAATACTCAATCCTCGTTTCGATTTTAGTCAATATAACGATTACTAATCGATGATAAAATTTTACAATCAAGTCAATTAATTGTCACAATTTGTTAGGGCATAGCCAAATTACATTGACCTAATTTTAAAGATTCAGTTACTTCTAGATCCATCATGAACGATAAATTTCGAAATAATATTGTAAGGCAAGGCGTGTATCCTGCACAGGATCGTTCATACATCACGGTATGAAAATTTTATTGACTAATGCAACAGGCACATACCATTGGAGTATGGATTTATTTAATATTTCACGCAAGTACTTCCGTTGGCGACTGATTGTTATATTCGTATGCAGCTTATATTGCAAATGTGTAATATTTAGCGTTATTTATCGAACTATCATTATGGATGTCAGAAAGGTTATCAACCGCGGCCAAGTTGTGCGGAAATTATTTCATACATACATAAATAAATAAATACATCTAACAGTTACATACATAGTCCTGACCCCACACTAAGATCGAGTGTTGTGTCGTGGGTATCGGAAACTACGAGAGACTTTTCGGTCTCACAAACACCTAGACCCAAAACAAATACCTGGGGATCACAGAAATATTTGTTTCGGTGCGAGGATCGAACCCAAAGCCTCTCGTTTCACAGGCGGCGTCTAACCAACTGCGCCACGGAGGCTGTCGACATACCTACAAACAAACATAAACTCACGATATTTTCCTAGAAGGAGTAGGCAGAGGTGCTATCCACGTTTTGCGTTGTGTATTTCATCCCACGATGTGATCGGAGGCGAGGTGACCGGTCTGATCACTGATAATGAATTTAAAAAATCTAATATCACTTTGCCCAACCCGGGATACGAACCCGAGACCTCAGCGTTATAATCGTACCGTACTACAACTTTTTTTCTTAAAATAGTATCCTAATGTATTAAAAAGTTATAACTTTAATTTTAAGAAATCTGTAGTGACGTCTTTATTCCAAGGATAATTAAATTAATAATTACTTGATTAATCTTAATTTTACTGTCAATGTTTTCTCTAGCTGCACTTGCTAACAGCAGCTGCCTACTTTGTATAACTTATGAGTTATGTCTTTATTTCTGCACGCCTAACAAATGTCTTCATCAGCGAATCCAATAGATAAGTCACGTTTGAAAACAAGAGAAGCCATTACCTATTTCGTTCCGAATTACCCAAACGCAGGTGGAATCAGTAATGACTTTGGTTTTTTATTGCAGGTAACGAACTTCAAGGTTCCCGGCACAGGATTCATCCCTACTTTATTACCCATTCGCGTGAGTAATAAAACTATTGTGAGTGCATATAAAACTAGCTCCAGTACCATTTGTTCCTCTTCGTTGTGTTTACATACAAAATATTAGCTCATTCAAGTTCATTCACAGAAGTGTTTGCTTCATGTGTTTTAATGTTTGCTTTGAAAACCGTGCCTTTTTTGTAAACAATCGTGATTTAGTACAGCGGATATGTTTTGATGCTCACATCCGAAATATGATTTGATGGATATTTTTAATTTACAAACATTTTTACATTGTGGAATGAAAAAGTACACTATGGAAAACTAACTTTTACATACATGATATAAGTAACGTACCAAAATTGAGTACACATTTTTATTCCATAACTGTTGGTAGGTCTCTCATATGAGAGAGGTCGCCTGGATAGGTACCACCGCACTGTTTATATCTCCCGCCAAACAGCGGTGTATATACACTGTTGTGTTCCGAATCGAAGGGCATCGTAGCCAGAGTAACTACTGGATATAATGAGACTTGGCATCTTATATCTCAGGATGGCGAGCACGGTGGAAAGTCAAGCATCGCTTTATAATTCATGGTGTTGCTTGATTTTTTTACTCGCTATGAGCGGTCGTGTCTCTTACTATCAGGCGAATAGCAAGCTCGTCTCGCCATTCATCGAATTAAAAAATAATACCATACATAGCTTCTTAAAAACGTTATTTTAAAGTCAGATATTCATAAGTCTTGCATTCGATATAATTAAATACAAGACTGCTCTATAGCTGTCTCCCATTGTGTGCTCGTAATTTGGAAACTATAAGTCCGAGTTTCATCTGGAAAACATGCTATCTTACCAGGTTTTACTATACAATTGTTTACAAAAGACAAACTCCCACTAAAGCGAAAACCGTTAGTAATATATTCACTCTTTATTAACCCAAGCACAGAAGGTGAAACGCAAATTATTCAGTTGTAATCATGTTTTCTATGAATGAAAGACGATATCTCGAATGTTGGTGAAACAACAATAAATTGCTGGCAACTCGGCCGTAATTATAACTTCCCGTGATTTTATCTCGCACATAAGTTGCAGGACCAAGCTCGCTTGGTGAGCACTGTAATAGATACTTTTGAAATAACTATTTTCAGGACAGGTTGATTTAGAAAATGTAGGGTTTTTATCGTATGCTTGGATTGTAATTTTGATTTTATTTGTAGATTCATCCAATTTTATTTGTTTATACATTTGAAACTAGACTTGGTGTGGATTTAAGTGGTTGTGGTTGGATTGAGATAGATCGCAAATTCATAAGCGAAATATTTATGAATGTATCATGTTAATCAGATAGATTCAATAACGTAAAGGGCATAAAGGCAGAGCAAGGATTTTTACTGATATGCCTTCACAAACTTACGCCTTCAAAGATGAAGACTTGGCATGCATTTCGCATGCCAAGTCGTTAATATTTCTCGTTATCTAAGTTGATCTATGCAATTATACTATGACCAAACAACCCATCGTCGACCTCGATGACCCGGAACCCACAGCCAATACTATTTTATAAATGAAATCACCACAAAAGAACTTTTCGCACTAATTACTTAATTTTATAACTATTTCGATAGATATCATTAGTTTATTCATTGCAATATTTTATAAGTTCACTAAACTTTATAACCTTACTAGTCAAATTGGAGTATGAGATAAGGAGATTTATGATATTGTATGTACTACTAATAATCCTGTCAATACCACTCACTACAGCTCATTGAAAATAGCCTAAAATCAAAATGCACATATTTCACTGCGGGCGGTAATTTAAGTCCTCATAGTTGGATTGGCCCGCCGAACAATAGTTTACATCATTGTGTGCAGTCAACAGGGCCACTGCCTCAGGCCATATTTGTAATAAAATGCAATTACGCATGAATGTTGCCAATTTGATATCGGCTCGTGTCGGACCCCTGGGGAGATTTCACGCCCCAAATTAGGTTAGTTATAAAACCACTTCTGCCACTTATGGAAAATATGCCAAAAGTCACGGCCAAATTTAGGTATTCTTCTAAAAGATGGAATATTTAAAATATAGATGAAAGATACTTAACGGCATTATTTATAAAACCCATGTCTCACCGCGCGCTATCAAATATTTCATAGCCGTACATATTTCACTACGTTTCAATGCTATGTTTAATTTTGATTAAATATTTATAAAAGCAAATTAAAATATAGCTTTAATGTTGTAACATTTTTGTACATTCATTTTTATACATAATTTAATATACTTTATGTTGTAACATAATTTCATTTTAACTTATTTATCCTGAAATAACATAGTGAACAAAGCCAGTTTATCCTCGCAGTAATTATGAAATTCTATGAATGTGGAGTGTACAATATGTTTATTCAAAAGTGTATTAAAATTAACACAATGTTGCCTAGAGCTAATTTTAGATCTTTCATGGAACTCATGTTTTTTTAGTTTTAATAAATGAGTATAAAATTATTAACAGACAAAATAATAGTAATAATAAATAAAAACACCCAACAGTCACATACATAGTCCCGACTCCACACTAAGATCGAGTCTTGTGTCGTGAGTATCAGCAACTACGAGAGACTTTTGCGTTCACACAAACACCCAGACCCGAAACAAATACCTGTGGTCACACAAAAATTTGTCTCAGTGCGGGAATAGAACCCGCGGCATCAAGTTTCACAGTCGACGTTTAACCAACTGCGCCACGGATGTCAATGTAGCTATTTTTTAAGTACCGTTACCAGTAAGTCACACAAACTGGCATAAACCTGCACTTTCGTATGTAATTCGACTTTGGCTGAAATCGTCTACGCTTACGAAATGTTTGATCGTTCTGTTTGTTCTCCAAATTATGTCTTATATTCCAACTGTTGTGTCCCATGCAGTGGTACCTCAAAATTCTGATTTTACAACTGAAAAGGAGCTCATTGTGTAATGTATAACATCATAAATGAAACATCCAAGCAGACCTACAATATTCTGCTGCCCCATAAATAATAACAACCTATTTTTGAAATATAAATTTCAATAATCCGAGTCATTGTAACTCAACCCCATCACGGCAATTATGCTCACAAGAGGTCCACTACGGCCATATGTCAGGGGTGCGCATATGCTTTGTAATGACGTCACGCTTTTCGCCTATCCCCGGGCGCAATGGACCGTGAAATATTGAAGGGTTTGTCAGATGTGCCTATTAATTGCTTGTTGGGGGTGTTAGTATGTCTAATATTATTATCAGAATTTTGGCGACGCTGAACAGTATCGAAATATAAGCGGTTGACTTTTCTATGAAACGGAATTAAAAATCTTACTATAAATAAAACTGTCTGCGGGTTCAATGAATGTATAAAGTATTACCACGTGTCTCGTAAATTGTATTATGCCCATTTCTGCTACAAAACTATCATAAAGAGAAGCATGCAATATAAGACATTTATAACTGAACGCATAAATATTTCAATAGAAAAGAAATGACAAACTTTATCTGACGATAAAATTCCCTCAACATCCCACAACGAAAGCAGTAACTAAAATTCACATTGCACCCACACTTTCCATAATTAAATTCCGTCGTTCAATATTTTATGTCCCGAACATTTTTCATACAAACCGACAAATAAATCCCATTTACAAAATGCATTTAATTCCCTAATAAAAGTGGGGCTGCCCCCTCGTCCTAATCAAATAGTTGCCATCGTGTTCTTATTTATGTAAAATGCGAGGGTGCGGAGCTGTTTGCACCCTCATGTTATCGAGGGGCTTCTTAGATAAAGCTAATAAGACTTTTATAAGATGCAGAATTAGGAATTTTCTAGAATTTCGCTTAGGGCAAATCGAAAAATAAATTGACAATTTTTCGGATAAAAAATAATACATTCAAAAAGTTTGCTCAGTAGAAATATTTTGTGGATTTTACAGTTTAAGATGTTTGAGATTTTATTACAAATAATTTTTATTTATTATCATCATCCTCATCATAATAAACTTACAAATGGTCTTAGCTAGACTTAGTCAACTTGAAATGAATACCATTCAGCTACCCTTACTGAGCTTCATAACAGTCTTTTGCAAAGGTTACTCCATACTATAATGTTTAGAAAGTGAGTTTGATACACGAACTGACTATTGAACCTAAATAAGTTTTTTTTATTGAATATCAATGGTCTTATTCTACATCATGCTACGAACCTGCTTGCTCAACCCTGTAACCAATAAACTATTCATCATCACCGAAACAAATGCAAATCACACAAACCCCATAAACATGAGCCTCTCAATATTGCCCCGAGTGTTATAAAGATAAAACGAATGGCAGCCAATGCGTGTTAACTCCGAATCAATTTCCTCGTAAAAATGTTACTAATCTAATACAGAAGTGCGATCACGTACGTCCATAACGCGCGCCACTTTGAGGTCCGTTCATATTTCAAGGACATGTGTTTTTGGCTGTTTTAATTGTATCTCATAAATATTACCTTGGTTTTGTATCCTGATTTGCTTTGAAAGTTATTGTTAGAATTGTTTTTGTAATTTTTGCAGTGACGTCCGTATAGAATTTGGGAGTCTGTCACATTTCGAAAGTTTTGTACGGCTTTAAAATGTTCTACACATATGTAAATTCTTTAGCATATTATCAGCAGTTTTTATTAAAATGTAATAACTAGAAAAGTACCAAATTAAAATTTTTACAACATGCACGTCATGTTGAAAAGAACTTTCTTAAAAAGATGTAAAATCTGTAAAATCAGAAGCATAAAACCGTTTTAATAAGTTGTTCAAAGGGAAGCTTAATGTTTTGTATAAATTCCAGAATGTTGATACACTACTGATGGTAGTTTGCTAAATTTTGAGTCAACGATCGAGATGATATAAAATAACATTAATAGAAATATGGCACATATTATATGTATAGTTCGGTACTAATTATCTACATACTAACTGCTATTACTAAATGAAAACCCAGCAAACATTTAGTAAAAGCCAACACCGTTAGTAATTATTTAGCTATGTATCTTTCTGTAACCATCAAAATCTCATCAATAATACAATTTACAAATAATTAATCTGAAACACGTTACACAACATCTGTAGATATGAACGGACTCGCGAGCGAACTTTCAGATACCACGTCTGTAGAATGTTCAAGATTGCGCCATATAGCGAATGCGTTTTGAAATTTGAATTTTGTACGCGACGTCGAGACCATGGCCGTAGTGCATTGTAAATAATAGTCGGATTTAATAAAATATACTCCATTCGTGCGGTGTTTGGATAGCCTAATAGAATTTTTAAAAAGGAATTTAATATTGGATTAAATTATCCTTCGAGTAGTGGTTTGCGAATCTTGGATCTCATCACAACCTGAGGGTCTTATAGATGTTTTCACGGCTTCTAATTTTTTTAAATCATCAATTAGCCTTTAGTTATCAAGGTATACAGTCCAATGTAGAGTTAGTATATTTTACATAAATTATGTGGACTAAAATACTGTAAATTGTGTGTGACTCGTGGAAATTAGGTGTTCCATTTCTTTCATATAATAATGTAATTTGATGATCATATTTTTTTACGTATTAACATTTTAGCATAATGGATTTAACTTTTCAGAGGCGGTACAACTCTAGCGAACTTTTTATAAATTTTTTAGGTACTTTGGTATATCTAAAACTTCCAAAATCAAACGAAGAAGCTTGATAATAGAGCGGATAAGCAATAAATATGAAGGCGAAATTTCGGGGTCCCGCCGAGTTAGCCCCCGCGGTTTTTATACATTGGCTCATTAATCACGGCTTCAGCCCGCCCACAGAACAGTATGTAGTATGTACTTATCAATTTACATACGTTGAGGTAGGTTTTTAACCTCGCGTGATGCTAACAAACCCCAGTGTTTCTGTTTGTACAGCTTAGAGTTTAATAACCCACGACTTAAAGGTTTAAATTAATTAATGTTAATAAAGCAATTACATCACTAATTAAAAGTTATTAATATTTAATGTGTAATTATTATTTGTACAAGTAAAAGGAATAGGTAATACTTTATACATACTTAATAAGTATTTGTAAATATAATTTAATTAACCGCCAACCCGCACTAGGCCAGCGTGGTGGACTATATGGCCTAACCACTCCCAACCGATTCCCTTAAAGTGCCAAGTGCCTCAATTTTCAGTGTATTAGCCACCAGAAAATCTATAATAATGCACTGAAACACGCTTATTATATCTCATCCCAACAGGATGAAATAATTACGTGAAATCGTTAAATCCCAAATCCTTCAAATATTTTTTTTAATGTATATGACACGAAAATGAGAATTGTTAGAAATATCCTTTATAGCGGGGTGTCGGGACCCCAATTAAGGGTTCATTAAAGTGTTACTACGGGACCTTTGAATCGCAAATGACTCTCTGCAATTACCTGCGTCCCTTTGTGATCTCCGAGGGTTTGATTGTTGAGACAATTTTTCTAATAAAACGTATAATTTCATTTCGTTTTAAATGGATTTTGCTTTAAGGTTTTATTCGATCTGGTTCATTGTTATTACAAATTTGACAGGATAGGAAGTGAAACCGTATTTTATTAAAGATTTTATTTATCGATATTCGAGTTAGCTAAAGTATTGTAAATTGACATCGGTTCCCGCTTGAACTACTTGCTTTCGAGGTACCTTATCAATATTTTTTTTATCTGACTAATCTTATTATAAAATTTAAAGAGTCCAACCCCGGTTTTTAATCTGACACGCGCTTACATAGCACAAAAACACGTGACCAAATATAAAAAATATCCGTAATACTGTGTACAAAAGCTCAACCTTTTTCATATACCGATACATGTTCAAAATACATTATGCTTTGATCAAACATTTGGCTACATTGTTAACATTCATAGGAAAGGGACGAAGGACGAAAAATATTATTGCAGTTTCCCTTTCATGTACATAAATTCATGGGAAACCAAAACGGGCCCTTTATACAAACAGGTTGAGTAAACACTACTAAATTTATATTTTGTTATAGTAATTTTGTTTGAAGCTCCCTTTGTGTGTAGTATGTTGTTGTCTTTAAAAATACTGAAAAGAAAAAGAAAAAAAATGTAAATAAATATAAATAGAACTTACGGATTATTCATAGACAGATTTGAAAAACCTATTGTAATAAAAAGTGCGTGGTGGCCTGTTGGTAACGGACCAGACGCGGCTGCCTACATATTCACGGTGGTCGCGGGTTCAAATCCCAGGGCACACCTCTGACTTTTCGGAGTTATGTGTGTATTGATAGTCAATCACCACGCACTTTAACGGTGAAGGAAAACATCGTGAGGAAACCTGCATACCGTAGCGATTTAAAAAAAAAAAAAAAAAGAATTTCTACGGTATGTAAGTCCGCCAACCCGCACTAGGCCAGCGTGGTGGACTATATGGCCTAACCACTCTCAATCGATTCTCTCGATTGTAGAGTAGGCCCGTGCCCTGCAGTGGGACGTATATGGGCTGATATAGACATAGATATTGTAATTAGTGAATGTTTTGTCCCTTTCGAACGACTTTAGAATTCAGTTAGAGCGAAGAAGACAAAACATTCGATAACTAAAATAGGTTTCAAATCTGTCCATGAATATGTCCGTTAAAGTTTATGAAATTAGGATTGGTATTTAGTTGTTTAAGTGGGAGTTTAAGTGTACGTCAAACATTATTTGGGGATTCTATACTGTAAAGGTCTTGAAACTTGGATTGCAAATACATTTACGTAGTAGTTTTTGTATCGAAAAAAATTACAATTACAACAAGATGCCAATTTCCAAGTAACTTTTCGATAAGTAATGTGTACCTATAGCAATGTCACCTTTTAATCAGTCTATATTTACAAATTCTAATTTAAAGTTGGCACATTATTTTAATGGCAGTGTTTAGGCTGTGAATAGATAGAAACGTGGTTCAATTTCTAGGTTGGGCATTCGACTTTGGAACGTCTAATATGAAATATTTACCCACCTTACCAAACCTTAGGAAGAAATTAACTTCTGCAAGCGTGAAGTTTTTTAATTCCAAACAACATATCCCGGCGAATCACCTAAAACCTAAGTCAACAAATATCAATATTTTCACGTTCTTTTCATCAACTATATATCCATCTCATCTATTTTATATAAGGGAGTAAAGGAGATTAAGGGATGAAGTGAAATTAACAATGGGAAGGAGGCAGCTGGAAGTGGTCACTGCAAATAGCCAGGGGGTGATGAAATTGCACTCGTGACGTTATTGCCTTGGGGTGAGGTGATATTTCCCGAAATGTTCGTTAGATGTTTTTCTAATTAAGATGGACACGCTACGTAAGCTGTGGTTAATTAGTTTTCATTATTTTCGGATGGATGTTTGTGTTCTTTGCTGTTTGTTAGTAGGATTCTTGTGTGTGAAAAACCATCGACCTAATGGACCGATGTTAGTCGCACTCCTGGTTCAGACGATGTCTATCTTCAAATATATATTGGTATCTCATTGAACCTCATCATTCAGAATAAATATAGGTTACGCTAAGATAGTTACAATTTTCAGCATATCTTGATGTAAGCATAAAAAAAATTGAGCTTAGACTGACCCTTGAGAATTGAAGAATAATGCGATATGATAAGCGATTGTAAAACTCTTAGTATTCTACATATTACTATAATGAACAATATGGATATAAATGTAACCAGGCATGTAGTAATGCGTGTGTTATCTATCCATCGAGGCAAAAAGAAGGTTGGCGATTAATGGAGGCTCGGCCGCGGACGCACCGCGATGTACCCTAATCCCGTTTGTGTCATAAATCTGTACGGAACCTCGCGATACCACAAATACGCTTCTATTCTTCATGTTTTTTGATAAGGGAATTAGGATTGGCGTGGAATATTTGTATTTGTGTAATCGAATATTGAAAATATGATGGTATTATGAAGTGGCTACAATTAATTGATGGTCAGTGCAGATGCCATAGTATCCATCATACGGTTTACATAATTATACAATATATAAACTTTGTCGAAATCGAAAATATGAACGCTGAACCTGAAACGATTCACTTGCATGGAACATTCTGACATTATTTCGACTATCATATACCTTGGTTGCTGTCTGGGGAAATCCGAATATCCTACCATCAGTGAAGATCCTTATAAGAGTCTGTTGGCAAATTATTATCCTAGAAAATTACACTTCTACTGCATAGGTCTGAAGTTTAACATAGAATAAAAATTACGTCCATAAAAACGAGGACTTATATAAAAAAACACTGAAGATATTTACCGTGGTCACTGAACAAAGAGTTGGGAAGATGAAACGTATTAACAAAGGAATTCCATTACTATACGACCGTAATATGCTTTAGAAATCCCGTTGCGGTATTTAATTTCCCTCAGAGCTTGCAACTTAAAAGAGTTTCTCGGAAACCTGTTCTTGGTAAGATTTTGATCACATTGCCGTGCAAATAATAGTTTTTAATACACTAAGCGGTTACATAAAATAAATGGTGTTTTCTCGATTCAATTCTCCAGTAAGGTCAGGCCCGTATTTGGGATTTTTTATTGAAAATAGATTGATTACCTCCATGGCGCCGTTAGTTCAAATGCGGGTTGTGAAATGTGCAGCCGCAGTTTGGATTTCTGCACTAAGTATTATTTGTGTTGTAATATCACAAAGACGCTCGTAGTTTCTGATACCAACGATAAGAAACTTGTTATCTTATCGGGAAGTCATGATTATGTCTGATTTTTCCGCCTTTCATTAGATATAATTTCGGTGTCTAGAAAGGTAGCATAACTGTGTTGATCGGCGATAAACTCTATCCACATCAGTGCATTCACTTTGCCGTTAGTATGAAAATACTGTTAAAATTTTGTTACACACTTCAAAAAGCATAAGCGACCCCATGTCAACTATGCAAAATAATAGCGTTAGTGCAAAAATATGTATCGTTTTTATGTCGAGACTGGTGTAGTCAATAAATATTTTATAGTGCCTACGACGGACCGATAGCTGCTTTTTTCTCTTGCATATTTAAAATACTTGTACATTTATTGGTGTAACATGAAAGTATAAAAAGTTTTTGTAGGTCGAATATAATTTGGGAGGCATGTTGCTTGTTGTTATTAGTGTTGCTTTATGTATGTGTACTGTACGTAAGATAAGATAGACCAACCAAGTCGCTAGCTTACCGATGGTCATACGTTTTGACACTGAAAATATTTTTAAGTCTTGTTTTATTTATTAGTGTTTTGTGTATTTTATCGCTGATACACTCGTTTTTTCAATAATTCTTTTGTTGTAACTTATAGGTATTTTAAAGCTGAGGTTACAATATAAATTTTCGTATTTCTTTTCTGCTAATATCGAAGTGAATAGCAGAAAGTAGCTGATTCGATGAATCTAGGTAATTGATTACAAGATTTGCTAAAAGGTTTTCCTTGTTACAATTCAAGCTTTTCGCATGGATGAACACATATCTCGGATCGTGGGTGATGAAAAATCATTGTTGGTAGGTTAAAAAGAGATTGAATTAAGACAATTTGGCTTTTATATCCATAATCGATGGGTTGAATGTATGCTAGTATGTATGTAAAGGACGAAAAGATGGTTGCAAGCTTTCCTTATCCAGCATTTTTGTTGGGCGTTTTACATTTATTTAATACATATTTATTCATGATAGAAAACTAGATCTATCACTATTCCACGAGGTCATTGAATTAGCTGAATGTTTCGTACACAATACGTCTATGTACTATGCAATATCTACATACTGGAAAAAGTTTCCACCTGAAACTGCATACACGAGTTACAAAACTTTTTTTTACCATCCAATTCATAACCTGTGACGTCAAAATCCATACAGGTGTCGCAAACAATTGAGTAGCAATAAAAAAAGGGCAAAACGTACGAGACATATATTGCCCAATTGTAGTGAAGTTTTTGTGTAAATCGTTTTCGACGTCGCCATGAATCAAGTGGGCCGCAGCCACCTTGACTTTCGACACGTTATTGCTTTCGCTCTCGGTGTACCGGGCTATAAATAAAAGAATTGTGACGTCACACACGGCAGGATGGCCCTGTGTCTGTAGTGCCTGTATGAGTCTGTTGGACAATGACGTTCTTTAGAGTATAGATAAACTTTAGAGCATTTACGTGTCAAGTACCTATTGTAGTTGTTCATGAAAAGTGGTAATCACAACCATTGGCTGAGACGTTTTTCGTATAATATTGGTCATAGAGCCCACTGAATTTAAAACACATATTTATTATCCAACAAATTAACCCTATTTTGTATTATTGGCTAATCTCATTGTCTGTATGTCACGCGCACTGAATCAATCTAGAGCAAGTGCGTTTTCACGTTAAGTGCCTACTAAACGTACGTTTCTTCTACACTTTCAATACCCATGGGGTCAGCAAGGCCCCTAATGACTCACGCTCCATTTAACCCTCAAGTTATAGCTGCGGATGAAAAATAATTGTTTCGGTCAGACGGGCCTGGCGAGAACTTATTGCTTTTGAATTAATGCGTTTAGTTTTGCGAGTTATTGGGTTATTTAAATATTTCTTTTGTTATGCGTTTTATTGTTAGGTTTGTAATATTATATTTGTTTAATAGAAATTAAAAATTCAAGGAATAAAATTCACATTATTCTGATGCATTTAACTCTTACGATATTTTATCAAATCTTACTTCAAAGATCCGAGAAAAGAATTTATTCCAATTTCTATGTTGTGATGTTATATAGGTACGTAATTTACGTAACGAAAAATTGCATAGCATATCCTGGCATTGGCGAATTATCATCCCAAGATTGGTCAAAAATCTCTGAAAAAGTATTCCATCTTACGCTTTGAATCCAGAACTTTAAATTATCATCTTCTATAAACATACACATTACCAATACAAGGAGTAATTCCACAGCAATAACATCCAATTAATTCCGCCATTTGCAAACCACATTTGTCCGGAACACGTGGGCACAAAAACAAATTTATATTGTAAATCTCTTTATCTGAGAAAAACTGATATGTCGGTATTACCATAATATTTGTTATGCCTATCGCTCGCAGCTCAACAACCTTAGCTCGGCATTACCGAAACCGTTATGTAGATGAACTGCTTTCTGTACGACATACAAATAAAACAGGTCAAATGTTATGCCCCTGGTTCTACGGGTATAATTGCTTTTTGGAAAGTATTTTGTATGAAGTTTGAAGAGTGAGATGTTCTGAAGTAAAGTGCATTTTACGGATAACGCTGTGGACTTGACAGTTTTAATACGAAACACAATAGGTAATTTTATGTGCAATGTTAAGTTAGACATTGGTCTAGACTAGAGATTAAAGGTAATAGATGTTGGTAAGAAACACTAAATGAACTTACAAGCCCTTAATTTGCCCAATAAAAAACAGGTCATTGATTAAGAATTACTAAATGATATCGCAAGCACACATACAATTCGCAGCTGATATATTTTAACTAAACTAGCATCATCTACATCTCTTAAATCACGAGATACTTAACACTTTAAATTCTGAAACAATAATTCTATAACATTTTACATTCATAAATGTTAAAAAGCAAAACATAATACATTATAATATCAATTAATCATAACCCAGGACGTCCAAACAACAATAAAGAAGCTTCATTACTGTACATTCACCCGTTACTTTTCACAAACGGCTATTTTTCATAAGGCCAACTATAAAACGGATCCCTAAAATTGCTCGCGAGCGGGCCGCGAAGATAGTTGGACGATAAAGCAAGATTTACAGCCACTATGTAGTAACGTGTGTGGGGTTTGTTTAAATACTATTTTATTTTGTACGGAAACTATTATTTTTGAGATATCTTTTTCAGTTTTAAAATCGCTGCGGGTTGGATTGAGTTGCGACGAAATTTAAATTTGATGGTAGTTGTAGTTGCCTTATTACAGTTTTGGCCAGTGTCAATTTCCTAGGTAAGTATACAAGACGCAGCTAATTTAAAAAGAATATAAAGGTTGTGGAAACGAGAAGCAGTAACCTTAATTTCCTCTGCAAAATGTTTGTGCCAACAATATGTATATTTTTTATTTTATTAATGTTTATAAAAAATAGAATACCTTATATCATAATCGTCCTGAGGACGTCCATTGTTGAACGTAGAAATACATCAAAAACTCCCACAGTGACCTGTTAAAAGCATAAAAGAAGTAAATTTAAAATACCTTCAACATAATGTTTGACATGAAGACATCTCTATCAAATTAGAGGCTAATACATAAACAAATACTCCCAACCGTATTTCTCTACTCCGCCATTATTTGCCCTAGAGTCAATACGGAAACCATCCCAACTATGACACGTAGCATCCAAATATTTGGAGAAGAAATTTCTCACGTCACAGTTTCCTGTTAATAAGCCATACAATATGTACACATATTTACGCATACCGCCCTACCGCTGAAGATAAACAAAAGAAACCACGAATAAAATACTCAAATTATTGAAATAAAACTATATTTTACGGATTTTATCGCGATTTGGTTTAATTTTTAAATTTTTTAACTTCCCGACGTTTTGATTACTTTACAGCTTTCGTGGTCACGGGGCGGACTGCCCGTAAAATATAGTTTTATTTCAATCCGTAAAATGTAGTTTTATTTCAATGTGTAACATTCGCGTAAATCTAAGAAACCATTATACTCAAATTATTTCACATTTTTATATTACGAACTCTAGTCAGCTTCTATATTATGGGAACTAGCGTTTACCTTGAAACTTCTTTAGTGTTTTTCTTTTATAATCGGTGTTTTGCACTCAACAAAAACCCTCAATATATTAAATTGCCCATAATGGAAATCGGCCTCCGAACAACGAGTAAATATGAGCTTACTACACTAAACAAATAAGTCAATGAGAAACCGCTTTCTAGAGAAATTAAACATGAATTTAATGAAGTGGGGATCAAATATGAATAATTATATTCATAAGCCACGCCAAAACTAAAACGTATATATACATTTCGTAATTAATATATTTTAACACGAAACAAAAACACACAAAACAGTCATTAATGTTTTGTTATTAATTCGATTTTAATTGTAACCTGCCGTAGTACTAAATAGTCTAATTTCCTTAACACGTCATTTTCGCAATTCTGGCAAGAAAACCATTTGTGAAAACGGAAATAATACACCGGAGACCTAATTATAGTGGCATTAATGTTGAGCCTCTCTACGCTCATTTATAACAAAAAAAAACAGCTACATAACCTTGTGTATTTCTTCATTTGAGTTGACCAAAAGTGTTCATTAAATCCATCTGTCTACAAACCTGTGATAATGTAGGCATGGTGAGTTACAGCCCAACGGCCTTATTCATAGACAGATTAAAAATCTATTTTAGTTGACTGTTGTAATGTTTTGACTTATTCGCTCAAATTTATTCTAAAGTAGGTCGAAAGGTACAAAACATTCTATAACGAAAATATGTTTGAAATCTGTCTATGAATAAGGGTGCAAAAGTCTACAGTAGTTTTACTTCTGCCTATCCTGAGAATATAGGCTTCTGGCTTATCCTTTGGTTCGTCTTGAATAAATGTAAGAACGGCACCTACTTTCAACAGTGGTGCGGATATTTACTAATTTCCATCTAAAATATCGGAATAATTTACATCTAAACACAGACAAACAGCAAAATACGTGTATCAAACATTCATTCTAATAACTCACACGAAGTACCATT
This sequence comes from Deilephila elpenor, assembly GCA_949752805.1. Taxonomy (NCBI): domain Eukaryota; kingdom Metazoa; phylum Arthropoda; class Insecta; order Lepidoptera; family Sphingidae; genus Deilephila; species Deilephila elpenor. The sequence continues at coordinate 7,247,777 of OX457116.1, forward strand.
CTTTTCAATATAAAAAGCCATTAATTAAGTGAAAATCCGTTTGCAAAGGTCATCGTTTTAATGCGGTTACACAAAATCACACTTGGATATGGTTTATAGCTAAAATAGCTCTTAAAACCGAGTGCCGGTTCGAGTGTAAAAATGTCGTGGAGTGATTGATGGGGCGCTGCCGTGTCTCCGGGTTTATGCGCTAAATGGACGCCGTATGAAACATTTATATACGAGCATGTGGAATTATGTGTGAAAGGTTAATGTATCTGCCTCTTTGAAAGTAGAGTATACCGTGCTACCTATTTTGATTATTATGTAGATTTTCTGAGGATGGTTGAAGTGTTTTGGTATGTTTGCAGTCGCTTAATGCATAGTGCGTACGGAAGCGCATGATTTTATGTCATTGCGGAAATATTTGGATTGGCTAACTAGTATTTGAACTACTATAAATGTAAAAAGTAAAATTGTGTTTAAAAATCGTAGTCTTTATATTTTCCTAACAGTTAACGAGAGTACAGCACGCGCGCATTCATTAAAAACCTAAATAAAAAAGAATCTAACTAGTTATTTCAATTAATGTCTTCAAAACGACCAAAACACAACGTGTATCAAAATAAATGACGTCAGCAGTCACAAAAGGCGCGTTATCACGCCATAAATTAACATACAACATCATTATAAAAAGCTAGGGACGGTGTTACCCCATTTAGCCATTAAAATTAATATTTATGCGTCTAGTGCATGTCCGCTGCATTTTACTTGTGACGGTGTTGAAACGAAAAAATGGAAGTTCATTTCGTTTACTTTATAAAGCTTTGTTCACATTTGCACGAAAAAAACGATGCGCCGCGCCGCTCTGACCGCGCACCGTCTCATACACAATAGCGCCAGAGAAAATATAGCGTCATTCAAAAACATATTTGTATTTATTGCGCTTGCTTTTTATATTATTTGTAAATGTAAGATTAAAATATTACGCATCAAGAATTAAGTATTATCGTCGTGAAAGTCAATTTTATACTTTTATAAAATAACACATCGACTGATTGATCGCTCCAGGGTTTCTAAAGCAATAAAGAACAGCGTCACCTTCGAGTGAGTTGTATACAATTTTTTTATTTAATATCGAACATTATTGCGACTGTAATGTATTTTGGTGAAGGTGCAAATTAATGTTTATGACTAATTTACCTCATTAGATTACCTCATGGTTATTATATATTTAGATTTGATAATTAAATCAGCAAATTAATTAATTAACACTAATTAATATTTCATGTGAGTGAATTCATTATCACAGTAATATTTATTATTCGCTATCATTAACCTAAATAGGCTTAATACACATAATATTTTGTGATTCGCCTTAGGCGTACGATAAATGTATGTAAACAAAAATTGTAACTGCATTTCATTTGTTACATCACGCGGCATAAAAAGTCATTTTTTCTCGAGGGGAGTTGATTACGGCTCCCTTATTGTCACGTGCCATTCAAAGGGCGCGTTGACTGCCCTCTTTACTACAAACTATAAAAAAGTTTATAAAACATCATTTACCATTTACATTATTAATACAGTAAGCACCAAAGTAATATGCGGTGCTATATTATTGTTCAAATAAGTGAAACAACACATTACACCGACATTACTATTTACAGATACACAACACTTTATTGAACACCACAAAGTACAGAGACGCATAAAAATATAAATCTTAAAAAAAAAGTGTACAATTGGCGGTCTTATCGCTATAAGCGATCTCTTCCAGACAACCAAAAACGATAGAATGGATCGTACGACAAGAAATAAATAAAAGTAAAGTATTTAAAATCAATTTTAACGCAATGTTTTGCATTCATAGGTGTGTGCGGGCCTTAATGACAATTCATTACATGGGGCCATCGAAACGAATTGTTTTTCGGGCTGAATGTTTTTAATTAAATTAAAATTAATAAGCAACCATTCGACGCTGCTTGTCTGCTTAATGCAATTTTCATTTTTGTGCATTAACATTCGTAAGCGACACGTAATTAACTTCAACTTTGATAAATATTTCCTTTTTTATTGGTTGCGATATTATACTAACGTAATGCACAAACAATTTTAATTGAGAATAATTGTAACAGTAAACGGGTAATCTCATGTTATGTGATCCACCTCCTGAAGTCATATTGGCTATCTTTCTGACTTTAGAGGCTAAAATAAGAGAAGGCAAGAAATTAATTGATAATTTTGCTGTGTATAGGGATATCGGGCACTGATTACAACTATTAAAATTATTAGCTTAAAAGTCTTCGTAAGAGTCCTCAATCGTATTGCGTCGCGTTACAGGGTCGGAGAATCGGTATCCTTTTACTTTTGTATTACATAAATAGGTGAAATGCATGTCATAGGCATTCTCTCGAGTCGAATCTAAAAGTATACAGGGATTAAATGTAATGTTAATCATTTCAGTCACTAACCTAGCTGATGTAAAAAGAGGTTAGTTTTGTAATATTGGAAGCAAACCTAGAGCATTACGTAAGCAGTGTGTTTTAACAAAGTTTTTTCGCATTAACCCGGGAGCAATTTCCACCATAATCAATTAGAAAGCATGCATGGAGCAAATAAAGTATGTAATAGTACTAAGTGCTTGCTTGACACTCGACTCAAGGCAAATCACTTGAATTATTGCATTAAGTGTAAATGTGACTGACTGAATACCATATTTTGAGTTGGTGCTGACATTTTTAAGTAGTCCCACATAGTAGTTTGTGTAGTTTCATTTAGAGCCATAACAATGGAATGTTGTTCGAATCTAGGATGAAGAATCAGCTTATGTAGATAAGGTCATGTGCTCATGCGGGGTCATACTTACGTACCATCTTGGAGCAACCTTTGCTGTACGAGCCTGGATCCCCTATTCGGATGCATCCAACAGATTATTTGAACTCCGTTAGATTTACCCTTTTAGATATAACAGTTATACTAAATTTTCCTCGGTACTGTATCTCTGTACCATATTGTAGCATTAATTTTTATTAAATCATTTAGTAAAAACCATATTTTACGATTATATTGAATGAGTCAACTTGAAACAAAAAAAAAGGAATAAGCATCTAAAACAGATTCAAAAACAGCTGGTATTAATAAAGTATTTTGAGCATCCACAGGAGATGTATTACATTCATAAACAATTAGTAAGTGTCGAATAAACACCGCGGTGTTAAGTGCAACAGCTGGCTCAACCCCAAGCTGAACCAACACTGCGTTTATATGAGGGCTTGTGCTAAAGGGTTGTTTTAGGTGATTTTTTGTGTATTCACGCCACCATGCAGGGATAGGTAGAAATATATCGATTGTAGATTCTCTAAGTCGTTAATTATGTGATAGCATTAAATTCTTATATCCTACCAGTAGTTATCTTGGATCTAGGTGCGATGAGTGTTGAGATGGGATTATAATTCGTATTTTTCATAAATTTTATATTCCCATAATTTTTACTTTTATGATTTTTTTATTCTTTGATTTAATTTGTTTTGTCTTCTATTTCGTATTTTTTTGTTTGTATTGGGCGCTATTAACAATTTTTTTTTGTTTAAATATTTCATTAATTTTCTCTATTGTTTCAATTTATGTTTACCTTCTACAGTTATTTTTGTGTCCGTGTATGGAGTTGTTTTCCTGTTACTCTTAAGCTGATTTGTCAACACTCCTAATTGTTATGTTTGCCAATAAAAATGCACGTATACAATATTTATGTTCTGTATAATTGTAAGCATAATGTTAGTGTTGCTTAATAACAAAATAAAATAAAATAAGATCGTACATTTCTTTCATAGTTTCTGACGCCTACGACCCTGAGCTAAAGATCTTACTTGTGGGATTAGGGCTTTAAAAAAAGCCCTAATCCCTCAAGTAAGATCTTATCTTCAAATTTAGACTTGCGTGGAAGAATTATTATAGTAGTGCTCAAAGATCCTACGATCTAAATCGCTTAATACATTTATGCTGAGTTCTAAAAATTCTTCACCAAGGTTTACCCACTGAACCACACTGACATAAAGGACATATCTGCACAAACACTAGGCTATTTCACGGTACAATATCTAGCAACATTTTTAAACACGATGATGGAGCGTCCGATCCATCATGTAGTGTCCGGACCCTAGTATTCACCAAATGGAACCTGTTTAATTAACTAAAATAGTTACTTATAAGTAGAAACTCTTAGTTCGGTTTATACAATATTGCAATGGTTTGGGAACAGGATTCTTTTGACCATTGAAAACCACTTAACTGTTGATCCGGTTATTTTCGTTTGCAGCATAATGAGTTGAGCTGAAAAGTTCTTTGGTCGTTAAAGCGATATTTAAAATAAAGACAAATAATAAGATGGTTTGCTAAAACCTAGAACGAGATGCAAAGGAGAAGGAGAAGAAGAGAGGAGATGCATAGACTGAAAGCTAAAAAATAAACAAATGTTTTCTTATTTTGTTACACTAAATAGAATATCTAGAAATTCTTGGTACATTAATCGTTTTACACAAGCCGCATTCAAAGCGACTCATCAAATATGTAAAAGGAGATAGGTGCACATCACTGCGTAAACTGTTTATATTTAACATGAGTCACTACAAACATATCACAAAGGTGTAGGAGTACAGATCCCGTGTGACCACTACCAAGAACCACAATAATGAGCTCTCAGAAATCTAACACGACTGTTACAACATTATACATTACGCGCTGGCAAACGCGTTTTTTGCTCATCACTCAAATAGCGCAGCGATGAACGCGACAACTTGATAATGATACACTATCGCACGGTGTTCCGTTTCTTGTTAACTTGCAGAGGCGGGCGGAGAGATCTGTTTGGGGGGTTATTTATCGTCCTCTCGCTGATTCCAATGAACAATTGCAATTCCTGCTCCGGGCAAATGTGTGATGTGTAATGCTCGCTTCGAATTGCGAAACTACATTGTCTTTTGTGATTGTGAAGTTTGTTTGGTGAGTTCAACATTGTATGTGTTCATTGTCTGTACATCCTGGAACCATTATTTCATGCTGTACCGTACTGTATCTGCCCATAATCCCCTAAGGCTAAGCACGGGGCTTTTCTACAATCGAGAGTTCGATTTGATGTAAAAATTCACAAAGCTGTTTTTCGAGATGTTGATATTGATATTCTTGACATCTGTAGAAATGTATGTATGAATATGACTGCTGGTTGTATTTATTATCGACAAATTGTTGGGGGACACCCGTTCCATCAATTCTTCCCCTAATCCCACCCACCATAATGGTATACAACGGGCCGTTGCATCAGTGTCATCGCAATACAATTGTTATTTGAGTTATTGTTGTGGTTACGAGCCAGGTGTGGGATAAATGTTAATTAAGGTGCTGTCCTCCGAACAAAGTATTACGTTACTGGCTTCTGTGCTATTAAAATCCGAGCTTCATCCTCGATTTACCCGTATTAATCAAATTCTCCAATGTATTGGCAATTTACTCAAATGTCTCGTGTTCTCTGATACAATCATTTTTATCTGGAGACGAAAATTGTTCATGTAAAATGTGTGTAGTGAGGGACATTGCTTCTTCTTCTGTTTGCCCTTAAACCGTTTTTATACTAGCAGAGTAAAATTACTGTACTGAAACTTGATGGTAAATACAATGCGGACCAAGTAGCGTCGGCTATCAAGAAACCAGTTCAACTGTCTCTCACTAGTCGCTACAATTATGCTGGACTGCTCAATATCAGATCATTATTATACGGTCGGTTTAACATGTCTTTTCATGTTGCGGAATGGTTTGATCATAATTTTGAAGACTTTTACCGGCTACCAAATGTTCTAACGTGATACATTACCATAGTATGTATTAAAGTGTATTGTATTTCCAACAAGAAAATCACATATTTGTTCCAGAAACAATTGTCCACGGATATAAACAGACATCAAAAAACTTATTGATTTACAACATTTTTTTTTTCACTGATGTGTAACGGAACACAATCGTAAACCCGCGCTTGTACTAGAAGCTACGAACGTGTTATTTACACAATGATTTTATACTCTTTATGATTTACGATCGATTCAGATAAGTTGGGGGTACTGACCTTCGTAAGTGTGGGCTTGTTCGAATATAATGGAATAATTGTGTTTAATAATAAGTGTAGAGAAAATATAAAACAAATAAATATACCAAAACGAATATCTCTCATACAGCAGTCCATTAAAAAGTTTTCTATTGCGATTGAATTCTGCCCTACACGATATCTTTTCTACAATGATTTAACAATTAAAGTAGCTTGCGAAATTCAAAGCTATTTTTACCATGTACGAATAAAACGTACGTAAAATGCGACGAGTTATTCCTAACTTCTACGTCACGTGCCTACACGTTCCGCGATCCTTGTTCACACGTTTCATATAATGCCACCTCTTTTATTAGAATGTTACTTCTTAATATGTATGGAAATTTTATTAATACAATATACTTTGTATAGGAGTTTTTATGGATCAACAATTATTTGTAGTGCTCTTGTACTTTGGTTACTAACTTGGTTTTCTGTAATGATCAAAAGCAGCGATTATTTTTGAGCTTAAAGAACTCTTATGTCCTCTTTTTATACACAACGAAAAAACACTTTTTATCTCAATGAAATTTCCACAATAACTCCTAATTATCGTTTGTTATATTTATTATAATTGTGTACATTATTAGTCCGTATACAATTCTGATCCTCATTTGATGCATCTCGAAAGGTCAGCTGTCGCACCAAAATGAACTAGCAAAGTAAAATGACAAAGTCCCACATAACATGTTTAATTTAGTTTACAAAACTGTGAAATAGGCGGGCACCCATATCAAATTAAGTTGACACGTACGCGAACACGCCAACCTTAAAACTAGTCCGCAAAAAGGTTCTCGAGAATTAAATCCGAGACCGAAAATACAGTCTAGTCGCAAATAGAACAAAAAATCAGTTCCCCTTTTTGTTGTCAACTTGCGAAATTTTAATTTAGCTCTTGTACGTAATTTATCAGACTCTGCAGCGGGCAAAAAGTAGCCAAAGACAGCGCAAAGAACCGCGGACATACTGAATAAACTCGTTAAAAAGTCAAGTGAGTTTATTATGTTGGAAAATTAAATCGTTTCTTTTTAATAAGAGAGATGTGAGCTCTCAACACAAAGAAAATTCCTGCGCTAGGATAGCGATTAGGAATAAACTGTGCCACTGTTATTGCTTTTGTTTAACGCTTGCATCTGATTGTGTTATGAAAACTAGAATACAGTTTCCGTATTCAGAGCAATTCCGCCGAGTGTTAGCTTAACCATAAAATATAACCGAAATATAAAGTCGTTTTGTAAACAAACGGCGAGCATAACTAAAATTAATTCCATAACTGCGAAATATTTTGTCGGTTTATTCTTTTGAATATTCACATATGTGGTTGTCTGTGTGTGAATCAAGCACAGGGATCATAAGTTGGAAAATATCTAATAATAATGGTAGGAAACCTGCATACCATAGCGATTAGTAAGAATTTCAATGGTATGTAAAATCCGCCGACACGTACTAGGCCAGCGTGGTGGACTATATGGCCTAACCCCTCTTAATCATATTCTCGATTGTAGAGGAGGCCCGTACCCTGCAGTGGGACGTATATAATCTTCCCAATAAAGTCATTGTCACCAAACAATCGAAGGTTAAAGTCTTACAATTCGTTTTACAGTGGGGTAGACTAAAGCCTAATTCTTCACAGTCTTCGAGTGGATAATAAACCAACTTTTAAATTACAGTTTTTTTTTTCCACTGCCAAGTACGTTTAGTAATATAGTACTCAATTCTATAGCGGATCAATCTACATCTGTTTATTTATTCAGCAATGGGAGCGTATTGTGTGGTCACGATTTCCTTCTATATCAGCGAACAAAGCCATATTTCAAATAACGGTGAACCATTCATGGACACCTCTGCCCGTCCACAAACTGTCATAGTTTTCAACCAGATCCCTTTTTACGATACATGTGATTTATGAATCGTTTATGTATGAAATAGAACATACAGAGCGGTACAGGATACTTAATTCATTCAAAAATTTAACTCGATATTAACTTTGAAATAAAAATATTTATACGGATTTTATCGCGATTTGGTTTAATTTTTACATTTTTTAACTTCCCGACGTTTCGATTACTTTACAGCTTTCGTGGTCACGGGGCGGGAAGTTAAAAAATAAAATAGTTTTATTTCAATGTGTAACATTCGCGTAAATCTAAGAAACCATCGATATTTACTTTTTGCATCGCCTTAAGATTTTCCTCTGCTTGCCTTCGCATTAATTATTTGCAGCACGATGTGACTAATGATTTATATACTCATGTAGAACAATTCCGATAAATAAAACACAGGATTTCGCATATTCCTGCAATATACAGGTCCCTGACTAAAACAGTAATGAAACATAAAATTTAAATTAACAATAAATTATTGAATCGATAATAAGTCTAAAAAGCGAGGATTTTTCAGCTTATAATCAAAATTGGTATGTGATGTTTGTTACCTTTTTTGCATACGAAGATTGGTATGGTAATTCTTAACCGTTGGGAGCGATATAAAATAAAACATACACGTTTTCAATATTTTCATGAAAGTCCCTGATGAGTTAGTTCTATTACGGATCATTGCTAAGAAAATTGCAAATAGAATGACTTCAAACTAATTGTAACAACCCAGTGAAAGATCCTTTAAACTGAGCATTAAAATATGGCAAGTTTAAAAAAAGATTATTAAACAAAAAATAAGCGTGGCAGTTTATTAAAAGATAAGCTGGAAGCAAATACTGAAGGAAAAAATGCAATATTTTGTACCCAGACTTAAAGATGCGGCGATAATTTCTGCTGGAAGAACCCAGTTTATACTAAATAGGCTACGACGATTTACTTTATAATCACATTCAACTTATATTTATAATAAAAAAGTAGTAAGAAAAATTAACTTAGACGTAAAGTTATTATTTTGTTTCAATAGTATAGCTAAAGTTCGCACTATAATTTTCAGTATAAAATATACTTATTCAATTGAAATTTTGAAACAATAAATTTTAACATATCGTGAAGTTTTAGAGTCATATATCTTCCTTTTATGTAATATCAACAGTGGTTCTCAAGGATCGCGACGTGACTACATCTTTTAAATCCTAATGCTGGTTTGAAGAGTGAAACGTGACGAAAATCACCAAGCTTTCAAACGATTTGGAAGACTAGTGATGGATTTATTTTTAAACATAACAACTTGGTAGCTTTAATTTGTAAAAGAGCTATGAAATATAAATACAAAAAGCAAAGTAGGTGAAGTTAAAAGTATGAAAATGAACTCGAAATTATGATTATAATACAATTTCAGTAGCATTTCCCAACATTGTTTCGCGAAATTCCTAAACTATGTTTAATATAACAGAAATAAACAGGATACCTACCCGCCGAAAACGCGAACAGCGGTAAGTTGAAAGTGGTTCTTAATTTTCAATTTGGCTGAGATCTCCTCAGCGCGATATTACGTTGCCTTTATTAAATTCCCCGTCATACGGGCCCTACTTATTTTTCACGACAGAATTGAAAACACCTTCGCTCTCCGAAGGTATACGTTCGCACAATATAAAGATTGGGTTATAGGGCATCAAGATAGAGTCCACGCAGGTAACACTCTGAATCGAGAGGCACACATAAATTCCTTTATGACAAATAAAATACGCCCTTCGGTATAAGGCCGAGGCGCACGTCGAAAATAAATCATTCAATCTCGTGGAATTTCTCTTCAAAAAACTTTCTACATTATGCTCACAGTATAAAAGTGTATAAAAGTTTTGTTCGTTTTCATCGATTTGGAGCGAGTCTGCCTAAACCGTGGACAGTTAATCGGCTACTTAGTCCATAGTTCCTCGAAGTGAATTTAATTCTGAGGCGAGCGTCGGCTATAAAAAATCTGTCGGAACACTGTTCGTTTTTGTCCGCCGTCAATTAAACAGTTTCAGTAAAAAGTGATTCCGTTGTCTCTCGCAGTCTTTCGAAACACTTCGCCGCTCAATTGGTTTTGGAATAGGTGCTTGGGAGTGTGGACGAAACTTCTGAATTATAGATTTCGGAGACAAAAAGTTTGATTTACGGGTGCTTGTGGATTTATGCTCTCTGCGTTTCGCGAATTGAATATATAATGGGTGAGGTTTCCACTTGCACCACGATGATCTATGTTATAGAACTACAGATAGACAATATGGCGGTGTATTCATGAAATTTTAAAGCTGACAAAGTTGCCGGCTTAGGGCCCTCGCTTGCCTTTATTACGGCTCTGAGCGCGACAACCTTTTCTAATTTTCATTCGTAATATTCTTAATTATTCGGCTAAGAGTTTCAATTGGAAGGGCTGTAAGTGTGAGAGAATTTTAATTGTAAGGCTTAACTAATTTTATACGTGTTGGGCCTTTGTGCTCGACTATTCTTATATTTAAGAGATTAACTGAAAATTCCGGGATATTCCAACGAAAAAGTGCATTCATTTTTAAAACTGTTATGAAAGAGTGAATTCACTATACTTGTTGTGCATTGTGAGCTAAAGAATCTACTCGGGTTTTCTTGTAATCATAGCTCGTGGGTTTGATTTTAAGGAATTTATTATAATACAATATTTAATTTGTTAATTACGATGTATGTACTACTGTTTTCCTGTAAAAGCTACCAGTTTTTGTACGTGTCTTCATCATCAAGCTAGCAATCTCCTAAATAATTATATAGCTCAAATTATTGCCAGCACCATTCTTTTCTCTCATTCCTTCTTAGTCTCCGCAATGATCCTCGCCAGAAAACGTATAGCATTAAAACTCTTTGATCAGTTAAGTTTAAAGAGCCGCGGGATTATGTGAGGGCAATAAAAAAGCAAGAGTGGCTCCGATGAAAGGAGTCTCGATAAATATTTACCTATCGCACGGCGTTAGTACAAATATTAAAAGATCGTAAAGCTTCGTCGTGTGACTCATTCGTTCAGAGGAATTATTGTGGCCTTTTAGCTTGCTGAGATATCTTTGTTCTACCGGTGCTTATATCAAATAATAAATCAAATCTGAGTTTTACTTCTTGGTTTTCATTTATTTTTTATTATCTGATATAACTTTAAGCCATGGATCGATGTGGTTGTATCATAGTATAGGATAGATAGAGAAACGGCTATGAACTTAGTTCTCTGTACTGAAAATTGCGGGTTCGGCTTTCCAATGGATACTTTTTGAGGACCAAAATTCTGTATTGCTTTATACTTTTATACCTTGTGTAAATTCTTTCCTTGCACGAAATAATGTCTATGCGGTGTATGGGAACCGCATTTAAGTTTAGTGGAAAGTGAAATAAATGTCTGTTAACAAACTTTACGCACCTACTGGTATAAACTTAGTATAAACCGAAGATCATCGGAGAACTTAAGATTGAAAATCCCCGTGCATTCTACTTCCTTTGTTGATAAATCTTTCACCGTACAAGCTGCTCGGTTGTGGAATGCTTTACCGGTTGCGATAAGAAGGGCCAAATCTCTGCCCATCTTTAAAAGGATGGTCAAAGAGCATTATTCCCAGGCTGAATGAGGACATTATAGTTGTATACGTTTTCCTCTGTGTATTGATATTTAATTATATATTGTTTTTTGTATGTATGTATGTATGTATGTATGTGTATATGTGTATATATATATATATATATGATTATGTATGTGTATTTTATGTAAGTATATGAATATGGTATATTAATTATTATTTCGTACACCTGACACTGCCCCAACTTTCGTTCTTTTCTCTTATATCCATCCCAGGTTGTCTGTAAGAAATTGCCTTGTGCGATAAGACCGCCAATTGTACTTTTTTTTCGTGTATATTGTTTACCTTTTTTTTTTTGTATATCCGGTGTACAATAAAGCCTTAAATAAATAAATAAAAATAAATATTGTACTTATTTCTCTCAAGAAAGTTTCATAAAAGTAAATATATGATTAGAATTGGCAAAGTATTTTTTTATCTAGCCGAGAAATACGTATTCTTTTTGCTATATATATAAGCAGCTTAACATTTCTTCAATGATGCGCAAGTAAGCTGCTTGTGTTAATCCTCAGACGTCTTGCAAAACTTATATTATCAAGAATAATATCTTAGAATGAGGCACATGGTTTCTATATTATATTTGAGTTCAAATATATAAAGGCTTTTTGGTATTTCGTTATTCTGTTTGTAATGAGAATGAAACAATATCAAAATCTAGAAGAAAATACATATTACATTATCTATTAAGTCATAAAAATTAAACTACATTCAACTAACATTCTGATTTGAAACTTTAATTTTTTGCAAACTGTTTAGGTCATCAAGTTAACTCTTAATTTATGAATTTAAACTAGTGTACATTTTTTGTTTAAATAAATTTTATTTGTATCAATATGTTGATATAATTCATAACAGTGCGACACAAGATACAGAAGAACTTACTGATGAACTTACTGATTTTACTTTTTTTTTGTTTACTATTATCACTATTCTTTGCCTATGTTGTGACAACATAGGCACAGAAAATTGAAATTCAAATTTCTTCTCAATTCAGTCCATCTAATGGTTGTCTGGAAGAAATCGCTGTAAGCGATAAGACCGCCGATTGTCACCTTTATTTAAACTAATTTTAATTACTTTTTATTCTTTATGTATGTGGTGTTCAATGAAGAATTTATAAATAAATAAATAAGAACAGTCATATAACCATTTTACCTGTACACAAGATATATCTTAAAACATTAACTTGATCAAACTGATTAATGCGTGCTGCATTAGTCTTTACTATAACGAAGTCTTTGTAAGTCCTGCTGGTAAGTTATCTTAATGTCTTACTAGGCGCCGTCATGTGATTCAAGCAAACAAAATGCGTCTCTATCATTTAGTTTAAATATTTGAAGATTAGTGTAGTAAACTCAAGTATAAGATTATTTAAATAAAGAATAATTTCAATATAAGTAGGAAGATCACTTCCAACAGGTCTGTGTGGATATCCTTGCGGGTGGAGTATGTTCAGCAGTGAATTTCTTGTGGCGAGAGAGAGAGAGAGAGAGAGAGAGAGAGAGAGAGAGAAAAGAAGGAAGGAGAGAGTTAATACTTTTAAACTACCTGAAATCTCTAACAAATAAGTATAGAAAGTCGCTATAGAAAGTGTATAAGTTGCTCGGGTTAAGCCAATGTTAATACTGTAACTGTCTAGACAGTCTACCTCCAAAAATCCTTAATCTTTATGATTTATATGATATGTTTGAATTTTACTCCATATTTCATATCCAGAGTAGGTACTTACTCTTCGTCTAAACGTTGAAACTAATTTTGCTACAAAAACATTTCAAAAATCATTGTTCACTTTCTCTACCCACTCTCAATATTTAGCGCCCACACATGTTATCATACTTTTTCCTGTCGTACATAAATTATCTGTTTTCCTATTGCATATTACATTAAAATAATATCCTTTATTCCGGCCCTTCGAGATATATGGCGGGTGAAAGCATCCGACAATAAATCGGTGCGATTGTAAACATTGAAATGTAATAAAATTTATGGCATTTCAAATATTTTGCGATTTTTATGCTAATGGAATGGGGATTTGTTATTTCATTTGGGCAGCAACTTCTTATTTTCCAAAATTGGGGAGATATGTTTGGCATATTATGATTTATTATGGTTTCATTTTATAAACGAGATTTGGTGGTAAATCGAAATCTAAAAATGTATATATATAAAATTAAGCATACATTTAAATCATCCCTACAAATTAACATTAACACTAGTACTTCATGTGCATATCTACTTCAGCTATCCACGGGTCTTTTCAGCTCCGAAATTTTCGAAGCCAATCCGTTCAACCTAAAACCCCATCAGTCAATCGAAGGATCGCTTAGGCACTGATTTCCCGATAAAAAGTCGTTCGTCTGCGGACCACTTTCGTCTGGTCTTATTTGCATAGCGTCGATGCCGGGTGATTGAATCTTTATCTAGGGTCTATGACCTCCGTGTTTGCTATTGGGGAATGAGATAACGTGAAATGCTCAATATTTGTATGAGCTGTGTCAATATGCGGTGTATTGATATAATATTTCCTATAATTTTGACGCAGGTGGTTTTAAATGAGGTGATTGTTGTCACCGCAATGTATTATAATATAGATTTTAAAGCTTAATGTTTGCTTAGTATATTTCTTGTCCTAAGTATCCTGGCATTGGGTTCTAGGTGAGGATTTTTAGGTCTATAACCCGGCTTAATTCATCGAAAACCTTACACACGGCCATTTGCACAGCTTTTTAGTAATAGAGAAATGGTTTCTCTTTTTGTCATGTAACTGCACTTGCAAAAACTATAACTATGTCCTAATCATTCTCAACCACAAAATGTCTACTGCTAAAAGGTCTTCTCAAGGATTTCTACATCGACCTATGGCTAAACTAAACTTGGCCTACATCCATTGATTTGGTTTTACTATTGATAAAATTATGCTGGAATATACCAAAAAAATATAAAATCTTGTAACGTTATTTATGGCTAAAACTAAAACTAAGTCAATATCAGTAATGTATAATAAAAAGCGGCCGGGGCGCTATCTCACAAGATATGCTTAAATAGTGCTATATAAAACAATGGGCCGTTTTATCTATAATCTAACCATTACCGCTGAACTTTACAAATATTGCTAGATAGATTTAGCCTGCGGAATCGTTTGTTTAATATCTAGATCATGCTTGAGAAACTAGGTTTTAAAAGATGATTTAGACCTACTGGGAAAATAGTTCCCAGTAAGATATTATTAGGTATTTGTGTCATATTTGAAATATTAGTTAATTAATTGTAGTTTTTGATTTTGTTCCTTATGATGTTATACACGCACCAAAGTCCGCTTTCCTATTTAATCTTCGCTCTTTCACCCGATTTTAGTGTCCTCAGTAAGACCTATTGACTATTATATGTTCCTAAGATATTAATTTATAGTTTCCTGATTGATTTATCCGAAGGTAATATCAATTCGTAAACTATTATTATTTCACCAGCGCAATTACTACAAATCTTCTGTATCATATCCACACGTTCTACCAATATCCAAATTCTGACTCCAACAGTATGACAAACTAACAGCGAGCTAACTTTGTTACAAGGATAAGCCCCGCATTACCATATCTCATAAATTTTTTACTCAACTCCCATCCAATAAAGATGCGAGCCGGGCCAGTTAGGAAGGCTTTGTGACCTTTATGCTGATTTTTACTATGTTCTAGAGTGGGCAAAGTCGCCTAGTTTTCTGAATTAACACTACATACAATTCTGTATCTGTATCAGTCGATATACGTTCCACTGCGGGGCAATCCTCCTCTACAATCGAGAATTATATTGAGTGGGGTTATACAATTAGGTAGGTATAATTTTTTCGTTGATGGGTGCTTATTACAGTGAGACCTATGACTAAGAAGTTCACCTATTGCATTAGTCTTCTGGATTTGGTCACGACTGAAAAAGTATTTGTATGGTCTGTAATTATTTATTTTAAGTCAGAGAGATTGTGCCCGCACAAGTTTTGTTCGCAAATTCGTCCACGAGACGGAAAATCCTGAATCCTGATATAGGACAATGTTTATTATATAAAAATATTTATGTAATTATGCCGTAGAGAAAATTGATCTTGTGTAATTTTACATTAGCTCTTATCTTTTCAAACTCATATTTATTTAGTATCTAGTAAAGCAAGAAGTTTATTGTTTGAAAATATATCATATCTTTTTAAGTATCCCTATATGGCCTCTAAAAGAGAATGTTGTATAACATTAAAACATATGGAGAGGAAAACTCGGTATTGGGTAATTTATATGATAAGGCGGCCCAGATATTTTCTACCTCTAGTCCTACATTAGAAAAACTTGGAGCTTTTGTACAAAAAATATATTTCATACTTATAAAAGTTATAACTTTGTTAGGTTTTGTAAA
The DNA here is from genome assembly GCA_949752805.1 of Deilephila elpenor. Lineage (NCBI taxonomy): Eukaryota > Metazoa > Arthropoda > Insecta > Lepidoptera > Sphingidae > Deilephila > Deilephila elpenor. The sequence continues at coordinate 7,263,793 of OX457116.1, forward strand.
GGCATATTTATATATACGTGGCCATATTATCATTGGTTGAGATATTATAGACATACGTCTTAAAATAAAATGCCCAAATATCTTCGCTAAATATACATAAATGCGTGGCTTTTAACTCTGGTGTCATCGCTTTTGCAGACAAAACACACATTTTACAAATTATAAAAATTGTATTTATCCTCCAATTTGCTGACGTTTTTTATTTACCCAGACCTTTTTAAGAATGTAAATACGGTTTACATCATTTTATTTATATACTGTATCTCTAAACATAGTCTGACGGAACACCAAAATCCAGAATTTGTCACCATTATTTTTATTCATTTATAATTCGCAGTGCACTGCCTCGTTGGCGCAGTTTTACTACGGTATGATCGCAAACCTAAGGTCCCGGGTTCGAATCCCGGGTCGTGCAAAGTGATATTGGATTTTTCTATTCATTATAAGCACGATATGGCGATAGACTCGCCTATATCACATCGTGGTAAGGAACACAAGCCGAAATGGGGGTTTCTTGGTAGCACCTCTGCCTACCCCTTCTGGGACAACGGCATGTGTTTATGTATGTACGTATGTATTATTAGCAGTAAACTGACTCGAAGTGTTATCGCGTAACGGTTACTTACGTCATTACTCAGTAGTCGGCCCACTTGGCAAGGTAAACACGGGTTCTATTTACATTTCGTTCAACGGCCATATTTAATTGATATGGTCTCGACTGTGACGTGGTGTAAGCGGCCATTTGGTGTGCTGTGTGAACAGAAAGCTAGAAAATTTGCATTTAAATTTTATAGGAAATTATTGTGAGATTTCCAGCATTCATTACTCTCAGAGGCACTATAAGAAATGAAATTTATTTTAGTTTGTGACAATAATAATACCGAACATAACTAAACTCCTAATTCAAGTAATTTGTAGCACGGCCGTGCCCAGCAATGACGCACATTATGTATATCTAAAAAATCGTAAATGAACACCAACTTAAACGCCCGAAATTCAATTTAAACACCGATATTTTAATGCCCGTTCTTCGTCATACAGCTGAACGTCCCTAGGCGATGTTTTTGTGAACACGACACCTGGTCCCCCGTTCATCCCGCCCCCGCACGCTTGTTCCCGGATTCCGCAACAACCGAACAACCGCATTCCTCGCGACTTACCTCACAACGACGCCGGATTTATTGCTTTGTGATTTTTGTATGAACGTCCTTTTTATTTTGCTTGTTTGTGATTCATTTCGCTCGTTGAATAGCTGTAACTATTTAATAAATAATTTTTTGTGAAAATGAGACCATTAAAAATATATATGGACTACAAAGTTTTTCTTATGAAAGCATGCTCTGAACGAATGAACAAAGAGCTTCCTTTCTCTAAGTTACATAAATAAAACCAAACATTAATGAACAAGTTTTTTATCAAGCAATGTACTAAAGCGGGGGAATCTACTTTTTTTTACTTTTTACATTTAAATTTGTCTTAATTGCTTTCTTATCTATAAACATAAATAGAATCTATTAATAGAGCTTTTTTGATTGAAAACCATTCTTTCATGAAGCACTTTGTATACGATATTTAAGAGACAGATAATTAGCTCCAACGAAAATATCATAAGGCGCTCAGTATTTTTTCACAAAGCTATATTCTTGGATTAAGATTTTAATTTATAGCGATGTTTATTTGGCCTTTTTTGTTTCTATATTCGCGTCTCGCCCACGTTTTCCGGTCATTTTTAAGACTAACGGCTCCTCGATTCCAATAAAGGATATATACATAATAACAGCGCATTCCTTTTACATAACCTTGAGACTAAGGCCAGTTACTTTACTGTTACTTTGTGTATAGTGGGAGTTCGCGACTTCGTTTACTAAGCATCTGTGAGTGTCCAGATTCTAGCGCTCCCCATGATTTGCGACTTAATCTTGTACGACCCGATGGCCGATTCTTTCCCTCTCTCTTCAGCTAAAGCAAGTCTGATGCTAATCATAGACCTCTCCTAACCTGATTCTACCATAGCCTCTACCCTCAATCTACCGCCGTGGGTTAAAAATTACCAATACTTTTGGATTCCTGGAGTCGTGGGCACCAGCGAATTTTATCATTTCATGGACTTTTTCGTTTCCCAATTCTCTCGTATATTAAAATAATCTAAAGGCAATATTTATTAATTAATGAAACGAATACCGCAAAAATATTTGATATTACAGAGTACAGTGGAAAGACAAAAGTACCTTTTACAGAGAGATCTAATTTCACAGTCATTAATAATCTAGGTGCCGGCGAGGTGTCAGTGTTACCACAAAATATTTGACCTTTTTGTGCCCGGATTCTGATCCATGACCGTAAAAATCGGACCAGATGCTCATTGCGATTAGTCATACGCCTAACGATGGATTCTGAGCGTTATGCCTTTGTAATAAGAGTTTAATATGATATATACAATTTTGAAGTCATAACCTTACTAACGCGTTCGGATGAATTGGTACTGTTTTTTCTGCCCAAAAAACAATTTTATTCCTTTGGGTTAAGGGTTAGGGTTTTTATTATAAGGATTACATTTCCAATTTTGAAGTCGTAATTTGAAATGGGTACTCAAAATGTGCTGTGAAATTTTTTACACTTTGACCGTGATGTTATTCTCTAGGGATGGTTCTGGAAATAATTCAAAAAAAGTCTTAAAAAAAAAAGAAATTAGATTTTATTTTCAATTAACTATGAATAACCGTAGGATTTTTTGAGTAGTGTTACGTTTTCTATAGGCCACTCAAGTATTTATCATTACGAAAATCGAACTCGTTACCTCTGTATAGGGGATATACTCGTATTATATCGATCTCTGCTGCGCCAATTGATTAATATTTTCTCTTTATTCAGCTAAATACCGAATATATTTCGTATCAGCTTATGCAATGTTGCATTTCCCGTTCTCCAGCATACGCATGTTATGTAGAAAATACACTATTTTATTTAAAACACAGATTTAATCATTTAAAACATTGTCCATTGCGACTAGCAGTTAGCACAAAAAAGGAAATCCTTTCAGCAAACAGAAAGACTGGTGTATATATTTTTCTAACTAGACACTCCGGTTTTAAGGCTTTAAAACGGCTCGATAAAACTCGGCTTGCCGCAAAAAACGGTCAAAAGCTCAGCTAAACGAAGATAAAGTGGTACGCTCGCTAACATCTGCTCATCCCGACCGAGGCCTGAATTGGGAGGTTCGACACAAAATAACTGCTACAGATGCACTGATCAAGAGAATAAAAAATGTAAATACTTTAGGTGTAATTTCTAGAGTACAATAATTTCTGTGACCATAAATGTGGGTGTAATGTTTGGTTCGTAATTCGATACTGGTTACACTTGTTGAAAGATATAGTTTTTATTTAATTTTATTTAATAAAAGAAAATGTTCCTTCCCGGTGTCGCTAAAAACTATTTTTTGCGTGTTTTATTCTGTAGTAATATGTTAAGAAAACTCAATGCGTATAGTATTCAATATTTATTGTATTTTTTGATATATTTATCTATTAAAAAAAATATATATAATAATAAATTAATGTATTAAACATATGATTCTATAACCTTCTTCTTAATGTATTTAACAGCTTTAGTCATTTATAAAACTTTTACTCCAAAAGTAAAGCGGTTCTATATTTATCGTGTCAATTGGTTGATAAATGTATTCTAGTTGACTCTGTCACAGACTATTCGCATGACAAATTTAGATCCAATCGATGGCTTGATTACGAGGTTAAAACGGAACCATTTTGTAACGTCGAAAAGTTAACATAGAAAGTGCATAATCCGGGGCATCAATCACTAACTCCATTGTGAAAAAAATGTGATGTGTGAACTAGCTACTCTGTGCATAAATATTTTGCTAAAATGGAACACCTCTGACTAAAGCCAAAAACTTTCGAAAGCACTAATTAATACGAATAGTATTCTTTGTATTACTAGTTGTTTTATGCTTTTAATTTGAAAAATGTTATATCTGTAGTCGTAAAGAAAGCTCCTTAGAGCTGTAAGCGAAACGTTGTAAAATAGGAGATTGCAGTTTCGCTTCCCATTCTGAGACAAAAATTTATGTAATCCACAATTATTTGTTTCTGGTCCCATTGTACAATTTCTGTTAGTTTCGTCTTCGCTCACAATACACGTATTTTACTAAGAGGTCGGAATTACGCCTTTGTAAGACTATTGTATTAATTTCAAGAAGTATTTCTTTTTACTCCAATATTCTACAGTCCCTCCATACACTGTATAACAAATTATTGTAATTTCCTTCATAAATCTCGATTTATCTGCGCACCTGTGAGCCTTTTGTTCGTTTTTTCTTTATGTATCGATCGGCATCGCTACCACCTGTCGTTGTTCTGGTTTTACCTAAATGGCCTCGCACCTGGCCTGATTGTTTTTTTACCATATGCTCCTCAACCTGTTCCAATCCGATATTTAATGCACCAAAAATAAACCCTCATTAGGGTATGGAGTTACTTGAATTTATTGAGGACGTTACATTTTATGCGCATTCTGTAAATATTGAGGATTTCTTTAAAGTTTTGTATACCATCGAATTAAATATATGACATTAAAAACTGTTGTAAGTATATAAAAGCCGCTCTGTATTAACAAAGCCGCAAACTTTTTTTTCCGAGGATAGAGCTAATTACAGTTGAATTTATTATGTACAAAGTATCAAAAGAGTTCACGGTCGGTTTTATAATTTCTATCAAAACAACAGTTACTTTCTCTGCTGCTCCTATACAACACACACACTTTCAATTGGTACCACGACCTTAAGGAACCCAATCGAGGCTAAATCCTCCATTGTGACCATTCTTCGATACAAAACATCGTTTTAAAAATTAATAAAGTAACATCGAACACAAAAGGCTTTTACGGCGTTTGAAATTGAAATTATTTCAGCAAAGCCTTTATGGATTTGTATGAACAATATTGATAAGGGAGGCCGCAAACCTTCAAAGATTCTTTGTCACTGGTTATTATTAATTAAAATTATGCAAATGAGTTTCGAGATGAGAATGGCTTTTGCTGTAATGGTATTTCGTTTCTTGTCAAGTTTTAGGTATTTGAATAAAGTACAGGATGTTGTGACCGAGCTTTGTTGTATATTTTAAGGTTTTTAATACCTCCTATTTTGGGGCCCACCAATTTTATAGCAACTTTTAATTCATAAGCATTGTGGAAATTCTGTGGATCGTAAGCGATGCCTGTTCCTAGATTAGCTTTTTCATTTTTTCGGGCAGCCTTACTTGTTCTAGATCGAATTTATTCTTGCTACAGCACAGTAATATTTTTAACCTTCGATTTTTAATGTATCTCAAAGCAATTGTTGTAAAGAAACAAAGCAAACCTTGTAATTTTCAATTCATCACTAGACATTGCTGTCGAATCACTTTAAAATCAAATTGCACGACGAGAACAGACTTGTGTCACATGCAACTAAACCGACGCACCTGAAACATCTAATCTCAATACATGTATGACAAGAAATATTCCACCACATTTTTTGCGAGCCTTGTCTGAACGTCGATGCCTCGAGATTCCAATGAGTAATAATAAATTCTTTGTTGCAGGTAACCGTGCGTCACCGATGATGCAGCCTCTCGGAATGCAGGGATTAATGGACCCGCTGGCATCTTAACTAAGTCGTTTCCATGTGTAATTGCAGGGCTGATTCTCGGGAATCGCGGTAGGGTTAGATGTGTAACGGGTTTTAATTTAATTACCGCAATTTTTTTTTGGTTCTAGGGACGCTATGATGACTCATGTGTCGTAGGTACTAAGCAAATCTAAATAAGGTACTAATATACAGATTAAATTAAAATAAACTTTAAACTCAAGGAAAGAAAGCTAAACCATGTGTATTAAATAAGTAAGCTTTAATTCACAGCTCGGTATAAATGAGAGCAGATATTTTAAATCATAAAATTTAATGGAGTAAGTGTAGGTACTTCTTTCGCCTCTTCATCTATGAAAACATTCTCATGCAATCCAATCTCAGTGAGTGCTTTTATTTTTTTTATAAATGTTTTTGGAAACATTTTAAACATGTGACGTTATCCAAAATTCCTATAGTCATATGCAAGTCCATGCTTCGAAATATATAACATTCACTTCTAACGAGTCAACGTAAGTAACAGAATATTTTGTTAGTCCCAAATGAGTCATGAATTTGTTTAATAAGATTAAATTCGTTATCATAAACAGCAGCTGCCAGAGTAGGTGATTACCGTGGGAAGTTCAGCTCACAATAATTATGCACGTTTCAAAACAAGTACAAATATGAAACAAAAACAGGAACTCGGGAAAAGTTTTAATTACGCATTTTATACTTGGAGTAAGTCGAAAATAAACGCCATATCAGTATATATGTATTTTGAAAATAATTTTAATGAAAATAACCAATAGGTTGTAAAAGTTCGGTTGAGATTATTTATAATTTAACTAAGTATGTTTGGATCATGGAGTTTCGCGTTTTAATATCTGCTTTTACTTATGTAACATGGGCTCAAGTTTACGTATGTATATAAAAAAATAATTTAGTTCTAACTTAGAGGAAGTTTTGTACAGTAGAAAAATAACCTTGCTTTGATTTTTTTACGGGCTTTTATTTAACTCGCATTGTTTGCTAGTTTGTTTGTTTAGGTCAAAGCCGCTGAATTATTTATAGGATAAAAATGGCAAACAAGTCCAAATACTACACAACGTTTTTTGTTCATAAACAGAGGCTGTTTTTTTTCTAAAGAGCTACAAGTGTACTTTTTAACAACTTCTGACGTGTTTCATGCTTTCAAATTTGAATAAACCGTAATATTCTGTAAAATTCCTTTACGAATACTAAAATATGTAACGGATCATTGGTGCGCTTACAACAGACGAATAGATTTGTAACAGACGACGGCGGATCACTTAGCAAAAAATAGTTTCTCGTATGTCAGTTCACGCATTCCTTAATATAAAACGGTATATCGGGTGATAATTCTTTAGAAAGTACTACATAAAATCGTCTTCTTTCAAGTACACACTGAACTTAAGCTTTATCTTAAGTATGTTATTACCTACTCTCCTTAAGGTAGGCAGGGACTTTGTTGTGCTGGACCCCTGGCACTGCGAAGTTGTCTGGGCAGCGGTAGCCGCTTACCATCAGGCGGGCCGCTAGCTCGTGTGCCTGTAACGCCAATAAAAAAATAATAAAAACTACCACATATTTTTGTTGTAAAAATGGTACCTATATACTTATTATACGGGACGTAAAGTAGAAAACTGTATTTTTTGTAGCCAAAATAGTTTTCAACAGCTGGACAATGGCCTCTTCTTTCTTATTCCACTCGTCTCAGTCTTCAACGAGCTTTTGCCATAAATTGAATTCATCCAGCTCGGCTTTCCACCGCATTTTGGGTCTTAGAAAAATGGATAATTAAGATACTTTTTTAATTATTATATTATTAAGATTTTTAACACTAAATACGTTTGCGTTTGGCAATCATCCGAGCGATCTTAAGCGATTATGCGGTCTAAGATGAAACCACTGTCCACATTCAAACTAAATTATGCATTTTAAAGAACTCCAAATTGTATCGTCAATTTATTATTTTGCCAAAATTCAATAGTGGCACGTATAGCACTGGCTCAAACCGTATTTTTCCACCCGCACAATGTGCATAGCTCTGAATAGAGCATTGTCTTCCCGTCGATCAATCTATCTAATCTGTCTTCGGCGAGCGAATGGACCCAGACAATAAGTACGGAGCCATGTTGCATGGTCGCACTTCCTAAGGTGGCACAAAGGTCTTGCATCGGCCGTTTGATGTCCGGCCCGGTATACTCGCTTATGTCATACCTTGTATGCAATTGTGTTTCATTGTTCAATGTTTACGGTAACTGCACCCAGTTACTGATATGAATGCAGTGGAAATTAATGTCTTTGTTTTATGCGGAACAAAACAATGGATTGTCTTTAAGAAAATGTTGTTAACTGTACCGAGAGTAGAGTAAAAATGTGTAAAAGTCGTTCGCAGTTGCGTTGATATTTTGTTTATATAATCTGCGCTGAGCGTGGAAAGCCTTACTGTGTATGCGATATTTAATGTGTTTTCCTTAAAACAATTGATTAGATTTATCTTCTTACCACTCATGTTTTTAATTCTTTCTCGCTATTCTTTAACTAAAAACATACAGGGTATATCAAGACTGCGACCGAAAACGAAGCCGGGTGGTAGTTTTAGTGGTTACAGACACAATGCAAATAATAATTTCGCAAAATAAGCGACAGATTTTTTTTGCAATTTTTTGAAAATCATTATTTTTGGGTAGTATATAACCTAGTTATTGCGAAAATAGTAATTTAAACCCTATCGTACCATTGCGTCTTAAAAAACAAAATGATGTACATCATTATTTAAGAAAACTATGTATATACATCCAAATACGACGACAAGTAAAAAATTACCAAAAAAAAGTTGACGACTTTTTGCGAAATTTTTCATTGCATTGTGTCTGAAGTCACTAATACTACCACCTGGCTTCGTTTTCGGTTGCGGTCTTGATATACATATACCATGTATAAAAGGTTCTTTATATTCCAAATTTTGTTTCTCAACAAATCGTTCAGTAACATTGCTGCTATAACTGATCGAATTAAACGAACATTAGATCTGAGGTGCCCCACTGATGGTAATGAAGCACCAGGGTGTCAATTAACGGAAAGGGGTGATCAAGGGTTGGAACAAAAACAGGGGAGGGTTAATGTGCGGATGAATGGCTAGCGAGCTAGTTCCGAGGGCTCAGATTGTTTACATAGTCTGAAAATGCTTGTGTAATATGGGTTAGTAGAAAGTATGTGCTTTGTAAGTATGTATTTGATCAGTTTTTATATTATTTTTTAAAGCCTGGTTAATATTTTCTTCAGAGATGATAAGGCGATAGGCTTGCCCCCTATCACATCGTGAGACGGAAAATACAAGGCGAAACGTGGGTGTACTGGTTGCACTTTTGCCTACCCCTTCTGGGAAAAAGGCGTGAGTTTATGTATGTTATATGATTCTAATTAATATTTGGACATTCATTCATCTGTCTCTGAAATAAAAATGGGTTTGTGATATGATAAAAGCTCTAAAACACGGAACTCAAATTATACGCATTTTATGTTGATTCTTTATATGCATTCCAATATACATATATACATTTGAATATAATACTTTGTTTTACACTCGATGTGACAAAGCCCACAAAGCTATAGAAAAAATAACAGAAATACTGTGATTCATATCATTCAATAACAAATTAATTATTAATGATAGATTTATATTAATTTCCGCATTAGGATTGGCGCCACTAGATGATACCATGTTGGGTATAGTTGACACATCAGAATTGTGACTCATTTTTATTGATATTTTCTGCTTATACTCGTAATAGTTGGAAAAAATATTCCACAAAGGTTCCCGATCTATGGACCTATGATACCTATGAATGTATGATATATTCACAGTCATGTCCATCCATCAGCCAAAGGAAGTCCACTGCTGAACATATGCCTCTCCCAATGATTTCCACAGTGACCTGTTGGAGGCAGCCTGCATCCAGCGATATACCCGATATCACAGTCATATACCCGCTATAAATTTGCGTCGTTATATTATTTTTATTACGTATGCATAATTAAGACCTTATACTAGAACGAGTATATTATTACTTATCATTGCATTATATAACACTGCAGCCAACATAGGATTTAAGCCTTTTAAGCTCGGTGATTTCACTGACTACAATGTCCTTCAAACCGGAACACAACAGAACTAACATATTACTACTTGGCGGCAGATTTTGTCAAAACGGTAGTATTTAGGCACCCTTTGAAGGACCTACCACCAAAGGATTTTAGAATAGAGGTTATTTAGAATCTTAGCGAAGTGCCTAAGAAAATTACCATTCCACCAACTTTAAGACTTCCTTATCTACGTCATAAAATTGATATAATAATTCCTGTAAATACATATTTTGTTTTGTAGCTGTCAGCTGATTAACAATTAATAAATAAATTGCGCCGATAAGTTACAAGGAAAACACTCGATCATGAATATGGAGTTTAATTTGATAATAATTAATGATTTATTGTTCAAGTGTAGTGTTAATTTTGTTTATTAACCGTTGATTTTCTCGTATAAAGACGATTTAATTGCTTCGAAATACGACGAGTCTTAATTTAAAGAGGATAAACGATTCTGTGTTCTTTGGCAACAACATTTGGTGTGGTCTCATTGGTCTTATAATAATACATACAATATGTAATTCACGCAGATCTTAGTTGATCTCTTTTTATAAGTGGTTAAATTTACTGCGTATAAAAATTATCAGATTTGATTAAATGGAAAAACGGCAACAAGAAAATAAAATTAAAAATATGCTAACAAATCTTCAAAATAATTAATATTTAATTAAGGCGAGGAGAAATATCGCTTTGTTGATGGTGGTTAATTAATTTCCCGCCGAAAAAAATAAAAGGAAAACAAACGCAAATCAACATGTTGAAAGCGCTGAATGCTTTAAAAACGTCTTCATTAATTTTATTTTTTCATATCAAATTAATTGTGTAGTATCTATATCATTATTATTTATTCGTTATAATTTCTTACGAATAACTATATATATTTTTTAATTGCGCAACAGTACATGTTTACGTACCTGTAATGTGATGAAATTTTAAAGTTATGTCTATTACGCCAGCTCGCTGGGTGGTACAGAAACGATTTTTTTAAAGTTTGATGAATAAAATAAGTAATCATTCTTTGTCATTGAATCCATTGTAACCACTATCCGGCCTTATTTACAATTTTAACTTAGCAAATGTAATCTGTTAATCAATGATAAGATCAACTCGACATAGTAAGAGCTCTGGATCATTTCAACTGCCTACTCCCTTGTACAAGTGAGCATACAGCAATAGCTCATACCAGCGTGGTCAACCGATCCTTGACCCCACAATGTGAATGTAACATTGAGGTATGCAAATCCTATGTCCTTATAATGCCTCCTTTCAATCGGTGCTTGATAACAAGCGCTTATCTAACAAATACTTGATATATGACAATATTTTTGATAATAAAAATCTTAGGAGCATTCAATTCTCGTAGAGTATGTGTCAAGTTATTAGACCTGACTAAACGATCTATTTGAATCCGAAACCTTTATCATGAAATATCTGGAAATAGGTTGGCTATACGGCTGTAAGGTGAAATACAGCTAACATTTATTTGTTTTTTGTTTGAGTATAGTAAGTTCTAGTTTTTTAAATATACATATTTTACGAAATGTACACAAAGATTATACGTGACGTTCGAGGTCTGTTCACCAATGAGCACCTTATGGTGAAGATAATAAATAAATAATAAATAAATAAATACACCCAACAGTCACATACATAGTCCTGACCCCACACTAAGATCGAGTCTTGTGTCGTGGGTATCAGAATCTACGAGAGACTTTTCGGTCTCACAAACACCCAGACCCGAAACAAATACCTGTGGATCACACAAATATTTGTTTCGGTGCGGGGATCGAACCCGCGGCCTCTCGTTTCACAGGCGGCGTTAAACCAACTGCGCCACGGAGGCTGTCAAAATCATTATGATATACGAATTTTAGGTGTATCTGTATAATTTTAGACAGCCTCCGTGGCGCAGGTGGTTAGACGTCGCCTGTGAAACGAGAGGCCGCGGTTTTGATCCCCGCACTCAACAAATATTTGTGTGATCCACAGGTATTTGTTTCGGGTCTGGGTGTTTGTGAGACCAAAAAGTCTCTCGTAGTTTCTGATACCCACGACACAAGATTCGATCTTAGTGTGGGGTCAGGACTATGTATGTGACTGTTGCGTGTATTTATTCATTTATTTTATTTATCTACCTATTCATCTTTGCTTAATTTTAAATCAAATTCATAACATAATCACTCTTCTTACAAGAACGTACAATTAAATCTAAGACCAGCGGACGGGTTGCGTAGGTCCTTAATCCGGGGCCGTTAATGGGTTCCCCTAAGCCTTTATATCAGGGTCGTGATACACGTAAATACATAATTCAAGGCTTTGCGCATCAATCCACGAGATCACGGGAATATTATTAACAGATTATTTCTAATGATAAATGGATTTAGTTTCGTGAACTCCCGCCCTTAGTCGGGTTTACAGCTCAGATTCACTTTTGCTAAGAAAGGTATTGGTGATTTATTCATTTGATTATGTTATAGTTGAGAGGTGATATCTTGTAGGGAATTGAGTTCGAATCTTTGGTGATTACATTTTGCGGCTTATTGTCGCCTGAAGGGCGTAGATACATTGTATAATATGTATTCACTATTCAAACATATGTATGTACCTATAAATCGTTATACAGCGAAATATTCAAAATCTAGACAAAAGCTAAGTTGTGCCGATGAATTTCCTTAACTCCACAACCAGATACAATAATATTATCTGTGTTGTGAACGGTAACGATAATCTTTTCAAACCGTGAAATATTCGAGACCCAAATTAAATATACGTTATTTAATAAACATTACTATAATATCAATATATACTACAACATATTAAGTATCAACAGTATTAAAAAGATTAAATGAGGACGAAAAATGAAACAGTATCCCATTCGTTACGTAGGATTACACTAATTAAGAGTTGATCTACCCTCGTAAACCTTTTAAAATGACGTAAATCTCATGTCCGATGTACGAACCCTGTACCTTTTGGTAGTGACGGTCACGTCTGCTTCCGAATCACGATTTTGTACAAATACAGTGCGGAAACAATATTTACCGGTCCGGTCATTGAACCGTCGAAAACAATCGCGCACTTTCGCGGATGCGGAGTCAACAGAATTGTTTTCGCGAATTTACCTCGCCTTTTTGCGCTTAAACGGCTGAATTAATTCAATGGTCTACTGGTGAAAATTTTGTTTGCTTGGGAAATGGTGTAAGTACTCTATTGTGATATTCGGAATAAGACCATTCTTATAGAAACTGGAGCAACGTTATCAGTGCATAATGGTCCACTGCTAGACATATAGGAACTATAGGATACAGGAACATTACATTTTATTATCTTCAAGATCATCAGGGAATATCTGCTGGCTTCTCTCATCCCGTTTTCTATTATAAGATACCCCCTGCGAAAACCGTGCCTTCATCTAGTCTATCAATATTATGCTATAAGTCAGTTCTCTCATAGTTTGTTCCTATTTTACCAACATATAAATTTGAAATTGAATCGTTTATGAATGAATAGACAGCGAGTTTAAATTTAAAAAGCCGAATAGTCATAAAAGTTTCGCATATTCCAACAAATGGGAATTACAAAAAAATCTGCGTAGCGAATTCGCATAAAATGACCACTATGACGTCATTCAAACACGCCATTATACACACGACCCGGAAAAAGTAACAGCATAGTTACCCCGCAACCGTGAACAATGTGAAAAATCATCACAAAACACAGAAAAAAGAGTTTAAAAGCCATTCAACTCAATCCATTTTGTGCAGCGTACGTGCTATCACGGATAGACACAGCGCATAAATAACAAACTCAACGTACGACCTAAATAATGAGGAAAATGAACATAACCCACGCCTATATGATCTTCGACAGATACGCTTACACACAGCGCACTGTCTTATTAAGAAATGTCAGTTAACGCTCGATCAGAAACTTTGCAGCCTGAAAATTCAGTCCCTAAATCTTAAGGTCAGTTTAAATATGATTTTCACTTGAAACTTTTTCATCATGCCGTATTTGACGTCTTCTGTTCTTTGGTATATGTGATGGCGTAGTAATCCAACTATGCCATCCATTCTCACTTTAGTCCATTTTCTACCATCTTCAAACATCAACTCTTCATAATTATATCAAAATTGCCGGTCATTGCTATAAAACAAATTGGAGCGCTTGTATTTATTTCTGAATCTGCTATTTCGCAACAGTGTCTCCAGATGTTTATTAAAGAAACATCTCTTAATCCACGGATGAAAATATGCATCCCAACGCATCTTTTCTGCAAACAACCTCTCGCGGCGAGCATTGTCTTCGCGTTGTATGAACGCACATGAATGTTCCACGTAGGCTCAGTTTACGCTCTGATATAAAACGAAACGTAAAATTCTAGTCACGTACCCCGGCAGTACAGTCAATCATTGTTTTATTAGACAACGCTGGATAACAACAGTGTAAACTTTACTAACTCAGGTTAAGTTCAGGGGTGTCAAATGCGTCAGTTGAGCCTTAAATAGAGTTATGATAAGGTTGTTTTGTATGCTTTTAGTTGAAGCATTTCTAAGTGGATGGAATCTGGGCTCATTTAAAAAACCTAATAATTGATATTTAAAGATTGCTGAAAGCTCACAATTTTTTACTACAATTTTTCTTCCAGTTTCAAAAGTCATCAGCACACCAGAGAAAGATATATGCAAGTTTCAAATTCGTAGGTAACATGAGTGCTTAGGCAACAGTAATAACTACCAGAAAACTCGTTAACAGGAACTATGTTATCTTTAGCTTAGTTGCCCGGCTATGAGCTATAAACATTTCAAATTTCGGAGTATTCATTAAATAAATAAAAGGTGTTACATCACAGAGGGTAGTAACTCAAACGTGACACAGAGGGTGGTTAAAATAGCGTGAAATTTGCGTGACGTAATTAATGGTTGTCCACTAAACTTCCATATTGCGAGCACTGGAGCGTGAGGTGTCCAAACTTTTTGGTAACAAGTTACACCACCTGTTTGGTTAGTAGTAGTTTTAGAATATCTGTAAATGTAGTAATAATACCGTAATTAATGAAAATTTAATATAAATAAATAAATACACCCAAAAGTCACATACAAAGTCCTGACCCTACTACACTAAGATCGACTCTTGTGTCGTGGGTATCAGGAACTACGAGAGACTTTTCGGTCTCACCAACACCCGAAAGAAATACCTGTCGATCACACAAACATTTGTTTCCGTATGGGGATCGAACTCGCAGCCTAAAGTTTCATAGCCGGTGTCTCACCAACTGCGCCACGGAGTTTGTCAATAAATAAAAAAAGATTGCTGGAATAAAAAAATAAAGACATGACTCGTCCACGCCAGGAGGATAATAAGAATAATAATAAGTTGTATACACAATCAATTGTATATAATAAGCTGTAGGGATAATAAGTTTTATACACTGACATGACTTTAAGTTCTGAGTTTGGAAAATAACTTATCTTAACCCCAACGAACTTTTTTTCAAATTCTAGACAAAATATTGTAACTTTCAAATGACATTACTAATTACCACATGACCCTAAAAATTTAAAACTTCGGTCAAACTAAAATTGAATTTTTCAAAGTATATTATTACGTCTTGACTCCATTTCTAAGATACCAAAAAAGTACTCTCGATACATTTTACACAATAATTGGACTTGTTAAAATCAAAATTCTATTAAAAGACAATTTGCGTTAAAAAAACATAATTGGATTCTGCTGCACACCGCTTCAATAAAACCTTTTTTGTGTGCTGTTGCGTTTCGCATTAGTTTTTAGTAGAGCCTACAGCTTTTTTTAATCTAGTATAATTTACCTATTCTATTAACTTGGAAGAAAAACGCTTAGTTGGGTATTTAATTAAAAATGAGAATTGTATAGAAAAAGAATTCTATGGCATAGGATTTGCAATTAATGAGCTTGATTGAAGCTTCTCCTAATATAGAAACCCTAGTTTATAATACACCAGATTCTACTTAGCTGGATATAAAGCATAATAGGTAGGGTGCCACGTATAGAACTATTAATATTTTAGAGTCTTTTCTTTCTATGGGCTTCTGGAAATTCTTAAATCTGGTCACTATTATAAAATTCATTCGTACATCTTCATTTAGGCTAAATTGTAGTACCGCCTACTAACTAAACCATTGCCTACGTTCATTAGCTTCTTTCTCTTAAAATTGTTGTTGTTATATATAACTTAAATATATAAAAATACAGTTCAAATATATGAAACTCTGATACCATTCAGTGACAGGATGTAAATACGTATGAGGCAGATATATTGAATGTTGTGATATTGCGGATTGTGTCGTCAAGTTTCATGCCTTCTGTGAGAGCCGCGGCGTAAAGTAGGATTCTAAAGAAATGGATTCTATTATTTCTCTATTCTACCGTCTCCCTATTGGATACAATGATATAAACTCGTGTGAAATGTGGCTCTTTGCTAACAACGGCTGCTGTGGGACATAGTAAACATTTTTTGTTTTAAACTCAATTTAATTAATATTATAATTTGTGACATGCGAGTTTGATAGCGAATTATGCTATTTGAGGACACAAAAGAGGCATTTCTTTAAACTTCAGCCGACAAAATGATTGAAATAGAAACTCTCACCAATCTACAATTGTGTCGGCCTGCTCATATACATTTACGTGGATTACGTTTATGGGATTCCTACCATCGAGTTATCCATGCGATTAAGAATTTCCTATCTTGGTCTGACAGATTTCTAGAAAAAAACTATTATGCCTTTACATTATATATAAACACGTTAAATGTTCATGTTCTACGCTATCATTCCTATAGGAAAGTTGAGTAACTAAGCTTTAACCACACATATTTATTAGGTTAAGGATCAAGACAAAGTTTAACACAATAGGAAAGATATTCCGCCAGGAATCCACTAATTACAACAACAAGCATTTGTTGACTTATTAAACAAGGCCAAGTTTTAACTCGATTATACTGCGTTGTGATTTAAAATAGCTTCTGGCTTGTTTACGATGCTTTTTGCTTTGTTGTAGGTACTTTTAGAGTATATAGACATAGCCTGGCGATTTATCACGACTTTCATTCAATTATCTCATTGAATTAGTGTTTGATGAGAAACGTGACGTTAGGTTCGATCAATTAGAACCTTTTAAGATAATCTAAGATATGACACAAACATATATTTAAATAAAGGATTTTCTCAAAACATAGTGAAGTGTTGGCAGCCGAATTTTGCGATTTTCAACGGCTCATAATATCAGGCAAACTTTACGCTATTCCTCCTTGCCTCGTCCTCCTCAATTCTGAGGGTCGTGAACTCCTCTCACCAGCTTCCGTCGTATATATATTTACGGTATTATAAGACAGCAACACGAACTCAAAAAAATGTTTACTATACATGCCTGTCCGCAAATACACGCGCCGCGCCGCCTCAGTTATATTCCATAACATTTATCTTTCATAAAACACGAGATACAAAGTCATAAAACATATTTTCTAACAAGTAATTTTGTTCGGTGTCAACAGCTTAACTCCGAGACAAAGGAACCAACATAAAGGGAAACTCGTTGCGAACGAATAAAAACTTCGCGTTTTAAGCGTTTAAAGACTCAGGAAACCGATTATGTACCAATTGTTTTTCAATATTAAGTCCTGTTTTATGTTAATCTGTATGTTTACTAAAATTGTCTTTGTCATGTTTACGTAGGCTATATGTTTGTACGAGCATATCGCAAAAACTACTCCACACAAAAGTTGTTTACACTTTTTTATTAGTATAATCAGATTCCATACAAAATATAGGGAAGGTAATATAAAAATGATAGAATTATTTTCGACTCTAATCGAACCGCGATTTTTTGTTTCACACTCCGTTCCGTAACGGAGATGTCAGCTTAAATATTTTAATGAAATACAGTGTGAAAAATTCAGGCCTTTTCGAAGAATGGGGAACAAGATAACAGGGTTAGGAGAGGAAAAAAGGGTAATGAATCTGGTAAAGCAGTGTAAGATAAATGGGGCGTTGGGATTTAAAAGTCAGTGGAGTATTTCGTCCAAGATGATTTCAGCGCGGAAAAAAGATATTAAGAGTTTCTTTTTACAACAAAATGTACAAATAATGCTATTTGACTAGAGTATACCGACGAGAAATGGTCATTTCTTAAGCAGAAATGAATCGATCTCAACTTTTTTTTATCCAGGTAGAACCGAATACCTAACCTTTAAATAGGCTAGAACAATACCACAGGTGTACTTTTAAGTCAATAGCTATTTTATCTCCTGCGTACAAAAATAAGCCATTTTTAGATAAACAAAATCAAGGCCAAATAACTACAACGCTGGGTTTTAGTAATAGGATACGACGCAAAGTGATGTGAATTGGAAAGCGGGGCCGAAACCTGAGATGCAGCAAAAAATCCATGTGCCTTCCACCGCTCTCATACCCTTAGGAAAACATCGGGAGCGAAAAAGATCTTGTTTACATTATTGTCTTGGGACGAAACTGAGTTTGCTCTTAAGGTTATTTGATAAAGTCATACATTAGAGAACGAAAATAAATTTTAAATATAAATCATGAACGTAATTTATCAAAGTTTAAAAAATTACATCACACAAAAAGTTTTTATGTGTCTTGGATTACTGGTCTTTACTTGGGTACTCAAATTTTGAGTTAGATATTCATTTTGATTCGAATTAGCTCTTTTTGTAATATGTAGATAATAGAGTAAGTTTTTTTAGATAGTTTAAAAGAAGAAGAAGAAGCCGTGAACGGGTAGATATGTTCACTATATTATCACTTTACAAAGTAGGCTTCTTTTAAACTAAATAAAAAAATAAGAACCATAAATGGCAACATTTTTAATACTTCTGAAACTCCGAATTACAATAACAAAGCTAATAAATTAAGTAATACGCAGACTGGAACACAATATTTAGCCTACTTCCGATACAAGGTCGGTGGTATTATGTTAATTTATCCAATACAAACAGCTGTACTCAGCTCGCCTCATTGGCCTTATCACAATGTACATAGAAGAGGAAACATGGTTTTAAGGTTTGATTCTCTGAACAGGCAAATTTTTGAGAGTTTTTGGATTTGAATAATAATTTCTGGATTTGATTAAGTATGAGTGTTATTTTAATGTATAAAGAGTTAACTTCAAAAAAAGGACTCGGTCTAGGATTTCTCAAGGCTGGTTTAAGGTCTAGGCTTGTTTTTCAGATTTGATTCCCAGTTCGGGAATTCTACTTTGAGTATTTGTATTCAAAAAATGTGTATTGCGAGGTTTCTCCCTGTTGTCAGTTAAAACACCCCACACACATAAACACAACACCTCACAGAGCCAGACAATACCCCCACGTAATAAAACAGAGGAAGGGGAAAAAAATGTGTATTGACTGGATATGCCCTAAAAAGTTTCATGCCCGCAGGCGATTATGAACTCTTAAGCTGATTCTTTCTGTAACACAAAAATCACGTCATTCCGACCGCTACATTATAGGAACAGAACAATAAGAAAATAAAACCTGAACTCCAATGAATAAAGCAATTCACCTGGTCCATACAGCATCCAAACTCCACAACAAGTTTACGATTCAAGTACATAAATATTATTGAGTTATGTTGTTGTAAAATTTTTCGTGGAGCGCAGGGCGAGCCCTTTGATCGTGGATACGGCACGTGGTATACTTTCGTAATACTTTTTCTGTTTTCTCACATGTTTAAATGTGTTGAATAAACAGACTGGGCTTAGTGTCGGGTAGGGCTGGCTCATTTTTACGTACATTCATAAACTCACGCCTTTATTCCAGAAGGGGTCAGAGGCGCCACCAGGACACCCACATTTCGCCTTGTATGTTCCGTCCCATGATGTGATAGGGGGCGGGCCTATTGACAATCGGGCCCAAATTCCTGACTGCGGGCTGATTATAATGAATAGAAAAACCCAATATCACTTTGCTCGACCCGGGATTCGAACCCGAGACTTCACCTTGTAGTCGTACCGTAGTACAACCGAGGCAGTCATTTTTAATTCTCTATATTGTTTTATGGACTTACATTGGCTAAGTTTGTCTTCAGGTCTTGCTCCTCTTGTTTTTAACTTTATTGTATGTGATAGGAAGTTAGTAAACAACCGATAAACGTAGGTGTGATGCATTAATCTATGTACATTGTCTTGTGGAGACCAGCTTTATTTAGACAGGACTGAACTGTATATTATCTGGAGTGTTTTAACTTAGAAGGGTGTATAACCTTTGGATGTATAACGTTTTCTAGTTAAATACATAAGAATTTCATATTATTCCATATATTCGGGATGCCTAACAAACGGAATCTCACGAACATGACGTCACCTAACGAAATCTCCTAGTACATAGTATCACTCAGTGCCAATCAGCCTCGAATACCTTTCTGCAAGTTCCTACGATCCGCTGACGTCACGCGGGCGCCGAGCCGTAAACCAATAAGCCATAACGCTGAGACCAGATAGCTGTATTACGTAGCTTCGGTTTCAGTACCTTAGATCTAGTAGCTAAAATATATGCTACCCTAGTACCTACAGTATTGAATACCGATGATAGGCTGCCGAATTGTTATGTAGTAATTGTATTTTGCCATAAAATAAAGATTACAAGCCCATGTATGTATTTTGTATTTATCTTCATTAAATAAAATCTAATAATTATGAAAAATATGGAATTCCCAATGAGAAATGTATGGTAGTTTTTGGGAGGTAGCAACCCTAGTAAAACTGTGCATCAATGAGCATACGAGTCTAATTATAAAATAAAATTGGGACATAGTTCGTGATGTATTAGTTTTAGTCTAGTAAAATAGGACGGCATTATACATGAATATGCCAAAAATAATATGTATTCTGGTAATTCATCTCTTTCTCTTCCTTGTTGTATCAGGAAATATTGTAGCAAAATATTATAAATTCAAATATGAAATTAATAACTTATTATACCGCTACAAAATTACCTTACAATGATTTTATAACTATAACAATTTATAAATTCAAAAAGCGAACTCACTGACAATAATAAAGTGATTTATAAATTCAAAAATAGAATTAAATGATTGTACAAAAGCATATTTTCCGGATAAACCGGCTAAGTGCGAATACCGGCGTTTAATTAAAACAATTGGAATTGAAATTCCCACGTTACGACACCGGAGTCTCGTTGGCCGCGCTTTGTTTTCATTATCATTAAACAACCCGCGATTAATCTTCGTTAGTGCGAAAATGTGGACTGTCGGTTAAGGAGGGATGCATTCGCTCGTTTGTGAAATTTGTTGAGCGATTATTATCGTTCACACTGTTGCTTAATTGATTGCGCTGTTTGTGTAGACGCTTAGATTAGACGTTATGAGTACTATTTGGAGTATCTATGTGAGCATATTACGTCGTAATTCTAAACAAGCCTACGCTTATAAAGCACGGCAGTATATATTTGCCATCTCATAGGCTTTGCTCCTTGAAGCAGTAACTGATGTTAACATTAGTGCCATTAATTTCCGCCAAATTAACTTCTGTTCTAAATGTAATAGAGAAAACTCTTTGTTGGATAAAAAGACAAAATTCATGTGAGACTTAAAAAAAAAAAGAAACTCAAACAACATTTACACAACTGAATTCGAACACATATCCTCACACTTCCCAGCCCATGCTACTACAACAAGCCTTCTAAAATGTCCTACCAGCTATTCACCCAATACTAGGAATGTAACAGGTAATCTTAAAGGCGTCGAACAACCCGTAATGAGCCTAATGAGTGAGCCATTATCTCGCAGGTAGCGGGTTCGAAGTTTATCGCTTATATACCCAGCGATGGCAGATAGCGGTTAATGCTGTTACTGTTAGACTGGGCTTTTGTAACAGTATTTGAGTTAATTTCTGGTAATTATTCGAAAGAGTTCGATTACTTGATTTTGATTTTGTTTTTTGCTTTTTTTATTACATACATACATGCATAAACTCACGTCTTTATCCCAGAAGGGAGGAGTAGGCGCCATCAGGACACCCACATTTCGCCTTGTATGTTCCAAAACCCAATATCACTTCGCCCGACCCGGGACTCGAACCCGAGACCTCAGCTTTGTAGACGTACCGTAGTACAACTACGCCACCGAGGCAGTCATCGCTTTTTTTATTTGTATTAACTTATTTGGTTTCTATTTTTCTTAAGTTTGCTAACTTTTTTAATAGTATTATTACAATGAACTAACTAAGTAGTTTCTAATTTTATTTTATTTGATCTCAACTGTGTATATCTGTAATTGGCTTGCATATTTATATCAACGTAATTTTTCTGTTATTCTTTTGTAAGTTTAGTGTTTAAGCTGCTGGTGTACCTAAAATAAATTGTGTATTGGTATTTCAAATTAGATGTTCCGTGATATATTATAAATATATTTATAATTTTCAACGCAATAAGTTCCAAAATATTTTATACACCTAATCAGGGCCTTCGGTGTTTTTCCTAAAATAATGAACGTACCACAGCTTTCAGTGTACGATGTGTTTCAGCTACGATTTCAGTTGACCACAGCTTAGTCTCTGAAATAAGAGTTTCTAGATTCTCCTGTATTGTTTCGAGAAATTCTCTGTAAGATTTCGCTGGTATATAGTTAATATTTAAATTATCAGCAAAATTATTTCCCCAGCATCGGCAATGGCGTTTCGTTCGCCCACGCAAGTATTAATGAAAATCTAATAGAAAATCACACTTACTCCGATTTACGTTTCCGACCAAAATTTAATAATTACAAATGACTCATTATACTTACACAAATCAACACAATGACATGAGCCTCCAGATTTACGATCTCGTTAGCGACTGGAGTAATAGGTTATTTGCTAATAATGAATGAACATTTATTATGCCAGGCCTAGCGTCAATTTATGCACCGTCATCGTAGTTCGGTCAATTAACTCGCAAGCGTAAATTATACAAGATTAGGAGTTAGTACCGAATAGTGGCGCTAGATGTCGCTATAATGATTTAAGGGCGTAAAAATGTTAGTTGTTTATTGACAGTGCAGTTAGATCCATACAGGTAATCGTATTTCTCTGGTTGGTTTCATAATTCTGACACAAGTGGCTACTACACATCGTCTTAAGATCTTTAGGCGCCCGAATGCGGTTTATTCAAAAAAAAAAAATGGTTTATCTCTCTTCACATTTATATTGGACACGTTAATATTATTAGATCACAAGTATAAATACTTACATACATACTTACACTCAACAGTCACATAGTCCTGACCCCACACTAAGATCGAGTCTTGTGACGTGGGTATCAGGAACTACGAGAGACTTTTCGGTCTCACAAACACCTAGACCGTACCTTTAGATCACACAAATATTCGTCTTGACGTGGGGATCGAACCCGCAGCCTCACGTTTCACAGCCGGCGTCTAACCAACTAAGCCACGGAGACTGTTAAATGCTTGTTGTTTATATTATAAAACATATCTCAAACAATGAGTTAAATATATCTTTTTAAAATTTTATGTTTAGTTCCAAATTTCGCCACGGGCCAATACAATTTGGATGATCTGTAATATAAAATTCAACCACAAATATGCTTAGATTGTCTCAATATGTTGCGTACATGTATCCAGCAGTAAGGGGATTTATCAATCCACTTCAAATAACAAACCAGAAAAAACATTTACTACTACAAACCGCCTCAATAAAATCAACCTCAAAATAGTAATTCTAAAGCTGACCTGAATCCATTGTGTAGACATACAAGCGTTAAAAGCATTTTGGATTGATCCTCCACGTGTGAATCCCGTAGATAATATTTCCAGGAATCGGAATTTGCTAACTGACGAGCAACTTTACTATTATGTGATCAAAGCCTTTAATTAACACCTATATTAAGGGGCTATATATATGTACATATGTAAGGACAATGGCTTTTTGTTAATGAGAAGAGATTGAGGAACAATAATAATGTAATCTAAACAAATGTACAACAACCCTTTTATGACGTAGATACACGTGAAAATGGGATAACTTTAATAATAACATTGAAAACAACTGAAAATATTATTTATCTTTCTTTGTTTTAAAACATTAATATTGCACCTTATTCCTTTGCAGTAAAGTTATAAATTGTGTGGCGATTTCACAGAGCCACCTGTCCGATGTTATAATTGTTTGGCGGGACTTTCAATCATAACTTTGACATGCAGCGTGGAATATTACACCAGTGGAGTTATGATGCCCTGGTACCTCGTAGTTGAATTTGGTGTTACATTTGCATCAAATATTTAATATTTATCATCTTTATCTTCCCCTATAGATAGTCCACTATTACAAATAGGCTTTTATGCATTATTTTCTGAAATTATGTTTCATGACTATCTATAATTTTGCCATATTAAGTATGGAGAAAATGATAACTTTTAAATTTCTATAGGAAATGTGTCGTAATGTCCCAAGGCAGTCTATTTATAAAAAATATTTAAAGGTTATAAAATTAACCTTAGTTTGTTTAAGTGCCGAAAAAGGAAGAATTGCTGCCAAAATAGGCAACGCTAAATGTCAAAAGAGCTCTTTGGAATCTGCCTCTAAATTGGACTAACTGGATGTTAAAATGGTATTTCATTTTTCTTCTTTCCATGTTAATTACGTTTGTTATTTTTATCTCTGGAACTATGTAAAGTAGTCCATAATTGCTTTGGAAAGATGTTTCATATAAATTCCGATGTGAATATCGTTATAAGAGTACTCGGAATAAAGCATGGAAAAATTGATGAGTATGCAAGAATGTAATGAAATAATTTTATATGAAGACTTGTATTTTATAGACACGGCATTTAACTACGGTAATTTGCAAGCTATTTAGCTACATTAAACATAAAATTCAATTATCTTTTGGCATGTCAATGTGAAAATCTTTGTTAATCTTTCATATCACTCAATTTATTAAAGACTGAAAATGATTGTTCTAAAACAGCAAATCATCTACAAATACCTTACTACATAATATAATTAACATATTTTATTCAAAATAAATAGAAAATTTTCAACACAAAAATGCCAATTTTGTTCTCTAAAATACTATAATCACCACCTTTCGACAATCAAACCTTATTAGCACGTGTGAATAAAAGAGGTACTGTGACCCCGGGAATCGAACCGTGGCCGTGGGAACCATGTATACCCCGACATGCCCGGCTGATGCCCATCGTTAATATTTATAAGACGGTATTATGCAGAATATGAAATAGTAGAATTTGTTGGGTGTTAAATATTAACTATGTAAAACATTTTTATTTTTTATTTTATTGGTAAGTTTTTGCGTCAAATTACTTGAAAAATATTTGCATACGATAATGGGGAATATAAAATAATAGTTAAAAATTTAAATCAGAAATAAATGTCCGGGGATCGTATTTAAGACTTCTACTTTAGTTTGTTGCACTCCTAACCAAGCTACCCTCTATTAATTGTCGTTTGCATAAGGTTTAGTGGTCAATTTCTATAGTAATTAATATTATTGGTTGTAATTCCAACGTATAATAAATAAATATTTTATCTATTGGTAAAAGTTAAAAGTAAATTTACGCTAGTAATAGTGGAATATATGTAATTGTTACATTGCTGAGCAAAATTGCTTAAACTTTCATAGCATTTTGCAATCCCGCTGGCATTGGATGCTTTAGTTTCTAACATTCTATCGATAAATTTCTTGTAAAGGAAATATATGTGTTTTGTTTTATCTGTTCTGTACTTATTTAGTATTAGAGATTCTTCTTCTCAACTATATACCACGATATGAATTGCATTCATATATTTTATGTAAGTATTAGTACAGTTACTCCAAAAATAGGGTTTTCTTCAAACTTAAATTGTGTGTTCACATATTGCTCTTTAACTTCATTGAGATGATTGTAAAAACAAAATACTATCTACTATTTATGACCATTCTTAATTTTATAACAGCTTGTATTGCAAATAAACATTCAGTATTTATCACCAATCAAATAAATTAGATAATTACCACGTCACTCAAGTCTAGGCATTAAAAATAGCCTCCCGTCCAGATGGGTCACAATTAACATGTCACACGGCTAAGCGGTGCGGTACAAATTATCAAGCTATATGCTAATTCGCGTGTTGGAAAATAGTCCCCATTCAATACTGAAATGCATTTGTTTTTACGCTTTTATTTATGTGTTTTGACTTTACAAGCATAATAAGTAATACAGGTGGTTATTCTAAGCGCATTATTTAAGGTTAAGGTTTAAGACATTTATTACTACCTATCTAAAAGGAACCACTTTTAGGTAGGAATGTATCAGAAGAATGTATAGGTTGCGATTTAACGATTAAATTTTTGCCTCGACTGTTTTGATAAGTCTGGTTGTAAAATGTATTTTGTATTCGAAAATCTCATGTAGCAGATCGGCAAAAGTAGGCGAACCCAGTACCTTAATCACTGACAATATAGAGCACCAAAAACATTCAATTAAGGCTCCCAAGTCCACACATGCAAAACCATGATTTATAAATATTTAATAAGACGACATTTGATACGATTATCCATAAAAAATAATCGGAACATACCTACTATTTAGAACCTAGAATTTAAATTCCACAGAGCGTAATCCTGCCATAATTATAGTCAGCTTTCACAGCTCGCCGCACCATCCGGCCGCAGCGTCTCGCATCTGCTTACACGCAAATTAAACAGCGACAAAACATGCATGTTAGGGCTCCATATATATAGGCATACTATATAGGCAGAGGTTAATTTCATGGATACTTGATTTAGGAGTTTTCACTAATATCTGTCTGATACTTGTAGGTATTCGGGGACTCATTAGGACTTATTTTTCTCTCATGCGTATAATTTGAAAAATCTCATTAATATATATGTAAATTATAGCCAATGTGTTATTCTGATGTATAAGCTATAAAACTGTCAAGTTTCATCAAATTTGGTTTACTAGTTTTTGCATGAAAGAGTAACAAACATACACAAAAATTCACATTTTCAGTAGATTTGCCAAAGTTAAATCGACTTCACTGCCCCTGGTAATAAGTGCAGGGTCCAGGTAACTATGATTATCTCAACCGTTGACCAAAATATTCAGGTTTCATTTGAAAAGAATGCGCCATGAATTCACCAATGTTTTAATAAAAAATAGACAATGCAAATCTCTTTGTACTGTATAAATTACAGTTGATTACCGCAATAGAGGCCGCTCGGCTGTACGGCATAATTTCCATTCTCGCCTTGACAATAAAAAACTTTTAATTCTCATACTTAATTACTTTTTTGATATAACTCGCGCTGAACATTTTCCATTTGCGATTATGATGTCAACTTCACAAAGTTTCGTACTTAGTTTCAAATTGATGTGGATTGTGCACTTGTTTTATCATTAGCGAATTGGAGTTGAGTTCTCGAATGATGTTTATTATTCTGTGTTTCCTGTTGTGTAAACTTCACGCCTTTTTCCCAGAAGAGTTAGGCAGATGTGCTACCAGGACACCCACGTTTCGCCGTGTGTCCCGTCCAACGATGTGATAGGGGGCGGACTCCAGGCTGATCATGAATATAAAAATCTAATATCACTTTGCCCGACCCGGGATGCAACCCAAGATTTCAGTTGCGCCTGTGTATAAAATAATTTTGCTTTTAACCCATGTTGGTGGTAGGATATTTGCATCCATTCAGATAACGGCCATTGTATATGTTGGTAGAAAACCTGTCATATAGACCATGTCGTAGATGTGTGTTAAGATAAATATCTGTGGACATTCTATTTGCATTGCATTGTATTTACAATCGGGTGCATTACAATGCCTTTATCGCGCCGATATACATATTGGTATGGTATGGTACATACCAGTTCACACAAACCCAAGGGCGGGCAATCATTTGAGACTTCTTGGGTCTTAATCTGCTTAAAAAAAGGACCAAAATATTATGATAGCGTACCTATATATGTGACGTAGAACATTCGAGTCCACCGACCTTGCCAGACGCAAACAACTGAAAATGACTATGTGACTCGAATTAAAAGTCCGACATCGTTTCTGCATTAATTAAGCCGTAATTATTCGCTCAAGTTTGTAGAACAAGTCAGTGTTTATTTTATTTTTGGAAAGCCCGTTTTAATTCCTTATTTTCAGAACGCATGCGCTATCATATCATTGACTTTGTATTGATTCAATAGTAAATAAGGTCTAAATTACTGCTTGTTTTCGCCAAACCTAAAATAGAATAGTAATAAAAATAATTATACCTACTACTTATCAAACAGTACTTGACAAGTACAACTTCGCCTGGAATTATTCAGAATAAAATATTATTACTATATAGGATAATAATATTATTTCCCTACTAACCATCTTCAGACATAGTCCACTGCTAAAGATTGGCTTTCCTCTAGGATTTTCAGAGCGAGAAATTAGAAACGCTCTGCTACCAGGAATTTACTACAACTTTTAATAGATCATAAGACTATGTTAACAGTGCATTCCGATTAAACGAAGCGGTCCTTATAATATTTTTTTAATAAATACATATAAAGTATTAACAAAGAAACAAGACGTTTACCTTAACTTTCTTTTTCCGTGATTGCGACTTCAAACGAGCTTAATACAGATAAAGAACTTTCTTGATGGCATTTTGTTAGTAACAAGAAAACACTTGACACCCCGACCTTCTCGGAACGAGTTACACAAGTCCGAGGTAGAATAAACTGCGTAACAAATTGTTCCTGACCTAAGGATATGACAAGGTTAATTGTGCCGAGGTTTTTTAAGTACTCGCAAATTCATATTTCTGCGACTGTTGATAAATTGGGAGCGAAATACAAATTCATAATAAAAGGTTTATAAATAGTACATGAAATCTAGTTGACGTTCAAAACTCGGAGTCTGTTTATTATTTTAATTGGCGTTACAATTAACTTCAAATGTACTAACCGGCGCAAATCATTAGAATTGACTGGTTAGATGAGCATCACTAGTAGACCTTTTCCAATTACCACAGAGGCCGAAACCATAACATGACTGGTTAGGTCACTATCATGGGATATTTATTTATTTAATTATTTATTGTACACAATAAAAAAGACAAATTATAGAGACAATACAAAAACAACGAAGTACAAATGGCGGTCTTATTGCTCAAAGGCAATTTCTGTCCGACAACCATGGGATGTATGAAAAGGAGAAAGAAACGGCAGGGAGCAGGGATACTCAATTATAAAAGCTTTTTGGGTGTAATTTTCGCAGGGTTCTTGCATGATCGTGCATTTTCCTTCTCACGCACCGCACGTTACACTTCTCATTATATGACTGAACTTTGTGAAAAGTAATAAAACAACTCAGTTTTTAATTTGAAAGGTATCCAATTGAACTTTGAAAACACCATGGAGTTTGGCAAAGTTGTTTTTGTGTGGTGAAAAGACCTGGGAACCCATAAAAATGCCATTTTTGGGTCACTCTTTGTATTGTTTTAAAACAGAGGCACACGTTAGGGTTTCCTTTGTGCTGTAGGGTTACAAACAGAAAGAAACCAGGATAACGATTAGTAAATCGATTAAATTATTTTCCGTGTGTACTTGTAGATTAAATCCACACACTCCGACACAAAAACCATTTCTAAACCACTCTTCCAATTTTTGTCTTCCTAAAGAAAATATAAATATTTTATCATTTTGCTTTTTTTCTCGCGAAAATGTATTAATTAATAATAACTCTCAGCTCAGTGGCATTCTAAACTTACGTGACTGATTCATAATAATAGATTCTTCCTATTAATACCCCATGGTGCTCCACAATTTCCTTTAGTCCAGAACGTGCTTCGCATATGCATGCAGCCGAGCTCCCTGGAGAGTTGGCCTTCCTGCTCTACTCCTAGAGGAAAAGATCCAATTTGTGCAAGTTTTCAATGTTAAAAACATCTCTGCCTTGGTTTATTTCGTGCTTTCGTCGGCAAGAAGTTAGACGCCGGCTGATGAAAATGTTTTTCTTAAGCTTGGTGGGAATGTTGTTATTTTTCGATACTATCATAATATATATCATAGCTTAAATCCAGGTCAAATTAGCATACTTTTTTATAACACGTACATATGTATTCTATCTTTCCGTAGCTGAATCTTATAATATTAATTATAGTCTAGTTGTTTCATTAGAAGTCTTGTGACATACATAAATAACTCATTCTGCGCATCCCACGCAGCCAGATATAAATATAATTATATTCATAAAGCGTTCCATAATTTCCTAAGTTAATACACGTATTCTCAACACTGAAATTCCTTTGCGTATCAACATGACAAGCCGTCGCGACGTAAAAGCGGTGTGACTCGACAAGACTTCTTATCTGCAGGGCCTGATAAGAGCGACAGCCGTCTCACCTACTATATAAACAAAACATGTTTTATTTCTATGAGGGTAGGATGATTTATCGATAATTATTTAATTTTAGGTTTTGAAAGTGATATGAAAATTAGATTACAATGTACGAGTAGTCTTAGTGAGACAAAAAAACAATTTAATTAAAGTTTATTCCCATGGTAATCGAGTTGCGATTATTATTGTTTTTTGTGTAAATTTTTAGATAAATGCCGGGCAATTTTAATTGTTTGAGTATTTTTAAATGGATTGTGAGTTATTGTATTCGTTCTTTCAGAAATTTCAACGATCCTACCGGTAAAAACACGACTAATACACGACAATAAAAAAATTCTAAGTCTGAATATAATTAGCCACAATATGACTGTAAATGAATAAACAACTTAACACTAGAGCCACTTTCAAACTCATGAAGTAACACAACAGCCATTAAAGTAACACTTTAATAATTTATTTTCAAAGTAAACATGCGCGACAAATATTTGCTGCGAGAGGCACGTGTGACGCGACAGCCAAGTTCGTTGTAAACGCCACTTAACGAGGCCAAGAGAGCTTGGAAAATATAGCAGAAAGTAAAAATTATTTCATTAAAATTTGTTGAAAAAAAATTTCAAATTGCAATAGAGAATATAGTTTGTTAAAAATTGAGCAGTAGTGGGCTATGGACTACATTGGTAATTTGATGGTCTATGCCCATTAATAAATAGGTAACATAAAATATGTTATGTTGCATTTAATGTTTTGGTTGCTCTAGAAACACAGAAAAACTTATTGTGCAATTTTAGGCTATATTAACAAAGAAAAGCCTGAAAATAAATTGCTCAATTTCAGCTGTGTTGCTGCAATTGATATATTTGTGACATGCGAAATAGATTGTTGGTATTGTATTTTTAAAAAAGGTAACCGGTATTGTTGTGACTATATTTTCTTGCGCCATTCTCTGTAGCCAATTGTAGCTGTAAGACGATTTAAACCAATAAGCGCAGGAAAAAAGTAAACGACTCATTAAATAAAAAGTGAATTATGTATATGCCTATTTTAATACTTACCCGAAAATTATAGGTCTGTTCTAGCCTTTGGAATAAATTACGGAGAAAGAAAAAAGTGCGTTAAGGTGGGGCATATAAGGTCTTCCAGCCATTACCTAAGAAATATTTTGAATTTCATGTAGGACATTTCAGAATACATCAAACCAATCCAACAAAATTGTGTCCCTACAAAAATCAAATACGGACCTTTCCGAATTCAATTAATTATAGTTCTGTAGAAAGGTTTTACTACACACAAGTATGACGTCAAAAGTTAGTTCTTAAAAATGTAGGTACACCGTTGACTAAGGTTGTCTGAAAGAGTTTTCGTTCTCAGAACTTATATTCCATCGGACGGCGTCAATTAGGTTTATTAAAACTTCGCTGTAGTTGCGAAATATAAAAATGTTAGATGTTCTCTTTTGATCCCAATTCTGAAATCATTTCGAGTACATATTTTACAATGTGGAACTCACAATTTGACCTTTTAATAAAATTGGACTGTTACATATGAAGATTGTGGAATATTCTAAGGGTTAAGTTGGGTTTCTTGTAACTAATAACAGTTAATCACGTCCCTCTGCTGGGAACGGGCTGCTTGCGATGTTATTGGGCTTGGTGGAGACCAAGCTAGAGCTTGGTTGGGCCAAAACCCATGAAACATAATATAGGGAATCGATTTAAGTTAGCATACCAGGAATTGAAGCACTTCATTAATTTTTTAATCCTGGCTACCCACTTTGTCTGTTCGATTTAAAATCGTAGTGGGTATCATAAGTTGCAAAGTTTGTTTGTTGTTTGTCCTTCTATCATGCAACGAGTCGAAATGTTTTTCCATCCAAATAATTTATGGGTTGCAGAATGTCCGGGAACTTTTAGATCCGGAAAAAACATATCTATAGAATCAGTCTAGAACGTAATTCTATGCTTAATCCCTAACTCCTGCAATAGAAGAAAAAAGAACGTAAAATACACAAAGCTGCATTAGGGGTTTGCTATTCAACAATCATAAAAAACATGCCATTTAATCTCATCTGTATAGCGCAATCTGCGTGACCACAGAAACGTATGAAAACAAAAATAAAACCACGTGCACTTATTAAAGCTAATTGCTTACTTACAGCGGAAAGTCAAAGCGATTAAAAAAAGTTTAAATCTGGCGGCATACCATCGACATCGTTTACGGAGCGTGCCCACACTTGAATATTCAAATTGGCCCGGCACAATGGGACCCCCGACCCCTTTTACGAGCTCTTGGGGCTAGATGACCCCCCTCGGCGGCCAAAGGAAGCCTAACAAAGGATTGCCGAGAAAAAAGCTAGGTTCCGGTGTCAGACGCACGCGATGTGGGTACAGTCGCGGTTGTTTACGGGTATTTTTTAAATATTTCGTTCTATTTAGGAATTTTTCGTGCTGGCAATTTTAATTTTTAATTATGGAACGTGGTTTGTGCGGAATTTTGGGTAGAAAAGTGGTTTAATAGTGCAGTTAGGGCCTGGCAGGAGCAGCATTGGACGTTCATTTGCAAAGGGGAAGGACGAGCAATGATTATAAGTAGCTGTATATAGGCATCTTTCAACAGGTTGTCGTTAACGTCTTAGGAGGAAGCCTTTTGATCGACCTTCTGAGGATGCTGTACATCATGATGATGATACCATAACTTTATATGGAAAAAAATGACAACATTATTTTTGTTGTTGGTGCTCAATTCTATATTATTCCACCTGTAGGAATTTTATAGTTCAGCTGTGTAATTCTGAGCAGATCGACATAGTTTTGTCGACTTACGAGATGTAATAATATTTCCATTCATGGATAATTATCTATTTACACTGCGCATATCAAGTGTAACGTAGTAATTTCGTTGAACAACTAAAAAAGTCTAGCGTATATTAAAAAAAAAACACGAATGGATAAAATTAAGAATATTCCAGTTAAGTGTACGTAATTATTAATATGACCGTGGCTTTGTACGGAAAACTGCTGGCATTTAAGCTATGTAATTTTATTATTATTATATTTCTTTGGCTTTTGAATACGCTAATCGTTTTCTTTGTTATAATAACCTTCGTAAAGTTAGGTTTGGGAGTTCGGGAATGCCGTTGTTTTCCGCAAGAAAACGTTTCGCTTTGGTTGGTGTTTACGTTTTAACTTTAAAAATGTTCGGGATAATTTAATCATGATTATTACATGATAAAATTTTGTGTATTATATCTGGATTATAAAAAGTTGAATTAAATTAAATTTAATTCGGGTAAGCAACTCTGTTAGTGACTATGTCCGGTGTTAAAAAGAAAAAAAAACGACTGGACATTCCGTTTCTTCGTAAATAATATTAGATTGCCCGCAGGGAATGGACATCGGAAAAGGAAAACTGTTATATTACATGGGATGTAAAAATATTTTGTAAAATTACTAATAAGGAAAAAGTGTTGATTGTATTTTGTATGTGATATTTGGTCTTTCGTCACATTATACCTTTTAACCATACTAGCTAGTATCAAATGAAATAAATTGATCAAAAAAACATTGCCTTCTATAAATTAGACAAACTACAAATATTTAACCCTCAAACATCGCCACGCGTTCTGAGATTTGACCCTAAACAATCCCGTGTCACCCAACCCTCCAACAGCACAAAGGCCAGTTGAAAAATATTCTTTTCTCCATTGTCATGCCGGTGCGCTGCGATAGTTAACCATCCTGGGGCGACTAATAAGGTTCGTGTTACAAATTCATTAATTATCGCCGGTCCAACGGATTGTTCTCTAGGGATATCGCGTGTCGCAAAGACCATGTGAACTTTAACAGCGTTTCAGGGTTAACTGTTCGGAAGTACGCTGCAGGTGTTCAAGGGTTTATTGCTGATATTACACTGAGGATATTAGATTTGTCGGCGCAGGGTTAATTGATGCGGCATTGTCGACTTCCATTCTCTTTGAGTTTAATTTGTACAATATTATTTCATTTTGTTCATTGTTGTAATGTAATCTTCTCCGGTTTAGACTGTTATATTTATAAAATTACATTATGTCAATAAAAAAGCTATTGAAATACACGCAACAATATTTCAAACTTTTATCACGCAAACATTTGTATTTAAAATTATAATTTAAGTTCCAAAATGTTTTATAGTACGAATATAATAATCATGCGATTAATTCGCATTGCATTCGTGCGAGTAATTGCCAATCTGGGCTAGGCATCTTTCTTATTACGATCTACCATCTCAATTCCAATTTCAAATATTCATTTATTTAACTTCTTAGATTATTTTATCGCCTAGGAGGTTAATCTTAAAAAAATAATAAAAACGAAGGCATTATTATGTGTAGTATTCATCAAATAATGAAAACTCGCTATATTAATTTCACCGTAATACGCTTTTTATAATACGTCTCAGTAACACCTGTGCTTATTAATAAACGATTTTGATTTAATTTCCACTGTGGCTTTCCAAAACACTTTCTAGAAACCACCACAAACACCTCAGATCTAAAAATAAATACAGCTATATTGCGGACGCAGCGTTTGCAATTAAACTCCATCACTTCACGGCAATGAACTCTATTTACTACCATCATATTCTAGTACACCAATACGCAATCTATACCGATATATGAGTTCTCACATCAAAGCGGCCGTCCCTTTCAGTTTAACCTTGCGTGATATTTCCCATTTATACGATAATTCCCTCCGACGCTTTATCAGCATTTGATAGATTCCCTCCTAAGAGGATAATGCATGGAAATTCTGAAATATGTGTAAAGGTAAAGAGGTGGACGTGGAAAAATTTTATAATAGATCTTTATATGGCTGGAAAAATTGTCCGATATATTTTTACGTATGTAATTTCAATGACAACTGCACTTAAGTACAAAGTAGTTAAAGTACTGCTGAACTATTATACAAGTGACGTTTCTTAGCCCCCATTCATCATCATTTTCAGCCACAGCAAGTTGACTGCTGAACTTTGTTCCTCCCCCCCTCGACTATAACCACTGCGATCTGTTGGAAACAGCCAGCGTCGATTGAATACTACAGCCTTGCCTTACGTCTTCTTACTGACTACTCTTCAACTCAATAATCCGCTGGGCTATGTCGGTTTAGTTATCTATCTTAGTTATACGGGTCGCATAATTTTTATCTTGACCAAATTAAAGAATAAAGAAATTAACTTTTTGCACAGTATCAGTTCAACAACAATGGTTTTAAAATTAACTGGCCGTATCTAACACCTATTTGATATCCATAGCGAATGCAGATGAAAAACATCTTCATAAATACATTTCGCTCCAATACCGCTATACAAACACTTGAGCATGAGCATTCCATCAGATTCATAAACAATGGTCTCGTACAACGGAGCGTGAATATCAGAATGAAAGGGTGCCTTGTATCTTACACGGTGTGTCCAGGGGTTTAGGATTAGCTCGATAGACTTGTATCGTCTCGGACACGAAGGCCTGTGTTTACATTTTCAAAGCCTTTGTCATATAGAAAGGGACGGTGATAGTTGAATAGCAAAGAGCTTCGATGTGAGCGATTTTGCACTCTTCCGACATATGAGGGTATTATTTTATACTGTGACTGGCATTTTGAAATGCTTTGTTTATTTCCTAGAATTCACATACCTCTGAGTTTCTCTATTTGCGCAATTTTCCGTCTGAATTGTGTTTCGCAGAAAATCAAAATTGTCAGGAGTGCATAAAATTGAAAACTCAAATTTTTCGTGAAGTAATTTTGACGTGGTTTTATTTCGCGGATATCTATGGACTACAGCTGATGTCTGTTACCTATGTTTGTGCAAATGAACTCTTTCCGTATAAAGAATAAAATCTTGCTGTAAGGCAATATTTTCAACAAAAAATAGAAGCAGTTTCGTTATACCAGGAAGCAGTCGTCGTCCCTACTGACTTCTTCAAAAACTCATTCACATTAATCGCCATCTGCTATATACATAAATAGCCTTACATCTGTTTTATTTACATGCCCGTAGGAGTAAGCAAAAGTGTCACCAGTGCCATCCAACGTTCAGTGAACTTGTTTCCATCTTAAGATGTTTTAGCCCGCTCATAGTTATGTATTGCACAAAGAAATGGATTGCCCAAGCGAATTGAACCCAAGAGCCCACATATTTTACCTACACACGCTTTACACACCCATACGACGACTAAACATTTACGCTTCAGTATAAAACGCATAACCTTACAAAAATATGACCATTTCAAACTCCCTTGTAGAATACATCAAAGGCGCTGAAAGGAATCCATCTTATTGAGATCCCTGCATGAACTATTCACGGCATTCACGTGGGCTCGGGATTAGCTCGCAGCCTCGCAAAGCTTCAGCTGTGTTGCGGACAGCTGTTGCGTTCGTTCAGCCTATAAAATGGACAAATCGTCTTGTAATATAGATATATCCCTATTAATTTTTTGATAATACACCCAACAGTCATACAAATATTTCTAGATTATTATTAAGCTACCAGTTTTCAGTCCAGTCAACTGGTTCAAGTCAAGATGTATGCCGAATCACTCCCTATATTTGTCTCAGTGTGGGATTGTAATATTTCTCTCGGCGTCTGAATCAATTGCTCACCCAAGGGTATATTTTCGACGCATTAAGACTAATATATAGAACTAAAAACTATATAACTATATAAAGTATATTCTACTAACTTATAACTACACTAAGAAAGTATTTCCTCAAGGAAATCAATTTGAACACTAAGAGGAAAATCTCGAGAATACTCGTGTTAGTGAAATAATAAATCATTGGTTTCGTTACCTGCGCATCATACAATTTATTCATAATCGTAAAGGCAGTAAGGGATTGTAATCATACAATTGGAATTTTCAACGTCCTCTGCTCTTTTGAGCGTAAAATTGATTATTTATCAGAATTCGGGCTTCCATCGGTTGTAATTGATTTTTCCAGGATTAATAGAAGGCTGTACCATTCTCAGAAACTATATTATATGCAAAAAATATTACCCATATACGGTCCTTGATCTGTGAAAATTAACACTGATAAGAAGTATTGTCTATCTCCGGCGCATTTATACAAATGTACAAAATAAAGAGGAAACAATGTTTATGTTACACTCTGAAATGATTGAACCAAATTTTAAAATTTACTATTTGGGTACTAAAATACTATTCTATCGAAGAGTATTAGACTGCAATATCTGTGCAAAAAAAAGGATTTCTTGGTGTTTACATACGTAATAAAACTAGGTTCATTTTAAATAAGTAATGTAATACACAATTTCATAAACCAAAATATAACTGCACTGAACAATTACAGAATGGACACAGTTTCAACTAAAAGGAATTTAATTACGAATATATCTGAATTTTGGAACGTTATTGCTTTATATGAACATAATACTGAATTGTATCAAAGGTTTTAAATAATTTCTACGAAATGGAATACAACGTTTCTACGTATTTATATTTTTTTAAATATTATATAGTATTAAATTACACATCAAAGTTAGGGTTTCTACATCATATCTAAGACCGTATCAAGTAAAAGAGAAATAAATAAATAAATTATTAATTAATACATCAGAGTTAAATAAATTATCGTGACCCCACACTAAGGAACAAGAGTTTGTCGAGACTTTTCGGTCCCACAAACATCCAGACTCGAAGCAAATACTTTTACATACGTACATACATAAATACATATACTAACGCCTTTTTCCCAGGAGGATAAGCAGAGGTGCTTCTAGGACACCCACACTTCGTAATGTATTTTCCGACCCACGATGTGATAGGGGGCGAGCCTATCGGCAT
The DNA here is from genome assembly GCA_949752805.1 of Deilephila elpenor. Taxonomy (NCBI): domain Eukaryota; kingdom Metazoa; phylum Arthropoda; class Insecta; order Lepidoptera; family Sphingidae; genus Deilephila; species Deilephila elpenor. The sequence continues at coordinate 7,301,829 of OX457116.1, forward strand.
ATCGGGCACAAATTCCTGTCTCAGAGCTGATAAATTAATAGAAAAATCCAATATCACTTTTGCCATACCCAGGATTCGAATTCGAGACCTCAGCTTTGTAATCGTACCGTACTACAACTACGTCACTGAGGCAGTCACAAAATAAAATTTCATCAATAAATCATATTACATCCATTGTATGATACTTTATAGGGCAGAGATCGTAACAATACATCTTATTCCTATAATCATGTAACTATTTACCTAGAATAACCGCAGCTGTTCTACAAAGACGAGTATTCCGTACACATTAAGACGTAACGGTTAATTCTGTTATCTGCGACATAATTTCACGTGCACTACAGGCGCAGGTTAAATGTTATGTACACATTATCTTATCCTTAGCTGTTATTGTGCGACATTATAGCGATTATTCAACATATGGAGACGGGAATTGTCTTAAATGCTTGCGTATTATAGCTTTGCGTTATGTTGTTTTAGTGTTTTTTAGTATAATGGACATCTAAAGAAGACTATTTTAAAACTCCTCTTAGATTTTTAAAGTTGCTGCAAAATACATGGCGTAACATTAACGTTCTATCTGTACCTCAACAGCGCATAGAGAAAATAATCATGTTTCTAAAAAACACATAAGGTAGATTGATTCATGTAAAAATCGAATTTAGTGGATTTGAGGTATCAAAACATAATTATGTCCCATGAATACACCTAATAAGCTTTTGTACACACATTCTCTGTTACACAAAATTTATATTTCCAAGGGCTAATGTTTAGGGCATTAAATGCAAAAATGTAAACAAAGTTTTCCATCCAAATATTTCATGATATAAAATTAAAATTCCTGAACTCCGTGTATTAAATTTCCTTTTCTCTTTACAGCCAGGGAGCATGGTTGCGCCCCTCTCTGCGGCGGCCACCACGTCACAAGATTAAGGCATTCCAGGCATCTAGACGGGTACCTTCCTATACACACGTCAGCCGTGAGTATTCTACCGTACCAAAATTCATCATTTCATCACAATACAGCCCCGAACAGCTTTGTCCCTATAGATTTCATGTTGAGTTTACGCTTATTAATTTAATTATAAGCATGCACGTATTGTCATCGAATTTTGCATCGATCTGTATACCATTGCCTGTTTTATTTAAGTATAAATAATGAATAGTTCAATTAAGCGTCGATGTAGATTAAAATGATAAATTTCAACGCTCCCCGGAGGCAATGTAAGTGTCTAACTTCGGTTTTTTAAGCGTATACAGGATGAAAAGGTACAAAATCTATATTTATTATGTGTAAATGTGTATACTTGTACCTATGTATCTATTAATTTAAGCTAAATAAAGTTCATTGCATGTTGACTGCCGAACTTTCCTAATTCGGGCCTAATTAGTTTTGTGTAAGCGTTGTAAATTTTAATCTGATAATAATTGTGTTTTCGCGTGATGAATCTAGGACAGCATGCAATTCTGTGAAACAGCTGTTTGTCGCTCAATTCTTGTACTTTTGATAGTTTACGCTTTTAATGAGCTTTGTGTCCCTTTCTTTTGTTTGAGAGTGACAAGGATGGTGATTGAGGGTTAGTTACAAGAATTGATCGATGCGGTAGGATGTATTCTGATGTAGTGGCACATTGTCCCGCGGTTTCAGTTCGTACCGGCCACGGCGCCGAAGTTGGCAGTGAAAGACAACCACAAGCCTCTCTTCACAGAGTGCTTAAACTATAGGCCGACGGTGAAGGAGGAACAACCAGTAGGCACCTATGTATTCACGGTGAGTACTCATTAAATTTTTTTAACTAATCACTATTCAGGAAATATTTGAATTTTGATCTAATATGTCTAGAAGACGTGTTGCACGAAGTACCATAACACCCTTACAGAAGAGTGTTACATATTAAAGACATCATCACTTAAGTAACAGCAAAAATATGGCTAGTTGCTCTGTTATACCATCCAGTTATGAGATTAAATGAAATTTGACCAAGATATTAGTATTTGAAATCAAACATTACTGTGCCAAAATAAGGGAAATCAAATTATTTAAAAAAAAAACAGTGTTAAATTTCGTACATTATAAAAACCTATATGAATTTCTTTTCAACATAAAGCTTATCTAAGGCGCACTCAAATTGTTTTTACGATTCTCTTCTTATTGACGTTGAACAATACATCTCTCCGAGGACTTGACCCAAAAAGGAAGATAAATCTAGGCACCATTTATTTTAGCTCAGGATGAAACCTTCGGAATATTAAGTTTCATTGGCAATATCCCTAGAAATTTGGCCGTAAAAAGCTGGCAGCGAAACCTATATTACATCAACAAAATGATTAGGGTTCAATAAACTATGACTAAGCGTTTTCATATAATTCGCCAGTGTTAAATTTATAACACTGATATTATTTCTGCGTAATTCAAACAATTTGATTTTTTTTTGTATGAAAACTGTTATATTTTAACTGAACTGTCAATCATTTATCATATGTAGTACAATGTTTAGTGTATTTCCGTGTTTGACTGCCACATTTTTTGAAAGTAAAGTGACTAATGTTCCAAATAAAATGGTAGAATCTAGTACAAAACATCAATCGATTCTTCGAAATGTAATTTAACATCCAGGTCTCATGCATCATGTTAAGTTTCAGATTTGTCTGCTATATTTCACTCGACTAGTTTATTTTATTACTCGAGAAACAAATCAATCAATGTAAGCCACTTTCTTACAAAAAATATTTTATTTGACGTGAATTTGCAAGTGCATAAATTGCTGTCAATATTATATTTATATTCTCGGTATTATCTGGAGTTCATCATATGTGTAATCCCTAATGGCCGATGTTAATAAACGATCTTCGTTTCTATCTAAAGATCGATCGCGAAAATAAACCAATGGGCTCAAGGTATTGCCGACACGCTCACATTTGATGTGTTCTGATTGGTCTATTTTCCGGATCGATCCTTAGATAGGGATTGGGATTGCTTATTAATTTTGTGTGTAAGTCTGCTGCAAAAACTTCATAAAAGAAAACTGTCAGTCCTATTTAAAATATATAGTCCTTATTCTTTCTCCTTTATCCAGAAAATTGTGCAGATCTTATAACGGTGACGAAAAGCGTTTGAGGACGCTATAAATTCCTATGCTCCTTTAATTTAAAATGCTCTAGAAAAAATTCAAAATTCATTCGTAGGGTCTTTTCTCTGGGAGATAATTTAAGTATATTACGTCATTTTAAGAACAATACACTAACTATGTGAAATTCTTGGGGTACCTATGTCCAATAGAGGATTTCTTGTAGCTGCAGAGAGAGATAGAGAGGGGGGGAGAGAGAGAACAGTAGACCAATATTTCAGGCTTTTCTAATATAGTTTATTGTGACCAGGTACATGCGGAAGACCGGGATCCACCGGAAATGGGTGGTACGGTTACGTATAAGTTCGTGTCCACTCCTGGTGAAAAGGAGAGGTTTCACGTTGACCCAGAAACTGGTAGAATCACTACAGCGGATGTAAGTATTTTTCACACTTAAATCTACATATATAGACTCTGATCTTGGTCATATATTTGTTTTGATATATTTTTTTATACATTACCATTTGCAAATGAACTATTGTAATCTAAACTTATATCTGATCACAATGAAAATTCATGTAATAATGAATTTTAAAGCTAACTTACTTACCAAGGTTGTAAACAGGTCTCTTTACCCCGGACTCGAGGTAGGTGTACCTATAACTATTAATCTACGTATAATTACAATATAAAAAATGATACAGATATTCGATCACGACGAACCGTCCAGAGAGAAGGAGGCTTATATAACAGTAAGAGCGAGTGACAACGGTCAGCCACAGTTGGACGATGCCTGCACCATCAAAATAATTATAGAGGACATTAATGATAATCAACCGGTCTTCGACAAAGTTGTAAGTATCAATAATCTTAATTAAAAATAGAACTGGGTTATTTCTGATTAATCCGCCAATAACCTTTATATTGGTTAACAAACCAATTTATCTGATGAGAAGAGTCACTGATTTAACGAAACTAAACGCCCTTTTGTGCCGTGACGAGCAATCTCTCATGTTACTGTAATTTCCTATCACTTTAATGAAGTGCCGACGTTATTTGATCTTCGAAAGTAACCGTATATTGTCACTAATTAATCCCCTCGCTGAGACGTATTGTTGGTGACCTTAATAATGTCAAAGTTTTGTGACTAACTAAATATTCTATCATTAGAGAGAAAACGTGGCGCAGACTATATTAACACTTGCCTGTTTTTCAAAGGTCTTCCGTGGAGACGTTTGGAAGGTTTGTCCAAAACAAAAAAAGAAATTTCACAGAGAAAGAGTTTCGCACAAAAATAATACCATCACTAACTTGTTTTCGATTGTTACCATTGCTTTTAGTATTAACACTGTTTACCAATTTAGTCGGTGATAAAGCGTTGGTACCAATCGATTTATTACAACTTGACAAAATATTCTATTTCTTTATTTGCATGTTGCTGCATGTGTGATTTAGGATCATAAGCCGCCACTCAAGGCGTTATTGGTAATTTTTTAAGTGTTAAATGTGTTTTTAAATACACTTTCTTTGCACATTCAGTAGTTGGTGTGTTTTCTTTAGCTAGGCTGCTCTTTCCCCTTAGGCGCATTTTATCACACTGCACGGTTATAATTATTTTGGAAAAAAAAAACTTTCTCTAAGCTTTGGGCATGCTTCGCGTAGAACATGTCTAAATATAAATCTATTGTGAATACCCTTATAATGACTTTTTTATTTTTGACCTGAACTGGAAAAAAAGGAACCCATTTAATTACAATTAAAAAAATATATTCAATACTGAAAAAAGCCATTAAAATCTTTAAGCTACTCTGTTTTCCTTGATTTATTTTGTGTTTACAAATGCTAATTTATTTTTATCTGTACAGTCATACTCGGAGTCTGTGCCTCAAGATTTGCCAAGCGGGAGAGAGGTGATGAGAATATCGGCCACAGATATAGACGATGGAAACAATTCTATAGTACACTACAGCTTAGATTCTAATTCTCCGGACCAAGCTTATTTTTACATTGACCCTGATAACGGGGTCATATTTTTGAATAAGACTATCGACGTAAGTACATTTCTGATACACAATTAGCTTTTAAATTAGCAAGACCATACTCACGGAAGCATTCAATTAAAAATAATTATGAAGACAATTGGAGAGCGAGTTATATCTGAACTAAGAGACATTGATGACAATAAAAGTGCCAGTTTATAAAAAGGAAGTAGAATAAGACCAAGAAAAAATTTACAAATGATCTATATTTTATTTTTAAAAATAATCATATAAGTTATACAGTTAAAAGAGAGAGAATATATATATTTTAGATAAACATCCATACATTGAAATAACACTTAGAAGAACCAGTAATCTGTGATAAAATTATAAGATATGACACTAGTATTACTTGAGATACAATTTAAATAAAACTAGCACTTATATTCTAATAATTTGATGTTATAATGAAAACTTACAAAACAACGGAGCAATTACGTAATTTATTGTACAATACTTAAGAACATTGTTTGCTAAAGTTAATTATACATTTATGCCCATACAGAAAGCGCCCGGCTACAAGTTCAAACTGAGTGCGATAGTGAAAGATATGGGCGAACCGCCCCAACAAAGTTCTATAACTTTAGACATCCAAGTCGTTGAGTCTAACAAGAAAAGCCCATCGTTCATAGAAGTTCCAGACGAGCCGATTAGATTAAAAGAAAATTACGCCGATTTTAATACACCCATAGCAACAGTGAGGGCAATGTGAGTATAAACTTTGCTAACTCGATATCGGATTCAAATGAGTTTATAATCTTTTAAGCGAAGTTTGAACTGCTTTAATTATAATCAAATTGTTAGTTCCGTTTGTTGATAACTACTGAACTTCACCGACATTGTCGAATTAAATCGACTTTGGTTACATTGGTGGTATTCTATTGTAAGTTGAGTTCGATTAAGAGATTTAATTTTCAGTTTCACGAATCGACAAACTTATTTCGTAATTATTTTATTGTTCCTGTACACTTGGTATAAACGTGGGACTTATACAATAATTTGTGTGCTATCTTAAGGAAATGATTAAACTAGTTTCTATTGACTATTATGTATTCTAATATTGCCTTACTGTTCTAGTGGCATTTGTACAGGGATGGTAAATCATCAGGTCCAGGAGTAGAAAAAAACACATTGAAAAAATATGCTACTCCGACCTAAAACGTAGAATAAATAATATACGAGACTGCATATCTATATGTTCGTATTTTACATCAACGTACGGCCTCCGATTCTACTTAAATCCTAAATTTTCAGTTCCAACATCCCTGAGGAGAAGAAACTGCAGTTTGAATTGGTGCAAGGTCAAACTGAACAGACCAATAAATGGCACACATTCGTACTTGAACCCGAGGCGGACTCAGCTTACATTAAGTTAGGAAACCATTTGGATTATGAGAAGATCACTGATTACACGCTTACTGTTAGGATACAGGTAATTTGCTTTTATGTTCTTGACTTCAGAGCCATTGAGCGCTGTTTAACACGGATTCTGAAAAGGATTTTATACTTTGTAGTAATAATACTGGATCCTTTGCAAATCCTTTGTATCTAATTTGCAAAGTTAACGGAGCTAAGTAGTAGAATACGAATGTATAACGTCTGTTTGTGAAGTATTTTGTAGTTCTTGTGATTTCTTGGGAATACTTTAGGAAGATGTGATTTAATCGTTTTGCTATCTCATTAAATAACAAATCTCCATGCTATAAATATGTTTTGAAGTAAAACTGGACAATCATCAAACTGTTTTTTTTTTTTCAGAACAACTACAAATTAGCTGCAGAAACAATAATCCAAATTGAAGTAGAAGATGTTAACGACAATATTCCCATCTTCAGTGAAATAAGATCAGGCAGTGTACTTGAGAATGAAAACCCTGGTACCCCTGTGATGCAAGTTAGGGCTTTTGACGCCGACGGCACTTCTGCAAACAATCAGATCACTTACGAACTTGGAGACGAGTCAGATCCTTTCGCCATCGACCACATTACAGGAAATATCACTACACTCAAAATGTTTGACAGAGAAGAGAGGAGTTTTTATAATATCAAAATTATTGCCACTGACAATTCGGAATCTGCTTTGATTCCTGGGAAACATAATTCCGGGCAACAAGTATTCCTTATTGAAATTGCCGATAAGAACGATAACCCTCCGCATTTTACTCAAGATACTTACGTAGCTGAATCTATTGCGGAAAATGCTAATATTAATGAACTGGTCACTGTCGTCAAGGCTGTGGATATCGATACAGGTAAGCTCAACCCCAAATCTTAGTTTAACTCACGTATTGATACCAGTCCATTAACGAGAATTTGAATGGATTTAAGTGCAACAAAGTGTGCCGTAAAAGATATAGAAAATTCTTAGCAATGTTTCGAAGATCATATCCAATATTTAATTTACATTTACAGCATCCGTGGTCTCGTACAGCATCGTAGCAGGCAACACATACGACGCCTTCGTCATCAGAAACTTCACCGGTGAGATCAGGGTCAACAACGAGCTGGATTATGAGAACATAACGAGCTATAGTCTTGACGTGCGGGCCTTCGACGGCATTTATGAAGACTACGCTAAAGTCATCATCAATATCGAGAACTTGAACGACAACCCTCCAGTCTTTCTTGCCAACTACACCAAAACTATTGAAGAAGAAAGACTGTACGAAGGTTGTGTTGTAAAGGTGAGTTTTCGCATTTACATTATTAAATTCATCGTTTAAGAGTAATAATGATATAAATCGTTAGTGAGAAAAAGTATAATTGAACATTAATTACCTTTTATGAACGTTCCTTAGTTTGTAATATATTTTATAGCTAAAAAAGTTTTTGTGAAAAACATTGTATAATCAAACTCTTCGATAATTCATAAAGCCAACTAAATCATTATTGACCTGATTTGCAACAAATTAATGACCCAGAAGGTAATGGAAATACGATCTAATTGCTTTCGAATCAGATTTAAACAACTGCTGGCGGAAAAAAAGGAATGGATGATCAAAGACCAAGGGAAAGTTACCTGAATGATTAGAAAATTCCGTATATTATTTATAATATTATCTATTTTGCGAAACTAAATATTATATATCATTCATTTTCCATCAGGTGGAAGCCTATGACCCCGACATCAAAGACAGGAACGCACCTCAAAACATAGTTTACTCGTTAGTCAAACATGAGCAGAAGGAGTTCTTGCAAATCGACAACGATGGCTGCCTGCGCCTCACCAAGCCTTTGGACAGAGACCAGCCCTCAGGTTTCACCAGGTGGCAAATCTTAATCATGGCTGCAGACCATGGTGGAAGACTTGGGTCTGACAGCTTGCGGTCTACCACTGAAGTTATTTTGGAGCTGACTGACATCAACGATAATCCTCCATTCCTGACTAATGTGAGTATTTTAAGTGACAACTTCTCTATTTTATTTTCAGAATTTATTTTGGTTTTGTAATATTTCAGTATGTTCATCCAAATGTCCCCCTAACCTAGTTCTAGTAAGAATGATCGAGCTGTTGGGTTGTGGTATTTGGGAGTAGAATACCAAGATTGGTGTGAAAAAATTTAGGTCACGATGATGTCAAGCAGTAGATATCTTGTAGTTTGAAAACGAATGTAATAATTAAGTCAAAGTTGGCACGTCATAATAAAATATGTTGCTAATTTATGTTTTAATATCTGGCAATTATCGGATACTTACAAATCGTTTGAAAATGGCCTCGTTGAAATAATGTAACAAGGTACCAAAATTGACGGTTACAGTAAAAACTATTGTGCTAAACTCGTAAATTTGATAAATAGCTGGAACAGCCTTGGGAGAAGGAATTCGGTTGTGTGAACAAAGGTTGTGTGGGTTTATTGCTCTCAAAGTGTTGACGCTGCTCTATATTCCATCGGTGTACATTCTGAACAAAAGTTCAGAATACGTAGACGTATATTTATTCTTATGACTTCAGGTCAGTGAGCCAATTTGACTCTTATCTTCTTGATTACTGTCGTATCTAACAAAAAAATAGATTGAACTTGAAAATTTAGTTACCAAACTAATATCATCTGGATTTCTAGCCCAGAAAACAATAATTATAGTCACATAACTAATATTTAAACTCGCTTCTAAATATCCTTATTGAACAAAATGTCCAAATGTCTATTTAAATCTGTCATCCCTAAATGAAGAGCAAATCCCTCTACCACAGTTTCTGAAAAAGTGGCACAAATTACCTATTCCCATGATTAAGAGCTATTTGGAACATTTCCAGTTAGGGACTGTCAATTTTTTATGCAAATTCTTCGAGCGCTCGCCTACCATTTCACACTTTTGAGGACGGGAACACACGGTATTGAAATTTGTCGAATGGTTTAATGGACAAAAATGAGAAATATGAAATATAATTAATTATATATCTGCGTAATGGTTTCTTAGATTTACGCGAATGTTATACATTGAAATAAAACTATTTTTTACGGATTTTTACCAAATCGCGATAAAATCCGTAAAAATAGTTTTATTTCAATATGTATCTGCCCTTATGCCACACGAGGGATCAATGCACTTACTGGGTCTGTAACGTAATGATTTGGTCAGGATTTTACAACTGACAGTTTGTCTATTGGGAAATATCCATCTGTAGATTAAATCAAATTTAATTCGATATTTAAAACCAAAACTCATTGAAAGTAAGATTACCCGACATGTTAAACAAGCCCAGGATCATTGATATTACAAGGCAAATATAATTATTGTAGTTTCTATTTTATTTGCACGCAATATAAATTATAATGATGAAAAAATAAACGTCTTATTCATAAAATTGGTTTCTCAAACTTCTATTATTCCAAACTATGAATGAATATAAACCATCCGATTATATTTTGAGTGATATAATAAAAATATATTGAAACGACACGGCTTAGACAACAAATCCATGCTATAATAGTGTCTTTATTCGCGAATAGTAATACGGATTACAGAAAATTGATTGAACTAAGGTAGCTCAAATTTATAGCTGACGCAAATTCATATTGGATTCAGACGATATTCAATCTTGGAAAAATAATTGGTTCTAGACCGTATCGTGCGTAAAAACCCACATTTAGGGTCCAGATTTAGAGATTTCAACTATTTAGCGTGACCCGCAATCTCATGAAGACATCGTAATACGTTCACCGAACCTATATTTCTTTTATAGCCAATTGAATTTTGGTGAATTCTGTGCTGATTATTAAAAAAAAAGGTTTTGGTAGACTGTTACTGAATTATCTTATGTTTTAGGATGGCGAGCGCAGTGGAAGGCGAAGCATTGCTTTGTTATTCATGTCATGGTGTTGTTTGGTTTTGCTATTGTCCATGAGCGGTCGTATCTCTTACCATCAGGCGAATGGCATGCTCGTCTCGCCATTCACTGCTATAAAAAAAACACACAACATTGATTAAACAAAGACAAATCATCCCAAATCCACACCCCAAAACAAAACGCTCGACGAAATATCCAACCGTATACCAACAGCTTAGCACAGAGTAAGTCTTGGTACAACGGGGGCTTATTTCAAATTCGGCTATCCGGTCCCGATGAGCGTCCTTGAATGCAGGATTAGACCCCCGTTATCTAGCCCCCGGCCAGGCACGAACTCGGCCCCGGGGGACTAAACTTTTACTTACCGGTTATTCCGACGTGAAATATTGAGTTGTTTCAAAGATTCATGTTTTATAAGCGTTTACTAAAAGGATAAAATAAAATTGACATTGTTGAGGATTTATAAGAAAATCACTTATAGTCCGTCGTCATGCTACCGCTGCCAAAGGTTTTTCGCATCTTCTTTCATAATTCTCACTTCCCAATTAGAACATAATACAATTTTCAACATTACGTATCTTAAGGGGCGAAGACTTTTCTCTACCACAAAGCTTGTAGCTTTACTTTTAAGGTACAAGAATATAAACAGCATTGACGTCATACAGTATTTGGTCCAAAACAATTCTAGTGACTACGTTACGATATGCTTACGAGGAAAAAATACAACAACGTAGTGTTTTAAAAACTATAATTAGCATGACTTTATGATATTGCGTGTGCAAAATCTAAGCGTGTATTAATGATTTACTTTTACTTAAGTTACTCATTAACATTCCACGCCCCGACCTTCTCGCGTTAAACATGAAAATTATGAGGAAACTATTACTTTAGTGGGTGCTATTTTTATTGAAAACTAGTACAAATGTTTAGACGTGTCCTACTTAGCTTACATATTCACCATGCATGAATTGGTGTTAAAAAAACGAGATAGGAATGGATATGTTACCGGAAATGTATGAAATTTAGGAATTGTATACATTTCCTAGGAAATGTATACAATTCCGAAGCTATTTAGGAAATGTATAAAATATTCTTTCAATAATTATTTTATACATACATATCCTAGGAAATGTATACATTTCCTAGGCATTGTATACAATTCCAATATCGTATTAGGAAATGTATAAGAATAATGGTTTCTGTAATAAAACACGTTGTTCAAATGAGAGTAATATTTTTTATCACAGGTAACAATCATAGCGGTAAATTCTATAATACTCGTATCTTCATATTACCTATGTTACTAATTAAAAATAACCCTTCCGGTGTCCAAGAAGCTCATTTCGGGCTCCCTGTCAAGATTCATGTGACATTCTCCATTGTTCTCCAATGGTAGGTAGGTAGGTTAGGTTAGGTTAGTTTATGTTAATTAATATCTTAAATACTTACATTTACTTACATTTACTTACATTTCCGATTACTATTTAGGAAATGTATAGATTTCCTAGGAAATGTGTCTAATGTAATTTATTTTACACATTTCCGGGCGATTTTAGGAATTACATACATTTCCTAGGAATTGTATACAATGACGGATTACACACATTTCCGTTAACATATACATTTTAAAAGGAGCTACATAAATATTTCATATTACATTTCAACTTCATTTCCGAAATGTCCAAAACACAAAAGCCTCTTAAAAAATAAAAACAAAACTTTTGAAAATTATAAAATTAATATGAATTAATATTCAAATTAATTATTGTTTATCATATTATACGACTTAGTTAAATGTTATTTCAAGTAAACGGTCCATCAAAGAAAATGTCTTTCAACATTCGAATGTAATAAAACCACATGTTTGCCCATAAATCCATCAACACTTCATATCTATTTAATACCTTACCAAATACAAAAAACAAACTCTCTGGGGGGTCTAAACCCTGCGTTCCTTGCTCCGTCCTTGTATAGAAGGTTCGTTTGGCGTTGAATTCACGCGTGCGTCGCGTCGGTTGTCAGCATTTATACACTTTATCGGTGAATGGCGATTTGCAACGCGTATCCTTTGATGGGCCCTGGTATTTTGTACAGATGTATAAGCGGAAATCATATTTCGCTTTTGCGCTGTGGCTTGCGATTGATTGAGATTCTAGTTTTTATAAGGAGGAGTATTTATCCTTTTGTTATATTCACAAGGCTTACAGGATACAATAAAAATGGCTAGTTGTAAATTATTTAAAGCTGATGAATGAATTTTGTAAGTGCCTGTATGTTCTGTTATGCAATCTTCCTCGTGTGCGTTTTACGTTGTGAACAATCTTACCTCAGTCATCGTTAACCCATTCGGATTGGAAATATGTTTGGCGAATTTCATGTGACATTACCGCCATCTCTTTGGGGCTATTGACATGAGCTATGAATGTAAACAGTTAGAAGACACCCATAACTCACAATCCCGTAAACACGTATAATTTAGCGGTGTTTGTCTGTCACTCAGGTCCTGACAAGGGTAAAATCGAATACTATACGCAGTTTTATTTAGTGCCAAAATTGTTTACGCCATATTTTGCACGTTGGACGCTGTTATATTAAATTTATCGTCCGCACAATCCCCGCGAAATAAAATTGATATTTTTTCCGGCGACGTGGGGCGCCCGTAATAAAATTTATAGGTGCAGGAAGCGAAAGGACAGCCCACTGATCTGTGAATATTGGACATCTTGTTCGCTTTACATAAGTTATTTTAATCCGAATAAATCGTATTGACTTGTTTTCGTTATGTAATATTTTTGAACACTTATTTTTGATGCGTAGGTTTAATAATGTACCGTTTTATCGATGTTGTTATATTTAGTATAAGAACGACTCTAGTTATATACATTTGCCCCAAAAACGACACCTAAATACTATCTGTATTATAAAACCTCGTCATAGAAAGTTATCAGTAAAACGGCCAATCTCTATGCAATGAAAGGACTTTTAAAGCGCAGATCGTTGGTTCGGATCCAGAACATACATGGGTTATACGTGTGTTTTCATAGTACATCATTATACTCTATATCGATATCCACCATAAAGAAGTATATCAAGGACGCTCAATAAACGTAACAAGCAAAAAAAATATTCTACATATCTGAAAGTAATCTTTAGGAATTTTAAGGTTATGTCAAGTCTTCTAACCCCCACGTTTTTATGGCTGATGATAAATATTTCAATCTAAAAGTAACGCCGCATCCAATATTTTAGTATTCAAAGTTGTAATATTAATAATTTCTGTCTTAACTCAAGATTGTGTTTACATTAGGAATGTAAAGACGTTATTAAAAGATTATAGAGAGAAGTCAGAAGTCAATATTTGAAAACCGCGTAGGAAGAAAAATATATCGAGTGATATTTAAATATGGTACTTAAATTAAACCACACGTTTCTAAACACCCAAGGTAACATTGTACCAAGTTTACAAGAAGTTCAGGTAAGCGGTTAAAATATTCGTGTCTACACAGAGTGGCCAAAAACCGCGAAAAAAAACACGATTAAATAAAATAAAAATCATAATGTAAAATCACCATGGAATAAAATCATGTCTGTTTTTATAAAAAAATTGTATAATGTCACCTGTATTTTGTATAATGATGTGGAAAATGTGGGTTAAATTTTATCGATATGTCAATATCACTCGATATATCCTCTTCTTCTTTTTTCTACCAAAATACATTTAGGCGATATAATTTTCTGAAAATGCTGCATGTACGGGAAATTGGTGGACAAAATTGTAAGCTAAGCTATCGCTCCCACAACAGCAAGCAACGCCCGTAACAAATGCCCTTTGGCTATTCAATCGTTTATCTCCGTGCGGACACCGAACCCACAATAGATTATCAAAGCAACTGCACTATAGAAACTATGAATTATAATTTAGCCAAAATAAGGAAAACATAAAATGAAAAAAAAAACGTAACATTTATTGACTGCCTCGGTGGCGTAGTTGTACTACGGTACGACTACAAGGCTGAGGTCTCGGGTTCGAATCTCGGGTTGGGCAAAGTGATATTTGGTTTTTCTATTCATTATCAGCCCGGAGTCAGGAATTTGTGCCCGATATGGCGATAGGCTCGACCCCTATCACATACAAGGCGGAACATACAAGGCGAAATGTGGGTGTCCTGATGGCGCCTCCGCCTCCCTTCTGGGATAAAGACGTGAGTTTATGTATGTATGTATAATTTAGTAAATCTACCAATTCCATCGTATGTCTTCTACTTGAATGGAGCACCTATGTGTGTTCAATTTCTTACTTCAGATGCCTATATCAGTTGGACCTCAATTTCGGTGGGCCGCTTAATTTCCATTCCTACGTTCTACGAATGGTTGGCTGTCTGTTTACATTGATAAAGATTTACTAGATATTATAATTATACCTATTTTTACTTTACTACATCAATCTAAGTAATATTACTGTTATGCTACATCCATCGCCGTAGTTTTAGGTGAACTACTTTTAAGAAGAAGGCAGATGATAATTCCAGTAGAGGATTACACAATAAAATAAATCATAGTAATACTTTTTTAAATAACGGAATGTACCCAATAACAAATCAGCTGACGTTAACATTCAACGACGCCGAGACTAATCGCCAATTTTTGGACGCTTTACGTTGCGGTTTTATAAACTCAAATTTTAAAAAATTGGTGTTAAAGCCAATAAAAATTGATATTATTTATCTTAAGATAGTGTGGTAGGTTTATTACTTAATGTTTTCGCCGCAAGATTGTTTCCCTCATCTATACTTATATACTGTCACGAACAACCCCTAATACATCACAAACCACCTGATCGAAGTACAAACACTTGTCCAGACATGTTTGCTCTCGCAAATGTTTACCTCGGTAGGGCGAACAAGGCCCGGTACTTGATATTATGTTGTATTTATAGTACAGCTGTAAATAAGAATCGGTTTGTTTACGGATGATGTAATTAGTAAAATTGCGAGGGATTTAGGTATTATACATTTTTATATAGGTATGTAGAATAATTTCTTTAAATTATGCACTAATACAGACATAAAACACAGGTCGATCACGTATTAAACATGACTCCTAATGCACTTTTTGGTTATTTCATTTCTGACTTAAAATTTAACAGGACATTTCAGTTGTTTTTTATCACCTCACATTTCTTAAAATTCCATCTATATTTTGAAAACTGCACCTTTCCTCCACTGAAAGTGTGATTACAGTCAATTTACGGCGTATCCAGTAAACGTTACGCGGCGTAAGCATAGAATATTAGATTAAAACCGCAACCCGCCCTACCCTCGTTAAGCAGACCGCGATGTGGATAAGCATTTCTCTTATAGACAATGCTCTGTTCAACTATCACTGGTTTTTTTTATACTCAAGGCAATGTTGTAAGTGTTTTGTTGAATAGAAGTTCTGTAGTAAACCTATTACTAAAGTCTTAATTGAAGTATTCGGTTGTTAGTGTTCTAGATATTCATATAAACCTTACTATGCAGCTTTGACGTACGCTATAGAAAGGGGTACCAAAAGGACCAAAATCGTAAGATGCAGGCTATTTTTAAACGGTTTCTGTACATATCAATAGGGAATATGTATCTTCAGCAGTAGACATCTTGTGACTGGAGATGATATTCTATGACTCTTGGCTAGTCATCAAACGTATGGTTTATGTGTTCACCAGCACATATTGATCCAGCTTGATTCTAGTCCAATCTTCAAAATGTGGAAAGAAACCTGATATTACAAACAATTGCGAGCTGCTCGATACAAAGAAATCTAACTTAAATCAAATCTACAGACGCAACCAGTAATATGGTACGAGAACGAGCCGCCGGGTCAAGTAGTGGTTCTCACTGCGAAGGACTACGACTCCAATGAAAACGGACCTCCGTTCACATTCGCCCTCAACGAGTCAGCCTCCTTCGACATCAGGTCCAAGTTCCAAATACAGGGTAAGTACAGTATTTGTTAAATAATCTGGCTTCAATGAGGCTGATATTATTGTAATGATCAGTGAGAGATAATAGTTTATATTGAAAGTTCCACACATTGCTTCAGTATTTCTTTAAGTTTATTGTTATGAGTTTCTATGAGTTTGTTGAAATTGTGTTTTCGTATTAATGGTGCGAGCTGATACGATAAATATTTTCAAATCATTCTAAAATCACAAAACCAACTAAAAAGAAATTATAGTTTGCTATAGCCAGTTTTGTCTATGTTACGTAAGGACTGTCTCGACCTGGGCAGAACCACTATTTCACAGGAACCCACGAAAAGTAAAAACCTTTATTAGATCAATCAAACCCCATTTCTTGTTATTTCCAGTTACTGACAACTCCCATCACCGATTCTTTAAATTAGCAGATGTTTTAATAGCAACTAGACATTATGTAAACCATATTCTTTTCCTGGCCCGATGCTATAAAACGGTTTTTTATGCATATCTTAGAATCCATAGGTATTAGTAAAATAATAAAGAAATAGGTATTACAATTTCTAGTTTCTTAACATAGCTGATAATACAAGCTAGATCAGTGTTATAGTATTGGTTTACACAGGGTTACATTAGAAACGACAGATGTCGAATTGGACGGGGTGTTCAAATACTGGCTACTGAGTAATTATTTGCAGACATTAATCTACAGATAACGTCTATTGAAATTCCAGAGATATTTCAGTAATTAGCTGCTCGTTTGGTTCATTAATTGAGTAATTGTAAGTGCTTTACGTTCTAGGTAAATTTAACGTACATTGCGTTCTCTGTAGGTGACTTAATGTCGTAGTTTTAAAAGTAGAGGAGTTTGTCTGCCATGTATTTCGATTAGTTCGTTAGTGACGACTCGCCTTCAGTTTATTAAAGTCCTTTTCTAACATTTTCTAAAGACTTTAAAGTCTAAGCAGCTGTACCGCGTCTTTATGATGCAAATGCGCTTTAACAAATCAATTCAACTATACATTCCGTTCGTGTCGAACTATCCAATCTGGAAACTAAGGATTCGTCTTAGCTAGAGAATTCTCAATTCACTGGCTCCATTTGGGACGCGAAATTTTCCCAGGAGCCTCCGAAAATCGAGTTTCGATCAATTAGTGTAGTTAACATGCAATAAATGGTGTTCCGGCCCTAACTCTAACTTTGTTAGCAAGTGCCAATTGAATTCGGAGCGTTTCCATTCATGTCGGCTGGTTGATAATTTTGTAAACGCTTTCTGCGGATTATTTGTGCCAAGCGAGTTGTTTCTGAACTTTGCCAGTTTTATTACGCATTGGGACTTTTATTACTTTGTATAGCACATGTTCTTGGTTGTACGGCTGTTTCAGCCGCCCATTGGCGCCGTTCGCTTTTTGATTGCCGCTGCACTGCGCTCTAATGTCGCTTTGTAAAAGATTTACTCGGATTTTCAAAGTTATATTGTTGATTTTATAACCTTTTCTCTCCAAAATCTGCTATAGTCAAAATTATTCATGTGTAACGTTTGAAGTACTGATACTAGCATAAGGGTGGCAAGAGAAACAATTGATCTGGAAGTGACTAAAACCGAACAAACATCTAAAGAGTCATGTGTGTTACCAGTGTTTGAAGATAGACGATTCAATAGGAGAGTGAACGATGACGATTATAGCGCCCCGAGCAATCTAGATTATCGGATAGAACGTGGAGCAAAGCTGATGTTTCCATTTTCTGTGAAACTGCAGTATCGGCTGACGATTTATAATCAAAACTGGCTTATTTAATGCTTCCTTTAATACTACTAATTTTTGATAGAACCATAACCAAATTATTTACATAGGTATTTACGTATATTGTATAAATAGATTAAAGTAGGAAAATTTCGGTATGATGACTAATAAAGTTTAACGAAAGATTTTACGGATTAATTTCCTATCTTTGTATGCTTCGATACATAATTATATACTACAAAAAAAATTGTCAACACAAACATTTTTCTTAATAAAAGCTTATTAATTTCCAATACCGAGGACCCGGAATTAATAAAGGTTGAATTCCGGAACCTGCTCATTCAGCATAAAATTATAATAATATGAAATTCATTAGAGAAAATTAAAAATCGCTAGATGTGAACATCTGGGCGTCGCATTCGGCCATGCCTTTATTATGCACAATTTCTTTCTAGGACAGCAACACAATAAAAATTCCAACCAAATTTTTCCAGCGGGAACTATAATTCAGGGGGAAAAAACACGATATTATATTACAGCGAATTGTTTTGGCTCCAAGCATACTATAAACCTGTTTAAATGTAAATTAGCACATTCGTTCGTGTTTCGTATACTGTAATGTTTGTGTTTTAAACGCCGAAATGTGTTGCTATTTACCCCATAGTGGAATATAAATATAAGAATATGTTTTCGTATTTATTATGTATAATTTTCATTTCATGTACACGTGTAATTGAATCCACAGTTTTCCAGAAATTATTTACTATAAAGTTAATGTTTATGTTTAAAGCCTTGTCAATTTAAAAACACATTTAAAAAATATTCGGTAAAGTAAATAGCGTTATAAAAGCAACAAATTCGATAGATATTAAGCGTACAGTAATTCAAACCAAGTTAATTTTGAAAATATGTTGCAAGAAGAATATTTAGTACCGTGAAAACAAATTTATATTTTCTGGGTAATGGGTATTTATTGAACAATTTACTTCCCAACAGGTAACGTGCTGTCCACACTAGTATCATTCGACAGAGAACAGAGAAAGGAGTACAAGATCCCCATCGCCATCACGGACTCAGGAACGCCAAGACTAACAGGAGTTTCGATCCTTCACGTGGTTATCGGAGACAGAAATGACAACCCCATGGGGCCTGGACACAGCGACATATTCGTTTACAATTACAAGGTATGTAGTTTTTCAAAAACTATGAAATGACGATCAAGTGTAGGTATTTTTTTGTTTGGGGTAAGCAGTAATATTTGGAATAACTTTGCTGATGTAAATACTAAAAAAACATTTTTTTTGTTTCAACTTGTTGCAAAAATTGCACCAATAATAATTGTTTAACTATGACTACCTATGACTAAATATTTTACCCCAAAATTACCACTTACCTAATAGTAAAACGCTTAATGTCGTCATATTCCTGATCGAAATACAGAATATCAAACAAAACACTTAGACAACGTACTCTGAAGAAAATAGTAGGTAGGAAATCTATTTGAAGGCCAATTACCTTGGAACGTAGATACACGAGTTCGCGAAGGCTTAAAAAGATCCCCTCAAGTCTAACGATCGCGACATATTTTCTTTTCGCCACGAGGCTTCCTTTAGATCGTCTCCTAAGCCGTTTCATGATAGCTGTATTTAATTTTCCCTTACAAAGCGGCCCCTTTTTTTCGTAATCACGTGTAGTATAATCCCGTTTTGGAGTGGTTTTATTAAACTGAGTCATGAAGTCCTGGTTTGATCGTAATGTTATAAAATATTGTAGTGTTCGGATCTGTTTAGAAGTTATTTTCTTATGTATCCATATTCAGCTTATAAGTTTCGCTGAATATGTATAAAGGTCTTTAAATATTTCAGAAAAAATAAAATTTTAAGGAATAAAATGAAAAGCGGTTTTTAAAAGACAAGGCTGGGATTATTAAAATGACAGATTTAAAGAAATTAGTATTAGAGATAAAGCTGAGACTATTATTATGCCTTCAAAAATTTGAAGTTAAAAAGCCTTTAGCCTCTAATCCTCATTCAGCTTTAGCAACATTATAAACCTAAACTTAACCCGTATCAAATCTAAGGTCTATTACAATCATGCTAAGACCATCCAGTACAAATGTAATCATTGTAATCGCTGACAATTTTTAGTTGCATTTTTTGCATTGGCCCTGTGCTAATATTGCTAATCTCCTCTTATGGACATGAAAGAAAGATCTAGTAATCTAGCTTTATGAAGTACCGACAATGCTTCCATAGCTATTTGTGGTGGCTTTAATTGGTTACCATCATCTAAACCGCTTGCTTTTTTATCGATGTAAGGAAAAATTGCATTCTGATCTATAACAGGCTCGTGCACTGGTACTTTTTCTGGATTATGCATTTTGGTTTAATGTACAAAAATAATATCCGTCTGTTTGGACAATACGTTATATATAAGATTACTTTTTAGTATCTAAATTTCACTAGCGTGTGTTTCATGGGGTTAATACTAAAGGAATTTATTTCTTTATTACTGTAGTACATAATATGAACTAATATCAAAATTGTTTCACCACGCGATCAGATGGAAAGCTACTACAACGATATGATGTATAGTTGGAGATACTATGTGAGTATGGATATTTTCAAATGGCACTACGTTGTTTCTTATTATCGCTTTGTTATCACGTATACTTGTCTACCGATTGTACTGGGTGGTGATTTCTTTTGCATCCTTTGCATTTGTTTCTTTATCGAGTTTATTTTTGTCTGCACTTGCATGCTAGGTGTTCATTGTTCACATGTGAGGGCCTTTAGCATCTTATTGCAGCAATCCTGCTGTGGTGTTACGGCCCCACTATTTAACAATTTTTACACTATGCATTATCTAAAGGACATTCGTCAAATTTTTTATTACAAGTTCCTTGATTATTTTAATTATTTCTTCCGATTTTTGGATTTACAAAGTTCTAATATTTTATTCCTGCTATAATGTCAAAATTGAAATTTCATAGCATGAAGTAAGGCAATGTACGAGTATAAGCCCTTTATTATTGTAGTTTTCATAATGACATTTAGATTTTAAATTGTAGAACAATTCTACATATGACGCTTTATTTTTAAAACTATTTAGATTTTCCCAACTGGAAGTTTTACTGTATGCCTTTACGTCGGGCTGGTGACTGTAAAAATTATTTTTTCTTTAATTTGTCTAATAAAACGAGCAGGCACACGCAAGTGTGAGTTTTTAACGATGCACCCATAAACCTATTTTAAATTCGGTTACTAGAACTAATTACTCGTGTTTTAATTTCAATATCATTTGCAAGTAGCACAGGATATTCACACAAATTAACAGGCGTAGCTTATTGATAATTGGCATAGCTGAATTATTGAAATCAAATCAATATGCTAATACGATACCGAGTCCACAGCGATTATTGTTAAATCCATTTAGAACGATGACAATTTTCAATTCGATCTCAGCGATAATTGTTGAACTTTTTGTAATAGGTTTTCACGAGGTTATTAACGTGTTTTTGATTGAAAAGTTTGCGTAATAAACTGAGCGAGTTTGCGTTTTGGTTTTGTCCAACTACCCACAACGAGGAACTAATATGGATTGTGTGTATTCAACCCATATACGTCCCACTGCAGAGCTCGAGCCTCCTCTACAATCGGAAGTACTGGATTGAGAGGGGTTAGGCCATATAGCTCACCACGCTGGCCTAGTGCGGGTTGGTAGATTTTAGGTACATACCATAGAAATTATTACAAATTGCCATTGTATGCAGGTTTCCTCACGATGTTTTCCTTCACCGTTATAGTGCGTGGTGATTGACCATCAATACACACATGACTTTTCTGATATGGATAACATGTGCATAAATCTGCGCATTTTCTACCGCAATTTTGGTTATATTGTTTGAATAATGCGGACATAAATTTTAGTTCTGAAGTATGAATGTCGTATCCAAAATTTTTGTAACTTTATCGTTAGTTTGATGCACACTTTTTTTTAGTCTTTGTGAAATGTTAGCACGCAGGTTCAAATACCGCGTACACAAATTGCCACATTTTGCCTTGTATGTTCCGTCCCACGATGTGATAGGGATTTGAAACCGAGACCTCAGCTTTGTAATCGTAGTACAACTACGCCAATGAGCTAGTCCAACAGGCACCTATATAGGTCTGATCACCAAATACATACAGGGTATATCAAGACCGCGACCGAAAACGAAGTCAGGTGGTAGTTTTAGCGGCTACAGACACAATGCAACTAAAAATTTTGCAAAATAAGCGACGGATTTTATTTTTCAATTTTTTAAAAATCATCGTTTTTGAGTGGTAAAAACCTAGTTTTTGCAAAAATAGTAATTTAAACCCTTACGTACCATTGCGTGTTTAAAAATTAAGCGATGTACGTCATTATTTAAGAAAAACTATGTTTAATCACTCAAATACGACGATATGTAAAAAATAACAAAAAAATATTTGAAGATTGTTTTTGTAAAATTTTTACTTGCATTGTGTTTGATATCACTAATACTACCTCCTGGCTTCGTTTTCGGTCGCGGTCTTGATATACCCTGTATATTTATGTTTTGGGG
Source organism: Deilephila elpenor (assembly GCA_949752805.1). Lineage (NCBI taxonomy): Eukaryota > Metazoa > Arthropoda > Insecta > Lepidoptera > Sphingidae > Deilephila > Deilephila elpenor. The sequence goes on from OX457116.1 coordinate 7,324,514, forward strand.
CTAGGTGTTGAAAGACCGAAAAGTCATTAATACCTAAGAGACACCTATCCACTTCACTTTGCCGGGGTATCGTGTATTTACTTATTCACCCATTTAAGAAAACAGGTGTAAGTCTTTACAATTTAGGGTAGACAAACAATACAGATCAAGTTTTATAGGTCTAGTGCGTGTTTTAAATGCTTAGTGACAAGCGAATCACAGAAGGGCTAAACAGTTGGCTTTCTGCGCGATTAGGGATTTGAGCTCCGCATGATCAATAAATCTACAGATATTTACTCTGAGTTTAGTTCATGCATTATTTGAATGTATTTCATAGGACCTGTTCCTAAAACTCAGATTCTTCGCAGGAAAAATTCTAGTGCTAATATATAAGAAACTATTACACAGAGCTATAAATACTTATACGATTTTCCTACCCATAAAATTATTAATTATCCCTCCCCCATTACAATTTGAAATTGAATCATATAAAGTTGATTTGAACAGCGCGAATTACCATCAAGTTTATTCGCGGTACATCCTAAGTCTCGTTTCATTACGTCATTTGCATTCAGCAGCCGCCTTAAAACGCATGAAATATGAAAATGTCCCAGTACGGCGGGGGATTCATTGCTCTTTACGACAAAACCGTAAACAATTTTACGGTTTTTCATTGTGGAAGCAACATTATTACCGATTAGACGGTTTATTGTCGGTTTTAAAGTTATAACCGTTGTTAACACTGTATACTTGGTATTTTGTTACGAGTCGTGGCGAATACGTGGCATTCTTTGAATATTGCGTAATGCTTTGTCTATAAGATCTCAGGATCACACATTCTCTTTCTGTAGAGCAAGGGTTCTTAAGTTGTGGCGCGATGCCCCAGTGTGTAGGGGAAGCGCGAAACAAACGAACGGTTTGCACGGGATCTTAATAATTTCTCAGTTAAGACGCTGGCTGTGAAACGAGAGGCAATGGGTTCGAGTCCCGCACTGAAATATATGTTTAGGTTCCACAAATATTAATTTCGTGTTTGTGTGGTGTGAGCCTGACAAGTCTCCCGTAGTTTCTGATACCCACGACACAAAACTTTTCTTAATGTGAAGCCAACTACAAGCATTTCTGTCGTGTAAGTTCGTGCTTAAATCCATCGACTTTACGTAACAAAGAGTCCAATAAATAATAAATATTTAAGCACAGCCGCAAATATTACACGATGTTAACAAACAGACAACAGGCATTTTAAGTGTTAATTATAGGTCCTTTGTGATAACACTTCACGGGGTTAACTTAAATATTGAAAACGCTCACGCCACCCTCATTATCGGCCAATGGACATTCAAAACACTTAATTCGGCCGTAACCAGGACAACACCTCAATGAATAATTAAGTCTGCCATGCCGATACCTATAAACCTTTACGATAATGCCCGTTTTATAATAATATATCGCTATTAAAATGTTAATTTCGCGTTTTAATGAAAGTGCCTTTAGTGCGTATAAACAGGGATTACGCGCGCAAGGCACTTTTTACTGCCTCGCCCGATCCGTAAGTAACCGTTTCGTCCGCTGATAATTTCGGGCGTATTTTTATTTAATTTTTGTATTGTTATCTAGGTTAATGGCAGATATAGATCCAAATTTTATTCAGTTCACTGCTAACAGATAAATTAATTTTACACTAGTCTATTTTTTAAGTTTATTAGAATCATACGGCTAAAAGTAGTTTTAATAACTTGCGCGGAACTGAGTAACGCTAGAATTCAAGATTTAGGTAATATACGAAGGCCGTCCAGACCAACGTTCTTAATTCAAACTTACACTACAACCGCATCACAAGAATAAGTTCACATAGTCATCTGAATCCATTTTTAAAAGAAATAAAAATACATTACAAATTAATAAATTATTCAAAAGCCTCTATAAAACCGAAAAGCCCGAAGCCGTATACAAGCCAGTAAAGGCTTCATGATGAAACCGTATTATTAGAGCGAAATCAATGTACTCAAACAGTCTTCGATTCGTCCAATATTCGTTTTAGCAACGGCTTACGCAGCGCTTGCTCAAAACCGCACCATTGTTCCAAACTCCTGCACGACAAACTTTGCCGGCCACAAGCCATCGGCCACCGTAATTGATTTGCCGGCTATTTCAGGCTAAATGCTGCCGCTTTTTAGCACGTCTCGAATTCAGTTTGAAGTAAAAAGTGTGACATTGCCACTGGAAAACTGTTTTGGGTGTTTAACTACGCTTAGTTTTATTGAAGTAGGTAGTTAATTAATGCCTGCGTCGGTGGCGCAGTTGTACTACGGTACGATTACAACGCCGAGGTCTCGGGTTTAAATCCTGGTCCGGGTTAAGTGACTTTGGATTTTTATATTCATTATCAGTACAGAGTCAGGAATTTGTGCCCGATATGGCGATAGGCTTGCCCCTATGACATCGCAGGACGGAACACACAAAGCAAAACGTGGGTGTCCTAGTAGCACCTCTGCCTACCTCTTCTGTAAAAAAGGCGTGAGTTTATGTAAACATACATATGTATTGAATTGAGATAAATATTTATCGTCTTCTCTCCTTCCCTTCTTGGAACGACGCGTTAATAAAACCCTTTGTGGTTTAAAAGAAACAAGGGTTCATGAAATTCATATCACTGCCGTACCATTAACACAATAATCTTGAATAGTAAGACAAAATTGTTTCTGGAATCGGTTGTTAATAGCACTGTTTTATTAACAGGTGCCTAACCTAATCACATTGCCTAATTTGAGTGAAATTTGAGATCCAAATCTTGAGACATGAATAGTCAGATAATTATATATCGCAGTTTGTAAACAACATAACAAATACCTAATAGTTTCTTATCGCTAAAACCATTTTGCTCAGACAACCTTGAGATGGATGTTACATGAAAATGACATGTGATTGTCCTATTTCATTTAAAATATAAATATGAAAGTTCGCAATATAATGAAACAATTTTGACAGAAATAAAACCATACATTGTATAATACAATTGGACGTAAGTAACACTGGCATAAAAAAGCGCGAAGTAAATTGTGTTTCAAAGCTTCGCGAATGGATATTAAAGTTTTGTTCTTATTTCATTATCTAAGAACTCTTTACGGTCCGAGATAAGATACAAAGTTTAATGGCTTAATTAAAATAAGATTAACTGCGGAAATTTTTATCTATTAAAATTTATGCTTGCAAATCTTAACAAATGCTGGTTTAGACGAATAAAATGCGATAAGAGCTTTAGATATAAAATAAAGAAGGTATAATAATGGGGTATTTATATATTTTATACATATATGCAAAAAATGCTATTAGTATGCCGCATTGAAAAGGTTCTAGTTTGAAAACTCGAAAAACCTACAATTCACAAAACGCGAGGGTAGGGTGTGTTTTGCAGTAAATCATATTAACTTTCGCATAAAATAAAGGTATAACCGAGATTAATTCTAAAATTAATATAATTTTTACTTGACTAACTTTTGTTAAAAAATGTCCGCATTTATCATTATCATCCCGGACCATCTGTTTTTCTAATCAAACTGTAAAAATATCTTACATGTTACACAAAACCGGGTTATGCAAGTGATCGTTCCAACTGTCCACCTACATAATAATGGATTTAGCTGAATCGACTGTAACGATAGAACTAATAGACCAAGAGCCCGTGGCCGCCAGACTTTCGGCATCACACGATCAGCTGTTATGCCTATGTCAGAGGCATGCGGCGACAAACTTTCAGCTTTTATCATCATCATCATCATCATCATCAGCCCGTTGCAGTGCACTGTTGGACATAGGCCTCTCCCAAGGTACATAGCTCTGAAAGTTAGTAGGTTGAAGTGGCAATGAGCTGGCCACATATGACGCAGAACAGATAACCGCTGAAGTAAGCGTGTTCTGGAGTGGAGATCGCGTCTTGGAAAGCGTAGCGTGGGACGTCCTCTGGCCAGACGGCGGGACGACTTGCACAAGAGAACCGGCAGCGACTGGAAGCGTAAAGCAGCAGACCGGGCTCTGTGGCGTACCTTGGAAGAGCCCTATGTCCAGCTTTTAACGACGAAAATCTGGCGGCCCCGGGCTCTTGCTCTATAAACTTGACAGCCCGTGTATTCTTAACATAGTATCGCGTTACTCTTTGCTGGTATTGACAAGTGACAATCCCACCTGCCGCGTTCACATTTCGTCGAAATTGAGAATTTCGCGTGTTTTGTTATGGCAACGAGATATTATATGTAGATGTGGTGCTAAAGTTTTTGAGGGATATAAAACAAATAGATGTTTTAATAACCGTACAGCAAAGTGATTGCAAATGAACTGATGTTAATTGTAGTGAATTCCAAATTGAGTATCTTTGATATTGACATTGAATTAAATAGGCTTTTAGTTGTCTCTTTTTATGAACAAGTGAATAAAATCAACCTGATGGTATTTACAATGCAAAATAATCAAAATAAGTATCAACTGTTTAAAATTAGATTTACACATGCCGAACTTAAAATGTAAAACACTTGCGTCACTGTGAAGGGATTTTCGCCATCTTGTGCGGTAGACGTTTAGTATATGTGAATGGACACTAAACCCTAGACCTGGATTCAATAGTTTAAGTAATCCAATTTGAGTTAACAATAAACATAAATTACCTAAGTTTAGATTGTTTCACACAAGGGTTAGCGTGAAGCGTACCGCTGGGTATAAAATAATATTCCAAACCCTTTCAACATACCTACGTAAGTCTCAAAAAGGGCAGAGATTTTCTCTGAATGTAGAAAAAATCTACCCACATAATATTGTTATCTACCTCAAGCTATTTAAGAGTCCTACCCGCAATTTGATGTCTACCCGCAGTCACAGACCTCCCCACTATTAAAATGATGTCATCGACTTAAGAGTATAAAATGGTGGTACCGAGCTATGGTAGGTCATTATTATACAGTTCTGTTTGAAGAAGGATCGTTCTGTCATATTGTGATCAGTATTGATTTTGTGTAATTCAGTGTGTAACGATAAAAGTGTCAACCAATCAATGAGGTATTTAGTACATTATTCATATTCCTTATTTTAGTATTTGTTTTCTAAAAGCAGTGTAATTGTAATCGTTTAAATAATCGCCTTTGCTCATGTGGCAGTGGATATTGTCCGAGAGGTGTTGGTCTCAATTCCATGGTCAGATGCTATTTTGTTAGACATTTCTGTTTTAAAACTATCATAAGTGTTTTATCTAAGACTACCTTCTGCCCGATGACAGGCTAGTCCCATCTAGTCACATCTTGGAATAAGCTTCTCGTAATGTGCCTTTGGTGACGTAATATCTGCCTAGTGATTTTCAATCATATATAAGCGTGCCTTATGTGTGTATGGACTTAAAATTACTGAATTTTAAATTCAAAAATAGGTTTGTCGATTTCTTTTGTTACGTGGAAATAAACAGCTTATTGTTGTAGAATAAATTGATCCCTTGCCCGTTATATTACAAAAAAAAAATGAATACCCCATCGCGTCGCGTACGGCCAGTGTAATTACCAAATGAATTGGAAAATTAACGCTGCGTACATACGAGCCGAATTAAATTGCTTTAATTAGTTATAACACGGACATTTATTAAAGTTTAAACGTTTTGGAAACGTTTAATATACAGGGAGCATTTTCAAAATGTTCGTCACTCGACGGTCTCATTGTTTCTCACTTAGCTGTGGGTGTACCAATTTGGAGTGAAAATACCCGTAATTGAATCAAACATAGACATATTCTAGATCCGTAGACCCCTCGTGTCCGCAAATGTGCCTTGCTTGTTTGAGCTCCCCCCAGGTTCAATTAGCACCGACGGTAAAATAAATAATAATAATAAATAAATACACCTAACAGTCACATACATAGTCCTGACCTCGCACTAAGATCGAGTCTTGTGTCGTGGGTATCGGGAACTACGAGAGACTTTTCGGTCTCACAAACACCCAGAAAGGTAAAAGGCCCGATGGTATTCAATTGTTGCCTTGGCACAGGGGAAATGCCTGGTTTGGAACACCACGTGCGTTCGCACCTTCGCCGTATGCCTAGAGCGAAACGATGTAGAAACCAATAACGATGTAAATATTGTTATAAAAAAACTATATCCACATAACAGGTGACGTAAAACTGCTGGTAGATGTACAGAATTTCATATTTCGCCTTTCATAGTAAACACGTCATAAGGTTTTATTCATCTCGGAATAAAATTTTTGTTTACACCGCAAATAAAAATAAATAAAGATATATCATAAAGTTTAGATCTTTTGTAAAATCTTCCTGTCTGAATTTTACTGCTTTTGTTATGTCCTCTTGGCAAATTCTTGCACACTGAATCGTGCTATCAAGTCTGTTTTGTGTTATGTAATTTATTTTCTTATGTTAATTCTTCATTTTCATTCCCTCGAATAACTGATGTCAGAAGTCAATACATTGATTGTTCTATGATTTTTTTTTCCAAAAAGTCACTGTAGTAGCAAAATAAAAGCTTTTAAAACATCGCATCAATTTATTACGAACAAAAAATAAAAAAAATCGTGCATGAAAAATCACGTGTTAGATATTCCAATGATGTTACTAAAATCGCACTATAAAAATTGAAATTTCACTTTTCCATATTGCTTTTTCATTTGGAAAGTATCGGTGATACCACCGCGACGGAAAATGTGCTCGTAGTGAAATAAATTATGCACTTTTTAACTATGCGAAAAAGTTGCAATGTCTGTGAAAATATGGAAATATTATGAATAAAATAAGTTTTCAACGCAGAGTGATGCTTTTACTTTTTAATTTGTAGAGTTATTTGTGTAACAAACAAGTTTGTTTTAGTATGCATGTTTTAGTTGCGTGTTGCAAAACTTGAGATTACTGTAATGAATATGTTATTATAGTTAAATTACATTAATCTGGCGAAAATTTATTTTAATGACTACTTAATTGTATAGTCAGTTCTACAACAATTAAAATAATTAACCTAATAAATCTTAATATTAAACACCTGCAAGTTAAATAATTATTACCTTTACTATCCTCCATATTTTAACACAAATTAATGAAACAAAATCAACTTTAGAATGTTTATATTATAAGCCTTTTACACAGAATTTATACAACATAATTAACAAATCCTTTTTTTCTAGGGCGAAGCACCAGACACAGAAATAGGCCGGGTATTCGTGGACGACCCTGATGACTGGGACCTTCCGGACAAGAGATTCATGTGGCTCCCGTCGTATGAACGCAGAAGTCCTTATTTTGACGTGCACAGGAACACGGGAATGATCACCATGAAGGAGGGAACGCCTAATGGAACATATCTTTTGAGGTTTAATGTAAGTATTTTTTTTATTGTAGTGAATAGCGAGTATGCCATTTGCCTGATTATAAGCGATACAACTGCTCATGGACACCAAAAACCAATAATAGCATTAATTACAAAACAATGCTTGGCATTCCATTGCGCTCGCCATCCTGAGACATAAGATGTTAAGTATCATTATGTCCAGTAGTTGCTCTGGCTACAATGTCTTATAATTTAAAACAGGTCTCTGTAAAGATTGTTGCGGAAAGTTTGTGTTCCGCTATCGTGGCTAAAAATTATGGTCAACTATTTTAGAATTTATGAAGGCCAGTCTTATTTCTAGTTGATTTTTAATTATGATCATGTTTAAAGCATCACAATAATCTTTCTCCCTCTCATAAATCCATCCAATGGTTGTCTGGTAGAGATAGCCTTAGTGCGATAAGACCGCCATTTGTACTTTGTTGTTTTGTTGTCTCTATATACCTGTTGTTACATTTTGTGTACAATAAAGAATATATATAAATAAATAAATAAAATAAGGAAATTTCTAATATAAAAATTGACTTGATTCAATGAAAGTATAAATTCATTTGTAATAACATTAAATCTACTTCAGGTTATTTAATAATTCTATAGTCATGGTGAGCGAATGGTTCAATAATTAAGTGATCCAGGGTTAGACTGACATGTCTGACATTTATCTGTAATACTGAAATAGCACGACCCCTAGCATTAACATCTGTCGACAAGATTACGCATTAATGAAATATAAATTTCTATCATATTAATGTATGTACAAGCACTCGTTAATTTACAAATACATAATTGAGTTACAAACAGTCTTCTCCATTTACAAATCAACATAATTACTGTTTAAAACTTATGCTATAGATAATGTAAATCTTAGAATTTATTCTATATGCTACATTGACAAACTACGGAACCAAATCACATACTGCGATATAAAAACTGTAAAGCCCAACAGATCAATACACAACATAAGTTACACTGATTGAAGTGTCTGTCGCAAATGCTTCGAGATAGCGTCGTAACTCTTTAGGCTGAATGTCGCCGGACATTATCCTTGAATAGTAAGGGTTCGTTAATCTCTGCCAAGGCTAGAATAGTTTCACTACGAGTGGAATTGTTCTAATTCCTAGCTATTGCAGGTGTTTTTGACTGTTAGTGACACAGATAGATTTGATGGTTGATTCACTTATTGTACTAATTGTCTTTATTAAATATCTTAATGTTTCCATGAGTGGTTATGATTTTCAAATTATGTTTGTTAAGATTTGAGTCCTTCTTTATATAATAGCCACATATTTCTGCATAAAGTATATTTATAAGATTGTAAGGTATGAATAGATTGGAAAATATGAAGATTTGATTTGTTTATAAAAGTGACTAATTTAAAGTTTCAAATGACTGCCACCTTGGTATATCTGGCTGAGACGTATTTATTTATTTAATATTATTTTGTAGGTAACCGAAGAAAACGAGCCCCTGGTACCATTCCACTGGGTCGAAGCGACTGTCAACGTCACCATCAAGGAGATCCCTGAGGAAGCAGTGGACAAGTCTGGATCGATACGATTCGTCAATATGACTGCTGAGGAGTTCATCATTCCTGAAGCCGATGTAAGTAGAAAACTGTTCTTTGTTTAAAGTTTTACTGACGTCACAAAAATTGTAGACTAAGCCTTTAAAATATATTGATAGGAAAGGAAATGTTAGAAGTACTTAAACCTAGATTATAACTAAGCAAATAACATTGATAGAATATCATAGGAATCATGTAGTCATTAGATTATAAAACCTATATTATGTTAAATAATCTCCTAAGCTTCTTAGTAACTAAATTTAAAGCTTTCAAAGCACTGATGTACTGCCTTCTAAACCATTAATCAAATTACATCTGCTGTAAAATTAAACAGATAAATATTCTTAATGATAGTGTCATAAAAAGCTTTATTCGTTCCCTCGAAGACGCAGGTGGCATTCGTTTTACAAATCTTGTAATTTTTAAATGCCCATCATAATATGCGAAAGCCTCTTCATTAACATTTTATTTGTAATTAATGATTCCATTATAATTTGTTTTTGCATTTTGCTTGCGATTGAATCAGGTAAATAGGTCAATCGATAATTACAACTACTCGCATAAAAAATGCGTTATTTATTTTATAAATTCCTTCTTAATAGCCTCAGTGGCGCAGTTCGTTAGACGCTGGCTGTGAAACGAGAGGCCGCGGGTTCGATCCCCGCACCAAGATAAATGTTGTGTGAATGTTTCGGGTCTGGGTGTTTGTGAGAGCGAAAAGTCTCTAGCCGTTCCTGATACCCACGCCACAAGACAAGATCTTAGTGTGGGGTCAGGACTGTGTATGCGACTGTTGAGTGTATTTATTTCTTTTTTTTCTTTGTCAATAATACAATAAAACAATTATAAAGATAACATACGTGTCTCAGTGTCTAGTAAGACGACCAACCTTGGCCTGAATTCACGTTGTTCATCATGGGAACTGTTAACGAGTAAGTCGTTGAAGGAGTAATTGGTCGTGCGTCCCGGACGGTGTGGGTAGGGGGGGAACGGGGGGACTGGCTAGTTTTACAGCTTCGGCTGTACCCGTGTTAGGTCGGCTGTCCATTGATGAGTTTTAGAAACGCAAGCGCGTTTTTCGGCGAGATATATTGTGATGTTGTAGAGTTGTAAAAGAGAATGGTACATTATTTGTGAAGATATTTTTGGCAATTATATATAACTTTGTTTTCTTGAACGGCAATATACCTTATTAGAACTTGCAAGATAAAGACGATCACTGCATTCGACATCATTGCGTCGCCCTCCCCAAAACAGGACAAATACTGTTCAGCGCTGTACTAGCTGATTCTATATTTTAAAACTACCTTAGAAATATCACGCGTTATTTCATGGCTATTTTAAAATGTTTCTAATAGAACTGTATTGAAATGCTTTAATACTTATTTTGTTAAAAACAAATCTTTTTTCATCCCTACTTGCTATATGAAATGTAACAAATAGTAACAGCGACATCCTTGCTCTAAATATGCAGTTATAATAGGATCCTACGAATAACGGCACGTATTTTTTTATTCGTTCACTCAAAAGTATTTGCATTAAAATAAACTTAAATGTCGAGTTGATAGTGAATTCTTTGCATTTGGAGATGTCTGCGTAGTGATTACAAATTTATACTTATTGCCTTATGGCATTTGCTTACGAAACTTTTGATGTATAATTTATTTTTCAGTAGTTTGATGGATTTTCGTTGATCGTTGCGTTTGTGAACTCTCGTCTGTAATGATATAATTATCCGTATACCGTATTATACCCGGCGTAGTTTTTAAGTTGAGATCTAATTATAATTTTATATGGTGTTTTTAATATTTATACGGACTGAAACGTGGGGTTTAGTTTACGGAATCGTCTATATAAGAAATATATTCGGCCTGAAGCTACAAGATTTGACACATGTGCTCAAAACAAAACAAAACCAAGTGTATTTTTTAAACATTACATCTAATGAGGCCCAGTCATCTGCATATTATCTCCAATTAGGGTTTATCCAGTTCTTCATTAATAAACCTTGCAACCGCCAGCAGTTTTAGCGATCAATGGATCGGCTCCTTTACATGTGTTGTATGAAGACCTACATTTAAGGCCGAGATCCTATTGCTAATTTAATCTAGCGGCTAGACTAGTACAAAGGGCCATTTGTTTTTTTATCTTTACCATCTGGAGTGAATATAATGATGTAAAGCTAAGGTAGCTTAGACATATTTCAAAAGTAATAAAACACGTGATTCAGTTATATAAGCATTTTTTATATGTGAGCTCAGTTTAAATAAATATGATTACCAGCCAAGTTTTTTTCGACAATTACATTGTATATAGGAATATGTATTACTTGTTGGCGTAGAAAAATCTTTTGATATTTAGGAATATAACAAGCAATGCAATGCTATGTAGGTTTTATAGCATACTTTGTTTACATACAAACCTCGCAATTGTTGTGACGTAGTATTTTAAGAACTGAAAAATCCAACATACTATTTCCACTAATACTTCTCTCTCTCTCCCTCAGGGTACGAGTAAAAAGGACAAACTACACCGCCGCCTCGCCCAGCTGTACAACACATCATTGGACAATGTGGACGTGTTTACAGTCTTTAGCAAACTAACGGTCAAGGATGTCTTCTTGGACGTACGGTTTTCAGCGCATGGGTCGCCGTACTATCCTCCGGAGAAACTTGATAGCATGGTCATAGGAATACAGGAGAAGGTAAGGAAAGATAATTTTAATGTCTAGACAATTTTGTGATTAGTATCTTTAAAAATCCATCGAATGATTGGCTTTTAAGGCAGTAGTTGTACGTTTTTGAATGAACAGGAAAAATAGGTTATAGGAATATGAAAAGTTGTTGCATGTAACCAATGGCATCTCTGACGAAATATAATTGATAATATTTCAATCAATGTTAAAAATAATCCGGTGGTTTAACCATACCTACCTGGATAACTATACGATGGTAAAATCATAGTGACCCACGTAACTGGGTCGCGTTTCAGCTTTAACCTGTAATATCTGGTTCATACTAAGCATGCATAGCTGTCGAACGAATCTTGATATTCCTATGGGATTACATTTCGCTTACGATCAGTTGCAGTATAGTACTTTGTCTTGCCAATACAAAATATGAATTGGTCGGTCAGCAAATTCAAATTCTCTTTTTTTTTGCGTTGAATGGTGAGACGAGCATGCCATTCGCCTGTTAAGCGATACGACTGCTAATGGACAGTAAAAACGAAACACCATGAATTGCAAAGCATTGCTTGGCACTCCACTGCGCACACCATCCTGATATATAAGTTAAACGTCTCAATATGTCCAGTAGTTACTCTGGCTACAACGTTCCTCAAATCGGAACACAACAGTGTACTTGCACTGCTGTTTGGCGGGAGAATAGACATTGCGGTGGTACCTAAAAATGTGAAAAGAAAATTACGTAATCTAGGCTACAAATAATTATAATTGAATAACCTAGTACTAAGTTGCGTATGCTATAATTAGTCTGCTGTTGATATTCTTTAAACATAGGGTTTTCTGATGTCTTCGCACACGCAACGGTTTCATAGTGTTGGCTAATTGCTCAAAACACATTCACCTTGCGAGTTCAACGAACTTGTATTAATATTTATGGGTTTTTCACGCCCTTGGCTTGCAGAGATCGAAAACCTAAACGATTGATTTAAATGTTATATGTTTACTATTGATTGCACACAAACTAACAGATATTATGGGCAAATTGGTCTTTTTTATTGCATTGAATGGCGAGACGATAATACCATTCGCCTGATGGTAAGCGATACGACCGCTCATGGCAGTAGCAAAACCTAACACCATTAATTACAAAGCAATGCTTGGCATTCAACTGCGCTCGCCATGCTGAGATATAACATGTTAAGTCTCATTATTTCCAGTAGTTACTCTGGCTACAATGTCCTTCAAACAGGAACACAGTGCATTTACACTGTTTGGCGGGCTCTATAGCATGTAGGTAGGATCCTTCCGTCCTTCTCATCTTCCTTAGGATGTTTTATCTTTATCCTTAAAGAGCATTGTCATATACACATGACTCTAAGATGGTCTAGGATTCAAACACACGACCAGTCTCCACATTTCGCGATTTATTACCAACAAACCACCGGCACTTCTATGAAATACAGCTGTATATTGATTAAACGTACGAGCATTTTTTCTACATTTTTACAATGAAATCCTATTCCATCTATTTGACTATTATATATCGATAAAATCGATTACATTCTCTCGTATGTTAGTTCTGCGCAATTATATTTGCTCGCCAAAGGTCAAGCGAACGGATGTGGATGATAAATTGATAACGTTTCCTTCCTGTATTTGTTGAGCGTCTGAAGCACGGAATAGAATCGATTTTAGTAGATATTAACTGCGTTACACTCGAAACTGACTGACCTGTATTACTAGGCCAATGAATTTTCTATATGAACTGTATTGATAGAACAAAGAAAGCTGAGGTCCGCTTAATACATTTTAAATGGTAATCATTGCTAGGATAGGACATAAGTTTTCCTGATAGCGACCGTCATAAATATTAAACATGTCGTTGCTCGTATGTTATTAGACTTAAGTCGGCGTATATTCAGTTTCAAATAAGCCAATATTATTTCGACGAACTCTCTCTGAACTACTACTTACCATAAAATGCATTTATTCCCTTGTCAATAAAATAAAACAAAACTCTACGTACCTAAGACCTTCCATTGCCAGCATAACTAACCCTACATCTTTTCAGTTGGAAGAAGAGCTGCAAACTCGAATTTACATGGTGCACATCGACGAGTGTCTAATAGAGAAGGAGCAATGCGAAGATTCGTGCCGGAACGTGCTCATAAAGAATAACGTGCCGCTGTCTGTGTACACGAACACTACAAGTTTCGTCGGCGTGTCTGCCCGGGTTGAATCTGAATGCACGTGTGACGTCGTCGAGCCGCTTGTGTGTCTCAACGGAGGTATGTGGATTTTTGTGAACGGGTTAAGTGGGTGAATATCTTTAGAATTGTGGGTTAGATGGAATTATAACGGGTTACGGGGGATTTTTGTAGGAATTGTGCGATAGATTTTGTTTGAATAGTCGGGGGTTTTAGAATGGATTTGTTTTTTTTTCTTTGAATGTTGCACGATAACAAAGTAAAGTCTTAATTTTTGTTTCTATGATATTTAATTGTAGCAAAATCATGCGATATAAATGTATCTAGAATTCAGAGATTGTCCTCTATTACCCATGAATATTTTAATTGTATACATCGTTGCTTTTATCACTTGCAAGAACGCATTTTAGTTAAAGATATTCCAATTTTTAATTCGAATGGTTCATGACAATTTTAAATTGAAACATCATCCTAGGAACCCCTTTCGCCGACAAATGCGAGTGCCCCGAAGGTCTCTCCGGGCCTCACTGCGAGCAGACCTCCATCGGTTTCCATGGCGACGGCTGGGCCATGTACTCGTCACCTCCAGCCTGCCACGAGGGCCGCGTCACGCTCACAGTGACGTCACACGCTAGTAACAGCCTCGTGTTCTACGTGGGACCGCTGAAGCATAACCCATTGTTGGATGTGCAAGGTTGGTAACTGCATTGTTTGTATAGACTGCTGTGGGAACGAATAAGTGATCATAGAAAAAAGTAGACTCCTATTGATTTCCAAACCAATTAACTTTTAAAATTAACTTTTTAATTTAATACTTGTAATTGAAGGGTAGTTTAATTGTAACAGACACTGAGCGGATGTTTTATACCTAAGTCCGCCCCGTGACGACGCCAGCTGTAAAGCAATCGAAACGGGAAGTTAAAAAATGTAAAAATTATACCAAATCGCGATAAAATCCGTAAAAATTAGTTTATTTCAACATTCGCGTATATCTAAGAAACCATTAGACTCATATTCTTAATCCCTGTGATAGCGTTAACTACCAAATAGTACAGCACTAACACTTTTATCTGTGTTAATTGCAAAATGTATATTAAAATTAATAATATGGTTCATTTAAAATGATCGCTTATGCTTTCCAAACCGTCAGGTTCTGAGTTCAATTCTCGAGTCAGATATACTTTGCGTGAGTTTTTAAATTGGAAAAATGTAATTTGTCCGCATAAGACTTTTCTCAAAAAGATTGACGTGTGTCAGGCCGGTCGTAAAATCATAAGGCAATTTTTTTGTGACATTCATAAAAATAATTTCGTGTCTACTCCGCAAAAAACTGAGGTAAAAATAGGCAGGAGTAGAAAAATTGAATAATCTGATTTGAATGAGTGAAAGTCCTATAAGATTTTTATTAATACATACATAAACTCACGCCTTTATCCCAGACAACAGGACACCTACATTTCGCCTTGAAAGTTCCGTCCCATGATGTGATAGGGGGCGAGCCTATCGTCATATCGGTTACAAATTCCTGACTCCGGGCTGATAATGAATAGAAAAACCCAATATCACTTTGTCCGACTCGGGATTCGAACCCGAGACCCCAACTTTGTAGTCGTACCGTAGTACAACTACGCCACCGAGACAGTTTTTTATTAATATGATTTTTAAATAATGTAACTTTGTACAGCAAAGGGACACATTTAATAACATACTTGCAATTATTTTCTAAAACACCCAGTCATTTTGCAAAATACCTGATACGATGGACATTCCACGAAAAGGATTTGGGAAAAAACGAAATCCTCAATACAAGGACAGTAAAAGAAAGATAAAATAAGTTCCTTGCCAATGTATTTTTGCTGGCTGTACAAATATCTCTTCGTTCAGTGCCAAATTGCCAATCCGACTAAGTGGTGTCCACATTGACCACCTACTTTGAGAATTCGGTTAATTCGTCAACCCGTTGCGTGGTTTTTTTATTGTAGTGTTTTAATTAAAATTAGTATGAAACTAAAATTTTTTGCTCTTTTTAGGAGAGCACAGTTCGAACCCACAGTTTTTTTTTGTATGATAAAAAAATAGTTTTCTTGTATCTGTTGGTTTGTGTAGCTAAAATATTGCAGTATCTGATACTCGCGTAGAATAATATTTTTCAACTCATAATTAATGTGCTCTTACGTAGGTAAGGAATGAAAATAGGTCAAAAATATATAGGATAATATTTTTGCAAGTGGCAAATCTAAGCAGGAAAAAATACACAAATCAAGAAATATACAAAGAAATGCCAAATTCCGATAAAGTTTTTCTTTGTGGGAAGTGCCGTTAGTGAATAAATGTGCCGCGTCCGGGGAACGAATACATTATAACTTCGTGTCATGGTGTTTCATAACAAAGATATTTTGTTTTACAAAAAGCTCACTGTAAAAAAAGGAAAAAAAATGCAAGTCTTATTTTTAAAATTATTTATAAAAAACGAAATTTAAAATTGTAGACTCTCGTTTTGATGGTTATTGATATTTAAATAATTTGGAATTGATTTTCATTATATTCAAACAAATCTTTTTAAAGGATATATTTACTATTTTTACAGTATTTAAAAGCGAAAACCACGCGATCTAAGTACAAAGCTCTGCACATGCTTCCAAAGCCACCAAAAATAATTTTAAAGTATTTCAACCGAATTCCTTGAAACAATTTACATTGTAATAAAACTCAAGAACCTTACACAAGTTGTATATTGATCAACAGAATTGAGGCCACAAATTGACATCATAACTCAATCTTTTTACCACGCAACAAGCAACAAAGTTCATTAGGCGGTACGACTTGAGCACAATGTTCCGCGCAACAATGAATATGTCACGGCAGATTGGCGTAACAACTTGAATAATGATTTCCTGATGGAACTCACAATGCCCTTACATAGTTTTATTTTATTTTCGTGAATGAAACACGGAAACTCAAGGGCTTTGATTAGTATTGTTTGAGTTATTGTGTTGAGTTCTTGATAAAAAAACTATTTAAATTGAGGTTATGTTTTTGGATAATATCGTGGAGGAACCTATCTACAATGAAGCATCTTTAAAATAAATGCTATCGTATGTAAAGTCCGCCAAATTCAAGAGGTCAGCGTGGTGGACTACATACAGTAAATGTTCTCGCAATACTATCTACTGTAGATTAATGAGTTCCGTGTTAGCAGTAATATATAGGAGAATGTTTGAATATTTCTGCCCCCGCTTGGATTTTATTCCAACACGTTGATTTCATCAGGTGCCACTATAAGTATAAGATAATGCTTTCCTAATGCCTAGTCTCGCAAGACTACAGTATGTATTTTCGCTACCAAAATATGGTCGATAATCTAAAATATTCTAACACATGACAAAGATTATTGTGATATATCATTATTTATTAGGACCAATGGTCCGATTTAAGTTTTATCCAAACTTTGAGCCTCTAAATCAGTTTTAATATGATCCACTTATATACAGGGTATATCAAGACCGCGACCGAAAACGAAGCCAGGTGGTAGTATTAGTGATATCAAACACAATACAAGTAAAAATTTCACAAAAAAAATGGTCAATTTTTTTTTGTCCTTTTTTATTTATCGTCGTATTTGGGTGATAATACATAGTTTTTCTCAAGTTATGACGTGCACCGCTTTATTTTTATACACGCAATGGTACGTAAGTGTTAAAATTACATTTATTGCCAAAACTAGGTATTTACCCCCCAAACACGATGATTTTTAAAATACTGTAAAAAAAAAATCCGTAGCTGTTTTGGCAAAAAATTTAGTTGCATTGTGTCTGTAACCGGTAAAACTACCACCTGGCTTCGTTTTCGGTCGCGGTCTTGATATACCCTGTATATTTAGATCGTTAGCATAAAAATCTATTGTGGGAAACTCCCTAAGTTTATCCCATTGAGTCCTGCTAGTTGTGGTAATGATTTTTTAATGACGCGGTAATGACTGCGTCGTCTGCGGAAACGTAACGTGATTTATGAATTGCTATCGCGTGATAGGTAACTCTTCATATTTCATTATATCATGCGTCATTTACGGTATATTTTGACTGGTGTAGGCATTGTTAGAAATATTGTCTAATAGTGAAGATTTCAATTTGTCATGTAGTGATGTGTAAAGATTTCATGTTGTCATGTACCTAAGTGATGTCTAGTGTTAAATTATTCTCGAATGTATAAGAATACTTTTATTTTTATTTAATTATTTATAACTAAAAATAAAAATAGATAATTTTACTTACTACTTATACTTACCAAGATTTAATTTCGAATTTTAACTTCATGCAATTCTTCGTCCATTGCACTATTTCATCCCCTATTATATTTATATATTTCGCGCAATTTTCAGCTAGAGTTAATATTTATATTTCCCAATACAAATATGATTTTTGGGAATACCCAAAGCGTAGCTGGTTGACCTGATTAAATCTCGCAGTAATGTGAAAATCGCGTAACGCTTAGCGAATTATTCCCAGTCTCTCGACATAATATCACTATTTGGACGTAATGGAGGAAATAGGGCGATTATAAGTATTCTGCAACCCAAAATGGACATACACCATATATACGTAGATTGAGCTTTTTTCGTATTTCTTTTTTTGGCGGTCCCAGACATTTATATATATTTTTTTATATCTATATTATGAATATAAATGTATGGTGGGTCGCGGGTGCGTTTTAAAACATTCTTTTACTTAGGTACGAAAAGGCAAAAAGCATCAAGTATCGATTTCGAACCCGCAAACTCTAGCGCAGTCGCCTATTTTTTAACCGCGCCAATTGATCGTCAATCGCTGCAAAAAAACTTTCAAACTGCGTGTCTAGAATTTAAAAATAGAATATTTTTGACGCGGCTTAACGATTGCTGAATTTGACAATAGCCAATACCGACAGCTGAAATATTTCTCCGTTTGTTTTGGATAAGGCTGGTATTTTGGCAAAAAACTAGACTTAGATACAAGCTTATAAAATATTAAATTATTACCTTTTCTATACAGATGCTTGTACACGCATTTCTCGGTACATTTTCCAAATACGTGTCGTGAAAACAGAAATAGTTGTTAGGTCTTCATAAGTAAAACTCAAGTTATTAAATAGATAAGCAATTTGTTTAAAAGTAAAATTTTTAAACTAAAATTATGAAATGTTTGTTTCCATGCTTGATAAACATGATTTTATAATAATTATGATATTTATTAAATTATCAATTCTAAAATCCTTGCTTTATGATTGAGAATATGATAAATTACATGAATAATTCAGTGATTAGTTCTAGGGCATCTAAATGACGAGCAAGATAATGTATTCCAAAAGGCTTGAGAAGCAATGTTAACGACTTGTACAAATGTGTCCCTTTGCGGTATTTCGGCGTCTCGGACAGTTCTTTGACCTTCGCAATGCGGCTGTAATATCACGTGTAAGATAAGAGAAGATTTCTTATTATTTCTCCTTATGTATGAAAATGATGCACGCCAATTTGTTTCATACAAACATACATTTTTTTATATAAAAAATGTTACGTTGCCAACTAAATTTCCTATTAAAGGCTCAATAACAACTACTAAATTTCCTTTTTATCAGTTATAATCTTTTTATCAGTTGTTAACAAAAAAACACTAAATTAATTAGTCTACACGTAACAAGAT